>CM073590.1:155328599-156704849 GCA_037074705.1 Zhengitettix transpicula
GTTTTCACTAAATAATAAAGATGTTTGAAGTTCTTAAACAAGGACAGATCTGCATAATTTTTCAAGAGATATAAGTAAATATATTGAGCGGTTTCATATGGTCTGGATAAAGATATGGCAGTTAAACGAATTCGCAATTTCCTGTATTTGTTAAAAATTTAAGACTGTGGAGACTTTGACTTCGGTTTATATTTTATGGCGCTTCGTCATTGTATTCTTTTAATATTCCCGCTTCCACAATTTTATGACTTCTGATATCGATATACATCACTGTGTGCATAACTAGTGACATCCAAACAATCAAACACTAATAATTGTTTATTTAACAAAGTTTTTTTTGTACAATTCATAATATTTTAATACCGATTAATCAAGTATTGTTGGGTATATTCGGTGCAGGGACGCGTGTTTTTCCCTAATGATTAGGATCCTTCTTGCTTTATCGAATCTCTTAACGACCCTGTATGTTTGGGAGGCGTAACAACAACCAAATTCATTGTTTACTAGTGTAATATCTTTTTCTTTTAGCAACTTTATGCAAAATATAATCCAAAACGTTCTTTTTCAATATAGTAAAATTATCCCACTACACAATGTAGAGAAATAGTGACTCATTATTTTCTATTATATTAATTCCTGAGTTATAATCATTTGTCAAACTATTTTCAAATTATGGGTGCCAAACCAGAGTTAGTTTATAATAAATTTATTTACAAGATTTTATTTGTGTAAAATAAAGCTCTTTGTAGAAAATTTTGTGTTTGTTTTTAAGAGTTTTGCAATTACGTAAATTTACGATCAACTGATTGAGACCGTTTGAAATCGGTCAGTGCTCAACAGGTGACGCGAGTGTCTGTTGTAAATTATATTACTATTTACCAAATTTATCTTCGTTTACATGTTTTCCTTAATTTTTATCTCTCAGATATATAGTAATAAATTATTTCAAAAGCGTTAGTCTTCAGCCGACCTCTGTTTGGCGTGTTTCATAGTATTTTGGTCACCTGATTATTTTTGATAAGCCGTGAACTATTCGCATTAGAATTACTACACTGACTTTAATCAACGGTAAAATATCTTCATTTTGAGCTCCAATCAAATATTAGATTCAGTACTATTCTTCTTATCGATATCTATGTCGGCATAACATTTATACGAGTACAATGTTGATGTAGAATTTATAAACAAAACTATTACCAAGTATGACGTTTCTATTATGATGTCTGAGACTACATTCGCACTTTAAGAAACATGGCAAAAAAAAATTTATAGGAGAGGTAATTTTCCAGAGTGATAATTCTCCTTTGAGGCATAATTGGCTTATTTTTCTGAAAACAGACTCAATGTTACTAAATTATTTTCAGTGAACACGCCTCGGTGAGAGGTTTATATTTTATTTTTATACAGTGTGGTCCGCTAGAGTGTCCCTAATTTCAATTGTATGTGACGGGTAAACGGTTGAAGATAGAAACTTACAACAAAGTTTATATGAAAGGAAAACTCAACAATATGTGAAAGTGTATTTAGCAGATTTCACTTTTAAATTATTTAGTGTTATGTTGACCGTAAATTTTGCACTAACGAGTTGTTCTTATTGACTTATTTTGTATTACATAAGTGAACATATTTACTTCCCTGTAATTATACATTTCAAAGTGATGTTATCAAAGTTGCTGTTACTCTAAACAACTACAGTCATTTTAATAATATTTCATAACATTTCTCCACATAATAATACTGAATTATTTGGCCCTTACTGCAATGATACAACAAAATTGGATGCGTAATATGGAATACGGAATACTGGTGACAGTCGTCCATTGACACTGGGAATAAATTGTATAACATTACTAACATTTTATTATAGCATTAATTATATTATAAACAGTGTAATAGTGTCTCGGAACTTTAAGCGCACACGAGTAAACACTCAGCTACATAAATTCAATATGATGTAAACGAACGTCATTTTCCAACTATAGCGAGGTCGAAATCACCTTGATCAAATCATGAGAAAAGGCGCCAGTAATCTGGTTTTAGTACAAAACTTTTAATGAGAATTTATTCATCGGTGTTTTAATCTGTGAACCACATACTCAGCGCACGTGAAGGATTTTCTGTCCAGGGATAAATTATATTTGATCTCCCACGTCTTGTGACGTATGATGATTTCCCTTCCCTTGCACCGCGGCGGCTAAGGCGCTTCGTGTAGGAGAATATTTTATTGGGTATAACCTTAAAACTTCCTAAATATCATAACACATAGGCTAAATTTTCCGTAGAAATGTCTCCCATTTTAGTCCATGTTTGGTTGACTAACCCTGGCATCCTGCTGAATACTGCAGCCATATTGGACGAATAACCTCTATCCACTATAACGGTTCTTTGTTTTTTTTATTTGTTTTGCGTATTACCTACGTCAATTTGTAAAGCAATCTTAAGTTTCGTCCATTATTCTTTCAATTTCTTACTCAGTTGGACTCTGTTTAATATACTCTCCTTGTCTCCGCTCTCCCCGCTCTGCTACGGATGGACTTCAATCCGAATCTACTAACGCGAAGAATTATTTAATATATTATTCATCATCGCTTATCTTTAGTAATAACTTACTTTCCAAAGGCTGAATCAACTACACGACAACTTATTGTGGACTTCATTATTTTTTATTTATTTAATGTTAATATGAGTCTTTAACGTCAGAAGATTATTTAATCTTGGATAAGCTTATGAAGTAGATTATTTAGTTTTCAAAGCAAATAAAATAATTTTATAACCATATATACATATTATAAAAGTAAAGCTTGAACGCAATTATATATTCAGTACGTTCTTATCATCGGATACTATGTTATTTCAAGCAAGAAATATGGACCCACAGACCACGTATTCCATATTCCTATGCAATCCAAAATTAAATTTTATTTAAAGACTGAGGAAAAATGTCGGCTGGACCGAGAATCTAACACACGACCTTTCTCTCACCGGGCAGATGCTCTGACCATCTGGCTATCCTTGTCGACTCCCGATACGGTGCGAAATTCCTCCATAGACTTTAATTCAGCTTACCTACAATTTACAAGTCATGGCCTAATTAAATGAATTAATGAAGAAGGGACATGTTATGTAAATTGATGATAGGTCTTTGGAAGTATTAGTTCAATAATTCAAGAAGGTCCTGGGTTAGATTCCCAGTCCGCTCGACATTTTTCCTCGGTCTTAAAATAAATAACTTAGGCCTGATGCTTAATTAAGTTTACCATATTCTTGCATCAAATTTTACTGAATTAATATTAACAAATAAATTATATTTAAGACAAATAAGTATTGTGGTGATTTTAATATTATTTTTATTACCGTAAAATACTAATCTAAGATTTCATTTACCGTTATATATTTATATTTTAAACAGAATTAGAGAAATAGTGAAAATTAGAATTATAAATTAAATATGTCATTCTATTATTAAAAACAATACATTTTAATACTTTAATCTTTCTCAGTGAATTTAGTTCCAAAAATGTTCTAGCTTTTACTTGTTTGCTTTTACTTATAAGTACTCATCTTGGATACTAATTAATCAATTTTTTTTAAAAAAAAGTAATTACAAGCATTATAAAGTACAGTCTTAACCAGGTTTAAATAATGGTTGGGAATTGTGGAGAGAAATAAAACTGTAGTTTGAGCACCCAGCAGTATCTCCGGCTACTTCCATCCCTCCCAGGGTATTATTTATGCATCAAGTATTTGTGTTGACGTTGCTTAATGGCGGAAGAGAAAATAAATCGACGTACCGAAGCTAACGAAGTTGAACGGCAAGTTTTAAAAACGATGAATTGGCTGAATATACGTTCAATTAAGCCAGCAGCAGTGGCAGTCAAGCAACGAACGCGTCGATGTCATTATTGGTGGAAACAGGAGCAGAGGGGGGAGAGGGAGAGTTGGAAAACATTGTGAGAGCGCTGCTTCTCTTCCAAGGATTACTTACGGCGATGACTCACTTGCTCCGAGAACCAGCCAGCCACGGCCAATTAGCGTCTTCCATTTGCACAAGATTATATAAGGATATCGTGCATGCATTAAGCATCGGAACGTTGAAATTTGTTCAGTTTATTTTATCTTTGACATTTATTGATTATGTTTCAAAGGTCAATAGCAGACCCTAAAATCGATAGATTAGGGATAAATAGTAAAACAATTGTAACTTAAAAATTTGAAAAGTTGTTTATTATATTGTAACGCGTGCATTTAGGTTTAAGTTTTTCTTTGTCTCGGAAGTGTTGTTTCTGTGGTCTTGAGAATTCGAAACCGTGCACGTGCGTGGGGGTGGATGAGATAAATATTTCCATCCAAGTAATTTCGTGTCCTGTCTCGATTGTTGGCCTCAACATGACAGAATGGTTAGCCATTGTTGACTACGGAACTGCAGCTGCGTGCTATAAATCTTGTGACAATGGAAAAATCAGTAAAACTGACGAAGCTTTCTAACAATGAAAAAAGTAAAAGAATGGGAGGATATAATGGAGGGGACGGAGATAAGCTTTTGGAAACTGGACAGTTGTTCTGCGCTCACCGTAGCTGGTGGATGTGATTAAGAGAGGCTCCGTAAAGTTGTTGTCTCTGATATAGTTCGAGACAGAATCGTCGTGAGAAAGGAGCCACAATTTGTTAGTGAAGAGTTCACAGAATAGCACCACACAATTTAGTACAACGGCTTGCCCGGAGGCCGACGCCTTAGCCAGTGATCAACCTCTGAGTCGACGCCAGTACGTCGGTACGAGAGCTACAGCAGGCAACACAACACAGAATAGCAGTACGCATTTGGTACGGGCAGCAGATCTCTTCTATGTAAAAACCACAGGTGCCTGAGATAAGAGTTTTCATGTTTAACTTTAATAAACTTATATAAAATTTCTTTATTGGTCAAATATTTATTTTGATTTAACGTTAAAACCCAGCCCATAAAAAATAATTCTTTACAATATAAAAGACGTGATACTGATATCATTCAACTGTCGAAGTCGGGAACAGGTTTGCTACAATTAAGACCGTTACTGTTCTACAACGTAGTGGATGGACGGTTCTTTTGCAATCAGCGGTGTCGTAAAATCAGGAACTGCAGAAGCGCGTTGCTGAGAGTTGCCATTATTAATATCATTTATAATCTTCATCCGTGGTAATGTCTGAAATTGCTCCACTTTCGTTTATCTGCAACGTGAATAATCGTGTTAGGCAAGATTATGTTTAATCTCTTCAGCCGATTAACTTTTAAAATCTAATATTTTATCAAAGAAATCGTTTAACATTTATTTTACCGGAATAAATCAACGTTTGTTTTTAAAACTAACCTTAAAATGAAAAATAAATCCGTTTGAATAAATCCTGGATTGCTATTAATTTTTAGCTTTGGCATAATTTTTTTCTTTATTGTTGAACTACAACTCCGAGTAACTTGAAAGTTGTCATAAATCTTAATATTCTACAGATTAATTTGTAGGTGATTTGTCTAGAAGTTATCGTTTATTTCCTATGAATATATTATTATTACACTTAAGGCTGAAACGAGGTTGTAAAAGGTTTTCAAGTCTCCAACGGAACTTAATCTAATAAATGTGAAAAATTACCCACTCATATATCAGTTAATAAGCTGTCAGTGTTGCAACAGTGCTGCAAAATGCCGCCTCATTTTGAACACTCACTGTATATCTTGTGGCAGTTCCCTCGCTACCAGCCGTAGCATGTCTCCGATGGTCCTTTGGGAAAACAACAGCCCTTTCCATACTTAACTAATTTATTAAAGAAAGAAAAATATACAATTATAAAATTTTGCCCTCCGACTTGCCCGTTATGAAAAATTCAGGTATGTTGTGGCAAACTAGGCCCGGGAAATGAATTTATACCAAGTGCTCTACGCAACCATGAAACATGCGGTTTTGATTACCAGACTGGGGTCTCAGCAACACCGCGACGTCCCTCGCAGCTGGTCATCGATGTCTGTCTGGGGGAGTCTAGCTGATAAATTCTTGACAAACCAAGAGCAACCGCTCACTGCAACCTCTCCAGTCAGAATTCCTGACGAGGCATTCACTTCTCCCGACCTGTGAGACCAACTGTTTCCCTATTGGTCCATTTAATTTGTTATGGACCAATCACAGGTCTCAGGCAAACCGACGTAGAGAATTTCAACAGCGAGACCCTCTGAACCTGCTGTTTGCTGACGGGAAAACCCCCCGATGCAGGTACAGTTACAATCCCCAGCCTAACTGCCACCAAACGGTACTTTCTGCTGATGTTGGCTAAACATGGTTGCTCACGCGTTTAAACCAACTGACTAAAATATCAGTATAATCAATGAAAAGAAGCCTATTATAAATAACGCGCTATAATCTGACGGTAAGCGCGCTAAATTCCCTACAAATAATTAAGTTGAAATGAAAATAAATTATTCTGCCAACGATTCTGTATAATTTTTTATAATATGACTAAAGTTATTGTATCTATATTGAAGGAATTATCTGAATTATGTAATTTATATGTTTGGTCATATCAACGATTTCAAGTACATAATGAACTATTTTTTCTAATAGTTTTGAAACACTGCTCCCAACACCATACGAAACACCAATCACAACCTTATTTGCGTACTACTAAGTTTTCGAAAGGCAACTACTGTCTCGTATACTTGTTGACTTACAAAGAGTGCACAAAACTATGAATATTTGCCACTATTTTACCCTTCTGGGTCAGAGTATGGCCGTACACAGTTGCGAAATTCTGTTGCCATATCTAATTCTGCACAATACTGACGAATTATTGACACAGGATTCATAATTTTAATCTAATCTCTCTATTACAAAGTAGAGTTTATGTTTGAAAAAGCAATTTTGACTGTGAAGGACGGTTTTGGTTTAGAAGAATTTCTGCGTCACCATTTTCAGATTATGGTGTACCAAGTCAAATATGGTCTGTTTGAGAAGACCAAGAGCAGCCAACCATCGTATACCCAGAAAGTAAATATTCTTAATTGGGTTTTGTGTGTTCTAATAATAATTAAGGTACAAGTTTTAATTATTTATTAACTACGCTCAAATAAGTACATTAGTCTGTCGTAATTATATAACAAAAGTCTTGTGGGGTACACTCTCATTACTTCATTGGAAAAAATAAAGCGTAAAATGATAGAAAACAGTTTTTGTTGGGCCCACCTGTCTTTCACCAGTTGGGAAATAATAGGACAATGCCAAATAAATCAACCAATAGCATCGATATATATCAGCCGCACATATCATCATTCTAGAGGCATCTACATGGAATAGACAAATGGTATTGCTCCAAAACGTGTTCAAACACATCTGTTTATATACATCAATGTCAGCAGTTGAAAATCAATATTCATGTCCTTCCTGTTCTGCCTGATTACCGAAAATATTAAAAATAAATCGAAAAATATCTTGGATGGTCTGCTTATGTCAGAGTACAACAACTGTTCTGAACAGAAAACAGTTATCGAATAATTATCATCATCACCGCGGTGAAATTTAAACGTAAATACGTTATATGATCATGTTTTGATGAAAAGGTTATGAAATATGATAACTTTCTTTCTTCTCACAACGTGGTTGGTGAGTCTAGCGATTCTTCTTCAGTCTTAGCCTCGTTTTTCAAGAACATCCATGTTCATGTTGGGATTCGAACCGGGGACCTCTGGGATGCAATACGGGGACGCTGAACACTAATCCATTGGAGTTCGGTATTATCTTGAATATACTATTTATAAATATGAACGGTTTATATTTTTTTCTGATTAGAACTTTTAACCATGGGTTATTTAACAAGGTTCAACAATTAAAAACAGTAAATCGGCCGATACAATACACTAAATACCTATCAAACCTTCGTAGAAAGCCATAATTTGAAAAAAAAAACTATAAAGCTAAAATCTTGCGACCAAATAAAATATTATTTTTTGTGTTAATATCTTCGATTTTGTTTAATACGCTTAAATTATGCAATTTTTTTTCGAAAGATCTGACTCATTTCAGTTATACACCTGAGAAAAGCAACAGTATTTGCGGAAACAAAGTGGGGTTTTATTTATTCACAAGTTATCCTTGTCATATTTTGTCAATTTCATTACATGCTTAGTCCTTATTTTCCCATATGATTACAAGTAAATGCTTTCTTTGAAAATTTTTATTGTTTCTGAGTGATAACAGATAATTAAATTTACGGAGGATGGATGCCTTTTTGCACATAATTATTTCACACTTCACGAAGTTAAAAACTTTTTATATGTACGTTTGGTTTTCTATGTTCTCAGAACAAACTGTTGCAGTAAAATTACTCACGCGTGGCATGATTATGTTTTGTAGATTAAAAATTTTCAGCCGTTATCCAAAACCATCCCCAATTGGTGTTATATGTTAAAGAAGCAAATTACTTTTACACCAATCTCGGCAAAAAGGAATCTCCGAGATTAACGTTACACGAAATCTTTGCTGAAAGGGGTTTCAGAGACTCACAGAAGAGTATAAATTAAAATTCCTCGAAAAGGGGAGGAAATTCTACATTTTTAAGAGACGAAACTAATCTATACCGCTCATATAAAATTCAGAATTACTTCATACTACACATTATTAAAACCCATGTTTGTAGGTTGTATATTTCGGAGCCGTCCGTCATCAACATATTTTTCAGGACGAATATAAATCATTATGCTTTATATATATATATATATATATATATATATATATATATATATATTGTAATAATCAACAGGTTCATTTTAATTAAATGAAAAGATAATCAAAAATTTACAAATAAAATATAATTTATTATCACTTTGCGGCTTCAAACTTAAAACAATTACAATAAAAAAATTTATATATCTCAGGGCCTTTACTGGGTTTGATAATGAACACAAAAAAATGATTTAAAATTTTATTAACAAAACAGTTTACAATTTACCTAAACAACAAGTCGATAGACTGAAATAAATTAAAAGTAAATAAATTAACTTTGATTGACAATTAATAGGGAACGAAATCTGACTTTATCCTTTAATTAGCGTTTACAATATTATTCAAATTATGTTACTTACTTACTGGTACCAGAACAATCAATTTTACCTCGTTCGGACACTTTTACACTCTTTAATTATTTAATATCAGGCCTTAGTTTTCAATGATTCTACACTTCACTTTAAAATTTGGCAAGATTGGCTGTATTTCGTTGATTGCTCCGCTACACAATTATTTACCAATGTTCCGCTGGATTAATTTCTCCACGAAGATTTTGGAAAGTTCTATTCTGACGAAAACTGCTCTTACTTTCCAATATTTACGCTGCAATACTTCCATGAATGTTTTCTTTGTATTAATTCACAACTTTAATTAGTTATACATTAACGATGACTAGTCTCATCTCAAGTTTTATTACTTGTTCTGCTCCTCGTAATGTTTCTCCGCCAACTAAGTTTTATTATGTGTTCTGCTCCTAGCAATGTTTTTCCGCCAACTAACAGTTTTATTACATGTTCTGCTCCTCGCGATGTTTCTCCGCCAACTCACTATCCTAGTGCTCGCGAGTTTTAGCGCGCATACGCCATTTTTTACATTTGGACATAGCAAGCGAGCTCGCTTTTCCATTGTTGCTTTGTTCGATCAGACTGCTATAATGGATTTATCAAACAATTCAAATTTTATGTCCAAACAATTAATGGCCTAATTAACTATTGCTACAATATATATATATCTTAAAATACTATATAAATCTACTAAGATTACAAAAGATAATTTAGACCAAGAGTTATGTGGATAAATTTACGAAATATTCACTTATGCTCAATAACCAATATTAAAAAATAATAGAATATAAAACGTCTGTGTTAATTTATGCTAATTAATAAATAAATAGCTCAATAAACTACAAAATTAAATGCTGGATTAAGTACGACATAAAGTTTCAGAAATCTTTGTTGCTTTCCTCAGGTGATTCAAAAAAATGAAAGAGCTTTAAAAACGACACCCGACACAAAGATTTCATCATCTGTTTTTTTAATTGGGGGTACGGAAGAGTAGGGAAGGTAGCCAAGGTTAACTAGGATCCTATCCGGCATTCGCCTAAAAATGATGCAGGACAAACCCTGCATCAGGTAGGTCGGGCAGGAGGTACTTGTCCCACGCCCTTCCGATGGCGGGAGAGGGGTTTTCTGTGGGGACGCAGCATTCCATACTCCGTGCCTCGACCAGTTTAGGAGGTAGCTGGACGACTGTTCCAATGGAAACAGCAGACAACTCTTACCGTATGCCCAAGGTCTACAACCCTGGAACATACACCTCTCAAAACAGGTCGAGTTTCAAATCGGAGAGATGAAAAGGCATCCCCAAAGGTAGCCCTCTCCGTCTCTCGAGAAATGTTCTGTCAGCGAGAGGAAGGCTCTCGGCAAGTGCGTCATCTGGTTTGTGCGAAGCGTCGTTCTTACGGCTGTTTCGTTTCTTGGATCACCTGACGAAAGCAGCAAGGATTGCAAAAACTTTGTATGGCATTTAATCTATCACTTATTTTTGTCTGTTACTTCGCTATTTATTTACCTAATTAACTACAATTTAGGTTTAAGTAATATTTAAATTCGTTTTAAATGTTGAAAGAAGTCTATAAGGTATAGGTTGTGCGAGTTCAAATTCGTCAAAAATATTTGTATTCAAGTTGGGTTTGGGTCAATAAAATAAATTGTTTCATTCAACATATTCAATCAAATCAATGGAAGCCAAAATTCGGTAAACAGACATGTTTTTTTAGGGTAACAGGCTACATGAGGGTAATCCACATAGTGGAAACTCCCCTTTAATACCATAGGAAGGGATTTGAAAGGGGGATGCGGAAGGGTAGAGGAAGGTAGCCAAGGGTTAACTAGGCGGGCTATAGTTTAAGGATCCTACCCGGCATTCGCCTAAAAGCAATGCAGGGAAAACCCTAGAAAAACCTGCATCAGGTAGGTCGGGCTTTGGGTACTTCTCCCACGCCCTACCGATAGCGGGAGAAGAGTTTACTGTGGGGACGCAGAATTTCCTTGTCTGTAACTCAACCAGTTTACGAGGCAGCTGGCCGACTGTTCCAATTTGAACAGCAAACAACTCTTACCGTATGCCCAAGGTCTGTGACCCATAAACATACACCTCTCAAAACAGGCCAAGGTGGCTCGGCTTGTGGGAACCTTTGTTCAAAAACGGAGAGGAAAAGGCATCCCCAAAGGTAGCCCCTTCGTGTCTCTCCAACAAGGTTGTGCCTGCGAGAGAATATCCCTCGCAGATACTGCCGGCGAGAGAATAGCCCTCACAGATAGCTATGGTGAACAAACGGACATAATTTGCCTTTGACAATTATATATTAATGAAATGAATATTTGGTGAATGAGCGTAAACAAATGTATAAATGGGCCATACGTTTTATATAATCACGTCAAGAGAAAATCATGCAGTAGATGTACGAGTATGTTTCATGACTGCAAATAAGGACACAGATTTATTCTTAATTAGCAATTTATTTGTTTAGCAAACTGAATAATACTACGAAAAATTATGTTACTTACGCTCGAAAATGAGAGCAGAAACTGTTATTGATGAAATTAATTACACTAGCACTAAAGATTGTAAACGGACCATAGATTGAAATAAGTATATTTTAATTGGTGTTAGCTTCTAGCGCAGACTAGTACGAATTTTTTAATTTAACTAGCGTTTTTATTAATAATGAAGTGTTCACTTTTTTTTGAGGAGCTACTATTAAATATCTGAGAAAAGTACACATACGAAAATTTTGCCTCATTGTGAAGATGGAAAAAGCGTTTTTTCAATATGGTAAAATGACGACATTTCGTAAATATAAATAAAATAAATAATAATTTAAATGATTTTTGAAGGCAGTATTGCTTCAGAGATTTTTAAGCTTTGCTGGAGTAAGTTTGTAGGAAAGTTGGGAAATTAAATAAGGTTCTGGCGTCAGTAACAGAACTGATGGGTAAATTTGAAACTTTCTGTAAACTAACGTAATATAATCCTAAAGTACACGAATTCACGGTAACCAGTTTGATCCACAGATTATAGAGGGTAAACTATGAAATATGCATTAAAGGGGTTGATACACTAATTATCCTGCGTCCCAGTGCTCGACAACGCCGTAAGAGAAATTTCGAACGAGACAAGACACTGATAATAATGAACTATTTGAATTATTCAGAATTTTGTGTATATCAGAAGACCGATTTTATCCGTAAATGCACTGACACGAAATTTTTCTCTAGTATTTATTTGTTTATTTAATTTTTTGGGTGTATACAGGCTATGTATAGGGTAATCCACATAGCAGCAACTCCCCTCTTATAGCATAGGAAATGGATTTTAAAGGGGGGATGCGGAATGGTGGAGGAAGGTAGTCAAGGATTAACTAGGGCCCCCGGGCTATAGTTTAAGTATCCTACCCGGCATTCGCCTAAAAGTAAAGCAGGACAAACCCTATAAAAAACCTGCATCAGGTAGGTCGGGCATTTGGTACTTGTCCCACGCCCTTGTGATGGCGGGACAGGGTTTGCTGTGGGGTCGCAGCTTACCCCTCGCCATGCCTTGGCCGGTTTAGGAGGCAGCTGGCCGACTATTCCAGTAGGAATAGCTGACAACTCTTACCGTATGCCCAAAGTCTGCGATCCCGGAACATACACCTCTCAAAAAAGACCGAGGTGCCTCGACATGTGGGAACTTTTGTTCAAAAAAACCCAGAGAGATCCCCAAAGGTAGCCCCCGCCAGAGCTCTCTGGTCTAGTATTTATTTTAGAATTGTCCTATGTGCTGGGAAAATTCAGTTTTTAAATGCGAGTGTAATGCCATATTATATTTTAATGAATTACATTTAGCAAATTAAGTGACAACGTTTTTGGGGTCTACATAATTCCTGAAAGTGTCAGATAAATTTGAATATTGTGGAAACAATTAGACGCGTCAGAATCACAGGAAAAATTGAGTCGGATCCTCGAATTTATATGAAGAACCACATTTACCAGATTCGTGTTCACTTAATTTAGAAAAGTGTTAGCATTTTGTAGCACAAGAGCTTCTCAATTTCTCTAATGTCCAATATATAAAGAAGAAAATTTTCATACAAGAAGAAATTTCACTTTAGGAAGCATGACTATAATTTATTATCCGTAATTCCGTGTAATGAAAAAATTATTACAACAAAATAAAATATAATAAATACTTACAAAACGAAAATTTGTATTTCGTAAAGAAAGTTTCAAGTCATTCTAATATTACAAACAGACCAAATGAAATTTTATTTAATAATGTAAGGTCAATGTGAAATATGACTATGGTTCGTTATTTCTAATTAGAAAAATAAACAGCCGAATAAAAGTAAAAAATAAGTGCTAAATAAATGCCAGACAACGTTTCTTCAATCTTAGTTTAATAGAACGTCAAATGTTTTAATCTAGGTGATGGACTCAAAAACGTCAGGAGGTTGGTTTTGTGGTAATAAAAGTTTTGTTTTTCATTTTCTGGTCAGGTTTTATTTGACTAGTTCTTGCACAAAGTGTTCAAATACTTTGCTATTCGATCCATCAGACACATAACAGGAATTTGAGGGGATATTCATCAATGGTGTATTTGGTCCCATAACAAACAGCATTTCTGTTACATTATCCATAACCTTCTCCTTCAATTGATATTAATAACTGGCACGTGTATAACATCAGACTTTAAATGTTAATAATCCAAAGACTTTGCAGTAATTTGTCAGAAATTCGGTATATTCAAATAACTCATAACACACTAAATTCTCATGATACTTTAAAATTAAGTCATATTCTCAACATAACTGATAGTTATATTAAATTTATAAAAAATGAGTAGAAATTTGCATTTTTGTTTTTAAGAAATTTATGTTCATCTTTACTTTATAATTGGTAGCATTTATTATTAAATACAAAAATTTTCAAAATATATGTTTTGAATTTCAGTATTGTATTTTAAGACTAAGAAGAAATATATACAGCAAAAATATGATTCGAAATATTGTATGATACAAAATTGTTACAGAAGTAACATAAAAATCTGATGTTGAATGCATTTATCCGAGGCCAATAACTGAATTCTGATTTACCTGTTCTCTCCATCTCTATTCTTGATCCTAAATCTCAATCTCAAAATTCATTTAAATCTTGTGTAATACGTGATGAAATGGGTCGGCCTAACGGACATTTTAGCATCTGAGTTGTATAGAAGAGAAATAAATTCACTATTCACAAGTTTCCAATATTTATCTTCTATTATTATTAAGAAAATTAAAGTAAACTATTTGTAGCTGTCCCAGATAAATTCGGGTTTTCGTCTTTGACTGTGAAATGTAACTGATAATTGGTGTTTATTTAAATATTTTAGAAATAATGCAATCGGACGTGTAATATTTTTTATTTAACATAATAATTAATAAATAGTGATATCAATCTATTGTTTTAATTTGGTTAGATATAATCTCAGGCTGTTTTATATGGTGAAAACAAGAAAATATTTTGTATAGTATGAGAGGAAAATCATACAAATTTACTGATACAATTATTATTAAAATAACAATTGTTAATTCGCTCCAAAACCCAACAAACGTTTCATGATCTTACTCGCAGCTGATCAACAAAAAACATCTAGCGACAATGCATTGGTCGCCAACCCTTGGCTAGAGAGAGCTCTGGCGGGGCTACCTTTGGGGATGCTCTCACATCTCTCTGTTTTTTTTGAACTAAGGTTCCCACATGCCGAGGCACCTCGGTCTGTTTTGAGAGGTGTATGTTCCGGGGTCGCAGACCTTGGGCATACGGTAAGAGTTGTCCGCTATTCCTATTGGAAAAGTCGGCCAGCTGCCTCCTAAACTGGTCGAGGCACGGAGAAGGGAATGCTGCGTCCCCACAGCAAACTCCTCTCCTGCTATCGGAAGGGCGTGGGACAAGTACCCAATTCCCGACCTACCCGATGCAGGTTTTTCTAGGGTTTTCCCTGCATTTCTTTAGGCGAATGCCGGGTAGGATCCTTAAACCATAGCCCGGGGGCCCTAGTAACCCTTGGCTACCTTCCTCTACCCTTCCGCATCCCACCTTTCTAATCCCTTCCTATGCTATTAAAGGGGAGTTGCCCAATGTGGATCACCCTCATGTAGCCTGTTGCCCTAAAAAAAAAACAAAAAAAACCCACAATCTGAGGTACCTCGGCCTGTTTTGAGAGGTGTATGTTCCGGGGTCACAGACCTTGGGCATACGGTAACAGATGTTCGCTATTCCCATTGGAATAGTCGGCCAGCTGCCTCCTAAACTGGTCGAGGCACGGAGAAGGGAATGCGGCGTCCCCACAGCAAACTCATTTCCCGCTATCGGAAGGGCGTGGAACAAGTACCCAATGCTCGACCTACCCAATGCAGGTTTTTCCTGCATTTCTTTAGGCGAATGCCGGCTAGGATCCTTAAAATATAGCCCGGGGACCCTAGTAACCCTTGGCTATCTTCCTCTACCCTTCCGCATCCCCCCTTTCAGATCCCTTCCTATGCTATTAAAGGGCAGTTGCCAAATGTGTATCTCCCTCATGTAGCCTGTTGCCCTAAAAAAACAGGTTTTTCTAGGGTTTGTCCTGCATTTCTTTTAGGCGAATGTCGGGTAGGATCCTTAAACGATAACCCGGGGGCCCTAGTTACCATTGGCTACCTTCCTCCACCCGTCCGCATCCCCCCTTTCAAATTCCTTTCCTATGCTACAAGAGGGGAGTTGCCAATATGTGGAATATCCTACACATAGCCTGTCTACACCCCCCCCCCCAAAAAAAGAAGCCGATATAAGGAGAGGTCTGCGAGGGATATTCTCGAATGCCTTTTTCTCTCCATTTTTGAACTAAGGTTCCCACAAGACGAGGCACCTTGGCCTGTTCTGAGAGGTGTATGTTCCGGGGTCACAGACCTCGGGCATAAGGTAAGAGTTGTCTGCTATTCCCATTGGAATAGTCGGCCAGCTGCCTCCTAAGCTGGTCGAGGCTGCGTCCCCAAAGCAAACCCCTCTCCCGCTATTGGAAGGGCGTGGGACAAGTACCCAATGCCCGACCTACCTGATGCAGGTTTTTCTAAGGTTTATCCTGCATTTCTTTCGGCGAATGCCGGGTAGGGTCCTTAAAATATAGCCCGGGGGCCCTAGTTAACCCTTGGCTTTCTTCCTCTACCCTTTCGCATCCCCCCTTTCAGATCCCTTCCTATGCTATTAAAGGGGAGTTGCCACCAAGTGGATTACCCTCATGTAGCCTGTTACCCTAAAAAGCAAAACAAAAAAAACAGAAGCCTATGGGAGCCATCCTCAGCCCTCGCGGGTGGAACGTTGCTTTTAGATTTGGAGGGTTCTATCTTCAGGGACGCCTTCTTCTCTGTGGTTTTTCTGAACTAAGTTTCCACCAATACGAGGCACCTAAGACAGTTTTAAGAGTTCTGTGTTTCTGGGTCACAGACCTTGAGCAAACGGTAAGAGTTGCCTGCTATTGCTATTGGAATAGTCGGCTATCTGCCTCCTAAACTGGTCGAGAAACGGAGAAGAGAATTCTGCGTCCCCATAGAAAACCCCAATCCCGCAAACAGTGGACAAGTACCTAATAGTTGCAGGCTTTTTCTATTGTTTTTTCTGCATCCCTTTAAGGAGAATTAACCCTTGGCTAACTTGCTTTACATTCAACAATCCTCCCTCCATTTCAGTCTCTTTCATATCCTATAAGAGGGGAGTGGTCACTACGTGGATTACTCTGTACATAGCCTGTATACACACACTTCTTCTTACAGAACTCCAAATATCTCCTAACCAAAGAGGTAACAAATCTTATATCAATTAAATCCTTTGTGAAATATGATTCTTTTCAATGCCAATTTTAATATGTACTGATGTATGTAATTCGTTAAAATATTAATGATATTGTACGCATGCTCTCATTTCAGTGAAAAATTGTCATTTTTATTTTTAAAAAAATTAGTGACACATGCTTGTGTCCCGGTAAACCCTTTCAGAAACACTGGCTTAAACTACACAACTGTGCTGCAGACTCTCGAATTCATTGCAGTATGGACCGCGGTAAAACCATAAACATACAGCCAGAGAAAAGAAAATTAATGACAAGTTATAAGAGAATATTGCTTGTATGTTTCTGTACTTATCCACTTGTTGCTTGTAAGAGCCAGCCAGGGTTGGATTTGCAGTCAGGCGAGGGGCATATTAATCCGGGGGACGCGCGCTTTTGCTGCCCTGAGTCGCCGTCCACTGCCCCCCATTTTTAATTACATTCGGCCCCCCCCCCCTTCTCGCGGTGAAGCTTGTCACAATGTTTGTCATTAGATTCAAACAAACAATATCCAGCCCACAAACGCAATATTACAGCATTTCATTTGAAGTATTGCCCTGCACTGCACCGAAATCCGCGTCCTCGCGAGCCGCTCGAAACACGCCTCTCTCTCTGTGCCGCTGCCACACCACCCGCTTTATTTATATTCTTTTTAATTACGCGGACGACAAATGTTTACCGGGGTATCCGTTTCCACGCTACGAGGAGTTGATGAGAGTTTAATAATGGCCAGGCTCTTTTTTCATCCCCCCTGGCTGGGGGCCTCCATAATAGTTTTAAATATATACAAGGTGAGAGAGCGAACGGATGGTTGGGAGTGGAAGGTAAGCACCGGCCCCTGTGTAGGGCGCTTCCCTCATTTGCATGGCAAACGCTTTTCGGTGTTTGTGCAATGGTACCCAGATCGCCTCGGTCCTTAGTGTACCGTGCCGCGGGATCAGTTCTACTCTAGTTCTACAATCACATTATAAGTGGACGACGCTCTTTGCTTACAAGTGAGTTACTAGATCACCGCTAAAATGCAAATGAAGCTTAGTAATGCATGTTGGATGTGTAAATAGCATCAACATTAAAAACACGAATAAGAGTAAACTCCGCTGAGTATGCACCCGAACAGTCGGAAGCCATTTCTATATTTCCATGTGAAAAGTTTGGATTTCAGGACTATAGTGCTTTCCAAATGGGAGCCGTTCTGACTGTCAGCAAAAGAGACAAGAGAATTAGACAAAACATTGTTAAATTGTCAATAATGAATGACAACAAACCCTTTCTGTAGCTGTGTGGACAACGTCGCACGAATTTGATTCGGTGGCACAAGGAAGAGCTTCAAGGTCAAATCGGCTCCCATTAGAAAACAACTATGGTAATGTGAATCATTGGCGTATGAAACCCCCACTTCGCATTACCCTTCCGAGATTAACAAAATTTATGAACGGATATGAAAACGAATTATAATACAGCTCCCCGGTTATGAAATGAAACCTACGTTTTTTATCTCATATCAAATATGTGATACCTGCATGGTACGTATCGAGTATCCAGGAAAACAATATGCATAAGAGATCATTAGGATTCATGGAAAAAATAACTCTGTTCTGTAAATTGTGATATCATAAGATATTATAAGATAGAAATTAAATTAAACATTAATAAAAGTATGGTTATTTTGATCAGAATAATTTTACCAACCAACAGTCATCATCATAGAATAATTTTCCATGATTAAAATTAACCTATGCTCCTTTAACTAGTTTTTTATTGACTAATTAAACATTTAAAAACGGGAAGGCATTCTGGACCCCATTCGACTACCAGGTTCACGATTTAGATTGAATTTCTTTTCGTTACAATAGAATTTTTAATTATTTTTTTTTCAAGTTGGTCAAATAATGAAGAGCAAAACCTCCACTCTGCTTTAGAAATTCTAGTCGAAGGAGACTAAAAAATTATATAGGATGAGAGGAGTAAAAAATGGCGGACCGTATCAAGAGTTCATGTATACTACATTGAAGGTGATTTTAGTTGGTACTCAACGTTGAATGTCAATCTTGAAAAGAATGGTCTTCCAGTCTGGCAAGATGATTGAGAATATATTAATTTTTTTCATATTTCCTTCAAAGAATTTATAAGAACTTTACACGAAATTTTTTAAAATTATATTTTATCTTAAATAAAACTCATTTCATTTTTCTTCAAAGAATTTATAAAAAAATTTCACGAAATTTTTTAAAATTATATTTTATCTTAAATAAAACTCATTCGGTCAGTTGAAAATAGACAAACATAACGGATGCCGTAATTCATTGGTACAAATTTCTTTCACCAAGATGATACTTTAGAAAAACCTTTTCCTTCGTAAAAAATGTGTTAGAGAGTTAGTGGATCTTACAATAAATATTTACAGAAACAACCAATTATAGAAATAAATAATACTTATTATTAAGTAATAGATTTTATCTGTACATGTCCCGGAATCGAGTAATTTTACTTATCTTCAAATGTTATGCGTTAGGGGGATCGAAACTGATGAAACAAACTTTTCCACTGTATGTCATGTTTCTCCTGTTCGCCTTCCACAAGACAATGGCCGAATCGATATCGATGAAAGTGTTTTCATTGTTATACAGAGCGGTGAAAATATTTTTATTTTGTTTTCGGAAGATTTACTGCATTTTACCATTTAGAGGTTAAATGGGGGAAGTCCGGAAACCTGATTTTTAGAGCTTGGACAGGGATTTTGACACGTTACAAAATATTTTGTTGAAGCGGTAAATAACATAGAAACTAAGAAGTAACAAAGTGCGTAAAATAAAATAAAATTATAAGTAACGCGTAAAAGAATATGAATGGGCAAAGTCAAATTCTATCAGTAATTAACGTTGATAACTATACTCTAGGTAGTATGAAGGACGGGTAATTGGCTATTTCACCACACAAATTAAGATAGTAAGTAATTATTTACACAAATATGAGTAACTCGGCTCAATGATCAAGATTGAGAAAACACATTTCATTTAGACGTCTAATATATTTTTTATTACTTTTCTCATTTGTATTATGTGCTCCAAGTGTTACGAATGTATTCATATTTTTAATTGAACCATTCTGTTTCCTAAAGCATCCACTCACCTCTAAAATAGAGCTGTACTAATAATACAATACGGACTGATCATAGATTAGCGTTACGGGTCGATAATGACTACATGAAAATCGTGAAAGCAACTGATTTGCACACACAAAAAACAGCTGGTTTCATGTGTTTGATAACTTCGTTTAGTTATGGAGAATGAGTTATTATTATACAACAAACAGAATTTTGATGGTTTTATTTGTTGTAATCTGATGCAAATGTGAAAAGCTGACATTAGTATTGAAACTGTGGTAAGTTGTGTTTTCTGAAATTAATGATTTTTAATGATGATTGTTCGAAATAAATAAATTCAGATATTAATATTTGATTTTCGCAATATAAATTTTTTGGAGTTATTAGCATTGGTTACTAATTTTCCGAACCGCGCCAGATGTTTTTATAAAACAGGCATTTCAAAACATTTTAATAAACTGAGCAATTCGAAAATGTCGGACGGTACCTTTAATGATGAGACAAGGAAAATGTAAAATGTTTACTTCCAAACATAAAAATATATTGAACAGATTTAATAGTACATTTAAATTACAAACTGCTGATTTTCAAATAATTAATTTTTAATTGGTATAAAATATATGTACGGTCTAATTCTTCGGATGTTGTCCACATTGCCGAATATAAGGAAATTTTAATTAATTTATTTGCTTTAAATATATAGCTGAAATTATAATAACGCTTATATATTGTAATTATCATTAATTTGGCATCTGATATTTTCTAGTCTTTTCCGTCAAAATCCGAAAGGGAAAATAATTGAAGGTTCCCTCTGCAAAATCCATATGTAAAAGGAATTTACTGTAGAAACTCACAAGCACATATATTCATATGCCTTAATTATTTTAATTGTAAATAATATTAATAAAATAAATAAAAAAATAAAAGGGATGAAACAAATCTGTTGTTCGTCAGCGCTTTTTTTACTTATTTGAAGTACTGCAGGACATCCTCGAAGGACACACAGACGGTGTTCCAGGTCGGTGCAGAAAAATAGTCGACTTAAAGGGAGAAAGAGGAAGATATTGGATGAAAGTAGAAGCTAAGGTCAGGGCAAGGCGGAAAAGAAAATTTACAGACGAAGTCCAGATACTCGCCGGTGGACAGAACACATTGTAAAATATTTATTTGAAAATTATATGAACGTGCAGGTACAAACGGAAGCTAGACGACATCATTATTCTTCATGAGAATACTTTTGTTACTTTTGCGCTGAATTTTATTTAATTCAGTACTCACGACAAAAGATAATAACAGCAGGTTAACTATAGTCGTGTTCACGTAAATAATAATATCAACCAGAAAATTTAATTTACACTTTTCATAGAAGCTAATTATGGATACAATACATTATCTATGTTTTTAAGCATTTCAACAAGAAATTATGTATAATATATTATATACTCGAAGGTAAGTATTAAACGCTGGAATCTGAATATTTGATCTTTTCAGTATTAATATTAGTTACATTCACTGTCGTTAGTTCGTATTACATAGGCCTATTATTTAAAACTTTATTGCATTCTTCTGAAAATGTTTTTTTTCAATTCTATATACTATTTGAGTTTTGAATAAGAACTTTGTGACAAATAATTTATCTAAGAAAGAATTTATTAAAAAGTTTTTAATTTTGACTAAGATTTTACATGGACCTTGCCATCCAAAGTCTTAATAAATGCGTTATGAAACCTTTTCACATTATTATAATACAATAATTTACAATTTTCTTTCGTATAAGTTAAAGATATTAAATGAGATCTACTCTAATTTTTTTCAGCTGAATTAAATTTTCTAAATATTTTTCTAATCTTGCAAGAAATTTAATTAAACAGTTGCACTAAACAAAAGCAAAGTATTTTAAAAACTGTGCCACTTATTTGACCTACTATATATTTACAATACAATTTTCTTTTAATGATTTATGTTTCATAATTTTTTTGTTCGGATAAATGTTGCTCATTAATTAGGTATTAAAAGTAGAACTTTAATTGTGATTAATTATTTTTCATTCCAATTCGCATAGGGCAAATTTATTTCCAGCAGAATTGTTTTCTTTTCGGGCCACAGGCAACATGAGGGTAATCCACTTTGGGCAACTCCCCTTTAATAGCATAGGAAGGGATTTGAAAGGGGGGATGCGGAAGGGTGGAGAAAGGTAGCCAAGGGTTACTAGGGCCCCCGGGCTATAGTTAAAGGATCCTACCCGGCATTCGCCTAAAGAAATGCAGGAATAACCCTATGAAAACCTGCATCGGGTAGGTCGGGCATTGGGTACTTGTCACACGCCCTTCCAATAGCGGGAGTGGAGTTTGCTGTGGTGACGCAGCATTCCCTTCTCCGTGCCTCGACCAGTTTAGGAGGCAGCTGGCCGACTATTCCAATGGGAAGAGAGAACAACTCTTACCGTATGCCCAAGGTCTGCGACCCCGGAACATACACCTCTCAAAACAGGCCGAGGTGCCTTGGCTTGTGGGAACCTTAGTTCAAAAACGGAGAGGAAAAGGCATACCCAAAGGTAGCCCCTTCGTATCTCTCCTAAAGGGTTCTGCCTGAGAGAGAATAGCCCTCGCAGGCCTCCCCTTCCAGCAGAATAAACTGGAAACGTATTTTTTGAATATTCCTGCAGTTACGACTATCGTCCCATTATCAAATTCTGTAGTTCGTGTTTTTTTGCTTTAGGCATCAAAAGCGTTCGACTTGATTTACACAAAGTTGTTTCTACGTCACTTAATATTTTCCTAGAATTAACCCTCTACATCATTTACCCTCATACGGAATTTTGAACTTAACAGAAGAGGAAAATAAACATTTACGCCTGGAATCACTTCACAAGAAGAATTTTACCTTTACTTGGTTGCATACCACCGGAATAATAAAGAGTTTACCTTGTTTTTTTATAATCTGTTAGGTTAGTCAGAAAACTCAAACTCGTTATTTTTTTTAAAAAAGACATTCAACTGCCATTAAGAAACACTGTCCATTTCTAATAATAGAATTCTCCAATACGTACGTGTGCATATAAATCATCAAATATATTTCACTCGATAACTGTTTCCAGACAGTCTATTTAATATTATTATAAAATATACTTTATAATTAATTTTGGGACCTTAATAATTCTTGAAAAATATAATAAAAGCAAAGAAAGAAACTGCGCAGAAAAATTATTTAAATATTTACTCTTATTAAGAACGCGCACCATTTCCATCTCACATTTTTAAATATCCCGTATGTAGAGGGAAAACTCAAAATAATGTGCTTGACGGACTTAAACCCAGAGAGGCAGGAAATGAAATAATGTATCCAAACCCACCAATGGTATACTAGGAAGTGGCCAATAGACGATTCTTCTACGCACGCTTAAAACCTTGTATAATTATTTCAATGTAATTGTTATATATAATACATTAGGAATTAAATAAAAACCATAATTTCAAACAAATATGTCCGATATTATTTTTTTATAAGATAAATAGAAGGTTTTACGTGTTTACAACAGATACTTATTTGGATATTTTGCCTTTAATATACTTTTTCCCACAATTTTTCTCTGCACAGTCGACTACGACTAACTCTACATAAATTAGAAAATGGAAAACAATTGAAGGAATAAACCTGGTTGACTCCAGTAGCGGAGTTGGTTTGTTTACAAGTTGTATGAGACGTATAGGGCATACAATAGGTAACAAGTTACTTCCTGCAAAGGGGGTTAATTTCTTATAAATTTTAATGAGTTTTATATTATTTATCCGTCACGTAGAAAATCAGAAAAAGAAGATTAATTTTGTGGGCTGTTATTTATTTTATTATTATTATGATTAAAGTCTTTATAATTAATTAATATATAAAATATTTAATTCCCAAATGAAACTTGAAGGTGCAAGATAAAAAATATTCTTAATTAAATAATTTAGAAACATGGATTCTTTCTATCTGCGTATAATGTCATGGTGAGATTAATTTGGTGAAGCTTTTGAGAAACAAAATGAATTTTAAGGAAAATATTAATTTTAGTCTAATTCTGTGCTGGAACTGTTTCAGGAATTGCTTGGTGAATCTAAGTCCGTTCGTCCTTTTATATCAGAATTTTCTTAAATGAGTCAGGCTGTCTTGAATATTTCTCACTGAGAAATTTAAATCTCACTAAAATGCGCTTTTACTCTCGATTCACGAAACACATCAGTAGTAACACCGGGGCAGACGGCGGTAGAAGTTTTAAAACATGCAAATGTGGCCAATATTTGCAGAGGAAATATATTTTTTGAGTTAAATGAGGTTGGCAGTGTTTCTACCGGCACTAAAAAATAAAATTTTCAGTACCGTGTTTTGTGTATAATTTCAACCCTTTTCGGTATGGCAATGGAGCATCTTTCAGGGCGGGGGTGGAGGGGCATTACATAAAAATAACGCGATAATAACCGACATTGGAGTCGAATCCGAGGTTATGGACGTCGCTCAGTATATCTATGACATTCAAATTGTCGGCTAACACTCAGGGGCAGGGGTTTGAACTGGTTAGAAATTTTAAACATGCTGAAACAGCCGAAATTTCCGAAGAAAAAATTTTTAGGTCTCACTGAGATTGATCGTATTTATCTCGATGATGTTTGTATATAAATTCTATCCCTTTTTGAATTAGAAGAGAGCTTCCGTAGGGGTGGGTTAGAGAGGCGATAAATAAAGCACGAAAGGTTAGATTTAGTTGAATCCGGGGATACGAATGTTACTTAGTTTATTTATAACAACGACAGGGCACATCTAGTTTACTATAAAACACAACGCAATTGTTCATGTACTCCGTCTGAATTTCGACACGTATGCTACACGGCGAGTGGATGCGTTACGCAGAGAAGCTGGCTTAACACGGAGCAGCTCCCTCTAGGCTTTATAATTATTATATTTTCCTCGCATGGCATCACTCTAAAATACTAGTCGTCGGCCTATTAAATCTTGGAGTCTTGGACATACCGAGTCTCTTCTCGTAATTGAGACTTTACGATTCTCACAATCTGACGTCACAGAAGCGTTTTATAAACTCAATTAAATGTTCATAAATATAGATTATCAATTTTATTTCAATCTATCTGGTTACCGGGTGTTGCCCGGGTATTCATAATGAAACTCAACGGCATCCATAATCCCAAATTTGACTCCAATATTTGTTGTTTTTGCGTTATATTTATGTAACGTCCCACCACCACCATCCATAAATGTGCTACCTTCCCATCCCGTAAGTTATTCAAATTACAAAAAAATCGGGATATACAGTATCAGTCTCATTGACCCTGAAAAATATCGGCCATTTAAGCATGATTGAAAATTTCCACCATCATCCACCCCCGATCCTAGGTATCTTACCACCACAGTGTTTGTTTTAGGCTCAAAAGGAAATCCTGTACAAGAGAAAGTCAAATTTCCTCCGAAAATTTTTATGGGGAATGTACACACATACTTACACACACAAACACACTATAAATAACATTTATAACAGATATATTTAAAAGAAGGTATTCTGCAGAAATGAGTAATATACCTGAATAAAAATTATGTCAAATATGAGTACTGGATGTTAATGCATTATTACTTAAGATATATATATATATATATATATATATATATATATATATATATATAGAAGTTTTAGAAATTTCTTTAAATAATTAAAACTTATCTATAAAAAGTCAAACTTTTTTCTTTGTGTGTGTATGTTCTTTATATAAACTTACACCCATGGAATAAATTTGACGAAATTTCGTATACTTTTTCCTTTAGAAGCTGTAACCATCAATAAAGGAGTAATATATATTTACAGCCCTCAACAGCGCGAGTGGACAGGGTAATAATTTTTAAACATGCTCAAACGGCCGAAATTTGCGTTGAATAAATCATTTTCGGTGCTTATGGATTTGACAGTCTTTCTCTCGATATTTTTTTGTGTATAATTTCAACGCCTTTTGGCATCGGATGTGGGTACTCTTAGGGTTCGTGTTGGAGGGGCGATACCAAAAATAATACAAAATCAACTGAGATAGGAGTCGAATCCGTAGTTTTGGATGTCGCTGAGCATAATTATGACAACTCGCATAACGCCTGGCACACAGCTTGTATATATTTAAAACCGTCTGCTCATGAGAGACACCCAGAAACTACTTTTTAGAATTTGCCTCAAAAACGTCCTCTTGTCTCTGCCCCCCAACTTCATAAATTCCCACCGCAGGACCCTCTCAATACTAGTTCTTTACAATTCACGTCAATCACCTCAGACCCCCAATCACTGTCGCCAACCCCACACTGACTGCTTTGCACAGTAAAAGAGTCCAGTAATAATTGTTAAAATCATTCCACTCTACCAAGTATTTAAAACTGTAACAAAGATTAAAGCATTAAAATTTTTGTATTTTCATAAATGAGATGAGAAAATAGAATATATACTAAAAAAGAAAATAGATAAGTTGTGTTAATGTTTCAGATGTTAGGCGTATGATGTGACTTCGAACTTTTCTTGAGGAGAATTATTTAATGATCATTTTTAAACTATGTGGTTGTATTTAAAAAATTGTTGAGTAATTTCTTTCTTGTAAAGCAGGAGTCGGAAACTATGGCCCGCAGGCCTACTTTCGCCCGCCGCTTCTTTTTCTGCGGCCAGCGCGTTAAAATAAATTTTACACTTCTAAATTCTTAAAAATGTCAAAGTGGAAGCCAAATATTATGACTTACCCTACCACAGAGCAGTTAAATGACTCAGTGGTGGTAAAGGTTTATTACGATTTTTTGAACTCAGAGCAGAGATTTAACCTTTTCTCCGTTAGAAAAAAACGTCCTCAGGCCCTGTTATTGAACACTGAATGAATTTGGAAATTAGCTTTTGCTGCTTCTATCATGGGATTTATTAATGGATTCAACTTGAAGCTACAAGGCAAATATGTGAAACTAATACTACAGTAAAATCGTTTCGACGGTTACTGGCTTTAATTGAGTCACAAATTATGTCAAGATGTTTCGTGCATTTCCCATTATGTCGAACTTTAAAAGAAGAAGTGTATTCCCAATTCTCATTTGCAGGTAGTATGATTTATGAGCTCAAAAAACAATTCCATCAAAGTTTTATAGGATCTTGATTGGAAATGCAGAAGACTATTCCAAATTTGAAAATCCATTTAACTGTTCAATTGAGGAACTTCCACCAAACCATCAATTGTAAGTCTGCAGTCTGATAAAATGCCAAAAGGCAAATTCTGAGAGGACAATCAAACATAATTCTATTCTAAGTGTCACCCAATGGTGAATTGAGAACATTTGATAGAAATTTGATCTCTGTATTTGGTAGAAACGACATTTTTAAAAGATGAAATACAGGATCGCATTAACTGACGAAATTTGCAATCAATTACGATGATAGGGCGTATTAAGTTTGTCTCCAAATTTGAAGAAATCATATCTGAAAAAAAAATTAATTCTCCTCATTAGTAGTCTAAAGCTGTGCTTCAAACAATGAAATAACTGGATGACACAGAACAACATATACGGTAATTGAAGCTCAAGAACCCAGCCTAAATCATAGAAGAGAAACTTTACTAATACTAATACAAAATTTAAAAGTGCCTTCATCGAACAACAAACTTTTTCAAGCCGATGTCTTTCCAAGCCAAACCAAAAAATTCCCTTTATTTCAAAACAGAATCACCTCAAAATACAACCAACATCAACACAATCCAACCAACCTAAGCTCAGCCCAATGCATTATCATCCCTCCTTGGCAAATAGACAGCATCCAAACCGATCTGTCGTTACTTGAGCTAACACAGTCCAACAAATCGCAAGCTCAATGGACAGAAGCCTTCAACTCGCTTTGCGGAAAATACCGTAATTATCAACTGGTATTTATGGACGGAGCAAAAAATGAACTCGGAGTTGGCAGTGCCTGTATCTCAAACAGCATTCGTCAATCATTATAGCCGAACAAACTGCCACAAAATTAGTCCTAGCCTTTTGCGAACTATCAAGTGATAAACGCTTCCTACTGGTCACCAACTCTTGGCTATGAAGCAGATAACCAACTTTATACATGATTCGGAACTAATTACATGGATCACTGCAAAATAACATGAGCTCAAATTAGCAGGAAAACCAGGAAAACCATAATATTTGTAGGGACACCAGCCCACCAAAATATAGCAGGGAATGAAGCAATTGATGCTCTAGCAAAAGCTGGAGCGATCTCCTCACTTACACTTACACTTAGCATGACGAACACCTGAGAAGACACGTGGATATTCTTACGGGAGAAAATTAACCAACTGTGGGAAATTACAAGGAAGATTCTCGAAACCAGCAAAAACTATCTGACAAACGGGAGAAAATTAACCAACTGTGGGAAATTACAAGGAAGATTCTCGAAACCAGCAAACACTATCTGACATCAAGTTCCCATCTGGTATTTCTAGACATGATCAATCTGCATTATCCAGAATCAGATCCAACCACAAGGGTTTAAGTCACTCGTACCTTTTCTCTAACTTAAATCCAGCCCACTGTAAATGTGGTGAAGCACAACTTTCAATTATGCATATACTAACCAAATTCAAGACAATTTCCTCTCAACGGATCTCCGTCCACGAGAACACAAACATTTAAAAAGTAAACAATTCATGCGATAAGAAAAAAAAAATACTACGTTATTTCAAAGTCATTAATTTATTTGTTGAAGTATGAGAAGTTATTGTATATATCAACTGAACCGAGTACTAGTCTGTAAGGAAAAAAACATTGTATAAGTAAGCTTCACTTAACCAGGTAGTAGATGCGACGTAAAATAAAGATAATATAAAAAATGATTATGTTATTTAATAGGGCCGGACTTTAAAGATCCTCTAGTTTTCCTCTTTGCCCTCAGAGTGTAATGTATTTTAAATTTCTCCCTCTACCAAAAAAGGTTTGCCAACCCCTGTTGTAAAGGAATGAAATTATTTGAAAAATTTTCCCATCTATCCTAGACTCTTGTTCGTCAAAAAACTTCGAAAGATAACTTTTTTTCCATGCCAATCCAAACGTTATTTGTGATGTACAAGAAAAATGATACCAACTGTATTTATATTTAACATCAATATAAAAAAATAAAGTGTTTTCAAATGATAAAGTGTCCTGAAGAAAATTTACATATTAATTTACTTTGTTATTAAGCTATGACATGTTTCTCCATTTTCTTTTCGTTTTATAATTTTTAATATTTCCCAAAACCATGTTTGCATACCGTGACTAGTCACAGGAGTTTCAAATTCAACTATTTATGAAATATTTTCCAATAAGCAACGTATTCCGGTATCATTTATGAACTAAATCTACCATCTGAGGTGTAATTAAAGTTCTGTACAAGGTGGCCGGAAATATTTAGAAGATCTGTGGCATTATCTGTCCAGCTTGTATCAGTGCACGATCTATCTTCAACGATTGACCGCAAATGCATTATGCAAGCTGACCTTTAGCCCGAAGGAGAGGAGGGTCGAGCTCTGATTGCTGCATTCGTGTGTCGTTCTCTTTGTGATGGATCCTAAGCCCGCGAAGCAAAATAATGCCGACAGCGAACCGTCATGAAATGAGAATGGCCGCTCTCTCCTTTGATGTGCCCTGCTCTTTCACTGTAGCCGCGGTCACGCGATTCCGCTCGTCCTTATTGACTAAGGCAGGAAAGTGCAAACAGCAGAGCTCGCCACCGAAATTGCGCCCATCAGAAATGTAAAGCGCTCGTCGTCGCATGGTCTCCTCACTCGACCACTAATCGTCCACAAATAAATTACTCCTTTACCATGGATGTGTGCCAAAAATGAAAACAAAACAAAACGGACAACATGTATGCATGAAACATAAGGTTACCAAATATAGAAAACTAGTAAAAGAGATCACGTAAAATGTCCTAGATCTATATAATAAAAAAGGGAGTATATTTGTATGTATGTATGTTTGTATTTACGTTGTTCTTTATACAAATTTTATCGCGTGGACAGAATGCAACAAAATTGGTATACGTATTCTGCCAAAATCGAGAACCGGTACTGTGGGGGTGAGAAACCCCTAGAATAAACGTGGAAATAATTATAGTTGAAATAAGTTACGAATTAGTGTTAAATTACTGCGCGAGACGATGATGTCATAAGTTTTCAAGACATTGACGCATCCTAAATATAGTTCTGTATTTCGTAATGAAATAAAGCAGAAATATTTTTATTTAACATAAAGTATACATGTGGAAAGAATTATTATTAAAAACCGTGATCATTAAATATTAATTTACTGCGCGCCAAGAGACAATGACGTCACGCGAGAGAAAGACGTTACTACGCAACGAAGGAGATTATTAGGAATTAAATAAAGCAGAAATATTTTCTTTAAATAAAAAGTATAATTTTATGCAGCAATATTCCATCGAATGATAATAAAGAAGAATACGAATTACTTTACCATCCTTGGGGAAAATGTAAGTTAATTTTCGCGCTGTATTAGTTGTGAGTCTAGCTAACAATTTCATCAATGTAATATTTCGTAATGTATGAAGACTGAGTGACGATTATATCCTGAAATACTCAAGGAATATATTTAAGTAATCAATTAAATACTTTTTCGAGTTGATGATCGTGTGGAAATAATATTCGGCAGGCGTTAATGGAATTGATAGTATTTCTACTGGTGAAGTTTGTGTATAATTTCAACTCCTTTCAGTATGAGAGGGGAGGGCGCCTAGGGGTGGGGGTAGAGGATCAAGGAGCGTTACATAAAAATAGCGCAAAAGCAACCGAAATTGGAGTGTATCGGGGGTTCTGGATAAATGACATCTCGGGCAACGCCGGGCACCCGCTAGTTTACAATAAAATATGGTTGAAACTCTTTCAAAGCTTGAAATAAAATAAATAGCGCTAACAGAAATTAGAAAAGATAATTGTGATGTAGCATTTCTGAACTGAATAAGACGAAAAGATAAAAATATAGCAAAAATAATAATTTCATGGGTATTATTTTGCATATTCATTTTGTATCCATTCTTATTAAAATTAAAGGAGTTGATATAAAGAGTTAATAAAATGAATCCTTCGTCGGGTAATGGAATTGAAAATTCAAGTAATTAATTTCCTTTTTAATAATATTTATCATGAAAATCTGTTGTATTTTATGAACTTTTCATCATTTCGACTATAAAATTAACTTAATGACTTTTCATTGTATGCCATTTCAAAAATCATCAATTTCTCGAATATATATATATATATATATATAAACATTCTTCGGGAGCGGGAATCAAACCCAGGTCAACAAGACTGTACGATTCCCGGCTTCTTCGAATATTATCCTTCATACTCCATAATTAAAAATTATCACAATAATTTATAATATTATAATATTAAGATATATGTATTTCATGAAAAAATCTCCCAAATTATCAATTTCAAAAATTGCTTCGTTTTCACGCATACGAAAATTTAGGCTGGGAAAGGGTGGTAACACTAAATTATACTAGATATGGTTCGTATAAAAGGAGATGTAAGACACTTGGCCTCAGGTCTAAATCGAATCTGCGGTGTAGGTCATTGATCACAGCGCTTGCGTATAAATCAGTGGACCCGATTTCGATTCCCGTCACCGTCGAATGTTTGTCGCCTTACAACCTGATTAAAAATTATCGTAAAGGTTATTTACAATGTTTAAACATTTTATAGTCTACATGAGTCGTCAATTACATGTCGTCCACGCGTTCAATCGAAGAATACTCATAGTATCATTAAAATATAATTATATTGTTGCCAACAATGTATCTCGTTCCCTGTAATCCCTGATCTGTGTTCTCAATTTTTGACCGTCATCGATTTTGTTTCAAATAACTCATATTTCATGATTAATGAATGTAAGCTTTCCCGGTGTAAATTCTTAATTAATTCGTTTTGCGGAAACGTTGGATGCTATTGGAAAACTAACCCGGTTGGTCAACATTGAATAATTCATTAACTCTCATATTTTGTTGCTGTATTTATTTGTACTACTCCACGATAGTAGGAATTAAACATTATTAATTAGTTCCATTTTCCAGCTATGACGACGGGAAAATTCGTTATTATACGAACAGGAGGTTATCTCTTAATTCGTTCTTCAGGGAAAAAATCGGATGGTTGAGGGAAACAAAAAATAGTTAATTAAATATTTGTTTGGATAAGTACTTTATACCAGAGGAAAAGTCCTTATGTTTGACGATAGGCTGCACGTACATCTATTGTGTAAATTGGAAGATGAAGGTAGGCCGTCCGGAAAAAGGATATGATTTTTTTTATTCACATTTATTTGCAATCTGCTTTGATGATAACAATCGTCAAACCATATTTAAGGTAATAAAAATTACTGTTTAAATGTATATGTGGAGTAAAAGGACAATATATCTTCTCCTTATGAATTTTCGCACAGTTAATGTACATATTTGGCACTGATTCTGGAGTTATTATTGATGAGGAAAGTCCAGTGGTTCAAAGCGTTTCAGCCTTGGCACTCGGTCAATGTTTTCATGCAGAGTCAATGCTAGAGGGTTTGGGATGTATTCTTAGTCGCTAAAGATATTTGTTGCTGCACTTCACTATTTCTGTTTCCAAAATTACGTCTTCTCGTATTTATTTATTAGGGATGTAAAGGGAAGCATTACTGATAATGCGAAGAGTCTTCGATTGGAAACGTTTTAGTATTTCGTTATTTGAGGTTGACTCAGTGTGCCAAAGCTGGATCACGTAGCTCCATATTGGTTTTATTATAGTTTCATAGATTAGTAATTTATTATACAACGATAGCTTCGCATTACGGTCTAGTAACCAGTATTCATTTTGAAGTTTTATTTTGAGGTGTTTTCTTTTCGACCAAATGTGTCTGCTCCATGTTAAGGTTTTGTCTAGGTGCAAGCCCTAGATCTTCACGTAGTCAGTCTACGGTAAAGGTTTGTCTTTTAAAGAAAATAATTTGCACCGACTTTGTGACAATACGATATGTATTTTTTTGCTGGTCGGACTTATCTGATGACGAACTCATAGAGTCTACCGTATAAGTGGTAATTGATTATTTTAATTCAAGATAATTATTTAAATTAATTGTTAAGGGATGTGGGCGTCAGTGACTAAATTAAATGTTTAATGGTACTACTTTATTTACCAAAAACTTAAATTTAATCACTAATAAATAAATACACGATTATTTAAAAGGCTCTGGCTTAACGTAGAACATAGACGTGGCAAATTTAATCTACCATGCCAGGGTGGTATTACGTGATTTTTGCGCGTAGCACAGAATGATAGATATTTACATATTCCTTTGAGATCTTCTGCTTAGTTCCCTGCTCGAAACATCGGTTAGGCTGTTCTACTCTTCCAAGAATTTTGGCGACGGCCACGCTGCTGGATGCACGATTACATTGGACAGGTGCTGGCGATTGTGTAATATATAGTTACGCTGGTTATTCATCCTTCCTTCCTTCTGATTGATGATTCATAGGATGGATCACCATGGAGGTTGACTTAACCCCGGACATTCAGACCTAGCTACGCAGCTATTGCCTTGGAGACATCTAAGTCCAAAGTTTTCTAGACGACCTCTCGCTAACCACTCATCAGACCGAATCCTCTCCTCGTCGACGTTCTTCACTTTCCCTTTGATTGGTTGTCCGAATCCAACTTGTGACTCAATCCACCAATGAATTTTCGCCCTTTTCCCTTACTTTTCCAGAATAATTTCTGGAGGGCAGGATCATGATCGACAAAGCACGCCACTTTCCCAACAATTTTGGGTTTTCCTACAAATCTTCAGACGATAGTACCTAATGGTTGCTGATTTGTAACTTTTTTTTGTCAGATGTTCCTAACTCCATCTTTGACGCGCCGAAATAAGCTCAATAGAATTTACTTAAAAGCTTCTATAGTGACTGAATAAAATTCCGCTTACGCTCTTAACAAACTCTCCCCGAAATCGTTTAAAGTAAAATAAATAATTACGCTGATAAAATAAATTTAATAAATCAAAAATCACGCGTTACAACCATGTCAAGGTAGTAGGATGTATGAAACGGCTTTTATATGAACCGATATTAGTACAGAGAGAGCCTTAAAACGTTCCTGAATCTTAATTTAAATTAGTCACGACAATTATAAAGTTCAAAACCAAGCACAGAACACTATTACTGGTGACCAAAATGGAACACGTATCAAAAAATCCAGCAGAAATCTAATTAAAATTACATGTTATGTTTTAATGTCAAACTTAAATAGCGCTTACTTTAAAATCTGCAGTTAATGTGAGTTGTATTGCGAATTTTAATTAGATTTTATTTTAAAAGTATTATTTTGTTTCCCAAGTACCAATTAAAATGACAAGACGAGGGAAATGAGCAATTATTTTCGTATGGTCAACATATAGTTACACTGTTTGTCAACTTATCCCACTGTTAATGTCTATATTATTATTCTGTGAGGGTGAAGCGAGCATTCTGGGGCGGGGGAACAGTGAATGCATTAAAAAATAATATGATAAGAAGTGTTCGAGCTGTTTTTTGAAGAAAAATGTATTTCTAAATGCGTTGAGTTACTTTACAAAAATGTTTATTCTAGACGTATACGGTAATGTGCCACAGCAGAAGTGCGCAAGACACTGGCCCATTTCCTTATAGCTCGCTGTAAGTGGAATCCCCGTTTGTTAGTGACTTTGTTGCTCTGTTTACGCCGCCTTGTCTTTTCCGAATAGCTGCTGTTATGATCGTCGTTCTCCCAGAGGGAGTCACGGACGTCCTCCTAGCGCCGTGCGTGCATTTCGCCTGTTGAGCGCCGCGGAATTTGCTTTTTGTTTTAACCACTGTAGTGCGAACATGAATAAATAAATTGTCTGGATGCCTGGAGCCGAGCCGACGTGACCGGGCGAGCTGCAGCAGCAACACTGTCCTGATACTCTGAAATGTAAATTGAAATTGTTTGCATATAGTCCTGATCATTAATGCATTGCGTATTTTTGCTGGTTGCTGTTTAATCAGTAATATTGAAGCTAAGTGCAGCAATACGGGTGTTAATAACAGTCACGTTAAAATTTAAACCGATTTGAACGTCATCGACTCGTGCTGTAGCTTTCAGTTTCAAATATACTTCCGCCAGGAACTTTCTCGCAGGGCGCTTTAAATTTCTCATAGAATTCATTATCGGAATAAAAAATTGCATGTTGTGCTTTTGTTTTATATTGTACTGAAAAATAGTAGGCTAATATCTTCGGTCATGGGTTTACATTTTCGGTATTTCATTATGTTTGTGCCTCACACTTTGAATTATTACATATTCGTTTAGCACAAATGCACTCTATAATTACATAGGCTTTTCTCCTGGCTAATAACATTTTGAAATGGAAGTACTTTAATGTATCAGGTTATGTGGAATAGACTGCTCATGCTTTTATGGATTTCGACGATTGTTTCGACGATTTAATGTTCGAAAAATTTCATAATAGTGAATCTGCAATGAAAATTAATAACTGGCAATGAAACACTTCCGTTGTACCAGTTGGACTGATATTATTTTGTGAAAACTAATTAACAGAGATCCAGGTCTGTGTATGCAATTAATGTGTAGGCTGTTAATGAGGACGACAATTGTTATAACTGTCCTTACATTTAGAGTTTAGAGTTTACAGAACGTGCTTTTGTTTCAGAAATGTCAGAAATGGGACATTAAATTAAATTAGTTAAATTCAATAACATTTAACTCAAGTATAATTATACTATGAAGTTTATTTATGTATGAGCCAAACTTCCATTCATTCTATTTTTAATTAACAATTTAAATTTATGCGTAATCGGCTTCCGCTTCAATCTGTAAACTATATCTGTAGTAACTCCAATAATATTAGAACATAAATCATTTATTTTTAATATTAAACCTGCTCAAATACAGTACATATTATATTGCGAGAGATATATCTAAGTTATAGGTTACGTTAACGTTCAGGTATATGGATAGATATCACTACATGGTTTTGCAGTACAAGCGTGTTTTATTACCATTCTACTTTTTGCGATAATTTTAGAAATTTTGACGCCAGCTGTACCGTTTAAAGACTTATTCGCAACTCTAAAACTTCAAAAACGCGTCAGATTTTTTGAGTTATCGTTCGTAATTGTAACTAACTACCCAAACCTGTTGATAGGCTATAAAGTACAAGAAAGAATAACAGTGATATTCCTACATAAAGTATTATTTATCCAAAGTCAATGCAGCTATTCGTAGAAAATAATTAAAATTATAATAAAAATCTTTATAATTTTGTAAAACGTGAGGTAAGTCTAAATTAAAGTGCATTGAAAGTAAACATAATTAATTATGTCAATTTTTTATTCCTCATGCGCGGGAATTCTCAACTCGTGTGTTATGTATTAGCAACTTCTGCCCCTTACTTACGGTAAATGTTCATTGCACTATTAGTCGGTAGGTGTGTTGTCCACCACAATGGCACAGTGGCATCACAATTCTCGAAAATTTGCAATTTCATCTGTCCTGCGTCCAAACACAAAATAAATTAAGGGAATATTCTTCTATAGTGTAAAGAAAATAGAAACTTCGAATGACAAGAATGCTCAAATTAAAACAAAACTGAATTGTTAAAATACTATATAGATGAATGTAATAGTTTGTGAGAAAAAATATTTTTCAAAAAAGTACTGAGATAATATTTATATATTATTCCAGAAGGAAATGAATTTATTAAAATTTACGCTTATGATAATTTTGTTTTTGCATTTTACAAGACTACTCACAGTTATGTGAAAATATTACTGATGGAATTATGCCATTTATCTTCCAAGTACTCAATATTGAGTTGTCAAACCCAGTTAAGAGTTTTATTAAGAATGGAGTCGGGGAGAAAAATGAACTTCAAAAGTCAAGTTCTTAATTGAAAAATTCCTCACATGAACGAAACGTAAGTGGCGAATAATATGATAATTTTCTAATCGTCCTTTGGAATTTATTTCTTCACTCTTTCTTCACGCCATCCACATGAAGAACAGAACGCAAACATTTCATTTAAATGGTATTATCGCAGTATAAATATTACTTGAAACCAACAAAGCTCACTACTCTTCTGAACGACAAGGGAAATGCAACATGGGCGCCATAGATCAGCTTCACGAACTGTAGAATATTTTCTATGAAAGAAAAAATCAACACCTTCACAACCCGTTTGACGACTATTGTTATTATATATTTAATATTTAGTTATCAGCCACTTAATATTTTATTCTCACGACTCGTTTGTGTAACTAATTCTTTGTTATTTGGCCTTGATGCTGAACGGTGTTGTACACGTAGTGTTTTGGAAGGAGTGCTCACGTTTTTTTTTTTTGGAGAGGAATGTGCATCCAGAAATGTTTGCAAAATAGAAAATATTTTAATCTGAACAGCAACTAACATTTCAGTTTTTGAACTGGTAAAAATCGTGATTTCCTTAACTCCGTAAAAACTAATTTACAAATTATATCCATTTTAACGAATTAAAGCTTGTTGTTTTAATTTTATTACTGAAAAATTAATTTTTAGTAAAGGATGAATTTAAGGTAATACTTCTTGCACATGTTAAAAACTGGTGTAAAATAACGATATTTGAAATCTTATATTGTAAGATGAAATACATCTCCAGGCAGTATCGATAATGCTGATAGGCAGTTCAACAGGAGGCCGAGTGACACCAAATCTAACATAACGTTGTAGTCACCTGAAGTTCTCGTTGAGCAGACCCATCATCCTGATTTAAAGTTGAGAATGATTCTTCACTAGGATTCGCTTGTCCAAGTCTACTTTCAGGACATCAAAGACCACGTAATAGGGTAGAAATTGTAGCGCAAAAGTAAATTTAATAAAAGATTTAATTGGTGAATTTAATAGAGAAAAACTACGGATAGCACAAAGACAGGGCTTTAGAATGTTCCAACCGTAAAACGTGACGTCTCCGAGTCAGTTGTTGCGGATTATCAAAGTCCATGGAAAATTTGAAACGGTAGGTTAACAAACACACAAAAATTCCGAAGGTTAGCTCTCTCCACGACCGAAACCTGGTCTTCGCGGAAATGTGAAATCAAAAACGATTGGCGAAGGAGGATCAAGTGACTTAAATTGGGAAAGAAGAACGTCCAGCTGGGATGTGGACGCAGGTTTCCAAAGGACAGTTTGAAGGAACCTGTTGGGGAGGACAGTTTGTCATTAAATCTAGGAGAGGACAGATGAACTTAAGATTTTGGGGAGAGCAGTTTGATGTAGTACCTAGAGAGGCAGTTGAGCAATAGCTTCTTCGAAAGGAAATAAATCCCATTTGGTTCCGGACGCACACAACAACAAAACCATGTGTGTGTGATTTTTGGAACTGAGATGAATATGGCGATATTCTGCTGGACTACACCCAAAATTCATGATCCTTTGATATAATTTAATAATTAGAGGGTCATGTAAATTCACTCAGCAAAGTAAATGCCCTTAATTATAATAAATATTTGTAAATAACCCTGAGAAATTTAAATAAAATAAATAATTTAGTATTAAACATTAGAGTGATAAATACCAAATAGTCCCCATTTTATTTATATTACAACATACTGGAATTACGGTATAAAAAGAAAAGAAAATTTTTCATGTACATCTAAAAGTATCACTGTTAGATACATTGATTGAATACGAGAACTATTCAGCTTTTGCCTTACATAACAACAGACTGAATATAAGTCGAAAATCGGATTAGGCGGTTGTCAAATGAATTAATCTACATCATAAACCATTAAAAGGGATCAAGTTGCAGTATTATCCAGATATGCTTATTATAAAAAACGTCTATTAAGTTTGGGTACATTTATAAGGAAAAGGTAACCAATTTAATCGGAAAATTTAAGATGTACCGGGATTATAGTCAATAAAACATTAATCATAACCACGGAGAAGACGACAAACAGTCTCTCGGCCAATGAAATGGGGGACACAATTAAGACTTGCTATGTATTTCCCCCTTTCATCATATCCTGCACGTGAGCTCACAAATTCCATACTGAAATCCGTGACTTGCTGTTTTATTAGGGGTCTTGAAAATTAAAGTCAAATACTGTCAACTTTTCTCATTATGTCTGCAAGAGTTCGAGCTTTGTCCTCTCTGGGCAAGATGGAAAGGCACGTCCGGTAAACACCAAATAGAATTTATGCTACATGTCACACACTGTACGAGTGACTTAAATGCATTGTCTATTCCATAATTCACTCCTCATTAACTTTACAAAATCCAATGTACTCATTACAATTTAAAATAACAATTTTTTGTTTTCGGTTAATTAACTTTGTTGTATGGAACCTTTTAATAAATAGATTCTTAAATATCATTTACAAGAAAATTTTCATGATTATTCCTAAACTGAATGCTAGTGATTAAGGACACATAATTAGCGCAAGAATTCTTAAGATAACTGAATACATACATCTTTTATCGAAACATTCTAAAGATGTTTGACTATACGTCAAGCAAGCTTACGATTTAAATGAACCAGCATAATTTTAAACCAAAAATTTATGTGCATGTTTGTTGACAACTTGTGAATATTAATTAGACTAGCCTAAATAAAATTTTACTTCGACGTCCTTTAAGCTCATTAATATCGTCTCCCTCATACTTTTGTCTCACTCTCAATTTTAACTGAAGCCTATTCCTTCAAAGGTTCAACCATGGAAGCATATAAATATAAAATAAATGATTAATATATTACATCTGACATTTATTATTGCTAAACATTTATTCAATTATCTCCTACCTGGAAAAAAAATCACTAGATTTATCCTTCATTTTGGTAACTCATCAGGCGATAAACAATGTTCTAAAATTATTACTTTTGATAATAATTTTCTTTTTTGATGAGAATTTTGTATAAATGAAATCATGTGTAGCATATAAATTATAAAGCAATATTTTTATATTCAGAATTAGTGGCCATGACAGTAGGGGTTGTATAATATCAGCCAACTAACGATTAGGAAATCATTATAGCTTATTTATATTTTATATGTTATTCAAATAACCAATACGTATTAGAAAAAAACACTCCAGTAGCAATAAAGGGTTAATTTAAATGGTAATTACAATGATAATTTATTTGTTTAGTATTAAATTTGTCTATTATTTTCCAATTAATGAGTTGGTTTTGTCTAAATACGAACCACTCTAGTCATCTCAGCAGATTATCCTTCCAATAAGAAATAAAAATGATAAAAGTTTCTAAATTTGGGGATGTATCGAAAACGCGTTATATTACTTTAGTAAATATTTATACTAACAGATAAATTAAATTTATGAGATTAAAAAAAAATTAATGCAGTGATGTAAGTTGAAAGTAGAACGGATAACATAGCACACCTATTACTTTCTGCCCTTTAATTTTTGCGAATAATGAAGAAATGCTTTTTAATTAATTTATGAATAATTAAAATATTAATTTATTCAAAATGAAAATTATATATATGCATGCAGAAATTTTTTTCTAACTCATTACGTTGAGATTCAGTGAGCTTATAAACAAAGCGAGGAGAAAGAATGAAGGAAGGGTCGTTTTCCGTAGCGTCTGTGCTGCAGGCGAGTCGCGTGCCGGCGGCCAGGCGCAGGCTCAATTCGGTTAGCCACTGCTTCCAGACGGCTGCCTGCTCTCCAAGCTTCCTGGACAAGACTTGCCCTCGGGCGACGGTTAGCCGCACACGACTGCTTTCTGATTAACATCATCAGGCTAACTGGACCGCAAAAATGCTCCTCCCGATGAGAGTAAGCACAGCTGCAGTTAATTTCCAGCTCAAAGCTGGCAGCTCACTTTCCATCTAGTATTTTTTCTGAAATTGAAATTTCTTCTTAGCAAAAAGCTTCTCATTAATTTAATAGCAGCAGATGTTGTGTTTCGAAGCTCCAAAAATTAGAAGACAGTAAAATTATGTCTACCAAAAATTACAACTTAAATGGACTACGGGTTATTGTTTATTGATAACAATACTCTTCACAACAACTGAAAAGTATCGTAGATACTTCCCCCGTCTCCAAGAATCTGCATTAAATTTTGTTCTCTGGTACAACTGATTTCCTCTCTGTACACACTCCTAGACGGATGTTTAGCGAGTGAGATCGTTATCAGACTATAAAATTGGTTTACGCTTTCAGTATTTTGACTCCATACCCGTATTTACTGGAGTTATTTGCAGAAAGCAGTTGAGAACTTGATTATGTCGTCCGAAATTGTTTCAAACTCAATACTTTCCTCCCTTCCTTTCCCCATACAATTCCTGTCTTAAGGCGATGCCGTTACTCTGGTTTGGTAATCTGATAACTAAGTGTGTTCAATAAAGGAGAGCTATAACTGCTGTTAAACTTCAAGGAAAATTATTACTGCTTATTAAGGGTGAACAAAAAACAATAAAAATATAAAAAACCCTACCAATTTATTCATGAAATATAACACCTCTTTGTTTCTCATGAACATTCTTTAATTTCTCTTGAAGTTATTCAACTCCTTTTTCAATGGCTTGGTCATTAACAGTTTCAAAACCAGATAGCTCAATTTCAGTCAATATAATAAAATACTTCTTGATGAAATTTTATGCATTTTTAAATCTAATTCTCAATTCTACTTATTTCAAGTTTAATCAGGTTTACTATTATCAAATCAAAGGTTCTCCCATGGGAAGTCGTCTTTGCTATATCAGATATGTAGATGACATTTTTTGCATTGTTAAGTCTTCTCAAATCAACTTTATAGCCAATACTTTCAGTAATTATCACCCCAAATTACAATTTACCTATGAACCATAAGAGAGCATTAATATATCATCTTATAGACAGAGCTATATTAATTTCTAACACAAAATTCCATCAACACAACATAATTATTGTCCGGAAAATTTTAACCTCGAATTAATACCCCTTAAATATTATTAATAAACACATGAACATTAGATTGAACAAAATTCAACATTCTTCTGTTACTTGTCCCCAATCACCTCAAACCAAAATTTTTCTCGTACTCCCTTTTTACAAATTACTACATCACAAATTCGTCGAAATTTTTAAAGAATATCAAATATTCATCGATTACAGATCTCGGAATATTCTTTCCTTCTTGATTAAAAACCGCAAGGACCAACTTGACAGTAAACATTGTGTAGTTAACAAAATCTCTAGCTCTGATTGTAATTCCTACTACATAGGGCAAACAAAACGTTCCTTTAATACCCGTATCAAGGAGCATACGTCCAATATGAAACTTTCCAACGATAAACAATCTGTAGTCTCCAAACATTACATCAATTCTAAACATTCATTTGACTGGCAAAATTCTAAGATTTTATACGTTGACGCCAGGTACAATTCAAGAATTATAACAGAAATTCTTCACATTGAATCAAACATTACAGCAATTAATGTACAAACAGACTATGTAACTCAACAATTACTACGAACACTTATTATTAGTCTAAACCTTCTGATTTTACATTGTCATTGCTCCCGTATTGTTAAGCTAACCTTTGTCCTTTCCCATTCTCGTAGCGTTTTCTTCGCTTTTGAGTTTTGTCAACTGACTCGTCCAGTTCTGTTTCTCTATGCTCTTGCGTTTTTCTGCACCTGAAGAAAGAAACAAGGCCTCCAGAAACGTTGGCTATTTTTCGTATTATTTTTAATATTTAAGTCTAATTTTTCGGGGGAATTTTAATAATCCCTTTATTCGTCCAAACAGATAGGCTATTTGGCGTGAAAATGTGTTAGAATATTAAAACAAATTTACAGTTATTTGTATTGCACAATGTGATTATAATATTTGATTGAACTGCATTACACTTAATTCTAGCTTATTTGGAACATAATACTTTTCGTATTGATATTTATGTATTATTATAATTATATAATACTGTTAAATTAATTATTACTTTGTCACAATAACTGTAATTCGGAGAATTATATTATTATTTTGTTATAAATAAAATTGATTAAGTACAAACGTATATCATTTAGTTAAAAATTTAACAACTATTCACTTAAAGTATTACCTTTTTATTCTGAATCAGCAAAATGTCTTGTAATATTTATACTGGGGCAAAATCCTGTTAACATTTGATATGAATGAAAGTAAAGAATTATATATGGCCTTTCAACCTTTGATATTAGATTATTTATTTCGGTTATCCGTCAGTTTATGAAATGTTATAAGGTGTTACGTGAATATTAAAATGTGATATACTACCTACAATTATTAGACCTAAAATTTTCACCTTATAATTACCACGCAACACAAGTCAAACTTGTTCTAAGCAAATTAATTATGAAAACATTACCATTTTGATACATCAAATTAATATCAACACAGTATAAATACTAAAATCATGTAAATTATCCTAACAGAAACCACAAATCTCCCCCAAACAATGACGGACATCTTCATCAGGAATGTACCACGTAAGATACGAGCATCCTATGCCTCTAGACGTACGCTTGTAAATCACGCAGATTTTTGAAAATGATAAGAGAGAATTAATTTAATTAAGCAGACAAATAAATTTCCAATGGTTTAACCAGTGTTTGTAGAACAATTTGTGTATTACGTAATACGTAAGGATTAAATGTCATATAACATCTATATTTAGTTTTTTTAAAGAATAATAATATAAAGAATAAATTTATGAAGGGTGTATGTAAAATATGTATTAATAATTGTAATTGTTCTGTGTGAATTATCGTAGTTAAGAATAAATCCGTAAGTATTTTTTCGAAACAGTTAACCTAGAAGCATAACACTTTCAGTGCGTATTTTAATAATATAATGTTATTCATATATTCAAAAAATTATATTTACTGTTATATAATTCCACTTAGCAGAATTTATTTCGAGCAAACATTTTCCATTTCTAAGTCGTTCCTGTGTGCCTGATGGTATGGCGGCTTAGGCAGATGGAATTGTTTCTCCCGAGTGTTTGTGTGCATGCATGGGATCGTAGCCAAGTCTGCCTCTGCTGTAGTATAGGAACGTGCGCTTGGCATTGACTGATTTATTGTGCAGCCTCGCTGAGTAATTATCAGGTAGAAAAGAAAGCCTGCGCTTGTACAGCAAGGCGTTATCTAAAACGATTTTAGTCACGATACACGAAGACTATTACCTCGAATTATGACTCATACTACTCAATAAACATAAATCTTGTTTCTGAAAGTAAGTTTTGATGCTAGTAATGGATTGCGTGCTGTTTTTAAAGAAAAGTGAAAGAAGATAGTTGGAAATTTAAAACATAGACATGTTTATGAGGGTAACCATTTCAGTTTAATTAACCGTTTATAGTCAAAGAAAAATTATTTTTTTATAGGACATAAGATTCCAATGAAACAAATATAGTTTTAAAATTAACTAATTAAAATTAGTCAATAAATATACAAAAAGAAATTGTATCATTACTAGGAATTATTACTTTCCATGCCATGCAAGGGTGAAACTGTAGACAATGGTAAAGGTTACCTAAAAAATATAGTTTCTTAAGAAGAATACAGTCCCTTAAATGCTCTCAATTTTGATTCTTCGTCAGGTGATTTAAAAATATAAGAAATTAATTCAAGTAACAGGATTGCGTTACTATTTCATTGAGTACGACAGTTTGCGTGTGGATATTCCAGAACGTTCACTTTCTGCACGATTACTTCTTTATGTATTGGATTAGATTCAGAGATTGCATTTTAGCAGTGAAGGACGCTCGGAAATTGGTTCTGTTTTCTTGAACTAATTTAACTTGTAGGGAAGAAAACGCAAAGCCTTATTAACTCTTTTAGATTTACTATTTTCGTGCTTTGTTAGTGAAGGAGCAAAAAACAGTTTCAAGTGATAATTATAGTCAAGTCATAAATTCTTCCTTAGGTTAGTTAACAGTAAATCATTAAAGAGAAAATGTTTTCTGTATATGATAAATTTATGCTTGCAACAATAAGAATATTATATAAGCATTCACTGATAATTATATATTTGCAGTAGGATGAATTTATACTAGTTTACAAACCAGATGTTCCTACTGGAACAAGTAATTTTTTATGACAACATAAATGTATTTGTCTCGTAAAATAACCAATTTACACTCGTCGTCCGGAAAATTGTGCGTCCCGTGCTGAATGCAACACGCAACACACATGTTTCTGCCTTGTGTTTATTCGTCTACGATTCCCTATGGAAGTAAAAAAACCGCTACAACCTCAAGGTGTCTTAAGCGTAAATAAATTTTCGCACAGTTCCCCGTTTCGTATATTCACTTGATTTTCTCGTTACGATATTTAAGAAGTTCTTAATAAATAAGCGAAGTTGTTAAATTTAAATTATTCACTAATGCCTAAAACAAAATAGCGAGAATATATTATTATACATATCTTTAAAATATTGGACACTTTTTTGAAGACTATATCTTCACGGTTGAAGTCAACCAAATTATTCGCAGGATAAAATTTTAGAATTAAGTCTGATGACGGATTTATAAAGGGGCGCTCAATTTTTCTGACTGGGAGTGTACTTAATTGACCATGAAAATCACATAGGTAGATAGATAGATAGATAGATTTATTCACCATTAGCCCTCTAAAGAGGAAATAGGATTCGTCACAAATGTACAGTAGATAAATTACATATAAACATATAATACACAAAAACACACACAAAAATTCATATGTCTACATTTGTCTAGTCACTACAATCATACCCACTATCTTTAGGAAACACGCACACGCCACTAATCACTTCCTGGTATTCATCTCCTTGTCGCTAGGTACGAAGGGATGTCGTCGTAGATATTTACTAAAACAGTAAGCAGAGGCAGGAAAACAGAACCAAAAGGGGAAAACTGGACAAACTATTTACATATTTATAGCATATTTGGCAATTTTGTAGGCAAAACAGTTCAACGAATGTGAGACCGATTCAAACATTCTTGTACGGAGTAATAAGTTCCATTTACAAGGAAAGTTTTACACTCCTTGACGAATGAGTTGTAGTTATCAAATGCAACTATTTATTACGTGATTTCCGTTTTATGAAGAACAACGATAAGATAAAAGTTTCATCGTCTCTAATATGTGCTCAGGATATTAGTAATTACTGTTACTAATTATGGTAAATACTATTTATCATAATATGAAAGAAGTTACAGAAAAAAAATATAACGGAGATTAAATATTATACCTTTTTAACTACGTGTACGATTATAATTTGAAACATAAATTTCCTGCAGTCTACAGTACGTCTTGTAGTTTTATTCGCAATTTGTAATCTATAATGAAATAATTTTGAAATTTCCAAATGTATATGTAGGATTTAATCAGATAATTAACAACTGACAACATTTTATAGTTTAAATACTATGCATGTTATATATCAAGTTTCTTATTTAACCTTTAAAAATTTCAGATTTATTTTTCGTGCTTCAATGGACAACTGTCAACCTATCACTGTGATTGTACTTTTATACCTTTATCCAAATTTGTTAATGTTTCCAAAACGAAACAGGATGATGATCGGTACAAAATGTATTCACTACAAAATTCATAGTTTTAAATTTATTTCTCAGAAAAATTTAGGTAAGTGGCAATAAGACAAGTTGAATGAATGTTACACCATTAGCACCTACATTACAACACTTCCTCTTTTACGGGTCGCTTTAACTGCGTTGTATCTTGTATTACAGTTGCCATAACCGTAGGTACGGCATATCTGCCATCTCGGCCAATACAAACAGAACTTTCCTTCCTGCAGCAGCATTCGTGGAAACGCCCCTGGATTAGCGATAAACTCGCACACCCAATTAGCGGCGATACTTAAAAACAAAGTGTTTCCCGCCTACTTGCGCGCTTTCAATTCGTTTACGGCCAAATACCCTACGCCCGGAAAGACTCCCTAAGCAACCACGCGCGACACTCAAATTAAATTAGGAATGCTGCGACACTGCGGCAGCTATAGAGCATTATGCGCAGTTTACTACGGTCAAATGAGTATCAGTCTCGTCGTGAGTCACAGAAAAAATAAAAATTTAATCGCTATCGTTTTGTGCTGACACTTTCAACATAATTATGACAATTAAACATTAGATGCACAAATCCTTTTTTGCATTAGTTAATTACGCAATTATGAGAGTCTCAACTTTGTTCGCAGATCGAGGGTTATGAATTTGACCCTTTTTAAACCATGAAAAGGAGCATTTGCGCTGACAATAGCAGCTAAAATTTTCCTGTAGCTTTGAACTTTGAGTATATATATATATACACTTATATATACTTGACTTCGTGTGATAAACTGCGGTAAAAATTTTAATTATATTAAATTGTCACAAAATATGGATAATAAATATTATATTAAAATATCAGTCTGTTAGTAATCATCTCAACACTGTAGTGATATCAAATATTTTATTTATACTAGCCGTTTTATACGTATTTAACGATTATTAACTGAATTTGTTATTAAATGTAGAGAAATAACTTTCATGCATTGAAATACATGTTCATAAATATCATAAGAAAGACCAAATACATCATTATTGGACAAAAAACTGATGACGGAGAAATTGACCGTTAAATTTTCGTGTAGCATTAGAAAACTTTGAATACTTTTACAGTAATTTAACTGGTGTGAAAAGAGAGATTACATATAGTTAGTGTCTCTGTGAATAGGAAGCACTAACCAGATCGATCATTAGAGAAAAGGACCAACCGACTTCCAATCTAATATTAGTGGCTGCGCAACTAGACATCGAAGCAGGTATTAGTGATGCGCTGGATATTATGAGCTATCGTAATGGTCAAAATCGCATCCTGTTGAAGCACTTTGCCATACACGCGGCAGGAATTCCGTAAGAAAATTTCGTTTCAAGTCAATCTTTAACAATTCATGGCTGGAAAGACATGAAAATATATTAGTAAAATGTTGAAAAGATTTATTTTATATGTATTTACAAGTGCATAAATAATTTCTAATTTAATCGGACTTATTTTATATTTAAAGATTTACACCCGAGAACAAAGGATATTATTACATTAATGATATTAATTAGTGAAATATTTTGAGACATTGACAAATGTCACTATGAGGTTATTTGAGGTTGACGTAACAATGCTCGGCAGATTTCGGAATTGTGGACGATATTACGTACCCTGATACATTGATACTATTTATTTGTGAATGGTGTATCGTATACCAAGAACATAGACAAACCGAATGACCATGTTTCCCTTCGGTGTTTCATAAAATAAAAATTAATTACAACGGATCAGTTAAGAATGTGGAAACTAAAATAATGTTCTGCCATGCGTCGATTGTCAAACAATGCTCAGAGGAGATGAGATTCGGTCTTAATTTTAGCCCTTTATTTATGCTGTACAACAGAAAGAACTCTTAGTATAAATATACAATACAAAATTAAAATATAAAAAACACGAAAAACAAATGTAGGTCTATCGCAAAAAGTGATGACAAACACTTTCAAGATTGAGAAGCGTACAAAACGCGATTGATGAAATTAGAAAATATTAAAGTATAATAATTAGCTAAATAAATAGCTACACAACAGAAAAAAATTAAGTGATAAATTAAATAAAACCCAGCACGTTACTCTAGAGGCGGAAATGTAGGCTACTCCGAACTGATTGAATCCGATTTTGCTCGAAATCGTAGCAAGACACTGAAAATATCCCCTATTTATAATTTATGTCGTATCAATATCCCTTCCTATCTTCATCCCTATTTGATCCTTTTATGGATTGAATTTGTAGAAAAACTTTCTTACTAGTTATATCACATTTCAAGTTTCTAACTTGAATTACTTTGCCTCTGCGTTGCATATATGGATATATATACGTGTATGTTTACTCGAGTGATAATTTTAGAGTAATTATTATTTTATTGTGTTTCCTAAATAGAATTTTAAACTCATAAATATACTCACAAATATGAAACCACATCACCACATGTTTTGTGTGATATGAAAAAAACAAGTTTGTTTAAGAAACCTACTTTAAAATACGAAATATACTTGCATATATGGATATATATATATATATATATATATAGAGTAATTATTATTTTATTGTGTTTTAAATATGAAACCACATCACCACATGTTTTGTGTGATACGAAATAAACAAGTTTTATTAAGAAACCTGCTTTAAAATAGGAAATATACTTATCCACAGTAAAAAACGCTCAATACATTGATGCCAAATATGGAATATGACAACTTAAGTATTTTTAAAGCAGAAAGTGTGACAATAAGTTTTACATGACGCTCACTTACAGGTAAGAACTGTTTTATTAAGCAACTGACGAAAATACAACTAAACAAAGTTTTGTCCTTATTGTAGGATTTTATTTTATTTATTTTATTTTATTAGTCCTAGTATGAGTAAATAGGACACGTCAATACATAAAATTACAATATAAGAATTGAATTCTACAATTATAAATAGTTAGAAGTTAACATAAAAATACAAAAATTCGGTAACACAAATTTTCCTGTCCAACATAAGTAAATAATATTAATATAACAAAAATAATAATTCTTTAACTATAGTAAGGGTATAATATCATATTTACAGTTCCAATAAAAAAAATTTAATATGGTACAATTCAGGTGTACCAGGAATATAGATTACAAAAGCCACTGCAGTTAAAGCATTCATTTGAAATTATACTCCAAATTAATTAATATAACACGAATATATGACTGATATTAGTAGAAGATTTTTGTAGAGTATAAAAATTATGAGAGCCGAAATCTATTGAACATGTGACGAAGTCATAAATGTTGGACGAAACGTTGCGAGGTTATATTTTGTTAGTTGCTTACATAACTTTTTCTGACTTGTGAATGATATATATGTAATGTAAAATTGAAATATGTCAGGTAATTATAATTAGTAAAAATATCACTCACTGGGAAATCGCTGCACAAACCGGCCATCGTACGTAATGCAGCGTTTTTTTTGGAAGATCTTGACGTAACTAATGCTGCTAGTGGCATGGTGGGGAAGGAGTAGTTAGTGCGCCTGAGATTGCCAGTGGCCGCACGACGAGCTAAGCCTGGTGGTGAACCCTGTGACGTTGATACAGCGAAGTCCTACACACCGTGACAGCGCGGGGGCAGACCTGATGAACGCCGGGATAACTGGCGCCCTCACCGCATACCTATTCACCTTCAACCTATTAAACAATACAAAGCATGTAAGTTTAGAACTGTTTACCGGTTATGCAGAACTTGTAGTGATGGATCACAGTTACAACTACGATCAAAAATATTCAACTGCTTTCTTTTAATATTTGACTTCCAGGTGAAATAGTCTGAAATAGAAACGAATTTTAATTATATAAAATGAGTAATTAAATTATTTTCCAGCAGTCCAAGCTTTGAGATGTTTGATAAAATAACAACTCTTAACGTATGATGTATTTTCCTTTTAAATTTTCATTCATTAGCTTATATATAAAACTATATAAATGGCCTTTATACGTGTTATTAGTTTATTAAGTAATAATTTGTTGCAGTCAATCACAAATAAACGCAATAATTCAACCATAAAGTTGTGGTTAGCTATTAATAACATATTTGAATATATCCAGTCAATGACATAAATATATTGTATCATGTTAATTGGTTCAATGAATAATAAATACACTTTGTGGAATACAATTACCGAATTCAAGTACGCCAGTTTGTTAATTATTTATGATAATTTTTATTATACTAGTGCATAAAATAAATCATCACTTCACATCGTCATCATCAATTTTCTTAGGCTATAAATACCGACTTTACTAATATGAATAATTACAGAAGAAAGAGAAATATAGACACAAATGTTCGGCAAGTAAAGCAATTTGTAGAATACTAAAGGCTCGTGTAAATATCGGTGTTTGTATTCTTCGAAACAATAAAGGAAGAAATTATATTTGCGTAAAAATGACTTAATTTATACTGTAAATTTATTGTACAATATAGTTGTCTCTTACTGTTGTAATTAAACGTCGATAACTGAATTCTAATAATTAGAATTTTAGAGACAATTCTCTCTTATTTTCTTAGTTGATAATTAAAAATGTGGTAATTACGAAAGCCGACGGAAGTAAATAATTTTATGTATTTGTAAACTGAATCTCTCAATAAAATTTATTATTTATTATAGCAAACAAGTATATAGATTTTTTAGATGAATATTTCCATTTACTGACTTTTGAAACATAATAAAATCATTTAACAAACCTATATATTAATACTTGATCCATAAATGTTTTCAATTTGAAATGAACGTTTGACGGAATTATGTGCATTATCAAAAGGTAATTCAAACTGTCGAAACTTTTTGAGTACTCGTCTTGAAAAGCATTGTTTATTGAAGTCATTTATTGTTTTTCTATCGTCCCGTGACTCGTAAATATACTTAGTACGAATCAGGCAGTATGAATTCCGGCCAGAAGCATTTAATTTTGCCACCACCTCTGAGACAAATGATAGCAAATCGTCGTAATCTAGCGAGTACTTATGTCTGACTGAGAGCTTGGCCGAGTAGTTCCGGTAACAATTACATTGATCCTCCGCCGGCTGAGGCGTATCATGTGCGAGGCTCTTGATTCAGGTCTGCGCACCTGTGCCGGCGCACCGCGGCGTTCGTGGCGTGGAGGGGATGCGCTGCACAACAACGGCGCGGCAACACCGCACGCCAGCACATGTTGGCGGGGACTCCCAGGCGACGGACGGGCCACGTTCGGACTCGTTGCTTCGCGCGGAGCACGCTCGTCGGCGTCACGGCGACTCTTGCGCAAAATAATGACAACAGTGACGAGGTGCACGCACTTTCGTTTGCGTCTAACCTAGGCACAGGGTCAAGTAATAGCAAAATTTTTACGCCCCTGTCGCCGAATTGATTATTTTTTTTCTCGAAAACAACATTTGCTTTCTCCGAGTAGGGAAAGAGAAAGGCCTATGATAAAATACTCGTCTCATTCAATCCTTTCAACCGCCCTCATAATTATTAATAAAAATAAAGTGTACTGAATAAAAAAATACTTTTCTCTGTTCTGTATAGAATAGGAAGAATAAAGCCTTCCCACGCATTAAGCAACCCCCGACGGTAACAGGAGAAATTAATCTGAGAAAACAAAAGCGGCGGATTTTTTCCCCTCTTGCAGTGGCGAGAAGATAGGGAGGGGGAGACAGTATAAATTAAGAGACAAAAGTGAACACACACCCAGTGGTGCTACAAGTGCGATAATAGGGTAGTGGTGTAATGTGTCGTTAAGAAAGGGGATGTACAGAAGCAGCGTGACCGTAGTACTCGTAGCGTCGAAGTGGCAACGTCAACAATGCTGGTGACATCGGTGCTGGTTCAGCTGCTCTTCCACGCGGCAGGTAAGGAAGTAATATTATTTCATAAAAAGAAAAGAGAGAATGTAATGTTCATTAGTAACTAATTTTACATTTTCTTAAAAGGTCAGAAGATACTAGAATTTAGTTTAAGGAATTTCTTTGCGTTTTCTACGTTATTCTTGAAGTTAATAAATATCCTGTATTGTTATATGTTACAAATATAGTTCTGCGAAGAAAAATTAACCCGGACTTTATACTGGTTTCATTGGCATAAATAATACAATAGTATCTTTATAAATATTCTAGTCTGCATTGAAATGAGATCATAATTTTTCTAGTTCCCAACTCGTGAATACTAAATTATCTGTCCAGTTGATTTACTTTTCCGTGCATTTTAGTAAAAGATAACGCCTATATGTTTGTGTTAAATATAACGTGAAGAAAAAAAAATTCTGTAATTTAAATATGTATAGGAATATGAAACATCGGTTGTATGATATTCAATATATTAGACTTTTTGTATTTATATTTAATAAACATAAAGTAAGAAAACTATGTTTCTATTTAAAAGTTCTAAATACCATACACAAAAATTAACAACTCAGTTCTAGGATTTTTTTACAGTTATTTTACATTAGTATATTAAGAAAATATTTCTTGTATAACCGATATTAAATGTCTTATTTTAGCTTAATACTTCAGAACAGTTAAGTAATTAACGAGAACGTGTATTTTAGCTTCTGTTTATTACAGTGTCTGAGAAAACAAACGGCAAAAGTTTTTCATTAAATATTTATAAAAATACATTATTTGGAATATATTTATATTAGGGCTTAAAAGTAAATAAGTATTTATTTTTCTGCCCCTATATTCTATTGAAAATAGTTTTTTACGTTTCAAAAACGACAATAGTTCTTTCACAAGTAATCGTCGTAATTTATCTACAAGTTATAAATTAATATGATATATAACGAGATTTTGGCTTAAAATTGCAATAGTCAAACTGGGGTTTGCATTTAACTGTGTTTTTTTCCTACCACGAGCACGTACATATTTTCAGTTTTCAAGCAATTTTTTCCATTATTGCAGATTTAATAATTTAGTAACTATTCTCTTCCACTTATACTATGTATCAGTGCATATATTTACAGTACTCTGATTGTGTATGGTTTCAAGTAATTTAGTGCATCTTCATTTTTGTTTCACGAAAATAAAAGGCTTATTTTTTTCTTCATTACTTTCCTTTTTGAAATAAATGTGAAACACGATAAAATGCTTCCTAAACGTATGGATTTATTATATATATATATATATGTATGTATTTGTATAACAAATATCGCTTGGAAAATATTATTGGTCATAAACTATTATATAACTGAAAATAAAAATTCTTTGTATTAGAACATTTTGTTAGGTGATATTATAAGCGAGTTTTATAAATATTTACATTACAACTAATACGTACTTGTCAAATTATTCAATTTAACTGTCACAAGAAAGAGACAAATCTATCTTTACAAATAACTTGGAAATATATTTCATAAATTGATACGCATGTAACAACGTATAGTAGTTATACAATGTTCAGTGCATTAAATTAAATTACATATTTTACATTGTTAAGTATTTGAATAATGAAACACTATATTTATTTTACAGTAAATATTACGTATATGAGATTAACAAATTCTATTAAAAACAATGTTATGCGTAAATTATTTAAATTTCGTACTCCTTCGTGTTATGCATACCATCAGTGCATGCATGCGCGATTGCTCTTTTACGAGAAATGCATTAGTTCAGCACGCAACAATTTTATTACAATTCTGAGTTAGTTCTATAAATAGAACGTCGAGAACTAAGTTTCTTTGATACCTTAATTTGTAATATAATTTTTTATTAATTATATTTATCTAACCGTATCGTATAAATTCATAAAAAGAAGAACAACTACAAAAAAGTTTGTTTTATTAATGGGTTTATGAATTATTTAGGAAGAAAACTGGTGTTTTTTATGTTTGAATTAATAAAATTGATGACCGTTAGTGACAAGTTAATCCACTTCAATTTTTACACTATAGCTTCAGGAGTACATTCAGGACCTTTGACATCTACATTATATATATAAATCCTGTAATCCATTAGCTTTACTCATCAAAAATTACAAAGACCCGATTAATTAATATGATAAGTATAACTTAGTATACAATATGTTTGTAATGATAGCCCTTATGTTTATATTTGCCAGACGAAGCAAGAGTGCTTTCAAAACTAGGATTAAGGAACGTAAAGCGAACAACAAACTTTCAGTGGGTAAACAGTCAGGTATATCTAGAAATTGTACCATAAAATGGCATTTTCTATTTTTAAAATACTATGATTAAAGATACTGTATGTGAATATCATGCTAGATAATTTTATGAAATCATTCATATTAAGTTAAAAAAATGTGCCATTAATGTCCAAAACAATATAATATAATATAATACTATCTAATTAATATCTTTGACATATCAAGAAAAGTTCCCGTCGTTGTACGGTTTAGTCTTATGAATCATCTCATAAGGTCCACAATACGCGAAGGAATGTTTGTATAATATTTTGTAAATTATGTATTCAAACCATAATTCTAAACTGCGTGTATTCGGCAATTTTGTTACCATATTCATGGGATCAGTGTTCATATCGAGTGTCACAAAGTTGAAATTTATCTTATTTACCCAAAGCTTGAATTTAGCTGCAGTAAAATTTATAATGGATGTGATGCACCATATATGTATATCTGTATTTGTTGCTTACTTCAAAAAACAGCTACTCTTTTGATATTACGACGTTTATTTTATACTAGAGAACAGTTGTCTAATTTGTGAAATTTAATTTTCTACTAAGTAATTGTCCGGTATTATCCGGGAACTTATTTATTGCAATCATTCATTAGACCTAAATGAATTAATTCAACACTCATTTATTTGAATTTCGAATATATTATAATTAACTCCATCTTAATCTGCCGCATACCAACAAGGGAAAATCACGTTATTTAACCGCCATCTGGAAATTCACTTGTTCTTGATGAAGACGAAAATTCCTTTGGGGTCATTGTGAATCATTTTCTTCCCTTTTCATTTCAACATTGCTGATGGAAGCCGAACTTCAACTCATTAACGGTCAGCATTCAACTAAACGACCCCCTCCCCCCAATAAACTGTAGAATCTGACACAAATAAGACATTTCCCACTATATTCATGTCACCATAGCGCTATAGGTGCTTTGTCTAGATCCCCATTTCAGTGTTTTTCCTAGATTGCATAATTGTAACAAGTTTAGTTGAAATGTGCGTAACACACACACACATATATGTATATATATATGTGTGTGTGTGTGTATCTATCTATCTATGTATATATATATATATATATATATATATATATATATATATATATATATGTAGACCAGATAGATATATAAATCTACAAACGCGCACATCCAGAAAACACGTTTAATATACTTGAATCTAGTACATTATGAATTCATGGCTTTTTCGTATTGGCAAAGCTCTCGAGTTTCTGTTAGTTCACGTTAGTAAATATTGAAACTCAAAATGCTTAAATACAAATCAAGTACCAGTTATATTTAATCATTTTACGATTATTTTTGTTGTCATTTATTTTGTAAAAATATCTACCATAAAATAAAATAGAAAAAAATTGTGACATTTTATACAGTTGACTAACAACTGCACTCTATTTGTCATCAAGTTGACAAAAAAGTACTTATATTATTGCAGGTTAAAAAATATAGGAGTACAAAGAATCAAACAATTAAAATTTATACAATGTTGTAATGCAAATAATGCAGTTTATTTCTGAAACTACCAGACTCCATATTTAATTTCAATCGGAGAATGTCTATTAATATTTACACTTTGAGCATACAATAATATTTGTTTAGTTCAACGTAAGCTGTTATAATGGGACTCCAAATAATTTTGACAAGGACTTAATGGAAGTTAAAGTTTAATGATATAAAATATCTAATTGACAACCTATTTAAACTTATTAATTAATCATATAGGTCGTATACTAAGTCATTGTGAAATAGAAATGAATGTATTAATTTTAGTGAAAAAATATTAAGCTGTAATTATTTACTATTATTGATTACAAACGTGAAAAAATTGACAAATTAAATAAGTCTAATAATTAATTAAGTTTAAAAGTTAACAAATTAATACATCTAGACAGGTTGTCGATATCAAGGAAATCTCAAAAGATATGTTTTTCTTGGTGTGGGAGTCACCGTGACTGCCTCAAATCACAGAGGTCCCGGGATCGAATCTCGGCGAGGGCATGATGTTGTGTGCGTGAGAGAAACTCTCGGTCCTCCGGCTGGAAAAAATGGTTCCCATACAGAGTAGCTAATAACCAGAGATATTGGTGCGTCTGTATATAAATCGATATAAAAATAAATTAAATTCGAATTACATAAAAAATCATTACAAATGACTTAAATTGTCCAATTAAAAGTTTAACTGAAGTACGTTTAATTTATAATGAGAGTAATGAGCATGAAAATGTGTTATGATTATTTTTATTGTTATGACGTGTTAACATAATCGTATTTATAGGCGTATCTGTTTCTTTGATAATTAATTCCATAAAAATGAGTCCGACCTATGTTAATATTCGAATCGTAACAATGTACAGTGATACACATAAAATTATATGCGCCCAATCTTCACATTAGTGTTTTTTTTCATATTTTAAAATATTCGTTAAATTGTTTACAGGACTTTCACAGGACTAGCATAAAAAATTATTTTCAAACACATCATTATGTGTTTGCGTTACTTGCGCTTCATTAATTCTGATTTTAAACTTTCAACATTTATTATGCTGTATTTGACTATCAGTACAACATAAAATGTATTACGATATTTTTATACGTTATTATGTTATACATATAATTATAATGAGCAAAAATATTGCTTTCTTGTAATACATATAATCTCTAATTTGAATTTCATATTTTTGTTCACATTTTAAGGTTTTGTTCATAACTGTATTTTAGACATAAAATTTTAGTTAACACGTACATATTAAAAAAATTCATAGCAGGTTTTATTGTTAACCTATTACGATATTTTTTCTATACGTTCGCGATTATATCGAGTCAAGTTTTATTTGGAAAATTTTCCCATTCATTAAGGTATTCTATATAGCCTCCGTATTCCTTAATTTTTATAATACAACGCGAGAGCATCGTAATAGCCTTTATGTTTTAAAATTATTTTCATGCACAGTTCAGAGTGAATTTTCTCTATCGTACTCAGGTTTATGTTAAGTATAAAACCTATCGCTTTCAGCACACATGTAAAGGGACGGGCTCCAACCGTTAAAAATTTCTCATGTATAGCCTCTTTCCGCTATGTGCCGTTTTTTTTATCTCGAAGATGCTTTAATCGAATTTCCATTTACCTTACAACACACTACGAGATCGCTTGCTTGCTGCTGCAGCTTCGAGAAGCCATAAAACGGTAGAGGAATGCAGTTCCATTTCGTCGCGAGAATATTTCGTTTAAATATGGTGGCGATAAACGTTCCATGTTCCTTGGCTTAAAGTTAATACCATCGTGCAGAGATGAAAATACCAGATATGATGACTTGGATAGGTGGAGGGAAAATATCTCTACTACTTCGGGTCGCACGACAAGATTTTCATTCAGTTATTTTTCATGTCTTACGCCCTTAGAATGTTACGTTTCGAAAAGGAAAGGGAATAATAATTATATATAATAGAACTTTTATATAACTCCAAAAATGTTTTGTTAAATATTATATTCTTAATTTTTATAGAAACTGTAATCAAATAAAAATCAAGTCACGGAAGATTGATGTTTTAATAAGTAATTATGGCATTATTCAAAAATTTTCTCTGTTGTATATAAGTTAATATCATTTATATGTTATAAACCAAATAATCTTAACTGTCAGTCAGTAACAATTTCTTTAAAATCACGACTGATTAGGTATATACTAATTATTAGAAACAATGAAAATAAATTGGGTTAAACATTATTTTTAAATGGAATCATAGCTTAATAGATAAGCTTTATATTAAATAATTTGTTTTTATAATTCAAATGATGCAATAAATTTTATAGTAGCATCTACACATCAACGGCGATACCACTTTAATTACACTGAAAAAATATATACAGGTATTTCAAAAAAGTGAAAAAACGAATTTTACGCAATATTTATATAAATTACTCAACGTTATCCGTCTAAAAAATATTTGTAAGCCATTTTAACACTTGTTTCAGAAAATAGTGATCGGGAAATAAATGAAAGCAGAGGATATTTGTATTGTATGGCATTGACAAAAAGAAAGGTATTCACTGCTGTAACAATACATTATACACATTATATGCAGGTATAAAAATAAATTTGAATAAAGTTAACCTGTTCTTCAGTGAACGCTAAAATATTCATAACATGGAATTATGTAACTCATAACCCAATGTTAGATTAAATTTAAAAAATCTGAAAAAAATAATTTCCCATATTGATACGTAGACTTCTTTGACAATCACGAATGTTCTCTAAATTATTTTTTTTCTTATTCGTGAAATAGCTGATCTGAATAAATATATGTAACATCAGACCCTTCGATTGATTCTCGATATAACAGAACATTCAAATAAGATAACTTAAAAAGATAACTTAAAAATGATTCTCGATATAACAGAATATTCAAATAAGATAACTGAAAAATATCACTTACCCAAGTTAAGTATTCATTTGGAAATTGAAAAATAACAAGTGAAAAATTATATATATAAATATATTCTGTAGGTATTGATCTTCTCTGTAATGTGATAAATTTGGGTAACTAAAAAACATTTTTAATTTCACAAACCCACAAGCTAAAGATACTAACAGTTTATAAATAGTACTCAGTACATTTTATGACTGACGTTAATGGTCAAAAACAACAAAAAAGTATAATATTCATATCTAGAGAAATTTACTGATTTTTTTAGCACTGTATCTCGTAATTTGAAATTGATAGATAAATCATAAATTGGAAACAATTACAAAACACTGTTTGAGATTGAAGCTGACATTTACTTTACGTATAAAAGTAAGAAAATGAAATAAATAGAACTGTAAATGTAAATGGGAATTAAATTTTAACTTAATACCATATTCTACCAAAATACTGTCCAAATTTAGACACTGCACTTCTTAGATAAATATTAATTACGAAATTTTAATGAAATTATTTTTTGGGATTATTTACAGTGTATATTTAAGCTAATAATTAGTTTCAATTCGATGTATTCTTTTTCAAGTAAATACAGAATACATAAAATAATATTTATTAAATTCTGTTATTCTTGAGAGATTTTTTCCCATCTGCAACAAGATACCCTTAAATGTCAAAACTTTAAACGAATTCATTGGCGTGCTGAAAAATCATCATACGATTCAACGAAAAGTGGAAATAATAATGTAATAAACAGTAATGTTTTTAATTATAAGACGGTGCCACATGTCACACAGCATGCGTAAATTACCTGGTAGTTTATTTCACGAAATTGATATTTTAAAAAGCTGCCGAAGTCGTTGTGATCTCTACACTATGGAGTTTTTCTTGTGGGGCTAAGTGATCCACAGGTTTACGAGAATTAGCCACGTCCCGTAACCTTGAACATATTCCATTACCAGACATAATGTCTGGAATGCGGTCAATAAAACAAATGTGACGATGGAATTTGAATTATGCTATTTTTTAATCTAAAATTTCAGGTTGCTTTTTAGGATTTAATAAATAAATATTGATTTTTAATTTTGTCGCGTCTCGAAGTTTGGGCACTAGTGTTATATACAATATAATCAATATCTTAGAGTAATTCTTTAAAATTTCCATTACAGTCAGAAGTTTCTCGGATTCCGAGGTCCATAAAACCGCCTCACCTCCTACCGTAGTGTGGCCATAAAACCAATTTGGCTGGCGTCGCCATAGCTTAAACCTACAGTTCATAACTTCTCACCCACATTGCCGGAAATATGAAGATATTTTGTACGAAGCAAGTGGCCATCTTTCCGAATGAAGGGTCTTTTACGTACGTCCTGGGGATTATAACTCTAGGACACCGTAATATAGAGCGTTTAACAGCTCATCTCACGATGGTTTCATTTACTGCGCAGCTTAAAATATACGGGAATATTGGAACAACGACCCACATTCGCTTTCAAAGCGTTCATAAAAAAAGGTTAATCAATTAAGTGCTTCGTAATGTGCCAGTTTCGTGGGATGTGTAATGTGGTGCCAATAAAGAGCGGCAATAAAAGGGACCGAATAAAGTTCGTTCCCCGTATTATATACTATGTTTCACTAGTGTTAATGTCAAAAAGAATAACTACCGGTTTTAACCATCTTACGGATATTATTTCATGCTTAATTATGCCAGTTATATATGGATGATTATAGTAAGCATGATCGAATAAAAATGTAGATTTAGATGTCATTTCCTTTAGCAGATTAAGTATTCATATATTTCCGTTTTATTGTATTCGTTTTATATTTCAAACCTATTTCAGAATTTTATTTTTATTTTTGTGAAACAGTTGTGCTAAACTTAAAGAGAAATAAATTAATTCACTAAAGGGATTTGCGGCGAGATTTAAAAAAAAATTATGCAAAGGATTGTTATTCGTTATATTAATACTGTCATTTTATTGATAAGTGTGTCTTTTCCTTACTCAATAAGTACTAAATTACTGATTAATCGTATTAATTGTTTACGATAAATTTAGCAATAAATTAAAGTGTTATGAAAGCTCAGTTTTAATTTCTTCTCTTTATCTAACTAATTTTTAATGCGTAATTTGTTATTCTGAATGACCGTAACATGAAGTTAAGTAAGAATAAAAATAACAATAATATATATGTATATATATATAGCCATATATATATATATATAGCCCATAAAGTTTAGTTCATGTATACAAATGGAAAAATCTCGACTAGATCAGGAATCGCGAACCGGAGTCACCCTCTTAGTACGCGAATGCTATACCAACTAAGCCATCTGATTTGATTTGACTTATTTTATTCCATTAGTCCTCGTATAAGGAAATAGGATGCGTCATTACATAAAGTTAAAGTATAGTAATTGGATGCTACAATAATAAATAATTATAATTTAACTTAAAAATACTATAATTCGGGAACATAAATTTCCCTTTCCAAAATAAGTAAAAGAAGTATACAGTAGTATTAACAGAAATAATTCTTTAACTATACTAAGGGTAGAATATAATTTTTACGGTACTCAAAAAAGAAATTAATTCGTACTAGTAAAAAATTAATGAATAGGGAATTAACTATCATAAAATATAGAATTATACGTCACACAAGAATAAACACAAAACCTGACACTCGCACACTAGGAGGAAACATAATTGACGGACAAGTCACTTCACGAAACAAGGGGACGAGGAATCTGCCCTTCCGTAGAAACTACAGGCCGTACATGCAACATACAAACAAAAGAGCAGGAAAGACCAACAGAGACTAAGCAAGTTATCAAATAAGTAGTTTTATTCGTAACATATTTAACACTTTTGCAGTTAAAAAATTAATTATTTTGGAAACGATCAATAAGTATTTGTAATAAGTAAAACGCGCAAATCTGTAGAATACTTTTACACTTAATCACAAAACAATTGTAGTCATTATTGTTCTTTACGTCTGAAGGAAGACTATTGTATAAAACTAGCCCTGATTGGTGAATGCTTCTCTGGTTGAGACCAAGGCGTTTCTTGTCTGATCTTAAACCTGAGCGATTTATAGTCTCACAAATGTGAGACTCACCATTCTTTTGAAAAAGAGATTTATGTTCCGGTTAACGAACTTTAAAAATTCGTAAATAAACACGCTGGGAAGAGTTAATATTCGCAGACTTTGGAAAAACGGTTTACAACTGTATTGACTATCCGTATTAGAAAGTACTCTAATGGGACACTTTTTCAACTTGAATATTTCAATCCTCCTGGAGCAATTGTCCCAATTAGCAATGCCGTAACACACGAAATTTCGCAAAGTACAGTCTTCGTTATCGACTCCAAGCCCGGTACGACACTTCCCCATCCTTTGTCTAGCCACAGCCCGGCTTCACTTACAATTCACAAGATCAAACACTTTATGGTGCAACTACGGCGTAAATGAATTAATTCAGGAATAACAGAAGACGCATCATTCAAAGCTCTAAGTACCACAAACTAATTTTCTGTGACGTTATGACTACAGACGGGATATCTGTTCAATAAAATTTCTTCGTTCTATAATATACGTATATATATATATATATATATATATATATATATATATATATATATATATATATTTGGTTTTCATGAGGTTCATATTTAAATTTACTTCAAATAAATTATATTATATATTGCTTTCAGTGTTGACGTAATTATATGTATTTATTTAAATTACTTATCATATACGATGAGAGTCAATCACTTTAAGGATTTATTGATCGCATTACTCTTTTACTAAGGAAAAATAACACGTCAAAGATTCACAAATTACACATTTAATGAAATACAAATGATTTTTATCACTTTTCATTTACGCTCAATTTATTAATTTCTTCTTATCTTTTATCATATTTCTATCCCATTCTTCCGCAAACAAAAACACTTTGTTACTTAACAATAGTTGTATTCGTCAGTAAATGTTCCCAAACCAACCTGATAGTCGGGGTATCTGAGCTGTGGTGTATTGTCGCGGACGGCATATAAATATATGCATACATAAAAATAAGAAAAATATTGACTCACAAAGAATTAAATAAACGTATTTATTTAAATTACGTAATACATTATTTTCGGTCATATAGATGGATTGAAATATTTGAATCCTTAAATATTTTTAAATGAATATAATCTTATAAATAAAAAAGAGTGTATGTATGTTTGTATGTTTGTTTGTATGTTTGTTTGTATGTTTGTTTGTTTGTTTGTATGTTTGTATATTTGTATGTTCGTTATACAAATCTACACCGTTAGAGCAAATTTCACCAAATTTCGTACACGTGTTCTTTACGACCAGGAAACAAACACTGTCGGGGTGAGACATGTCTACCACCCCCAGAAGCGGGGGTGCACGGGGGTTGAAATATTTAAACATGCTAAAAAAGCCGATATTTTAGTCGGATAATAATTTTTAGGGGTCCAAGATATTGATGGTGTTTCTACCGATGTTTTCTGAATATAATTTTCATCCCCTACACCCTGGGAAAAGGGCACCCTTAGAGTTTGGGGTGGAGAATACAAATCTATACCGGTGGATCAAATTTCACCAAATTTCGTACACGTGTTCTTTGCGACCAGGAAAACAACACTGTCGGGGTGAGACGCGCCTACCACCCCCAGAAGCGGGGGTGGACGGGGGTGGAAATATTTGAACATGCTAAAACAGTCGATATTTCAGTCGGATAAATATTTTTAGGGGTCAAAGGTATTTATAGTCTTTCCACTAATGATATCTGAATATAATTTTCAACCTCTACACCCTGGGGAAAGAGCACCCCTAGCGTTTGGGGTGGAGAGTACAAATATACACCGCTGGAGCAAATTTCACCAAATTTCGTACACGTGTTCTTTACGACCAGGAAACAAACACCGTCGGGGTGAGACGCGTCTACCAACCCCAGAAGCGGGGGTGGACGGGGGTTGAAATACTTAAACATGCTAAAACAGCAGGTATTAGATTTGGATAAATATTTTCGGGGTCAAAGATATTGATTGTGTTTCTACCGATGTTATCTGAATATAATATTCATCTCCTACGCCCTGGGAAAAGGACACCCTTAGGGTTTGGGGTGGAGTTGCTTTACAGAAAAATAACGCGAATACAACCGAGTTTGGAGTCAAATCGAAGGTTATGGATGTCAGTGAGTTTACTTCGGATAAATATTTTTAATTGCCCATTTAACCCGAAAGGGTGGGGGTTGGAAGGGAAGATAAATAGTCAGTTCTTGCGCGTTCTTGGAGGAGAATTACGTGAATACTATTTCAACGGGTGTTGTTGAAAATATAAATCCCTTTAGACATTAGTGGTGAGCTTGCTTAGGGCTGGGGGTGAGAATTGTCTATTATTCTAAAACTGCGAAAATATTATGTGTTTATGGGTAAACTAGATTGATAGTGTTTCTACCGATGTGATATGAGTAAAAATTCAACCCTTTCCACCACGGGAAAGTAGCAGATTTAGGGGTGGGTTGAAAATATAAATCCCTTTAGACATAAGTGGTGAGCTTGCTTAGGGCTGGGGGTGAGAATTGTCTATTATTCTAAAACTGCCAAAATATTATGTGTTTATGGGTAAACTAGATTGATAGTGTTTCTACCGATGTGATATGAGTAAAAATTCAACCCTTTCCACCACGGGAAAGTAGCAGATTTAGGGGTGGTGTTGTTCATACTATTTTAATCGATGTTGTTTCCATTAATAACGACGTTTAGTCAAAAATAAAAGTGTTTCAGAACCATTGCTTTTTATACTCTTTTAAAAAGCTTTTATATCTTATGTTTTTTTTTTTATATTTGTATGTTAGTTATACAAATCTACACCGGTAGAGCAAATTTCACCACATTTCGTACACGGGTTCTTTGCGACCAGGAAAACAACACTGTCGGGGTGAGACGCGTCTACCAACCCTAGAAGCGGGGGTGGACGGGGGTTGAAATACTTAAACATGCTGAAACTGCAGGTATTAGATTTGGATAAATATTTTCGGGGTCAAAGATATTGATTGTGTTTCTACCGATGTTATCTGAATATAATATTCATCTCCTACGCCCTGGGAAAAGGGCACCCTTAGGGTTTGGGGTGGAGTTGCTTTACAGAAAAATAACGCGAATACAACCGAGTTTGGAGTCAAATCGAAGGTTATGGATGTCAGTGAGTTTACTTCGGATAAATATTTTTAATTGCCGATTTAACCCGAAAGGGTGGGTGTTGGAAGGGAAGATAAATAGTCAGTTCTTGCGCGTTCTTGGAGGAGAAATACGTGAATAGTATTTCAACAGATGTTGTTATAAAGATAAATCCCTTGAGACATTACTGGTGAGCTTGGTTAGGGCTGGGGGTGAGAATTGTCTATTTTCTAAAACTGCCAAAATGTTATGTGTTTATGGGTAAACTAGATTTATAGTGTGTCTACCGATGTGATATGAGTAAAAATTCAACCCTTTCCACCACGGGAAAGTAGCAGATTAAGGGGTGGTGTTGTTCATACTATTTTAACCGATGTTGTTTCCATTAATAATGACGTTTAATTTTATAAATAAAAATGAGTGTATGTATGTATGTATTTTTGTATGTTTGTATATTTGTATGTTTGTATATTTGTATGTTCGTTATACAAATCTACACCGCTGGAGAAAATTTCACCAAATTTCGTACACGTGTTCTTTGCGACCAGGAAACAAACACTGTCGGGGTGAGACGCGTCTACCACCCCCAGAAGCGGGGGTGGACGGGGGTGGAAATATTTAAACATGCTAAAACAGTCGATATTTCAGTCGGACAAATATGTTTAGGGGTCAAAGATATTTATAGTGTTTCCACTGATGATATCTGAATATAATTTTCAACCTCTACACCCTGGGGAAAGAGCACCCCTAGCGTTTGGGGTGGAGAATACAAATCTATACCGGTGGATCAAATTTCACCAAATTTCGTACACGTGTTCTTTGCGACCAGGAAACAAACACTGTCGGGGTGAGACGCGTCTACCACCTCCAGAATCGGGGGCGGACGGGGGTTGAAATATTTAAACATGCTAAAACAGTCGATATTTCAGTCGGATAAATATTTTTAGGGGTCACAGATATTGATAGTGTTTCTACCGACTGTTGGGGTGAGACGCGTCTACCATCCCCAGAAGCGGGTCGGGATTATCAGTAGAGCATTTTTAGGTGTTGGGTGGAGGAAAGCTGCAATAAAATAACGCGAATACAACCGAGATTGGAGTAAAATCCAAGGTTATGGATGTTGTCCAGTTCAATTATAGCATCAAATTTCCCATTTAGCCCCGAGAGGCGGGAGTGGATGGGATGGAAATTTTCTAACATATTAAATCATCGATATTAGCGTGGAATAAATAAATGCCGGGACCATTGACGTTGATAGTATTTCTACCGATGTTGTTTGTAGGCATGATAGGGGTGGGGCTGGAGGGGATTTCCTTGAAAACAACGGGAAAACAACCGAGATTCGAGTCAAATCGAAGGTAATGGATGTCCCTGAATTTATTTATGACAATCTGGACAACGCGCGGGTATCGGCTGGGTTGGGATGAGTTGACCGGCTGTGTTTTGCGTCGATTAAATATATTTCGGGATGAATTACATTAATAAAATTTCCCTACATGTTCTCTGTGTATAATTTCAACCCCTTTCGGACTCATAAGGGTGTACATTTAAGGATGGGCGTGAAGTAGCATTACATAAAAAGAAACCAGAAACTGTCGGGATTGTCACTGAGTTTAATTAATTTCCTTAAAAATAACGGGAAAACAACCGAGATTCGAGTCAAATCGAAGGTAATGGATGTCCCTGAATTTATTTATGACAATCTGGACAACGCGCGGGTATCGGCTGGGTTGGGATGAGTTGACCGGCTGTTTTTTGCGTCGATTAAATATATTTCGGGATGAATTAGATTAATAAAATTTCCCTACATGTTCTCTGTGAATAATTTCAACCCCTTTCGGACTCATAAGGGTGCACCCTTAAGGGTGGGCGTGAAGTAGCATTACATAAAAAGAAACCAGAAACTATCGGGATTGTCACTGATTTTAATTATGACATTAAACTTGACCGTTTAAGTCCCCGAAGCGGGAGTGGTCGGGGGTGAAAAATTTCAAACATGTTAAACGGTCGATAATTATTTCCTGGGGTTAATTACTTTGAAAGTATTTATACCGATGTTGTTTGTGTATAATTTAACCCCTGTGAGGGGAGCAAGCTTAGGGGTGGGGTGGAGGTACGTTAAATAAAATCCCGCAAAAACAATCGAGATTCGAATCAATTCAGAGACTATGAATGTCGCTGAATCTAATTGTGACAACCTGGGAAACGCGACGGGTTTGGGAGGTGTTGGGCGGGGGAATAAATTTTCAGACAATGTAATCGGCCGATTTTTGCGTGGAATACATTGTTTTTCATTATCGCATATTTGTGGGGGTGGTCATCTTCTAACATGTAAAAACTGGCGATATATTTAGTCAATGACTTCATCCCCCTTCGGCATGGGCGGGGAGGTGAACACATTTAGGGATAGGGTTCGAGGAGCTTTACATAAAAATAGCGCAAAAGTAACCAAAATTGGAGTCTTATGGATGGTTATAGATAAATGACATCTCGGGCAACGCCGGGCACCCAGCTAGTCCAATTATAAAATAGCTTATTAATGATCAACAACAATTTACCGGATAAATATTAGAGAAAACATATCTAATTTAATCTTCAAATCTTTGAATATTAACAGTGTTCTGAAATCATGTTTACTAAAAAACTACAGTACTAAAAATTAACAATTAGGAAAACAACTAAGAATCTTGAAAATTATGTATAAAACCTAACAGAAGAATACATCATAATACAAAAAATGCTCCAGAAAAGTCATCAAATGGAAAAATTACTACAACACCTTCATAGGTGTAAAGAACAAACAACTGACAACTGAAATATTTATAAAGAAATTTGCTTTGGTAATATGTGGGGAATTAAGAAAGTAAAAATTCTTACTTTTAAAGTGAAATTGCATGAATTGTTGTCCTGAAGTCAACTGTTACATTCGTAATTTATTTTAGTGTGTTTTTAAGCTAGAAAATATGTAAAAAAAACTTCCAAATAATTTTAATTCCTAAGCATCATCAGATTATTCGTTAATCCAAAAGTAATCTACATACAATATCAAATAGATCGCATAGATCGATATATTTTATTAATTTCACCAAATATGAAATATGATACGTCGTAAATGAAATTCTAGATATATACTAGAAACTATGGTATGCTAACTAGAACAAAAAAATTTCTGTACGATATGACTGGCAATACAGTGTAATACTTTTAAATTAATTAAAACCCTTAAATACAATTTAACGAAATACTTGGATAAATAAGTAGCCAAAAACATTTAAAATAATAAGTATTAATTTATTGCTTCACAACGTTTCTGTAGTACTTTCGTCAGGTGATTAAGACACGCAAGACCCGTAAGAACGACACACAGTAAAAACCAAGTTCTTGCGGTTGCTGAATCACCTTCGGGAAAGCAACAACGAATTCAGAAACTTTCTGTGGTATTTGTTTATCACCAATTATTGTGTGTTTTTGACTACTTATTCAACTAATTATATTACTTTTAACACGGACGTTTTATATTTTAATTACAATTACTTAACAATGGAACACAGAAAACGTACGTAACAATACCAAATTTGCTTACAGTTCGTATTAAAAAATAATTACTGAAAAACAATTAAGAAAGTCATATTATTTTGTTGTCAAAGATTATGTTTTACATTTTATGTCCGATTTTACGTAAATTATCTTTTGTAATACTATTTAACCATTAATTAACAATACTGTGGGGGTGAGAAATTGTAGCGTAAAGGTGTAAAGAATTATAATTTTAAAAATGTGATCATTTTGTGTTTAATTACTGCGCGTCAAGAAATTATGACGTCACAGTACACGCGAGAGAGATGTTACTACGCGACGATGCTGCACAACAAAGTAAATAGTTCCTTTTTTCGTAATGAAATGAAGCATAATATTTTTATTGAATAAAAATGGCAAAAAAAAACAATACGAAAGATTATACGATCTGTTGAACTAATTTTCTTTTAACTAAGTTGAATTTTAAATGACTGTCATGATATAAATATGGCACTACCATGATTTTGCCCAATTTAGTATGTACAGGAGGAGACATAGAATGAGGGTAAAATCAATAACTAATATTTGTTAATCATTATAATTTAATAGATTTTTACTTTGCTAAAACTTACGAATTATTTCAAGTAAGTTTCTTGAAATCCAAAGAAAACATTCAGGATCATAAATATAAGGCGCTTAGTCAATACTTAGGTCCGGTAAAAATATTATATGAGGAAGAAAACAATGCTCCAGCTATCCCTTCCTAACAGTTAAAGACACTTATACCAAATGCTATGGACTCAAAGAACCCAAGGATCATTATTAGAGATTACCAAATATTCTCTACATCATTCGTAAACATATTGGAAACTTTTTACCCACACTTATATAATAAAACGGAAAAAAGTAGATTAAAATGCTCATAAATTTAGTTAAGAAACAAGAGAGTGATACATATCCAGAAGCAGACACCTCTTCCTAATAAAAACAGAATATGACTACAGTACAGTGGAATCTGCAACAGCCGCAGCTTAAAATAAGTTAATATAATTAATTATCCTATTTTTATGATAAATGATTAACAAATGCGAATTGTAAAATGTAAATTAAGAAACCCACATTTTAAATGTATAATTATTTTTTCAAACTGTTAAATTGTATGTATATTATTGGAATCAATGTGAATCGCAGCATACTTACGTAAACAAGCACTATTTGTAATTTATTTATGGGTCACCAGTGACCAAGTTGTTAACGCGATCATTATAAACCTTTAATTATAAAAAATATCAATACAGGGTGATATGGTGAATATATGACCATTAATGTAAAAATACTGCCGTTGAATCTTTCGAAATGTATGCTCAGTTATCCCAAACGAGATTATTGTCCTATAACTGAAGAAGCTAAATATAATTCCAGACACAATATAAAATATGTAACCTGTAAATTTCAATAAGTAAAACAAAAACCATGGCGTTCTTAGGAAACAATAAGAACAAAAATTGTCATAGAAGGGAAAACACTCGACCAGGTATCCCATTTCCAATATTTAGGATGTGAAATAACATTTGAAGAGGATAAAGATATCACAAGTAAAATATACAATTTTCAGAGGATATGTGGGACAATAAACAGAACGTTAAAAGGTAAAACCAGAAAAGAAACACAAATTAAATTTTATAAATTGATGGCAGTTCCTACATGTTGCATGGGTCAGAATGCTGGGTAACAAAACATAAAGAGCTCAAACAAATAGAGGCAGCTGAAATGAAATTTCTTAGAGCAGTGAAGGGTTGTAAAAGTATTGATAAAATAAGGAGTACTTCCATCAGGGAGGAACTAAGTGTTCAGGCGATCACAGATAAGTTAACAGGGTAAAAAGAAAGGTGGAGAGAACATGTATTGCGAATGCCTTGAGACAGATTTCAAAAACAAGTGCTGGAATATAAACCTTTAGGCAAAAGGAGTGTTGGAAGACCAAGGTTGAGATGGTGAGGTGAAGCCGGAACAGGCTAAAAGCCTAATCCTGGAAAGCAGAAGAAGAAGAAGAAGAAGACTCTAAAATATCGGATATTAGAATAAGTACTGGTGACCAAAGATTTTCTCACATTAAAAGTTTCAGAAGACAATTCTTCATTAACCCGGATAATTCCCTTCCGGATTCGATAATGGTGCAATATGAAGACACTAGCCGTAGGGTGCATCTAGCAGCGGAGAACGATAATTGCCATCATTGTAAAAGTCCTGGCCATATCGCGATAAATTGTCCTAATAGAGATGCAATACTAAAGAATAATCTGACTGCAAATGAAAATTATGACAAAATTCAGTGTAAGAACCCGGCACCCGCAATTCAAATAATTAATCCTCAAAAAACGGACATGGATAATTCACAACTAACTGCATCTACGAGCTCGACGAGCCAAGCTGATGAGAAAGACGTCAGTAATCCTGAACATAAGATTCAAAACAAAAAATTCAGGATTATAAATATAAGGCGTTTAGTCAATCATTAGGCCCGCTAAAAATATTATATGAAGACGAAAACAGTGCTCCACCTATCGCTTTGGAACAGTTAAAGACTCTTATACTAAATGCTACGGATTCAAAGAACCCAAGAACCATTATTAGAGATTACCAAATATCCTCTACATCATTCATAAATGTGTTGGACTCTTTTTACCCACACTTATATGATAAAACGGCATAAAGTAGAATAAAAAGGCTCATAAATTTAGTTAAGAAACAAGAGAGTGATACATATTCAGAAGTAGACGGCTCTTCCTAATAAAAACAGACTATGACTACAGTACAGTGAAATCTGCAACAGTCGCAGTTTCAAACAAGTTAATGTTAAGAAATTATCCAATTATTATGATAAATGATTAACAAATGCGAATTCTTAAAATGTAAATGCAAGAAATCCACATTTGAAATGTATAACTATTCTTTCAAACTGTTCAATTGTATGTCTATTATTGGAATCAATGTGAATCGCAGAATACTTATGTAAATAAGCACTATTTGTAATTTATTTATGGGTCACCAATGACCAAGTTGTTAACGCGACTATTATAAACCTTTAATTAAAAAAAATATATTTTTGAAATATTTTGGTTATACGTGTATATCATTATAATTTCACATATTTGATTGTAAATGTGTAAAGAATGAGTACCCGTGCACCGCTCGGCACGCAGCTATTAATTAATAATTGAGTACATCACGTAAGCAATTAAATTAATATAATTACCCTGATTACCGGCAGATCAGTATTGTAGGGTATTTTCATTGATCACATATTCTTTCTGTTTTATTAAATATGCTTTAACTTGTAAATAGACTGTCGGAAGATGTAAACATGTTTTACTTCATAAGTTACGCACACAATCCTCACATAAAATCTCATCCTAAGACGTGGACGTCCTTAATGTGTTTACAGAATCCAGTACGATCGTTCTCCTCTCGCGCCGAATTACCGGATCGAGTTACCTGACCTATATAGTTTACTGCTGTGAAGGGTTGTTTACCAAACTCTAAAAACTAGTAAATAATGAAACACAAGGAGGCCCAGGCCAGGTCGTAAATACGTCACAGTTTAAGGGAGAGGATAGCTATCCCCACTGTGTAATGACTGCAGGTGTAAAGTAAGGAGATGGGCAGAGTGAGATAGAGCTATCAGGATCCTTTTAGCCTTCAACATATAAAACAGTAATTTATTGCACCGTCGTCTTCACGCAAGAAGACCCTTTCCCTACACCCGCGTAAATGTTTCAGTAAATTCTGCACAAGCTCCTTCCAGCAGGTGCTATAGTTCTCACAATCAGGGTAATGAAAGGAAGCTTTTTCAACTGAAGCAGGTCCTAAATGGTTCAACGTAGAAACGTAGCCATCCTGATACAAATTAAACATATAGCGTAGTTTAGCACACTTAACGATCTAAAGCTTGAAGTAATACTTACAAAACAAATAATTGAGATATTATTTCATACTAATTAAAATGGTATTTATTCAAGTTTTAATTTTAAAGTCATTTCCTGATTAAAATGATGAAAAAAACAACAGGAATTGAGTTAACAACCGAGTTTAGTAAAAACAGGAACAGATTAATTAATACTACTACTAAATACACGGTTAAAAATTAAGTCCGCTCTCGTGACTCGTTATATATGAAAACTCTTGTAAGTGATCATTATTTTGTTCGGAGTTAATTATTTTTATTTTGTTTCATTAATTTAATTATTTTACCTTCGTAAGCGACTGCGTTACTGTTATATCCGTGTTCCTAACTTTTAATTTTGACGAACACCAATTACTCGTAATGTTATACATAATGAAGAATAGAAAATAAAACATTCATTTGCTCCATTCTCATTAACAAACGGTCAGTTTGTTCGTCAAACTACACCATTCAGAAAACAATATGAATTCTAAATAGCTATTACTGCAGTTGTGAAAATAGTATGGAGTACTTGTTTTGCTGTTGTAATAAGAAATGGAACATTCCCTACTATATACGTTTTCAATTAAAATGATAAAATTTCGACTTTTTTGAATAAACGTGAATAACAGCGTAATTAAAGCCAAATCCAATGATAATTTATATAAATTTGAAATTTCTAATCGTTTTTAATATAATATGTATTCTTTTCAAATAATTTTTGATGGTACTTGATAAATTATTAATTGTGGTATTTAATCATTCTCTCCTTATATGTAATTAATGCAGAATGAAATCGATATTTTTACTTCTGCGCAACGATCATAAACATTTTATACTTACTGGCACAGCGCAAGAATTCCGTTCAAGTTTGTTTGTGTTGATGGTTATGTTGATGTATATCATCCAAAGAACCTCATCCCTGTGTTCACAAAAATCGTTTATGTATAATATAAAAATTAAACATTCATAAAAATAATTTTCTAACAGTTTGTATTAAGAAAAGAATATTTACTACCAAAGGCCTTATACAACTTATTATAAGAAATAATAAAGGAATTCTTAATTAATTAACGGTACTCTCTAAGAATATGATCAGTCTAAAGTATTTGACACTGTACCTTATTATATACTGATAGAAAAAACATTCTGTGGGATTATAATCGTCCAGACACTATTTTTGAAGGCCGCCCATGGACTGAAAAATAACGTAAATGTTACGTAAGAAAATAGTGCGATTTTTATTTCATTTCACTTCTTTAAAATTGACTTTTTTATTTGTTTTTAATACCACTATTTAGCCTGAGTTATTATTTTATGTTTCATTTTTAATTTAATGCGCTGTCTCGCACTTTATTAAACAAAGAAAAACTTGCTTTAATTAAAATAATGTTAATCATTTGTAATTTAAATAAAAATAATAATAAATGTTAAATAGTAACTAAATTTTTAATACATATTTATCAAGTATTGTAATAGATCATCCCACACATGACATTTTCGTGAATTGCGTGAAATAAATTTTTCCTTATTTTTCTTATCCACTTGGTTTACTTTTGTGTTTATAATCTTACGTTCAGCTTTTATAAATGAAGTACCAAATAAATTGCCACAATATTAGAGGACAACTGTTGTTTATATCAAGTAACACGTTTGAAAAAATACTAAACTCTGTTTTCATACGTACGAATAAAACAAATAGTTATGTTTATAACTTAAGTCCTTCAATGTACAATTTTTCTTTACTTATCATGTCCACTATTTATTAATTATAATAAATAATGGAGTAATCAAGTAAATTTATATAATTTAAATAAAGAATCATATTCCCTGACTTTCATAAAATCCTCATACCCAACAATATTTATTATGTAAACTGTATACTTGTTAACGAGATGGTTTGTTCAAGTTTTGCTCCTTTGACTTCTCTATTTTTATACTTAGCTCAGGTGCATAAGTTTACTCTGCTTTTTATTTAAAATGAAATTTTAAATAAAGTCTTATTACTATTTTATTAATAACTATTATTTACAATTAAATAGTGATAGATTTTATAATTAAATATCTAATAAAATAAAATATTTGTACAGAAAATTAAACTACAAACAGAGTGTTAAACCAACAGCTGATTAATAGAAGAGAAAATTTGCTAAATTACAGTACTTAATGGGATTACACTCTTTCAATAACTTGACAATTTAACTCTCCACCAAACCGTACAGGTCATTTGTTCTTAATAGTCCAGATCAAATCACTAAACTTATTTTACTTGAAGCCTAAATTTGTCCTAACTTTAGTAGAACTACAATTACTAACTCCAACTACTGTCTAAATGTTTGTAGGTAGGTTTAGGCAACCTATGTATAGGGAAATTCACATAGTGGCTACTCCCCTCTTGTAGCATGGGAAAGGGATTTGAAAGGGGGAATGAGGAAAGGTAGAGCAAGCCAAGGGTTAACTAGAGCCCCCGGGCTATAGTTTAAGGATCCTACCTGGCAATTCGCATCAAAGTGATGCAGGGAAAACCCTAGAAAAAACCTGCATCAGGTAGCTCGGACATTTGGTACTTGTCCCACGCTCTTCCGATGGTGCGAGAGGGGTTTGCTGTGGGGTCGCAGCTTTCTCCTCTCCCTACCTTGACCAGTTTAGGAGGCAGCTGGCCGACTATTCCAATAGGAATACTAGACAACTCTTACCGTATGCTCAAGGTCTGCGACACCAGAACATACACCAAAATCTCAAAACAGATTCAAAGCTTCTAAAAATACTGACTTGTAAGTACTGACTGCGAGGTCAAAAATGTCGTAGGCGGTTCTCGATGTGAAACCAAGTTTGTGTACGATGTATACTATTTATAGGGTACAACTTAAATGCATTTTTAATATGTTTCTTATTTACCTTTTATTATCCGGATTTTTTTGAATGAATACGTTTGTATTGCCTCTGCCTGTAATCTTGTCTCTGAACAAAACAAAACGTTTCATTAGTCACGCCATTTGTTGAATTAATTAAATAATTAATTCACATCATGACCGAGATTTTATTACCGCAGAAACGTTGTGATATACCAAAAAACTCACCGGTTGGTAAACTGAGAAAAAATTACTTTAAAAAGACTTTAGCTTACCTACTTATAACATGTTTGTAGAAAGATAACTAAATTGGGCATACTGTTTTAAAATTAGGCTTTGTAACGTCAACTATTCGTCTCAACATGACGGATGACAGGATAACGTTATAAAGCTCGGTATAATAACTAAGAAAATTTTCATCGATAGCAGCTCAACCCTTTTATTATCAAAGTCTAGATTACGTCAGTTTCGGACCCTCTGATATATTTAAAGTAAATATAAAGTACTAGTAATTTGTTCGAAGCATAATTCAAATAAAATTTTGCTTCATTTATGTAGAAACTGCGCAGCAGAAGATTCTTCCTATGATGCCAAGTCGATGAACTTCATGAAGGTAGTAGCAATTAACGAGTAACATTAATGCCGCGATTAATTTAACAAATAGAAAATGGAAATTATGTAATATTTAATGTCAATAGAAGAAGCACAGGTTTAGAAAATTTAGTGTATTGTCGATGCCGATTTTCAGTCTTTCATGAACCATTAAAACTGTTTGTAGCATAATACAGAACATTCTATGTTATGGAAGTGAAACTTGGCCCCTGACAGAATTACAGAAGAACAAAATTTGAACAGTAAAATTCGATTATCTGAAGAGAAGTCTTCAAGAAACAAGACAGGATAAGATTAGAAATGAGCTCCTTTGTAAAGAAATTAACGTAACCACGTCCGTCGTTAAAAGGATTGAAAATCAAACCCTTAAATGTACAGGGAATGGAAAATGGAAGACAGCCAAAAGAAATATACCAATGGACACCTTCTTGAAAAAATAAATGGGGCAGACCCAGATTAAAATGGAAATTGAAGACAAAAAACCTATAAAAGGGGGAAAGCCGAATAAGTATTAATTACATTTGTGTACGTGATTATAACAGAAAATTTAGTCGTTGACGATAACATATTCAAGTTTAATATTTTTTAAAAAAATTGTTTGACGATGACATCTTTAGAAATCTTTTCTATCGTTACCGTCTTCTTAAAAAATGTGAAAGATATTGTAATGCCAATTAATTAGGACATTAATTGTTGGAATATAAAATTTAAATTGTTTGAGAAATCCATTATAGCGGCAGGAGTTTCCAAGACAACAATGTAGCCCAGCTCTGTTCCTTTGTCGGAAAGTCGAAAATGGCGTATGCGCGCTAAAACTCGAGACGAGGATAGTTCAGTAGGTGACTAGGTTTTAACAGAGTTGGTTGGTGCCTGGACATTTCGGAGGACGGAACAAGTGATACTAGAGCAGAGACTAGCCGTCGTTTATTGTATTATTTATTAGAGAAAGTTGTGAGTTGAAAACACAGTAAAACATTCATGAAATCGTTACATCGAAACATGCTAAGTAAAAGCAGTTTTACGTCCATAGCCAGCCAGAAATAGTAAAATTGCAGTTTAAGTCCAAAGCGGTAAAAGACTAGCAAATCTACAAACCACAGAATTCACCTAAGGCAAGCAGAATTCACTTAAGGCAAGCAGTCAACAGATAGCTGACAAAAAAGATGATCATCCTTGTTCCTGACATCCTATCAATTTTGACTAGAATCCGTGTAAAATCTGTGAATCTTAGGATCAGTGTAAAATCTCGCAATAGTGTATTTTCGAAACCAAAAAGGGAATGTTGGAAACAAGCTGGACAGATTTGAGTAACAAAATACAAAATAATAATTTATGTAAACGTAATTAAAAGATAGAAGTCAGATTTCGTTCTCCTTTTTAAATTGTTAATCAGAGTTAATCTCTTAACTTTTTAATTTCATTCTATTTTAATTGTCAAGTTAATTTATTTTCTTTTAGTCGACGTACTGTTTAGGTAAATGTGATTTGTTTGTTAATAAGATTTTAAATATAATTGATGTGTCCATTATCAAACCCAGTGAAGACCCTGAGAATTTAATATTTTAAATTTTTAATTGTTTTTAAATTATTGCCACAATAAAAATATTGGTTGTAAATTTTATTAATTCTTTTCATTTAAATAAAGCCTCATTTTTAATCATTACATTTTGACGCTTAACGCGAGGTAAAAATCTTTAAATTCAAATTAAATAATTAAAGGTCATTATTATATATTACAATATTTAAATTTCTGAGTGAGAAATACTATTCCAAATCTGGGACTTTCCTTGAAAAATTTAATCTCCAAAAATATTAAATAGAACGTTATAAATAATTGCGAATCTGACAGGCAAGGAAAACTTATGTGCGTATTTTCTAACAAGTAATTTGAATCTACTATGTAGCATTTCTGCCTGAGAAAAACATTTTATTTAGCTTAAGGAAACAGTTTCATGGCGCAAAAAAAACGTCGTGAAAAAATTACTGGAAAAATAAAATCTGTGTCCAAAGAAACAAAAATAATTGAATTTTTTTAAAAATTTGAGTGGGAACGATCATGTAAGAATAAGAGTAATTAACTTCCTGTACTTCAGTAAATTGGATGACTTTAACCTCCCAGTTTCCAAGTTCAATCGTACCGAATGTTCAGTTGATTACGACGTTTAAGTAATAAAATAGTATTTTATAACCTTTCCCTATCGAAATTTAATTTGTCGGATTTTTCATATCCTTAGATAAATTATTTCAATAAACGGCTTGCATACAAATATTTCATTCAAGTACGAATTAATTTCTCATACGTTTGTGTGAGTCAGTATTTTTATTCGATGCCATTTATTTTAGCTTCTCTGGCGCCATATACTTTATGCTGCGACCCATTTGAGGATCCACTGTGTCTAGACAAATACAGTAAAATATTAGTGCGTAGGTTTGTATCATCCGGGCGAAGTTCCAGACGTGGCGCCAACTATCTCTTCGCCCTACTTCCCCTCTGTCTGCTTCCGCCAAAAACAACTTTATTTACCGCAATGCGCTGTGCGAGGGCCAGCCAGCCCTTCAAGCTCTTCTCCGAAACTAATGTGTTCCGTGAGGTGGAGCAGGGTCGCTTACACGTGACAATCACTTTAAAAGACTATCGATTTTCAGTATGGGAAATCATAATGAATATTAAAAATAAACTAATAATGAGTAGTTAAATTTATACGGTGTTATTTCCTTCTAATTGTTTGTCTTTTTATTCATTTAACTTAGAAATGGTTTGAATTCTTGTACGGCACCGCGTACACCAAATAATATTTTTTGGATCGTTATTTTAATGGAGACCAGAAAGGCAATTATTCGTTAATAGTATTAATTCACAGCTATAATAGAAATAACAGAGCCGGGATCAATTTTTATCTGAAGGCATATTGAAGAATATTACCTGCGAAATTGTTTGTTTCAAGCGTTAACTTGATGCGTACAGAATTCTCAGCACGCGCCGTAAAAAAAATGTTGTGCTTTTATTTCAGGGAAGAAACGAAGAGAAACTGGTTTCAGGAAAAGTTCATTTAGGCAGTCCACAATTCTTGATGTTTGGAACTGTAATTTTGACGTTATTTTGGAGAAATTTCGTAAATCGAGAACCATAAATCGTGGAGATATGCGTCACGTGCCTTGATTGTCAATTATTTCCGGCCCTTTGACATAATAAGGTGCAAATTTTAAAAATAAAATGGAAGTATTTGTACATGTCTCTAGCAGTTTCATGAATTACGATGGACGAAACTCGAAAATATGAGACGAAGAACAAGAAAACGGATGACCTAGACTGTTAACAATCTTAACAAAACAGTGGAAATTTCGGTAAATATTGTAATGAAAAATAATTATCTTTTTGTATTCAAAGAGTTGTTTATAATTTTTTTAAGAAATTGTCCGTAGGAAATTTTTGAGGGTAAGGAATTTGTTGGCTGAAATATTACCATATGGTAACGGTCCATTAGTTTTAGAGTTCTAATGGGATTGAGAATCAACAAATACAGAAGTTATTGTGAATATCTGTCTGATAAGTGAGTCAAAAGAGATCGGTAAAGGGAAGTAGCTAAATCTTTTGTGACTGGAGCAGTACAGAGAGATCTATGATAACATCGTCCAGTTAATGTCTAAATAGTTAGCCAGAAAATTTTTTCGTATTAATTGAGCCGGAGATAAGTTATTGTGAATATCTGTCTGAGAAGTGAGTCAAAAGAGATCGGTAAAGGGAAGTAGCTAAATCTTCTGTGACTGGAGAAGTACAGAGAGATCTACGATAACGTCGTCCAGTTGGTGTGTATAACTGCCCCGCCGTCAAGCTTGCAGACGCCATGAAACGGTAACCATATATATATTTTTTTTACTTACAATTTAACGTCGCATTAACCTTTTGGTCATTAGCGACTTACATCTGTTAAGTTCTACATTTGTATAACATTTAAATTACTTTAAACAAATCAGTTTTCATCGTAAAGTCTGTGAGGTTGTTTATTGCTGCTGATGAGTTGCAAATCTCCACCATTGAATGTGCGGCTATGGTTGATCTTCTTATCTCGCTATATTTGGGGCAGTCAAAGAGGACATGAGGAATTGTTGTGGGCTCCTTGCATGAGCTGCATACCGGCTGCGGAGATCTGGAAATCAAGAATGAATGAGTGAAACTGGAGTGCAATGTTCTTATTCTGGTTACAACAACCCTGTTGTCTTCGAGATAGTTCTTTCGGGTGCGATATTTCTCTGATGCTGTTGACATTTCTGCGGATGACTCCGCATTCCTCTGGTTTCACAGGTCTACTCCACTTTTCCTCCAGTTCCTTGTAGAACCCTACTCTGCAAGCACTGCTGGTGCAAACTGGCAGGTTGCTGGACCTTTATTATGAATCATAAATACAGTATTCCTGGTCAGAGCTGAGGCACTATAAATTCATTTAATAGCCTACCAATCCTGTTTGTCGAAATATCACTGGCGCTGAGCAAAGCGTTCCGCGTTATTGTTGCAATTGCACCACTAATCTTAAATAAATTAATTTTAAATAAATTAAGTGCTTCTGTAAAATAATTTCTAAGCCAAAAACTATTACCACAATATTTCTGTACAAATTAAGCTAAATAACGACAAAAAAATCCTCTCTCCACTGCCATCGACAGTTACATTCATCTGAAAAGCGCACCTGGCGGGATAAAAAATTTCGACAGTAAGCCAAAATGTGAAAAATCGTGTAATTATTTGTTTCATGGTCCTCGGTTATCCTTGTTTAGCTTTTACTGTTACTGCTCATCTTATGACTGATGAGTGCATAAATTTGTAAACTCTTAGAATTATAATTGTTATTTAGTAACACGTTAAATTACAATGCAGAAATGTTTTACCATAAATCATTAATGTATTATTGTCGCATTTATAAGAGCACACAAGAAACCACATACGATATTCTTACGGCTAAATTTGAAAATTTTTCGGGAAGTTTTTAATCTCGTTCTTGGATTAATTTCGAGACAGTATCGGTCACTTTATTGAAATTTCTGTTCTGTGCTCTTGGTTAGTACAGACAGGGCCTCGAAAGTCCAACGTAAAATTCTCCTCCCTCAGACATTTTATTCTAAGTAAATAAATCGCGCAGCGGCGAGGAAAATAATTACGACTAACGATAAATTGCTATTTCTTTGAAAACGCCGACCTTCGACAACTATCATGGGTAACCCAGAACATATAAAGACACACTGCGAAAGGTATCTTCTGTGGGAAGACACCGGAAGGCCAGACTTGTTAAGACACAGGACGCGAGACGAGCTGACGCTGTTTCAGTGGAGGCAGACATGCGTGTAAGCTCTGGAAGCAGCAAGTAGTCCGCATAAATTCCCGAGTGGCGCAGCAGCAAATGGAGTAGTTTTCTCATTTCACGGTTTGCAGCTTGTGCGCCCCGGCGACCCCTCATTGGTCGCCGATTCTCTTTCACGCGCCCACCGCGGCAAGGCACTTCAGACAATCGCTTTATCGTTGTTTCCGCCGGTAGTCGACAGGCGCAATCACTTATTTAAAGTTATTTATCCCGAAAGTAATTGCATCGTCAGTAAACCAGGCTTGGGAAATAACTTTTCTCAAGTCTCGCTGAGGTGAACAATCGACTACCAAATAAAATAATAAAAATTTCCTATAAGAAGTATAAGAGTAGCAGTTACTCAAATGTTTATGAGAAGCGTTAATGCACGTAGGAATATTAACGTTCTTTTAATTTACTTCTGTAGAAGTTAAACGATTACAGATAAGCTGTGAAATATAGGCTACGCAGATAACCTATGAGAAGCACAGACGAATCTATTATTTTAAATGTGTAGTACTCGGTTATTTATCGTTTAACTGATTATTTTGTTTCTACATTTATTAGGCATTCGCGAATTACATAATTTCTCACAAATATATTAGTCACATTTTGATTTTAAACAAACAGTTTCTTGTCATGTATCCGGTTTTCCATTTTTGGTTGTCGCCATGCGATGTTCCACAACGGAAAACTCGCGAGTAGCTCACAGACCAGCAGCAGTCATATATTTTATTCTTAGTTGTCTTTATCTCTCATTTATCTAATTTTTGGCATAATAAGGACAGAATTACTCGCGGCGCCTACAAGATTAAACAAAAACTTTGCTCACTTAAGGTCAAATTTATATTTTGTTATAAATGTGATTAAATATATACCGAAATGACAGTACATCCCCTAGACACTCGTGCCAGCTAAACAGTTTATATATATATATATATATATATATATATATATATATATATAAATTGTAATAATCTCCACTTTGACAGCATAGGAAAGGATTTGAAAGGGGGATTACGGAAGGGTAGAGGAAGGTAGCCTCCCGTTAACTAGGGCCCGAGACTATGGCTTGTAAATACTACCCGGAATTCGCCTTAAAGCGATGTAGGACAAACTCTAGAAAACCTGCATCAGGAATTTCGGGCACTTGATGCTTGTCCCACGCCGATGGTGCGAGAGGGATTTTCAGTGTGGACACAGAATTCCTTTTCTCCGTGCGTCGACCACTTTAGAAGGCAGCTGGCCAACTGTTCCAATGAAAACAGCGAATAACTCTTACTGTATGCACAAGGTCTAAGACCCCGGAATATACGCCTTTGAAAACAGGTCCAGGTGCCTCGGCTTGTGGGAACCTTGGTTCAAAAGCAGAGAGAGAGAGAGAGAGAGAGTAAAGCATCGCCGTCCCTCCAAAAAGGTTCTGCCTACGAGAGTGAAGAACTGTTCTCACAGGCTGAAAACGATTTGTTCAAATTTATTATATTTAACTTACAAATTTACTTTGCGAATAATTAAATGAGAAATAATGCTTAATAATATAACGGAAAGCAATATCTATGTTTTCTAATATTCAATATACGAAATTTCACCTGAACTAAACCGCGAACTACATATAGTACGTATTAAATCATACTGATTCTTTTTGTTTTTTTAGGGCAACAGGCTACATGAGGGTAATCCACGTTGGGCAACTCCTCTTTAATAGCATAGGAAGGGATTTGAAAGGGGGTATGCGGACATCTGAAATTTATTAATGTAAAACTAACACAATGGCCCACCTAGGAGAGCGTAGTAAATAATTTTCATACTATACCAAAGTCTTCCATTAATATTAGCCAAATATTTATATTATATATACATAAATTTTACGTATAATTTCCAAGGCTATTTCAAACCAAAAATTTTCTATTGCAGCAGAAATTGCAGGCAAAGCATTCCTTGCAAATTATTCACGTCTATATTTGACTAATGCGAATACAAAAAATTGCTAATTGGAATTTTTTACTCTCTTGTAATAAACATGTTGGCAACAGGTAATAGTTTTTAAGTTCCCAGAATTTATTGACCCCGATCAATAACTTAATTTTAGAACGAATTAAAATACTGATACAATTTGAACTTTGAAGTACTGACGTCATTAAAAAAAATCTGTCGATCGATACCTGGTCGCGCCTCTCAATTTTACTCCGGGACAGCGGCGGCGCGACTTAATAAATGCGTGAGGAAAGCTGGCTGATGTTTCACGTATCCCGCGAGCGCAGTCAGCTGGCTGTCCGGATTATCTAAGGAGTCCGCCTCCAACACTCCATCAAAACGTCACCCCAATCTCTCTCTCATCTCCACCGTTCCATCTGCATGTAGCCAGCCCCTTCACATGCAAAGCCCCCGAACCTATTTCCTCGCTGCCACCTCATCTTTCGGACATTAATCCCCTTTCAGCGAGACGTCTTGCTATTCGTTGAGATCTGCTTGCAGTTGTAATGGCTACCCCCACAAGAATCAATAATCGTGTTGGATACCCACAAATTTACAGAACCTAAAGTACGTAATGCTTTCGACACGACGCTTCATTTTTAACAAATACTTAACTCCACACACAATCATTGCAATGATGAATTTGTGGTCTCGGTACACCTTACCTCAATAAACCCCTGTGTCAAAATTACACTTGGATCAAGAATAAATAATTTTTAAAACTATAGTTTATCAGAAATAATATTGTAAGAATTACTGAGAGGATACGAATAATAAATTTAAGTATTACATGATCTACCTTAAATTCACAATTACCTAGGACGTTTTTTCTTGAATATGTTTACTAAAACATAATTTTTTTGGGTAGAAAAATAAATAATTTGAAGAAATATGCTGTTTTGTCGCATTTGAGATCACATCATTTACCTTCCTAGCTAAATATAATTTTTTTTGAAGAAATAGAGAACCTGGCCTGCTGCGGTGTAATGGTCAGAGATGTCCCGGATTCGAATCCCGACATAAATGTTTGAGCTCGTCCTGGTCACGAATAATGGAGTTAAGACTGAGGGAGAATCAATACTTTGACCACGTGTCACTCCTAAATCCAGAATGTGTCATGTAAGATGTCAGTCTGTCAGTCGACTCAGTAAGTCAAGGCCCTCAATAGACTGTCTAGCCATCAAATTATTTATTTTTATACATATATATATATATATATATATATATATATATATATATTGTAAATAACACAAAATTAATTATTGTTAAGAACAAAATATTTAATAGAATATGAATATATTTTAAAAACTTATAAAAGATACGTTGGCAGCGAGATTCTTTGCATGGGACGAAACTTCCTGCAGTCAGAGAATGTTTAATGATCAAATGCATAACATATTAATAAATAATATAAATATATAATGAATTATAAAAATCTACATTTAGTGATTATCATAGGTATCCTGGAGTAGGTGTTTAGTGTATCACATGAGATGGATACGTTAAGTGTTGAACAAAATCGTCTCATATTGATGAATGGAAGTAGCATCACGTTGAAAAGGGATGAAGCGAACAGGACTATAAAAACAGCGAAACAGACTTGAAATTTGTTTTAAAGAACTTAATAATTGATTCATCAAGTTTTACAGCACTGATTTTATATAAATTGCAACAAAAACAATATAATCCCTGTAGAGAGAGGTATATAGTTTTAGTATTACGAAGCTGGTAAAACTGTTTATATATATATATATATATATATATAACAATCAGATTATTTTTTGTGGCACCCAACCCCTGCTGTTTATTAAACAACTTGTCATATTGGTTTATTAACCAATGTAGTTGCCAATAAGTTGCAGGGGTACATACGAGTCGCATCTTTGGAAACGGAAAACTATTCTGTATCTAGCAGGATCTAAATTGGGTTCATCTTCAACCCTACACTATGATGGGTTCTCCATCTTTGCTGCCAAGATTTTATTCAATTTTTTTTCTTGGTTTCATTTTTATTTCTTTAAACTGATATACCTGTATTGGTGGTCCAAGCGAAACGTTGCCAAGAATCCCAATAATATAATTTAATCTATCTTCTAATGAATAAAACAGTGTTCTCTCGAACGTATGTTCCGTAAACAAATATACACACGTGGAGCAAATTTTACCAAATTTCGACACACGTGTTCTTTGAAACAAGGAAACAAACACTGTCGGGGAGGGGGTGGAAATATTCAAACATTCTAAGTCGCCCGATATTTAAGTCGGGTAAATATGTTTAGAGATCAAATATATTTATCGAGTTTGTACCAATGATATCTGTGTATAATTTCAACCCTTTACAGCGTGGTAAAGGAGCACCCTTAGGGGTGGGGATGGAGGGTCGTTACAAGAAAATAACGCGAATACAATCGATAATGAAGTCAAGTAAAGGGTTATGGATGTCGCTGAATTTAAATATGACAGTAATTTTGCCTTTTAACCTTCAGGGACGGGGGTAGAACGGATGGAAATTTTGAAACATGCAAACTCAACCGATACTTGCATTTAATATATATTTTTTAAGCGTTAATTAGATTGATAATATTTCTACCGATGTTATTTGCGTATAATTTCAACCCTTTCGGCATGGGGTGGAAGAACGCATAGTTTGGAGGGGCGTTACATAAAAATAACGCAAAACAACCGATATTCAAGTCAAATCAAGGGTTACGAATGTCGCTGAGTTTCATTATGAAAACCTGGTCAACGCGCGCGGGGGTGTTAGCGTCTGGGTGGAGGTGGTTGGGGGTTGTAATTTACAAATAATGTAACTACCGATTTTTGCGTCGAATATATACGTTTTGTTTAACCCACAGTAGCGGGAGTAGAGATTTGTAACATGTTAAAACGGCCGATATATTCATAGAATGAAACTCTTTCGAGGTAAATGAGTTCAACCCCTTTATGCAAGATAGGTGGGCACATTTAGGGATAGATCGAGCTACGTTTCATAAAAATAACGCAAAAGCAACCGATATTGGAGTCAAATCGGGAGTTATAGATATGACAACCCGGGCAACGTCAGCACCCAAACAGTATATAATATAATAGTGTTGAGTGTGTGGAGATTATGGAGGACGCGTGACTTAAGCAATACTAACGCGACTCAGTAACATTGGCAGAGTATTAGACCGAGACTCACGTGCACGCGTGGCAAAATAATATTTTACTTTCTCACCTTCTTTAATCAGCCGTAGCAAGCAATATTCTTACGTTAGTTTTATTTTATGGAACACCGTAGCGACACCCCACGGCATGGAATTGTGATGTCCGGAAAAACGAATCTCGCGAGGAAGAATCTTTAGCATTGAACATAATCCATTTATCTACCATTCACAATTAGCTGCTGATCAACTTAGTTTACTATTTCATTTTTCTTTGTTTTTGTTGTTATTCGATATATTTAGCGTCACACTGTCTGCTCAAGTAAACGCGCTTCGACATTCATGAATCTCAAAATGGCTACAGCATTCTACTTAGCACAGAGTAATGGTAAATATGTGCGTGTCTGTGATTTTGTTAAATACTTTTCGGCATAAAGTCAGGAATGTTGGTGTATATCTCCTGACAGTAGTGTAATGTATTTTTAATTTTGTTATCATTATTTCTCCGTATGACCGAGATTTTTGAGAAACCCAATTATGAAAGGTTCATTACCAAAATTAATTACGATATAGAGTGTTTAAAAATACTCCCGACTTTGTAATAAACTCTTTCGAGGTAAATGAGTTCAACCCCTTTATGCATGATAGGTGGGCATATTTATATTGGGGGAGTTTTGTGGATTGTATGACTATAGATTTCGAGACGCACACAACATACACAATTATTTTTTTTAAAAAAAAATACTACTGGAAATTGAGAGTTTTTTTCAGTAACGTGTTATATTAATATTTATTTATTTAATACGAATTAATTTGAGTATAATAATACAATTAAATTGTTTCAGGGTGAATGTTAATCTATTTTTAATTGTTTCAATTAGCAGTTACTAAATCATCCACTATCACAAAGATAAGAATCTACGTTTTATGACTGCTTATTATTAAGTTATCATTCATAATAATATTAATAAAATTACATTATTCTAAAATTTTATATTTTAAATGATATAACATGCAATTTGTGTATATGATTTGAAATAATGACACCCATTAATTTACACTATTTAATAATAGATATTTCAGAATATAATTGAATTATTATGCTATTAACTGTGTTATGAACGTGAACGATTCTGGTTAACGTATGTATTGGAATTACCTATTTAATATATAGGTGGGGTTTGAATAAAATAAATGAGTGATAGGATGACATAATGAAGACAAACTTCGATATTGAACAAAGTAAATCGTATATTCTGCCAATGAAATTAAATATTGAATGAAAATTCGTATAACTAGGTACTATCGTCATGTAAAAGAGCAGGAAGATTTTTTGTCTGTTGCGATATACGAATCTGTGTTTGTGGTAGATTCAAAATAAAAAGTGTGTCCCGAAAAGTATTTATTTGGTGACGACAGTGATTTTACTTTTTGTTTGATAGTACTACAAAATCAGTCCGAGGTCTGTATCTTGTAATGGGCAGAGAGGACAGGGGATTGACGCTCAGGGGATGGAAGCGGATAGCGAATGGAAATGGATGACCACTGCAGACAGATAGCCGAACGGAAAGACAGCAGGAGAAAAACAGAACTTGGGGAAAAGTAAGCTACCGCCAATTCGATTCTGTGTTAGACAACGGACTTCTAATTGCCCCACTGGACGCCACAGAGGGCTCTCGTGCTGCGGCCGGAATAACTTCAGGGGAAACTCTCCAAGCGAACTGTGCCAGCAAGTTCATCACTGATACGAAGAAACACATTAACTACAAAATCATATATAGCATATCCAACGAACAATTTTCCAACAAGTAATGAAATATAACGTATAAATATTTATAGATGTGTTTCACTAACAAAATAATACTCAAACCAAAATTTATGTGCACACAATCTAAATTCAAAATTAATGTAACACGTCAAGAATGTCTGAAGCAGTCTAAAGTAAATATGTGATAATTAGGACTATAAACATTCAAATTTCAATGATATTTTAAGATAATAATTTATTTAAGCTCGTATATTAAAATCATGAAGTATTCATTATGGTGTAAGAGACAGTAATCTTCCTTGAATATCCGTGAACGGCTGAAACAATTGGGGGATATAAATATGATATTAAATAGTTTGACGAGTATGTATGATGAATTGAGGGCTTCGTTGAGATTGCCAAGTCAGATCAATAGGGGAACCTCAGAAGTTAAATTTGTCAGTTGTCCGATGACGATAGCATGGGAATAATTTATAATTTGGCCGGTTGTGGAGAAACAAAGACAATAGTGAGAGGAGGGGCTAAGAACTGGTCGATTTGGAGATTTCGAGGAGAAAGGTCAGAGTCTTCTGGAGGAGAAATCCTGGTTGACAGGCGCCCAGAGGAGGACTCCGAAGCAGAGCTTGACGCAGAAGGATGGAACGTGGTTTTCCGAGATGTGCAAATATATACTGGTGTCAATAAATTTTCAGGCGATTCAGGAGCTGTTAAAGATCAATTGGCTCATGAGACCCCGCAGTCTCCATGAGGAGAGGAAAACTTCCCGACCTAAATACGTGTGGTTTTGTGATACCAGGTTAAATTAGAATTTATTTTATTATTGCAAATAATATACGTATTAAAAAGTTTTGATTTTAGTCTGTTTTTGAATTAAATAATAAATTTTTGACTTTATTTCACTTAGAGAGTAACAACGTTTTGAAGAAGATAAGGTATCAAAACGATGTTATTGCAAATTTATAACCGAAAATTTACTTTTAGTATCATTAATTACTCTCAAATAATATTTAACGCAGTAAACCAAACACAATAAAAACTAACATTAAAAAGTACACAACAGATTCGTATATTCGATTCTGTGTTAGACATTCTTCGTATCTCGTAACTAGATAATACTATTGCATAGGAAATTAAATTATATTACTATCAGATGAAAATACACGTGATATTCATAATAATTAAGTATTCACAAAAATGAATAAGAACGATAGCCAATTCAGACAAAAAAGTTAAATATAAATACCACACCTCGTTTCTAGCCTATGAGTTTTGTCAACTGACAAGTGTAGTTATGTCGCTCTAGGCTCTTCTTCGCGCCTGACGAAAGGATCAAGGATCCCAGAAACGTTGTGTGGTATTTATATTATCACTTTTTTGTCTCAATTAACTACCTTTCTTATTCATTGTTCTCAATCCGACGTAAATTTTTCATTTTTATTCACAAAAATATTAACAAACGGGTCACAAAAAGCGGATTCGCAAGTGATAATAAGTCAAACGACTATATTCTAGAAGTATAGAGGCATTAAATTAAAATTTCAGATAGTAAATGAGAAAGTATTTTTTACAGTGCATGTTGGAAACTCCCCTTTAATAGCATAGGAAAGGATTTTAAAGAGGGGATGCGTAAGGGTATAGAAAGGTAGCCAAGGGTAAATTAATTAATTTATTATCGAGGACTAATAAATATGATGTGACACTAGAACAATCAATTTACAAAAGATTTTAACTTTACATTTTTTACACAGTAATGTAACAAATAGAATAGTGTCTCTTACGGTTGTTCTTTCACTTCTTTAATATATTAATTTAAAGCATGGAACGTGGTTACAGAAAGCTATATAATAGTTTCACGTATTTATGAACGACTAAAACCAAGGTTCCTGATTTATAAAATCAAATTGACGGAGTAGTATCGGAAAGGAAAAACGGGTAAATTGTATTCTAACATGACTTAAAATACGTTTTAAAAACACTATTGTGTTTTATGATATGATGTGAAGAGAAGATTAGATCGGTAAAACACGTACGAAAATAAAATAAATGGTTGCATGAAAGGAATAAATGTGGTTTGAAAATTAAATTAAATTAATTTTACTATAATTATTGACGTCTAAACCAATGTATTATATTTAAAATTTATTTACAATATACCGATAATTTAATATTTCTAAATAAAATAACGAACTATATTCAATTTGAAACATATATATTACATTAACCGGGTAATTATCGTTTGAAATGTAAAAATAACCTAATTTATAAGAGTCACATTATTAATGAGCCATTACGACTGCGATGTAAGAATTTTGTGTTTCCAGCGGCGTGTGCGGCTGGAATTCTACACCAAGGCACATGCATTTTGCACTGCGTGGGGTCCCGAGCTGGAATTATGAGCTAAACCCCTCTCCTCCCTACAGCAGATAAGAGAACGCACAAAGAGATCAAGATTAAAACAACACAATTTGTTCCTCGGACCACGTTACAATAGCATAGCCCGGAACCAGCTCTTACTTGGGACTTTGTGCATTATCGTAATAACGTACAATGTACTCCGACGGAAATTCAATACATGCTTGCAAGTTACAGTAATTACGTGTATGAGGGTGATAATTAAAAAAATCATAGATCAAATATTTTATTCTTTCAAATCATTTACTTCAAGGACTCACTGAATAAATAATTCTCAGAGGGTACAAATCAAAATATTGACAGAAAATAAAGAAAGTGATTAAAGATGCTTACGTATGAATACAAAGAAATTTTATCTTAAATTCTGTATATATATATATATATATATATATATCGTTTATTAATTATACATAAAATAAGTGTATAATGGACAAAAGTCAGATTTTATTATAATCAAAATTTACTTCAACTAAAAAACTTTAGGAGTATATAATTAACAATATATTATGTGAATTTATATAAATTATTTATCAGACAACAATTTTCGGGCCAAGATGACCCTCCGGATCCACCAGTTAGTTGGGAGTTAAAAATGTTTACAGCATCACCAAACTGAAGTTAGTTTTCCAACAATTTTAATTTCAAGTAATTAGAAAAAATTCGAAAGGTATTGTTGAACATTTGATACCATGTGCTGTCTCCTTGTCGGACGTCGAGAAATAATTTTACTAATTATAATAATCTGACATCATTTTTAAATAAAATATTGTATCCAACAGCCTATTAATAAGAAAAAAATTATAATTCAATTCAAAATTTAATTATATCGGACACAACGTTTCGATCCTCATTTGGATTGGTATGAGCTACTATATAATTATAATTTATAATAAGAAAATTTAGTTTAAAAAATTACTATCGTGTGGTTTGCCTACTCGTTGGGGACGAAACGTGTCTGATATATATGCATATATGCATATATGTATATATATATATATATACATATATATATATATATATATATATTAAATGGAATAAATAATTTTTTATGACTAATAGACTGTTGTTTTTAATGTTTAAATTTAGTTTAAATAAAAATAACTATTAATGTAGATGTGACGAAACGTGTGAACGTCCTGGTATATAGTTTTATTGTATTAATTGCGCTGTCAATTATTTATTTTCTCTGATTGATGACCTGCTTATTTAGGGAATATTTATTGTAAAATCAACATACAACAGATAGTTATAATTATTTAACTACACCCAATGTGTATCGGTCGACTGTTCCGTGAACACAGACACTCATGTAAATGTGCTACATTGATTCAACGCCATTATCAATCATGTTCACTTTTTATATGAATTTTACCAACAATAAGTCACGTTCACGTTAAAAGAAGTACAATTTTCGTTACAATAATAATTCATGTAGTTTGTATACATTTGTGCATAATATTACTGTAGAATTATTGATGGTAAAACGGTATAACTTGTGTATTAAAAATAGATCTACTACCCTCAGGTTCCTAACGAGGCAACAATGTGACGGCACTACTGAATCTTTTTCCGTGAAACAAAACGAGATGTAAAATCTCTCCACCTGAATAAAATATCTAGCGACAGAGAGAAGAGGATTTCAATGATTTTGTTAATTAATGCAATAGCGGTGTCTGGACAGCGACGCTGTCTCTGACTGAAGTGGTTTTGGAATCGCGTGCAACGGGCCGCTCGGCCATTCCTGCGAGGCAGATTAAGTTGTCAGGGAGAGAGGGAGAGAGAGTGTTTATATTACGGCGCCCTAGCACTGTTCGCAATTAACAAGGCTGCGCATTAGAATGCGATCGGGAAGGCCGTGAGTACACACGCGTGACTGGCACGCCGGGACTGGGATCGTAACTGAACACCAGTTCCGAGCGTTCGCCGGCGAAACGATCCGACTCCAATAAAATATTTACATGTGCCTTGCGGAAAATGTAACACGTGGAAACGAAAAAGAAAAAAAATCCCTGATTCCGATCGGGAAGATGGTGAATACAAATGCATTTACTGGAGGAGGGGTTCTAGAGATGGAAAGTGCGATCCTTGAATAACTCGCTATATTCATTACTCCATACCATAGTACACAAATAAGAGCAAGTAGAAGAAAATAACCCATATGCATATGTTTTCAAATCATAATTGGTGTGTATAAATGAAACAATACATTTGCGTGCACATTGCTTAGATTCGAGTGATCTAAATGCATTAGGGAACTCGTCTGTCACGTTAAAGTTTTCCGCTTTCCGCGATAAAACGTCGGACCGTTGTCCATGAAAATATTTATCAATGTCACACAGAAGAATGTTCTTACCAATATTAAATTACCATCCGCCATCTTCAGGCACAATGGCGGACGTTCCTAAAATACATTATTTTGTTAGCTTTTACGCAACAAATCTTTACGAACAATGTCTATTAATATTTACATTGTTATTTTATGGATCTGTATCAAGATTTTCTGCATTACTCAACTGCTATCCGCCTAATAGTAAAAAGGTCGGAAAACAAAAAATGTCGGAACACAAAAACTTTGAAATTATATTTCTACATATTGACTTTGATCAAATGAGATTATTTCCAAAATCTGATATTAACTCCTTGGTGAAAGATTTATTTCGCATTACATAAAATCTACTCCAGGTCTGGAGTGATATGTAACTTTGTGATTATCCTAAATTTCATACAATACTCTGGGAAACTAAAACTGAAAATTAGTTTACTTTCACGGGGCATGTTGGTATTAATTCAACAAAATATTTGTTTAGGGTAGCAGCAAAGAGTCATATAGTCAGGATGTAAAACAACGTATTAAAAGAAACTTCATACTGAAATAATGTGTTTTAAGTAAAACAATAACCAGATAATTTGAAAGAATTGTATGAAAAATATAGAACTAACGTAAAAAATGGAAAAGTTCTTGACGTTAGTGGCAACGGGTTGTGAACAATCAAAGGATTTCTATGAATGAAATCAATGATTTTTTAGTCTAAAATACGAACTTACATTAGGGAAATATTTTCTTGTGTTTTCTTTACTTTAATAATTTTTTTACAACGGGTGAATAATATTCATCGGAACTATATTTGTAAAACATACTTCCATATTTCACCATTTATCCATAATGTATTCATAGATTTGAGATAACTATTTTAATTAAAAAATTAATAAACATCAGCCAATTTTAAGTCAGTCTAACTGAGAAACGATTTAAATTGTACATTTCGGCCATGGCAGTCAGCAGAGAATAACCTGTCTATCAAGTTTTTTTAATAAACTTGAACCTGATTAGGACGCAAAAATAAGCGACGAAACGTTGTTTAATTTCACATTAATAAAATATTTTTTTCTGATTTAAACTAGACTGATGTTTATTTATTTATTTATTTGTTTTCTCAGTAGTCAGAATATATATATATATATATTAATTTCTTACATTTAGATAAATTATTCTATCCTGGATAGCGTACAGAAATACACTCAAATTTATTTAATATATTGATATACACTAATTTTGGGAACAGCAATGACATTTTGGATGATATTGCTTGCGTCACGATTTTATCATCACAACGAGATGTGACTAAAACCGACTGTCATCGTAGTCGAAGCTCTATTATTATACGTATGTCAACCAATAAATTAGCAGTATATCGTTAGATAGGAAAACATTTGGGAGAGATTTGATATGTTTATTATTATTTACTGTTTTTTAAATCGTGATTATGGTTTCACTAGTACCAGAAGGTAACGTTGAGTCCCAAAAAAAGTATAATTCATACAAGGATGAAATATTGTGGCATAACATATTTTAATTGTGACGGCAAATATTTGTTCCAGGCCTACAAGGAACGCTCCCGGAATTTATCTGGGAGTGATGTAGTTACATATAAAAATATTGCATTACATAATACCTCACATAATATAATGATGGTGATGATATGGTTACAGTCTAGTCTATAATAATTCCGCTAAACCATAGTGAGTAGCCACTCGCTCTGTGCACCCTCTAAACAGTGTATCAGTTCCGAAAGGTATAACTTACACACTCATGGCCGACGAATAAGCAAGTTAACTTCTAAATTTAAACGTCGACCGTGGAAAAGAAATCTCATTAATTTGTTCCAATTTTGAAACGTCTGTTGTGAATTATACCCTCTTTGAGTTTCAGTGTTGAACACGGGTCTTAGGTGACGTAAAATCAATTAAATTTGGGGTAATATTGATATATTCAATATAATATATGTCAAATAATATTAAAGCAAACAAAGTTTAATTATAAACAAACATATAGTTGGTACATTTCAATTTTGTGACTATTAATCATGTTATGTGGTGCAATTAATTCAAATAAGCATTAAAAACTTAAAAAACATAATGTTAGATTTCTGAGCTAGGAAACTTGTTGAAATATCCTCACAAATTCATTCACGACATAAAAATAGTTTTCGTGTAAAACTCAAAAAGGATAAAAAATTAATACGAATGAAAAATTTATGGATTATGCCATCCCTTATGTATCGCACATTAGCAATGAAACTTTTCTGACTTTTTATTTAAAAACCAGAACATCACTAATCGTTTCCTTACTTGTTAATTTTACTTACTTAAATCCAACTTGAACAAAGTTTACAGACCGCATTCAGTAATATGTGATTTTTTTCTGTACCATAAACGTTATCTAAATGTGAGGTGTAAAAACCAGTTAGTGAATTAAACCGTTAGATTCATGCTCAAAATATAAATATACTACCGCATTAATTAACATAATTAATATAAATACAGTTATTATTATAATTATTGAGTGTGTTCTGTACGAAATCAAGGATAGAATAGTTTAACGAAATGAAAGGAACTTATTAAAAACTGTATTTAAAATTCAGGAATACATTATGGATATACACCGAGAAATAGAGAATAATCTTTTGGGTATAGAAATATAGTTTCGATGAATATTAATCACCCGCTGTAAAAAAAATATGTATCTAAATAAAATACAACGAAAAAAATTTATATATATAAAAACTTTCTGTAAACATGCAGTTATTTAATTAATAAAAATAATTGTCTATTGTTTTAAAATATTTAGTCATATTTTTTTATTTCTTTAATTATTGTTTCAATAATTTTATGAACGATAATGCATTAATTTCTTTACTCAGACGGTCAATTTCTTAAATACGTGGTTTTGCTTCCATAATTTGAATAAATTCTGTGTTGTTTTGTTAGTATAGATTACCGATTTATTGTTGCAAATAAATATTTATATATACGCCTTTTGTACTACACGAACTAGAACAACTGTTGTAATATTGGCCTCATATTTTAAAATTCTTGTGTTGCAATCAGAACACATACAGAATTTATATATAATAAAATAAATATAATTGCGTTACAAACTGAAGGTGATCGTAAATAAATTTACAGTATACAGTAATAATTAATTTAACTTTTAAGTGTTTTACGTTTGGTACACTATTAATTGCTTTCATTTTTAAAGATTTTTTTTATAATTTAGCGTGTATTGTTCAAAAGTTCTTAAGCGGTTTAAAGTTTGCTAACTCTAACTAAGCGTGTAATCAGAAAAAAACGTCTTCATATTTGTAACTATATACCACTAAATAACTGAAGGGTTTCATTATTAATTGAAAATTATTTCACACATATTATCTTCATGATGCCAGGAAAACAAATTAAATATAAATTAAACTAATGATTTGGCCGAACCTACAATTTTTCACATAGCACTTCATGCTTCGCTAGTTGTTTCATAGAGCAACACCGCTATTTACGAAATAATTTTCATAAAATTTTCATTCAAATATAATAGTCATCGATGTAAAAGAAACCTTCCATACTGTTACTTTATCTGTTCCGTTACTTGTCAGAAATACAAATAATGCAAGGAGCCCACAACAGTCTTCCTAAAATGAAAGTAGTAGTTATTATTTAATACCCATTCCAAGGGAGAAAAATAAATAAATTTTTTGACACACTGAAACATGTACACGGGTTATTGCGTTTATGCTAAAACGAGAAACAAACAAGATGGTACTCAAACCAGTAGAAAAATTATTCTTTTTATAGTTGTGTCACACTTTGTGAACAAAATGAGAAAATAAATGCAGAAGTTATTCAAAAGTAGAACAAAAAGCTCTTCAATAACACGTTTGCAAGATTTTAGACTCTTTTAAGCCAAACTTCAAACCTTATAAGTTCATTGCGGACAGCTGAAAATAATTAACAGTAAATTTGAGGACGTGTGTAATATATACTAATACAAACTAAAGCTTTCATAGGTGGTTGGATATCCAAGGGGACGGAATTGTTTATTCTTGACACTTCTTTAATATTAATATGCAGTTGGTAATTTCCGATATATTGAATTATGATCTCCGAATTTGGTTTTGTAAAATAAAACGTGTGAGAGGAAGAAGTTTACATGTATTGAAAAAAAAAATATTTATACTATTTCAAAATTTTCAATCCCATAAAATATAAATATATTTAAAATATTACTTTATCATAGCTTTTAGAAAAATAATAAGTTAATAATCCTAGAAAAAAGAAAATCATCTCGAAAATAAAACAAATAATATTAGGAAAACATAAAAAATACGCACGAATTACAGGAGTAAAATATGCTTCCATTACTTATACTACACTATACAGAAAAACTGATAAACTGAAGACGACTTTTTTTGTAATGATTGGCTCTAAATATTGTGATAATGATAATTTTAGAACTTGAGTTTTAAATGTTCCATAATTAAGTTTGCTTTAAAAGCCGTGAAATTATAACTTACAGCATACATAATTGAATTACCTGAAAAAAGGAAAAGTTTGCAAACTGCATATGGCGAAGTATTTAATAAAAACTTCGTAGAGTCAGATGCGCGTTTCACTGGTGTTCAATCAGTTTTCCCCTGTGAACAGTACTTCCCCTCCTTCAAGTATTGATTATCTGAAACTCGATTTCTCGAAGCTGGTGTATCCGCCACTAAAGAATTTACATATCAATTTTAGTCATATATACAGGCAAGTTTGAATTAGCTTGCGGGACTTATAATTCAGTTTTTAGTGTTATAGGAAGAAAACTTCAGCTGATGCATTCTATTTAAAGTAAAAGAACTCGCTGTTGTGTGTATTATGAGTGTAGAATAGGAAAGCGTACGTCCGTGAAGAGATTCTATTCACGACACCAAACTTCAAAATATGACATGAATAGAATATAACCTTTTCTCTTCTTATTATCACTACTTCAGAATTCAACTACAAATTTTAGTGACTTTTTCTTTCAAAATAATATTATTTCTATAAACGCCTGAACTTGTTCCAAATACATACAGGCTTCAAAGTTTTTTGAATTTTTATTAATATAACTGAGTCTTTCGCGATGCATTAAATAAGTTTTACACAGTTTACTTCATCTACAGACTGTGTTTGTGTCTTGATACGTTTGGTATTTATATTGTTTTCCTCTATCGATTATTATTATTACTATTACCGATCATATTTGAGAGTAGAATTCATATGATGCAAATTAAGGCAGTGTAAGCGATGTTATTTCAAGTGAATCATTATAAAAGAAACACGTATACCGCTTGAAATAAATTCTGATCAGTAATATAATACTAGTGTAATATTTTTGCTCGTTGTGACCGAAGTCACATGTTCGAATTGGTACGAGTTATTACCAGAAATCGGGAAAATGTAAGAATTTATAAGAAAGATCGTAGGAAAGTTTGGTAAAAGCGTCAAGGTTGCATGACGCTCCCAGAATAGGCGGAACGGTGAAACGGAATAATTCCTTCAGACACTAGAAAGAAAGAAGATTTGTTATAGAGGTTAAGAATACAATAAACAGAAATTCAGGTTGACCATCCATGACGAGTCCTCAGATGAGACTAAATTAAAACGAACATGGTAGAGAGCACTTAAGCGTCTCTGTCCCCTCCAAAAGTCGCGACCGTATCCAAGAAATGACCAATGCGGATACAGAAATTTAGGTCTCTAAGGATGAAAAGGTTCAGCGTGTGGTGTTCCTCATTCATCCCCACTCTGAGCGAAGTCAAATTCTTAGCTTGCAGCCCGAGAACATCGAATTGCTGTACATCAACAAATTCGCACGTGAATCCGATGAGAAATACTTATGCTAGGTGTTAATTTCCTTCGGCTTGTAACGCGCAAATAAAACATTGACTAGTCAAAATCATAAAAAAAATGACACTAATCATGAAACTATGAATGGAGTTATTTATTGTGAACTGACATTATTTTCCAATCATAATGAAACAAGTAAACTTTAATTAATTTAAATAATTTTTGATACAAGATCACAAAAAGTCATTTTTAAGCATGCCTTCACCTTCTATGTATAATGAAAAGAAAAATTGAATGACGCTATTAAATTTGTAATAGAACAGAGCCCTTCAATATCTGGTTGGAAACCAGAGGTAGGGGGGCTCTTCATCCGGGAAAACCTACGTTTCCTATAGGAGAAAGAGTATAATTATAATACAAAAGGATGTTAAAAACTAAAAGGAAATAAATGTAATTTTAAAATTGGTCAATATCATTAAATTAATTTCACTCGAGGAATATAGAGAGCCTTTGTAAATAATAAGTCAAAAAAATCTTTATAAGCTTTATTAAAACCTGACATCATACTTTTAATTAAGAAATATGAATGAAAAACCTACGTTTCCAATAGGAGAAAGAGTATAATTAGAATATAAAAAGAATGTTGAAGCTGAACTAAAAGGAAGTAGCTAAATGCAGATTAATAATTATAAAAGTGCTCAATATCGTTAAGTTCTTTTCACTCCAGGAAATGTAGTGTTCCTTTTTACATAATAACAAATGTAAAAAGAAGAGTAGATTATTAAAATTGTTTACATACATCTTAAAAGAAATGGATATATGAATACTTCTTCTGAAATAAACTTTAGTCTCGGTATGTATTTTAGAATGTACACAAACCTCACAAATGTTCAAAGAACCAAAATAAGATTTCGTTTTCAAGTTATTTTCATCTAAACTATCAATTAAAAAAATGTTCAAGGGCCTGTCTGCACATTATTGTCGTTGAAATGAAAATATTATACGTCTGTTTTAAAAATTAATACTGAGATGAAATAGTTTTACAACTGTATTGTGCGGTTGTGTAGCTCTTGGCTCTTGTGTTTTATCAGCACCTGAAGAAAGGAATAACATTTCCAGAAACATTGTGTCGTATTTATATTATCACTTCACTTTTCCTGTATGTGACTATTTTATCTTACTACTATCATTGCTTTAACACATTTTTGTACATAAATGAAAGTGTTACGATACTGAGATCCACTGAACGGAGTTATGGCCCACGAGAAACCTCGAGTGGACTGCGGCGGAATCAAAGTCGCATACCAAGTAGACACATTACGGCGATTGCTCGCCGCGTCCGACAAGCGCCTGTAACTTATTCATTGGGGTCAACCGTTCTCGTATTGCTCGGCACGTTGCTTCACCCTCGCACCCAGTCGTATAATCACGACGTTTAAGAAACTTCGCAACAGAAACACTCAGTGTTTTGTTTATACTGCTGTAAAAATATTGGAATTACGGTAATCGTTGACTAAAAATATAACTCGACTTATTTGTCAGCTACTTCAATTAACCAGAAACTGTATGCCGCGGATGTCCATAATAGTACATTCGTTGATGAAGGTGAGACTTACTTAATCCTATGACCATTCTACGCTAAAATAGATTTTTCCTGAATGGAATCCATTCTACATGTGAATCGTAACTCCATACACAAACTTTCAGATGTTATTAAAGGAAACATTCTGAGTATTTTGGTACACGGGACCCACGGTCTCCGGTGTCTCGTAATATTTCGTTCGGTTTCTTGCTCCTATTAGCTTTCTGTATGTATTGCACGGAAAATAAGGCAAAACAGTGCAAATGTCGCCGGTTCGTGCTGTGTGTCTTGTTTGCCTTCGCTCAAGGTACATGTTGCTGAAAACAGATATTTGGACGACAATGGATTGGTAGCGGTGGTCCTGTTCCATGGCTAGTTCAGTCACATTTTCTGTACAATTCCTAATTTCAAACCAATATTTTTTCAGATGATTATGGCCGTATGAGGCCGAAATATCCTAGTTTAAAATTAAAAAGATTGTCTGGCTATAGTTGTTGAGGACACGAAACGGCATACAATTTGTACCCCCGTAATTCTTGGGCGTGTAAGACAGTCGCTGTACACTCTGCCGTGATCATGGCGGCCAACATTTTGATAAAATATCTGTAAGGGAACATTTCTGTATTTTCTACATGTTGTACTGTACACTGACAGAACAGATAGTACACACTGTGATAAAAGAGTACGAGTTTCGTCTGACGGTCGTTACTCTTGTGCTGTACGTTTTGGTTATTGAATATTACAGGCATCTTCACTCCCTTGAGGTATTTTGACAGAAACCAGTGTGATTGTACAAACCGAATTACTTTATTACTCTATAAAAAGCCTCCGCAACCGTGAGTACATTATACCAAAATGTTCCTTGAACAACCTATGAAAGTTTGTCGGTGGAGTTCTGGTTCATGGTAATACAATTCAGAGTCAACATCAACCCCTCCAAATCCTCTATCCTACCCTTCACCCTAAAAATAAATCCACCAACCCAAATTCCTCTCACCCTCAGTGGGTCTCTTATTCCCTTTAAAAGAAAAGTAAGCCAAAAATATCCTGGTAAGTCCATTTTAATAACCTCACTTACTAAATTAACAATTAATTCAAAACTCTACACCCTCTCAATCAATATAAAACGGCTAATCTATCTCCCTCTAATCCACCATATCTGGTCCTACATCTGTCACTCACAAAAGCTCCAAATTACCCAAAACAAAATTCTATGCTCCATTACCAATTTACCTGGTTCCTAAGAAACTCCACAATCCACAAAGACATCCAAATCCCTACCATCAGCACAATAATAATTAAATTAATATCCTCACTAATCAAAAGTTCCCTAAATCACCCAAACCGCCGTCTGAACGAAAACTCTCAATACACCTCATACTTCTTCACCAACACTCAGCTACTTCCTGAAAAATTCTCTTCCTATCAACATCAATATAAACTTCCATTATTCCATTTTCTCTCCAACACCCCAAATCTTTACAATAGTCATCAAACACCCATCTCATCTTCCACCTAAAACCCCTCAGAACAACAAAATCAAGATCTCAAGGGCTGAAAATACACTGGACTCTCCACCAACACAGCCAGCATGCTAATTATAATTTACTATAAATACTTTGCAAATATATGAAGACAGCTGTAAAATCCTAGAATAAAAGTTTATAAAAATAATAAAAAAAGGATACTAATTTTTTTACTTACTTGTGTAAAGAAATGGATTACCTGAAGAATTAACGACAATAAATTATATTTTACCTTTTCCGGACGAACATTACCAAAATTCTCCACTTTTATGCATGATGCGAGGAAACCTTTTTGAGCCGGAAGAAAAAATACTTCCAGGACTATTTCAAACTGTCCAAATTCATTTATGTACGTACTTCCAAAGACTTTAACTGACGTGGGAAGCCAAATAATCTATATCTAGCAAGTGTCAATAAATTAAACAGTTTAAATAGGTATCGAACTCCGGCTTTATTGACTAATTGACTACGGAAATGAAATTTTATCGTTTACTCAAAAATTATACAGTCATCGTTAGAAAAATTGAGTACCTCTTCCTAAATGCGATACCTTTTTTACGGGATTATTCGATTCGTATTTGCAGTGGATACCTCCTCCATTTGCAATGCATCGAACGAGTAATTATAATTTTCGCACAGTTTGTTAATTCGAATATTCCTTTACTTCTTCTATCATATTTTAAATATATACATGTTGTAATTACTGACAAATGCTCGATTTAACTTTCAAACTATTGTGCTCTATATGGAAACATTATGTTGTGAGTCTCTAATAATTTCAACTCTCAATCATGCGACTGTAACTACAGTTACATGATTTACGGATCGGCCACATGTTCACAGATTTAATCATTATCGAGGAAATAATTATTTTTTCTAGAGAAATTGTAACAGAATCATTTTTGTCTTCAAAATGAAAGTGCGTTGTAACTTAATATAAGCAGGGGCAGTTCAAAACGAGTCTCTGTTCAGTGCGGACGTGTTTAAACGCGAGTGCCCGAGACTGTGTTTACGTTTGTAACGCGAGTGTACCCAACTTCCACGAGGGCAAAACCTCATAGATAGCCCTCCAAGCGAATTTCATTCAGCACCCGCCTAACCAATAAGGTGATCGTCTGAATACAGAGGACCACAATAACTTCACCCACCAATCAGAAATCGTACGCCGTTGTCACCACTACCGAAGTTTTTGCAACAAAATAGCAAGCTATAGTGATAGAAGATAACGAAGACGTAAACCTTCAAAGAATACGAAGAAGCAACATCATTCGACCATCATCAATAAGGTTTGTCTCACGCATCTGAAATAGCACCATATGTTTATTCTTAGGAACAAAATACATTGTCCTGGGAGTTTCTGATAAGACTAAAACAAAAACAAAAACCACCAGGCATAATAGATTATGGATAATACCGAACGTAGACCAACACAAAATAGTTGTCATATCCAACGTAAGCCGATATCAAATATTCGATAAAGAACAAACGAAATTAAATATTACAACCACAGCTAAAATGACATTCCTCAACGCTGTTATGTAAAAATTTGGCTATTCCAATATTTTAAGTTTCGACAGCCAAATCTACAACGGATCTGAAGATTCAAGTAAACTACCAGACTCTTTCACACTCTTCTTTAACGATACAACCTGTCCAATATGTTTCTGTACCGAGGAAATAACGTTTTTCAACTACAAAAAGAAGGCCATTTAGCAAAAGACTGGCCCTTTGCTCAAATAACTATTGAAGAACACATTGGACAACACATTCCAACAAATATTATAAATAACCAATATAAAAATCCTCCACGATCTCAATTCACGGTCATATGACAAAACACTATTTATCCAACAGACTTCTCCACATTAACAAAAAAAACTTTCATAAAAATCATTGAGCCAACAACTAACCCAGGTTACCAAAACGAAGCAATAAAGTTCAAAAAGACAAGAATATACTCAAAAATAAAACCACAAACGATCAAGAACTAACACAATACAAACCGACTGAAGAAATCTTAGACACAAAAATTTAAAGAAGAAGAAACTCAAAATTTATCCGTAAGTACCAACAGTTCAAAATGTTTCTATGAAACACCTTAGGAAGCAGTAACCCAATACCAATTGCCAAAGACTACATTGAATACATAAAATCTAGCAAATATTTACCACTTTACTTAATGAAAGATCCATTAAATTTATAATTAGAAGAATCCACTCTGAACCGACCACTTAAAACCCCCCAAAAAACAATACGATAAAGACCCTCGAATCGTCTTCGTGAAAATCTATTTTTTAATGTATATATCATTGTAAAGACCAATTCATCCCGGTTGTATTGATATATGGTTTGTTTATGTTTATGTATGTATGTAAATTTTAATTGAGTTTAAAAAATGTCAGTTTCTGTTCCACGTATACTTTAATAACCAATAAAAATGTACTTTAAAAAATTTATTCAGTTATAAACATTATAAAAATTAACTGGCCTTAAGTACAAACAAAACAAAACAAAACAAATTAGATTATTAGGCAATAAATAAGCATTATTAATTTTCGAAAAAAAAATTATTAAAAATCCTTTGATTAGGACCTCTTCAGTTTTTAAACTTTAATCAAGAAGATGTAAAATCCATTAATAAATTAAATAATGGCAAATTACATTCAAATATTATAAAAATAAAAAACCAGGCAGTTCACTTACTTTTAATAAAATTCATTAAAACAGTAATAACTCTTCTTTACTATTTGAATGTAATTTGCCGATATTTAATTTATTAATAATTTTTTAGATATTATGGATTGAAATTTCCAAAACTGAACTAATCCAAGGATGAAACTTCTGTTAATAAATTATTATTTTCATTATTAATTGTCTAATAATTTCAATAATTTAATTGTAGACTTAACGTCCATCAATTATAAACATTATTGATCATTAGTAACTAATCAATCACAAATGAAGACAGACGTTAATTCGACTATAATTACATTTTATAAGTGAATTATTTTGGACATTATTTTATTAAATCAAAACATAAAAGTATCCATTCTGTAACTCAGACGCTAGAAGATTTATTAACCATCTTTGTGGAAACAAAAACAAGGATGATTTGAATAAATAAACTACATATTGCCAATCATGATATGTCAGTATATACATTTAATTGTACGCAATGCGTTATAGTCTTCCAGCTTGAAGTGTTTGATAATATAAGACAAAAAGCTACTGGCCTTCTATTAACTTCTTCCTCAGCCGGATCTCACGTTAATGTATTTTCCTATGTATGTTCTGGATGCCTCGGGACAAGAATCAAATTAATCTTCAGTTCCAAAATTTGTTAAAGAAGACGTAATTGTTTATAAATATATTGGGACCACTTACGTAAACTCTAATTTTTAATATAATTAATAATACACGTTGTGGTACAACACGGACAGCTGCTGACTTTTAGTTAATATTTAATATAGATATATTATTCCCAAATACTGATTTATTTCAACGTGGATATTGATGGAGTAAAAATTAGTTATTATTATTATTTTGTGTGTTGCAACGGACTCCCGAGGGTTTACACTGTAAGAGTTTAGTGTGCCTTCAATTCTCACACTAATAATGTTAACGCCTATAAAATTTTCTAGTTTTGGAAGTCAGCCACCGTTTCCGTGTAATAGCATTAGGCTCACAAACCAGTGACGCTCGAATAACAGTGTTGGAAATTTTGTACCTGTGGACGTATTAGCCGCAGATAGTCCGCAAATACTGATATGAATTTTTTCGAGGATTTAGTCGTGCGGAGGAGACGAATATCCAATATTGTAAGATGACAAATTCCTCAAAGCTGCTTCTGGGAATATAATTGGAACATTAATGAGTTTAAATTTTCCCGTTGTAATTTGTTAATAAATAATTCGCGATTGAACACCAGGATTATATTTCTATACAAATATATTTCCACATAAATATGAAAAATCTTAACCAGGCGCTCAACCGCGAAAAGTTTATTAATATTTTTTGGAACATTATTATTAAAATCTCACAGACTGAAACAAGAATGAATTTATGACTATTCATATACTGAAACTTAAGTGGCTATTATCAACCGTGAAATAATAGCATAGAATACATTTTCATAAGAGTTGTTCCAAAATACGCAGTAAAATACGCTAATTCACGGGTGGATGTTGGGAATAAGTCGTTTGTAGTTTGTCACTTGAAGATGTCCACAATGTAATTCATGAATAATTGGCCTAAGAAAATAGCGCGAGTTTTTAACAGCAGTTCCTAATTGGAATGATAATATCTTAGTGATGGGAGATAGGGGAATGGGAACAACAAACAAATTCAACATTTTAAATATTAAACCTTTTTTACATATGACCATAAGTCTGACAACGTTGTATTTAATGGCGTATGAGCAATTGTTGTATTGTAATGCTGTTACCGCTGTAACGAAACAATATATGTCGAAGATATGTAGGCGAACATTACTTTCTCTTATTAGAATAATTAAAAAATATATTATTTTAATTTATTATATTATATTGGAGATGTTTTTGGGAATTCCCATTTCAGAAAACCCTGACTATGGGTTTCGCAAAGTTTCCCACATCGGAAATTCTTTCTTCCCACTTCTGAACCACAAAAGCCACTCAAATAAAAGTATGCATAATTACTTATTTTTCAATATTATATCGATATCTAATTAAAGCCACAACCACAATTCCCTCTTAGGAGAGAAGTGTTCACTGTAGAAGAGTCGGTTATTAAAAATTAATCTTACAGCTTTCAACGTACACACAGATAATGTTTATTTCCATAATTTGCAGCAATACGAAATGGGAAATCGTCAATCATATAATTGAAATATAAGATATAATTAAATATAACTTATATTTTAATATAACATGATTAAAATTTAACATTATAAAGACACAATATATATTTTAAAGGACAGCCGTACAGTAGTATGTATGTAAGTTAAAATGCAAATAACTTATTCTCTACTTTCTTTATATATTCAGCGAACTTATTAAATAGGATCGTTGTATGTGCCCTTCTTATTTCTCCTGATTCTAAAATAATTTCACTTACCCCGAGTATTGTTCCCTGTTATTTCCTTTTGTCTCCATACTATATTTTGATTTTTTTAACCATCATAATTACTTTGTATACATATAGAGCATATACACTCAGTATTGAATTTTATACAAAGACTTTATTACCAGATTCTGCCCTTTTTAGTCTCATTATGTGTCTAATAACTCTTTTTTGCATTAAAATCAAACGCTTCATGTTTTTTTTTGAAGTACCACATCAAATTTCAATGGCGTAGTTGATGTTGGGAAGTACTAAGCCGCAGTATACTTTTAGTAGATATTAGGGACTAAAAATGCAGATAATAGTTTAATGAAAAGAAATATAATTTGTATGTAATTTAATGCAGTCTCCATATATTCCTAAAAATTTTGTTACTTGTGATTAACATCAACTTCATTCCAGCATATATCAGTTTCCCTATATCCAGGGTCCATCTATTAAATAATAGTTATTAATTTTGTCGGATTTATTTGTAGTTGCTTGTTTATAACATTTTCTAAGGTTTTGTCCATGTTTTGTTGCATATTTTTCATAAGTTCATTTTTATCGAAAGCCCAATTTAGGATTTTAGTGTCATCATAATATGATATAATTGTACCTTTGGTAGGGTCTAGTGCGAGCATGTCATTAACATAAATTATAAATAATAACGGACCCAGTATTGATCCCTGCGGTACTACCATTTAAATTGATCCTAGATTTGATCGTAATCCTTTATTTACAAAAAAACAAATTCAATGAACTGAGTTCCGTTCATTAAATAAGTTTTTAATAGCTTGATTGCCATCCCTTTGATACCTTACTGTTCTAGCTTATTTAAATGTGATCAACAGTATTTACTTAAATCTAGAAATGTTTCTGCTACATTAATGTTCTTGTGTAATTTCATTAATATTAAATCTATAAATTCAGAAATTGCTTCAATAGTGGATAATGCTTTACTGAAGACATACAGGTTTTATTTTCTTGGAGATCAATAATTCTATTATATATTATTTTTTTAGAACACCTTACTCAGAGCAGACAGTAAAGAAATTGGCCTGTAGTTTGTCACATCTTGTTTACTTCCCTTCTTGTATATGGACCAGACCAAAGTTCAGGAAAAATGCCTTCTTCCATGCTTTTATTTAACATATCTGTGAGAGAAAAAACAATTGCTTACTACCATTGTTTTAGTAGATTTGAGGAGTCTTCATCCCTACCACTGGAGTATGTGTTCTTAGACTTTGAATTACTTTTCCAACTTCAGTGACATTTAATAATATACTCCTATTAACGTGGTGCCTAGATAAGACATTGCAAAACCCATTAATTTTGTTACTGTTTAGACTACAGGTCCTGTCCTGATCTTATTTTAGGAAATGATCATTAAATATATTGAACACTTCATAACTGCCATCTACTATTTTGTTCCCTATTCTTGGATTAATATTTTAATTTGTCCAATTTAATGTGAATTTGGTAAAATTGTTTACCACCGACCAAATAACTTTCCATATGTTTTTGGATTGCTTTATTTTCCCCGAGTAGTATTCTACTTTGGATTTTATATTTCTTCATTGTATTTTTCTTTGAATATTTCATATTTTTGTTACTGTCCTGTTATTTTATAGAATTTGTGGCAGTCTATTATCGTTTCTTTAAGTTTTGTACTTTCCTGTGGCATTAATTTAGGAATCTTTTTTACAGTGCTATTAACACCTTTCTTTATAAAGGGGAAACATATATTTTTCACTACTAATTGCCAATTACTATTCTCAAGAACTATTTTTAATATATCTGGGAATTTCAATCTCATTACGATTAAAACTTAACTCTCCCGAAATATTATAATGAATACGTAAAGGTTGAAAATGATTATTGCGTGTATCAAGTTGTTTTATACGCTACGCAAAAATTATTTCACAGTGATTTTCCCAAGTAAAGAGAAATAACAGGTTCTAAAAACCCAAAATTTGAAAAATAAGTGGTTTTTGTCTGCGTATTGAAACACTTCTTGCTTCCTGCAGTTTGTATTTTACTAAATTTCTAATATACTGAAAAACAGTGCGACCACAGAACAAAAATAATGTTTGTAATCAAGTTAAGAACTGCTAAATATTTAACGTAGATATTTCATTTACTTTCCAAGGTACCTTGTAGGAGAGATACGAAGGGGCTACCTTTGGGGATGCCTTTTCCTCTCCGATGTTGAACTAAGGTTCCCACAAGCCGAGGCACCTCGGCCTGTTTTGAGAGGTGTATGTTCCGGGGCTCAGACCTTGGGAATACGGTAAGAGTTGTTCTCTGTTCCCATTGGAACAGTCGGCAAGCTGCCTCCTAAACTGGTCGAGGCACGGAGAAGGGAATGCTGCGTCCCCACAGAAAACTCCTCCCGCTATCGGAAGGGCGTGGGACAAGTACCCAGTGCCCGACCTACCTGATGCAGGTTTTTCTAGAGTTTTCCCTGCATTTCTTTAGGCGAATGCCGGGTAGGATCCTTAAAATATAGCCCGGGGGCTCTAGTTAACCCTTGTCTACCTTCCTCTACCCTTCCGCATCCCCCCTTTCAAATCCCTTCCTATGCTATTAAAGGGGAGTTGCCCAACGTGGTTTACCGTCATATAGCCTGTTACCCAAAAAAAAAATTACTTTCCAGGTCCATAGAACATTAAATAAATTACGTCTTCCTGAAATATTATTTTCTGTACGGCGATGAGAGACGCAAGAGATAAGTATGAAACATTTATAAATTTCCTTATTATATTTATCTCACTTATTTTTAATAAATGGGCAACAAAAATCAGCCAATCATAAATTTATTACGAAATTTTATAACGTTATAATAAAACAAATACTACTCTTCATCCCTAAATTTGTCAGACCTCGTCAATTAAATTCGTAATCTAAAAGTTCCAAGAAAACAAAATTTTACAAACATGATATTTTATAATACAATTATGTAAAACAAATTATACAGAATTACTTACAACTTAAAACATTGATGAAAATGAATTTGTAAGGTGCGATTTGCACACGTGTTGCGGTCGAAATGGCTTATATTTACACAGCTGTGTATTGTTTAATTTCAAATAACAATGGAAATAAAAAAAATTAATATGAACATGTTTCCTTTTACTGGTTTACATAACATAAAGACATAATATAAAGGAGTTACTAAATTCCAATTTTCACTGAATAAAGTCATTAAGTGTTCACATTAAACTATCCGTAGATTGACAATTACGTATATACCGCTACCATTATATGTATATATAAGCAATAACACATTGATCAGTTATGCGTTCAACGTAAATATATGCACAATTTCCGCAACTCGCCACAATTACCTCATGCTAATGTCAGCTGGCGTGAGAATTTGAGGTCGTTGTAATTTACTGGTGCCACGCAAACACGTGTGGCAAATACAAACAAACATATCGCATCCCGAGGGTCATCGAATCCACGTTTACACGGCACGTCGATATTAAGCGATGACAATAAATTCTTAGTTGCGTCAGATTAGCTTAGTGCACACAGGCAATGATGTAATACTTTGCTTCCTACTTCCCTCATAATTTACTTCACGAAACTTCACCTCACTATCAAAATTTTTTAATTTAACCAAAAATTTAGTATTACTGCATTTGACCTCACATAGAAACCATTTAAGACATTCCAATTTATTCCTTTTATTTTATGCGACTGTGATATTCACTACGAAAGATTTTTTTAAAAATTAGCGTACAAACAATAAATATTGAATTATTGTGCAATATATTAACGTCACTAAAATTCATTCAAAAAGTCACAGAACTATAAAGAGACAGTTTACTGTTTTATGATTTTGTAGTTCCTAAGCAATATTTAGAATCCCCGAGGAATTTTTTTTTTCATTAAGATATCTAGGCAGAGTATGAATAATAAGTGTTAATAGTTATCGAAGCTCGCGTATCGTATTCATTTGTAACACTGAAAAGCAAATGGAGTCTATTAAAAGTGTTTTTTTTAATATTATATTTAACAGCAATCAGATTACATTTTAATCTATAAGCTAATGTGGTGGCTATGACATGTTATTTATATATAATACATTATGGCATGATGAGATCCCCTCTAGCGAAGAGAACTTCTAAATCTTGTCTAGAGATGTGCTGGCCGTTTTCTTTTCAGTCTTCTTGTTTCATAATTTTCTAGTAGTGGTTGTAATAATGAATTTGAATGTGATTTAAGCTTTTCGTGGTGACTAACACTCTTTTGACGGGCAGTTTTCATAACAGTTGGTATTTTTAAGTCATTGTGTATTTGTTCATTTGTTATGTACCAGGGGGGGTTAACAATGGCTCTTCATATTTTAGACTGTCATCTTTGGATTATTACAGTATTTGACTTACTGGCACATCCCCATAATTCTATCCCGTAGGTCCATATTGGTATAATTATGGTTTTATATAGTAGTAGTTTATTTTCTAAGGAGAGGTGTGATTTGCGTCCAAGTAACCAGTACATTTCTTTTTGTTGAATATCCATTTGTTTTCTTTTCTTGGTTATGTTGATTTTCCAATTTAGTTTGCTATCGAGACGTAAACCCAAATATTTGACAGAGGTTGATTTAGGTTTCTCTGTGTTGTTTATAAAGATCGGTAGGCAATGTTTTTTACATAATGTAAACGTCACTTGAAACGCCTTTTTTCATTAATTTTTATTCTCCATTTCTGAAGCCAGACTTGAAGTAAGTTCATATATTTTTGAATGAGTGATGAAACCTGGTTTATATCCGAATGTGAGGTTAAAATCACAGTATCATCTGCAAACGTTCCTAGGACGATATTTTCGACCGTTGGGAGATCAGAGGTGAACAACAAATACAACAGGGGGCCTAAGACACTGCCCTGAGGAACTCCTGCATTAAGTGAATGTATAGATGAGACGTCTTCTTTCACTCTTGTACGGAATTTTCGGTTTGTTAAGAATGATTCCAACAATTTATAGAACATAGGCAATTTTTTTTAATTTTATATAGTAAACCCCGATGCCATACCTTATCAAATGCCTGACTTATGTCTAATAATATTGCTGGACAATATTCTTTATTTTCGAAGGCTCTATTAATGTAATTTGTTACTCGGTGGCACTGCTGAGTTGTAGAATGACTCCGTAGAAAGCCAAACTGATAATGTGGAATCCAGTCATTAGCTGTGAAGTCGGGATCAATTCTTGAAAGGAATAATTTTTCCAGAAGTTTTGAGAAGAGCAGACTAATGGGTCGGTAAGAAGTAACATTTTTAGGATCTTTACCAGGTTTGTTAACTAAAATTATCTCTGTTAGCTTTAGTTTCTCTGGCCAATAATTTATTCTAAATATTACGTTAAATAAATATGTAATAATCAATTCGTTCAAAAAATAATCGACCAAACTATTAATAATTTTTTTATTAAACGATTGTTAATGTTTTAATTAACAGTTAATGTAAATTGTAGGAGATTATCACTAAAAATACATGCAAAATTAATTTTATTGCTGAATTTCCTAATATCTGTTGGTCTTATAAAAAGTTTGTGTGAGGAAATATAAGATTATAGCTCCCGCAAGTATACTAATTTCTGCATAAACTTGTTTTTTGATCGACGTTCATTCGGAAATGAAAACATTTTAACGCAAAGATTCGTTTGCAAAATGTGATAGTAATACAAAGGGTTTGTGTTAGATTTTTCTTTATTTACATATTATTCAATGTACCAGTACTTCTTCGTCTTCTATAAGATAATTGTGCGTCGGTGTACTCTTGACAACAATAACTTCGTTTACACACATATATCTGCTCCTTCAAAGTAATAGTAATTTTGGCAGACTGAATTTCATGTTTACAATTGGTACATTACAATTTAAGGTAGTCTCAAAGATATGAAAAAAAATAACATTTTAGAGTTTCTCTGTCAAAGGAACAAAATCCCTGCTCAAGCAGGTTTTGTAAATTACCAATTTAGTCATACGATGTCAGACGGCAGATAGAAATTTCTAAAGACCCTACGGAGCATTAGAATAACAATGTGGATTTTCATCGAAATTGGTCCGACCGTTATGTTGGGAAAGTAAACAAATTTATAGGGCTTGGGTGTGGCATATTTTAACTAATTTCGGTGACGTTTATGTTGAAACTTCTAATTTGATATTCTGTCCTCTGTGCTGGTTGTCGCCTGTTGTCAGACGGCCGCTTTCCCAGTATTCTTGTTGTTGGAACTTAAATTTGTCCTCTCATATGTAGCTATACTATGTATCCACTATTACTACCTTCATTTACCTTGGTTAATTACGAATAATCAAGTTGTATACTTAAAGCTTGTATATAAAATTTAATAAGGACGAAACGTCAACAAAGTTAGGGAAATTATTGTTTGATCTCGCTCGACTATTCACATAAAGCACCACATATATTTCTCTTTGTTTTAAGTAACAGGCTACATGAGGGTAATCCACGTGATGAAAACTCCCCTTTAATAGCATAGGAAGAGAATTTAAAAGGGGATGCAAAAGGGTAGAGGAAGGTACCCAGGGCTTACTAGGGCCCCCGCACTATGGCTTAAGTATACTACCCGGCATTCGCCTAAAAATGATGCAGGACAAACCCTAGAAAACCTGCATAAGGTAGGTCGGGCATTTGGTATTTGTCCCACGCCGTTCTGATGGCGGGAGAGGGGTTTGCTTAGGGCACACAGCGTTCCCTTCTGCGTGCTTCGACCCGTTTAGGAGGCAGCTGGCCGACTAAACCCTCACACGACCTTAAGTAATGTCCTTCTTGAATTGACCGAATGTTCAATAATACTAAAATCACAATAACAGTATTAACATAGAAATTAACAACTTAAAAATAATACTAAAACAGTATTAACCAAAACATCCGGGCTCGCGGACAACAGGCCTATATTGCTTTGCAAAATCTTTAACAATGATATTACTTTGGTCGTCAATTGATAGCTATGGGATACCCACATTTTTTGTTCGGCGCCTGGTTTCTACTTCCTAATATTTTAAAAAATCTTTACTTATTCCAAAAAGCACTTCAATGTGAATTAAATTTAAATGACGTCGGTTTCGAATCTTGTAATAATATATACTTTTTACTTACTTGATCATAAGTAACAAAGAAAAAAGTTAGGTTTTATAATATAGATAAAATTTAGTTTAAAGTAATACTTTTCCATTAAGATATTCATTACAGCGTCAAATTTATAATTAAAACTATGATTTTCTATCAAATATTCATGTTATTGGGGATCAAATATTCTAATTTCTGTATTTATTACGTTGAGGAACAATTCTCATTTGAATATTAACGTACTTATACACTGGATTTAGTTAACCCAGTATTCAAAATTGTTTTATGTTTTGGAGACTACTGAAGGAAATAATATTATATAATTATGCACGAAAATTAATTAATGCATATTTATGTATTTTCAGATTTCATAATGTACAGTGTGATATTATTTGCTGATTTTCAAATTCATAATCCACTTTAAAGGCTTTAAATCAATACTATGGCATGACAATATAAACACCACATAGTTACCACGTAATCGTCAAAAATATATTATTTGATGTATTTTTTTTTAAATTAATAGACTTGGAGAATTCTTTCGTACGTTTCTGTTTAATCGCGAATCCAGAATATTTTTTAAATATTGAAACAACTACTATTTTGATGTCGTAACATATTCTTTAAATAAATCCAATTAAAATAAGCTTATTATAGCGGAACCTATCCGTATAAATATTAATAGAGATACCACTGTAAATTGTGTAAATTAAGTTTCAGATATTGGCACACAAAATAAATACAACATAAAATAACCGATAATTCCTTAAATATTATTGTTTCAATTGTAATTCTGTTAATATTTTACATCTTAAGATTTAATTACTCTATAATGTTTCACTGTAATCGATATCAGGACTAGTCGCAATCACGATTTGCCGATATGGTAAACAACCGTTATTAACCAGACAACAACTCGTCTTCCGACGTGTAGGATGGTTTTTTAAAAGTCTAAAATCTTAAAATGATGTATGTTTCATTATTAATAGCCTGTCATACGAAGGTATGTTGTGTTGAATGCACACTTGTCTTTAAAATTTTTATTAAAATTTGTAAATATAGCTTTATAGACACATTGAATTATTATGAACAATGTATTAGTATGAATAATGACACTCATCAATATAAATTGTTTTGTAAACTATGATCGCTATGTAGGTTTAATATTTATTATGTATATACTAATTAATGACACTGATTTTTCAAATTATAGACAGTGTATGAAATTATTAATGGCGGTACATTTATTTTAACGATATAGGTCGACAGCTTAATTAGTTTTTTAACAATATACGCTACAGTGTGTGATTTTTTAATCTGAATATTTATTTATTTTTAAACAGTTTATATCAATCAAATGGATACCATCATGCATTTACGTATTTTACATACTGAGAAATGAAATGTAAAATTAATTATTTTCAATCGGGATAGAAACTATATGCTGTTTCAATAGGTTGTAATTATGGCTTCGAAGTAATTTTATTTGCAAATTCAGCACCAATTTAAGAAATAAATAATTTTCTTAGAAAATTTTAACTTACAATTGACTATTACTTTTCAAATAAAACATTGTCTGATATACTTGTAAGATTAGCTATGCAATGATCAATTCTAACAATGAACAGAAAAAAATTAAATTATTATTTCAATATTTAACGTAAGTTTTGGAAATAATTATTTTCTAGAAAATACGAATCAAATTTTATTATTTGCAAAAAAATAGAAAATTTATGGTGGAATAAATTTACATCAATTTCAACCCGCATCAGTTGTTCATTAACAAAGAGCTTACACAGAACCGGAGACCTTTCTTGCGACTCATCAATTAGCACTAATCAGCTATCCTTCACAGCCTCCATGCTATGCACACAGTGCCTTGCCTGTACGGACAAACGATCCAGAAAGTATTCCTTTTACCCTGCCGTCCTTTTACGGCATATTCCATCCGCCGTTCCTCCTCCAGAAGCAGTGATTACCTAAAGGGAAGCGGAAGACGTAATGGGCTGGCAGGAGGAGCAATCGCATTTCATCTTTCATGATTGGATTTTTCTTCTACACCTTGCTCCCAGAAAAGAAATAAATTAAAAATTTCTTTCGCTTGGGTTGAATATACGAATGTACTTTGTCAGGTGTTTTCTGCTGCGGGTAATCGGGTTAGCATTTGAAAAGACATACTGAGATAATCTCTTATTATTTATTCAATTAAGACTTAAATTCACTTATTTCAGAGCAAGATTTCGTTCATTAAAAACAATTACTTCATACTTTAAATGTTATATATATATATATATATATATATATATATATATTTAATATATTATGAAAATATTCTACCAAATCCTTGAGAATAATTATTATTATTTTTACAATAATAAAATAATAAATTTTATTAACAACTGAAAAAAAATCTATGTTGAACCATTAAAACTTAAATTTTGTTAGTTTTTTTAAAAGTTGTTTGCTTTTATAAATGTAATTTTGCTTTATCTGTTGCGCATTTGCCGTCCAGTCTCTTCGTTGGGATGTGATTTGAAGGTTGTGACTTTCCTATATTCTCTACAGATTTGAATTCTATCAAATTCCCCCCACTTCAGTAACTTCCGTAGATACGACGGTGGTGCGAAAATTTTACTTGTTTTCCCTTTCCACACTTTCAATATTACGGCACTACGGTGTTCGCTGGGGCAGTTATGCCATTTTTTCCAGTTTGGAGGTACCCTCCACAAATATCCCATTCTCTCCGCCCAGTTTTGAGAGAAAGTGAAGTACATTTTAAGCGTAACGTTTATGAGCTCTTTTACGACACATTAGCCAGATGGGAAACTTTTAAGCCTTTGTTAGTAAACTATTCCCCTATATCAGATACTTCAAGCCACATCCGCTCGCCCTTCCCAGGCCACGGGTACGACAAGGTTCACAACACTTCTAAATGGAAGCCTTATGCTAGAATTGGTTTTTACAGTAAAATGATCATTGTAGTAGAGAGGAATCGTTTTTGAAAATTCATTCCATAAATTTTTCAGGACATCTAACTCTATCTAATTATCACAGTCATGGCGTGAATGTAAAAATAATATTTACAATTTATAAACTGAAGAGTCGTATATTGTTTTAACTTTTATTTTCAATGGTGTTGTGATAATTGGCAAAGCTGTTTTCGGGTATTCCACTGTCCATAATAGAGCAAATTACGATAGAGTTAAGAAATGAATAAAAATGTAACGTGGTGTGATCGTATACCTCTTTTATAATTTTGGAGGATAAAGTTTTCCATATTGGAATTAACACCAGGTACAAAGACAACTACATTCAACAAGAATTTGCTTCCGTAAATAAAACATGACGACGGTAAAGTGGATTATACTGGAGGTCAGTTTTTTGTCTCGCCCACGAAGTGGGTGGTCACTGGTCAGAGAAACCGAAAAGGGTCAGTGTAAATGTTGAGTTGCTTTGGGTCGATAAACGAGTTGTTTATAAAAACGGTCTGAAAAGTCTGAGAGAGAGTATCGAGTTTGGCAAGGTGCGTCTGAATGCAGAAAAGATATGCTGAAATGATCATCCAGATGGTTGAGGATTGCAGAGTTTCAGATCAAATAATCCCTGAAGGCGACGAATTGCAACGAGGCTGCAGAGAAGGGTGTGGCTAAAATTGACTGGACGATTCAGGAAGAGGTCGTAAAAATGAGGATTTTCTGTAGGAGACAAGAGAAGAAGAAACGCCGCTCGTCATTTCCCGATGACACCGGCTGAACTTTACGTAAGAAAATTCCGCGGTTGTCTTTTGTTACATTTATTTAAAAATACTTCAATATCATTTTAATTTTAGTGTGTTAAGCATTCCACCCTGAGATATTGCTTATTTTACAGTGCGTACTTTATATATGTGGATGAATTGTTAAGGTTTGCCATCATTAATTTGTGAACTAAATTAATTTTCTGTTATTAAATTCAAATAAATTATATCAATCTAAAGTTTGTAATAAATTAAGGTAACTATTTATTATATCTAGAGTCTCAATAAACATCCTTAGCACAGGAATATTCCTAGCAGCAGTAAGAACTCTGTTCCTCTTCAGGAAAAAGGTAAACATCATATCTGGGCACTCCTACACTAGTTAAATACAAAAGAATGGTTTCAGAGACGACTATCATGGATTTTGCGAGTGAATCACTATGTTTTGGATTTTCCGTTAAATATATAGTTCGAGTTTAATGTGCTTGATCAGTGTCCTGACTGGTGTTGTTTATTACCAACTTGAGATGTTTTTTATGAGTACAGTTTGGACTTCCAGACGTCAGGAGAACCAACAAATTATTTTCAAATTCATTTTAACTGTATAGCATAATATATTATTAAATTCATGTTTGAAAGTTTTTAAGAAATAGTCATCTTTCGTCACACGTACATATTTTAGAACCTGTACATAAAATTTAATAATTGTTATTTTGTAATTGACAACTGTATTTTTATATTTTTTTATAATTTTATTTTCTTATTTTTATGTATTATCTACTTATATAACATGTCCTATTTTCTCAATAGAAAACGTTCGGAACCAAATAATAATAATAAAAATAGGTGATTCTAATTTCATCAAGTCCTTTTAATTTTTCATTTTTTATGAACACCATTTATTTTACGACATTAAAATTGTCGAATCACATATTGATTAAACAATTATTATATTAAGTGATATTTTTTAGGATAGTATCGACCTTTAATTGCAAATATTTTTTCTGAACATTCCTACATACAAAATATGGTACTTTCAGCTCTAATTAAAAATTATTAACATTTTACGTTTTGTAAAAGAATTAGGTACAAGAATAATGTTTATTAAAGAAGTCCACAGTAAATTAATATAATTTAGGATGTCAACATTAACGTGAATAATTTTTTAAACTGCTTCATTTTGAATTAAGAATTATTTTCTTTTTTCCTGTGTTCGTTTTTGGTAATTCAATCTTTAGCGTTTCTCAGAATTCACTTTTAAATTGAGCTTTCCTCAGGTAACTTCACTGTCCTCAATGATTCAATGATCGTAAGCAGCAGTCTCTGCAGGAACCAGACATTATAATTGAATCCCTTCCCGACATCGAATTTAGGTAATAGCAAGTTTAAAATCGTGGATGATTAGCACGGATTTGCCGTCCGCTTTTTTACTGCGGCAAACGGCAAGTCCGCGATTGCGGAACCGCGCATCGGCGCCGCATTTGGCATCACAAACACTGAAAGTGCACAGTAGCGAGAGCAATAATTTTCCGTCAGGCTCAAATTAGTGTCAATAGCGGCAACCTGCAGCGCAAACAATCGCCAATTCAAACAATCGGGCGCACCGTTGCGCCATTGAGCCTGTTTGCACGCTGTGAATCCTAAGCAGAAATACTGCTGACCCACATTAAAGTTTATCCGCACATTTTTGCCACAGATACGCACAATCAGAGCTATAGCGATTCACGTCGCGGAGATCCATTGAATGTCCGTTCACACTTTGCATTCCTCTATTCTCCTTAACAATTAAAGCTATTAAGCTTACATTGATAATGGCAGGATAATTCGAATGCCATTCAATAACTCATTGGAAGAATGTATTGAGTCATTCAGTTAAATCTTAACTGATGAAATATTAAGTAATAAAAATTCTTTAACCTTTTTCAGATCACGTTAGTTACAAATTATTAAATATATTCGGAAATCAGAATACATTGCACGCTTAGAATATAATTTGACTTCTTCTTTCCCGTTTCATCTTTATTGATCAAAATCGGTATATCTCACCATTTAGGTGAAATTCATTTTTTAGGTATTATTAACAGACTTCATTTGTTTTATTACTTTTTACTCTGAATAAAAGGTTTATAAAACCCTGTTCTTATTTCAAAACTTATCATATCGATCAGCTAACTTTGTTTTCATTATTTAAACTATTGTTTCTATAATAGTAATAAATACTGAATATATAGTTTTGAATAAGCAGTAAAACGAAGTAACAATTATCACATTTCCTGTAGTGATATATATAAAAATTACGAGTCTTAATTTATGTTATGGTGTTATGGTGGTATCAGCCAAAGGTTTTGACTAAATATATCCTTAATTGTAAAGCGGCAATATATAATTTAGTTAAATGTTCTAATGCGAATTACTGTCCTCATTTCGTAGTTATCAAAAATATTGTAAAATACTTGGTTATATGAAATAATGTTTTGTGGTGTTATGTAAAGAAAAGGTTAAAAACACGTAGAACGGTTGAGAAAATGTTATGAGAAATTAAAATATTGGTTAATTTCACGTATTTAATTTTTCCTTAAACCAAGGTATTAAATTGAAACTTAACTGAAATAATTTTGTGTTTCTGACTTCTGGACTTTTATATGCAGATTGAAGGGTTTCTCCACGTGCACTCGTTGTATATGAATCAAATGATATATTGGAAAGTGTTAATTTTATCATAATAATTTATGACGAGCGCAATGAGTTATTTCTGATATTAACAGATGTCAACATTGAATAACGCAACCTGTTGATCAGACAACCAATCATGTTTCCTCATATAACAGGTCGGCGATTATTCCGTTCCACATTTCATATTAAACAACGTCGGTTTCCATTATTCAATTATGAATTTATTACCGCGGCAATTTAGTTTACTCTTGGACATAGGTAAACCAAAATATACATTTATATTAAGAAAAGTTTTATCCGCATACTTCTATGAAGGTTAAATATGTTCTGAAACTCCTGATGTATAAATAAATTAGTGATACTTTTTTTATATAGTCCACATCACTTTTGTTCACTGCAACAATTAATAATAAAGACTCCTATGAATCGTAATAATTTCCAACTAAGTATATTTAGACGTTTCTCCTACAATTTTAGGAATTTATCATCTAATGGACTTAAATAAGCAAAATTCATACAATAAATTAGAAAAGTGAAATTAACAGTAACATTGTTAAATAAATAAATTAAATGGAAAGAGTAGAAATAATTTATTTAAACTATAAATTATACAAACATACTATTTTGAATATGTGTATATATATATATATATATATATATATATATATATATATATATAGTGTAGTGATTAGCATTGTGTAATGAAAGTTTTTTTCAATAATTTTCTTTAATATTATTGTTGACGTAATTTTGAGGCCGGAGCATTGTAGCTAACAGTCAGTGTGGATAAAGAATGCGGAGATTGTGAAGGTGTCCACTCTATTATTGTCGGCAAAGCGTGTGTAATACGCAGAACTTTGGAAAAACAGCAGTGTCTTCTGGGACCTCGATCCATGAAGTTCATATTCAGTCTGGTTTGGGATCTCGATCAATAATGTTCATAGTGAAGTCTATTTTGGGACTTTGACCGATGATAATCAAAGTGAGCCTAGATTTGGAGGCCAGCCGAGGATAACCATAGATAAGGATGTTCTTCTCGCGAATAAACAAGTGGCGAAATTTAGCAAAGTCTATGCTGAATAAAGGCTCATGATGTCATATTCAGCGTATGGTATTAAAGTACTTTTAAAGTAAAGCCGAGAGATATAAGTAAGACGTGAAACAATGTTGTGAACAGAGAAATTGCCTGTTTATACATTTTTCTTTAAAAATAAAAAAATATTGAAGTTCACAATTAATGTGGTACAATAGCACCTCTAATAAACTGGTATGTAAAAATCTTCTATAGTAAACATGTATATAAAAATGAGTACCGTCAGATTTCTCTAGATTTCCTTAGATTCATTTAAATTCCTGTATATTTCACTGTGTTTTAGAATTATTTAGAGTTTCTTATATTAATTGTTTTTGTAAATGTAATTGTTATTTTTTTGTAAATTTTTTGTTCATTAATTTGATAATATAATTGTTTGTTTACTATCACTGTTTGAGGAGCAATTTTAAATATATATATATATATCAGTTAAATAGTACAATTTTTCTTAATAATGAACATATCTTCTGCTTATTTAATAAATTACAATAGTCAGATTAACTTAAACATGGAATAATTTCCTAAATTGCAGAAAACTATTAATACACAATCATTTGGAATTAGGCATATTTACTTTTAATATTCAGTGTTTTATACAAATAAGTCTAGACTAAACATAAAAAATTATTATCTTCGGCTTATGAAAGTAAATTTTGTAGTCCTTATTATTTATTCTTTTAACAGTGGTCTCATTATTTAATATAATGTGGTGTACTTTTGATATTCAGTAGTCTCATTCATCCCGCTCTTATTGCTTTCGTGTAAAAAAACAATGCTAAAATCGTGTCCACTCTTATAAGTTTTTTGATAGAGATTCCGATGTTGACTTACCCTTTTTCAAAGATCCATAGTATATTTTACCCGGTCTATTCTTTAAGCTAACCAATGGGACTATATGTTAACTGCTTTAAGTATTCCAACTAACTTAAACGCATGTTTTTCTCACAACATTAAAATGACTCATTCAGTAAGAATGCTGTTCTTACACCGCAGTAAAAGTCGAGACAGTTGGGATGCATATTCTGGACACGTCATCTTCTAGTATTACTCGTCTCTAAATTTTCCATGAAGGTTACGCCTGCGAAGAATCGGAACACTGCCAAAGTCCCTTCTAAATATATCCAGAACTTCTTGCAGTCGTTTCTGTGGTCAGGGTATTCGAAACACAACACCCAGTATCCTCCTCTCCCGCTATCGGAAGGGAGTGGGACAAGTACCCAATGACCGACCTACCTGATGCAGGTTTTTCTAGGGTTTTCCCTGCATTTCTTTAGGCGAATGCCGGGTAGGATCCTTAAACCATAGCCCGGGGGCCCTAGTAACCCTTGGCTACCTTCCTCTACCCTTCCTTTCCCCACTTTCAAATCCCTTTCTATGCTATTAAAGGGGAGTTGCCCAAAGTGGATTACCCTCATGTAACCTGTTGCCCTAAAAAAAACCAAAACAAGACACACTGCGAGAATTCTCTCGAAGGTGAACCTTCCCAGAGAGCGCAGGAGGAGGCTTCCTTTGGAGATGCCTTCACATCTCTCTGGTTTTTTTATGAACGAAGGTTCCCACATGCCAAGGCACCTCGGCCTGTTTTGAGAAGTGTATGTTTCGGGGGGTCGCAGATCTTGGGCACACGATAAGAGATGTCCGCCATTCCTATAGGAATAGTCGGCCAACTGCCTCCTAAACTGGTCAAGGCACGGAGACGGGAAAGCTGCGACCCCACAGCACCCCCTCTTCCACCATCGGAAGGGCGTGGGACAAGTAAAAAATGCCCGACCTACTTTATGCAGGTTTTTATAAGTGTTTCCCTGCATTACTTTTAATCGAATGCCGTCTAGGATCCTTAAACCCTAGTTCACCCATGGCTTCCTTCCTTTACACTTCCGCATCCCCCATTTAAAATCCTTTCCAATGCTATTAAAGGGGAGTTGCCACCACGTGGATTACCCTCATGTAGCCAGTTACTCTAAAAATAAACACACACACACATAAAACATGAATGCAGGCAGAACCTTTCTGAAGAGACGAAGAGGTCTACCTGTGGTGATGCGTATTTCTCTCTACGCTTTTGACTTAAGGTTCCCAGAAGCCGACGCACATCGGTCTGTTTTGAGAGGTGTATGTTCCGTTGGCATACGATCAGGGTTGTTCCGCGTACCCCTTTAGAACAGTCGGCCAGCTGCCACCTAAACTGGTCAAGGCACGGAGAAGCTAATGATTTCGTCCTCTCAGCAAACCCTTGTCCCGCCGTCGGAAGTGCATGGTACAAGTACCAAGTGCCCAACCTACTAGACGCAGGATTTCTAGGGTTTGTCCTACATCACTTTTTGGAGAATGCTGGGTAAACTACAGGTCGGGGGCCATAGTTACCTCTTGGCTACCTTGTTCTACCTTTCCACATCCCCCCTTTCAGTCCCTTTTCAATGCAACTGTATAAGGGGAGTGGCCAATATGTGGATTACCCTCTATATAGCTTGTATACACCTTCTTCCCCTTTTCTTCAAAAATTAGAAAATATTGATTCATAGTTTTTATAGATTATTAGATGTTTTCACAGCATACATATCATTATTAAATAGAGCAAGAGTAATACCATTGTCGCAACAATAGCAAGTAATATCCATCAAAGCTTTCCTGGAGGGAAAATGCCTATTTAAAAAAAAAAAAAAGTATAAAATATTCTTGGAGGTGACGATCGGTTTTTTGTGACACGGACCCGATTTGCATTTAGATTTAGAGAAACATAAGGGACGATATTCAATCCCACGATCTTATTTGTTTGTCAGTTTTTTAGACTGCATACCATCTTTGTGAAAAAATAAAATCGTTTCTTTTACGTACAATAAAATTCGTGCATATTTTTCTTACACTTTCAGTAAGATAATTATTTTTTATACATCGATTTTTATATTCTAGTCTTTGCTTCATTAATAAAATATAATAAGTATTCAAAATTTATTATATATTTTTATTATTATAACGTTTTATTTAGGTTTGCGTCAACTAATAGGTCTTTAGCGGCTTACAATTCCATTTGATATATATTAATGTAGAAAATGGAATTGTAAATGTATGGTTGCTAAAGACTGACGCGAAACATAATAAAAATAATAAGTTTTAAATATTTATTACACTTTATTTCTCATAAAAAGAGAATGGGAATAAGCCATTAATTTTTTTTTTATAAAAAGTAATTTGTATTTTAAATGTCCCAGAAATGTTTACCGGTGGCAGATTAAAATATGCTGTTATTTTTAGTTTTAAAGAAAGTGAGTTCGATTAATTGATAATTAATTCTAGGAGTTTTATTATAATTTCCAACTTCGTAAAATCACTTTTCAAGACAAGTTTCAAACTAATAGCAGCCAATATTGATGCTCTATTACATCGCATATGCGGGGAAATAAAAGTTCGGTTTTACTTTCGTAATAAATAAGAAGTCTGTAACTGTTTGAGAAACAAGAGAAAGAAGGAAAGTTTTGAGACCGTCCTCCGTAAAGAGGCTATCTCCGAGAAACAGTAAAATATTTGTTGTCTGTGTTCAGAGGGAGTTCTCCCTTCCCATGCACCGTGTTTGGTAAGTCCCCGGCGCTGTTGACAATCTCTCCGATGTTTCGAAGTAAGCAGAGATGAGAAAAGATGATTCCGCCTACCTATGCCACTTCTGCTCCCCTCTCGTCGTCGTCGAGTCGACGTTAATTTAATAACATTGACGAGATGTGGGGAAGTTGGAGAGGGGAAACATTGCCCTCCGAGGAGGCAAAGATCGAGTTTTCTGTTTTCCAACGGACATTAAAAACTTCATCTACGGCCTTTCCTTCTTGTCGGCAATCTTATGAGTCATTCATTAATGCATTAAGAACTTAAGGTTTGTAGTAAATATTAATTAATATTTATACAGTATAAAAATTCGAGAATTTGAAGGCTCAAAATAAAATTTTAACTAAATACTTAGCAGAATACTGAATAATAACGTGGTTATAGGTAATAAAATTTTTGGTTGTCTTATTGTTTACTTCCTTTAGAATAACAATATATATTTATATATATTTATATATATATATATATATATATATATATATGTAATAATCAACTGAAAATGGTTAATTAAAAAATTGTTATTCATTAAAACAAATTTATTCATTGAAGGTACAATTTATTAGCCCTACTTTGGCAAGCTAAATTCAATCAAAATTTACAAACCATTTTTTTTATTATATAATTTGTGGCATTCAAGGAAAAATACAAACTTTTATATTTTACGAACAATCAAATCTAATAACTCTACTTCTCAGGGTCTTTACTGGTTTTGATAAATATGAACAATCAAGATTATAAATTAAAGAATTAACAATTCAAACAAATTGAAACTAACGGAATACGAAATGAAAAGAAACAAAATCTGACTATACGCTTAATTACCGTTTACAGAAATTTAATTATTTTGGTTTGTACTTACAACTGTCCTTCTGGTTCCAGACCTAATGATTTCGAAGCTTGGGACTTAATTCACAAAAAGGCCCTTAATCACAGACTCTACACTTGAACAAACACACAGTTATATTTCTTGGATTACTCCTCCAGGAACTGGATTATCTGCAACTCCGGTCAACCGTCGGACGTATTAAATTTCAATACCTTTTGCGAAAAATGTTATTTCGGAGCGCGAATGTATCTTAACGGGGCGCTAAACCTTTTGTTTTAGCTTTTCAGATTTTTTTTATAACTTGTCCAGATCTTTTCACAAATGTAATGATTAACATATAAGTCTCTCTCAATTGAATTACAAAGTTTGGACCACGCTGTTCGTACTCTAAATTTTGCTCCCTCTCTCGACCACAAGATTCGCCAGACTTCAATCAACTGAACTTCTGAACAATGCGCGCAGTTCACAACAAAGCTTGCTGACAAAGAGCCTGCCGTCATTGTTGTTCTTTGAGATCGGTGCCGCTAAACAATTCATTATAATTTAAACAATTAATGGCCTCCTTAATTAGAATTACAATATATATATATATATATATATATATATATATATATATTGTAATAATTTTAAAAAATGGACTCTTAAATGAATGAAAGATTATAAACTTTAACAAACAATAGATTTATTTTCAATACTTTAAAACAATTACACAATTTAAAAATATATCTCAGGGTCTCTACTGGGTTTGATAATGGCGAATTATTTTATTTCTCAACTTAAACACAAATTCCAATTTTAAAAAAGAAAATATTTACTCGTCAATTAACTAGGACGAAATTTACTTGCAGCAAAGTTAAACTAAAAAGATGGATTCTAATAAACAAATTTTTAATTAAAAGAAGGGAACGAAATCTGACGGCTATCTTTTAATCAGGTTTACATAATTAGTAGTTTTTATATTGTTACTCACGGCTGCCCAGCATTCCAGGATACCTTTAATTGTCGAAGCACTATGACAGTTTTTTTGCACTTCTTCTAAAACGCACAGATTCTAAATTAATATTTTTAGATCAAAACTCAGGAACCAGGATGAACCTCCTTTCGTCTCTCTCTCGGTTGACTTCTGCTAATTCTGCCCTGCTATGTTCACAGGACTGTTTGTGCTTAGCAGGTTTCGTAGTTCTGCTCGAGTGAATATTTCGTCTTGAGCAAAATGTAATTCTCGATATTTCTCTGCAACTTTACTTTAAATATTTGAAATTGTCTTGTCTATTTCAACACGACCAATTTCTGTCGTGTCTGACTGCCAACTCAAACTTCTTCATATCTTCCTGCGACCTGCATCTGACCAAGGTTTACTGCTAACTAACTCCCGTCTCGCAATTTTGAGCGCGCATTACTTCTTCCGACAAAGAAACAATGCTCTTGTTGTTCTGTTCTGCACCGCCGTCAAGAATAGATTTCTCAAACAATTTAGATTTTCAAATTCACAATTCATGTCTTAATTAATTGGCATTACAATATATATATATATATATATATATATATATATATATCCCATGGTTTATGCGAAAAATTTAAGATTAAAAGAGTACCCGACCATAAAATATTCAATTTGCCTTTCGTAAAACTAATTTGACTATAATATCATAAAAACAAACAATTGTGGCACAAATTTTCACTCATCTCGAGTCTGTTCGGTTACAAGTTCCGTGATAGATCAATTAGTCACTCACATAGCATAACGCGTGTTTAGACATGACTTTATTTGAAATATATTACACATTATTTACAAAGATACATTTAAGACGTTAAAACTGGACGTCGGGAACACACGAAAAATTTTAGAATTAAATTCATGAAAAAATGCGCGTAAACGTAACCTTCCAAAATTATTTTTCTATATGCATAAACGTGGCTGAGTACACATTTTTTTACACAGTTATGTTACATGATACGATTGACACATTTATATGTAAATCAAGTAATTTTTTAATTTGACCCTGGTGAAGCTACTAGGCGATTCAGGAGTTTGATTGTCAGACTTCGTAGGTTATATGGAAGTATATATCATAATACTATAATGACTAAAATTAATCTACATGTATTGTATAATGATAATATTATTTATGGAGTACAAGCTTGCTGCCTGGCGTAGTTGGGTATTTATCTATATTAGTCCGGAAAAGTATTTAATTCGACACTAACTTCATTTCAAAAATTACTTTCAGTACCTTAAGAGTGAAAACTATTTTAGCCTCCTCCCCCCCCCCCACCATATATATATTAGGTGTGTTTAACACATTCCATCCTTGATCGTAAGTTTGGTAGAAATTGCTTCCTGCGTTTAAAATAGTATTCGGAACCTTTCTCACCCTCGTGAAACTCCTACGAGCTGCACTTTAACTTAATCAGCATGTTGAATATCAGAATTGATTAAATTAATTAAACTCCGTGACTTCCATAAGCCAGAATTCGGTACAAATATCGGTAGTTTTTGTGTTTACGTTATGTAATGGTCTTTGAAGCCCTTCCTCGCTCAAGTCTACACCTAGAGGCTGAAATACAACTTATACCCGGATTATGAATGTCAGAATCAAAGTCAGAGACTTCCATATTCACGGATTAGATACCATGCATTATTTTTATAAATATTCTCTACATGTGCTCTCCTTCATTCTCTATAGGGGTTGAAATTCTGCATTGACAGCCTAGAAAATGACACTATAAAAACTGTGTGGCCCCGAAAACTTTTCATTCGACGTTAATAACTACCGAATTAAAATGTTATAAAAATGTCACCCCCTCCAGCAACACTCCTCGGTTTTTTTTTACCCGAACAGTGATTGTTCCTGGATCATAGGTAACATTAGTAGTAAGTTAGGCAGAAATTGTCCTTGGAACATTTCCCAACCTCCTAAGAGCTTAGCTACAACCTAACCATCATGTTGAATGTAATAATTAAACTGGTCGGATGACAACAATCTTGGTTATTTGCGCGTTGCTTTTATGTAATTAGTGTATTAATTTTATGATTAGCGCATATAACGGAAGAGTCTATGAATCATCAATGCATGAAAATTCTGAGATTTTATTTCATTTATATCATGAACGATTTTAATTCTCTTACATTATATACCCTGTAATAACATTAGTTTTTGGAAATATTGTGAGAGATATTTTACGAAATAATTAAAAGTAAAGAAAATGTTATGAAATTAAAATTTATTTTAAATAACTAAGACCTTAATATATATAATAACTAGGTCCAATAGATAATATTTTTCACAATGCATCAACAATCTTAAATTGCTTCGCTGATTAAGTTGTTTTGTTTATTTGTGAAATAAAAATTCTTCAGCTTCATAAATTTAATTTTAATAGAAAATGTCTAATAATTGTCGATTGTCCATGTATTTACTTTAAAATGTGAGAAATTATAGGTATCTGATTCATGGAATCTTATCAATTTATGTAACTTAGACATTCCTTACCCGGCAACGTTAATAGTTTTAAGAAAACTTTTTCTCGTCCTTTCTTTTCCCATAAGAGACGACTCGCAGAGTTGTTTTTATGTCTGAATAAGTGCTCCTAATTGATATATTTGGCATCTGTGGAACAAACACTCAAGACATAACTTTTTTCCCGGCTCTCCTTTACTCAAGCAAATGTCAAGAATGGTTATTGTCTGCGTCCGAGCGGCCGGAGCTGTTATTTTCGAGTATTAGATTACACCGCACGGTGGGCGAGAGTTAAAGCGACTACGGCGACGACTTTTGCCCGTTCCACCGCTCTCGAGCGCCAACAAGCCTCGCAGAAAGATTTCTAAACATCTCCGCGCCGTTTCGGAATGCAGATAAAACTCGTTGAGAGCGAAGTGGAAACGGAGAAAGACGAAAATACACCTAACGTTACAAACTTAATTTACATTGACAACTCGCTAAACATAGCGAGAGCAACGTCTGCAGCGCCTCAAGGAAGAGATAACTTTTACTCTGTACGTGGCGTCTCGATCTTCGTAGGATACATAAAAATATCATACTATAATTTAAAAGACAGTCAATTTTTATTAAAAATTTGTCGATTCTTAATAACGATATTTTTATTCCAATCATTTTAAACGTATCACTTTAAGATACACAAAATTTAAGATAACGCCATCCGGATTTTAAGTGTGACTAGTGTTATTAGATCTTCCTTCCACCCGCGTTAACAGAGCGATTTACTCTGCCGTATTATGTTATTATAAACGAGTATAGAACACACCGTATTAAATTGTGAGGCCTTCCTCTAAATAATTAACTTCAAAACTTTAGCGGGAGGGATTGTGAATGTTAGTTAATTGCCTTTTATCTGTTATGTTGTTTAATTATTACGCTAGCCTCAAATTGTAAAATTATCTAATATGAAAAAAATGATCAAGATATTTAGGATCTATTTGGTTAATAGTTTCCTTGTATTATAATTTTTTTATATTTTAATTTCAGTTGTAATTATCCAGCATACTGACCTAAGAAATATTTTATTATATTCGACAAGGATCTCTTTCCGTTCAAATAATTTTTTTTTGTGTGGTTCTTAATTTTCGAATGCATTAGTACAGCAGTATCATTAAGTATTTATGTGTAATAAAAATAGGGGTTGAATGGAATAGTAATTGACGTTTTAATGAATTTATTTAACACAAAATTATTTCATCTAAACAACAATTCAACATTAAACACAAGTATCTTGCTATGATAACAAAGTAATTATTTAATCTACCTAATTTATATCTATTTATATCTCGTATGATACAATAGGTGCTCTATACGGGTCTAATGAAATACATAGCGATTTTTGCGGCAACGTATATTTAATTTACATGAATAAATATTTCATTTGTAAAACATAGGTTCTAGACCTTAGTAATGAGGCTGAAATCACAGAAAAACTGTAGTATTCCATGGTTCTTTTACTGTGGGTCAGTTCAGAGGAACAGTATCCATATTTTGGTCTGTTGTTCAATTTAAACTATTTCTTTGACTCCAAGAACCGCAATTATATATTTCGACGCCTTCCTTTAACACAAACGTCCTCAAGATTGTCGGTTCTATCATCATTTTCGAGTATCTTTAAAAATATTCTATACCTGTAATTCATCTCACGTACGCGTGTTTATCACACCACGATCAACTCCCTGTTTCCTCGTAGAGGCAACACCCCTTTAATAACATAGGAAGGGAATTGAAAGGGGGATACGGAATGGCAGAGAAAGGTAGCAAAGAATTAACTAGGACTACCGGGCTATGGTTTTTATCGATCCTACCCGGCATTAATATAAAAGTGATGCTGGACAAACCGTAGAAAACCTGCATCAGGTAGGTCGGGCATTTGGTACTTGTCTGACGCCCTTACGATGGCGGGAGTACAGTTGGGTCTCAGTATTCCTTCTCCGTGCCTCGACCAGTTTAGGAGACAGACGGCCGACTGTTCCAATAGGAAGAGAACCCCCTATCAACGCCTGTGAGTGCAAAGAATTTATTCCAAAATAAAATTCTGTATCCAGCAAAGTAAGTATTGTAGAATCTGTTGCAAATCTGTAATTTATTTAATATCCAGTATTATAAAAACCACAGTTTCTCGAAAAAGCAACTCACCGAGTTTTAGTGTGTAATAATCAAATGATTTTTACTAAACTGATACAACTTCCGCTAAGTAATCATCCCTTGAGGTAAAATAACCGTCCACATCCGTTCACAAAATAAAATAATATTTGACATAATCACAACGACCCTATCATGTATTAATCATTTCAATTGTAACAGAAGCAGTATTGTGTGTTAAGAACACTATGAGTAAAAACAGTTTATACGCTAAATATAACGATATCTGCTGATAAATTTATACTCGATAAAGGTTTAAAGAATAAATTTAATTAAAATAATTAATTTGACTTCGTGTAAAATTGAAGAAAAATAGAATGGTATATGTTTCATTATACTGGTTCAAAACGTTTTATGCGTTTGTTTTCTGTGGAAACTTCTCTGGAACAGTATAATTACTCTGGCTTCAAATGCGTGTTATTTTCATTGAATTGGATAAGTCTATCGGCCGATCTTCAAACATTTTAACACTACCAAGCGTTACAATGTGTTCTGTAAACCTGCAGGGCAAAACTAGAAAAAAATATATTCGAAACTTTGAAGCGCACTTAAAAATGCGTTAGTTTGAAATATAATAAAATATTTTTAAAAATTAAACAAACAGATACAGGAGGTGTCAATAAAGAGACAAAGTTAGGTGCTGAAATAAAATTTTAAACGGTTATGAAAACCTTCTTGCTTTCGTAACGTCTAAAAAATTGTAGTAGTATTATGAACCACACGCAGCACAAATCATGCGACGTATATAAAAACCCGTTGGTATTTATTTTATCACATAATTTTGACTGTTTATTGGTGGCCACTTATTCATTTTTTAATGTCTGTTTGGATGAGTATTCAATCATATCTAAGAATCATCAACCACTACTTTGCGCGTTAATGCTTCCTGATACGCTGTGTATTACACCGTTCCTGAAATTATACATGGTCGTGACATAAAATTGCGCGTAAAAGCGCTGAAAAATATCTTACTCATAAAACACAACCCCTGTGACGAAATTTCCTCACCTCATTTCTTTGTCAGTATGTCATTTGCCAAAATAAGAACGGAGAGGTGTCATTTCTTTTTTACTTTTGTTGCAATATTATTTTTTTATTTATTATAATTTGTATCCTATTTTCTAATCAAAATGTGTTAAATGTAAATTTTAAACGGCGAATAGCGTTGGAGTGTCAGATAACATATATACTTACCCGCCAAACTAGACCTCGACTAATACTGTCTATGGGTGGATCATTCTTAAATTATTTTTATTATTATTCATGATTCGATATACCTCATTTACATCACAATATTTAATTGAAAATCCGAAAATATGGAAATTTTAATTTGTACTTTCGACAGCACTATTTGACACATGTTTCTTTATATGCATATTAATGAAATATGTTCATGTTTATTTACTTAATTGGTATTTTAGACCAGCTGTAAAATTTGTGTACTACAATCAAACTTTTCAATTATTTAATCAATATTTACACCGTGAAATTATTTAGATTATCCATTTAACCAAAGTGGGGAAATTTTATAAGTTGTTTTAATCTTATTTATTCATGTTATAAATACTGCACTTAAGTAATTACTGAAATTTATTATTTGTGACCATAATTAGTTTCGGTAAATTTTTTGTTTGTTTTGTATACATAAAAATTTTTAGTAAATTAAATTTCCTCCAAATTTTTGCGATACTCTACTTCGGATAAATGTGTGAATTTATTACATTAAATTAAATCTTTAGTAGAAATATTTCAGTAAAATAAGTATAGTTATTGTAAAACAAATTACATTACTGAGTATATGTTAAAGTTAATTTTCATTTTTGTTTACAGGTAAGCTAATTCACTATTCATGACGATTGCATCATCGCGCATAGAGATTGTAAGTAAGTTGGTAGATAATTTTATTATAGATTTGACATTTTTCATTAGCTAATATAAATGTGTAAATAATTGTTAAATATTTGACAAACTAAACTAACAGGAAATCGTTCGTATTGTATTTATATGTATTTATTAAATGCCCAGCATTTTACATGCTGATTATAGAAACACATTTTTTTCTTAAGACATATAACACATCATGTCATCTTCGAAAATAAGAACTTTATAAACAAAGAGGGGAGGAGTTAATTCCCTACAAAGTTCAAAGGCTTTTTTCGCAGGAGGTAACGCAAGAGAAAATTTGGTTGATACATCAAAGAAAACCTTTAAGCTTGATAGCCTTTTCATTTAGCGCGTGTTAAGGGCCATGATTGACAAAATAAACAACATTTTTTTTTTTACTTCCGTTAAATCTTACGCTTCATCATCAATGAGAGATGTTTAAGTATTAAAAAAATTAGCGGAAATATATTTTTATTTCCACGTTTTATATGACAGCGTTACTTGTTTAAATCTATGCAACAATTATTAAACTAAATTACATGGAAAGTATTTGTCGCAAGTGAATGTTCTACTTCTACGCATTAACTTAATTATAGTTTCTTTTGAGTAGAAGTCGATTTTGCTGTGAAACGTATGTGCCACTCAGTTTCGTGATCGCTTTCTTTGTTCTAGAATGTGCACGAGCAGAATATGTCTTTAAAACGCGGAGAGAAAGAGGCAAGGAGGAGAACACATACTTTGATTCGTCGCGTTGTCATCCGAGAGAACGAACAGTTTGATCCCTTTGGATCACAGAGAACCGAGTATTCACTGTGAAATTGCATCTGCTGCGTGGTGGACTGCTATTGGGGGATTTACTTCCCCTCCCATGGTAGATCCCTTTAGGAGTACGAGAAACATTTTCGAGAGCAATATTTCCCCTTGCGTCAACACAACAATTAGGGTCTGTGATGACGTGACTAACGTGAAACGGGAACACAAGAATATGAATATATATTGTTGTACTTTCTTAGTTAAAGTTCGTATGGTAAAGAATTTTTCATTTGAAATTTTATCGTAAAATGGCACACCAATTTCATAATCTCTGTCAAGAGAGTTTTTTTACTTCCAATATATTAAATCATACAAATTGTAAACGGAATCAATTATTGCGGGCATAAAAGTTGTTTTTTACAAATACATTTTCTAATATCATAATATGAATTGGTATTAAAATTTTCTAAAATCAATTATTTAGTTATCTTTCATTTAAAAATTTGTTGTATTTATTACATATTTTGAAACATTTTATTTCTCCAATTTGTTTTGGAATAAAAGTACTTAAAATCTTGGTTTCAAGAAAATTAAATTTAATATAATTGATATTTGATTTATTGTTGGCTTTTCTATTCTACCTCAAATGTTCTTTATCAGTCGCCATTTTAATAAGAAAACTAATTAATTTGATAAATTATGTAATTTTGAAAATATTCAGCCATCGGAAATATTTCAGTAGTTATCAAGCATTTTTTTTAAAAAAGGTTTTTAATTTAATACTAATCATATATAACATATTTGGCAACATTTATTCTCAATTATCAATATAAATTATATTTAATTAAAAAGGATTTTCTGTGGCATTTTGATAGTTGAGAATCAATGTAGTTAAATATTTTTACATATGAGTTCCTCGTTTAATTGAAAACCTTAATTAAAAATTATGTAAATAAAAAAATCTGGCCAGATACTTATGGTAGCTTCAGATCTCTCGATTACATATTTTATAAATCTTTTAATTAGTTTTATTATTAAAATGGTGACTGATAAAAGAACATTGGAGATAGAATACAAAAAAAATATCATTAAAAAGTTTCTTAAATTTAAATTAATTGCTTAGAGGTAAATATTACTCCTCGAAAACGATAAACGTACAGTATGTTATTCACTAATTGTGGAATACATAAGTAGGAAAATAAATATGGCATTTATATAAATAAGGAACCAGTTAAATAATAATAAAAGTCATCATCGTAGGCATTTATAAATAAGATACCTCTAAAACCACAGAAACGCAAGAAAACAATTAAATTAGGTTATTTGGCAACATTAAATCATAATTTTTCAGTACATAATTCGAAAAAATAATAAGAATGATAGCCAAATGCAGACATCAGAAGTGATAATATAAATACCACACAACGTCAAAAACCTTTTGAGTTTTGTCAAATGACTCGTACAGTTGTGTGTTGTTAGGCTCTTCCGTTTTTTCTGCACCTGACAAAAACAAGATTTCTAGAAACGTTGTGTGGTATTTATATTATCACTTCTTATAGCTGTATTTATTATCAATTATATAGCTGTATTTATTATCAATTAGCTGTATTAATTATCAATCACACTTAATGTTTTTCATTTTAATTTGAAAAAGCATGAATTTAAAATATGTTGCGTTAAAATAATAAAAATAAAAATTTTCAATAGGTATTGTAGAATCTGAATTTTTCACACATTTATTATGTTGGATATTTCATATCTGACAGAATGTAATAAGAATTACAGGCAACACTCACAAAGTTAATAATTAAATATATGGAGATCAAGATATGGCAAAAAAGTTGGATGAAATAAGTTAAACCAAATGGAGTAGTCACCGTAATTAATATTTAAATCCCACTATTTATATTACACTTTTACCGCTATAAATTTTACCACAGATAGAATAAACGAGTAACAACACTGCATTAATGCTTTCACTCCGGTTTACTAATGATGAAACGTGTTCATTATCTGGCTACAGCCCTACATCCTCATTTTTCTAATTTCAAGCTCACATTCATATAGTGAAAGACAAACTGTCTAGAATTTTCATAATGTAAGTAAACATGACTCACGTTGGATTAATTTTATTTTGTGATACGTAACAATGAGCACAATTAAAGAATTCATCCTTTTCACGGAGAGACGTGGAGCTGAAGTTTGCAGAATTACACTATCAGTGTTATTTCTTTATTGGTCCAACTCAAACTATGTAGTCAAACGTGATATGTTCAAAATAGTTCAAATAAGTATTTTTAAAATTTAATAATCACAACCAGATAAATTTATAAAGAGTTTTACTTTGCACCATTGAATGTTATTTACTTTGAAAATGATACTCTTTCTTTGGTATAGTTTAGCCAACAACGACAGTATTACGAGAAAAATTTATAATCGAAATATAAAAATTATTTTAAGCCAAACACAGTTCATTATGTATCCATGAGTAAACTTACCATCATTCTGTAATAAATTTGTGGAATAAAAACTTTCCTTGTAAATCTAAAATGCAACTAATTCGAGAATTTAAAGTAACACGAAGGTATGCTTCTTATAACGATTAAAACAGGTAAATAAGAATATTTAGTAAAAATATACGTGCAATATAAAAAACTTTTATAGATTAAAAACTTTTATAGATAAATATTTTATATGTATACATTTATCTTTATTTACATCATCATTTATTAATCTATGGAAAGTACATGGAGTTTGCTTAATATTTTGGCAGTAGTTCGATAATGTAAAAAATTATGTAGAACTAACTTAATGTGATTTAATTATTATTTTATTTAATATTTGGAAAGTGTAATTATCTTTAGGGAAGAGATCTGTTAGTTCATTGATTATCACAGCAACTGCCTTACTCGCCTGTTATTGTATGTGGATGAACCTGAGAGCTTCTCTTAGCAGGAGCTAAGGTGTGTAAATATTTACTAGAGGTGAGCTCTGGAATAGCTCTGGAACTCGAGTTTGGAACTGGAGCCGGCAAAGGTCTGGTTATGGCCGCCCCTAGGACTGCTCGGTCATTTAACCCGTGACGTTGTCAGCTTCCCTGGGGACTCATCACAGGGCAGGGTTTGCAGTATCAACACGTCGCCACCGGAGAGAGCTGGCGACTGTGCCTCAATTGGAAAGAGGATCGCGGTGGGGGGGGGGGGGTCGGATTTGTCGGATAAGTGCCAACTTCACAAAGAAAAAACCTGAATCTGAATCAAGTTGAGTTTTCTTATACATTAGATATGAAAATCCATTATACTTGGAATAAAAATCCGAAGGCATCATTGTTGACTAGCTCTTCACTAGAATGATCAAAGATCCTTAGAATCTTTAAATAAAAGTAGTGCGGGACAGCATACAGCAGAAACAGCATTATGGAGTTGCTCCGTAAGAGAAAGATAGCTTCAAAACACAAGAAAGCAAAATAACTATATCTCTCTGGGAAAACTATCAGTAATAGATCCGCACTCTGATTCTTCTGAAATAATATCCCTCCATCGTCAAAACTACTGAAAACTATGCTCGAATCGTGTATGTTTATAAGTTGATTTAAATAAATGTAAAAACACCAGTCTACGGGTCAAATTTTTTTTTTATCAAATTTAAAACTTTATAATTTAACGAATACAGCGCTTCATCCCTAATTGGAACCCCGAATTAAATTTATTTCGAAATCTTCAAAAAAACTAAATCTTACACACATGATAACTTCGTATTGTAAATAAGTGTAAAAATTATTTTATAGAATATTATTAAGAATTTATTTTACAGAAACGTATGTCAACATAAATTTATAAAATACAGTTTGTGGCCTTCGTAGCCGAAATAATTGTTATTATCACAGATATAAGAGTATTGTATAATTTTAAAATAAAAATTGAAATAAAAAATATAACACGTTAAATCAATTAAAATAATAACGAATCATAAAATAACTTTTAAAACTTCCCGTAATTTAACTATAGTTAAAACTATTAATGAAAAAACCAACATTTTAGATAAAACAATGTTCTCTACAAAATTAATTATTTAAATTGGAGATATTGTTATTTCGGAAAAATAGAACGCTCCCTAAATTCTCGCATCAATAACCATAAAAGTAATTTGAAATTTAACATCCAAATAAATTCATTCATATTTTTAATAATTGGCAGCAATAATTTAAATAAAAGTTATGTTTTCCTATTATTTTTATCTGTTTATTGTACGCAACGTTTGTACAAACCATACTTTAGAAATTTTTCTGATCTAGGTATTGATATAAACATTGTAAGAACAAGTACCGTATAAATTTATTTTTCATAATTTGATTAAAAGTTATCAAGCGTGTTTTGTTAAATTGTATTATGTAACGAATTTAATTGAAATATACACCTGAAGAAGTACCTGTTGTGGAATTAGGGGTTATAATCTTATAAATATATGTATAAATTTTCAGACAAATAGGCTGACGTTTTTCACAATTATTTAAAACGAAGTCAGATTAATATAATTGTTAATAACCCCACACAATCATTTATACCCTAAATCACTTCAACTAAATACTAAAATTTTACGTACATATTGTCCTAGTAATACAGTGTAACATTTAATTAATACAAACTTTGAAGTAGATAATAGAGGTACATGTATGCGGAGTAAACTATTGTTTCAGTTCGTAACTTGTTTCCTTACACAATACAGAAGACAACTGAGTCACAGACTAAGAACGAAACAATACAAACTTTCATCAGAGAACAAAATTGAGAAAATTTTACATGCCCAGGAGAATTTATTTTCACTAAGCTATGAAATAATTTTATTAATATCAGATTAATACCAGATTAATATATTATTTTCCTAGTTAATTACACAAGTAATGCAAATTAAGATCTGAAATAAATAGATCGGAGCCTGTAAGAAGTTTTGTCCAGTTCTTTAGGTAATCAGCTGTCTGTTTTGATACAGCTCGACGCCTTATTCAATGTACAATTCTGTTTAAATAGAAATACTTCCTGCTTAAGATCTTTATTTAATAACACAGTATACGTATATCTATTACATGTGCATGGGAAAAAAATGTGGAAAACATTAAGGATGGGTTGATTTTCTTAAGTACTTAAATATCGAAACGAAAACTTCTTACGTTCATACAAAAACCATATTTAAAGCTTTTAAATACTTAATGTTAGATGATTTTTATAACTTAAAAGTTAATTATATTTTATTAAAAGTTGATAATATTTCGTGAAACCTTGCGTTGAGCCAAAAACTTATTAAAAATAAATAACTCAGACTGTTTGCCGTAATTTACATTTACAACGTTATCAAAAAATAAATCGTATGAAATTTAAGCGCATACAGCTAGTATGTAAGATGATTTTAAGGCTTTTTCATTTAGTAACGAAATGAGGGAAGGAACTAATTAAAAACATAACTGTGAGTAAATGTTTAATTCGCGTAGATTGTAATGATATTCCTGCATGCATTTTCACAGTCCTTTCATACCAAAAATAGGTTATGATCGCCAGTTTTTAGGCAGATGTTAAATGCTGTATCATTTTATAAATGCCACTGACAGATTATTGAACTCCTTAAGGAACAAAGGGGTATATTCTGAAAAATAAAGATATAATAATTAATTTCGTACATTTATCTGTAAACGGTTTTTAGTAAAGGACTGCAAATGTTGTACTAGATTTATCTTATGCTTAACGTTTTACACTGTTTGGTCCGCAGTGTATCTTGATCACCAGCTAGTAATTCTCCATGGGAATATTTTGGGTTTAAAGCGTTAAATTTGAACTTTAAACGTAGATGACACGAGCGTGCGTGTGCTTGTTCAGTATGGGCGAAGTCTAAATTCCGGCTACTGTTCCAAAACAGACCCTATGTTTAATATGTAAACTGGGAATATGTTTTCTCTCAACCAAGCTACACTACGCGCTGTGATTATTAATAGGAAGCTGCTATATAACCTAATTTACTTCATAACCTCCAATTTTGCTACTAATAACAATATTACCAAGTGCTCCAAAGGAGGAAGTAATCAAGAAAAAGGTTAATGAAGCAAACGCCGGTGATTAAATTAGGCGTATTCTAATCAACTTGTCTTTATCGAGGTCATTGAGACTAGTTCAAGTACAAAATTTTCAAGCGTATTTTTTTATGTGACTTAACAATACATCTTTAATTACATTTTGCCACAGGTTTGAATTAAATATTTATTCTCAATAAAACTAAATACGATATAGAGTGGAAACATTCCCTCATGTAATTGGAGAATAACTGATTCTAATATTTTAATGAGTAAAGTGTGACACAATACTTATGTTTATAATAAGAAGAAAAATAAACATTATAAGGCAAAAATTATGGAACATGGACATTGTAGTACGAAATCCCAGATTACGCGAAGGGAAAGTACTCATGTCGTAGAATTTAAACATAATTGATAATAATTCAAAGAACAAACAAATATAATAATGCACACCATATTTTTCATCATTTAAAAACTTTGCTGTTACAAATAGGTTTCTAATAAACATAGGTTAGGCTAATTTAGCGGAATTTAACATGTAATAGTGTTCAGTCGATATAAACAAAGAATTACATGAAACATTCAGGCCCCTTTTTTCCTTTGTCGATCCTACATGCTACGCCAGGAAATTGAATACGTTTGAGTAAATTAGCATTCCCTCAAATAAATAAAGCTTTTATTCACGAGTGTGTATAAAGTGACTTTATCGAGGGCTGTCACGATCGGAATATTAAAATATTAGAACTCCAAATTTTCTGTCTTGATTCGACGTTCATCCTGAAACAGATTTTTGTCGGTATTTTAAACTGGGACTTTATGTGGAAGAGAAATTTTTAACTTTTGAAACTACAATTGCTTCCTGCGAAACCCGCGTCTTCGTTGAGGAACAAAGAATTGTCTCGCGTGTAAAAGCCATCTCGAGGAATTAAACTGGAGCCAGAAGCACGCTCTCATCCGCGCACACGTCGGTCGGAAGGCGTCGGGAAGAATGCGAGATCGCCCGTGGCTCGTAAAACGGAATCGTAGATTGGAATACGCCAGAGCTAGATTGCACGCTTACGGAGAACGTGGCAACGCAGCACCACTTGCTGCTGCTACACCCGTTAACCAATCCAAACCCACGGCTAACTTCTTAATTAGTGAAAGGAGTTCAATTATGGATTTTACTCAAGACAATTTTTAACTTCTGTGCGTTAAGTTTTTAATGAAATCAGAACACGCTTTATTCACGTTTTTAAATCTTTGTCGTAAAAATATTTTCACTCAAAATTAAGCATGTGTAACCTAAACTATTAATTCTGAAATTTCAAGCTTCAGTGTAAATGAAATATTAAATTAAGTGTTGAAATATAAGATATTTTCTTTGTTAATGACCAAAAATTCCTTATACATATTATAGTATACAGTATAGTAAAAATAATAATAATTAAATGTTACCAATTAATAGCAAAATATAGTAACGTCCAAAATTTTTGATTAATCACACTTACCGGCATCCATTAGTTAAGCAGAAAAGAGAAAGAAATATTTAATATAATTTTTTTCCCTCAAAATACTTTTACTCTCCACGTTGACGCAAACAAATACATCTACGTAGGGTTGTGATTTAAAATCAAATAGTTATGGGAATAGTGTGGGACAAGTAAGGTGTCTGAGATTAACTAAGATTTATCCTGCATCACATATACTGTTAGTATCCTCAAACTATAACCGGGGGCCTTCGTTAACCCCTTCCAATTATATTAAAAAGGAGAAGCCACACTACAGCCTGCTGCTGGGCATACGACACATATCAAAAGTTCGATCTAGCTGATGAAGTTTTCTAGGGTTTGGCCTGCATCACTTTTAGGGTCCTTAAATTATAGACAGGGGGCCAAGTTAAATCCGTCCACCTTTCTCTCGTGGCTTTTCACTTATTCAATTTTTATTTATATATTTCTGCCTATGCAGATTCAATCGAAAGAAGTTTGTAACACTGCCAATAAAAAGGCTTCTTTATTGGAATAATCGGCCATCTGCCCCCTAAACTGGTCAAGGTACGGCGAGGGGAAAGCTGCGACCCCACAGAAAACCCCTCTCCCGTGTTCGGAAGGGCGTGGGACAGGTACCAAATGCCCGACCTACCTGACGCTGGTTTTTCTAGGGGTTTCCCTGCATCAGTTTTAGGCGAATTGCAGGGTAGGATCCTTAAACCATTGCCCGGGGTCTCTAGTTAACCTTTGGCTACCTTGCTTATGCATCCCTCCTTTCACTCCCTTTCCTATGTTATAAGAGGGGATTACCCAATACATAGCCTGTCTACACCTTCTTATTCCTCTTCTGGTTCCAGCGAAGTACGAGAACTGTCTATCGATTCTTCTCCGTTTTCGCGGTTCTCCTCTGCCATTTTAAGCGGAAAATGTGTTTATGGAGACGCGAACAACTGTAATTCGCATTACAAGTATAGTGGGTTGTGACGAGACGGAAATGACTAACTTTATTGGTCCGCATATTTATGCAACTACTTACAGGAATAAATGTTTAATATACATATACTTTGCTTATGAGAATTATGAGTTGAACAATAAGTACAATAAATAATTTTAGCAAAGCTTTTAGCTCCACAAAATAGTTTTCAAGTATTACTTCAGTGTCTATCTATAGGAATAATTGGTGTATCATGAATCTTGGAAGCGACGCTGAGACGGTGCAGCGCGGATTGCCGAGTCTCCCCAAGAATACGCGTGGATGAATACATAATATTCTGGTCGGAAGGACTTTGACTTATGGGGTGCCTGATGTCGCATCACGAATAGCCAAGCCTCCTTTGTGACCCCGTCCGTGACGGAAATTCTCAAAGAAGGCCGGAGGATGTGAATAAAACACTATCTTCTACAACACCCGCACCTATCGCCTGCGAGTCTTTGCATAACGCTTAAAATGCGCTAGTCTTACGGATTATTAATTTATGTAATTTTACTTTAGGGAATATAAATTATCGTACGTTAAAAATTTAATTTTTAGTTTTATTGACAAATTTTTATACTTATAATAAATTATGTTATAACTGCTTCAAATTTTATTGTTCTTGATCGATCTTAATATGGTTGGGCTTTAAGAGAAAATTATTATTTATCTGTAGCGCTTTCTAGTTTATATTCCGCTGTTTCAGGCAGAAATACGTGTTGAAATAGATGAAAACCCTGACTATTTTTATAATTGGTACTTTCATAATAATATAGTAATTATAAAATTGGCACTTTGAGGTCCTGAATCTGTTACTTAAATAAGAGTGGTAAGTTTAAATTACTTATTTCATAATATAAAAGGTGGCTCATATTACCATTTGCCAGTTTTCAGTATATAAACATTAATCTTATCCGACACGTTAACGACTGCTAAAAATTTCTTATTGTACTTTCTGAGTTGTTCATTTCTTTCGCTGGATATAGGCAATAATATGAGACCTCCTATAGATGGTCCTTTAGAGACTAATTCACACAAGTGGAACCTTAAAAGAGAGTAGGAGGTTACCTGCGAGTTACCTTCTACAATATCTCCGAGCTTTCTAATTAAGATTCTCATAATCCGAAACAACTCGTCAGTTTTGAGAGATGCATACTTTGGTGTCATGGACGTTGGACATATGGTAAGTGCTGTACTCTTTTCCAATTGAATAATTAACGCCTCCAAAAGTAGTCGAGACACGGAGACGTGAATGCTGCGTCGGTACTACGAACCCCGCTCCAGTCATCGGAAGGACGTAGGACAAGTATCGAGAGCCCGAGCTACCTGATGCACGTTTCTTAAACTTTTCCCCACTTGACGTAATTTCAAATTGCTGGGCAGGATCTTTACACTACAGTTAATCCTTCGATAAATTGTTCTGCCTTCCACATACTTTCCTTTTTATCCTTGATTATGCTATTGACGGGGAGAGGCCACCACGTAGAATATCCCCGAAGAGACTATAACAATAAAATTTATAATAAAAAATAAAGTAATAATAGTAATACTCCAACATAACTTTCACCTTTATAAATTCAATTCACAGAGCGTAGCTGGAATGATATTAATCTACACACAGGCTAATTTTATTTTACTAAATGTGTTTTATGAGAAATTCTTTGACATATTTGCTATAATATCACTGACAGAAAAAGTTCTAAATCCTTCGCATATTATTTTGTGAATAAATGTATAGTTTGAGAGGCAATAGTGCCAAAAATATTTAATATTCGAGTGAATTTTCTTTGGGAGAAGACATAAAATGGCATCGCAGCAGAGCAAAGAACATCAGGGTTTTTTTATCTAGAGAGCCCTTTTTAAGACGCTGAAGACGTAAGACGCTGCAAAACCTGTTTAATGGCTGGAAATTACCTCATGCCACGTTATACGGCATTCACATGCATTTCTTCTCTCTGTTTTTTAATCACGCGGCGCCCTTCCCTTTGGTGAGTACAGTTACCCGCAGCGCCAAGACACACTATTAATTCACGAGTGGCTCTGCTAGACAAACCACTTGCCTTTCAGCCACGAATGCATTCAGGTCCAGAAGCCTCTTAAAATATTTCACGACTCATTTCAGACAGTCCCCCCCAGAACCAGCAAACACTCTGCTTTATTTCTTCTTGTTACTAGTCTCTTTCTTCCACTGAGGGGAAGGAGTGGGAGAAACCTTTTATACACATTTTAATCTGGCAGTCCCCTTACCTTCCACTCGTTTCCCTCGTGTATTACAAGCTGTGTTAACTCAACACCCTGAGGCACTGAGCACACAGATCCAATCAGTTTGCAACTTACAATATACCAATAACTCTGGCGGAAGAAAAGTAGAAAGAAGTATTTGCTCTCAACCACGGGACTCTTCTTTTCTTCGCTTAAACTGACCACAGGACAATCAGTTTGGAAATGGCATGTTATATCCTTAAACCTTAAATTTATGATCTACTTAATGAATCAAATAACCTCGGAATACGACTTTTTTCAACTTGAATTTTAATGAACAATTATTTGTGTATGCTGGTAATTGAGCAAGTATTTCTTTTATAAAAAGGGCAAATTGTCGTATGATAACAAGTTCAATAAATTTTTATGTATGTTATGATAGTTTTAAAAATAGTTCAAAAAGTATATTTCACGAATATTGACCGAATCTTTTACATTATAAAATAAAATCTGGACAGAAATTAATTATTGTATATAACATTTTTCCTTAACTATATCGCTATATATTATTTAAAATTAATTTTTTATTATTGTTAATGTACTTATATTTTACATAAGTTATGTTATTTAATTCTAAACATCAAAACAATAGATTTTCATTTTAATAGTTTATAGTATTTAATTATAAAAATAAAAGCAATTCATTTAAAAAAATTATGCTTCTTTCTGTCTTTCTCTGTTTCTTTAGTTAACTATTATATATAAATTGTTGGAAGCTATAGAAACGTATCTTGACGCTTCAGGGATTAAATTAAAGAATGAAGATATTAGTAAATAAACTCATTAGCAATTCGCCTGTATACTGGATACAGAAATGTTTATTCGTATTTTGATATCTGAAGATAGCAGCAGTTTATACGGAAGGAAATAATTTTAATTAATGGACTTTCATTCAAATTCCTTGAAATCTCATTCTGTTCTGAGACTCTGGGATGGCTAATTTGATGTTTCAAACTTTTTGTTAAAGCATTAAATTAATTATTGGAAGCGAATACATATTTAAAGTAGACTTTAATGCTAAACAAAAAAGCTATTGAGAGGTATCATAATTACAATTGTATTTGTAGTTAGTTTCTCAGGATAACGTCTACGTGAAACGTAGATAGATATTCTGAAAGTAGCAGCATTCTAAATGTGGTGCTACAGTAGAACGTTGAAGTGAAAATTGATACGCTAATGGACGAAAGTTACAGAAAGTAATGGTGGTGGTAGGCAGCGGTTGAGCGAACTAGCAAGAATACCAACAAAGTTACAGTTAGTTCTGGTTTTGTTAACTAAACGATGGAGGCTGCAGTGGAGAGCGACTATATATATATATATATATATATATATATATATATTGTGGTAATTAATTAATAAACAAAAATTTGGACTCGTATTGTTAGCGGCATAAATCACAAAAGTCGTACACAAGAATGTGGCAAGAATTCAATGTTTGTGGGTACAGAGTCTGTGGGGAGCCGACCTCCAATAAAGTCTTCGTGGAAATAGCAGTGTATAGATGAAAAGTATAATATCCAGAAAGTGTCTGGATACATGTAACAACAGCTAAAACAGTTGGAACATTTTACAAGTTGCGGACTATGAGATAAATACGTGGTATTTTAGGCTGAATGTTTAGAGTGCTGAGTCTAAATTATTGTATTCTAGATTTAGACTACGTCCGTCAATTTTGGGAGCCCAGGTAACTGCATCCAGCAGTTGACAAACTTCTAGTAATATTTCTTAAACGAACACTTAACCAAATTTGCAAAACTAAAAGTGTTGATTAAAGTCAGCGAATAAAAATGGCCTGTCTATAAAGTGCAATTAGTGTTTGTATACGAAAGTGACAATTTCCGTGAGTAGCAAAGGAGAGTAAGGTAAAATTCCACAGAATTACTCTCTGTAAACTCATAAGTAAAGATATTATCGTCAGATTTATAATTTCGTTCAGAATTTAAAGTTAATATTTTATATTTTTGCATTGTAATAACCTATTGATGAAATAATTCCATTATAGCGTGATAAAATTTAATTGTTAACAAGTATTTCTTTATTAAAGGCCCAGTAAACGACCCTGAAATATAGTCATTTTATTGTACAATATTAATTGATAATGTAAATTGAAATTTCTTTGCCTAAATTACTTTTGTAAATTTTAATTGTTTGTAGTTAATAAATTTTAATTGTTTGTTTTAATTGATTTTGCATTCTTTATTGGACGTAAAATACTATAAATTGCTGCTCTAACGTGAGGCATTGCTTTTAATATAATTGTCTTTAATTTCTAAATTACTACAAATTGACGTCTTAACGTGGAGCTTATTTTCCTTTTATTTTATGTAAACACCGCAATATATATATATATATATATATATATATATATATATATATATATTGTGATCTGAAGAGCTGCCTGGGCATAGTAAAAATTTAATGAAAGTAATGACAGAAAAACATAATTGATAAAAAAAATACCACACAACGTTTCTGGAAACCTTGTTCCTTTCATCAGGTGCTAAATTAACTAAAACACAAGAGCCTAAAGCAACACAATTCAGTTGAGAAAATTCAAAAGTGTACAACCCAATTTTATGAAACTGGACAATATTTATATTCTCTTATTGTTAAACCATCTTATTTTCGTTTAAATTAATACATTTGCTTTTGAAAACGTTGACTGGTGTGTACTGCATGTCGTTCTTAAAGCTCTTACGTTGTTAAATTATTTATTTTGTAAGGTTTATTTATTGAGACTCTAGATTTCAGAAAATAATTACTATAATTTATTATTAATTTTCTCTGATACAAATTTACCTGAATTTAAACAGAAAATTAAGGTGCGTTCCTCTGCTGCCATCGTAATGGCGTGGGACAAGTACCAAATGCCCGACCTACCTGATGCAGGTTTTTCTAGGGTTTTCCTTGCATCACTTTAAGGCGAATTGCCGGGTAGGATCCTTGAACCATAGCACGGGGGCCCTAGTTAACCCTTGGCTACCTTCCTCTACCCTTCCGCATCTCCCCTTTCAAATCCCTTCCTATGCCACCATGTGAATTATTCTCATGTAGCCTGTTACGTAAAAAAAATAGAAATGTTATAAAAACAACCGCGGGATTTGCTTACGTAACCAAAGTTTAGAAGAAATCATTAGGAAATGGCGAGCATCGTTCCTTCTTGTTTTTTTGAGCTACATTAGATCCTCCATCGTCCACTGAGTTTTACAAAACAGCTTCATTCTTTTCCTCATGCCAACCTCATCTAGACGAGCAAGCCGCATTTCTTTTTTGCATTCAGACGCACCTTCCACTCGGTTCTACGACCATCCACTCAGTTTTACAAACTGCTTCCTCACTGTCCCCCGTGCAACACTCCACTGCCATCTGGTCAACCTATTCAGTTCCGCTCAGTCGCAGGCTTGTCGAACCAAAAAAAAACTGTCGATCCCGATACCCCTCGTAGTACACTGTTTACGAAAATAAATTATTGCTCCCTTGGTGCGCACTTTGTATTTGGTGTTAATGCCAATAGTTTCAAAATTTTATACTCTAAATTATAAATGAGGGATATGATCACACCACAATCGCCAGAAACAAGGTTTGCAGAAATGTCTTGTGGTATTTATTTTATCAGTTATTTATGTGTGTTTATTGGCTATATCATAAACTGTTTGTTAATTTTCAACTGATAGAGACTTTTTCAACAATTGACGCCTAGTCATATTGTTAACGTCAATGTTGTACTTTTTAAATCAACTAGCACACTAACTAGTATTAAAATACTTTAGATAATCTGTGTAGTATAATAATTATTCGTTTAGTAGCAACAGTAAAAAATTTTAATCCCGATTTTAAGGTATTAATTTTCTGCTGTAAATATTTTTTACAGACTTATCGGGCGCTGGAAGTATGTATATGAATTAACGCGTAGTTTCATTGTGAGTAGCTAAAATACGAAACTGCGATTTTCGGTTTATTTCCATTAGTGCCTAGTATATTTGTTGGATCGCATGATTATTAGTAGATATTTTTGGTCAACTTTGCAGTCAAGGAAACAATATCCGTATCTGAGGTCGTGTCTACTGCACGAACTCGGCCCGCCTGCCGCTTGTTCTGTCTGGTGTGGAGTTACTAATTACCACTTTGGGTGGCTACGCGGCAAGCAACTGCAAAGTCGAAAACTAACCGCTCTGGCCGATTAATTGATTGATAAGCGAATTTCCTTATCAGCACGGAGTATCGCTCAGAGAGCGAGTAGTACTGTGGCAAAAGGGGCGGGTTGGCGGCCTCAATTATTCGACTACACGAATAGAAACCCATTAGCCGAAATACCTGCCGGCCGCGCGAACTGCAAACACAAGGCTCTAATTAAAAGCTGGCGCGATGATCCCACCCAGATCGCTTCACGGAGAGACTGCGAGGGAACCTCTGCGGTCAACAGAAGGAGCAGAAATGAGCAGTATCCCCCTTGCACTGGCCTGGGACTTTGATTGATTCACTGGCCAACCTTTGTCAATTAATGGTGAAAACAATTATTATGGGTACTACGACCTGCCTACTATTAACCGCGATACGTTTGGAATTAAATCGTTGCACGTTGTTCGATGCACGTCAGCATAGATTTATATCCGCGGCGACAAACGTGGGACATATAAAATTGGGTGTGTAATTGATCGTAAAATTATTACTTAACGCGGACTTCGTTTTGTTGCTTAGAAATAACATACTAATCTAATGAGTAAACATCAATTTTTTAACTCTTTTGCAGAAAGTAATATATGAGCAATCTGCATAATTTATAAAATAGCGTAAGTTATATTTTTGAACTCAGCGTATTTATTAAACTACTATCTGGGTGCCGGCGTAGCCCGTGTCTGTACTTATATAAATCCGAAAAAGTAATTAATTCTATATTAATCTTTAGTCAAAAAATGATTTAACCTAAATCTAAATGTTTCTAGTTCCGTACATACTTTCGGCCGATAGTGCATTAATTTAACAACTGTAAAATACATTTAACTGCACTGCATCAACCCAACAATCATAATTTGAATTTCTTTATGAATAGAATACTTAAATAGACTCATTGAGTATTGCATGATGTAATTGTCCCTCGGTATTAGACATTATGAAAGTTTAAATTGATGAAATTCTTAGCTAGGTTCATAATGTAAACAAATGGTCGCCATATTGTAGTCACTAATATGGCACAAAAATTAACTGACATTTTTCTTAAGGATCGTAAAGTATTCCGTATTGTTTTTTATTATCATTCGATGGATAAAATTATTCTTTTTATTCAATGAAAATATTTTTGCATTATTTCATTACCGCAACTATTTCTTATGTTCGTCGCGTAGTAACTTATTTCTCTCGCATGACGTCATGGTATCTTGGCCTCGCAGTAGTTTAACACAAAATTATCTTAGTTTTTCAATTATAATTATTTACCTATTTATGCTAGGGGTTTATCACCCCACATTACCGTTTCACGTGTTTTTAAGAATATCTGTAGAAAGTTTTATTGCAATCTGTCCACGCGTTCAAATCTGTATAAAAATTAACATTAATACATACATACAAATATACATACATTTTTATGATATAGATTATTTTAACATTATTCTAAAAATTTTCTGTTTAATAAACATTTTCATTTATTGACCCAGTTTCGTCCGAAATCGTTCAGAATCATAATTGACTTCTTTCTCCATTTCCAAAAATTGCCTCTTGAAAACAGTGAAAGGACGATGCATACTAGAGACGCACTTCACCAAATCTAGAATGTTTATACGTAGTAAAATGTTGTCTCTGTCTCTACTGAAATTTATAAAAATTAGTTATAGGTTTTATAACGTTAATTTCAATAGAATACTTAATCATATTTATCAAAAATAAAAAATCTCCAAGATAAGAAGTCAACTGTACAATAAAAAAGTTTAATATTTCCAAGTTCGTGTAAGTACATAAAACAGATAATTAACACGTTAATGTCAATACCTTTACTTAATATAATTAGAAGAATAAGAAAACATGTCAACATCGTTTTCAGTTGTTATCTAAAAGTTTAGATATAAGTCTTATTAATAAACGCATTCTTAATCTGTGTAAACTGGTCAAGCATTTCGATACAGTATTCTTTGCAATGTACTGTTTTCATTTACGTCTCCACTGTGTTCTTAATTTCCCTGTGCAGTCTACCACAGCAACAGTCCTTTGTGTCGCTTTTGATCTCGTTGAATTCAATTCAGAGCTCTTTCCGTCCATATTTTCTCCAAAGTAAGCTTCCATTACCATTTTAGAATTTTTAAATGTATTAATTAATTTATAACTAGCAGAATTATTCTGGTATATTTATATTTTATTATTAAACTACATTTGACGCAGTGTCTTCTTTAAATATTTTAAAATCAACGTAGAATTTTTTTTCTAAACTGAATGTAATATTCGTATTCAGTGAACTATACGGACATATAGAATGAATTATTGCATAGTTTTCTGATAAATGGGATTTTTAGAAACCGTCTGATTTAAAGAAAATGTAATGACGGAAAAAGTGTGACATGAATTAGTACTCCTACAGAAATTGAAACAAATTAAAATTTCAAGTGAAAAGAGTTCAATATTTTAAGACTTGCATCTACAAATCATATTTTTTCAAAAATAATAAAATGTTTACTAATAAATTATTCATAATTTAATTATCTATAACTTTTTTAAAAAGCTTTAAAGTACTATTTGAATCACAATTTAATAATAGATTTTAGCCCCATCCGTTTATTAACGTAAAGTATTTCTGGATGAACGGAGAATGTTTACATATTTGAAAATTTTGAAGTAAAAATTGACTATTAAAATCAAAATTATTATTCAAGCGGGTCACAGGATAAAAAAATATATTTTATTAAAAAAAATTGTAAGAATGTTACAAATTTTCTGGCACACAGGTAATAAAATAATTTTTACATTTTTCTGCTTAGTAGGCCTAATCGTACAAATTGTATATTCACGTGTCATATGTTAGTAGGAATATAATATATTAATCTCGTTTTCACAGTTTCCAGTTTCCAAGTTTATAATCTCATTTCGTCATTGTAATAAATAGTAATACTCGACCGCTTCTTTGTACAGAGCTGATTTAGTAGACGACTAAAAACATTTTGTTCGTAATTAAGTTTAATGACCATTTGTATCACGAACGAGCTATTTTTTCGAAGAATTCAAAGTTAAATGGCCAATAAATAGACAAATAAAATTGAAAAAGTGTTCTTTAAATTTATCATATTGATAGTTATCTATATTGACGAAGATATGATAAATTAGTGAGAAGAAGATAAATAGACTGTTAATGAAATGTACAAGCCGAATTCTTCTTTTCCAACGGGAGTTTCATGTATAATATTCTAAGTTTTCTTAATGTGTCTCGACTCAGTCTTTATAGTTCCCTTTTTTTGAGTCACAGTAACACACAACACAGACATAAAATATTAATTTCGAATCAACGAATACACTGGTTCTGCAATAATTCTTTTGCAATATTTTTAACTTTTATCTTAAGCTGTTTTTCTTTAATTAATGTATAATCGCATAAACAATAAAGTCATATACATTTCAGGATACAGATTAGTTCTTTTTAAGAACTTATAGATTTTTCTTGTGCTTCTATTTTTTTTGTGATCTCAATGACGTCATCTTTTAGACTGTTAGTTTCCTCTCATATTAATATTTGGAGTATAGCTTGATAATGTGATCTACTGTGATCAGGGTATCGCAGTGATCAAATATCGGAGGTGGTATTAAAAATTATTTTCGCTCCCTATACAGTTTTGACACTTTTCCAAATATTTGTCTCGGGAGACACATGAAAATTAATTTTTTAATGTTAATTTATTTAAGGATATTTTCAGCTGAAAAATGAGCTTATCGTGGTTTATTTAATTCTGTAATAAATACAGAATAATTTAGAGGGTGATAATTCTATTAGTTACCCATAGTAATTCTGTCACTATTAGCTCCTTAATATATTCACATATTCTATCTATTAATACACAATGAGTAGAACATACCATTATCAAATCTAGAAAAAAAATTACAATTTTGCCAAATTTGTTTTTGTTCCTGATCTTAAAACACTGTCTTTGTGAGTTTTAGTAGTTTTGAAAGTTCTATGCCCTCGATTTCAAACTGTAAATGATTTTAATGTCGTGTACATGTTACAGTAATTAATATCCCCTGAAGTCAAGATAGCAGGTGTTCTACAAACTAATTGCGTATGTATGGCAATTAAACTTGATAACAACGTTTGGTGGTGCGAATGGGTGTAGCAATAATTAATACCAGTGTCAATATTTCAACACGGAATGCAAAAGGAGCATTTTTTTTAAAAAAAATCTCTTTTACGGGTATTATATTTGATAAAATTTACTAAACTATCGTGTGTCAAATACGCAAGAGATTAATCTGGGTAATGTTTATATCCTCACAAAAAATATGCATTGTAATCACGCTGAAGTTTATTAAACAAGTGTTCATTTTATACACGAATGGAAATATTCTCATTTTAAACACTCATGTGAATTTCTGTTTTATCTCGGTTTGAACCTGTTTCATCTTCATTTTTCTTTGTGTGCTACAGAAAGAATTGACATGTGCAATGGTTCACACGCAGTCGTGTCACCCGTTATTTTGAAAGTAGAATCGGTTGTAAGCCTCTCTCTCTCTCTCTCTCTCTCTCTCTCTCTATATATATATATATATATATATATATATATATATATATATATATATATATATAAATGTCACAACAAAATATACGAAAATGTTCTGCACGATACTATAGTGTATATTGCCTGCAGAACAATGGAAACGACAATGTCTATTTATTAATTTAAAAAATATATCGCCTATGGACATCGCTTCACGTCAAAACAGAATATCTGTAAAAATCAAAGTTTATAGTATTCGCAGATACTGACAAGCAAAGGTAAAAAAGTCAAATTACGTTTTAGTTTTTCGTCGAATATTTTGTTTCTCACCGGATGGATGCCCAAATTTTATTATGGATGGTTATCTCTATTTTTGTATTGTCTTTATTATGGAGAATTCGAATAGTATTCAGAAAAAGGAGGCCTAATTAGTTAATAAATAAATTCGTTTACGAAGTAATACGATATCATCAAATATAACAAATTAGAGAACATTTAGGTATGTATTGCACTCTTAATGTTTAAACACACTTATTAACTTCGAATTATTCCAAGTACGACTTGGTTGATAAATTAATTACATGTTCTGAAATTTACGTGTTGAACGTAAGCTTCTGTGAATTAAGTGCAGATTAGTAAACTATTGATCCTGCATATAAACGTTTAACAATTATCTTTATATATTTCTGGTAAATACGCTTACATACTTGTAACTCCGTTACAGATTACGTTTGATTTATTGAAATAATTAATTTCATAATATTTCAAGGACATTTAATGCCTGTGTTACACGTTATAAAAATAAGGATTTGCGGAGGAAGCCAGGTTTTCAGTTAAGTAATCGCACTATTATAAACCTAAATTACACGTTTTTTGTAAGAAGGCTCAGCATATTTGCATTATAAACATTATATAAATTTAGCATCGGAATACTTGGTACTTATGGTTTTAATTACTTAACGTTTTACAATTAATGTGTTCTTTAGTATCAACTATTTACTTAAAAATAACCTTTTTTCTTTCTTAGTAATTATAATATTTTATTTCAGAAAGCAAAAAAACTAAGAATTGTAATATTAATTAAATTTTGTTGAAGTGACTTTATGTTCTGTAGCACCAACCATTTGATCCGAAGATAAATCTCATTATTTGGCTTCAATTAGCATGATCTACTTTTTTATATTCAAGTGAATCAGTCAGAGATAAATGTTTACATTCCACAGTCTCAAAATTTCATGGTCATTACTTCAAAATTAGTATAGTATATTCAATTATCTCATACTAGTTCAGACTATAATATAGTTATCTACTTTATAAAAATTCTAAAAATAAAAACTTTCATAGTTGTGTTGCGAAAGCTCACAGATAGACAACATTTATTTTTTTGTTTTTTTATCTCTCTATTAATTAAAAGTTTGAACAATAGAATTAACGTTTTGACGTATTGTGATAAATAAATACATCTCTCCATTTTTGAAACCGTACAAGTATATTTTACTTAAATATATTTGAGTGATTTTACTATTTTTCAAATATATTCTTTATAATCTGAAACATGTTTTGACTTCAATCATTATGATCACCTAAAATATAAAAAAATTGTTGTCTTACGTGTTTTAATTGGTGTTAAACGTTATTTGATCACAAATAATAATAAAATGTTACATATGTTAATCATTTTCAAAAAGTTTGGAATTTTTTTAGTGGTACGTTCAGGTATTGACGAATTACAAAAACAGGTAATTTTCCGAAAGAACTAATAATAAGAGAAAAATATCCGGAGGACGTTCCAATAATATTTTGAGACAATAATTATTCGTGTCATCTATACAGCTCAATAAATTAAATTTGTAGTGTAGTTATAATTGGTTTACTTTTTATTGAACATATTATCAGAAAAAAACAGTATTCTATAAACAGGAGCAATCACTCAATATGAAAATGTTGTTTACACTACATCAGTTAGTATTTTTGCTTCGTGTAAGGATTACATTGTAATTATTTACCAAATTTCTTAATATTTTGAGAAGAATTTATTACTACAAAAATCAAGAAAGTGTGATCAGGCTCAAAGTTATTTGCATTAAATTTTTTAAATGTGTCAACGAAAGAGTGTTGGATTAATTCATTTAAGACTAAAAAGTAATATCTGTTCCGATAGAAAATGTGCCATTCTTTGGAATGATCTAAACATCCAGAGTCTCAAGTTTGGAGTACAATTGTACAGGGAAAAAGAGTTTCGCAAAACTATTGCTCGGAAATTCCAAAATTGTATGATTTTCATTTGGCTTTAAGGTAACATGAAAAATCTATATCAAGCACATTCCAGCCAGACTTCACAACCGTAAGTTGTTTACACCTAGAAGGTATGGGAAAAACATACTGGATATATCCGAAAGCTGTTTTTTTCGTTTTCCGATTTTCGGGTTACTTCTTGGTTATTATTTCAAGAACAGAAATGGCAGAAGAAAATCTTTAAAATATAGCACAGCTATATGGCCCATAAACTGAATTAAAGGATTAGTATCAAATATTTCGACTGGACCAGAAATAGAACGCGTGCTACGCGGGTTTTTACCATCGAGTTATCAGACGCCTCCAGACTAGGTACGAGACTTTTCTTCCCTCCTGAAGACCAAAAATTCACATTCTTCACGGTCTAACTTCATTAGAACTTCAGTGAAGTGTGGATATTACGTGAGAATTGATCAACGATGTATTTATTTCATTGAAAGCCGTTCAGAATGTGATCCTTTCATTGAAGACCGTGAAGAAAGTGATCCAGTGAATTGTAGGCGAGACTGGCTCAAGCTATGCAACGGAGGAATATGACATGCACCTGGTCTGCAATCGACTCGGATAGATCAGTCGGTAGGGCACTCCCGGGTTCGATTCTCGGTCCGGTCCAGATTTTTCCATCCTAATCCTTTAATTCCGTAATAATTAACATATAAAAATTGGTTTAATTGATTTCGGAAAACTATTTTATAGCTTAAAGAAAAATTAAAACTGATTTCAACTAAATTCCAGAAAACATTTTTAGAAATTAGTCAGTGTTCAGTGGAAGGTTTTTGTCCTCTAGAATAGGGTTAAATTGATAACACTGTGTGACTTGTTAAGTAGATCAATTTTCGGAGTTTTTAGCCCAGCGCCAAACCCAAAAAATAAGCGGTTATGACAATCTGGTTAAACTAGACAACAACATAACCGGTAAGATTTTTTATCTACAACATGAAATTATTAACGGTGTGTCGTTATTATATGTTTAACCTAAGAAAAAATTATGTCAGTCTATAAACCTGTCAACATTTCCTAAAGTAAAATATTACTACGAATATTTGCCATGAAAAATAATAAATAAAGAAGGGATTGTCGTGTTCTAAGAAGCGGAGAATAACAGAAGCTCGTCCTCCATACAGGCAATTTTGGATCAAGAGCAAGTGAAGGACGTGACCGGATTTCCTTATTACTTAACAGGAACTAATCGCATTGGATTACAACGAGCCATCTCCGTTTAGATAATCGATGCTTGTCAATCAATCGCCCAGTAACGTGCCGGATGTATACGCGACCGCAACTCCTCTTCGCTGCCAGGCTACAAGTTTTCTGATAGGTTATCCCGAGTGTCACGCGAGAGTTTGGAAATTACTTTTGAGCTCTTTATTGCTCTGGGGCCGATTCTCTCTCCCTCTTGCGCGCACCACAGCATCAGCAAACCCTTAATCTTACAAGTTGCGGCGAGACGCAGGCAACTGGCTGATCACGACGAATGGCCCGGTGAGCGCCCATAGGTCTTCGTTTGCCGCGGGGGAAAGAGAATGACCGCGAGACACTGCGATAGAATTTCAGGGCCTTCGTCTTTGATTTACAGGTATACAAGAGGTTCGGTCCTTAATACGAAATGTAGTGTCTAGGTTATCTCTGGTGCAAGATAAGCTCATGTTACGAAATGAAGGGCATCTCGTTGCAGCCAAATGTATGAAATAATATCAGTTTGATGTTAAAAAAAAACAATACATTTATAAAAATAATATCTTCGTTCGAAAATAAAGACAAAAATGAACGAGATAGAAATGTATAACTTTAAGTTAAAGGGTTTTTTCTCTACCAACTTAGATAGAAAAAATGAAAAAGTGGCATTGAAATTTCTAAACAAGTTTGGTTCCTTATTTGTCGACGTATACATCATTAGAAAATTAAAATGTTGTGATAAATTAGTGATTTAATTTAAATAATTATATATATTGTAATAAATAGATAAGAAGTTATTTAAATGAATTGCCAAACAAAATTTTATTGAATTATTTAAACAATTAATTTTCAGTTTTATTAAATTTATAATTCGTTCTGAAAAAATTTATTTTATTTTGACAGAAAATATCGAGAAATAATTACTACTTTAAACTTTATAATACCATTTATTTTATTTAATAGAAATTTATAACATTTTCTCTGAGGTTAAATACATTTTAAGTTTCAATTTTCAGAAATTTGATAAATCTTATCTCAGGGTCGTTTAACGGGGCTTGATAAGTAAAGAACAATCATAGAATTTATAAATTAAGAAATTAACAATCAAAACCAAAACGAGACGAACTAAATCTGACGAATACCTTTAACTATCCTTTACAAACTTAATTAACTTGTTTTCTACTTACACAAATGTTCGTCTGGTACCAGACTTAGATTCCTGGGCTTGAGCACACAATTGACACTAAAAAAGACCATGAATCACTGACTCTACACTTGATTGTCAAACAAACGGTCGTAGTTATTGAATTTTCCTCCGGGAACTTGATCTGCTACACCTCCGGATCATCAGTCAGACATATTGTTACACATTGTCTTTATGTGGAAAATGATGATCTCAGTACGCGAAGGACCCTTAATTTGATTACTTTTTGCTGTCGCTGACCAAACTTTATACTTGTATTCAAAACTTGTAACTTTCTCAGTTGGATTTTACTCGGGCCACGCGGTTCGTTCTCTCAAATTTTTACTTCCTCTCCCTACTACAATATCAGTGAGACTGCCGTTACAGAAAGCGCTCGTACCCCACGACCCATTGTCGTCTTTGAAGAATTGGTGCTGCTAACAATCCAATTATTAAAATCATTACTGGCCTCTAATTATTAAATCCTATATATATATATATATATATATATTAGACAGATACAGATACTGTCTCCAAAGAGAACAATATTATTCGCTTCAAACATTTTCTCAAATTATGTTTAGCCAAAGTTTTTTTAAAATACAAAGTAACTCTGAAGTCATTGCTTTTATGACGAGAAAGTTTTTTAATAATGATTCTTCGAATTAAATGAGAATATGTTAATTGTACATAAAATTTTCTCTTACATTGGCTAATAATTATTTTAAGAAGTCAGTAGAGATAATTACCCTGAATATAATTATGAATAGGAATGGTAAGAGCGAACACAATCGAAAGACAGTTTAAAGCAATTTTTAACATTTAAATGTTGTATTGGATGTTGAAGTTTGACTTTTAAGATAACATTATGACAGTCACTTGTTTAAATAAATTATTATGTCTGGTAGCTTGAGGCCTGATTTCATACAATAAAAGGTTTAAGAAGAAAAATCATTATTTACGTAGTTAAATATTCAAATAACATGAAAATTGGTTTTATACGAACCTAATAAGTAAAAGGCAAGTATTTAAAAACTTAAGTATGTCTAAAATTTAATAATAATAAAGACAGCCAAATACAGACAAAATAAGTGATAATATAAATACCACACAACGTTTCTGGGAGCCTAGAGCGACTCAGCTACACTCGTCAGTTGACAAAACTCAAAAGCTTGTATATGTACTTGTTGAAAAACACTGAACAGGCATGATAACATCATACTTGAAAACTCTCCGCAGGCACGGAATTCTTTCACTAGTTAGTTTTAAGCCCAGTAAAACATATTTATGTACCGCTGTTTACGCCTGGCGGTGAATATTTATTTTTTTATTTATTTATATTCAGCTACAACTTACACTTATTTCTGATAAATTATTCGTACAAATCACTCAGTTGTTTTTTGAGTCTCACAGTTTCTAAGTTCATTTGCAGTTAGGTTGTCCCGGGGTTGCAGACCTTGGACACGTGGTAAGGGTTGAGGGTTGTCCGCTATTCCCGTTGTAACAGTCGGTCAGCTGCCTTCTAAAATGTCCGAGGCACAGAGAAGGGAATGCTGCGTCCCCACAGCAAACCCATTTCCGGCCATCGGAAGGACGTGGGACAAGTACCTATTGTCCGTCCTACCTGATGTATGATTTCTAGGGTTTGTCCTACATCACTTTTAGTCCAATGCCAGGAAGGATCCTAAAACCATAGCCGCGGGGCTACTTTCCTCTACCCTTTCCATCCACCTTTAAAATCCTCCACGTGGATTACCCTCATATAGCTTGTTACTCTGAAAAATTAGATTCTAAATATGTAATGTTAGTCGAATATATGAAGAGATTTAACGTATTTCATTTTTCGTATGGCACATAACTTTAAGTTTATAAATCTCCGTTAAGTACAGACTCCAGTCTGACGCTTAGACTCTACCGTTGAATTTCTTTCGATGCACTTCTATCGTCTTGATAATAGCATTTAATTTTTTGCTTACACAATATTTGCCATTGTTACTGCTTGATATTTATTGTCCCACTCATTCATAAAATTTCCCTTTAAATGTAGGTGACAGCTTCTCTTTAAAGAGTTCTCAGTATTGAGATAATCGTAATATTAACTCCAGTACCAGTGTCCTGCACGAGTCAAAGTTTATGATACGACTGCAGTTGATGGGACATCAAAGTAAAAACCTGTGGCTACATTGGTGAACCACGATGCCACGTCCGCGGTCAACATTTACCCGAAAACGCAACTGTGCTCCAGTCGAAGCACTAACATTTCGAATATTTATCCACGTTTCACGTTACGGAGTCTACCAATCACATAATGCAATGGCACAGTATAAATACAGTTACAAAAAAAATAAACGTGGATGCGAAATATTAAATTAAACGACTGCTATTTAGTAGTTCATTCGTTTAGATCCAAATCATAAGATCAATATTTAGTGATATATATTAAATTAAACGTTTATCTGGATTAAGGAATTAAGATATTAACTTCATTCTAGTAGCCTAAAGATAGGAACTACTTATTAATTATGGAGATGTGTATTATGTTTCTATTCAAAATGGTGAAAGACTGAATCAAGAGTTTATCTCAAGGAAAATCACGATTAAAGTTATTTATGAATCTATATTTATTTATTTATTAAAATTCTTGCATATAAAAAGTTATGCTGTTAATAGTCGCATTATCGCTCTACGAAAGTAAAGTTTTTAACAATGCTTTCAACTGAAACATTTAATGTCGTCACATTACAAGAAACCGTTTTCTGACATGACGTACAATCCAGAGAATTAATTTATTCTCAAAACTAGTTATGTAATTAGTGTTTTTTAACTTCGACATAATCCGTTGTAAGTATCCTTAGTAGCACTACTGCTGTAGAAAAATGTGTTTAATGTTTCATGTACGTGTAGTGAATTTTTAAGTGGAGTCGAGTTAATTACCTACCTTATTATTTATCATTCATACATTCTTCTAGCCTATCAATCCTTCTTGTAGAATAAATTGGTTAAGTACCAATTATTGTAAACAAAACGGAGGACTGGGTGGGACAGAGTCTCTTAGAATTTGGTAATAAGTTAATTACAGAAGTTTAATTGGATACCTAGAATTAATAAAGAAAATCCTGAAGATCTGCTTTTGACACGGAAATGCAATTAAATTCTAAAAAGGAGAGCAGGCAAAACGTCTGTTGCGGCAAGAGGGGAAGATCGTCAAAATAAATTTTAAAGGATGGAGCATATTGCCAGCGCATTTGAAGGTCTTTTCAAATGCGATTTGCAGTAACGAGTTGTACCTGAACACACTATTCACCAAAGAATATCTCTTTAAACCGCGATGCACACAAAATGGCCCAGTAAGGTGCTTCCTAATGAACGTTCAGTTTTATGAACGAGAGGTTAGGTTCATATCTACGAATAACCCTAAGCTCTACCTATACAAATATTAAATAGAGTCTTAAATAGGAAAAAGTTGAAAGTAGTTTTTCATATTTAACAAACAAGTTATATAGAGTCGTAATTTACATGATATTTAGGATCATTTTCATTTTTATAATGATAAAACTCAAGGAATTTATAATACTGGATAATGCATATCCTTTTATGTTGAGAATTGTTTCCTATTTTCAAACAGTAAACCTCGAAATTCGACAAATGTCTCATTGCAGTAACAAACATTTATGATACTCAAATTGATCAACAAACTCAAACTCGGATCACATTATTCTGAACCATAGTATTGTCATTTGGTGTGGTACAAGGGAAAGGTACCGAATTGAACAAAAGGGGAACTATAGTAATTATGGTCTATCGGACGTAAAAGGGGGATATAGCGTGATTATAAATTTCCCCAAGAATGGAGAATTAGAACAAACAGAGAACTAGAGCAGCTCATAAATAACGAGGACATTGTTAGGTTTTATCAAGAGCAGAAGGTTGGCCTGGATGGGACACGTACTTAGGATGGATGAAAGCAGAACACCTAGACGGATTATGGACTGGAAGTCAATTGGGAGGAGGAAAAGGGGGAGACCCCGGACAAGATGGGTGGATGACATCGAGAAGAATATACAAACCATGAAAGTAAGAGCATGGCGGAGACTGACACAGGAGAGGGCGGAAAAGAAGAAAATTGTTAATAAGGCCAAAACTCACATTGGGTTATAGTGCCAATAAAAGAAGAAGAAGATATATTTCCCCAATTGTATAACGGATCAAAAAATTTTTGAAATGAAATTTTTCTAATGGTTTTGAAAATTATTTAATTTTGTAGCAATAACCATGGTAAAATTATACCCACATTTAGTACATTAGTTTTAAAAACAAATTTGTTGGTGTGTAAGCTGTAGTACTATAATGTTTAATATTGATAGCAGAAAATACGTTTCAATAAATTGTATGTATAAGATTGAATATAAATTCAATCATTTATAATGCAGAAAACAATATTTTTAAGTAATAGATGACCGTGGCAAATTGACAAAAGTTATTCTTGACAAAATTCAAAATAATTTTGAAAACCATTATAAATTTTTATTTTTAAAAAATCTGAGGAAAGATGTATAGCCCAATGCAAGTCATATTAATGAAAAATTATTGAAGAAAAATAAGGAAATCATTTATAAATGCATCGTAAAGATTCATTACTATTTTTTTCAAGCATTTAAATAGTAAATGTTTTAATAAAATGAATTATTCAATATTTCATCAGATTTTGCAGATATTGAATGAATAAATTCCAGTAATTGGTAGCTAATTATAATATTTTTAAAATTGGCAAGGAATATAAAAAATGAAATCTTTGGTAAATAGGAATAATTAAACTCTCTTGAGATTTATTTTATTCATCAGCCATTTTAGAACAAAATATTCCTGTAATTTCTTGACCGTCAACAATATAATTTCAATAATAGTATCCATGAATCTTAAGTACGAATCAGATAAACAATTATTTTGGCAACAATGGACAGCCCGTAAATAATGTAGCACATTTACCGTTATCGACTACATGGTGTAAAATTTTCTATTTCCAATCCTGTAAGAAATAACATACTCCAAAAAATTTGAATCCACAATCCTTGAGGTTATCTACTTTTCCTGCGTTTCCTGCAACCGATGCACTGCGATTACTTTCAATTAGGAACAGAGGTTCTCCGACTCCCCGCAAAATTTTACGCTCCAGCGTTGAGAGACACAATTTGTTGACTACAATTCCAGCATGTGCCATTCCAAAGCACTCCGACAAACGAGATTAAATCTCAGTTAAACGCTGATATGGTTCTCGTATTTTAGGTGTTCGTTCACTACACTCTTTTATTTACTCCTTGCAACATTACAGTGTAGGAAATGGGGTCAGCTACGTACTTCCTGGATACAGTGAGAACAGTACGAATTAAGAGCAGCTGTAAAACTAGACACCAACGGAACGTTTACTGGCCACAAAGAAGGTTGGACTACGTCGAAAACAAAGATAAAGGAAAAACGTAGTTAAGTGATAAAATTGAACAAGTAACGTACAAATTACTGGAGCTTGAATGTAGTAAAATATTGTTGAACGAACAGTCATTCAAATGTCTATCAGTGTCTAAATATAGAAATAAAACAAACCTTGCTTAGAATATTAATATAGCTACAGTTATTTATCAATACATGAGTTTAGATTTCTATTATATTATAAGAAAACCACTTAATTGGACCGTTTTATTGTTAATATTAATTATATGCCTGAGGACCACATAGGCATATAATTTATATATCTATTATATTTGAATATTTTTCGCTCAACTCAACACTTTTACCTAATCTTAAATTAATTTTGAGGGTAAATTATTGTGCAATGAAAATAAAAGATCTCCCGATTGTGTAATAATAATAAAAAGTAATAAATTATTTTACGACCACTCAGATAACAATTTGTTTCATTACGAACGTACCTATTCCTAAAATAATAACTTAACTCTGCAAACCTCTACCTCTATTCTTCCCAAAATGTAACATAATTTTTGCGACATATTTAATTATCCTATCTAAAATAAACTCGAATATAAAACATTATTATATGTTTTGTTACATTTTTCTGCAAAATTGACAAAAACAGTTTACAAAAAGACTTTTTAAAAAATCATGAGTTTTACAAGACTCTGAGAACTGGAATAGAACTTCTACTTCAGTATTTGAGATTCGATTTACATACTGTCAATTTATTTTATTTTTAAGTGTATCTAAACTTTGACACGATTCTGTCATATTTTTATTTATATATATATTCTCATTTTTCATATTTTCTTTTCTTCGTTTCTTTCATACATTCCCAGTTAGGTTGTAAATAGTTCCAAAATTTGTGAGTACGAATAGTTACATTATATTGGAATTATGCTCTCATTGTTTTGAAAAAAAAAATTTACTCTCTGTTTATAATTTGTTCGGAGTAACCAATTATTATTCCGGAAAATAAAAAGTTTAACAATTTTATAATAAATAGAATTATAAATAAATTACATCAAGATTTCTTTTCGATTACCGAATAGAGAGAAAGTAAAAGAGAAATGATTTGCTTTCTTAAGGATAGCTTAAATCTGTTCTAGAAACGTCACAAAGATATTACTTGAATTCTAAGAATTAAATATTTTCCGAAAGCAAAGGAAACGCTATTTATAAGTAAGGAAGCAATAACCATTGCTCTGAATGGTAATGAAGTTATAACGAAGGCCTCTGGTGCAGTTTAGTGGATAAGGCGACGATAAATCTTCGTCCGAGTTAGGGTTGGCGATTCCAGCGCGCAGTCAGCAGGTTAGGTAATTCTTTGCGAAAACATGGCGGACATCAGCAGGGAGGGGCCTCCGAGAACAAAAGACAAACAGCACGCGAAGTGTCACGGTAGCTCGTCCACTGCGCCCGGGCCTTTTAATTGTTGACCTTTCCCATCAACAACTTTTCCCTCCTTTACCCTACGAACCTTCTGTCTTCCTTTTCCTGATCAAGCTAAAACCTGAAAAGCACGCAATCTAACTATAATTAGATTTCTTTCTATCAGCCTGAATCCACCGCTGATCTGTAGCACTGGTTTTCCACCCTGTAACGGCAGGATTTTGAAATTATAAGGCATGTGTCACGTTTACTAAATATATATAAATTTATGCTTGCATTTCTTCACTGGTTAACATAATCAGTTACACGATTTCAATACTTAGTTTAAAATATATTTAATATGTTTTCAAATAAATCTTTGGTAGTATTTTTATGCTGTAATCCACCTAGTAATCACCAGACTTAATCGGACTGTCAGTTAGTTATATTCAAACGCAGATACATTTAAAGTAATGAATCTGCCGGTTTGATAATTCGTTCAGCCGCAATATTTTCCACATTCCAATGAAACTTTTTATCTAGTTAAAAGATTTTTTTTTGCATTCGCAATTATCAATCTTAAATGATTGGCAACTACAGCGATAATATATAATAAGAAAGAAAATTTTGTTAAATACCTTGTTCGATAATAAATAATTATAAACTTTAGAATACGTATTAGTTATAGTTATAATTTTAACTACGATTGGCACAAACTATCTTTTTGAAAATAGAAACCTTTCAGCGAGACCTTTGCGTTCTTAAGTAAAATATTTTTAGTTTTTTTACTCTTTGTTATATAAGCAAGTTATGTGTCATCTAAAAAAAAGTAATGCAGTGCTGTACATGATCTCGTCATAAAATGACCATACTTTAATATCAATTTTGTACAGTTATTTGTAGAAAATTATATTGGAAGATATAAGTAAAAATAATTGGCAAAAGTCGAAAGAATTCATTTGGATTCAAATAATATTTGTTTCCAGAACTTGTATAATGGGCCATTGTTGTGTCATTTCTCAAGAACAAAATAATTAAGGTGGTATTTGAGTCTAGAAAGATAACAAACTTTGTGTCAAATTATTTAGCTTAAGTAGCCATCACGATCTGAATTAAGTATTACTTTGAAACCTTAAACGTGTTATAGATTCGTAATACGGTAACACTTTGTGAAAGTTGATCTATGCGAATAATTGCAACGACGGCTCCAGTATCCTCGACTCGAGTAGTAGCAGATCCTCTAATTTTCAATTTTTCAACCTAAGATATGTTTTAAGAAAGTTTTATTGCAATTTCCTGATTTACTAAGGTGTGAAGAAGTAAAACGTCTCCACTGAAATATCTGGTGGTTCACTGGCCATGGCGTATCTGAAAAGAACAATTTAGGAATTTAGTCGTGGCGCCAAGCTAACAATGTTACACTGTCATTGTTAACCACTGTTTTCTACTGTCGTGAAACAATGCCCAACAATTAATATTCACAATATTAATAGATTTTATAATAAATTTGCAAATACTTCAAAATAAATCTTATAATTATTCATATCAGTGATGTCTGATCTTTACAGTAAATTTATTAGAAATTTTACTTTGAAATTCGAACGTAAAAATTCATTTTAGATTTGTTATTCATTCCATTAGTCCTCGGTAGAGGAAATAGGATACGTCAATATAAGATTACAAGAAAATAATAAATTATAACAATTATAAAGTTTTAAAAAACAAACATTATACTTTACAATATATATATATATATATATATATATATATATATATATATATATATATATTGTAATGCCAATTAATTAGGCCATTAATTGTTAGGACGTAAAATTTGAATTGTTTGAGAAATCCATTATAGCGCCCTGATCGAACAAAGCAACAATGAGAGAAGCGAGTTCACTTTGCTTTGTCGAAATATCAAAAATAGCGTATGCTCGGGAGAGCAAGGAGTCGGTTTGCGGAAAAACATCGTGAGGAGCAGAACAAGTAATATAACTGTTCGTTAGCGGAGAAAGATTGTTAGGAGCTGTTGGCGGAAAGACATTATGAGGAGCAGAACAAGAAAGATAATTTGAGCAGAGACTATACATCGTCAATGTATAACTAGTTAAAGTTGTAAATTAATACGAAGAAAACATTCACGCCGTAAGTATTGCAGCGTAAATAATTGATAAGTAAGAGTATTTTAAGTCTACAGCCAGGAGCTAAAGAAAAGTTAGTTCGCTCCGAAAGAATAAACAGTTAAAATAAGTCGTCAAGGAGATACGTTGCAGTTTACGTCCAATTCAGTAAAAGACTAATAAATCTACGAATCATAGGGTTCCGGTAAGGCGAGCATACCAGATAGCTGTCATTCAGGACGATCATCCGAGTTCCTGGGATCCTATCATTTTTTACTTCAATAGTGTAAAATCTGTGATTTTATGTTTAATCAGTATAATTTTGCAATGGTGTACTTCCGAAACCAAAAGGAATGCTGGTACCAGCTGGACAGATATAAGTAACAAAACCAAAACTAATGATTAATTGTAAACTCTAATTAGAGGATAAGGTCAGATTTCTTTCTCTTTTAATTGTCAATCAGAGTTAATTTTTTTACTTTTAATTTCTTCTGTCGACAGATTATTTAGGTAAATTGTGAACTGTTTGTTAATAAGATTTTTAAATCAATTTTTTTTCTCAATTATCAAACCCAGTAGAGGCCCTGAGAGAGAGAAAGATCTAAAATTTGCTTGTAATTATCTTAATTGCCACAAAATAAATAAATAATTTGTTTGTTAATTTTTGATTATTATTTCATTTAATTAACGCCTTCCATTTAATTATTATCTAAATGGCGTTTCACGTGAGGTAAATTATTCTAATTCATTTAATTAAATAAAGCTCTATTGTTGATTATTAGAATATATATTTATATAATTTAAAACAACGTTAAATATGTTAATATAGCAGTAATTAAAGAAATGATAAGTATATTAATCTTCAATTTCCATTCGGCGCAGTTTCCAGCAGCAAATCTTACTTGAATTCCCGTCGAATTGCTTCATATTTGATTCTCTTATGTAATAAGCTTAATTTTTTGATGAGATATTATAAAAAATATAATGAACAAAAATTCTGGGTAAACGTAATGTAAATTCTGTTTAATTCTTGTGTTATATATCAGAATACTTTGAAAGAGAGCTATTCAATTTTTCTCTTTTCTATTTACATCTGTGAAAATTAACGTTATGTTTGGTTCTAACAAAATTAATTTTCAGTGTGATACTAAAACCGCATATAATTGGGAGGACAATTTACTGACCTCCGTAAGAGTGTTGACGTTCATCGATCTGACGGAATATCGAGCTTGAGGCAATTGCCTCTTGTGTTTCACCTTTATTAGGTCACGGCACCTTTCCAATACATGTTAAGTATGGTGATCAGGTGCTTAGCAAAAATATTTAGAATATTCCCTCAAGGATACAAATCCTGAAGAAAGGAACAAGGTTTCCAGAAACGTTGTATAGTATTTATATCATCCCTTATTTTGTCTGTAACTGGCTATTTTATCTTATTGTCTAATTTTCTATTAGGCCCCCTACTTGCCAACCGTTTAATTAGTGACCATTCCGACAATCTCGAATTTATCAATCAACGATTTTCGTCGATAATTGCTCAAATCTAATCGTTTATAGAATCCTTGCAACAAATAACGCAATTTAGACATGGAAATAAAATTTTGCTAATTTAAAATACCATAGTATATTCGACAATATCTTCTTTATTCTGTATCATTCTTCTCTGGCCTCATTTAATTAGACACACGTTCAGCTTTACCCTAGACTGTTTAGATTCCAACTGAACTGCTTCGTCAAGAATGAAAGATTTTGTAGTAATGAACGGGTGTCGCATGAACCATGTTGTACTGCAGCATTAATAATTATGCCGATCTTGTTCAAAATGAATGGTTGTCTGAAATTATCGATAGCTTCGTTGGACTATTGCAGTCTTTATTGATGAATTACATCTAATGAAGACTGTATAGTTCTCGGGTTTCAACCCGGGTTCCGTCGTCAGTGGTAGCTAACTCCGCCTTCGTCGTCCAGAGACTGATGTCGTCATGTTCGCAGGGAAAATATACATTCTTGAACACCCAAGAATAAGAAACTATATGTAAGTAACTTTTTGGAACCACTGATAATTCTTTAAGTACAAGATTGTTCGTCTGTGGCTCTCTATCTTGATTACAAACTTGTATTTTTCACAGGATACTCGAATTAAACCAGCGATCTATAATCGTCGTATTACCGCAGGCAACAAATCATGCCACCAGCATAATCCCATTTATCTTAAAACAGCTCCTAAAATTCAAAAAATGAACATAATTTCACATGTTACAGTTATTTAATGTGCAGTGGCTGCCATTTTTTTTTCATGTATAATCACACAGCAAATTGAGGCAAGGGCCATGGCATTTCACGTGTGTGTGGCATCGCTCACCAACTAATTTAAGTGCGCTGTGCTGCCTAATCAAACAAAATGCTTCCGTAATTGCAAGTTTTATCGGTAACTGGCATTTCACTCACCGTGTAATGAATTCACAAGTATTTATCTCCAATCGGCACTGTCAATTATCTATTTCATGAATTCTCTGATCCGCGGCACTCAACCGTATGACTACGTCATTAAATTCACATTTGCCTCACCTGATGAATCGCACGCCCAGTGTTGATGGAATAAAATTCTGAGAGTCGTGAAGTGGGTAACGGGAGTGAGTTTTATATACTTTAGAAAACGATCCTCTTGAGTGAATAATATGTAGAGCTTACTGCAGATTCATTCGACGCAATAGTACTCAAAAGAAGGCTTACAATCTAATTCTGTTTCAAAAACGGAAAAAAGAGGATATCGTTATTTATGAAGACTGGAAAAAAAGGTTCCGTTTGCTTTCGGTGCTGTGAAAAAAATCCTAATATTTTCAACGATTCTCCACAAACTGTTTTATAATTTTTAGCACATATTGACCATATATATTTATATTTCAGAAAAAATTAAAACGCTGAATATTATTTTATAAATAATATATACAGAAAATGATTTTTAAACTTAACTAATTGAGCTTAAAACTATTATTTGCCAAAATAACGAAACCTGAATTGCTAGTATAAATATTTACTCATGACCTGATGATGCCTTTGATGAAATATTTCATATAATTAACTTTCTGATTAAGAATAACCGTGGAAAAATTCAATGTTTCAGTTCCAACACTCCGTCAGCGGTTCACTACAGTTAGCGAACAATTTATTATGACACAAAAAATGAACACAGTATCTTCAACAAGTATAAAATATAGGGTACAACATTTTTGTGAACAAAATTTGGCCCCAGCAAAGTTATCAAATGAGATCTCATTTTTTTACAAGGTGTGGTAGGTTGAAATTTGCTATTTCAAAATAAGTATGCATAGAGCTTTAACGCAAAGCTGTATATATAAGAGAATTATAAAGGAATATTACTGTGAAAAAAATTGGACATTATTTGTGTCTAATAACTTACTGAAGTATACAAGGATACAAAAAATAATGGTAGCTCCAAAGAGGATATTCTTAGTGATCTGCAATAGGTGTTTCTTCCTATTAAAGCGGCCACGCTGAACACGCTGACGTTGACCAAGGGTCGCTAACTGCAGCCGTTTAGAAGTTATAGTCGTTTTTTCTTTTTTTCCAATCTTTGCTCGTTTTCTTCCAAATATACGTATTTTCGTGTGAATTAGGGTTCTCTTCCTATGAAAGCGGCCACAATGAACACGCTGTCGTTGACCGCAGGTCGCTAAGCCGTTTAGAAGTATTAGTATTTAGTATTTAGAAAGTATACAAGGATACAAAAAAAAATGGTATCTCCAAAGAGATCTGCTTATATATTATTTAGCCTCGAAATACTTTACATTGAGTTTAATTGAAAATATCACGTTTGGAAACAGTTTTGAGAAACACATTATTAAATATCAGATTATAAAATTTAATGTAGAATATTTTTTGACATTGTGTCTTACAAACATGATTCGCGTATAATATAAATTAATTTTAATGTTGAGAACGTTATCGTAGTGTGTTTTAAGCAGTAAAGTGTTCTGACATGGATATCTTTTATATAATTAGATTTCACCGTAGCCTGTTTAATTTTTACTGTCCGTGTAATTATATGCTGACTTTGTTGTAGTTTTCATCAAATCTTGCGCCAATAAATTTCGCATTAAAGTACATTGTTTTCCATTCCGACTTAACTAAGTTTCTATTAATGCGTGTGGTGATTTGTTTCCCATATTGTGAGTACGCGCACATTTTGCTGACCCGCCGCACCACGCAGCCACAGAAACCGCTGGCCACAATGTTTGCCGTGTTTCTCTCTGTTCCGCCATTTTCTTTCTGAAACAGGAAAAATATTATTAGAAGGCGTGGCATCTTCCCTTAAGTTTCAAAGTGACAAATAACTGCCAGTATTTTTGCCCTCCATTGTAGCAAGTAGGAACAGCCATCGCCGGAAGTTCCAATGTAAACATTGCTCCTTCCTTTCCTCTTCTCTGCATTCGATTTTATTCTCTCTCTTACAATTCTTTTCACCTTCTCCTCTGTGTCTGCGTTTGCGCTTCTTTTCGATTGCTTCCTCCCAGTTCAAATGTTTATATGCGAAATTGAATTTCTGCTATGGTTGATTATTCCAGCTTCATCATTCTGCCTTTTCTCTTTTATTTTATCGTCCGCGTCGATCGTGGACTCTTGACCTTTGGGTAAACTTACATGTCGCCATGTTTTTCCTTAAGAAAAGTCACTTTAGTTCGTCGATGGTTGTTAACTTAATTTAAGAATGTAAACTTTGAAATTTGCATCCTAGATTTAATAATTTCCATAACATAAACTGCAATTAAATAATAAATGTAACTTAATAAACAAAGAGAAATCCGGCGGTCATGAGAACCATACTTGTATCTTCTTGTCTGATTAAATTAATTTAAAATGTAACATAAGTGTAATGTATCATCTGACAATTAATAAATAATTTAATTTAATTAATACTTCAGTTATTAAACATTTATCATAATTTACTTTAAATTTTGTAATAATTTTTAATTTACTTTGGAAAATAAAACGCACGTAGAATACTGAGATATAGCCTGCAGAGAAATAGCAAGCTGCGTCTGATTACCGATGCTTTGTAAATGTAGTAGAAGCGCAAACCATTGTTACAGAAACTATCCTGTAAACATTGACGCAAGGAAATTCATTGTGTTCAGGACATGTACGTAAAAGTTACGAGATGATAAGCACATGGTTACAGGCTGTGGTAAAAATGCCTTGCCGCTGTCTGTATATCCCGTCCGTAAGAATATAATGAAAGTTTTAAGAATAACATTGATGTTGCATCATGACGGAGTTCTCACATGACGACTATAGTCCCGCCTTCTCCCTCCTCTTTTCTCCTACTGCTATTTCTCGCGACCTATTCATATATTTATTTACTATGACCTGAATTAATATTTTTCAGTTTTCATGCGCCTTTTAAAAGGTATTCCTACTATCCCTACTCTTTCTGTCCATAATATACTAATAACCTTTCTTGCTTTCCCACTTCTTTGAATATTGGATAAAATGAGATCATATTAATCAGTAAAATATTTCATCTGTCGAAAAAGTTGGTATGACCTCATGCCCGACATTCCTTAGCTATTAATGAAGGAATCTACTGACACATTATCAGCTTATTGGCAAGTGTTGCACGTGTCTTCTATTAAAAAACAAATAGAATACGTCCCCCGCTTGTATCCTCTCTTCGCATCATGGACTGTCACGCCATTTTACACACACAGGGTGTCATACGGTTAGCAGCCATCCAAGACGATTTTCCGAAGCGTTTCTGTAATAAGAGTACCAAGGTTCCCCAAGATACCTTTTCAAAGCGAGGTCAGGGGAACGAGACTAAAATGTGGTGGAGCCCCAAGATGATTAAACCAAATAATTATTTGCAATCTTGTAACTGATCTGGAAGAATATTCTCAATAAATTTCCTGGAGACAGCGTCCGTAAGAAGTTTAGAGAGATCATGTCGACCTACTGAGACAGTCGCCTACAATTCCTTACCACACATTCATGTTGTTCAGCCATAATTGAACAATAAGGATTTCCAGCTCCCCACAATGTTGCGAAAATTTCATCTCTCCCAAATATTTTCTTCTCTGTAAACAAGAAATAACGCACAAACAACGGATTGGAATTTTGATTAACAAATGATCGACCCTATTTCGACATGGATGAGTGGAAAGTATGTTGAAGACTAAACAAGAAAGATGATACGGGTTCAGTGGCTGCTTTCGAATGATACTTTAAGATTCTCAGGATCTTGTTCCACAGCCTCTAAAATATGTTCATTCTGGCCACTAGTGAGAGGAAATCTCAGTCTTCCTCGACTATTTTTGTATTACGAAAAAAAATTTGGAAACCTAAGCCAACAAAGATCATAACCCTTAGGACTGGAAATACCATCGTATACATTCCTGCAGCTTTAGTCCATTACCATCTGCCCGTCTGTACATAATAATCGCATTCTCCTATTCCTCAATGAACAACCTGAAATGTTATAGAAAGCTTGTTTAGCTAACTTAAAGTTCTACGTAATGTAATGATATTTTAAGATTATTAGTAAATTATTAATGTAAATTTGTATTTTTTTGGTGAAGACGCGTATATACGATGACCTAGCCGTCTGGTGGACTCTGACTCCTTACCTCATCTAAAGTCGAATGCATATTATTTAATATTGCTCAGAGACTGGAAAATTATCTATAACGCAGAACTTGAAGTATAAAGAAGAGATTTAATGAAGAGAAAGAAAAAAGAAAGATCAAGAGCCAACCGTCTTGATCGAGCGTCGATCGTTGAAAACCTTCTGGAGGAGGGAAAATTCTTTAAATATATCAATCCCAAAGTGAATATCCAAGAGTAATAACAAAATGGCCGCCTAAAGCTAAATATTATCAGTATTTTCTACAGTCTTCATTCACACACCAGAAGCAAAACGTAAGGAGACACGGGAATTTGGTTGACGGGTTTAATGAAGACAGAAAACAGTTTTTACCACATGCTCAACGTCTTGTGACTCCGAAGCATACACCGGTTTAAATCCAGCCGTTGTTTATTGTCAGAAAATACCAATGAATAACTTAGATTTCGGTTTGAAACCAGCGACATGAAAATCCAAAAGAGGAATTTTGCCGTTTCGGGTTATGAGTTCGGTCCAAGGACAGGCAAATACCAACGGTTAACTCGTCCTTCAGAGTTGTGAATTTCTCATGGTTATTCCGCTATATCGCAAAAGTCGGTCCCATTTTTTGTGGAAAATGAAGAAAACCTTACAGACAAAAATTTATACGGCATTGATTTGGGATTACTTAATATATGTATCTTAGTGAAATATTAAATTACTTGATCTGGACCAAGGAAAATTAATTTTTTTATTTACTAAGAAGTAATTACTCACATTTTGGAATAATCTATGAAAAATATTTTTTATTTAACGCGTATAAAATGCAGTTAATTATAAATTCTGGAATAATTAATTCAATCTCAATATAGAAATTATTAGTATATTAAATAAAAGTTGCTAGCATTAAATCATTGATTTGCTGATATAAAAAAGATGAAGTATAATTATCGATCTATTAATGACGTGTTAAACATGTTTCCGTGTTAACCATGTAAGGTGATAGTTGAGGTGTGTTTTTGCAATTGGGCGTGTTAGTTTAAAGGGGTTGACGATTATCGAGGACCACTAAGTGGCCCGCCAGGCCTATCCTATCCGGCAGCTATCTGCAGTGCGGGGGAGGGCAAGGGGACCTTGTTATTAGACATAATACGGTTCACGTGATGAAGCGCTAACCTAATCAGCCACAGATTGCCTGCAAATTTCAGAGATCGACCTTTGGAAGACACGTCTCAACGTTAGAATCCATGCGTCGAAGGACAATCTAATTATTAATTAACGGAACTATTTTCATGTGTTTTAATTTGTTCTTGGGAAGCTGAGTTTTTTCAATCAGTATTAACGTACTAAACTTTCTTACTTATCAGGATACCATGCGCTTATTTACCTTTTGTTTTTGTGTACCGATATTATTGCTTTATATACTGAAGTTGATTTTCACGTATAATTTTATTCTCTTGTGTAGAAATAAGAACTTACAAAGCAATAGAAAACTAAATACGTTGGATTGGTTTTTTGTTTATTACACGCTCAATAGGCTGAATACATTTGGCCTAGCGTTCATCCAACATTTTCAAGCATCCAATAAGTACGTTTTCTGTAGGTTCTAAAATTACGTGTTAGTTTTGGCGGTCAACCTGAATTATTACTTACTTCTTATGAAATAAAAATACGTAGCTGCGAGCCAAATTTGGTGAGATAATGCAGTAACAACAGTTCGAAATTCAATTCGATAATTTTCGTCATAGAATCGACCCAGATCTGACCTTTTTAATTGTTTTGATGGAAGAACACCTTCTTTATTTACAAATTTAGATGTTCTACATTATTTACTGTCGCTTTCTGTCCGATAACAAAGCCTAGTAGTGCGTCGTTTTCTTTAAATATTCTATTAAACGTATCCGGTCCTAATTAACGGAAAACAGTAAAATCTGTGTTGCAAGGCAGAGAATATTATTATTATTTATTGAGATTTATTATGGTCACGTCGACATCGTGGGTCATTAGCGACCCGTATGTTATCACAATAGATTACATAGTGTTACTATTTATATACATCATTACTCTTAATATATGCGATTTGGTTTCTGTATTTGTTGACTTAAGTTTGCTTCCTCGATAAATTTTATGAGATCCATGGCTGCTACCGAAGGATTACCACCAATTCGCTAATATTCCGAAGATTTCTTTATCAAATAAAAGAAATGAATGTTTCATAAATTTGTATGGCGCATTGGAGTTCTTGATGGAAAATTTCAAGATAATTGCAGATTCGCACTAAATTATAAACACAATGAATACAAAGGGCACATTTTCATGAATAATAAAGGATCAGGGTGGAAAAATCTCGATAAGACTGGGAATCGAACACGGGTTTCGCACTTTGTACTTGGGTGAAATCCCATCTGATTTATCCATAGTCGGCTTCTCGTCACGCGCGAGATTCCTCCATCCAAGCCTGACCAACAATTTCATAGATCACATTATTCACGGCCTAATTTTAGGACTTAAATGAATAATGGATAATACGATTCAATTGGTGAAAGGTGCAGTGAATTAATTGAGAAACAGATTAAATTCTTTCAAACGAATACAGCCATATAGGCCATTAAACTGATTTAAAGGACTGGGATGGGAAATTCTCGAACGAACCGGGGATCTAACCTGGGACCTCATTTCGGCACGTGACCGATATACTGACCAGGGTAGTAATGTTCCAACATTGAAATTTGAAAATTGATCAGCCGTTTTTGTTGCCAATTTTATCATCTTCTTGCTCATGTTTACTATCTAAGAATTATTTATATATTTGTTCTGTTCTTAAATGATCACCCGCCTTGAAGCAGGTCTGCGAGGGCTATTCTCTTGCAGGCAGTACCTGCGAGGGATGTTCTCTCGCAGGTAGAACCTTGTAGGAGAGACAGGAAAAGGCTACCTTAGGGGATGCCTTTTCCTCTCCGTTTTTGAACTAAGGTTCCCTCAAGCCGAGGCATCTCGGCCTGTTTTGAGAGGTGTATGTTCTGGGGTCGCAGACCTTGGGCATACGGTAAGAGTTGTTCTCTGTCCCATTGGAACAGTCGGCCAGCTGCCTCCTAAACTGGTCGAGGCACGGAAAAGGGAATGCTGCCACCCCACAGCAAACTCTTCTCCCGCTATCGGAAGGGCATGGGACAAGTACCAAATACCCGACCTACCTGATGCAGGTTTTACTAGGATTTTCCCTGCATTACGTTTAGGCGCATGCTGGGTAGGATCCTTAAACTATAGCCCGGGGGCCCTAGTTAACCCTTGTCTACCTCCTCTACCCTTCCGCATCCCCCCTTTCAAATACCTTCCTATGCTATTAAAGGGGAGTTGCCACCATGTGGATTACCCTCATTTAGCCTGTTACCCCCCCCCCAAAAAAAAATGAGCACCGGAAATAACCATATTTAATATATATATATATATATATATATATATATATATATTGTACATCAGCCTCCATAGCAGAAATATATATCAATATCAGCAATTGTACGAATTAATCGAGATGTGATTTCAGTTACAAAAGAGATTAAGCGTACGTGGATTTGCTAGTCTAAAGCGCCATTGGATAAATGACATTAATAGGCGCTTAATAGCTGGCTTTTACATTTTGACTTCTTTTTTACGATTTATATTGCATCCCTGAATATGTGATATTTCCAATTCCGAACATTGGTAATATTCTCCGAAGCATATCTGTAAAGTTCAAAGTTCATGGTTCTAATTTAATGACACATACAAATTATTATCTCAGTTATCTGAACTGATTAAGATTCAATATTTATTAAAAACTATTGTTTCACTGCACCAGAAAACATGATTTATAAATCAGTATGCGAGCACATTTTATAACGTATACTTAGAGAGGATGTACATGGAGATAATATAACAACCAATAACATTTTATGCATTAAATTTCTATACCTGCTATACAGTGAAAAGAATAATCGTAATCATTAGAATTGAAATATAATAATGTACGTATATATGCTTAGAATAATTATAAATATAAATATATATTTCATATAGAAAGGACGTAATTATTCATCATTATATTGAATAATTATGTCCTTTCGATATGAAATCAATCGTAGATATAAAGTTAAAATTTTACAGTGAACGCCTGATAGTACATTATAAACATCCCCTCTTGATAAAAATATTTTTCTTAAAAAAAAATTAATTTTAATGCAATTATATAATTTGTTTTGGAACATTTTATTTATATAGAAATAATTTACTTTTAGTATAGCTTGAGGATAATATTAAAAATTGTGGGGAATAGTTTCATTTTTCTATTTTTTATTGTCGGAATATTTTAATTATAAGTGACTAAACTGATTAATATTTAACCAAAATTTTTGTTTGCTTTCAAGGAATTCATTAAATCAGTCTCTCCTCCTTATTGTAAACACGGTCGCCGTAAGCTGGGTATTGGGAAGAAATTCCTGTGGAAGCGGAAAATAAATATGCATCCTCTCTTTGGTAACAGGGACCAGTGATTAAATTTTATTGATTGGTTTTTTAAAAAAAAAAGTGCAATAAGGTGTTTTGACACAATTGCAAAATGTACTTTAATATCCCAAATCTATTGCATACTGAAGGGTGATTTATTAAACTGTTGCACAATAAATTTGCTTTACTGCGATAATTTTTGTTTCCCACCACTATTCATAACGAGAGATGGGCCGAGAAAAGCTTGTATTTGTAATTTACAACCCTCTAAATCGTACCGCTAAAACAATTGAGAGCGATCGATCAGAGGACACTGCATTGTGGAATAAAACGAGTTACGCTTCACTCGTTATTGAGCAGTAATCTTTAATATTCTCAGATTAATATAATTTATCTCGATGTAGTCCCATTCTAACATTATAGACATCGTTTTTCTCTTACGATTTATCGTTACTCTCAGCTGTTGGCACTTTAACTCCGTTACTTACTCAAAATTCTAAGATATGATCGAATGTTTTATTAATTTATTTATATAAATACATACATATATAGTTCCTATATTTAATTTATATTTTAATACCATCCAGACACAGTTTGATGTTTTAGGTTTTAATAGCTACGTTCGCAAATTTTAAATCAAACGATCATTCTTATGATTCTGTTTCCTTTATGTACGCATGTAGTCCTAGTAATGGAGAATACTAATAGTCTGTGACTTTCTCCGCTACAATCTGGGTAAACTTTAACATGAGTAACTTTCACTCAAACTTATATAATTTTATTTTAATATAATTTGAACCAGGGACATTGAAACAGAAATATTTCTAAAGCACTCAACATGATAATTACTTAAGGCTATGTAGCAATTAATTAACCAATAGAGGCATTATAAAACTAGAAATAAAGGAATGTAATTGCATAATGAATATCGGTTTTAATATATAGCTTTGCTTCCCATTTACATTATAAAATGCTATGCTTATAGAAATATGTTTTATATTGCTTCATATAACTTTGAAAGCTAATACGTCTCATTTTTTAAACAGTCCTGTATATTCCTTATTTACTTCACGTTAAATATAGTTTGAATTAAACTGTATTTGCAATATTGTTGGGAAAAAATATTAAACGAATCTGACCGTTTAGTATATATTATTAATTTTTATTTGATTTGTTTTCGATTAAAAATAGGATTTTCCACACATTTGATATATTTTACGTTGATTTAAGAAATTTAGACTTTACTAATTCGTTATGTGTACTACATAAACAAGTTTGTATTGGTTTTAAGGTAATGTATTAACCTCAATTTTTTTAAAAAATGAAATGGTAATGTTGATTACAGAAAAACTGGCCTTAGGAGATTATATAAAATGACAAGTCCATACATTATATCATCTTCCCACAACAACATTGTTCCTCATTTTACCCTGCGAGAATTTTAGAGCAATTAACTTTCCATTAGCAAGGCAATCAGATACTGCACTTAAGCCCTTTAATGGTAGTTTTATACTTAGGCCGCAATTACAGTTGATAGATGTAGCACCAATTCGACTTAATTCCACTGTAATGTATTAAACACCTTCTGAGTTCTTCTATGCCCTATTTTCTTCGACAATTGCTTTATTCGTCTCAAGTCATTTCTATTGAATAATTTAATACAATAGTGTTACGTTATTCTATAAAATAATTACGTGTTAAGTGTTAATTAAGTTAAATATTTAATGCTTTAAAAATTCACAAACTAGAAAATTAACTGTGTAAGCAGAATGTTTCGTAGGGACGAAATGAGTTTTAATTTCAGATTCAGTATAAAATGTAAAGGAAAGAGGCATCCAAACGCACAAAAGAGAGCAAAAATTACGAAAGACGGGGGAAAAAAAGAAGTAGATTGGTAATGATGGAGTGTGAGCGAGAGAAAGCGTGAGAGATGAAGAAAACGAGGAGGCCAAGGTACAGAGAAGGCACTTTCAAAGCAAATGAAAAGATGATGAGAAACAGATCACATGGAACTTAGATGAAAGTATACAGATATTTGGAAAGCATTCCAAGGCTCACTTAAACTTTTAATAACGTTTTTTGGGCAGGAGGTTTTGAAAGCTTGTAGAGGAAGGGGAGGTTGGGTGGATTGTGGCGAGGGTAGAACTTATTAAATGTACTAATCCCGTACTTTCTGTTTGAAATATGACGTGCAGGCAAGGCTTGGTCAACGTTCGGAGGATGATGAATTTCCCTATTGCAGCATCTTCATTTTATTCAGCCTCTGAACTATTCTTACACTCAGTTTCAAATAAAGTAAGACACTATTACACATTTGAATCAAAATACATAAATATGTTTAAAACGTTTTAGTTTCAGAAATTAAAATACATAGATGGTTGCACAATATTAGTAGAAATTATAATATACATACAATAGTAGTTCCGTTCCTAAGTCAGCGTGAAATATAGTTCCAAACAATGTTGTATATGAATATTTAATTTATTCATTATAATGTTAATAAAAATATTTCTTACCTTACCTTCTAAGCATATCCATATATAGGAAACGTTACTTCTTCAAATTTTAAAGTTTTCAATTTATTAATATAAGTGTCTATAATATTTTATAAATTACAACAAATCATGAATTAAATTTTTTAGTTTTTTTTGCTTTAAATCGACAATATTTTGATACATGGAGAATTTATCAAATAGTTTTAGAGAAATTAAAAGACTAGTGTTATAATATACAGAATGATTAGGTTTCATTAACAATAATTAAGGTGTCCTAGTTAACTCTTGGGCACCTTCTCCTTCTGTACGCATCTCTGCTTTCTATTCCTTCATAGATTATTGTAAGGAAGTGACGAGACATGGGTTATCCTTTCGTAACCTATTCATAAAACAAATATTAGGTAATAAAACATGGAAGTCTAGCGTAGCTAAAATTCGGTAAAAGTTCGTCTTATACTACATATTTGAATGTGTTTAATGACTAACAGAAGATTGAATTCCTGAAGATAAAAATTTAACTTATATTAATCGGAATGTAAATAGTAGAATCGCAGGAGGTGATATTGTTGTAGCGCAACTAAAACCGCTAAGGTTAGGATTAGGCCGTTAAATTCTTGCATGCGTGCAATCAATGATGAAACTCGTATTTCTTGACAATAATTTTGTCTGTTGTACACATAGCACAAAAAAAAATATTCTGTAACAAGTGGAATCAAAGATCCTTTCGACAACATTAAATTACAACCGTTGTTCCTATTCTGAAATAATTGTAAAAGAAAGTAACGATAAATCACGGCTAATTTCAAACAAGTTGAATAAAAAATAAGTAATTTAAAATCAGACACTAATTAATAGATCGTAGTGTATAATACTATAACACCAAAAAATATGTGCCAATTTTATACATTGAACAAAAAATGTTTGACTTCATTAAATTTTCCGAAAACTGTAAAAACATTTCTGAGTATATTAACAGGCAAAAATGACCAATCACAGACTGTTAAATTTTGTTAAAACCCTATAACGTTTCCTCTGCTTATTGATAGACCTTCTCGCATAAAACACTTTATAAGAATATATTTACAATAAAATTTAGTTTAATTAAAAGTTATATTTACATTATGTAAATCTAAAAAGGGCGTTTTTTTAACTTATGTACTCTATTATGTTGTCTATATTTAACGTAATTATTATAAGATTTAAATAGTATCCAGATGCATTAGTAAAAAGCATATAGGATTAATGGCTGTTGTTAAATTTATTTTAATTTTTAACATGGAACCCAATGTTGGGATAATATAACAATAATCATGGTAATAATATCGTTTTATGTTCAATACTATTAGTTCATTAATTCGAACGTAAATCTGTTATTATTGTTAATTTTATTATTATTTTTCTATCTGAATGATTAATTCATTATTAGTTATGTTCACTAAATTACTTAAATTCCATTTGAACTATAATACAGACATAGAACTATCACGTAAATGTTTGTGTTTGTACATATCTTTCAGAAAAGTTTTCGTCTTCTCTGAAACGACGATGGCTTTACAGAGAAGAATATTAACGACACGTAAATAAGAAAGCATTTGTCGCGTCGTTTCGGAAAGTAAAGCCGTCCCTTCTCATGAGGAAGGGAGAGATTGTTGACGCACCGAAACGCTTTCCCCAGCAGACCACGGGATCGCGTTTCCCCCGACGTCGGGTCGCCCCTGGAGATGGCGCCGGCGTCGTTTATCTCTCAGCTATCCAAGAAGATGCTCTTTCGGGTCGCGGACCATCTCCTGCCTCCGAAAGTATCATTTATCATTCTCCGATTGAGTGGTTATCATGCAGTAACTCTGGAATGTTTCTCTAAAATATGCATTAGCTTCAGATATCTCTCTCTCTCCTCCTTATTTTCGCATGGAAGGAAAAAAAAACTCTTCACATTTTTCTTGCTCGTACGAACTGTAATTTATCTTTGCCGTAGTTACTCATAAATACAAATCGTAGCAACTGCGGAGTGCGTGGAATTTAATTCTGATTTGGAATTAAGTTTCTTGTTGGTTTCTGTCTTTGAGTCGATAATAAATATGCCGTAAACGGAAGAACTAAGCCAAATAAAAAGATTTAAATAGAATACTTTTATATTAATATACATACAATGTATGGATGATATTGAATATTAGTAATAATTTCGTGAAATGCAAATGTAGCTGAACAGAAATGAACAGTTGTGATATTCAGTAAATAATTAAACATATGAACAGTTTTTGAGAAAGATTTGGTTACTCATATCCATTTCAAAGAAATACTGGTAACCGTTCGATCTTGCCATTTTACTAATCCCTGAAAACATTTACTAGGACAAGTTTTCTTCCTGAATACAAATTACTGGATGTTTTTTTTTAGTTCAGGTAGTTTGCGGAGTATGTAAATAATTTGAATTAATTTTCCTGACACCGAATTTTCATAATGCTAATAAAACTTTTATATATTTGTATGTTTAAATTTGTGTGAAGATTTATTAAAATAATATTCTAGATAATAAAATTGTATATCTACATAAATAAAATATTTGTTTTATCTGATAATCATTTAACACACAGTAATTTTATTTTTGCATTATTTTACTGATGCTTTTTATTAATGCATTAGGATATCCGAAACAGATAAAATCTTAACTTTGTTGGTATTTTTCCTTTTGAAGAGTCACCTAACTTATTTTCGTTGTTATATTGAACCTTAATAATTTTTTACCCTAAATTAAACTGCCATCCGCCATATTGAGGCAATTATTGGGGCGTTCCAAAACGTGACACTAATTGTTTGAACAAGGGTTTACACGCGTTGCAGAGAACGGCTGATCGTTTTCTCGTTGATATAAAGACATTATAGTAAACGAAACTTTTTTTTATTCAAGTAATATGAACTTTGTTTATATATTTAGTTTAATACTACTCCTCACTCTAGCACCGTATCCTTTTAACCGTTCTATATATTTCACTGCGCATAACTACATGACGCCAAATATAACCTATTAAATTAAATATTTAATTAACAGATGACTTTTAATAAAATAATGGATAGGAGTTGTACGTAAAATCAGTTTTAAAGCAAATACATTATTCTAAGATGTATCGGCGAGACAACAACAAGAAGTCATTTATTAACATTTAGCACTCATTACGATGAAATATTTCAATTCTCTGCAGATCAAATCCTTGATTAAATATAGGTAAAAATGGATTCCAACAACATCCAATCAAGCGACATTCTTTAAAAAATAACTTTAATTACGTTTACCATCTTAGTTTGAAAAAGCATTACAAATAGCACATTTTGAATCATTCTGAAGTTTAAAGTACGAAATAATTTAATTCAATAACAGAAGAAATGCTTTAAATCAAATCTCAACTCTATGAAACTGAATTAACGGATTAGGATAGAAAAATATCGACACTGTGGGTTTTGATTTCGTTTCCAACGAGTTTTTTTTATCATTATTCGTTTACTAAATAATTGAGAACATTAAATCCTATCGAAAAATATCACAACTCCCTCTGGACGTAACCAAGGCCCTTTCGTCTAATCAATAATTATGCGTCATTGATAAATTTGATACGACTTGTAAAAGTCATTATTGTGCTGCGGAAAGTCGCCAAAACCTATGGACGAAAATTATGCAATCCCCCACGCTAGCACGTCTTTTGGCAACGACGACTAATGTCATTCCACTTTTTAACCCTCTCAAGACGTAGAAAATTACCAAGTAGCGTGTTGGTTGTCGTCTGTTCCCTACGCTTACGTCAGCAAATGTGCACCTTCCAGGTGATCCATATTATGGGAAAAAATTGAAGGGTAATCCATAATAAGAAGCATGTTTTTGGTTTTGTTTCAACAAATTATTGATTTTAGTCTTAATGTTAAAAGTGATACCATTTCAAAATACCTGGCTTTCCAGAAATTCATTTCAGCCGTACAGCAACAGTATACAACTTTCAGTACTATCGCATTGTTCGACAATTTGCATCAATTTTCGTATATATATATATATATATATATATATATATATATATATATATTGTAATTTTTATACAACTGTTAAGTCTCGAAATATAACTCAATTTTCTAAAGCTCTGCACGTAAGCGACATTTCAGTTAAAAATATTTCAGTGAACCAATAATCAAATTTGTTTAAAACTTTCCCTTTCTTTTCATCAATGATGTTTTATTTAAACTTCTTTCATTGTAAATGTTGGATGAATTATGGTTGACAACATTTATTATTTCGTGCAGAATTTGGCAAGCATTTTGTCCTATTTAATTCACATGTAGTCATTCATTAATTAAGCACTTACGTCCATAAAATGAATAGAAACCATTTGGAAAAATTTTTAGTGGAAATATACAAGTTAAGTTTTTCCTGAAATTCTTTAGAGTTCTTGGATTAAATTTCTTGAATAAAATGGTTTTCAATAATTATGTATGTGTTTAATTTTAAAATAAGTATTTTAAGTTATTAGAAAGCGTAGTCTGAAGTTCTGATATCGGCCATTACAATAATTTTACAGTATTTAGAGAATTATTAAAAAGCGCCCACATGTGAGCTTAAACATTGAACGAAAGAAAATTTAACCCTTACTCTACTCAACTATATTCAATTTAAAGCTATTTTTCGTAATAAAATAAAAGCGAAGGTAGCATTTAATCTTGTAGAATTTTGTCAAAACGATTACAACAGTGCGCTTTTGAAGAGAACTGCAGAGATTTATCGTATATTAATAGATTTTAAATTTACGACGCACATAGGTCTAAAGCGTCCTTCAGTCCGTTTTAATACTCCTAAGTAACTGTTTTCATTACTTTCATATAAGTAGCTACATAGTTCGACATTTTTTGTATCTGTTACAACCTCAACATCCTTTTGGAATTATTAGATTAAATGTAATGTTTTTCATAATATTTTAAACTATAAAAATACGATTTTGAGATCATTTCTAAAAATTTGGGAAGTTAACGGTCAATTTTTTTAAAAAAATTGTATTATTATTTTCGAAAACTATAAAACTGTATTCCAAATTTCATCAAATAGTTCTTCAAGGAGAATTTTTTTGTGTCAAGAAAATTAGAGACTTCGACTGTTCGTTGAAGAAACGATTTGTCACCTAATTTTGTGAAGATTTTCTCTCTTGCAATTTCTTGATTCTGCACATTTTCAAATTACACTATGAAGGCATACACATCGTTGAGTTATGCACAAATTATTAATCACCAGTAAACGTTTCTTGTACTATTCCGTTTGTTTTGAGGTGATGGCGGTGTCATCGCGATCGCATTGCTAAAATCATTACTGATTTCCTATGGGTGCGAATAAAATTTATTACCTGAGACGTATTTATATATCTTGCTTTGTCAAAGATACACGTTATTCAACAGACACAACAATGCAATATCTCTCTAATACTAAATTCCTTAAATTTAAACATGTAGTGAACAAATTTGTTCATAATACGATTAACATCGCGGTACCGTCCATTTTTATAATATCACCAAACTAATGTTACATAATATCCAAGATACCTTTCTCAACCATTTTCAAATTCAAATATTTATATTTTATTTATTTTTTTCGGTTTCCATATTCCGACGTGCATTAAATGTTATTTGCCGAAAGGTGAATCGGAATAATTCCCCGATGGCTTAATATTCAACCCCGTCTGATGGGTTTATTCAACTTTTTCTCCTCGTGCTCAATTCGCTTTAACGCACGCGAGCGGGGTAAAAAATGTCATGGGTACACAAAAACTTGATTCTGTAAATGTCGGTCTTGTATGTTTGCATGCTCGTACAATCCAGCCCGAAAAGACAACAGAGAATATCACGTTTTTTTCATGCTTCGATAATTCCATTTGTTTCGCGAGCCCAGAATGGAAATTAAAGCGATTCTTGGCAGAGCAAAAATAAAAAATAATCGCCGGCTTTGATGTGGCCGTCGCCGAGTGTTGTGATGGAGTGAATGTTCTACTACATTATTTTCTGGGGGAATATTTCAATTTCAAACAATCTTTAATTGCTTTCATACTAGCGCGTTGGCATAAGGGAAAAAGAGCCTCAATGAAGAACCGCACGGGGTTGGGAATGAATATTTGTACGGTTGGTTGCCTGTTTACTGTGCAATCCAATAAAAAAAACCGAAAAATATATACGTTCTGAAATACCGTAATTTCTTCTCTAAATGTTTAAATATAAAATCTGGGCTTCACCATTGTCAGTGAAAATAACAGAAAGGCTATAAAAAAATAGAGACGAAGTGAAGTACTTTCGTACTGCAAGAGCGTATAAATACAAGAAAGTCAAATTATTAAATTACTATTCATTAAAAATGAAAATGTGATTTTCATAATGGTATAGACCAGTGCAAGTAAATGTACTGTATTCAGTATTATCTTGTCACTTTGAGGAACAGAATTTGAATTAATTTTATCATCGATGTAAGCTGCGTTATCTGATCTTTATATTCTACCGTTAAGGAAAAGTAATGAGTTCAACCAATCAATACGGGATGCCTCTAGCTACTACATTCAGAGATTTGAGAAAGGATGTCAGCGGTAATTGACGTACTAAGAAAAAACACCAACTGGAAAATTTCTGAAAAGGCCAAGGAGCTTAAGAATGGCGGTGTCGTCGTATGAAGTGAAAGGGACTCCTGTACATCTAAAAGTTTTAGATAAAAACGTACGTTAGTTTTCTGTAAACAAAACTGGTAAGAATAACGATGGTGATTAAAACGTAATGGCTTGTACTTGCATGAATTTCCATGACACATTCTCTGGAACTCACAAGTAATTGGAGAAAATAATACACGGAAAGTATTGGCAATGTCAAGATCTTAGTTATCGTAATACTTACTAAATATTTATACTTTATCAATTTTTCTCTTTCTCTCTCTTCTTTCATGCATCACCGGTTGTGAATTTGTCGCTATGAAGAAAGCAAGGTCTTCTGTCGGCAAAAGTAGCAGTGGTGAATTCAATGAAACAGTGAATTTATAGTTGTTTTTATGAAAATAATCAGTAAATAAACAGTTTAAAGTTATTAACATTTATGAAACGACTTTTTCCTTCTCGCTGAAATATTTTTCACTTATGCATTTCTATTTTAAAGTTATTTTCTAATTTTCTAAAACTATTTACACATGAATGCCATCGAGTATAATGAAAGGATTTTTTTAAATTATATAAAATTTGTATTTCAGCGTAGTATTGTGGCCCAGGTATTGTAGGCAACAGTCAGAGTTGTATGAGAATGTCGAGTTTACAGACGGTATTATTGTCGGCGGCGTTTCTGAGGTTGAAAGCTTTGACAAGAGTTCATTTCAGTCGGCGATGGGTAATGACCGAGAGCGGTCAAGAGTTTCCATGTGGACTTCAAACTATGTGGACTACAAAACTTCGCTGGTAGATCTTGGACCAAAATGTTGTAGAAGGAATATTCGAGACGTGTCCGGTAGTCAGTTTGACCAGGAAATATGGCAAAGTACAAGTAAAGTTATGGAATATGGTTTTGAAAAGTTGTTATAAGTTTATGAAAGAGATATAACTTACCGAAGATTTAAAACGAATCGTTTCATCTGCTAAAACATTCTGTAGGACTTCATTGACTTTGGTTACGTGGAAATCTTGTTTGTTGTGCTTATTGGACTGTTCTCTGCAAATTATGTGTAACTTAATGCACGTTATAGCCTTTTCAATTAAATTATTTTAAATATTTTCTGAAAAGATAATTAATTGGCGAAGAAAATAATTAGTGTTACACGAGAGCTTCTCCTATGTCTCATATGTTTAAATTTATATCGTAAACCTGGTATAAAATCCGTACAGTCAGTTTTCTATAGATTTTTCATATGTTATTAATACTCAAGTAAATTCAACTCAATACTTTGTAATATTTTGTTGTTCTTTTAATTTGGTTATATAATTGCGGGTTACCATCACTGTTATTGGCCCCATAAGCGACCCTGAAGGTTTAAAGATATTTAATAAAAACTGTAACATCTACGTGAAAGGTTTTTTTTTGCATAAAATCTAATTAAATATAAATGGTAATAAACGTTTTTGTATTTAAAATTTAATTGATTAAGTTATTTCATTTACCAAACAATAATTTTAATACTATATTGATTGGCACCACACCACAAATTTTTGTTGTATTTAAATTGAGTAACACATTAATTGTCCACATCTTGGGATTCTTTGTTTTATTTTTAAAATTATTATTACAAAATATGTATATATATATATATATATTTGTTTACATAGTTATAATTTTGTATTTTCTTTAAAATGTGTGTTATTATTACTTTTTTGAGTGTGTGTTAACTTTGTTTCTCAATTGTGTACATTCCTATTATGTTGTTGTGTTTGTTATCTATGTATGTAATCATTATTTGACTTTACCTATTTCCTTAGTTAAGGACTAAAGGAAATAATAAATAAATATGAAATTTAAGCATATACACAGACTAATAATTCGATAAGTAGTGGCGGAAACCGGGTCAGTGAAAGTTTAAGCCACGACATTTCGTCTTCTCACTTCAATAGAGAAAGATAGCAGAGTACATCATCCAAACTGAGCTCTCATCGACCAGTATAGAAACCCAAAAACTACTTACCCAGCATGTTCACCGGGAAAACCTTCGATCGATCTCTGACTAATAACAGAGTTGGCGTTAGCAAACGTAAAATTAAAAAAAAAAGATGAATGCATTATGGTTGTCAGGAATAGAACGTAAATCTGATGGTTTGATAGAAAATAGGTGTTATTAAATTTGAATATGGTATAAGATGTTTAGAGAAAGTTTTATATACACAATGAACGTAGACGTAAAATTTTCAATAAAAATTTCAAATTATTACTTCTGTAACTTCATGTCGGGGAAGACTTCGCGGCATATGGAAATGAATAAAAAGTATACGAAGACGGAGTAGGGAAGGAAAAATCGATAAAAAAAATTTCGAATTAATTATGTATAAGAATTTATTTTCATATATATATATATATATATATACACATATATATGTATATATTTATGTGTATGTGTGTTTGTGTTACAACTTCAAAATATGAATTTTCTGGTGAAATATTGTAATATAGTACTAGGAAAACGTTTATGCCATTGCATGTAACATAATTATTCTTTATTGTAGCAAGTACTCTCTCCTCTTTTTTGTAGGCGTATTTACTTTAACATGTATTATTATATCGTTTCTATCCAATTTTTATAAGTCCTTTTTTCTATCCAATCCTCGTAAGCTTGGATAATTAATTCTGCTGCTGCCGAAGGCAAATGTTATTAACAATTTATTTTAGCTTCATATTAGTTTTAATATAATAGATGCAATAGAGTAAAAAACGGTGGGTACACATATGAACAATAATTATAAGGGGATTCTATTGTTTTAATTTCAAGGAATACTAAAATAGTTGCCTCTTTAATAATTCTTGTTCACGATCCAATCTGATTATTAATATTTTAGTTACGCATCGTACGAAACGACTAGACCGCTCTGGACGTACGATACACACTATAAAACTTCCATGTATTGATACATGAATAATTTACACATTTTCCTCCGATGAGTCGGTTGAAATAATTGGTTGTGGGTGACACTTCTTCGTATGATTTTCGGGAAAGATTGCAATTTAGACTACAGTGGTCCGGTAATCACAAGGGTTATATAAATAACGACTGTGTCATTCTGCCGTGTCCGTCACCCACTTTTTACACTTTGGCCTCCAATTGCGAATTAACGCTGTTACTGTTTAACGGCTTTTACAGCTGAATAATTAACCACTTCGTAACTAGTTATATCCCTCTGCAAATTACATCACCAACCCTGCAGAGATGGATAGGGGGTGGGGGCATTCGGTCGGGCGGCGAGTCACACCGTAGGATTTATTTGCCACCCCGTTTTATGAATAACTCTGGCCTCACCTGCAGACATTGAGTAACGACGAAACATTGCGTAACGCGTAGTATTACACTTCAGTCTGCGCAAATACTGAGCGGTGCTCTTTGTTTTGCCCGTGGAACCTTATTTGCGAGGGCGCATTTATCCTCGGGGGTTAAGCGCCGTTGGAGGCGACAAAAAACTATTGTCGTTATTTTAGTGTGGGCTGTGTACACAAGAACACACCCCGACAGCAAGGCACATGGGGTCCTGCGTAGCACTTACGCAAACCTCCATGACACGGAACTGGAAGAAAGGACAAAAAAAGGACGGAACAAATAGCAACACTCGTGTCTCAACCCGGCCAGAAATATAACTAATTAGTAAGTCTACATGTTTTGTAAAACTAAGTTACCTTTCAGAGAACAAAGGTAAAACTAAAGATATAAAAACCAAAGGAGGTAGTTAAAATCTTAATTGATCCGAAACTGTTAACTTGAATTAGAATAAAAAGGAAAATAAAGGCCAACAACAATAGATGAATGCTCAGAAAGATTTATTCTCTGTTAACCCTCTTATGAGTAAAGAACATACATCACAGATTTTTTTTTATAGGGCAACAGGCTACATGAGGGTGATCCACATTGGGCAACTCCCCTTTAATACCATAGGAAGAGATTTGAAACGGGGGATGCGGAAGGGTAGATGAAGGTAGCCAAGGGTTAACTAGGGCCCTCGGGATATATTTTAAGGATCCTACCTGGAATTCGCCTAAAGAAATGCACGGAAACACTAGAAAAACCTGCATCAGGTAGGTCGGGCATTGGGTACTTGTCCCACGCCCTTCCGTTAGCGGGAGAGGAGTTTGCTGTGGGGACTCAGCATTCCCTTCTCCGTGCCTCGACCAGTTTAGGAGGCAGCTGGCCGACTATTCCAATGGGAATAGCGAACAACTCTTACTGTATGCCCAAGGTCTGCGACCCCGGAACATACACCTCTCAAAACAGGCCGAGGTGCATCGGCTTGTGGGAACCTTAGTTCAAAAACGGAGAGGAAAAGGTAGCCCCTTCGTATCTCTCCTAAAACGTTCTGCCTGCGAGAGAACATCCCTCGCAGGTTACCTGCGAGAGAACATCCCTCGCAGGTTACCTGCGAGAGAATCCTCTCGCAGGCTCTGTAGACAGATTTTACATGAGTAAGTACATAAATGTAACATAATTGTTTTTACGACACAGAGCGGTAACAGTCCGCACTACAACACGGTAGTGTGGGATTCTTACCCACCAATGAAACACCTCCCTTTTCCATCCATGACCAAATTATTGCTTCCAACGAAACTGCAATTAAGTATTACTTCGTAGCTTTTCCTCCTATCATGGACTGTTCTCCTTTTAAACTTTGCGTTTCTCCTTTATAACCAAAGCGGCGTGTTTGCTGATGGCCTTCCACTTGTCTGCTGACTCCAACTTCGCAGACAGCAGATTAATGCCAATCTTTAGTTCGTCTCTAATAATATTTATTAGATTTTCAGGATGATAGAATTTGGAAAAAGCGTGTACGACGTCTTTCTCTTCCTTACCACTATCTTGAACCTATGTAGATATTAAATCCCCCCCCCCTCCAAAAAAATTAACGTTTGTTGAAAGTAATAATACTAATACGATCTTTATAACAGACAAAGCTATATCCAATCCTATTCATCATTTAGAAAACCTGAACTTTGTCAAAAATAATTTTCTGGCCAACCTCTATCCTACTGAATTTATCTCTAAGTGCATGTACATTAGATTAAATAAATTTAATTTAGGACCTAACCAAAACTATGTTCTAAGGAAAAATATTTACAATGAATTTATTGTGTTACCTTTCTGTGGTATCTTATCAGTTCATCTAATATAATTGTATAAAAATCTACAATGTTCTGTAATTTTAAAGTCCAAATATCCACTTTATGATTTTCATAAATGGACAGAAAGACCCTATTAATAATTTTTCCACCACAAATGTTGTCTATAAAATTAAATGTTTAATTTTTGAATGTTGTTAAATAGGCCAAACAAAAAGAATCTTAAACATAAGGATTAAAGAACATAAATATAATTTCAAACTTTCATCGTGTAAACATGGCCCTGTCAATGTGTAAAATTTAATCACAGTTTCAAATTTTGTCACCTCCATTTTAGACACAGATCCATATTATTGGAAAAGATTAATTACTGAAATTCTGTATATTAGAAAACATACTAATAATCTTAATATTAAACATGACTCAGAAAGTCTCAACAAGTTTTTTTTAGGTAACAGGCTACATGAGGGTAATCCACAAGGTGGCAACTCCCCTTTAATAGCATAGGAAGGTATTTGAAAGGGGGGATGTGGAAGGGTAGAGGAAGGTAACCAAGGGTTAACTAGGTCCCCCGGGCTATATTTTAAGGATCCTACCCGTCATTCGCCTAAAGAAATGCAGGACAAACAAACCCTAGAAAAACATCAGGTAGGTCGGGCATTGGGTACTTGTCCCACGCCTTTCCGATAGCGGGAGAGGAGTTTGCTGTTGGGACGCAGCATTCCCTTCTCCGTGCCTCGACCAGTTTAGAAGGCAGCTTGCCGAATGTTCCAATTGGAATAGCGGACAACTTTTACCGATGCCCATGGCCTGTGACACTGGAACATGCACCTCTCAGAACAAGCCGCGGTGCCACGGCTTGTGGGAACCTTTTCAAAAACGGTGAGGAAAAGGCAACCCCAAAGGTAGCCCCATAGTGTCTCTCCTATAAAGTTCTGCCTGCGAGAGAACATCCCTCGCAGGTACTGCCTGCGAGAGAAAAGCCCTCGTTGCATTACTCAGCCTCAACAAGTTATATGATATATTGTTTTAAGTTCTGTGGCTCTTAGTTTTTATCTGTGATTTTAGTTTGTTATTCAACTACAGTATGATATTAAAATGAAAAAAAATACGTCTGATTGACATATCCATTCAAAATACTTCCATTCTGACCAATTGGATCAGAAAACCTACATACCCTGGATGTGTTCTCAATTATCTTTCTGATCATCCTCCAAACCAAACGAGAGCAATATATAATATAGTAGACAGAGCTATATTACTTTCTAACTCCAAGTTCCATCAACACAACTTAAATATTGTTCGAAACATATTAATCACCAATGAGAACCCTTTAAATTTTCTTATTAAACACATAAACAACAGACCGAACAAAATCTAACATCCAACTGTCAATCGTACCCAAACACCTCAAGCCAAATTTTTTTCTCGTACTGCCGTATTACAAATTTCTACATCACAAATTTGTCCAAATATTCAAATAATATCAAATATCCATCATTTACAGATCCTCTAATACCCTTTCCTACCAGTTTAAAAACCACAAGAACCAACTTGACACCTAAAGCAAAACAGGGTGTTTACATAATCTCTTGCTCTAATTGTAATTCCTGCTACATAGGGCAAACAAAACGTTCCCTTCGTACACATATCAAAGAACATATATCTATTATAAATCTTCCTATTCATAAATTATCAGTACTATCCAAACATATAATCAATTGTAAACATACATTTGCTTGGCAAAATACTAAGATTTTAGACATTGACACCAGGTACAATTCCAGACTCATTCAGAGATGCTTCACATTAAACTAAACATCACAGCTATTACTGTACAAACAGACACTATTAAACTCAATAATTGCTATTATCCCTTATTATTACGCTAACTCCTTCGGCTCTCCCATTGTCGTTACGTTTCGTCGCTGAGTGTTGTCAACTGACCAGTGAATTTGTGTTTTTTCAGGCTCTTCTTAGCACCCGACGAAAGGGACAAGGATCCCAGAAACGTTGTGTGGTATTTATATTACCTTTTTTGTCTGTATTGGCTACCTTTCGTATTCAGTAATATTCTACTAGTTCGTATAAAGTAGTTATAACGAAATAATCATTTGTTAATTACGTAATTTAAATTCCCATTAATTTTTTCCGCCTATAGCGCTCTCTGTTACACGAAGTGCTGTTCAGCGAAGAATGTTATTGAAAATGTAAAACGTCAGTGTTATTAATAGACTAATTAGATGAAGAAGTAGCCAATTAATAGACAATATTAAGGGATACAGACATATTTTTGGTAATCCTATCGTCACGAATGTTATTATTTAATAAATCTTAATAATTTCCACGTTTCTTTCTATATCCATCGGAAACGTCTGCTACAAAGAAAAGAATTGGAATACAATTAGTGTATTTTATTTTAGAATCATCAGTCCTAATTAGTGTTAGAATTATACTTCCAACTTCTCCCTCATTTAATTTCTGTTTTATTTATGAACCTCGACGAAGAAATTATTAACGATAGCAGTGATGTTGAATAATTACGTAACGAACTCTCAGGTAATTAGCAAGTGCCTTTCCCCTAAGTTAGTATCTCCCTTTAAGGATGTCGAAGCTATAATTTGGAGGTTATCGCGGTCAGCAGCTTACTAAAGCCTGCATACAATTAAGAGCAGCCTGTTAATACGGTTGTGCCTCCTCCCCAACCCACTTTCCGACTGTCCTCAGCAGCCCCGGCAGCACCAGCCTAGACGACGAAAATTGAAATGAAATGTAAACACAGAAACGATGTATATTTTGGAACCTCATCTGCAGTGCTCACATACGCACGCTATCATCCCCATCCTCATCACATATTCACTTACTCATCCAATCCCTCTCTCCGCTCTCTCTCCCTCCCCCGCAGTCCCATAGGCATGTTTCCACTAAACACTCCGTCCGTCCTTGCTAAACAAACTCCTGGCCCCGCTGCCTTTCGCATGGGACTGCCTTATGTGCACTAAAAACACACTCCACTCAGTCCCTCCTCTGGATATGGAAAATAAATTTTTTCATTTTTTTGCCAGTTAATGTAATACTCGTATGATAACAGAAACTTAAAAAGGCAGAGGGTGTGTGCAAGCAAACGAAGGAAATATTATTTTAAGCAATCGTCTGGCCTTGCATTAAATACTCATTTCTATTACCGTGGAATGTTTCATCATGAGAATTTCAACGCTATACAGAAACACAAAAAAAGGAATTAAAACATTATTGTCAGTGAATCTGAAAGAGTAATAATAGAAGATTAAATGGTTTTCATCTAGTAATAATACTTCCGACGAAAGGTATTACGAGAGTTGATTTTAATTTCATGTTGATACCGTTCTCTGGCAATTCGTATCGTTTTCCGACAATGAGCCCATATTGCCTTATAACACACAACACATTCAACAAGTGCCACGTTCATGGTTTAAATGGTCCAGTTTCTGAGGAGAGTCGTTGAAAATATAGTTCGATTCATTTTAACTCATACATAGGAATGGGATGATTTTCCAAAGACCCAGTCGAGAAACTGGGCTTCAAGGATAACTGATCGGGTATAGTACCATATAATTATTATTTAATACTCCCTATGTGCCATATGAACTTAAGGAGGATATATTGTAATATGCAAAAAGGATTGGCTTTATTTAAATGAATTTGGATTTATTCGTGCCACACGTTGTGGAAGCCATTATGTAATATACAAAAATGGGTGGACTTTTAGTAAATAAAAATTAATAAACTTTTACAAAAAAATTTTATTATCAATGTTTGAAACAATTACACTAATAATTACAAATAGAATTTATCTCAGGGTCATTACTGGGTTTGATAATGTCTAATCATTTATTTAGAAATCTTATCAACTCAAATTTCAATAAAAAGATTCACTCGTCAATTAACAAAGACGAAATTTACTTGTCGACGAAATTATACTAAAAAGATGGATTCTACTTAACAAATTTTATCAAAGGAAGAGAACGAAATCTGACGTCTATCTTTAAATCCGGTTTACATAATGAGTTGTTTTATATTGGTACTCACGGCAGCATTCCAGGATACTTTGTACTTGACGAGACACTATGGCGGGTTTTTGCACAGCTTCTACTAAAACTCACTGATTCTAAAATTAATATTTTTAGATCAAAATCAGGAACCAGGAACCTCCTCTTCGCCCCTCCCTCACTCGGTTGACTCCTGCTACTTCTCTGCCTGGCTATGTTCACAAAAACAGTCTGTACTTAGCAGGTTTCGTAGTTCTGCTCAAATGAATGTTTTGTCTAAGATTTCCTGCAAGCTCGTTTCGATTCTCGTTCTCGCCTTTCGTTTTCGTCCTCGTCTCTCACCACGTGTTCAATCTCCAATTTCCAAAAGTTATTTTACGACCACCCGATCGCTGAAGAGCCGAAATGCAGACTGAACTCTACCAAAACATAATGTGTACTCTCTCCTCAATATTTTAATGCGACCTGTACTTGAACAAACCTTCCAGCCAACTGAACAACCGTCTCGCAAATTTTGAGCGCGCATACCTCTTCCGACAAAGGAAACAAAACCTGGCTACATTGTTGTTTTGTGTTCGGTACCGCCGTCAAGAATAGGTTTCTCTAACAATTTAGATTATCAACTTTACAATTCATGAGTTAATTAATTGGCATTACAATATATATAAATTTCTGTTCATTCATTATTAATCAAAAAGTAGTGGGAACAGAAAAAAAGGTTATTTCCTTTTAATTTGATTTTATTATTTTAACTGCTTAATGTTGTCTGGGAGCGTTTTAAGTAAATTAAAACTCATTTAATCAACAACTTTTCCTAGTTACTACAAGTTTTTTCTATTACTTTAATTAAAAATATGAATATCTGTCGCACAGTATTTTCATCTAGGCTAAATATTTTAAATACCAATTAATATTGGAATCAAAATTAACGTCTGTAATACAAGGAATTAACAAACCGTATAGGAGACATATAACGCATATTAATTTTGAACAATAACATTTGAAAAAAAAATGTTATATTGCCGACACCAAGCGATCTTTGTTAACTATAATTAATTAATATAAAACCAATGTCGAATTAGCAACATATAAACATTCTCCTATTACAAAACACTGTATGGATCATAATTCTATAAATTTTGATAGTGTTTTTAAATTTTTAAAAAATATTAGTATCTGAAATGTTACATTAAGACCAAACAAGTTTTCTTTAAAGCTAAACAGAACACTTCTAATTCACACTGAATTCATGATGGCTAATTTAATCCTTGTCAATTTATATCTTGTATATATATTCTTTACAAAGAATATAATGTAGTAACTTTTACTACATCTCTTCAGTCCGGCAATAGTATTGACAAAAAATCACAGTAGTTAATCGAAACGTCTACAAGTTTTAAGGTTAAAAATTAATTTCTATTTGATGTCTGTTATATATACTTCTTCTAATGTATTGAGCTACCGATGAATATTTATCTATATTTGAGCCTATGATATAAATACCTGTTTCTTCTTTACAGTGAAGATTTTCATTTATGCTCGGAATGTTGCTGTAGGTTTATGGAAAAAGTTATCTTGAGTTTTTCAGACATTGGCATTAGTTTTTATTTGTATAGCTGCATTGTTAACATGGAATTCCTTTCCAAAAACCAGAACGGCGAGGGACAAATACCAAATTCCCGACCTACCTGATGCACGTTTTCTAGTGTTTGTCCTGCATAACTTTTAGGCGAATGCCGGATAGGATGGTTAAACCATAGCCCGGGGGCCCTAGTTAACCCCTAGCTACCTTCCTATACCCTTCCATACTCCCATTAAAATCCCTTCCTATTAAAAGGGTGTTTCCATCACGTGGTCTACCCTCATGTAGCTTCTTATTTTAAAAGAAAGGAAGTTGTTATCCTTGGATAAATAAGAACAGTCTTCCTTTATCTTTCCTTTTACCTTAAAAAATTCATAGTCCGTGCGACTTGCGCGTAATATTGTCTCCAAATGCAGTTCAGTCAAAATAGCATATTAAGTCCATCGGTGAAAAGTTCACACCGACATCCATATCATCCAATTGACTGTGCCTATGACTGCAGCCTCGAGACATTCTATTTTAATTCCGCCACGATTTCATAAACTCTCGGCGTTGTCACCATTAAAATAGTTCTATTAGGTTCTTTATAAACATGACGAAGGAACATTGAATCCTCAAACGACAAGAAGAAAATGAAACATTTTGGTTTTAGTCCGTCCAGACTTTTATAACCTTTCGGCCCTCTGAACATTAACAAAAATATATTTATATTCGTTGTAAACATGCCCCACTACCCAAAAAAAAATTCTTAAGAAACATAGACTCAAAAGTAGTCAATACAGGAAAAACGTTTAATTAGATTAGTTAATTAAATAATTACAGCATCTGCAAATTAAAAAACCACTATTTATTATTATTTTGACTGGAAAGTGCTATATAATCTGCTTTTATGGTAACACTTTTTATACAGGTGAGCACGTGTTACCACGTTTAAACAAATTTCAGGAAATTCTAATGTATTCCATTAGTGTTACTCATACTCATTGAATTCGTGAAATTGAAACGTCTAACAGCATGAAAATGACATTTATTTCTCAACGTTCGCAGTAATAACTGTTTCATTATTTAATTATTCTTTAAATTTTGCAGTAATATATTAGATAAGTAAATGACTTATAATATATAAAAATTGTAGAGGGTAACGAGGTTATGGACAAGGCTAGAGTTCAGCAGAGTGTGAACACAACTTGGTGACATTGGGTGAGTTACTTGAGAAACATCGTAGCGTTTATGTAGCATTTTATAATTAAATTAGAACTTTAATTCCTTTTTGAATACAACTATCTTCCAATTATTTTCCGTTACCGAGCTTAAGACTATGAAGCTATCATTCGCATAGGTTTCCTAAAGCTGAAATGAAGAATTTCTCTTTGGAAAATCGAACTGTCGAGAAAATGTAGTTTGTTAAGACCGAATTAAGGTAACAAAATCCTTAGAATTAACGTAATCTTCGAGACGCAAAACAATTTAATGGGAATATATAGATGTTACGTATATATTAACCCAAAATGGCTTTCGAACACGTTCAGTTTGAAAACTAATTAAATTTTCCCTTCTAAGACATTCGCCGAGCAGTCTTTTTGAGATAATCTTCTGATTACGGTCTTGTAAAGGTTCTGTGTCGATAAAATGTAGGGATTCAAAGCTGCAAGTGATTTAATCTCGCAGCTGTGAAGAATATATTCAGAAACGAAGGGCTTAACCCCACTGTCAACCCGTCTCTCTTTTCAGTAAACCCTCAAGTCCTTTTCAATCTCAAATAAATGAATGGTTCTTTTGTCGTATAATTCGCCTCTTCGGGAAGGCTGTGGCGTTTGAAGTAGACATCGCCACCTTTTCAATATTGTCTGAGTCTCATTCACAGTTCAAAATCCCGACTCCTTTCTTTTCGGCCAATCATTTTTACTTGCATGATTGATTTTCTCTAGCGGCTTTCTTTTAGGCGCTAAGTGATATCTATTGTAACGGAGAGGGGAAAGTTTATTTAAGCAGAAATTGCCAGGAATAAGATATGGCACTCTGGTGAATTATGAGAGCATTTCCAGGGATTGGAGGAGTGGGGGGGACTGTCTGTGAAGTAGCGGAGTTTGCGGTGGTGGGGATTTGGGGGATGAAGCTCCACAATCAGCTATAGAAATTGCAAATCTATTTCCAAACAGCACGGGGCCAGTTGCCAACTCGTGCTGTACTCTTCGCCGAAACTCTGTTATATTTTGGCTGACGTCCAGATGAGTTTAAACTTGACCTCACGGGAAAATGGATAGATGTGAAACAGGAGGGGGGTGGGTGGGGGGGATACAGTTGGATAGAGAGTTGAAGATACGAACCATGGCTCGGTGCGTTAGGTTGCTGTGGTACAATGCATGGTCTTGGCTGAAAGCCCTCCGCTAAATTGTATTACGGAAGTCGCTGAAACAAAAATATATGTAAAGAGCCCTGTAGGAGAAACTGGAACAGGAAACAAAAACGGAAACTCTCAGCCAATTAGCTTCTGCTGGCGACTTATTTACTTGCGGGGGAGTCAACTTAGACGCGACCCGCAGCTATTTGTTGTTTAATTTATTACGCTTGCCGACAAAAATCAGCATAATAATGCTACTTCATTAGTGGCACAAAACTTTTGTACTTCCCTTCATTTCGTTGAGTAAATAGTGTAAAGCGAACCATTCCTTTTTGTGCAGCTTAAGGATGCGTAATCAATCTTATTTAACCACTGGATAAATATGAGAGAATGTCAGTAACACTTCACATAATTTAAATTTCTTACATCATTTATAAAAACAAAATATGACAATGTAAATATTCTACTTGAATTTTGTATCCTAATTACTAACTAGGTGTTTTATGTAAAGAAATACTTCTCTCTCAATTTATATTCACTAAATTATGTCTTGGATAAGTTCGTAAATCTATATTGGTATGTAATACATACTATATTCGCCCCCTACCCCCGCATTATGTATTTTAATAAGTTGTAGTTGTTGTTTTTTGCTTCATGTTAAAAAGTTCAACCCAATTGATTTAAAATAACAAAAATTATTTTATGAAAGCAGATACTCCGTCCTCCAGTTTAAAAACTTTTATACTAATATTATATTATATATAACAAAGAATTATACCTGAAATTTACAGCTTACAGTCTTTAAGTAAAAATACGATATTTATTTAATATTTCGTATTTATTTCGTTCCGATGAAACTTCATCAATAGCCATCTGTTTTTGGGCTGTTGAGTCACGTTTATTTTCGACGATTTTTCCAGCGTTTTGTTTATGAGCACCAAGGTTAGACCAAAACTCACGAGCTTTACTTCATTCAGCGGCACATATACACGGAAATGCTGAATGTGATCTTGGACGCCTAGCTACGAATATAAGCGACCTGACGAATTAACTTATCAGTCTTTGCGTGGCCTTAAAGATGCTCGGTGTTCACAAGCAAACGTTGGAAAACTCATCGAAAAAGAGTACGTGACACAATAGCTCAAACACAGATGTTTACCAATGAATATTATTTTTATTTGTCTGTTCAAAATACGTTTGTTTTCGAATAGCTCTGGTGAAAGCACATTCAAGAGAGACAGCATAAATTGAATTAATGTATAATTTTATGGCAGACAAGCCCTAGAGTTAATTTATACTAGCTCATTTTAATTCTACGACACTATCCAGTATTTTTATGCAGATAATTGTTAATAATTCTTAATAACTAGTTGCACTTTACTATATAAAGCTCTGTAATCTGAGTACATAGCTTAAAAAATATTGAGATCATTATATTTATTTTCAATAAAAACCGTTCCATGTAATGGCCTTTACATTCTAATTTGGATCTTGACTTTTTTTGACGTTGTGTCAACTTTTTTTATTGCTGTTGCAAATCTTGATTTGATTCCTTTTTTCTTTTGTTACCCTGGTGTATAGTTCAGCAACTACCTCTTAAATGAAGAAAAATAGCCGTTTGTGTAAGTGACGGGAAATTCAATGTTCTTAAACCTATAGAATCATTGGCACGTAGTTTGGTGAAAATTTTTCATTACATTGAAATTTAGAACACATAAATTTACAGCAGAATTATTCAATCATTTTCGTTCTCTATTTTTCTACTCATTTTCTAGAAATTAACTTTTTTCTTCTATCTAGAAATTTATTCTTAGTAATATTTCAGTGATTCATTTAACATAATTAGAGCAGCAAGCCGGCTCGAACTGCGTCACTCCTATTCAGTTACAGACCATATAATATTTTCGATAAAAAATATTTTCTACCAGAGTCATATTTGCTTGAACTAAAAATTTGTCTAATATTCGTACTACAGTTTCGATTTACATTTATGATTACTTTAGTTATGCAGTTAATTTACATTTACTTTGATACAACAAGTCATTAAATTGATTACCTTCGTAAATGGGGTCGATGAAGCTCATTCATATTTACCGGTTTCACGTCCCAAAGAGGATCGCATCATATTTAATATGCAATTTGAACAACAAACTTCAGATGATTCAACAATGTCACCGAATTAAAACAAGCTAGTTTATCATCAAAACTCTATGATGAAGGTCTCAACATATCACGATTGAAACTTAATGAGTTTGGTGTTTATTAAAAGCTGACTTCTACGTTGCTTCCTTTAATTTAAATTAATATGGTTCTTCAATCACAATTACTTTACACTGATCACCTGATATAGTAACTACGTCATTAAATAGTTGTTAAGCCGAAGTTTTGTATTTAAAAATATTCAAAAATACATGTACAGTACGCATATTATAAAGCCATTTCAAAATTCGCTATTATTAATTAACCGCTAAACGTGATTAAAACAATTTTTAATTTCAAATTATGAAAAAAATTAATAAAAGAATTCTTGTGAGAATATTCCATTCAAAAAACCATAATAGGTTTTCATCTTATCAGTAGTATTTAATAGAGTATTGTTGACAGTGATCGATAACCCAAGCCTCATTTAAAAATACAATATCTTAAAGTAAAAAGAAAAATCCCGTCTAATAAGTAGTATTAGACAGATAAAATCTGTTTCACTCTGTTCAACTGCTGTTATGCTAGTGGCATGAATCGAATTTCTCTGCGTCTTATTCGCACAAACCTTCTATGAGGTTGTATAGATTCGTATTTATTATTACTTGGGCTTAAATTTTATCGGGACTGTCCCTAATCACTTTAGCGATTCATTTTTGATATATCATTACTAATCCATCTCACGTCCAAACCAACGGGAGTTTAAATTGGATTTAAATGGCATCTGGCCAAGCTTAGAGAACTCGGAAAACTTCGGATTAAAAAACCATTCTCACTGAATTTAAAAAAATACTTTTTCAGATTCTACGAGATATGATACGTCTGTCTGCAAATATAACTGCAATTGGTTTAGTGGTTCCAGAGAAACCAATAACATTTATTTATACAGTATTTATAGATGTATTTGTAATGATGCGTGACGTGGTATTTTATGAGTATCAGTGTGAAGTGCAGAACGCGAGAGTATTCTCGCAGATGGAGTTTCCCGGACTCTAACAAGAACCGGATTTGAGACGCACTTCGTTTGCCGAGCCGATGGTCCTACAGGGGTGTTGAATTGGCGAATAGATCTCGTTGCTGTCTCCATTCTGTTCAGTGAAACCGTGCCCCACCCCAGAGGTTTGCTTTACGCACGCCTCTAGCTTTTACAGTAAGTGGTCACGTATCTACCAAACAGCCCAACCGCAAGGCCCGCCCCCGCAGGGTGGGTGTGGGTCCGTGTATTTACCTCGCTAAGCCCGGCTATCGCTCCAGACACCCGCCATTACCGCTACACGTGCTGATAAGCCCGCTCTTACTACTACGCTCTCGCCGCCATCTGTTGGAGCAAACTCATCACGTGCTACCAACTTGTCGGCGAATTGCGGCTTTATGATTCCGTGGCCAACAGTTAGCACACTATTAGGAGAGGGAAGGACTTGTTTAGGCAACGAAATTGAGGCGGATAATGGGCAAATACAAAATATTACATGAAGAGGAAATTTTATTAAACCTCAAAGTCATACGATATCCATAGATCAGTCAGGTCTCATAGACTGACCTCATTATATTAAATATACAGTATACTTCCGATAGAGATTGAAGTGGTTCAACAAAGTTATAAAATAACGCCGCCATTTCAGCGAGGCGTTTGGAAGGTTATAAAGTATGTCTTAGTAAAATTCGAAACTTCATTTAGCGGTTAAATTTGTAAAAACAAAAAAAAGAAACTAATTACGGTGATTTAATACAGTTCTGAGGGTAAGGTGGCGACTGTGTGATAATGATGACTTCTAGATGATTCAATCCTTTTGAGGAAGATGTGGTCCGTTTCAAATTCCCGCCCTGTAGACGAAGCACACCCCGTGTTCTCAATCTCTCCAGTAGCCGCAGATTATGTCAGCTCCGTGGGAGAAACACATTTTTTTAAACTGAGTTTTGGAAAGCATAGCCCTGGTTGGTAAGAAAACCCTGCTTTTAGAGAACCATGTCCACAGCCACTAACTTCCTCCGTCCAGTGTTACAGAACTTTATAATTATTTTATTATAGTTTCCAAATGAATATTCAGTGTTCTTTTCGTTCAAACAGACTTTCAGACATATATTTTTGCTGCCAAATGTCGTAGATTTTCCATAAGAGAATAGAATCTTCTCATTATTATCCTGACTCGACTGAGAATTAGGCATGTATTCTTGTAAAATTTACTTTGATGCTATTTTCGTATCAATTCTTGTGCTTCTCAGTGGCCTTCTCTTCGTAATAATTATTTATTTATTACAAGTTTCGTAAAACCACCCACGAAAAACTTCCCCTGATAGAAAATCTTGCTTGGCACGTGAGCGGCCTTTTCTGTGAGGACAACGTTATTGGACAATAAAAATTGCAAATTTATAAGGAAAATTTATCATTATTTTTCATTTTAATAAATTATATCAAAAATTAAAAATAATGTATTGTATGCATTACTCAATTTTAAGGTATCATTATTTGAATTTTTTGTGCTTACATACAGTTGTTTTAATATGTAGCATTTCTGATAAATTATGTTTTCATAAATTTTTGCTCAATTTATAAAATTTATAAATTATTCAAATCAAATTCATGGATTATATAATCTATGTACAGTGACAACATTATTATTCAAAGTTTCGTGATCGTTTTTGTGTTGTTTTAATCTAGATTCTAGAGAAAGTTTTTTCCTCAGAGTTCTTCTCACTTTGTAATATTTTCCACAGTTAATTGTATACATGACATTATGTTAAATAAATAAAGAGCAGGTTAACATAAGCGTTTAGTGGAGCGTAGAATTAATTTATTTTTGTGCTAAGAAGTGGGGAAGAGTAGTTACAAAAGGTTTTTAGGTTTCGGAATGTACAAATAACATTAGTTTTTTGTTATGTACATTTGCTGGTTTCGACTATATTTAGGAATTATATTCTACAATTGGTAGTATTGGGGTTGCTTTTACGTATCATCGCCAGTTATCATCATCTGTGGGCTAAAAAAGTATCGTGCTGTTTGCGTTTGCGTCAGGAGTGACGTCATCTATCTTCCAGAAGATAATACCAGAATAATATTTGAAGATAAATATTGAAAATAGTTGTGATGTTACATTATTTTCGGACTGTACGCGTCATGGCCGATACCATCAGGTGACACAAGTTTTGATCGCATCAACAATTTACTCTTACGTAAACGTTTCCGTACGCCGTCATATTAAGTAAAAGGATCATCCTTTGTTTCCTCAAAGTTCTTGTAAGCGTATGTTATCATCTAATTGGAACAAATAGAAAAGATTACATTTATTTAATTCTACTTAAGCATGGGACAGGTTTAAAAATCCTCATTTAGTATTATTATTATTCTGATGTTGTTGTGGTGCTTATTGCACAGCTGTTTTCCTCAACTTGTAATTAATTTAATCTCCACACAAAGCGCCTATTATCTGGATTCCATTTCACCCATGAACAACATATTTATTCAACTCAGCCAAACTAGAAACATAAGTTAATTACTTTCTTTAATTATGCACAAACATTCTCATATATCTTATTGAATCATTGTCAGTTTAATGTAATTCGTAGGACTAAAATGTTGTCTTTCTCTTCTCGCTGCCGTAAACAACGATGGACGAGGCATTCTGCACACAAAACGGCACTGTAAACAGAAATTGGAGCAGGAAGTTTGCGCATGTGTCTCCGTTAAGAACATTACTCTCACGTGGCCCCCGCCATCGATCTACCCGAAATTCTGGTCAGTTACCACTACGAAGACGGGAGGGAATCCCCGAGAAAATGAAATACGTCACAGACTGCGGCGCAGCGGCGAATATTAACTGAGCGACAAGGAGATTAAATCGATTCAAAATAATTATTTCTTCCCTTATAAATTCTCTTCTTTTGAATTTGAGTCGAGCCCTTTCATGTTTCTCATTTAAAAAATTCTGTAGAAGAGCAGATATTTAATTTAAAAACAGTTAAATTTCTTATTTGGACTGTAGTGAAAGTTTATCTTATAATTAGGAATTAATATCAAAATATTTATCAATACGTCATGGATACGAATATAAATCCCTCTTTTTAATATTTTTCTGTAACTGTTGAGAAATTTAACCAGCCTTTATGATATTCAACAAGAATTTCGTAAATCATATTATTTTTTTGTCTAAAATTATAGTTGTATGTATTCGTACAATTGAACGGTTTTTGAGCAAATATCTTCACAAAAAGAATAAGGTTGTGCAATAGGAAAAGGGCTGTTAATAATAGTTTTGTAGTAAAATATGTTTTGTAATGAATATAACTAAACTTATAAAGCCTATGTTAAATAAATATAATTACCTTGATAAATATATTTAAATATCAACGATAGTTTGTATTTGTTTACTTTATGGTAATGAATTTTAATATTTCTAATGTTAATAAAAACAATAATATATTGAAAGTAGCCACGTTAAGTATTTAAATATTGTTAGGAATAAAAACATGCCTGAAATTTTTGAAAAGGATGAATCAAATGTGATAGTTTTGATTAGAATTTGTGAGTCAAATTGAAAGATCAATTTTACACATTGTAGGCTTTGTACCTTATGAAATTAGTAAATTTCAGGCAGAGCAAATCCAAATTATAATACTAGAAAAATGATTCTAACATCTGTTTTTTGGGGGGTAACAGGCTACATTAGGATAATCCCCATGGTGTCAACTCTCTTTTAATATAATACGAAGGTATTTGAAATGTGGGATTTGGAAGGGTAGATGAAGGTAGCCAAGGGTTAACTAGGGCCCTCGGGATATATTTTAAGGATCCTACCTGGAATTCGCCTAAAGAAATGCACGGAAACACTAGAAAAACCTGCATCAGGTAGGTCGGGCATTGGGTACTTGTCCCACGCCCTTCCGTTAGCGGGAGAGGAGTTTGCTGTGGGGACGCAGCATTCCTTTCTCCGTGCCGCGACCAGTTTAGGAGGCAGCTGGCCGACTATTCCATGGAAATAGCGAACAACTCTTACCGTATGTCCAAGGTCTGTGACCCCGGAACATACACCTCTCAAAACAGGCCGAGGTGCCTCGGCTTTTTAAATATATAGTGGTATTCAAGCTACGTTTAGTCGCGGCATTTGTTTGAAATATTTTTCTCCGAAAATGTCACAAGTATGATCGTTTAACCATGTAAATATTAAAACGTGGCTTCAACTACACGTTTAGCTGGCGTATTAAACTCGTCAAATAATTTCATCGGGAACGTAATAAAAAAATTTTCATTTAAATTAATTTTAAGCTATGATTTTAATTACTTGTTTAACATAAACACGTAGAACAGTGTTTATATATCCTGCATCTGCTACGCATTACGAGCACTGATACGTAAAAGCAACCCCAATATTACCAATTGTAGAATATAATTCCTAAATATAGTCGAAACCAGCAAGTGTACATAGTTAATTATATAAAAAAAACTAATGTTATTTGTACATTCCGAAACCTAAAAACCTTTTGTAACTACTCTTCCCCACTTTTTAGCACCAAAATAAATTAATTCTACGCTTCACTAAACGCTTCAGTTAACCTGCTCTTTATTTATTTAACATAATGTCATGTATACAATTAGCTGTGGAAAATATTACAAAGTGAGAAGAACTATGAGGAAAAACGTGCTCTAGAATCTAGATTAAAACAACACAAAAACGATCACGAAACTTTGAATAATGATGTTGTCACTGTAAGAAAACCATGAATTTGATTCGAATAATTTTTAAATTTTATAAATTGAGCAAAAATTTATTAAAACATAATTTATCAGAAATTCTACATATTAAAACAACTGTATGTAAGCACAAAAAATTCACATAAAGATACCTTAAAATTGAGTAATGCATACAATACATTATTTTTAATTCTTGATATAATTTATTAAAATGAAAAATAATGTTAAATTTTCCTTATAAATTTGCAATTTTAATTTGAAAATATTTATCAACATAACTTGTTTATTTGTAGTATTTTTTAATTAAATTGTAAGAATGCTGAAAATTTACGATTTGATCTAAATATTATATTGTTTGCATTTTTAGATCGAAGAATAATAATTTAATATAAACGTATATAAATTATATACGTAAATTTGTAATTTTAAATATTGTAAATTATTTTCACTATGTATGTCCAATAACTTGTTTGCGTAGAAACGTAACATGTTTAAAATACCACAAGTAACTGAAACGTGATATTTTCGGAGAAACTTAGCAATCTTCCAAAACAAATTCCACGACTAAACGTTGCTTGAATACCACTATATATTTAACCAATTGTAATAATCTGTATAACTGTTATACATCTCGATGAACAAAAAATTTTTATTTCAGCCAAACATGAGCATTAAAAGCTATAAGTAGCCGTGATATGAGCAGATGTTAGAATCATTTTTCTATCATTATAATTTGGATTTTCTCTGCCTGAAATTTTAAAATTGTTATTCAACATAACGACATAACAATTTTAAAATGTCTTTAGAAAAGGTCATTAATATATTATATTTAATTCAATAAAAACACTCGTAAAGTAAAATATTATTTAACTTACTGTTTTATTGGTCCTCTACATTGGGTAAGGTTTTTAGCTTTCAACAAAAAGTTCCGGAAGACTGATGGTTCTAATTCGTTAGGAAATAATTTCCGTTTCGTGCCTTATATATATATATATATATATATATATATATACGTATGTATGTATTGTGTATACATGAGATTGGACGCAAATCTCTAGTTCCATGCCTTCCATATTTAAGCGTTGTTATTATTTTCCGTTGGAACATTAGGATAGTCACGATGGAGAAAATGATGTGCGTATTTATTTTGAAATTTTTAATTGTTTGCTAATTTTAAGGGCCTTCGGCTCGGTTCCATAGCTGCAGAGTAAGGCCTCGGGTTGACAGGTTGTTTTGCGCGATGCGGCGGGAGTTGTTTAGCAAGGACGAGATGACGCGGCAAGTCCCTGGGGCTTTACGGTCGCTAACTGAGTTAAGAACGAGCTTGCAGTAGCCTCACAGCTTTGTCGCGTTTTCCCACTTACAGGGGAAAATGAGTAAAAAAAGTTATTTCCAGTCAGGACAGAGATATTTCAATACAGCCGGTAAATGAAGTATGTTAGAAATTTGACATTTTCCCCCCGATATTTACTGACCACTATTAGTTGAATATTTTCGTTCGTTAGATACTAATTGTTTAATAAATAATCTACGGTCTAGAAAAGTATAAACACATTAAATATTAATTAAATCACTAATTTTTTCTGCCATTAATCAGAAGATAATATATTAGGAAATACATTATACTCCTAAATATGGGAAATCCTTTCATTAATGCGCATAAAACCTGAAACAACTTTTTACACATAATTAAAAGATAGGTGCATGTATTTTAATTGAAGAAATAACTTTTTATACTTCGAATTTGTTTAAAACTCACGTTAACAAATTTAGAGAAAACAGTTATAATTATCTTCCCCGTATTTAATCTGTCGTATAATGTCTCACAGTATTTTTATTGTGCTTTTCTTTCATACTTACACTTTGATTCCAATTTTTCTTATATCTTCTCAAATTCTCCAAAGACTAAACGACTATAAAAGTTATTTGAAATACTTTTCTGGCTGTACAACAATTACTGTTATCGTAGTTTTAATTACATAGAAGAACAATAATCTTGTAAATCTGTTGCAACTTTAAAAAGAAGATATTTTACGCGAAAATATTCCTCTCAAGTAATCCACGATTCGGTGTTTATCTATAATGCAAATCCTTCGGTTTCAATATGTCCAAATGTTACATGTCTCTCAAGTATTCCATGATTCGGTGTTTATCTATAATGCAAATCCTTCGGTTCCAATATGTCCAAATGTTACTCTAAAATAATTTAATGGAATTCACAGTTCGCAGTTCACTGAGTTTAAAATTTCGGTCGCCAAATTCAGATATATTAGGTACATTTTATGTAAATTAATATATATATATATACACACACCAAACTAGGACTTGCGGCAAGCTGGAGGTCTTTAAGTCATATTTATTCGAATTTATCCTCGATTAAATTGAAGTAAGAGGTTGAATGAATGAATGTTAATAAAGGGTCACGTAACAATATACGGAAAAACAATTGAAGAAATCCTGACGAGAATCAGAAGTCTGAAGACTTAGTATATGTGTGTATATATTGTGGTAATTAAGAATATGTAATTATTTAATAAATAAAACTATACTATTTTCATTATCGGCGGCGTAAATATGAGGCCATTGCATTATAGCTTAAGGATTGTTTACAAGAATATGGAGCCTATAATGCTTGCTTGCTCGAGTTGCATTGTTGCCTCAGGCAGCATTGAGACGTACGGAGCTTGAGAGGTTCAGTGTTGCTCGGAGGGAATTGAGGAGTCCGTATTCAGAGTTCCTGGGACCACGACTGAGCAAGTGTGATTTGGAAGCTGAAAAATGTTTTATTAAAAGTCCCCGGTTTTGGAATTGCAAGTTGCCATGTTCGAGTAATTATCAAAATTTTAGAGAACAAAGCTATCAACTGTGATTGTTCAAACAAAGTTATCAACAGTTAGGATCAGAAAGTGATTTATGTTTGCAAACTAACATATCTTTAAATTCAGTGAAATATGGCCTTTTTCGTGAAGTGTTTAAAAAAACAAGTGAGAAGTCCAGATGACCAGACAAGGAAAAGTAAATAAAAAGAATTTTGTAAACCTTGTAGTGTATTTATAATTATCGTCATATTTCAAATTTCGATCATTTCATTTAAAATAATAATTATTTAAGTCAGGAATATTTTTGGTTTGTAATATTTAATTGTCATTTATGTAACTATCTTTATTGGTGGCCCGATATGCGACCCTGAAAATTAAGCCGAGGCACAACAATATCAATTTGTAAAATTTCAACTAAGATAAAAATTTGTTTTGTTATATTTAAATTGTTATTTTCATTTTAACTTTTATTTGTTTTTAACACAAAAATTGACACGTCAACGTTGGGCTTATCTACAGATAAATTAAATTATCATTTATGTATGTTTATTACAAAATTGATGCTTCAACGTGGGGCAAAATATATAAAACTAATTTTTATTTTACTATCACTAACGTGGGGTTCGTCTTCAGTTAATTTAAATTTAATAATCATTTATTTTGATTATAATATATATATATATATATATATATATATATATATATTGTAATAATCAACAATTACGCTTTAATTAATTTCTGCCCCATATTGTGGTAGCCATTTATGTAATGATCAAAATGATAGGCTTTATTTAAATGAAAAAGATAACAAAATTATTTATTATCAATTTGTGGCTTTTAAAATTTACAAACAATTACAATAAAATGAAAATCACTTAATCTCTCAGGGTCTTTACTGGGTTTTATGATTTACAGTGACAGTTTATTGAATGATCTTATTAACAATAAAGTTTAAAATTTACTTAAAAAAATGTGCTGATAAATGAAAGAAAAGCTACAAGAAAAGCGAACGAAATCTAACTTTACCCTTTTAATTAGCGTTTACAACTTTTATTAAAGTTTTGGTTACTTACGTATTGTTCGGCTGATACCAGCATTCTTTTGTCGCTTCAAAAGTACACTATATTGCAAAAAAAAATTCAGAGATTCTACACTTATGAAGTTGAAATGCGATTACTAGGCTCCCAGGAACTCGGATGATCCTCTTAATTGATCAGCTATCTGATGTCGTTTTTCCTCAGCATGAAAATGTTCAAGTTCTTTATAAATGAAGGAAACCCTTGCTTCCGTTTGCTAATTGTTAGCACATCTACTCGGTCCAACTAACTGCTTGCTTACAGGAATTTTATGAGTTGCAGATTTTTGCCTTTTACCGCATTAGTTATTGGTTTGGATTGAAAACTTCTAAGTAGCTCGGTGAAGATTTACTTTTAAAAATGTGTCTCCTTTCGTGGCTGACCGTAGACTTCGACTTTTCTCTTTCGATCCTCGCTGTAGACTAAAACTGAACTCTTTCGCTCGTCGCCGTAGACTTACACTAACTTTTACAGTGTCCCTCCACTCGTGGTAGACTGAAGACTGGCCATACTTTTGCGCGCGTAATCGCCATTCCCAACCCTCAATAATAGGAACAGAGCTCGCCGCTCATTGTTGCTTTGCTCGCTCATCGCTATAATTCAAACTGTTCGCTAACAATTCAAATTATTTAAAAACAATTAATGGCTTAATTAATTGGCATTACAATATATATATATATATATATATATATATATATATAGCACATCTACTCTGTCCAACAATATATATATATATATATACATATATATATATATATATAATATTCTATTGCATTTTAAAATCAAATCAATTATTATAAGTAGTAAGATATATTATAAATGCGATGACGCATTCAAAAGTCAAAGCTTCAGGTTTTATTAATACATTGAAATTAATTCAATCGTAAAACGTTACACATTAAGGAATAGAGGAAACATCTCCACCAATGAATAAAATTTATACATTAATGTTGATAAAATAAATGTTACTGGAAACAATTACAAACCTGTCTTTTTTGAATATATGACACATATCAGTTAGTTTTACCTATACAAAAATGAATAATTTAATTTTGTTTATATACATGAAGCGGACAGGGGTTTGGAAACCTGTAATTTTACATGAAGAAATAATAGCGTGGAGCAGGAATTGCTATATCAGGTGACAGTCGCTGGTATGGGACACGCCGTTCGCTATTTGTTCGGCAATCAGTGCAACGCAAATTCAACACTCGCCGGTATTAGCCCGATAATGTTTCACCTCCAATTATCCGCTTTAATTACACCACTGTGCGTATCCATTAATAACGAATGCCCGCTTCACCTGCAACTTTAATTATTTTTGGGGAAAAAATATAAAAAAAAGAATAATGGAAACCCATGCAACTGGGCAAGTTTTAGTGAATACTTTATCCATGTGTTCAATCTCGAAAATACGTTCCCCGTTTATTGATGTACGTGAATACGCTTTGTTTCGTGTCAAGTACTGATTAATATCGAACTGTGATTTAAGTCCGTTAGAATTGAATTTTCATCATGGATCCACACATCAAAGTAATTATTTTTGATAACATCTACAAATTTTAATTTCAGTTTATAGTTAAATAACTATATCTTAACTCTGACCTCACGTCTATGAAAAAAATATTTTTAATAAAAATACTGAAGATTAAAATATGCATTACAATCCACAATTTAGACTAAATGATGACAACAATTTATTTGGAAAGCTTCTCATGTGGTAGATATAAAAATTATTTTCAAAAATGCTTTAATAAATGTCATTAAAAATATTTAGTTAGCACCTGATTTGAAATTAAAATATAAAACGTTTAATTAATTATCTTAATAAATAGCCAAATTACAGTCAAAAATAAATGCTAAGTAAATTCTATTCAACGTTTATGCAATACTTGTTGCTATATTTCTTTACTTAAATCACCTCACATAAAGAACAATAATTGCAGAAACGTTGTTGAACTTTTATTTATCACACTTATTTTTGTCTGTTTTTTTAGGGTAACAGGCTACATGAGGGTAATCCACATGTTGGAAACTCCCCTTTAATAGCATAGGAAGGTATTTGAAAGGGGGGAATTTGGCTACTTATTTATATAATTGTAACACGCATTTTGTTTGAGGAATAATTAAAAACGGTTGAGATTTACTTCATTGACATGTATGTTGTTTACTGATTAGTAAATAGATAATAATGAATTTCCAATAAACAAGGTTAGAAAATGTTTTTTTTTCATTGACTCAACATGAAATGAATCATCAATTGCTCTTCCGTCTGCACTGTACTTGTCTTCAACCTTTCATTGGTTCCGTGAATTACAAAATGTTTTTATAATACAGTATCACTGAAATGTCGAATCCCGAAGAAGAAAAAAGGAATCAGATTCCATTGATTCATGGCCAATATGTTACTTAAAAAATAGTCTATTATGTGTCTTGAATACGGACATAGGTGAATTTGACATGCTAACATCTCCTTGGGATGAAATAAATAAAACTGATTTCTTAATATGTTACTGAGCTTAATTTTAAAAAATTGAGAGAAATTTAAATTAATTTGGAGTAGACGATATATTACATGGAAAATTCTGGACGTATCTAAGACTAAGAGTTACTGTTGTGATGTAAATAGCGAATGAGTGGTCCAGACATATTACGTTGGTTGTGGTTGAAGCGAGTGTCAGTTGTTCAAATAAAATTTGAAAAAAGTTCGAGAGCGTTACACATGTTGTAGATGTCACTTCATTCGAAGTCGATGTCGCTTCGTTGGAATTAGACGGGACCGACAAAGACTGGTCAACGTTCTTATTCCAGACGGCCCGAAGACGACATTGCAATATTGTTTGCTTGTGTTGGTATTTATTTTGTGGGGTTTTTATTATGCCCATATTTGAGATATTAACGATTTGGGTTTTTCGTTAATATGAATAGATTAATTCCTATTGTGAGCTCTGGGCTGTCTAATTTGTTGGTCCCTTCATACCTATTTTTTAAAAAACTTATTAATTCTCGTGTTTTGCCTTAGTAGCCATTTCTTGTTGGCATTCATCTTGTTGTACCTGGCTTCGAGTAAAATGATAAAGTAATACTAATACCAAATTTACTTCCGGACGCGTCACTAGTAAATTCATCGTCACATACGTTTTGATCCTCATAATGCTGCATAGTATTGCTCATAGTATGTACTGATTTTGAGGTATATTGTCCACTTTATTTATAAAGTTCTCTGTTATTTATTAACAATGTATTTTATAGTAGTGACAATTTCAAGTGTATTTGCATACAATAGGTTTCCGAACAAAAGTATCAAGTCGGTCAACCCATTCAATCAACTCGCCGTATCAACGTGAGCTGATCGCGTGGCATTGGCGGATAAAAAATCACGTCATCGCTCACATTGGCGGGAATTCAAACATTGCGTAAAGCTTAAATTGCTGGTATTACGTTCAGTCCAATAGGGGAGGAGGTAGATGGGAGATACATAAAATTTACGCGATACAACCTAGATTGGTGTCAAATCCAGTGTTACAGAAATCAATGAGTTTAATTCTAACATTCAGTGCGTCAGTTAAGTAGTCGTTCAGCCCCTACGTGTGGGGGTGGGGGAGGAATTGTAAAACATTCTGAAAGGGTCGTTTTTAGCGTGGAATATTTAGTTTTCCGGGTTTATTTCTACCAAGCATTATACACATGTTACTTACGATCCAGGAACAAACACTGAGGGCTTAAGACACACCGATTTCTTCTAAACGGTTATTATTAACGTCGAATAAAACGTTGTCGCTGTCGCGTAATTTTATATTGTTATTCTAGAATTTTGAATTGTCTAATTGCAACTCCAAACGGCAAGGGAGGGTTTACATAAAAATTAATGAAGAAGATCGATATTAGTGTCGATTCCGGAGTTATTTGAGTTTCTGAGTTTAATTCTCGCGTTAACCAGGATTGATAATGAAATGTTATGTTCCTCTTCGTAGAGGTGGATGCGGTTGACAAAAGTTACCCAGAGTGGTTTTGAACCTCTTAAGTTACAAGATATTTTTTTATTTTCTTAGGGTGTCAGCTATATTTTGGTCTCTATTTAGTTAAAGGTTGTATTTATTAACTTCTTTAAGGGACCATGAGTAGTTTTAGACTTTATTATGTTAGCGAGTATTTTTACTTGTTTAATTAATTGTTATTTTTAGTCACTTTTTTATGAAGTAGGAGAATTGTTGAATACCGTCAGTCATTAACCTCGTTTATTTGAAGTTAGATGCCAAGATAAGTGTTACAAACACTGACACTAATACAAAGAGCTTAGTGTCGATTTAATTCTTTCTCCGGGCTAATTTAAAAACATACCTGTGCAACTCCGGGCACACAGCTAGTTGTAAATAAATTCAATAAGATATATTTGTTCCGTTGAGGAAATGAAATTAGTCTCTGAAACTACACATTGACACCAGAAAAATAATCTAGAAATTATGTTATTGTATAATAAGCATTCCAGGAATCAAAATTTACCCTGGTATTCAAGAACCACTACACAAAACAACGAAGTCCTTTGGCCTGAATTATGAACTGTAGACTTAGACTTTATTCGGGTCTTAATCATGCAATATAAGACTTTTAAAATTTAAAATGTGAAGACGATGAAGGACTTACTACGATTTATATTTGAAACCGCAGCGATGAAATTCTTTTCAAGTGATCCATTATTATTATCATCACTAGGAAGTTCAGCAAAATTAATTCAGTGTTTGCTTCTGAACAATACTGTTCGTTGCAAGAGTTTGAATTCTGAAATCCTCTCTGCTGTCGTCTTGTGTGCAAATTGTAACATATTAAATCATCTTTCCAGTCCGGTATTTTGCGATGCTGACAGGTAAGTCTGATCCCGGAGTATTACGGCTGAATGCGAGCCGAGAGAGGAGGTTAGAGGAGATACGCCGGCGGCAGCGGCACTCTTGCCTCAATCTGGGCACCGGACATCCGGCCACTTCATCCCTTATCTGTGGAGCCGCACACTGCCTCCTAAATCTATCCCCCTACAAGGCGTACCGCAAGCCTTGACTTCGATTATCGACGCCACATTACACAGACTATAACCTTGTTGCATGTATAATGTCCATTTTACAGTAAAAAGGCTTCAGGATTCCTCCAAACAAAATAAAAGAGACAAAACTACTATAACGATACTAAATTATGCCGCAGTAACCAAATAATGGTATAATAACGGCAGAGGTTTACGATAAGTCTATTTTCCTTCACAATAAATGAACTTACTTAATAATATTTTAAGAAACAAGGTGGAACTGTTTATATAAAAGTAAATTTGTACCTTACCGGCATTAATGTACTTTATTGGAGGTCAAAGTTGATACGCCACAATAATTCACTCACGTGAATTTTCTTTTTCTAGCATTGATGAAATTAAGTGGACACTCGTGGGCTTAACTTATTCGCACGTTGTACAGGCTGAATTACGATGGACTTTAAACGAAATAGATTTTAATACCAGTCCAAAACTGAATATAGCACAAGACCTATATTCATCAAATAATGGAGTAATATATTCATTATTATTGTCACTCATCCCCAGATGAGAAAACGTGAAAGTTTTATACAAGTGTTCTATTAATTTTTAATGTAAAAATTAAGATATTTTATAAATATTCTATTAAATTAATATGCGCTAGGAAAAAAATAATCATGAACACAAAACGGTCATTACAATATTCGATAAAACATTTGTGGTGATATTTATATAATTTTTTTTTATAAATATGAATGAATTTATTTATAAATTGTTTAAAATTTCAATGCCAAACGTAATCGACAAATTAGTTACTACATTTTTCTTTATTTTGAAACGTGCTAGTCACCGTTTTTTAATGCAAATTTATAACTGTATACCAGGGATTTAAGAAAAATATCGGTATTAGAACAACTAAAAATATTAATTGTATATTATATTTAAATATATTAATGAATAATTGCGAGGTTTTCTTACATAACCTTCCACATTCCAGTGAAATTTTTCCTGGTATTTTGTTTTTTAGTAAAATACGATGCGGCTTCCTCTAGTCCTATGTTCATGAAGAATATTAGTTCGTTTTCCTGGTTTCCTCAATGGGACATAACATTCTGCCCTCGTTTCTCTCTGATTTAGTATGTGTAACCATACTTTCAAAAACAATGCTTACATATCAACATGTGGAACACGAAAAATACCTCGTTATTTGTATTTGTACGTTATCCACTGTACCCGCGCGGTCTAGGGGGCAAATTGTTTATAAACAGCTTGTGGAAAAACCCCTAACTCTGGGGTTTCCAGTGTGGGCACAGCATTGATTAATAAAGCAAACAATTTTGAAATCGCTGTATAATGTTCGGCACTTCAAATCTGTTTTTAAGTCTACTTTGAACATTTCGTTGGATAATTATTAAAGGAGGTACTCGATTGTACTACATAACTTACAAAAAATAAATGACTATATAAATGCGAAAAAACACTACATATATATTAAAATGTCTATTATATACTGAGATATTAATTAATCCCAAAATTTATAATATACAAGAATAATTCAAGATCATTAGAATTTTTTTCAATCAAGATAATCTATAAAAGTTATTCTAATTATTTAATTCGTTAAATATATTTATTTTCCACTCCAGAAGAAACGATATACAAAGTTGATCAAGATAGATACATGCACTTAGTACACTTCCAGTAAGCCTTATTGGTCGTTATCGATAGCGCAAACTTTGCTGGAAAATTAAAATAAAGATCCGTTGTAATATGTGGAATCTAACGGATGAAAACTGATTAAACATCTGCCTTTCCTGTAAAGATAGACACTTCAATTACATTTATCAGCATCTGATTTACAAAAAGCATTCTCGAATGTTGTAAATTAATACTTAAACGGGATCGGGACTCCCGAAAATGTGGATTCTATAACAATATGGTTAATTTCGGATTTTTAATACTAACCTCTTTACTGCTTTTGTACGTAATAAAATACTATGATTTTACTCACCTGTTAGGAAGTATTAATGAAAAATTTTGGAATAATCTGACTACAGTTTCAATAGTTTTTGTGGAACAAAGTTCTTGATTTAGTGAACTAATAAATATTGAATTAACAATTTTTCAATATAAATTCTAGTGAATAACATCGGCAAGTGGCCGCCTTTTGTCCACGGGCCTGAGAAGGAATAAATTAAACGGCCACGTGCGTCCGAGAGGCCCCAAGAAGCCGGGGGTACGCGTCCCTTTTTTTTTGCATTGTTTGGGGGGGCGGGGTAAGAATATATACTCCTAACCTGGGTGAAAGTAGACAGACGCAGGCAGACAGACAGAGAGAGGACTGAAAGTGGAGTGAGAGAGGCGAGAGGGTGGAAAATTTGGCAAACGGTAAGCATAAAAGTTTTTGGAGAGACGTCCATCGCGGAGAGGCCGAAGAAGGAGATCGTGTGCTGCTTACTACAAGACCAGTGATCCACTGCAAGTCGGCTGACGCCACAAGTTAAAGTAATTTTCACAACTTCTGTAAAGTTCCTTCAAAAGTTAAAGATTTTTTACATAGTACGGAAATAGGCTCTGTTCTTGAATAGTCCATCGCGGAGAGGCCGAAGAAGGAGATCGTGTGCTGCTTACTACAAGACCAGTGATCCACTGCAAGTCGGCTGACGCCACAAGTTAAAGTAATTTTCACAACTTCTGTAAAGTTCCTTCAAAAGTTAAAGATTTTTTACATAGTACGGAAATAGGCTCTGTTCTTGAATAGCTACCGAACCGCCCACATTACCCTGTAGAGAAGGAGGATTTTATAACCTAGCCGGAGCTAATGATACTTTTTTTTGCAGACTATATGTATATCTGCTGGCGCCCAATAATTTTTTTTAAATGTATTCTTATAATTATGTAATAAAGTTTTTTTTATATATAGTAATAAAGTATAATCATTACAAAATATATATATATATATATATATATATATATATATATATATATATAAATATGCATAGTAACATATTTGAAGGTTTTCAACGTAAAATACATATTATCCTCACTATAAATACATTATTCATAATTGCACTCGAAATATGCGAAACGATAAAATTTTTATTTGTCTATAATGGAAACAGACAAGGAAATAAATCATATTTAAAACTTCATTTTCTTCTCTTAAACAGCTCGTTGTTCCTCGGGATACACTTTTCTCATATGATGTTCATAGCATGTTGATCCTTCTCTGATTGCCTGCTTTTCCCCGGAGCTTCTCCCTTCCATATGATTCTCCCACTACTTACTTTGCGCAATCCTCTGTCTATAACGGTCACCAATTTAACTTCTGTAATTGCAATTTCAGTACCCAGTCCTAATAAAAGTATATAAATTCATGAATAAGTTTTTGAAAGTACGTCTACATGCTATCTAAAATAAAATAATACCTTCTGGTAATCTACCTGTACGTCAACCGTAATCATCTCTTATCTGTCATTTGTTTAGACATACTTAATGCCGTGGAAAGTATTGATTCCATAATCAAACAAAAAGGTTATGCAAATCTCAACAATGTGGAAAATTTATACAATAGCACATTTCTTCAGATAAAGCTAAATCTGATTATAGTTAATAGAATTTATTAAATTCCGCCTTGATGATTAATCTATACGTATCTGTATCAATAAAGGATAAACACCATTATAGACACCATAATATTTAATATTTAATTGTCTGATATTTACACGTAATACCAGCAATCAATTTCTAACAAATAATGATTAACAAAATACAATAATGAGATGTGGGCAAGAACGATAAAATGAATATATTCAACGAATTAATTAATAGTTACATTGGTAAAACACAATGTTTCATCCCGTTATTTGGGACCTCTTCAAAATTATTTATTAAGATTATAAAAAACTGTGTTTGACCTTGAATTTTTATTTGAAACTGAAACGTTTTGATTGTAACTATTTTTTAAGTCATTGAATAAATTTATTCCGACCATTTTTGTCCATTACCCATCATTATAATATATTTTACTGTTTCATATCTTGTTCAATAACTTATAATATTAAAAATAACAATTATTATGTGTAATGTTTAAAATATGCACTCGGCTTATTTATCATAATCTATTAAATATATCTGAAATTAGATACAGGATGATGTAAATAATAATTCCTTTGTTGGAATTATCTAACGTTTCAGTTTTGCATGCAATCGGTACACGCTTACACTTACAATATACTTGAGAAGTAGATTTGAAGTTTCTGCCAACGTCGATTACGAACTTATACCATGTAAATTGAATTTACAAAATGCCGATTCGGTGAATTCACCGTTGAAAGTCCTGTCAATGCACAGAAATAACATAACAGTTGATAACCTATCAAGCTCGTATATATTCGGCTGCCAAAGTAATTTAACCAATATTCTCAGCAATTATTATGTTAATGCAAAAATTTGCATACTGCAAAATGTATTTGCTTTTCTATATTAAAACGAGTCTTTTTATGTTTGTAATGTATCAACAGAAATTTAATTAACCGTTTCCGCAGAGGTAGTTTAATAAAAAAACAGCATGCGCTTCAATAAGCTAGACAAATAACAAATGGAAAATTCAATTGTATATAAATTTTAACCCCGAGTTTTTTTTTCCACCAGACAAACGAGTTATAAATTGCTTTAATTGTTATTCAGCTGCACTTAATGTGCTATTTCGATCCTATAATTATTTAACGCTTTTAAGCTTGCATAATATACTTGAATTTATGGGATAAATGGGTGTTGTTTATTTAAATAACAAAATTATCGTTAGCTCGATGTAAGAATACAGACTAAAAAGAAACAAATATTATTGTAATGTAAACAATATTCTAAGATTAAACCACTTAAAAACACAGCTCAGGGATATATGTGAATGTAATGCAATCTTATAACGACGTCTCTGGTTGAATATATTTATTGTTTAATGAACTTACTGACAAAACCAATGTTATAAATGTAACAATAAATTAGTCTTGATGATATGTACATTTGTTTAACTGGAAAAAACACTCTTCAATTAACTGCTGTTTAATGCTGCAGTCCACTTCACAAAACGATTATCAATCTTGATAACTAAATTTATTTTTTCAGGGAACCACTTCACTAGGCTTAACTTTTTATAGGGAGACCTCTTCACTCCATATTTTTCAGTAAATTTAAGAGAAATTAATATTCTTTGAAGAGGGCTTTCCCCGAACACTCCTGCATGTAAAATATTCCAATTTTTTTTATTCAGGAATGAATGACAATAATGAAATTAATTAATTAATTTAGAAATTATAATTTAATATCAAACCCAAAATTAAAAAGTGAATTTAATTTAAAAATATTAAACTAATAAATTGATCGTTAGGGATACATAATAATGTACTCTTCATCCCAGAGGCATTTCAAATATAATGATATAGATATTCTGATTATTGAGAAAACTTATATATAGACAACACCAAATTTAAAGTCAGAAAAAATTATATTTATTTATAGCAAATTAAACTACGTTTGGTCGCTAACTTTGAGACATCTTCAGGTTGAATTTAACAAAATTTTGATAGTCAGTTCAATCTCATTTTTCAGACTTCAAATGGGCTTTTGTTACCAATATATATTTAATACTTGGTAGGACAAGTTTTCTTTACAATGCAAAGATGACGTATGTCTCTTCGTCGTTGTGCCCGGAGAATATCGCGATATCTGGTCAACAGAGCGTCGTTCGAAGGCGACCGTAGAGAACATCACTGGCAGACGTTATTGTTCTGAGACTCGCCTGATTATTCCGTCATGACTATATCTCTACATTGAGACATTTAAAGCACGTTGTCTCCACGATCACGACTTCAACTAGAGTATATTGATACTCTGGATTGCAACTAGCACCCGAATTTATGACTGTATTAAATCACGACTTTCTCCTATTTCATCTCCGGACACTTCAAAACTCCACTTCCACTTTAAAACGGCCAATCGCCCTCTGCCAAAATGGGATCCAATGAAATCTATTACATTTCCGCTGAACAAAAATTATTTTCTTGCTCAAATATTTACAATTTAGCAAGCTCGTCTCCGCTAGTGACGCTTCCGGAACACTTAATTTGTCCTGCCTAATCTTTGAACGTCACTCGGCAGCTCCTCAAACTACAACGGTATGTCCGCTTTCTTTTTCGTCACATGAGTAAGGGACTTCTATGCAATAGTCAGCTCGAATGACAAACAACAAAAACTATTTACCCGCCATAATAGTCTCCCTTTTATCGTAAATACCATTCATTATGATATTAATTTTGCTTCAGACGTTCTATTTAGAAATTACTTACCTATCCACACAGATAATTTCGCTTTTGGAGCTGTTCCTATTCCATTAAATTTCTCGAGATGAGCTCTGAAGAGCTAATGTACTTTATGATAGAATTTTCCACTTGTTCGTGCCAATGACAAGACCCTAGACGTAAAAATTGTTTATGCTTTTCTGTACTTCTTCAAACGATTCTATTTCACTTTTCCCGATACGTGTTCCAGGAATCCGCACCATATTCCAAGACTGGCCTCACTAAAGTTCAGTATTCCACCTGTTTTAATTTGTCACTTCCCAGTTTTAAATTCCTCATAATTATGTACAGTAAGTTTCACTCGTCGTGAAACTCATCTCTTTCATACACCCTCCATTATTGTTAAAAAAATATTGATAAGGATTGGCACTCGACACCTTTGGAATTATATTCCGCCTGAAATGTATTCCGACTCCTTCATAAAACTCTATTTTGTTGTCTCTATTGATTTTCCTTCCATTCCATTAACTTTATTTAACTTAGCCCAACAAATAACCTTGAAGAAGTAATCTTACATAATAGCATGCTCACGCTACAAGTAATCTGAATTTCTAAACATTTTTTAGAAATGATTAATTTTTGACTTTGACATTGCTTTATGAAAACTTAATTAAGAATCGTCAATTTTCAAATTTAATTAAATTATAAGATATCGGTCATTGGGCTGTTGGGCCACGTATAGTTTCTTATAATGAAGCTACATCGACCACGAAAACGATCTGTTATTTTATATTCAAATGCCACGTTTTAAAGAGAAAAATAATTTTAGAAACATTTTTCTATGGGAGTTAAATTTACTAGAATACCATTTTCTGATTTCTAATATCAAGGATCTAATTTCAAAACCATGCCGTGTAGAAAGTAACAGAGGATTGTAATGGAAGTAATAAAATTGTTTTCAAGCTAAAATATGATAAGGATTAAATTAAGGAAACAACTAGGCACATGTGATATGTTAGTTGGTACAATAATAATTTGTATGTATGTATTTTTTTAATCTACAAATGGGCTGTTTGCCCGATGGTAGATCCATTAAATTACAATTGAATTACAAATTAAATAAGTAAATTTACATTAAATGAAAACAGAGCAAAGTAATACAATTATTCTAAAATACAAGCTAGGAGTAGGGACATTACTTCAATTAAACACTATATTAATTAAACGTTAATTTAGAAAAAGTTAAAGACAATTAATATTATACTGGCCCGAAAATAAATAAAGTGTAACGAAATCTGAAAATAGAGATTCAACAACTATTTATGTATCTAAGGAGACAAGGAATGTTTCTACATTTCTTTGGTTAATAACGGAGCACTATCACTTCACTTCATTACCCTATATTCACTAGAGAGTTCAGATTAAGTCTCCAAATTTTCTCCAAAATCACTTGCAGGTAAATTGTTCCAGCCATTTATTGTCGTATTTAGGTATGAGTATTTTCCACCTCTCCGTTTTTGAACTAAGATTCCCACAAGCCGAGGCACCTCGGCCTGTTCTGAGTGGTTTATGTTCCAGGGTCACAGACCTTGGGCATACGGTAAGAGTTGTCCGCTATTCCCATTGGAATAGTCAGCCAGCTGCCTCCTAAACTGGTCGAGACACGGAGAAGGGAATGCTGCGTCCCCACAGAAAACTCCTCTCCCGCTATCGGAAGGGCGTGGGACAAGTACCCAATGCCCGACCTACCTGATGCAGGTTTTTCTAGGGTTTGTCCTGTATTTCTTTTAGGCGAATGCCGGGTAGGATCCTTAAACCATAGCCCTGGGGCCCTAGTTAACCCTTGGTTACCTTCCTCTACCCTTCCACATCCCCCATTTCAAATCCCTTCCTATGCTATTAAAGGGGAGTTGCCCAACGTGGATTACCCTCATGTAGCCTGTTTCCCTAAAAAAAAGTATTTTCCAACATCTGTTTTTTGTTGTCCCACTTTGACGTTAAGCCAGACGGAAACGTGTTGACGGGATTGCCTTTTCTAGTGTCTTATGTGCTACTTTATTCATAGCTTGTGTCCGAGGGATGGGTCGGATCACCAAAAAGTCAAATTTGAGTTTCCATGATAGGCTTATAAATCAGCAGGCCAAAAGTTTACATAAATCTTCGAATAATGCCGCAATAGAGATCACTTGAAAAATAATAAAATGGAAAAATAACCAATAATACAATTTACATATATTTAGTACTGTACAAAATACCATGGATGAAGTCTACATTTGCAACGCTACTATTATCTAATTTTAATTAAAAAATCAAATTTACGATTCAGCTCTCCATTTAATAACATGCCGTGAAATGTACAAAGTCTTCTGAAAGTTCAGTTCCATATTATGTGCCATTCTGATTGTGATATGTAGATAATCCTCTGGATGAGGGAGGTGGGTTAACCATTAAATATTAACAGCGTACTGTTTATCCAGGCTTGCTTTGAAATTCATCCTGTTCGATTCGTTGGCACCCGATGTGGTTATTCAATAAGGGATTGGTTTGGACATTTGACAGTGCAGACAGGTCAGCTGACGTGTATTACAACAGTCAAACATACTATCATACTGCTATATTTATCAAAAGTAATAATCATACAATTATCGGAATAAGTTTGACATATTAATTACAACTTTTCCGCCATCAAACACAGATTTTAGTGCATAGAGTGGCCCGATTGAAAAATCCGGATTGACAATTATATGCAGTAAGGTTACGATAATGACAGTTAAAACTATTAGAAAAATCATTGTTTTTAATATAGTTGAAATAGTTGCTACATCCCGGTAAAACTTAAGAAGTAAATTACGCACAACAATCTTGACATTTAAATTTAAAATCTGTCTGAAGTTAATGGTATTTTGAGACATATTAGAAAAGCATTGAAATAATCGTCGACAGAATAAATCGAAATTTTAAAACTTCGTTAAACACCGTTGTTGGTTTTTAAAATTTGTTTGTTCCGTACCTTCAGTACACTATTAAAATTTCCTAATCTTCAAAAATTAGTTAACCGTCTGAAAACTTCTACTTGTCCGTGGGCCTTATTCTTTAAAAAGAAAGCTTATATTTAATAGCTGTGCCTACGCTTTATTCATAGTAATTGAGAAAGGGACTTTAACGGGTTTTGGTATAAATCATATTATCTATATTTCATTCCCAACAATGTTTTATTTTATTATATTATTTAAGTTATAGGTAGTATCTCCAATCATACAATTTTATTTTATTTTATTATTTATAGGGCTTATAACGCGTATACCGACACATTTTATTCGACATGATAGTCGAAGTTTTTTATTTGATTTGATTTATTTTATTCCATTAGTCCTCGAATAATGAAATAGGACACGTCAATACTTAAAATTAAAATCTAAGAATTAAATGCTACAATTATAAATAACTAGAAGTTAATATAAAGATACTAAAATTCTGGAACACAAATTTCCCTGTCCAACATAAGTAAAATAATATGAATAATAACAAAAATAATAATTCTTTAACCATACTAAGGGTATAATAAAATATTTACAGTTCTAATAAAAATAATAAATATGAACTAGTAAATAATTAATGAATCCAGAATGAACTATCATAAAATATAGAATTTAAACATCACACAATAATAAACACAAAACTTGACACACGCACACTAGGAGGAAACTCGAACGACGGCAAATCACTTCACAAAACAGAGCGACGAAGAATCTGCAAACTCTAGGCCGCACATGAAACAAACAAACAAAATAGCGGAAAAGACCAATGGAGAATAAGTGCTTTATTAGAAACACATTAAACACTTTTGCAGTTTTTTTAAAAAATTAATTGTTAGGGGAACGATCTAGAAACTTCTGTACTCAGTAAAACGCGCCTTTGAGTAGAATATTTTTACATTGAATCCCAAAACTCTTGTAGTTATTATTGTTCTTAACATCTGGAGGAAGACTATTGTAATAAAATTATCCCTGAATGGTGAATACTTTTCTGGTAGAGAGCAAGGCGATGCTTGTTCGATCTTAAACCTGAGCGATTTCTAGTCTCATAATCGTGAGACTCTCCATTAATTTGAAATATATTCATGATCCTATAACAAACTATAAAATTTCATGAGTAAACTCGCTTGGAAGAGTTAATATTCGCAGAGTTTTGACCCGATGATTGTCGAAAGTGACCAACGTTTAGTTCTGTAGTCCGTTAATTTCTAACAGTTAACGCTGTTACATTATTTGAAGGCGAAAATATAGTTTAAAGGGTAGTCCAGGAAGCAACACTGAACAATTATCTGCCAACAGACACATTTACGGTTTTATTTCTATTGGGTGTTTTTAAAATGTATCATTCTTCGATTCTGCATAAGATTAGTTATATAAATTATAGTAGAAACTTTGTTACATCAAGTCAGAAAATGCAGCACTATCCAAATAAAAATGTAACGAAAACTATGGAAAGTCATAATTCACAAAACACGAGAACTGGTTTGCCTAATAACATAATAAAGTTGCGATTGGCGTTATGTTCAATTACTATAAAAGTGAGAAATGTACCGTGAGTCTATCATGTTACCAGACTCATAAATAATAAAATTATATCATAATAATATTTTAGTTTACCTCAATTCTCGTTGCTGAAATATTAACAATTCAAAGGGACAGGTGTCATTTTAATTTTCCAATAATTGAGGTCAAAAATTTACCATGAATTCAATGTTTCAAGAAATTGACTATACATTAACGATAAATAGTTGGGAATGGAATGAAATTGGAATTTCAATTATAACTTTGTATATAATTGCTTCTGGAGTGGGTATATTAAATGTTGTGTGTGGTATTAATATAATAATGCAATCCATCAAATACTTATTCAATTCATCATTTCAACATAATTTTAAAGGAAAGGAATAAATATTTATGTGAAATATTAAAAAAGAGTTTTCTTAATACTGTAATACTAGAAAAGTGTCATCATTAAATCTTTCTTACATTGAACAGTGACGAAAGAATTTCTAGTAAAAATTCTTAAACTAACGTCTCCTTACGGAAGGAGCACATCCAAGTGGATTTAATGCTTGGATGCACACCAATATCCCTTTTCCTGAGTTAGGTTCACTGCGGATGTAGCAGTCCGTTAAACAAGATTTCCACGTTATGCTCATTTTTTTCTAGGTTAAAAATTGTTCCAACGAAAGAATATGCAATGATAGGATAAGGATTCTCGCGCGTCGGAACTTACCATTTCGAATAATATAGGTCTATATTCGTAAAAAAAAGTATCTCCATTTCTTTATACTAATTAATAGCTGTTTATTAATTTTACAGAAAATAAAACTATTTTCACTCTCAACTTGTTTATTACTTAATTTTCTCCGCACCTTCCGATTTTTTTATCATAATCTCCAAAGATATTTTTAAATAAGTATTATTAATCTATCCAGTTTTTATTTATATGCATACAGAATTTTTTATGTAGCTACTCTAACCAATGGCAAATATTAATTTTTTTAATTACTCTGCAACATTCAATTTTGTTTATTCAACAGGAAAAATATTATTGGAAATTAAACAATTTTTTTTCTGTTTTGGATTAATTGGAGAGTTAACATACCATCCGTTTACAGTCATCATTATTTCAGGCTTGATAATTGAATGGCATGGTCGTATATCAATATTGGCACCAAAGTTTGTGATAGTCAACGTCATTAGCGAGAAGTATTTAGGAAGTTGGTTTAATGTTCTCTGTTGTTATTCCTCGTATGTTTGAGCCTATTGCACTTTCTGCTAACTTGATTACATTTTTGCGTGTCAAGTACGGGATTACCCGATTCCCTTACTGATAGATATTGTGGAACAAATATATATTCTCGATATTCAGTTAAACATGGTTCCTCTGTCACATACTTAAGTAAATACTTTAATATATACTATATATTCCATAGCAGCCACAATACATTTTTAAACACGTTTTGTTTATGGACTAAAATCGGTTTTTACTATTCCACTACCCTATAATTGCCTCATATTTTAAGAATCAAGAATGTATTTTTATTTTAAATATTACGAACCAAACTATGTAGTTATATTATTTTAAAATACAAATTTATTTGTTCATATAAAAAATTTAAATAATCTTTGTAGCTTCAAGTCTCATGCATCTAAGGGATTCGAAACCGATATCATCTAAATTTCTGTCTGTCCGCGTTCAATTTATTCGTTTTTCTTAAAAAAATTGTATGTCAAATTTTGATGACATATTATTTCTATCTTATACAGAGCAATGAGGAGAATTTCCCGACTGAAAGGATAGCTTTCCTTACCCGGATTTTAATTTCTAGGACTTGGATTTATTCACTTTACAAGACAATGGCGGAAAAGTTTTTGTCTGTACCGGTAAATAACTTTGAGAGTGAATAAAATTTTTTTGGACTTCTAACCGTGTGAAAAGATGTATGCGCGACGATTCTATGGCGTTCACTGACAGTGAACGTCATAGAAACGTTGAGCCTACTTCTTTTCATTCGGTATGAAGCCCGATAACATTTTATTCATTATTTCCACCGAGAAAAACTGCATTCTTGAACTTTGAGTATGTCTTAAATTGTCATCCACCATTTGAAACAGGTAGAACGGTATATTAAGTCTGCACAATTTATTTTTCTAATAGTATGTTGTTGTTTTTAAGAGTGTTTGTTCCTCAGTGCCCTTACGAATTGTGAGGATGTACTGACTACTATTGGACCCAAGAGCAGTTCCGCCTTCCCGTAGTCATTATGAGTAGGTTGTTCGTAAGTAAAAATATTCGTTGTTGTCGATATTCTGCGAGAATAATCATATACTATATTACGTATTATTTTATTTATATGAAAAGAGATAATATTTGGATTATACTGATGTTTTATTCTCAACGGAGATGAGTCGCGGGAGATCTGCACGACTGGAGAACATTCGCTCTTGAGTTACCAGTTCATTCGGACGAGGATAGTAGAATTTCAAAAATTCGACTGGAGCGACACCAAAACAGTCGAACTTAGGGACGCCTCCAGCGTGTAGTTAAAACACCATGGTTCATCCTTGGTTAAGGATATCATGCATGGTTATCCAGCCCAATAAAGGCAAATGTACATTTATATTGGAGCTATGAGTTTAAGACAAATACCATTTTAATTAAAAAAAAAGTAATTTCAAAATTCTTGCTTGTTATTCGTTAGTATTATTTAGATTTCGTTATTCGAGTGGTATCAAGCGACGAAGATAGGGGCAGGTAAGAATTTACATAGACCAAGACGGCCTACGGAAAGAGTAAACTTTCTTAGGTTCAATAATAGTCAATGCATCTCCGCAACACATAGACTTTTGACAGTATTAATGTAACAAATGATCATCCTAGCACTTATCATGCACGAAACTTAAGCAACTGTTAAATATTCTAAGAAAAAATTAGGAAAATTATTCCAGATAATTAATTTATCATATATCTTCCTCTAGCGTATTAGCCATAAATAGTAAACAATTTTTTCGTAAAATTGTTTACAATTCATTGGGTTTGGAGTGTCATCCGTAGTACGAGGATATACGTAAATGCATAACGTTCTTGATAAAGGTGAATTGTAGCCAAAGTAGGCCTGAAGTCTAAATGGTCAGTAATATGCAGCTGTGAATTTGGGCAGATAAAAGCTTACTGCCGTGGGACAAAGTCCTCACCTCCAAAGCCAATGATTAATATAAATTCCATGCGCACAGCATTAGCAGGCATGAAATCTACGTCCCCCAAAGCAGCCACAAATTAAACTTGTGATTACAGTTATAAAGCATACGCGTAAACCGTTGGATTGTAACTCCAGCGAACAATACTAATACTCGTAGCTGCATTCGCTAACAAATGAGATCCAATATTTTCACCCACGAGTTAACATACATTTCTCGCGCAAATTGTCGTATCTCATTGTTCACACTCGTATTCACGCCAAAAAAGAAGAGTTGCTTCCCGGTGAATCTAATTATGAGATAAGCACGATTTGTTTTAGTGTAACAATTGAAACTAAGAAGAAAATTTTCATGATAATTTAATTACATTAAGGACATTAAGCTTAGTCTTTCACATCCGTTTACTGCATACGGATCTTTCTGTATTCGGATCGTATGGTCACAAATTAGGTTTTTAGCAACACCTTACAATAAAGTGTTGCTCTTAAAAAAATTCTTCGTGGACCAAACATCTGAGATATATTTTTTAAATATATATTATAAGTACATATGTAATATATTCCTCTATCTTGACCACTAATATGTCTGATTTAATGTGTATTTTCTGAAGTGCGCCTTTAATAATCAACCTTTCCATTGGTTATTATGTTTACCAATCATTATGTCGGCAAATTTTTGCGACTACGAACGTCTAAATTTAATGTAAATTTTCACTCCTTTTTGGAATTTTTTTCTGTACTTTTCTGGTCCCGCGAATCTCCAGTCCTCGCTGTCATTTCCGTTTGCCTCGCAGCTTCACAATAATTTTAGCTGCTTATTCAAACCCTCACTGCCCAACATTGCGCGTGAGTAAAGAAGGTTTCAATTCAAAAATTCTTCTTTAGTTTCTGTCAGTAACTTACAAGTTCATGTATCATCTATCATCTCTGTCCTTCTAATCGAAGAAGAAATTAAGGTTTTCCTATTTTAATGTTGAGACGAATTAACAAATTGGACTTTAGCGACCGTAAACTATCATTACATTATCTTACATATTAATGTATCTTTACATTAGTATGATATTTACTTGTTATATATTTATATTATTTAAAATATTAGCATGTAGGATACAAACATTTAAATTATTTATTTTCCTTTTTGTATTGTTTACAAAGTTTTTTCAATGTATAGATTTATCTTTTTGAAGAATTATACAATCTTGGCAACGCTTTTTCTTAAGAATAATATGTTTATTATTTATATTAACTGATTTATACAATGTGTATAGCATAATTCTTAAATGAAAGGTGTGTAGGGGCTATTGAGGAGTTTGAGGAAATAATATATATGTGAAACTCTGAGTTCTATAATAGCTCGACCTTCCAGTCTGTGTTCAAGTATAATTAATACTATACTAGTAATGAAAAAGAAATATATTTTTACAGTTGACTCCTTTTGTTTATTGTTATACTTTCGTGTCTAACAGTCTTGATAATCTCAGGATTTATTAGTTCCAAAAATCAACTTTATTGCTGATTTAGAATCTTGGCAATACGTTATAGTAAACACATGACAGTTTTATGTTTAGCATTCGCTTCTGGTCTCTCAGCGGGTTTATATATTTAACCTCTGAAAAATGAATAAATATTTATAAAGTGTCGTTTTTATTATTTTTTCCAGCTTAACAATGTATTGTGTGTCTTCTAAATATAATTTTCTAAACGGTCATTAAATAAATGGTATATTTTGAAAACAAATTTAATCATCAGTTTGTTATATGAAATTTGAAAATAATTGAATTACAGAAATTAGTAAATACATGCGTTTTTGTTCTTACTGTTAAATAAGAAATATATGGAAGTCAAAACTTTTGAAATGTTTTTTCACGAACCTCATTCGCTTTTCTTTTATATTTATGTGAAATAAGATGTTTAAATAAATAACATTTTCTACTTGGATAATTGTGCTCACCTGTTCTAAATTTGTTGTGATTAGTGGACAAAATTGCACACGTAGCATAGTTGAGGTCGTCGGAGTGCAGTTTTCGACAAGTACGTTCAAGGCTTCTAACTCGGTGGTGATTGCTGACTGAGTCGAGTAATAACACAGAAACTAGCAGGGTGCTTCTTGGAAGATACTATGTTACCACTTGCCATGGACAATAACGGTAATGGCTAATAGCGAAGGTCGGAAGGGAACATTCCCATGCGGAGCTGCACGTGTATCCGCCTTTCTCGGCCGTTACCACCGCACCTAGATCTAGCCTTCCAAATGCAACAGGCGCCCATTCAATTCCTTCCTGTCCTTTAGAGACTCAGTTCTGTTCTAACGGTAACTGTCTGCCTTCCCTGTAACAGCAGTTCTCATATGCAACGTTAATACTCGCAAATTACCTTGTTATTTACTAGTTTCTTTTACAGTTGATTCATATTTGTATGTAAACAATAATTGAAGTCAAATCCTCAAATAGTATGAAAATTAATAAATTGACATAAATTCAATTAATGATGCGCTGAAGTTGGGCAAAATATAACTAAAATCAGTTTTTAGTAATTTATCAAATTTGTCAGGAAAACGAAGTCATAGAAAATGATAAGAAGGAATTATTGATTTGTAGGTCACTAAAACTATTATTATCATTTTTATAACAAAGGTTTCAGGTATACAAAGTAAATACAGGCTTCTCGGGATACCAGCAGAGACGAGTTGAACAAGTTGGATTCCCAAGAAGTCTTTATTAACTATGATTGATGTGTTCTTAATTGTCTATTGACTTCGTAAAATTTATGAATGACTGGAAGAAATTATCTCATTTACAATATCGTGCAAATTTACAATTGGGTTATAATATAAATAGGGAGAAACTACCTCAAGGAAACTGCTTCAAATATTTAGGATTCATTTCGAACTCAAATCTGGGATGGGAAGAACAAGTAAATTATGCGTCTCAAAAAGCTTGGAAATCTTTACATTTTGTAATGAGAATATTAAAAAAGGAGAGTGGAAAATCAAAAGAACTTGCTTATAAATCACTGGTGCGTCCCATATAGTGCAAGATGTTGGGATCCTTATGGAAAACACCACATAGAAGGAATAGAAAAACGGCAGAGTGGGCAGAAAAATTTGGAATGCCTGGTTATTGTCGATAAAAGGTATAGAAATAACCGGACGGAAGAAAGATAGACTTTGGGCTATTTTTAAATGATTTAGGGTAACAAAGCGTAGAAAGATATACGAGATAATATATAAAAACCAACTTACATTGTCAGAGGTGATCACAAATTTAAAATCAAAACGATACCGCAAAAAACAGACATAGGGAAATTCTCAATTCTAAACACATCGATATGGTATTGGAACAATTTACCTGCAGCAGTGTTCAAGGAGAATCTTCGAATAAGAAGGTTAAAGAATACGTAGGATCCTTAAACTATAGCCCGGGGGCCGTAGTTAACCCTTGGCTATCTTCTTCTACCCATCCGCATCCCACCTTTCAAATCCCTTCCTATGTTATTAAATTTGAGTTGCCACCAAGTGGATTACCCTCATGTAGCCTGTTACCTAAAAAAAATTAGTGAATAAAACTGTATTTTTTATTATACAATATAAATACGTTTATGTCTATATTTTTATTTAGTGAAAATAAGTGTCGAAAGAGTGAACAAATTTTCAGGACAAATTTGTAAGACTTATTTTATTATAATTATTAAGATTTTTTAAAATTCTATTTTCCTGTTTCAAAATTGATTTTTGTTTATATATTTGTTTCACACTGCCACCGAGAACGATCCCAATCGCATCTAATAAAATACATACATACATACATTTGCAGATAATTTCTGTTGAATATTTCCATATATGCAACCCTGTCATACGCGAATTATGATTTCGTCACGTTGCCGCACAAGTCTATTGTCACTTATGCATTATGAATTATTCAGTGCAAAGTAAATGTTAAAAATATTTGAGTTCACACGTTTTCCTTATTTGTTTGCAAGAGTTTAAATTTGGGTGCCATAAACATATGATTAATATGGTATGAAATCTAATAATTTGATGGCTCTCAAAAATGAATTTTAAAATTCACGTAGTAATAAAAGTCTTCAGTGCTTTGTAGTACTCTTAAAATTATATTCAGAGAAATTAATTTTATTTATTGCCGTGTGCTAGAATTATAAAGAATTTGTATTATTTTTGTTTAATTTTTATTATAAAAACTTATAAAATTTTCTTTCGATCACAAAATTTGGACTTTCAGGCTATTACCGATGTTATTTAATTATAACATTATTTCAATAATTAATAGACCAATAGTATGAAAAGAAAACCAAATTTCTGTCAAAGGAAAAATACGACAATCGAGGTTTATTGATTTTAGCGGTTTCTGATAAATGGAAACATACAAATGTTTAAGTATAGTTTTCAAAAATTCACATTGTAAAAATCGGACGGAATTAATAATGAATGATTGTTAGTAGAAAAAGTTTCAGTTAAAGTCGGAATACTGAATATACATTTGCAATTTATAAACTTAAATCTTGGATTATCTAATTTACGTTAACTAATAGGACATTAAGAGAAAATTATGCTCACTGAAATGTTATTGAAAAATTAACCAGGAGGGAATACTTTCCAAAATGAAAATATAATGCGCGATGGACGAATAACATAAATATGTTGTGAAAATAAAAATACCATACACAGTTTCTGGAATCCTTGTTTCATTTGTCAGGTGATCAAAGCAAGAGCCGTGAGTACGACAAAACACCACAATCCAGGTGACGAACTGAAAAAGAAAGCTAAAACGTTTACTTTTGAGTTTGTTACCTGAATTATACGTTTTTGTCTTTCACGGCTCCTGCGTTTTTAATCACCTGGCGAAAGCAACAAAAATTTCAGAAACTTTTTGATGGTATTTATATTACCACTTACTTTTATCTGTTACTTTGTTTTGAATTATGATTAGTACAGAGATCAATTTTAACGGAAGATTTCCAATATTACTGCCGTTCTGTGAGACAGATTTAATATTGCATTATTTAAGAACTGGGTGTGAAAAAAAAATTGTAGACTACAACAGGGATATACTAGATAATTCAATAAAAAGCAGTTTTTTACAACAATGATCTATTATTATATGGAAGAAAATGCTTTTAATTTTTTAAATAAAACCTAATTATTGATAAGTTTTTAATTGGAATTGTGGTACGTTTTATCCTAAAATTTCTGTTACAAAATTAAATTTTATTAGGAATTCCACTATAAAATATTACTTAATATTATATATATATATATATATATATATATATATATATATGTATATATAATTAAAAACATTCAATTTTTTCGGATATGACTTCGAAGTATTGTGGATTGCCTAATTTACGTGTGGAAATCTTTGGGGAAGAAATATATTTTCATGTATTTTTGAACACATCTTTTCTAAGAAAGTTACTTCTCACATAACGTTTGCTAAATAAGAACGATTAGGGAAAAATTAGAATTAAATGAAGTTACGAACAATATGTAAATAATATTTGAATGCACTTTATTTGTAATGATCTTCACCAAGACATATGATCGAGTCATTCGTTCTATAATTATTGTATAATGTTATATATAATATTTATTTTGACGAAAATGTTATATGTCATTCACATAAGCAACGGTTAAAAATGCCTGCTTTAGAGAATTGATGGTTTTATATCTTGTTGTCTGGGAGGCTTTGAAACTCCAAATCTGTGTTCAATTAATGAGCTGCGATTGAAAATCAATTCCGTACGCGCTTAGCTGCTTTGATTAAAGCAATGTTTTTGTATAAGCTGATTCATGCATTTCAGTTCAGTTCATTGTAGTCTGTTGACCGCATGATCCAGCGTTAAGCGAACCTTGCACAATAATAGTGAAAGCATCGACAGATTACGCAGTGAACCTACCCACTCTCGTGCCTCCCGCATCTCACCGCAACCGTAAAAACTGGTTCTGTCATGTGGTCAATGTGAGTAACACATGTAACTGTCACAATCGGATAAATTTTCTAAAGAAAATCTTACGCAGAAGTGTAATCAATTTAATGTTTATACATCTAACATTCTTGAGATCAGAAACCGATTGATGATTGGAAAGTTAGGTCAATTTAACACTCTCATAAACTTATAAAATCATTCATATGAATCGTATTACGTATTAATACATAGCTCTGAATTATTTTCCTTTATACTTATCCGTTCCATCAGCTACTCTTGAATAGTATTCATGCCTTTAGTACAAGTAAATTAATATATATTGCTAATTCCTGGCAACCGTGTTCAAATTATTCCTAGCAACAGGCATCGATAAGTCGTGATGTAGCCTGGGTGTTTTCAAAAGAACATGAGTAAAAGTAACGCCCCAAAGTAATCGCCCATTTGTAATAATGTCTTATTACATCTGATATAAGTCATCTGAAAGGAAACTTGCATCACGAATCCGTAACAAATAATTCCAAATACTGTTTCTTTTAAGTTTCGTAACGAAACCAATGTGTTCGATTATAAATAACAATAAAAATGACATTTTTACGTATTTATTTACTTTGAAAATTAAATTAATCGTGGAAGTGTTTCCTACGCTCATATCTCTCTTTTTGAAAGTTTTTGCAGGCCTAGTTTGCGACAGTGAGAAATGCCAAGAGCATGGCATCGAACTCCATAACATGTTGATCAATTACACGAAGGCCTTTGATTCACTGGATAGAAACCGAATTCCACAGTGTTTAAGACGCTGTGCAGTCTCAAAAAAGTTAATAAAATTAATAGAACTAACGTTGGAAAATACGTCAGTAAGAATTAAGGTTACGAATCAGTTAAGTGAACTAATTTTTATTAAGTACGTTATTAAACAAGGAGACCCGTTATCAGCCACTTTATTCTATGTCATCATGGACAATATTTTTTCATTCTTTAACATCCAATGAAAGGCTAAAAGACTAAAATAGTAATTAGCGTATGCAGATGATATTATTCTGACATCAAGTACAAAGAGCTCGTTAGAAAAACATTCAAGAAACTTAAGGAAATGTCTCTTTCCAGTGGGATTGTAATCAACCAAGATAAGACAAAATACAAGCGATGCAGAGCTTGGCAACAGATATTACGATTGATGATGTCACATACCAAGAAGTAACCTCGTACAGATACCTAGGAACAATTCTTAATGGGAATAACTTCATAGAAGAAGAGGGTAAAGAGAAAATAGCTGCAGATAATAGGTGTTATTTTGCTTACAGAGACCTACTAAAAAGCAAACTACTATTCAGAAAGCCAAAATTGAAATTGTATTTTTCGGTAATGACACCAATAGTCACATATGCAGCCGAGACTTGGACACTGAAAGAGAAGGACATAAAAAGACTGCAGATTTTTTAAAGAAAGGTCTTGCGAACGATTTATGGTCCAGTTAAACTATCATGTGGAAACTGGAGCGTACGAACAAGTGATGAATTAGATAAAATAATTCAATACAGAAATATAGTGAATCACGTGAAATCCCTCAGATTAAGTTGGTTTGGACATCTACACAGAATGACCGATGAAAGAAATGCAAAAAAAGGTTTATAACTCGATACCTCTTTCAACTAAAATAAGAGGCAGACCGAAGACCAGATGGAGAGACGAGGTACAAAGTGATAATAGGAGTCTCGGAATTAGAAAGTGGACGTCTAAGGTCCAGAAAAGAGAAAAGTGGAGACACGTTGTGGATCAGGCCAAGACATCACAGAAGTTGTCGTAGCACCGTAAAAAAAAGAGAGTTTGCGACAATTATAGTAAATAAATTTCATATGTTATAAAGAGTTAACTGAAAACTATGACTAATGAATCGAATTTCATAATATTTGATAGGTGGATAGGTGGATATTTGATAGACGTTACGTTGCTCTATAAGTTACCACCCCGTTCTTCTCGTGCGATATTCTGCAGCTGCTGTTACAACTTTCCCAACCGTTCCCAACTCAACTCTACTGTGTCCTATTCACTACAAGATTTATGGCTGATTGCGAAACATGATAAATCCTATGAACTAAAATTTGGTAAATATTCTGTAAATTTTAAAGGGTTTGACAATTGTCTCTCTCTTTTCCAGAGCACAATAGCAAGTGTCTGTTTGAATTAGCCTTCTGTACAACATAAAAAAAATTCTAACGTCACTAATTATAGTTGTATCAGATTATTCCTCAACATAAAATCAATTGATAGGCCCATGACATACTGCACTATTTCACCTGTAATGCCAAAACCAGAGTTTATTTTAATCAATATCCCACGTCAACAGTGCGCTCTATTTCCGTAAAAATCAACGACTCATGAAACAGCAGGGATCATGAATAATTTCTGGCATCAACTGCGTTTGTAGTCAAGGTAATAAAAAATTTATTCACCAGACACCAAATCTCAATCATTCAGATTCTCCATTCCATTTAGTGACATTGGCAGTTCATATTATACTTTCTTGTGAATTCCACAGACAGAAAAGTTGAGAGCTTCTTCCTTACTGCAACATGCAATACACCTCTGTTATCGAGAGCACATTCGACTATTATTGGCTATCGAAAAAATTAATTCTGCCTTTACAAGTTGTAAAAAGAGTTACGCAATATATGTAATGTTCACATACCTTTCTTGTTCTTATTTTAAAATTATGCATCATAAATGCGAAGAAAATCCCAAGTTTCACTTCCAAATTAATGTAGGCTATTAAAAAACAGCGATTTTCGCGTCTGCAACTGGTGCTAAAACTGAACTTAATTTTTGTCATTCTAATGAAAGAATACGGAAGTATTTTAAGAATAAAAATTATTTCACAAAGTATTGATTTGTATTCCCTGGGATAAATACTAAGATTATCAGACTATAATTGCAGATTTATTATTTATTTAGTCTGTTAAATTAATGTCTGTTCCACCAGTTTTTGGTTTTTTAAATCAGTATCTACCTCGATGGCGATGCAAAATTCGAATAACACACATGCAGAACACAAGGATATTTTGAATGACGTCGCCGTTATAACTATTTATTACGAGGGAATGCTTTCGTCAGACGACCGATATACTACTGAGCAAATTACATACAATCTGTCTAGATTAACTTACCTTTAATAAGATTTATGAATACAATTTAATAACCACTTATAAGGACTGTATCTTTAATTCCAAACATATTTTTGTAAACAAACGTTATAAAATCCAATCCAGAGTTTTATAATATCTAGCGTGCCAAGATGTACGTACTTCACACTCAAGTATCTTGTACCTGTAAAGCTGCTGCTCGCGTGCACGTCAGCGATCGTTAACTCATCATTTTAAACGGTTGATACCGCAAGGTATTTAATGTATTAAAAAAATACTCCCTCTATTATGAACAGTAGAACAAAGCTTCGACCACAGTAAGGAGTTCACGTTTACCAAAGCAAGTTACACGAACTTGGCTACTGTCAATATGAACGAAGTGCTTAATATTAATAGATAGTATGAAATATTTACTACTTAATAGTCTTCAGCAAAAAAGCACGCATCGTAATGCGATGTGTTGTGGTATTTATTGAATAATACTTTCATTACTTCCGAATGACAATCATGAATATATTTCTATAATTTTTGGTAATTCGTTTTATCTACTGATTCACCAAAATACAAATATCGAACAAATTTGGTTTAATAGTATAATTTTATTTTATATATATCTGACTGCAATATAATATAATTCAATAAGCATATCGTAATTTTTCAAAATAATTATTAACAAAAGTATAAAAATTAACTCGTATCGCCTACAGACAATGATTTCATCAAGTTTACAATACAGTAATAGACATAATTATTAGCTAAATATGGATTTTATTTAAATAAATTTTACTTATAATATTCAAAGCATGTTCTGCCTGCAATTACCATTTTAACATAAATATTTATACACCTGATGAAGTCCTGATTGAGGACGAAACGATTTAACTTTTTAAAAAAATTAATAAATAATTTCTGACTAATACAGCTGTGTTCAACCATTTACTTTATGTTATATTTTATAGATTAATTTACAATAGTGTTCTAGTTCAGTACAGAACTTAGAAATTATCACTTCACAACACTTCAGTGATCATAGAGATTATGGTTGCAATTTCTATAGTCGAATATATAAATCTATTTACAGACTTCGCTGGGACTCAAATACGTTTACATCAAAGACATGCTTAAGTTTTTCAAATTAGACAAATAACTAGGCAAATAATGTTCAAATGTAAGTGCTAAATAAATATTTGAATGTGATACTTATTCAGTACTTTGGTCTGTTACTTGGCAATTTATTTATCTATCTGTTTACTATTTTAACACAGACATGTTATAATTTAATTTCAAAATATGTGTTCACTAAATATTTTTAACGATATTTATTATGATAGTTTTGAAAATTGTTTTTATATCCACAACATAAGAAACTGTCGAATGAAATGCTTGTCATCACTTAGTTTAAATTATGTATTTTTATGTTCAATGTTATAGTGATTTTATACAGATAAAAGTTGAAAACTTATTAAGATTATATTATTATTATAAAAATTACTTCATCGTTTTTTATGTTGCTTTATTTTGCAGGAAATAATTATTTTGTACCTAGTTATGAGTATCGTTAATATTTTATATATTGTTTTTCTTTTTATTCATAATGTTTCACATAGTTTTGAATATAAGAATGCTATATTCGGATTTGGTAATAGAAAAATATGAATTTTCCCATGTTTCCTGTATAGTCAAACAGACACTAAAGTTATAGTAGAATATTACACTTAAGTTAAATTTTTTCTACGATTCATTAGATGTAATTAAATAATTATCTCCTTCACATAAAAATTTAGGGGTAACAATTTCCGCTTCAGTTACATTGTAGTTGACATATTTGTTTAACTGTAAATTTTGGAAATTTCTCAAGAATAAGGTAGTCGGTCCGCCACGCTTAGTTCGTGTTCATTTTTAGAGAAGTCTAATTATAATCTCAAATAACTATAACAAATTTTTATTATTAAATATGCTTTCTTAGTAAAAGTTCTTACTATGTTTCAACAACTTTATTAGCATATTGGGTTACTACTAATGTTATTTTATTGATTTATGGTCCCGTCAACCTGTTCAATTATTTCCCTGACTGTATTCAAGACTTTTTATTATTCAATGATGGTTGAGGTTTTCAACAACATCCCTTCCATTATTCAGAAATCAACCTTAATCGTAGATATGAAATCGTTTTTCATTGACAGCCAACCGTGAAACTTTTTTCAATGTTTTTATAAATCGGGATTATTCCTTTACAGAATAAAATGCAATTTTTCTTCCCTTCTTCCAACAGGCTACAACAGGTGGTATCTATGTTCGTTCACAGTACAGTTAATTGCTATAAATTGCCAAACCCGACGCTAGATTTCCGCTATAGAAGCTTGTCCGCTACAACACATCGCTCCCAGCACACCAATTACTTTCACATAAATGTTCAATGGACTCTAACTATGTGACGTCTCTGGTTTCTACGTTAAATTTAACAAATATTTATTTACGGAGTATTTAATCAATTATGTTGGTATTAATGACGACTACTTATAATTTATTTCGTACAGTTATGCAATTTCGAGTGCGTGATTTGTCATAGGCCTATTTGTTGTATTGACAAATTGAAGAATGCCTCTGACATTCAAATTTGTGCGTTCGTGTCGACGTTGCGTGTGGAAAGGTGAAGGTGCGTCGATAGGCGATGGCGTCAGATAGTCCTGCGTGTAATTCTAGAGCCCAGACATGCAACTGTTCTGTGAATTACTTAACAGTTGATAATAAACGCCCTGGTTGTAAATGGTTTCGTATTACTTGTATCACGGAAAAAAGTGCGCCTGTCTCGGAGAGTTATTTACGTTTTTAGGCTTCTCTTCCAAAAGAAAGATCTAGGAAATACTTTATACAACTAAACATACATCCACAAAGTAAATGTATGTGTGATTTTAAGTGTCAACTTCTTCAATGCAATTGTCGGATTTAGTAAGCTATTTGACTATGCAACACACAAGTACATTGAAACGTCCCCAACAAATTCAGAATCTCCGTATCCATATTATTTTAATATTCATTTACCTCCACATAAACATTCAATTAAATCGGCCAATTACTTATGTTGGACGTTCATTTAAATAAAAGTGTATGGCTTTTGGACGCTGTATGAGATTTAAACACCCTTTTTCGTCAATCAAGTGAAACAACTACTTCATGCACCTTAAATTATATCAGAAATATTAATGAGTGATTTATGAATATTGGGTGCGCATACTTGGGTACCGAACTTTCGTAAACGTAAGTCACAATTTATGTAATTATTCGTGCGATATTTATTACACCGTTATTTTTAAAAGAAATTACAAAATATTAGAGATTGGTTTCAAAATTGTGGATGTCGTCTGGAATCTGCGATAGTTTTAAAACATTAAAATAAATATCAAAACTCGTTTATCTCATCAATGTAATTTAAAAATGAATGAGGTTCTTTTATTTTATAACAGTTTTATAATTTCGGTATCAGATATTTACCATAATTAAGATCTTCATAAACATAACTGGTCAAAAAATTTGGGAAATTAGAAATAGGAATTAGGCAGGATGGTGGTGTTAAGGCGTACGTACGATGATAGTTGTCCAATATGATGTATGTATAAAGTACTATCTTTGTTTCTCATATATCATCCTAGAAAATACTTCATTGGCTTTATCGAGGTTCCAAAAATTCCAAATATACATATACAAATTAATGCTGCAGATAGAATTAAACCTGCGAGCTGCCTTAAACTACTCAACTGTAGTACTAATCCGTTGAAAAAAGCCAGCGAGATTCACTCGTAGGTGAACCTTTCTGGAGAGACAGAGAGGGCTACGTTTGGGGATGCCTTCACCTCTCTCCGTTTTTGAGCAGGCACCTCAGCCTGTTTTCGTAGGTGTGTGATCCGGGGTCACAGACATTGGGAATACGATAAGAGTTGTTCCGTGTCCCAATTAGAACAGTCGGCCAGCTGCCTCCTAAACTGGTCGAGGCACGGAGAAGGGATTTCTTCGTCCCCACAGAAAACTCCTCTCTCGCCATCGTAAGGACCTACCTGATGCAGGTTTTCTAGGGTTTGTCCTTCATCAATTTTAGGCGAATGCCCGGTAGGATCCTTAAACTACAATCCGACGATCCTAGTTAACCCTTGGCTTCTTTCCTCTACCCTTCCGCATCCCCCATTTCAAATCTCTTCCTATGCTATTAAAGGGGAGTTGCCACCATGTGGCCACTCATGTAGCTTGTTACTCTAAAAAAAAAAGTACCGACTCGTTGTTATAGATTTAAATTGGTAGAACTTTAGAAATTTTCCGGTTAAATAATCTCTGGTTACGTATAAGATATTCCTACACTATTTTTTGAACATAAATTTTAACATTTTCGGGAAATTTATTTACGATTCAATCCCAAATTACGAGCAAGGAAACGTTCGATTTGAGAAACTACAGAAAAAAATCTGAACTGTGTCACGCCTATCAGGAGCTATTTTCTATTACAACAACGCAGTCGAATAAATTGGATACATTTTAATTGCGTGTTGCATTCCGCAAGGGGTTATCAATTTTTGTGACAACGCTTGTTCGTAATATTTATTGACCATACACAGCTGAGTGTAACATTTATGAGAAATACGCCAACTCGCGGAATTCAGTGATTTTTCCAGCACTATTTTATCAAAACTATTCTCTACTTAAAGTAAATTTATGCACGTCAGATAATTACAATTGATCTAACAGATAATTTTAATAATTTTTCAGAAACTAAACTTATAACATAAATTACATATAATTTTGCAAGACTTGGAGGACAATAAAAACACATTTCTACAGTTGATTAATAATGCAAAAATTTTAAAAAAATAGCAAATTTTTATACGTAAGAAGTAATTGGTAAAACATACAAAAACAAATGAAATACTGTAAAGATTTGTTGTTCTGTTTATTAACAATATATGCACTTTGTTTTGATTGTCTTTTTCTATAGTTTCTGGAATTAATTAAAATTAAATCAATTGTTAAGTGAAACATTTGAGAAACATAACGAAGTTTAGAAAAACCTTTATTAGGGTTTGGAGTGATGATTAGAGGTGTACTTAGGTATAGAACCGTATCATGAGCATATAATGTTACGAATTTCGATTTCCAAAATAACCGGACTGCATAAAATGTAAAATATGTCCTTTTTGTCCATTACCATAAACACTGCATTTGACTTTTAATTAATTTTGTATGGGTCAATATACAATAGTACGATGTTCCCTGAGTGTTGGATTGTTAATTGGAAGATGAGATACTGACGGAGACTTAGAAAAAGAATTGGATATCCCCAATTCGCGCACACGAGAAATGAAAAAATTCCTTCGGCACGGATGAACAAAGGACAACAAACAATAGAGATCTTGAGATTGTAGGCACCTCTTCCCCAACGGCTGGAGCTACTTTTGTAATGGTACAAAGTCCGCTAACATATTAGGTGTAGCTACATACAAGCTGGAATCTTGATATGAAAATTTTTAATAGTCCGCATTTAATCTGTAAAACTTCTTAAAGGCGTAGAAATTCCTTTTATCAACTAAAATGAAGTTTACCCAAAATTTACGGCATCTTTGATTAATCGGATTAGGAATATTACTTCTATCGTCTTGAAAACCAAAAAAAGTTCTATTTGTGGAATAATGTGAAGTTTTGTGACAGTAGATGGTGAAAAATCAAAATTATTCATAAATACATTGTTTTCCATTAGATTGAAAATCCAATTAGACCGTGAACTAAAATTCAAAATTATTGTATTTTGTTTTTGTTTTTTTTCACGTGATCTTATACAATAATTGCACATTCTCATACAAATCATATCACTGTGACAAATTTTTAGTGTGTTACCAACATATAAATAATTAAGCCTTTGCTCATAAAAGCAAAGCAACGGTTCGCTTCCTACACTTATTTGAAGGCAGATTTATAATGAAGAGAAATTTTTCAAAACGGAGAACAAAGTTGAAATTGTTGTTCACACTAGAAAAATTAAAATGTTGTCAATATGTTGAAATTCGATGAAACTTTAAAAATTTTCGATTCATTTTTCCCGGCCAGAAGAACAGCGCAGCAATTTTTTTATTGTATTTAGCAAACGAAATATGGACATAAAATTGGAAGTAGTAATAGATAATTACAATAATATTTTTTATTACCAACTTCCATGACACATTCCAGATTTTTTGGCTAACCACTTTGTCAGATAGCGATTCTCCTTCATCCTTAGCCCCAGTGTTTAATACGTTACCTTGTTCATAATTTATTGGATATATAATGTCGTCTTATATTTTTTTAATTAAAATTTACTGTTTCAGAGTCTCATTACAATAAAAAAAAATTGTGCAATAAACATCTAAGGAAAACATAAAAATTCTAACAGACTTTCTCCATATCTTCATATCAGGATACAGGATACAGCTATCGTAACAATAACCTATTTGGCATAAGGTAAATTATTAGAAATTCATTATTTCTCAATTAGACTTCGAAATGAGCTTTTTTTTTGGTTACATTATTTTGAAAGACAAATTTTACAATTTCTGAATATTTAAGAAATATATATATCTAAAATATTAAAAAATCAGACCAATAAATATAAGTATTAAGAATCTTGCAAAAAATATAATTATTCTTGTTCTGACAATTTTGGAATAAATAAGTAGCCATTTTTGGGTTATTATTCGTTAATGAAAGGTTTTTTTACTAACTAGTAGAATTATTCGTTAGAGGACTTGACGAAAGAGACATGGAGCTATTTTGTTTCATTGTCAATAATAATTGAATAAGCACTTCGTACGGTTGTTTTGTTGTGTTTCATTCAGGAAGGGGCGCTCAGTTTTTGTGAAAAGGTGTGTACGTATATAAAATCCTTAATAACATGACAACAGGACGGTTTTTAGTAAATATATATATATATATATATATATATATATATTGGTTAATATACATCAAACATCTTAATTAAACGCTGACTGCGATGATGATAAAGGTATATTATTTTGAAAAAGTACTTACATTTCAAAATTAACTAATACTCATTCATTACCAGTCAAGACAAAATAAATGCTATCAGTTAAAATTTTTGATTAATTACCATGTATGTGTGATTTAAATTAATCAACAAATAATAGCCGTTTTGAAATAGTAACCATTTATTGTTCAAAATATAAAAAAAATTCATCACTATTTTTAATTACATTTAATTTCTTGAAAACTTAGTACGACAGAGTATTTAGTAATAAAAATATTCATTATGTTCAGTATCCAAACAGAATTGCTTTTTGAGCAACTAAATCACTGTATTCATGCTCATGATTTTTTCAAAGATAAGTTTATTCTCATTTTCTGAAATTACGAAAACAAAAATATAATATATAAATATATTTTTGAGTTTATTAGAATATGGAATTTCAACAAATTTTATTTCATTGAGTTAATTAAATAATTCTCATATTTTCATATCTATAAGTTCAAAATTTTCCTGAAATTTTTGGGACAATATATACATTTTTTAAAATACTTTCTGCTAATAGATTTCAGTGTGTATTCCAGATCCCTTTATTTCCGAAAAAGATTGCTTAATTTAGTTATTAAACAGTACATTTTTTAGATTTTTTTAAAAAAAATCCGTCGATTTAAATCAGTACAGGTTGAGAATAAATATACCAAGTTCATTATAAGATAAAATAGTAAGATAGTGGTTTACTTTAGCAATTAATTTTTAAAACAGTCGTCTTTCAGATGGGACAAAATGCAGCGAGTTCTGTAGCTCATTAGCATTCACGAATTTTACTTATTACATCTATAATAAGAAAATGTGTTGGAAGGTTGTTTAATTCAACAGATAATTTATAGTTCTTGTTTTATTGTTTATAAACGTGATTCGCATAACAATGTTTGGAAGTAGAGAATTATCTGGACTATTATGTTGAGATACGGATTAATTTTCTTGCAAGCTAGAACGATTTATTGAAGTTTCGTGCCGTACTAGTTGCAAGCGAAGCTGTAGTAAGGTTTCCTAGCCCGCGGTTAGAGGTCGCGCCACGGCCGTAGGAGCGAGTGTGTGAATATTTCACACGTTGCAACAATCGTATATCAGTAGCCGAGGCCTAAGTGGGTCGAGCTGAGCTGCAACCTCGAACATTTAACGCCCTTCTGTATTATGTAAACCATTCTTCTTCCGCGCCGCAATAGATGCTCGAAGGCTTCAATTCTTTCCAGCGGAGCGCCCGAAATGGAGAAGCCTTTCAGCATCAACCACGAGCGCCGTCACGCAGAGATATAAAATTTTTCCTTCTACACGAGCCTTTACCAGGAACAATTTTCATTACTTGTTTATTCTGTGCATCTATTCAAGGGTTTCTTGAAACTCGCAGTTGTCCGAAAGCTAATTATGACAGTAGCCAAATTATTTCAAAGATTCTTCGAATTTTATTCCTCCCTCATTTCAGCTTACTGAACAAAATATTAATGTCGAAAATATTACTTGGCGTAATTGTGTGTCATAAATAGGACATTGTTGAAAACGGAATTGGTGGTTACTTATTTCTGTAGATACATTTCGAAACTCTTCTGTTTTAGATCTCTACGTTCTTGAGAACAAACAATTCTATTTTAAACTATAATGGTAATTAATTGCGTTCTAGACAAGTCATTTACTAACAACAAAATATTCTTAAATGGTAAATATAATAGTAGTCATATTATTAAACGTCAAAATGTAAAAGAATTATTGGCGTATTTAATTAAATTTGATGGCGCTCATATTTCAGTTAAGGCAATGTTATGATTCAAGTTAAAATTTTCTGTTGACCATAAAAGGTTGCTGATTTGTGCGGAAAGTATTCAGTGAGGTTAATTACCTAGGTTCATATATAGAGCAACCGGCGTTCAAAAAGATGTGATCCTTGGTTCGATTCCCGGCACTGTCGAGATTGTTCTATGCTAAAATTCGCTTCCATAGCCTTTGGAGCTGAGCTTGATTAAAAACATTCGCATGAAATATTCAGTTAGTACGAGTAGTCAACACCCGGAAACTATATCCACTTATTTAATACAGATAAGACTGGAAATATTTAGGCACGGGCAGTACCTTATAGGAGAGATACGAAGGAGCTACCTTTGGGGATGCCTTTTCCTCTCCGTTTTTAAACTAAGGTTCCCACAAGCCGAGGCACCTCGGCCTGTTCTGAGAGGTGTATGTTCCGGGGTCACAGACCCCGGGCATACGGTAAGAGTTGTCCGCTATTCCCATTGGAATAATCGGCCAGCTGCCTCCTAAACTGGTTGAGGCACGGAGAAGGGAATGCTGCGTCCCTACAGCAAACTCCTCTCCCGCTATCGGAAGGGTGTGGGACAAGTACCCAATGCCCGACCTACCTGATGCAGGTTTTTCTAGGGTTTTACCTGCATTACTTTTAGGCGAATGCCGGGTAGGATCCTTAAACTGTAGCTCGAGGGCCCTAGTTAACCCTTGGCTACCTTCCTCTACCCTTCCGCATGCCCCCTTTCAAATCCCTTCCTATGCTATTAAAGGGGAGTTGCCCAACGTGAATTACCCTCATGTAGCCTGTTGCCCTAAAAAGAAAAACTGGAAATATTTAATAATCTGTGCTCAACGCACCAGAGATAAACTTGCTTCTAATGCAATACCGCACATTACCTACAGTTTTCTCAAAGTTATTCCCTTACTTCCACCCTAACTCGTAAGAATGTTTTATTAATTAATCTCGCTGTAACACATAGTGTAGTTTTGGGGGCCGACATTCCTGCAATACCAGAAAATATAGTTATCACTGGTATGTCACGCATATGTTCCGCTCACGCAAAAGGTGATAATTTATAGTCATCAATTAATTGGGATATTTATAAACTAGCAGAAACTTGAATCTTAGTCTAAATGTATGAGAACCTCAATATTTCAAATATTCATTCTAAATGCCAATATTTAAATACTTTAACCTCTGGTGGTTCATAAGGTGTTTTTTTCTTTTTCATTAAGACAGAATATGGTTGTAACTGGAAAACCTTTTGTTAAATAATTGCAAAATAATTAAAATCCTGAGATTCTCATACGTTTAGACTGAGATTCAAATTTCTGCTAGTTTATAAATGTCTCAATTATTTTTTTGACTGTTAATTGTCATCTTTGTTTACATGAGCGAAAAAGTTTAAATTTATTAAAATACTTGTCGCGATTTTCAGGGGAACAATATTACGACACCACCGAGTTAAGCTTTGCTATAGCACGCGTCAGCAGCGAAGGTGATGGGAGACAGAGCGTAATAAACACAAATATGCTTACGGGAAGGAGTAGCACCTGCGAAGATAGGCAGTAACTGGGCCGTCAACAAATGCACCGCGCATTTATGTGTTTCTTCTCCCGTGTGTTATACATTTATTAAATTGTAAATGTAGGATCTTATTTTTAAAAAGTAGTTCTACGCGTACCGAAAATAGTCCGGTCAGAACTGTCTCACTTTATCCCTCTTAACGGTAACAAATTGTGTATTTTACCGCTTATTTTGCACACTGTTCCAGAAGTTACAAATTTTAAAACAATGGCAATATTTGGAGTATGGAAACGAATTCAAATGCACTCCTTTTGACACAGTCAATTTATTTCAGACTTATTTGGCCTTCCAGGGTCCATATTTTCAGCTTAGAGGTAACTGTAAACATTCCTATGTAGAGATACGGTTATAATAACGAGTAAATATTGGAAATGACTCTGTATTGGTTGTGTTTGATGTAAACAAATTGGTAACACATAAGCATATACCATTTTACCTTTAGGAGCAATATTTTAAACATTATCGGAATTGTGTGTGTTCATGTTCAACATGACGTCGACTGTTTGTCCATAAATAGTTCTGCTAGTGGTGAATTACTATGAAACTATTATGTTTGATTGATATTGCGCAACATATGATGATTTTGTGAGCCTGAAGTAACAAGGTACAGTCATCCATCTCTTTACAATAGGGAAAATGTGAGCATATAAATAACATGGAGAACATGTTTGATTTCGTTACTTTTGTTCTTAACAGTTATTATTCCGTAAGGTATATAAATGAGAATGTATATTCTATTGTAACTAACAAAGGAGAAATAGTAATAGGGTCGAACAACCCTGAAATTAACCTAACCAAGACTAAATACATGATTATGTATAGATCATAAGATTTTTACCCTTAAAAAGTCCTAAACCTAATCATGAACCACTACATATTCTCAGGTGGTTAAGGAAACCATAAAGAAACTTTCGACGCAAAATAGAACGAAAGCTGCCTCATACGAGACGTGCACTGCGTTCCAGAAACACTCTGTGATGTTTCTTTTGGGTAACATAAAACGCGTTTTATTGCATTGTTGTGCTGAAACTGGACTAGTGAAGCAGAAAATTTAAAAGCGGTGATATTCTGTAAAGGATACCGACGATACGGTCCAGCAGTGTTAGTGATATCTCTACAATGTAAGAGCTTGTGAAGAAAAGTAAGGATTTTTCTGAGAATCATACCGTGGCTCTGATGCGTTTAAAATACATTTATAATTAATCTGTATTTGATGTAAAATGAAGATTTCGTATTATAATCATCAAAGAGCTTCGGATCCTGCTGTTGTGGTGTTCCAACAGGTGTTTGTGGAGTGTCTAAATATGGTCAGGATTCGTTAAGGAATAAACATAAATTATTCATTAATTAACTTCTATCATTACTATCATTCGTCACAGCGTGTCTAATTTTTTTAAGCGGTTCTCACTACTTTTTTTTATTTGAAGTTTTGTATTATATATCAATTTTGAGATTTATAAATATTCCAAAATACAAAATTTGTGCCTCTTTAAATATCGTTTTATAATTATATGATTGAATGCAATTTTTTTAAATTTGAGATGTGTGTAGTGGAGTTTGCAAGGTCATCCTTGTGGCGGATTTCGTACTCACGTCCGCTTCCATTCTTCGTTAATAAAAATATTCCATTTCGCATCTGTGCAAAGTGGAAGTAATTGTTTCGAACCTGCGTTCAGCGTACGTACGCAGTAGCTGTCTGGTGCACATTCTCCCTCGCTCCCATCTCTCTGTTGTGCTCGATAAATTATAAATGAGTTTAATTTTTGGACCTCGCAGACCTCTTCTCGCAAGAAGTAATTTTTCCCCGGTCGAGCGGGCGTGTGGGCTGACTTTAGGCTTGGAGAACTCACAACACCGCCTATTTCTCAGGGGCCTGAACACAAACAATTTACATCGATCAAGACGGGAAAGAGAAGGCTGAGTTGAAATTCTTTGCAGACGTCGGCCTAAATAAAAAAGCAAGGTGAACCCCACTGCCAACGAATGCCCTCCATAGATTGCGTGTGACTGTATTATTCACGAAGTTTAGATGAACCTTGATGTTGTTCACTTGCCTTCCAACAAATGTTTACCGTAACACTGCGTAACAGCAGATAATTGAATAATAAAATAATTAAATTATGCAAATATTTTTATTTCGTGAACATAACATTCAAAATGTTATCAACCTAACCCATTTAATTATTTGTAGTTTCAATTTTATAGGAACATTAAGTACAGTCTATATGGGAAATATATAATTTACTAAATTGTCTTATTAACTTCGGAAACAAAAAAAAATAGGAATTTTTTCTGAACAATGACCTCGACAGAAATGTATTTACACGTAAGTAACATCGTTAAACAACTTTCTATAATCATTTACCATCATTAGTTTAGATCTCAAATTAGAAATACGAAAAAATCTTCAAAAATATTTATACTTTTCAATAATTTTGATAATAAGCATATTACTAAGATAAACGACATTTATTACTTATATATTATATATTCTTATCATACTATCATTGACAATACCCGAAGTAAATGTAGGAACAATCTTCCCTTTCGTAATAAATATAAATTGATGAATGTCTTCCTTATTCTGATGAAATTAGTTGAGAAACTTTAAGACAAGCTCTGAGAATACGTTAATGAGACAAGTAAATGTAAAAGTTATTTATGTATTTAAATTAAACCTATGGAAAATGTTAAACACCTTTTTTTAAAAAAGAAATGACAAATCTAAAATAAATTAAAAAATGTTAAGTTATTGAAATTTCTAACATGCAAGATTATTTATCTAACTAAAATTATGAGATTATAATTTTATATTAAAAATATAGGATGCATTGAGATGAAGTATTTAAATTATATTTTTAAGTGATTTCCCAAGCTTTACTGAAACACATATATATATATATATATATATATAGTTATTAAATTTTATTGAAATTTAACTATATTATATTTAATGTTTTATTAATGGAAGTAATTTTTCGGCATGAGGCCGTTTACTTATACAATATTGTTGTATCTGAACCGCAGTCTTTGATTTTACTAGATTTTGCCGGAAAACGAGGCAGACATGAATGGCTAATTCCATGGGTGAACAAATAAGTTTTATACATGTTTAATGTTGGAGCCCTGATTATTTGAGGTTTTTTGAAGATTTGAAAATTTTAAAGTAATATTACATTTATGATTCATTTATTTTACAATTTATATGTAAACAATTTATATGTGAGATATTTTTCGTAATTAAAATGGTTTCCGAATAGTATTTTTATGAATGAATACGGCTAACTCTAAGATTCTGAGAAATTTACCAATCAGATAATTTTTATTGCGGCTTCAAAAATTCAGCAATAGAATTGTGAGATTTAGGCTCCTTGATAATTTAGTCGTGTCGCCTGATCATAAAAGTTATATTGCTATTATTGGCAGTTGATTCAAACTGTTCCCCAACCATGCCTAACTGATAATATTATAAATGTTAATAAAACATTAAAGTACATTAATCAATATAAATCATTATTGTGTATGAGTTTCTACTATAATACATTTTAATAATCTTATTTAGTTTCCCATAATTCGGTAAATTCTCCTTACAATACCATTTTTTAATCGTATTACAACCCAAATATATTTCACAATACTAATCATACTATTATTTATTCCTTGTGAGTAAACAACATTCTTATAATTGATAATTACTTAATTATGCATTTTTCTTTTTTAATCTTTTCTGAATATTTCATAAAATGTAAATCAAGTAAGAAATTAAAATTTGATACAATATATAGTGACATTGACGTGTTTTATATTAACCAGTTTTTTCCAGAATATTGACACTGTATTCTGAGGAGGTAAACAGCTTAGTGTTGGAAAATCTGCTTTCCTACATATATTTTGACTCTTTTTCAAAGTTAATGCTAGTCCAGTGGCAGTTATTTCCATCCCTAAAATTATTCTGTTTGAATATGTGCCAATAATTGTTGGAATGAATATATCATACAGTAATGATCTTCAGCATTGACTGGCGGTTTGAGAAACGAAGGTTGGTTTACATTGTGGATTCTGCGGTCTACAGCAGTAACTCTTGCTGGCTGAACCGGCCACACCACTCCAACATTAAAGTCTTTACTAAGCTTGCTTACGAAATAGCTTTCCCTAATTGCAGAGAATCTCATTCACTGCTGCATTGCTTTATTGGCTTAAGCGTCGCCGTCTCCTCCCCTAACAGAGGCAGTCGTGCTTTGAATTATGAAATACTCTACCCCTTCAGCTCCTCTTATACTGGTTCCGATTATGAATTCTTCCTTCATTCGTTTCTTGGCTTAAACAGAGGAAAACTGGATTACGTGAACCAACACAGAAAAAAAATGTATAAACAAATTCATTTACGTATTATCAAATCGCAATCGGTGTGTCAATACAATTCTTGTCAAATACACAGAACTTTTATGTTTTTATGTAACAACGCACAAGGGTTGTCCCAAATACTGCCGAATAATTTTTAATGACTGTTTAACGTACTTATAATTTAATAAAATTATGAAGCTGATATATTATGAGTGGTGTCAACCAAAAATATGTCTTCAGGATATTTTTTTATTTTAACTTTAAAAGATCGGAAGCTCTTTAATTTTAAAATGAGGACACACTAAATAATTTTGTGTATATTCTGAGAGCATATTTTTCGTTGAAACCACATATACAATAACTAAAGTCTCAAATATTCAGTGAATATTTTATATGCGGTGTTTAGTCGTACCAACATATCGAATTGGGAGGCTTATTTATAAACTTCTTTATGCTTCTACGTAAACTATTAGCTGTATGGCTTTAAAGTGTTTATCTGGTATCAAATAGAGATATATCTGCGATAAATTTTTATCCATGACAATTCAAGCTGTAGTTTTTTTAAATTTTAATTATTATCACATGAACTGCTGTCATTAGCAACTTTATAAACTGTTGTATTTCCCTTTGACGGAGAACTTATTTGTGGGAACCGCACAACATTTATGCCGTCTGCGGGATTTGAAAAACTGTGGCAAGTTCAATGCAAGGAATTTTTTATTGCGTCTGTTCCGTAAGATTCTTAAAAAAAATAACAATTTTATAGAAATACTAGCTAGGTGCCCGGCGTTGCTCGTGTACTTATTTATATAAACTCGAAAAAGTATTTAATTGATTACTTAAATATATTCCTTGAGTATTTCAGGATATAATCGTCACTCAGTCTTCATACATTACGAAATATTACATTGATGAAATTGTTAGCTAGACTCACAACTAATACAGCGCGAAAATTAACTTACATTTTCCCCAAGGATGGTAAAGTAATTCGTATTCTTCTTTATTATCATTCGATGGAATATTGCTGCATAAAATTATACTTTTTATTTAAAGAAAATATTTCTGCTTTATTTAATTCCTAATAATCTCCTTCGTTCGTTGCGTAGTAACGTCTTTCTCTCGCGTGACGTCATTGTCTCTTGGCGCGCAGTAAATTAATATTTAATGATCACGATTTTTAATTATAATTCTTTCCACATGTATACTTTATGTTAAATAAAAATATTTCTGCTTTATTTCATTACGAAATACAGAACTATATTTAGGATGCGTCAATGTCTTGAAAACTTATGACGTCATCGTCTCGCGCAGTAATTTAACACTAATTCGTAACTTGTTTCAATTATAATTATTTCCACGTTTATTCTAGGGGTTTCTCACCCCCACAGTACCGGTTCTCGATTTTGGCAGAATACGTATACCAATTTTTGTTGCATTCTGTCCACGCGATAAAATTTGTATAAAGAACAACGTAAATACAAACATACATACATACAAATATACTCCCTTTTTTATTATATAGATTGCTCTTAATAACATTTCTCTTGCCGTATTTATGACTAGTTCTAAATTGTAACACAACAGAATATAATGGGCGATTCCTGATGCAACTTCATGAACTTACAATTGAGTTTAAAATAAATAAAAAATTCTCTAACTTGAATTGTTTTGAAAGAAGTCTTTATATACGAGTAGCGAGATTTATTCCTGATGATTAATTAGGGGGAAATATTTTTAAAAGAAAAAAAAATTGAGCAAAATATTTTATGTCAGCCAAATGCCCTTTGGCTGTCACTGTTAGTTGTTTCAATATTTCAACGACAAGAGAAAGCGTATTCATAAAATTTTTGACTACGACGAGAAAATCTGATTGCGACGCACACGCGACGTCTAGCCTTGTTTCACGCGCCATTTGTAACACAACAGTCTAAAAATAAAAAAACAAAAGTCTTTGAACGTTTATATATTAGACGAGTAACATTCTATAAGCATGCGATGATGAGGTGAATACCAACCAAGAAATAATTTGAACTAGGGAAACAAGAGAGATATTGTAGTATTATTTCGGTCTGACTTTAATTTTAACGCTATTTTATTTTAAGTAAATCGGAACAAGGGGATTCATACTAAGGCAGAATGAACACTGTTTACGATGAATCGTTTATCTGAGCGAGCCGCCGCTCTGTGGACGCAGCATCTGCAGCTGGCCTTCGCAGACTTGGGAGGGTGAGGCAGTCGGCGCAAAGCAGCGTTAATTAATTACCACGAAGCGACATCTGGTCTTAGAGGGAAAATGACTCGATTATGTAGAGTAGGTGGGTTGGGCGGGACTCCAACGAGTGCGCGAGGTTTACACGGGTGACTTGTGTAAAGTGAGCAGTTAATGTAAGTGAACGTGAAAAATAGAATGGTTGCGTGGTTACGAGTTGACGTTTCTGAAAGTTTAATGGTGTGCCATTTTTGTTTGATTAAGCGAGATGGCACTGCAACGAGCGGGTTGAGCCGAATTTATTCAGAGGTTTTTTCAAACAGAGCACACTCTACAAACCGGACGGCGGAATCTCGCTTGTAATCACTTTTTATGCTTTTATTCAGTCAAATATTATTGTTACAAATACTTGCCACAGTAAAAGGAAATGACAGATAATTAGTCAGACACAAAAAAAATATTTTTGGAATATGGGTTTGTGATACCTTAAAAATTGTTTTTACTATATAAATAAATAATATTATTTCTAATGATTTATTACTCTTAAGGTTATTTTTACTACATTTTCTTCACAAAGCTTCAGTATTGAAACATTAATTCTACTTATTTGTTAATATTTCAGGGTAATATGAAATAGTACAGCCGTACTATTCATATATTTAATAACAAATATTTTACAAACTGTCGAAATACCTGCTATGCGATACTTAAATAAAAAAATTGAATATTTTTCTCACGGGACTTATGCCTTTTTATACTGTGGTCATAAATATTTGTAAATATTTATTAGTTGTGACTCTATAATACTGACTTCGATGGGGCACATTGTCTCAACACTTTATCCCTTCTATGGGAATCTGACTTCTTAGACAGCCCAAACTCTGCAATCTCTCACCTGCTGAGATGTTCCGCGTTCAAGGAATAGGGTGGCACAATCATTCGTTTTGTGGGCCATAATCTCGGGTTCGTTCAATTCAAATATCTTTCACAACACTAAACTCGAATAAATTATTAGCTCCTTAAACTCCCACTAGCTGTCATGAATCACAACTCAGGTCTTTTCTATTACTCAACATCTACTTTGCTATCTCTGAAAAATCAGTAATTATTCTATTTTACAGTCAAAATTCTTCTTCTCTCCACTAATTCATGACTTCTCTCTCCACGACTCCCTGACAAACTAAATTCGCAACTCCACAACTTCCTGACTAAACTACTTCACGACTCCACTATCAAACGACTGCCTTTATTCCTGCTCTGCAGATCATCTTCTCACCGGGGTGGGAATCTGTTTCGCTCACCAGATCTTGAACTCTGGGTGATACACGCCAAAGAGCATAAAACCGTGTAGTCCCACAAATATCAATATTCTCGTTAGAAAAGTCGGATTACACAGCCAATTACAAGTCACTGGGAACTCACGTTCTTCAAGGCATATTGTACATATGTGCAAAAATATTTGGAATAAACATTTATTTTGCTAGATGTTTATACCTACAGAGCTCCTTCTCGACTATCGTCCATCCTCAAAGAGGAAGGCCGCTGATGGTTGTTTGCTTTCGTTAGCTACATGGCTTCCGTACATTGACTGACCAGACGGAACTCGAGAATATTAACTGCTTAAAATTTTTACGAAAATAAAATGACAAGACAAACAATAGAAAATGTCTTCCAAATATGTATACCAACTGAGTACACTACAAAATTTATTATAAAACTATTGGTTTCGTAAAAATATATAAACTTTAATTTGAATTTAAATATATGTAAAAGTCTTTATCTGGAAAAATTTAGTTTCGTACCCTGTCGATTTTGTTTTAATAATAGAATTTTTCCTCGACAAAACAATACTTTTGTACCGCCCGTGTATACGTCATTAAATGTCAACAATTCCTGAACGATTTTATTATACTTTCAGCTCTGATTTTCAACCTTCCATTCAAATTGAACGGACAAAGATATTAACATGATTTTTTATTTGCATAAATTGTTAACGTAACTGACTTTGCGTCTCGATAGTACGTTTACGTGAATTTTAGTTTGAAGTGACGTTGAAAATATCGAAGAAATTTAGATTGTTAATAGTCGTCAATTTCTGTGCTTTTTAAATATAGAGTACTTGATGTGCCAGACACGCATAAAATTTCCTTGCCTCATTAGCCTTCCCCATATAATCTGAGACATTCAGATCTCATACAAAACCAGGATTCGGTTATTTTCCGAATTCCATGCGATTTCATAGCCAGATTGTGTAATTAGCGTCCCGTAATACAGTAACACTTATTGTACTTAAAAAATCAGTAACCTAAAATTTTCCTTGTAGATTATGAAAACAGTTAAATAGATATATCAATTATTGAGTTTAACTGAAAATTATTAATTAAAATTGATATAGATAACAAAATATTTATAAATTATATATGGAACTATGATTGCGATATAGTCTTTCAACGGACAAGTAACTACGTGGAAGCATATATTATATTGAAGCATTGTTATGGTCTCTGCTTCCGAATAAAATCTATGCTCTGCACTTTGCAGTTTGTTTCTGTTACAAAGGACGATATATTTTCGTCATGTCTTGATTATATACCTCCCAAGGGCGTCACAAATGCGATATAACTCGTAGTAAACGTCAGTGGGCAACACCCACTCAGTCAACTCCCTCCAAAGCGCCGAGGGAAGACGCAGCGCCTTAGCATTCATCTAGCACCCGCCCGCATTACTTTTAAGTCAGGAATTTTTGGAACGTAGTAAGCTCGACAAATCCTGTCGTTCGAATAAAGGTTTGAAATAATTCGCGTTTCACAATGTTAATTTGTATTCCGTCCGACAATTTAAAAGACAATCAATGACGAAACAAAACGTCTTCTAATGTTACACATTGACGCCGTTCAAATTTGATACTCCTTCATTATATTAAAGACAATTCTGGATGATTTGAAGGATAATTTGATGAAAGACTTGTTAAATACTGAAACTTCTCGATTGTATGTTCAAGAAATAAATCCTTAAGAGAATCCATCATTTAAATCCTCTACCCTTCCGCATCCCCCCTTTCAAATCCCTTCCTATGCTATTAAAGGGGAGTTGCCCAATGTGGATTACCCTCTCGTAGCCTGTTGCCCTAAAAAAATAAAAATAAAAAAATAAAAATTATTATGTAGACGATGAGCAGCATTCGACAATGAAATATGTACAAGATCGAGTAATGATCTCAAGAACATTCCAAAATAATAAGTTAGAAATTTCACTGGTGAAAGTTCTTCTGTATCGATAAGAGTATTTTATAAACATAAATTATCGTTAAATTAAATTCTAATATAAAATAATTTAATTGAAAGAATATTAAAATTATTATTATTTTTTTTGTAGTTACTTCTGGCGTGAGCTGGGAAGAATGGTGGACATATGATGGGATATCTGGTAAGTGATACAAATATTAATTCTATTGACTTAAGTGTTAATCATCTTAAATATTTACTTTAATTACGTGAACAGAATCGAGTATAGAGATTTTGGCTTAATTTATGTTGTAATTAATGTTGTTGTATTTTTCTACTAATATTCCATTTTAATAATATAGAAGTTATATACAATTCACATGTATTTAAAACATATGAATTTTAAATAATTGATTCTCAAAATCAAATATTTTCAATTTTCATGTTTCACACCGCAATCAAATAGATATAAATGTATAAATAAATAAATGTATACATATATATCAGTGTTTGTGTGTGTGTATGTGTGTGGCGCAAATGTACTACGATCGTCTTTAAATCATTTATTATAATTATAAAAATTAAAATGTAAAATAATGAGTTGTGTATTTTCCAAAAAGTTTTGATAGTATAAGTGGAAAACAATTTATAGTTCAAGTAAATGTTCAGTCAAGTGTAGGCAGAGAATATTACAGAAACATATCCTTTTATGCAAACATTTTAATTATATTACTTCAAATGAATTCTGAGTAATAAAACCTATGTGAGATAAATTATAACCAAACAATCTTCAAGAAGAACGTCCTAACTCATAAAAGTAATATTGAAACGCCGTATACAAAAACTGTTAGACAATATTCATAAATACATAAGATTTCTAAAACAAAGAGTTTTCATCAATTAGAATGAAAATCGTTACTTTATTATAATAAAATAATTAGAGTTGACAATAAAGGATTGTTCTCGAAAAATTATCAAAAGACATCAGAAAATGTGTGTAAATTTTATTTCATATCGGTATGAGAAATATTTTAATAATATTTTGTATTAGAAATTAAAAGTTTAAATTAATATAGTGCCTTAATCAAATATATTTTTTACTAAATGTTCGGGAAACACAGACATACTATTTAGCATGAAAGTTATACGTTTAGAAGATAAGTCTCTTTGCAGGTGATTAAAATGTAACAGTAAAATAAACCGATGTGCGTAATTTTCTTTTTTGCTTTAATTTGTTTAGGGCAGTGTTTCTCGCCGCAGAAATTTGCAAGCAACTTTTATTTCAGGTAGCACAGAATTCCATTACACGAGGTCAAAGGTACATTGAATGAATAAACTTGAGATATATTTTTTCTGAGGGAAGTGCACAGGTCCCCTTCCACACTAGTCGTCGCCGCGCCGCATAAATTTCAACCCCATTTTACCTTCGCCTGCTCCCTTGACCTCCCCACTCCTCCCACAATCCTGAATTTGTCCCCTCCCGTCGCAATGCATTTGAACGTGACAGAAAATGTTGTCAGGAACGATGGAAGTTGTAGGGTGGGAAAAATAAAATACTTTCCCATAGAGAATGAAATTATTTGACTCGTTCTGTGCATAATGTTACCCTAGAGCCCGTGTGATTCCTAGGTGTCGTCTCAAACAACATGGTGTTTTATTTAAACACTTGAGAGGGCTCTCAACGCGAGCGCTGGAGACAAGAGAAAAACTGTATTATCTTCGAGACAACTGCCGTGCATTAAGTTTCTTGCTGCTTTATGTTTCTATACTATATTGTTTGCAGGCAGTAGTTTTTATAATCAGTGGAATATGCACGGAATAAAAAAATTATGTTTCTTTAAAATAAATAATAATAATGAAATTAACAAAAATATGCAGTACGAAGCTCAAATTTGAAGTACAATCGTACTGAATAAAGTGTTCGATGTGAAAAGGACAGCAACGATTTTTTACTTCGTTTTAACACGTTATAGGAACCGCAATACATATTACCGCTATATTAATTTGATGTAACCAATGAAAATAGGTAAAATATAACGAAACAGTATACATTATTGGTTAGAATGTGAAGATGTGAACTAACTCAATATCAAATAATGTCTCGCTTTGAGCGAGGGTAACTACTACGGTTAATAATAATGGTGTAGACATGTAGCATTCTTTTCAAACAACTTAACAAGTTCCAACTTCTATACAAACTCACTTTCAACCAGAACTCCTCTTTGAACACTGAACAAAGATATTCTCCAAACAAAGGTAATAAATAATTTTCACAGAGAGATATAGTATATTGTAATACTAAATAGAGGCTAGTAATTATTTAAATAAATTGTATTGTTAACGGTACAAGTTCTTAAAAGACAACACTGTCGGCGGGCTTTGTTTGCGGGCTGCGAGCGCTTTCTGAAGTCAGTCTGGCTGATATTATAGTAGGCAGCGGAACATTGAGAGAGAACGAACAGCGTGGCCCAAGTTTAAAAATTCAACCGAGAGAGTTATAAGTTTTAAAATCCAAGTGTAAAGTCTGGATCGATAGATAGATAGATAGATAAAAAACTGCAAAGCAGAATAAAATATTTAGCGCCACATTCAGATTCAAACGCGTACCGAAATCAATATTTTTCAACATAAAACTTTGAGTAACAATATGTCTGGCTGATGACCCGGAGGTGAAACAGATCGAGTTCCCGGAGGAAAATCCAATAATTACGACCGTGTGTTTGACCATCAAGTGTAGAATCTGTGATTCATGGCCTTTTAGTGAAAATAGTGTCCCCAAGCCCCGAAACTAAGTCTGGTACCAGCAGGACATTTCGTAAGTAGAAACCAAATTAATTCAGTTTGTAAACGATAGTTGACGGTATTCGTCAGATTTCGTTCGTCTCATTTAGGTTTTGGATTGTTTATTACTTAATTTATAAAATTGTTTTTGATTGTTCTTTACCTATCAAGCCCAAGTAAACGATCCTGAGAGAATTTTTATCAAATTGCTAAACTTTGAGATTTAAATGTATTTAACCACCGAGCAAATTTCGTAAATTTATATTCAATAAAGTAAATGGTCTTATAAAGGTTTTGTTTTATTTAGAAAGCCCAACAATTTATAAATAAATATTTGTATGTTAAATTAAATTTCGGCGTGCGAACGTAGGGAAAATTCATTGTAACTCTAAATAATCTTTTTTAAATATATTGCGCCTTTATTCATTACAATATATTTATTTTAAATATCGATCACAGATAACATTGTATCAGCTAGCCAACGTTATCACACCTCGCAGAAAGTAAGTCTCCTGATGCTCACAGAAACACTGCATTTTGGTGACCGAAAAAATATTTTTAATAGAATTACATGCACATAAGTCGAAAGTATTTGAATAACGCTAATGAGAAATATTCTTTAAAAATCAAACCAAAATGGTTCTCCAGATGCAAAAGTTTCAATCTTGATAACAATTGAACAACGTAAAAAGTAGATTGGAAATTACAACAACAATATTCGGGTACTTCTATTTAGTGTTATATTATATTCAATAATCAATTTATATAAGAATTTTATTTATTTATAAACTTGCCATAAACTCTTTAAGCTAAAAAATATATTGTGATAAGGATTATAATAATGATAATGATAATATAATACGTCTGATTCGAAAATTAATAATAAGATAAAGTAGCTACCAACTGTATTGTTTTTTTTTCGGAAACGTATTTATATCATTATTTTATCTTACTATGATTCTAATCATCTAAATTTGAAAGCGAAAAACTCTGAAATTGCAGAGAATATAGGAATTTTAGTCTGTCGTCCTCATTGCCGAGACGCCAAATCAGTATTAAGAAATTTATTTCTTGAGTCGCACAGCACCGTTTGCAAATGATTTTTACTAACGGAAATTAAATGAACATTAGGCCGCATAGAGCGCGTGACGTGAATAACGTCATATAGAACTTAGTGGAAATGTTATTACAAATCTCTTATACTGTTCTTTAAAGCATTCCTTGGTCGCGTTATGCTCACCCGTCGATCTCTGTCGTTATTTTACTTCGAAGAGTTTCAAACATCAGAAATACGGGTATACATAAAAAGAATATTCTGTTGTAATCCAATTTTTGGATCTCACTGAACAATTTTCTTTCTACTTTGTCTTCAAGTGCTGTTAGAAATATTTGGCATTCTTCATAAAAAAAAATCTGATAATGATTAAATTTTGGGCAAATAGATTTAAAAGTTGTAAACAAAAATAGGTTAAAATCTTTATAAGGAAAGAACTCTTTACAGCAATTATGGGTGCACTACATTATCGAGAAAATTATTGAAAAATATAATTTTATCTTGCGGTTAAGCCATTCTGGTTCGTGACGTAACGAAAAACATGAAGTCATTAAACACTCTCAAACTCATGGAAAGCACGTACGGGAACTGCATTTTTTTTTTGGAGGACGGGGAATCTTAATCTAGAGATAGAGAAAATAAGTCTTAAACCAGAGATCGCGAGAAGCAGTCGTAAACTAGAGAATGAGAAAGCAGGGTTGAACTGCAGATTGACACACACGGAAGTCCGAACGTGCAACTACCCTGAACCGGAATTGCGATCAGCAGATCTGCTCGACTAGACTCCACCATCAACGCCGAGATCCAGTTCCGTAAGAACTGAAACCAAATTTTAATTTTTCCAAATGGAATTCGCTCTAAATTGTATTCGCTTTCCCAATTGGTCACCTGGAGATGCTTAAACGATAAAGAACTCTAAATTTATAAATTGTCCTGAATAAATATGTAATTGAAAAACCTTTGAGAAGAGATGGAGGGGACTACCTTTCGGAATGCTTTTTCTTCTCTCCGTTTTTGAACTAAGATTTCTACAAGCCGAACAACCTCGGCCTGTTTCGAGAGGTGTATGTTCCGGGGTGGCAGACCCTGGGCATACAGTAAGAATTGTTCGTTGTTCCCAATGGAACAGTCGGCCAGCTGCCTCCTAAACTGGTCGAGGCTCGGAAAAGGGAATGCTACTTCCCCACAGAAAACCCCTCTCTCACCATCGGAAGAACGTGGGACAAGTACCCAATGCCGACCTACCTGATGCAGGTTTTCTATGGTTTGTCCTACATCACTTTTAGGCGAATGCCGAGTAGGATCCTTAAAATATACACCAGGGGGCCTAGTTAGTTATCTCTTGTTACCTTCCTCTATCCATCCGAAAATCCCTTTCTATGTTATTAATGGGGAGTTGGCACCAGTGGATTACTCTTATGTAGCCTGTTACCCTATATATATATATATATATATATATATATATATATATATATTGTAATATACAAAATGGAGTGGCTTTTAAATGAAAATTTATTCAAATTTACAAACAAAATATTTATTTTTAATGTTTGAAACAATTACACTAATAATTACAAATAGAATTTATCTCAGGGTCATTACTGGGTTTGATAATGGCTAATCATTTATTTAGAAATCTTATCAACACAAATTTCAATAAAAAGATTTACTCGTCAATTAACAAAGACGAGATTTACTTGTCGACGAAATTATACTAAAAAGATGGACTCTACTTAACAAATTTTATCAAAGGAAGAGAACGAAATCTGACGACTATCTTTTAATCCGGTTTACATAATTATTTATTTTATATTGGTACTCACGGCTGCATTCCAGGATACTTTTGACTTACGAAGCACTATGACGGGTTTTTGCACAGCTTCTACTAAAACTCACTGATTCTAAAATTAGTATTTTTTTAGATCAAAATCAGGAACCAGGGATCTCCTCTTCGTCTCTTCCTCACTCGGTTGACTTCTGCTCGGCTATGTGCACCAAAAACTGTTTGTGTTTAGCAGGTTTCGTAGTTCAGCTTGTGTGAATGTTTTGTCTATGCTTTCCTGCAAGTTTATTTAGATTCTCGTTCTCGCCTTTCGTTTTCGTCCTCGTCCCTCGCCACGTATTTAATCTCCAAATTCCAAAAGTTCTTTTACGACCACCCGATCGCTGAGGAACCAAAATGCAGACTGAACTTTACCAAAACATAATGTGTACTCTCTCCTCAATATTTTAATGCGACCTGTACTTGATCAAACCTTCCAGCCAACTGAACTACCGTCCCGCAATTTTGAGCGCGCATTGCTTCTTCCGACAAGGGAAACAATACCTGGCTACATTGTTCACGTGTTCTATACCGCCGTAAGAATATATTTCTCAAACAATTTATATTTTCTAATTTACAATTAATGTGTTAATTAATTGGCATATATATATATATATATATATATATATATATATGTGTGTGTGTGTGTGTCTGTGTGTGTGTGTAATTGAAATGGTTCAAATGATATTTGAGTCATAATCGCTGTATTCATTTCTACGTGTTTATAAATTTTCGTAGCATTCTATTTAAATATTTTATGTGAACTAAACTTTGAAAATCCAAATTTTGAATTGTTTCATTTATCTGTAAAATAAATTAACCCCCACATATATTACAAGCGTTTGGATCAAAATTCAAAGAAGACTTGAAAACGCAACCCACAACTCGGAAAAGCTAGTTCGTAATACCTACTTGAAGTAACTCTTCAGTGTTACTAAAATATATACTGGATGCCATGCTTATGTAACCGGTTATTACCTCATATTTTTTATTTATTACTCATTCTGTCTCTAATGAATTCCAATGATAATATAATTTCGCGTGGAAATAAATTAAATTAAATTAAATTATACTAATGAAATGTCTCTTCGATAAATACGAATTATATAATTTATATTTGTTCGTTCTCTGAACAACAAATTGAGTATAATTATTAGTTTTCAGTTTATGCATTTAAAATCGGTCATATTTCACGAAAATATGTAAACGTCAAAGAAATTACAATTAATAGTTTCATCCATACGACGACAAAGAAATTACAGACTATTATTACAGTTAATTGAGACACACTGTTATTTAATGTTGTTAATTTAGTGTGACATAGTGTGCGTAATGTTTCCTCAGTTTCCGGTTGTCTCCTACCCTTCCGTAAGGACGAGAGGAATTTGGGAAGGCAACGGTCGTGGTTCCTAATTGCTAATAAGGTCGTGCGGCCGCTGAGTTGGCATTGCGGCTTCCTCTTTCGACGGTCCGTTGGCCACAAGTGCGAATTTAATAGTGTGCAACACTGCGTCAGGGATTCGTGGCCAATAACACGCATGGCGGACCAGCCTTATGAGGATGCGGCAAAGACGTCCTCGTTTCAGCATCTCCGAAATGCTAAAACTGAGAACGAAGTTGCAACGGACGCTATACAAGGCTAAAGCCACTCCACCCTCTCTCACCACACTTCCAGCAAAATTCTCTCTGCCACTTTTCTGATCTCTATGGTTTATCTAACCATAATTACTATTAATTATTTAACGAAGATTATTCATGTTGAATTTAAACAGTTCAATGAACCTCAAGGAAATGGAAGTATCTATTTCCATTTAACTACCACTGTAATGCATCTACTTATTCACCTTATTTCATATCGGAACATACACGTTTGAAAAGCCAGAATACGAAGACAGGGTCGCAAGAATGTTGAAAAAAATTCTGTGAGGATGAGCAAAATTATTGCAGTGTTGGGAGCTCAAGGAACGCTTATAAAAGATTACTAACGGAAAATAGTTTGACTTGTTTGTTTTGGGGAAATGAATTTAACGCTGAAAGTCATTTGAAAGATTGTGTGTCATTTGGGAATAAGATCGTTTGAAGGTAAACATCAATAACAAAATAAATGCTAAATAAAATCTGAGAATATATAATACAGTATTATGAATATGTTTCCTATAAACTTGTAATGAATTATTTTCTTCGGCTGGGTATTTCATATTCACGCAAAAAATTATTGACCATTTAAAATTGTTTTATTAGTATAGCACAAAAAAAAATTCTGATCACAGGCACCTGTGGATTACGTAGCAGACATTAGCTGCCTGCGCCAAATACGTACTGCCTATTCCTGTTTTCTGTTGTCCGCTGTAGTTGGAGATCCCGGATTTTCCCTTACTGAATCCTGCAGCTGGATGGAGCGTCTCGGCCTTGTTCTCCAATATTCGGCGGATGACCTCGAACAACCAGTTGATGGACAGGTGTATTTACCATATGCTTTTTCCTTACTTGAATAAGCATACACTTCTGGATCCTATCACCAAACGTTCTTTCTGCCAACTCTTTCCACGTCCTTCCAACACTCTCCTCAACGTCTTTATTTCAGCCGTTCTCCTCAACGTCTTTATTGAAACTCCTCCCAAATCTCTCCTCCTATCCCGGAGCTGGACGTTTTCCCGCCCTTAGCGTCACGAGCTTTTTGTTGTTCTTACCGCATGGGATTTTTCCATGGGCCGATGTACACTATCCTGGTATTAAAATAGCCACGCGACAGGTCGGCGTCTCGAATTGGGAAACAAAAGAATCGTCCAAACTACAGCAAACAAAATTTCCGAAAATAAAAACAAAATTAAATTAAAATACGCGTGTTACAAACAAATTTCACAACTTCATAGAAAATAATTGCAGGCAACGAAGAAATTTTTTCAATCATATCTCAATTCTGAAGGATATGAAACTAAATTAATGCACTTAGCGGGGGCCTCAGGTTCTATTCCTGGTCCTGTCAAAATTTCTCGAACCTAGTCTGTTAATAATTTCACATATTAAAACTTTTTATGACACAAAAATGTTTAATTAGTTTCTATTCCGATCCGTGTTGAATATGAACCAAAAGCGAGAACGAGAAATAAAAGTCGTAAATTGTAGAATGTCATCAATTGCAATAATAAAAAATTACCAAACAGCGCTGTCTTTTTATCCGTGGCAAGTATGTTATATCGTAAGAGAAAGGTTACGGACTTGTAGAAACATCCCACGCGTTTAGCAACAAAACGCCGTCACGTTTCGTTTGGAACTATACAGCTCCCACGCTTTCAACGCCCAGGCAGGAGATTCACTTCTAGGAAATTCCCATTCTTTATAACAGCTATATGAAAATGTCAGTAGATAATTAATGCAAACATTGTAAGATTTATTTCTACTCCCGGCGGGGCATTCAGGAATTATTAATTGATTAAACAGAAATTAAAATAACTGGCTTCTTTTACAACTTAACAAAAAGTTAATAAATTATAGATTACAAGCTTGTAACTTTTTTCATGTGGATATAGTGGCGTGGTATATATGTTAAAAATATCAGTGCAAATTATTTTTGAAAAATACTGCGTTCTGTATTGTCTGCGACTATTTCGTTTCTCTTCTTGTATTAAATAAATGTTCTTCGTTCCTTCTGGAAGTCTTTATGTCTGGTCACCTTTATTCCTCGCCTTGTTAAGTAACAGTTGCTGTATTTAAAAAATAAACTTGTTTTTCCTCATTTTGACAACCAATTTCCGCCTCTATAATTAAACAACTGTTTCTTATATTATGGAAATATTAATACAATTATGAAATATCAAAATCTCCTTATTAATATGACCTAACAACAAAATTGATCTACTGGATTTAGGCATAACTAAATTGCATGAAAAAAAATTTCCAACTTTTATTTTTTATTTTTTAAATTAGTCCCATCACAACTTAATGTTTCATCTTATTCTTACTTACATATATAGTTTTACCTCCAAATTAAAACTCTAGCAATGTATTGCCTACCAATGTAATTTATTTTAACTTGATCTATATCTACGGTGTCGCCGCATGTGATAATTTTATTTGAATTGAACAATCTGTCCCACGGATTTAACAAAAAACATAGACGTCAAAATTTTTCTACGCAAACTACAAAAATGTTCTGTTTCAACCCGTCCTAAGAGAATATACTTCCACAGTAGATAGGGAAAATCGCTGTTCTGCGTTTTGATCTTCAGCGCTTTAATGCGTAATTTTTTTATAAAATACAATGAATTTACACTATTGTCCCATTAAATTATTTGTTATCTACATTAAGATCAGTTTTTTTATTTAGGCCTACATTATTCTTTTGCCTTCAAATAAAACTTTCACTGATTTATTAACAGCTATACTTCTTTTAAAAAATCGTCTCTGAATAAAATCCAATATACTTTTATTCTATGTGTACGTATGTATATTTAATAAAGACGAGGGTGATTAAACACATAGTGCCTCCATTTTTCCCCCTTAAATATGTTAGTTATGCGGAAATTTTGAATTTAGCGTGATTTCTCAATCATTTTTCTCCTATTTAGTGCAGTAACAACTTACTAAGTCAATTTGTGGCAGCACTGCACACTCTTGAAAAATGTCTGACTTTGTCCTACGTATTAGACAACGTTCTGTGATTGATTTCTTAAATTCGGAAAGTGAAACGCCCATTCGCATTCATGAAAGGCTAAAAAATGGATATGGTGATGCTACAGTGGATGTCAATCCTGTTCGGATTCGTCGCTGTAACGAAGCTGAAAGGCAAACACCAGGCGTCGATGACTTGGGAGACAAGACCACGCTTCTTACCACAGTGGAATACATGACCTATTTAAACGGTGGACAAAAACTTTGGATACGGACAGAGAAAATTTAATATTGTTGTGGGTTTATGCTGTGTCAATTGCACTTATTTCTCTTGTCTAAGAAATTTACTTCGGTTATGTTAAAATTCAGCTGTTCTAAGACATATAACATCCTAACTGATTGAAGAAAACATGTGAATATCAAGAACGAGTCATATCATGAAATAATGATTGTAATTTTGTACACAAGTAAAGGTCAAGCTCGCTCTAAAATTGTTTTACTTCCAGAGATGTAATAAAGGTCTTTCACACATTGTGGCTGCCATTACGCGTAGAGCCACGATAAGTTTACATTACGAATACCGCGGAATTCGCACTTTTGCAAGGCCTCGGAGAAATGAGAACAAAAGAGGTCCGCTGTTATTCTTTGCCGTCGTTTCCATGGCTACGGATATTTACGCGTTGGTAACTCATGGGCGTGCGGCTGTGACGTAATCAGTGTACGTCACACAGGGTTCGGCCTATATAAAGAACAACTAGTCCTGTGTCGGCAAATATGAGACTCAAAGGGACGGGCTGAGATAGTGTGTACAAGGTTATCTGCTTAGAATACATCATTTCTACAGATTATACATTATTGCTGATCCTGTGTCCATAACATCTAAGATTTAATTTATTAACTAATTTTCTTTTAATAGAAACGTAATTTTGTAGGAATATAATGCAGTAATATGAAGAACAGACAGAAACAAATTAATTATATATTTATTAAAGATCAATATTTTTCGTCTACCACACATGACAAGCAAATCCTCGATTGACAAATTGATAATACAACCAATCTGAGAATTTTTATCAATCAATTTCTTAATTAATAAATATTATTCGCTTATATAATTACATTCAAATACATTACCCAATAATTCCGAATACTTGATTAAAAAAACATGAATGTTTTCTTGTATTATGAACAGTATCCTCTCCAGATGAATAAATTAGTTTGTTTTTGTGCTCAGAGACTATATATACACGTTTACGTTTGATCAAGAATAAATATTCCCCTAACATTTTAGTTTCACTCATAGTGCAAATAAATTGATGTGCTACAATTTTAAGAATTTTCCAGTTTGTTCTCAGCGGGCCCAGTAATTTTTTCAGGCTCACTACTTAAAATATATTACTCGAAAATAATTTTACGCACATAAAACAAATGGATGTTGAGACAAAGTCTATTGGAATAACATTTCTTTAATTATTTTTTTTTACCTATTTGTACCGAAATGATATTTTTCAAGCTAAAACAGATTTACAAGTCAGATGTGTAATTGGCGAAAAAGTTGACTCATACCTTAGAATTGTTATATTCTAACATCGTATAGGCGTCACCATACGTCAAATAATTGATTACGAAAGAGTTAAAGATATTTCAGGAATTTATAAAATAAATTATTGTTCCGTAAGAACAACAACAAAATTGTAGCTTTACTTATTTAATTATAAAATTCATATTGACGGTGTTATTTGTGTTACAAAATTTCTTTTAATTAGTAGGAGTAGTTCCTGAAAAAATTCTTATTTTTAACAGATTGTTACCGGTAATTGTGATCATATATCAACTGTAACTAATATAAATAAAAATTTAATATTGTAATTTCTTACAGATTAAGACAGCCTAAGTTTTATATATAAAAAAGTATTTTTTGGACAAGCCCATACGATTGAAAATTATGTGTATCGTATTTAACATATTTATCACGAATATATAGGAATCATTCCAGTTTCGGAGACATAAAAATCGTGATATATGGCATGTATCTGAAGAACGGAGAGTCAAATAATTATCACAGCATCTATTCCATATGGTGCGTTTTTAATACAAAATAAAATATATTTTCTTTAGATCACCTTGATGTCCATTCCAACTCAGTAAATTTATTTTTCCTGAACGAAGCAATAAAACTCTTTAAAATATTCCGTCTTCTTTCTTTTCATGTAAAGTATTTCTCATTTCCACAGAAATTTTTTAATTTTTAGGCAAAGTTTTATTTCTTCTTTCAAGATTTTTGGTTTCCCTTCTGCTATGAGATATAATGAACATTTATATTTGTTTTACATTAAAAAAATTATTGTCATTATCAGGTTAGCATTCATTATTTTTTAACAGTATGAAAAAATTATGGTATAGTCTTGGATAATATTTTTTAAAGAACCCACATCACAGGCTGTTTCGTATTATAAGTATCTGGTATATTCGTATTTAAGAGTAGAAGGGAATTTATTGCCCTAATAGAGGGAAAAACACGGGGCATTGTTTTGCAAGGTGGTGGAACGGCGGGGTTCCTATTAATTACACGGCACGCCTGAATCAAAGTCAAACATCATAGTCACAATCGGGGAGAGGCGGTGCCTGAGTAACCGTCAAAAGGCCTGACTGACGTATTCGTGCACGTCAATCAGGGGGGCAGGCTCGCGCTCGTAAAACCCACCACCGCCCTCTCCTTAATCCGCAACCGCATCTCAGTTTGAAAGGTATAAACTGGGGGCAGCAGAGCGTAAGAAAATAAGAATAGAACTTCCTTTTGGAAAAGAGAGAAAGAGGCGTTACTCCGAAGAGCAGGAAATGGCTGTAGGAGAAGGAGGTGGAAGACAGGGTACCGTGTCTTATGGAAGGGCGAAGTGGGAAGCTCTCAGCGTAAATGTGCGCGCGCGTGTCTAAACAGCTACCTGTGTACGACTCACAAAGAATAATCAATAACTTAACTAAAGGTATAGATAATTTAAGACGGAGTACGCCTTTCTTCTCAGAAAAGAGTCGTGTCAGGGTTTCGAAGACGAGTTTAATTAAAGTTGATTACAAAATTTTTCCAAACATCTACACAAAGATTCAAGAAAACTTTTATTTAAAGTACATTCCCAGTGTACGTTATATTATGTTCACTAAAAACGCAAAAACTGTTAATTTGGAAACTTAAATCCGTCATTTCCATCGTACTATTGTTTTAAATTTTTTTTAAATAAAGTATAGTCTGTGACATTTCTAAAATAGGAAATAATTGACAGAAGCCGTAAAAACAATGAGTTGTAATTACAAGTACAATGAATACAAATTATATGTTTACACAATAATATTGTGTAAAGGAATAAATAAAAAAAATTGGATAAATTTTCTAGTCAAATTCTTATCAGCAAGAAGCCAAATATACACAAAAGAATTGATGATATAAATAGCACACAAAGTTTCTGGAAACCTCGTTCCTTTCTTTCAGGTGATTTTGAGTTTTATAAATGAATTGTGCAGTTTTTTCGGTGTAAGCTCATATGTTTTTTAGTTTTCTTTGCTCCTGTAGAAAGGAACTAGGTTTCCAGAAACTTTGTGGTGTAATTACATCACCACTTATTTTGTCTGTATTTGTCTATCTTTTTCCCATTTTTATTTTCAAATCAGACGTAAATTTGTTATTTTAAATTATTATATTTTAGAGATATATTTTTGTTCAACAACTGACAATTCATATGAGAAAACGAAAGCTTATACAAATATTTGTAATTTTAAAGTATTTTAATATACAAATTCTTCATTAAAGAAGAATTTATTCCAATATGAATATTAATCAGCAGAGTTTCCTTATGCAAAATATGTATTTTCGTTGTAAATAATGATAAAGATAAGGAATATTTTTTACGTCGTTTCTTATCGTTGTAATAATGACATTTTAACGGTAATGAATTTGATATTTTATATTAATATAGTTGTAGTGAAGTAAATAACATGAAAACGTAAAGGAAATAACAGAATATTTATATCATAAATAATAATGACGTATCCTTTAAGTGCTCCACCTTCAAGGGAATATCAGCATAAACCTTTAATGGGGTGGTTTCCCCGCAGTCTTCCTTATCTTTTTGCTGTTGATACTAGTTCATTCTGCCGCCTTCGGGGGCAATTCCTCACCACAGAAGAAGAGTGCCACGATTGTCTGCTCACTCATCCGCCCGCAGACGACTTGTTGACTCATGGCAGAGGTGTGACATTTTATTCCACTCTGAAGAATCTTGTAAATGAGAACCTGTTGCAGCATTCCTGGAAACTGCTTATCATCTGAATGTTCTTAACGAAAAACATGTGAATGTAAATAATGATATTTTAATAAAATTGGTAAAATAGATTATTCTTGATCGCTGTATTTATCGTACAGTATACTATGCTTAATATTTAGATAAGTATCTATCTATATAATTAACTAAAGATAGTAATTAAGGTATATTTTAAAATACATGTATTAAAATTATCCCTTTTAGTTATATGAAATATAGCTCAAAAATAGTACAGAATCTTACATTTACGAAACACATGAGTAAATTTCATTAGATGAGATTTTGTGAGAGAAAGTTTTATGGTTAGACGCATTTAAATCATAATCTTTAAAACATAAATACTTTAAAGTATTCCCTAAAATATCAAACCACACTTAGAAATTTTTTGCTTAATTTTGAATGACTGTTTTAAATTGTATTATTATTAAAAATTATCTCCGAATGTAACAACTCTCTTAGTTGAAATCGTGTCCGTTTCTGTAGTATTCGTATTTGTTATATTATTTTCTCCATATCTATATATTTTATTTGACCCGAAACACTTTTTTTTGGAAATTAATAATACTTTACTGTTTTAATTTCTATTTAAATAAGCTACTTCACACTAAATAAATATTTTGGTGTTGAAACATTTTCCAATATTATTATTAATTTTTCAATAAAATATTTTTTTTGTCATATTTAATTATGAAAGTGTTCAAAAAGCGCATTGCGTTTCGTACTTTATTTACATAATTTTTTATTTTACATATGCCCTTTGTGGGTTACGGAGCCCGCAATACGAGAGTTGCGGAACAGCCCTCCTGCGCCTTACGATGACAAACCGCGCCGCAGGAGGGCTTAAAGCGGGCACGTCACTTACTGGCTGTTTAAAGACGAGGGCTTACAGCTGAGACAATGGCCACGCCGCCGACACGTCATTTGTCACTATGCCTCTGTTCTAGAGAGAGAGAGAGAGACAGAGAGAGAGAGAGAGAGAGAGAGACAGGGAGAGAGCGTGAGCAACGACGGTTGTGCGTGCGCGCTCTTATTAATTAACATCTCGTGTGATGAGAGCCTTAAGCAGTCATCAGAGCATTTTTCACAAACAATGCGTAGTTTAAAACACGAGTATAATGCAGTTCCGTAAAGAAAGAAAAACGCCTCTCCCTGAGGATATTTACATTCACGTAAAAGTAATTCATAAATTTCATATTGCCTGTCTCAAAATGAAGTTTTTATTGTAAAAGGTGTACATCCTTTTTTAATGAAAATCATTTTATTTTTTAATAGTTTAACATATTTTACATAATTCAACTATTTCAATAAAAATGTGACACATAAAAAAATCGTATTTGACGTCGCAAAATAATTTATTCAAAAAATTGTGTTACTTATACTACTGATTGTGGAATATATAAATTAAATTGCCTTATATTGTTTTTGTATAAAAATTCAATTATATAATTCAATTAATTATATATTCAAATAATAGATATGGAAAATAGCTTACATCACCTGTTCTCCCCTCAAATTATGGCAGTATAAATACGTTTATGTCTATAGTAGAATAGCTTTTAACGTTCAATATCCAGTGTCTGTAATGTAATAACAATGGTATCTAAGATCTTTATTTCTTTGAATTCTATATATTATAGTCTAAAGTTCGTTGTGACCACCTGTTTTTCTACGTTTAAAGTTGGGTTTATGTCACGAAAGTTGTCATAGTTCCAGGGCTTCATAAATATTTTTTTCTCACGTTTGTTCCTTCATCATATGGTCATATTTCAAACTTTACATCAGTTCGACCGAGGAAAGCAAAACGGCACTTTCTAACGGTATAGATTCGGTTGGAAAAGATTCGCAAGTTACTCACTCAGCCAGAATCAGTCACACACATTTTTTTCGATTCCTCCACGACACAATCTGCAATTAATGTCCAGGACGGAATTTTATATCATTGCAACTACGAGGTTCATACAAGTAGGTCAAGTCTAATAAAAACAATAAACACACTTCTCTGTTTAACGTTTTTTTTCTTTCATTCTTGGTTTATTATTTATAAAAATTTATGCGATAATATTTTCCATTTTATGAAGCCTCTCTCTCTCCTTTGAGCCTTTGTTCCGCATTTCACAGCAATTTAATCATCAGGTTTACCTAATGTCCATATAATTTCAAAAAGAAGTATAAAAGTAAATGTTTGTAGCGCTTTCCATAACACTTATTTCTTTATATCTGACATTACGAAAATTATGGAGACTTGAAAATCTCCTTCGATGGTGGAGTTGTATTAAAGGCATGCACGCTATCGAAATTTCGTCCCTGCAATAAATTTCACTGGGCTAATACTTAGGCACCATTAAACACCTATTCGCTTTCACTACTTTAAAGTGGCACGGTGGTAAGTTAACGGCAACAAAGTAACTCTCCACAGATCTGCTATAATTGAAAACGCAGTGCCCATGGGCACCTATTCAAGTGTGGAATGCTGATTTCGGGTAGTCACCGGCGGGGAACGGCCGCGCTCAATTGCATTCCAGTAGCCGGGGGCAGTGAGCTGTTTTCACGCCTTCCCCTAAGAGGAAGGGAAAGACAAAAGAGTGCGGCCTCAATTACTGGAAGTGATTCGTTACCGGGGCGCCAGGGCGGAACGCGCCGCGCTTTATGAGCGGCAATAAGATGCGTAAGTCGCTGGCCCACGCCAACATAGCGCTCTACTGTCGCAGTCGATTCGATCTAAGGGGCCATTGCCAGACGAAATAAAACACGTCCTGATAGGAAGTCAGACTCTCAGAGAAAACTATTAAGCGTTCATTCGAAAAGTTCGGCGCTTTTATCATCCTCATATTGGTGTCATAAATCTTTTAAGATCGTGAATAACTTTCATTCATTCACAGTGAATAACTTTCACGTGTTATTTACATTTTCAGTGGATTTACAGTTTTTCTTTTGCAATTCAGACTACTGTCATGCTTCTAACTACAGTCCTACTCAGTAACTGCTTTCTCAGACGTATCATATGATTATTTTGTCTGTACAGAAATTTCAAGAAATTCTAGCATTTAAAGTTTGTAAATTCTATTTTTTTTTGAGAAGTACATTGTTTTATGAATTTTTAATTAATTTTCTATATTTTAGTAATGTAAAATATTTTAATTAACAATGTTATCTTTAAGGGTACAGAAAATATCAATTTTACTTAAACAATATTTAAAAAATGGGTTCCGTTTTTCGCGGTTAATTTCGTGAGTACATTTGGCGAAACGTATGTATTTAAATCTTACCTTTTGCGCTTGTGTCGTCTCAGGATCTGTTAGGTGAAACTGCATTTCTGCTCCTTCCGTTCCTCGATCCACCAAAGCCGTCTGCCTGACTTGATTATTTCTTCCTAAATATACTCCCATTCATATTTTCAACTTCGCTATAGACTACTCTCAATGTAATGCATTACTTCTCTTATTTTTTATAAGACTACATAGCACTCCACTTACTCGTCGCACTATTATCGTATTAAGACCTTCCGCTTAATATTCTATAACATTTCACCGACAGCTGACAGTATTTTCCCACTGCTAAACACTTAAACACATTTACGACTTTTTCTTTTTAAATACATAAACATACTACAAGCAGCCCTGTTGACAACTTAACATTTTTTACTTAAAAAATTAAAATAAATTTACGTCCGCTTTCATCGAAACATGAAGACCTAAAATATAAGTAACTACATTGACTACGGTACAGAAGATCAACCTAACCACTTGAGAATAAACTTCTAGTGTATAAAACACTAATTATATCCAATCGCAATTAAGGTATAGAACAGGGGGTGGGGGACGAGTCAACAAATATAGTATCAATATTATTCCAAGGTTAAAATAAAAGACCGTTAGAACTATAATCGAAGGTTATGTTTCATTTCAACCATGCTTGTAGATCTAGATATACATTTTATCCATGAACTTACGGGAAATAAATAACAAACATCACGCAAGATTGAAATCTCAAACAAACCTACTACTTCAGCTATACTGAAAATTAAAAAATCTATCGCTAACCGACCTAAAGTAAAATATCTCTCTGAATAAGTCCTCACCATGCCACATTCAACAATCTGTAAATTTATTCTTTATAAGTTTTTCTGGCAACAAATTAACCCATAAAATGTAAATTCTGATTGCTAATAAAATACATTCAAAACAATTCTCCCTTTCAACATGTTATATACGTATTATATATTATTATATACGATTATAATTACCACTACGATTAACGAATGCTGTCTTTACTATTTTACACCTTCCCTCTGTGAATGTGTTTCTTTTTTAAAATTGATTTATTTACAGTCGCATCAACCTGTCAGGTCATTATAGACTCGTTATGGGTACTCATATGCCTTGACTAGAGTTTATTTCACGCACACAAACATCGCTGGGGTTCGAAACCGATGCAAGGCAGTCACGCTGACCCCTGAGTGTTTATGTCGAAGTCAGTCAGTTCATTTTAATTGATACCAATTTTTTTCCATTTTTCGTCTTAGTTTCATTTATACTTCCTGAAAATATTACAATGCCATGCCTGAATTCCGAGTGATGTAAATAACTTAATAAGTCAAAAAGTTTATTTTTTTTTTACGTAAGTGAAAAAGACGTGATTCACTGATATCCAAAGCAGATGATTATTATGCGTCATTTAAGTATAAATTTATGCATGTTAGAAATACTTTTATGTTATTGTCACTCAATATTCTAAAACCTCTGCAATGTTAAAAATAGTAATTACTGAATATATATTTATTTTTTATGAACTTTTTTCAGAGGTTTTTGCAAGAACCGAATTTGCCAATTCTTTTCAATATGTAACTAATTTTAAAAAAATGGTTATAATATTAGAGCTGATCAATTTCAAAGTATTGCTGTACATATAAAAAAGTTTCATTAATCTTGTTTTAGAATAAAAAATTTAAATTCATTCCATGAACGTAAGGTTTTTAAGGGGGCAACAGGCTACATAAGGGTAATCCACCTTGGGCAACTCCCCTTTAATAACATAGGAAGGGGTTTGAAAGGGTAGAGGAAGGTAGCCAAGGCCTAACTAGGACCCCCGGGCTATATTTTAAGGATCCTACCCTAAATTCACCTGAAAGTAATGCAGGGAAAACCCTAGAAAAACCTACATCAGGTACGTCGGGCATTGGGTACTTGTCCCACGCCCTTCCGATAGCGGGAGAGGAATTTTCTGTGGGGTCGCAACATTCCCTTCTCCGTGCCTCGATCAGTTTAGGAGGCAGCCGGCCGTCTACTCCAATGGAAATAGCGGACAACTCTTACCGTATGCCCAAGGTTTGTGACCCCGGAACATACACCTCTCAGAACAGACCGAGGTGCCTCGGCTTGTGGGAACCTTAGTTCAAAAACGGAGAGGAAAAGGCATCCCCAAAGGTAGCCCCTTCGTATCTCTCCTACAAGGTTCTGCCTGCGAGAGAACATCCCTCGCAGGTATTGCCTGCCTGAATGTAAGGTTTTTGTACAACAATTATAAAACATAATATTGATCTACACTAATCACATTTAAGAAACTAATATTTCTCGGGGGAAAATATAATATCTTATAGCTTTTTGGTCGGAGTCGTCGAGTAAATACATTGACATGCTTGTTCATGATAGTAAGGTTAATGATTCATGTGTGTATTTTATATTTAATTATCAGAGATGAGTTAATAAATAATTCAATTTTATACTTAACTTATAGTTACAAATATTATTTAAGAATGTTAAAATAATTATACAATTTACAGATCTCATTGTCTCTAAGAGTGGGTTCGTGGGATATATTTAGCATAAATGGCATATTTTCACAAATTTCTCTCACTATTATTTACGCTAAGAAAAAATCTTCTCTGAAACACAGTGACCAATTGTAGCGTCTGCGATTGTGAAATTCTTTATCAGCTGGTCTGCATTTCCGAAGTAGTTTCGTAGTTTCGATTACACCTCTCTGTTTCTCCCTTGTACTCTTACTTTAATCTTAAACAACTCAACTTTCTCGCGGTAATAATCCAATAACGTCGAGTTATGCGCACAAGATGCTACTCTTTTCTAATTCGCATGTCCATTTAATATATTCTCACGTCGCTCACTCCGTATCCAACACCTAACTGCAATCATTAATTTAATAATTCAAGTTATCTCACCCTAATAATCCAGCCCGGAGACAACAGTTAACATTTTCTGTCGTAGACCTCAACAAAGCTGATTCTTGCCCTTCTATTAATGCAATGCGGCTGGGGAAATCTCTTCTGTTAATTTTGTCTTTACATTAGTTAAGCTCCTACAGCACATTTTTGAACAAACCAAGAATAAGAAAAATTATGTTATCAGTTGTTTATGTGAGACTATTCATATCACTCACATTATTTTAAACTTTCTGAATTCAAATTAAAAACTATACGTTACTTCATGTTTTGTTTAATTTCTGTAAAGTAGATTAATTACTTTTAAAAAATAATTATGTGCCCGCCGTGGCCATTAAAGAGTTCCTCCGTTAATTGTATAATACAAGCAGCAATTATATCGTATTATGTGCTTGGCGGTTTGTTTTACGGACGCCGATCGGACGAACCCTGACAGCTGAGTTTAACAAATGGGCAATACTTGCTACTGAACGCTGGACACATTTAGCCATAGGCCTTGTGTTTCTTTGATTTATTACAATGCAAATACGCACAAATTAGGAAAGCTTGAAAAATTTATCGCACTGATTTTGTCAAGGGTTTAACCATTTTTTATCTGTACAACTGGACGATTTGTGTTTGGAATAATATAATTTTTGTACAGAATGTAAATGATTCTAATTTTTTGCAGATTTCATACCACATCTTCTCTAAAAAAAGTATACTTGATTTAAAAAAGTTACTTAAAGTCATTAATTCCATTTCATTTCCGCAAGTAAAAATTAATCACACACGATTTATTCATTCTCAAGACGAATTATCTGATACTCACTCTTAGTTGGGTATTTAACAAATATACCAAAAAAAATTATCACTTATTGAAATAAATAATGTAAAAGCACAATCATAAAAGAACCTCTCGCAGGCAAAACCTTGTAGGAGAGATACGAAGGGTTCCACATCCCCCCTTTCAAATCCCTTCCTATGCTATTAAAGGGGAGTTGCCCAATGTGGATCACCCTCATGTAGCCTGTTGCCCTAAAAAAAAGGATGCCTTTTCCTCTCCGTTTTTGAACTACGGTTCCCAGAAGCCGAGGTACCTCGGCCTGTTCTGAGAGGTGTATGTTCCGGGGTCACAGATCTTGGGCATACGGTAAGAGTTGTCCGCTATTCCCATTGGAATAGTCGGCCAGCTGCCTCCTAAACTGGTCGAGGCAGGAGAAGGGAATGCTGCGTCACTACAGCAAACTCCTCTCCCGCTATCGGAAGGGCGTGGGACAAGTACCCAATGCCCGACCTACCTGATGCAGGTTTTTCTAGGGTTTTTCCTGCATTTCTTTAGGCGAATGCCGGGTAGGATCCTTAAAATATAGCCCTAGTTAACCCTTGGCTACCTTCCTCTACCCTTCCGTATCCCCCCTTTCAAATCCCTTCCTATGCTATTGAAGGGGAGTTGCCCAACGTGGATTACCCTCATGTAGCCTGTTCCCTAAAAAAAAAAAGAACAAAATAATTCCATACATAACAGAAAACTACTTATTTCATGTACAGGCATAAACACAGTAAGTAACTCAGATAATATTCAATATTCTCACATATATTTGTGTTACAGTTACGGATTTTTTTATTTTATTTGTTATTTACAACGGTACATCCTCACATAAATATTTCATTTGAATTACTTCATTTTTTACTTCTTTATACTTAAAAGTTCTAACGAAACATCTTTAGGATTCTGGGCTCCATTGCGTCAGTTACAAATATGTCTGAAATTGTTACAGAATTTAACTAATATGAGAAAAATTGAATTATATCTTTTGTTAGATTAAATAAAAATATTACGCAAATAAATTTTATTGTACTTGCCTTGGAGCTTTATACAACATAAGTATTTTACATGTAAAATATATAAAGAAGCAAATAAAGTAACAATAAAAACAATGAAAATTTCAAAGGTAAATAAAGGAAAACGTAACTTGAAAGAAAATCGGTGCAATGCAATAACATTTGACCACTGTAACGCTGCAGCTAAACAATGTGTCTTTCAAAAACTGGATAAATCACTTAAAAACATTAATATTATACTACTACTATAAACCTGTTTTATAATAAATATAACTTTAACTGGAAAGCAGTTCGAATTCCTTACCAAAGCATTTAGAAATAAATTATTCGCCTGTTTTTTTTATATTCGTTTGAGGTCATGTCTCATTTTAAATCTTTTCAAATTGGTGTTTTTTATAATTATAGTATAATTATAGTGTCTCGAAGGGAAAAGTTCACATCTGACGACAATACTTTCCTCCATATTGCGATTTTCGTACTCCTTGCTATATCTCACGACATATACCTGTTGAAAATCGAAACCATAACTACGCAATTTTAAAGAAAAAATACACGATATTGTGCACAAAAACAATTATTCGTTGAATGAAAAAATTACCTAGCCTATTCGCATTAAAATAAATATGATTTAATACAACAAATACTATAAAATTTTAGTAATTTAAAGAGAAGTGACGCTTTACTTAGGACGGTATAAAAGTAGTTCCAGAAAGAAAAGCTTGATATTTGATATGTACGATTTTTTTAATAATGGCGATCATATTTGAGGGGAAAGACCTAATACTCAATTTATAAAACTTAAGATAATAAAGCAACCTCTGATCTTAAGAAGACCAGAGTGATAACCGTGGCCGAAAGTTTTTATCATGTACCTCAAAGTCATCTTCTACTGTGCTCTGTTGATTTATAGAAGTGTTGGCATTAATTTTTAGGTTTTCTAAATGGGATAGAATTTACAGAGTACATTATTAAAATTATAATATTGACCCTTAATCCAATTATTTACTTTATTCGTAAATTATAATTAATTATTGACAATAGTAGCGAAACGAGAGTTAATATAGTGTACATGTCTGTAATGGACAGGACAGATATTAACTTGGTGGCTTAATTAACCCTATTCAGATCAGTCCTTTGTACTAAGCTGGTACGTGGCTCAAAGAACCTCCAGACAGGGCGTGAAAGTTTCGGTAATGGTGTCAGATGTTTCCATTCTTCAGTCAGTTTCCGAGAGATTTCGGTATCGACCGATCACCTCAGCCAACAGCGAGTAAGCCGGTCCGTATTGAGGAAACTTGCGACTTTCTCTGCTGAAGAGGAAGGGAAGGTGGAGCGTGTGTGTGCAGTTCTCCGTTTGGGAAGGGAGAGGAGATTGTTACGGTAAACTTAACTCAAAGGAGTAATTAGCTTCAATTTCTCAGCTTCGCCCTCGAGGTTCCAAGATATTTGCTAACTGGTCGTGAATCTTCGCGTGTTAGGAGGCTCACTCTTAATCCTTTCCTCCGCCTGCGTTGTGTTGTTGATGCTGTTGTTGCTGCGGGCACCCACACAAAGTGTTGCGGTCGTCCTTTGTGGTCTTCACCAGACAACTGCTTGGTGCTAGTTCAGCGAAGCGAACCTATGCCTGCTACGTAAGTTATTCCACCAGGCTTTCTCGCTCAGTTGTTTTCCGCAAACATGCCCTACCTTGTTTTGCATTTCTTCCCATTACACTCAAGTTCCTAATTATTCTGCAATCCCAGAGAAACTCTTTACGTCGTTTTAATCTACTATTCAAATCATCTTGTAATAATAAACTAATATTTAACTCAACAGTTCCAATTAAATATTATTTATTTTTAATATTACTTACACGGACATACTTGTCTCCTCCACAATACTAATAACAATAAAATCTTTAGTAAAAATATCGTTGATTTCATATATGGTCCTTATGACGACTAACAATAATTTTTTAATCAAATTTACATTATTATATTTCACGTGGCATGAAAAAATACATAATTTATTCGCCACGATATCAGGGAATGTGGTCGTAGAGCCCAGTATTCAAGTTATTCTTGCGAAAACAACATCAAATATTGGCTAAAATCTTTACTATTTCACGATGACAATGCAAAGGTACAAGGTTACTCTGGTTTGAAAGTCATGCATGCCAGATCTTTTTACTTTCTTGCACAGAAAGAACCAATTTCGAAGTCTGGAGTCAAATAAATGAGCTGTGCATTCGATAGGAGAGTTATGAAAGTTTTTGAATTTATAATAATAAATGAGGCAAGACGTTGATATTAATGTTTTTAAAATGACACTAATGTTTCAAAAATTTTCGTAATTTTCGTAATTGATAAAAACTAAAGTTACAAAATGACTAATATTGCAAGTTACTATTGTAATATATTTCTAAACTAACGACTTACAAAAACAGCGCAGTCTAATATTTTTATATAACGTTATACCTTTGTATCTATAAAATAAAATAAATGTTCTAAGTGAATATATTATAAATTTCTGAAAACAAGAGTCAGTTAAAAATTTAAATCAAATGTTACACAATTTAATTTTTTTAATATATATCCATGCTATTTTTACGTTACAATGTCGAATTTATTTTTTTACCTGCTTAAAAGACGCCCAAATCATTAAAACTAAACAAGAAATAATTAAAAATGAAAAATTTACTTCTGATTGAAAATAATGAATGAGAAAGATAGCCAATACAGACATTGGCTATCTTTCTTATACATTAAGAATAATTACACTCAACTTAAATACGTTTGAAACTGAAATTATTTCACTAAAAACTATTTTCGAAAATAATTATACTTTTCACTTTTCTAGTTTAAGGCTCACAATATGTTTCATAGCATTTTATTTGGCGTGAAAAATATTTTACCGATTTTTAATAGATATTTTCCGAGTTAAAATGACAGTTTCAGAGAAGTAAATTATTTTAAAGAAATAAATGCAGCAAATTAAAATCCTAACTATAGAACTGCAATACGTATAAATTACAAACTGTAACCAATTGAATGTTACGATCGACTAAAGTAAATACAATACGATGATTTTAAATTTGTTACAAGTAGGAATAAAGACGAATATAAATATAAAGCAACGTTAAATCTCGTTTCATGCAATTAAAAAAATCCTATTTTTTACTTTCTGAGGTCATAGAACTCTCTAATTATCTTGAAATTAAAATGTTTAGGTGTGTATAACATATTTATTTTATATATGTACAATTTTATTCTACTTAAAAAGCAATAGTTAAGTGTTTTATCTGGCTGACAGTTCGTGCCCAGTTTGCGTGCATCCAAAACACTCTAAATATTCATAATTGTGTATTTATTAGTTAATGTTGATTAATGAGCTAAGAAATAAATATTACACTTAAATATAATTCTTCGGTACGTCGTGCAATTGAACTCTGGAAAAACGGCCTGATTTCCATACACTGAGGTTCCTAGACCAAGAAAAACCGGAAAATAAGTAACAGAATAATTACACGAAAAGTTCAAGAAAGTGATGTCGCTAGTTAAGAAGTGTGTCCCGTAATGAGCTCGATATTTCCCCGAGTGTCGGTTTCCGGATGGCGGACCTGCGTCTTGAGCAACCGGGGCGAGGCGAACACCTGCAAACAAATGACGGCCGGGGCGCGAGTTAAGGATTCATGGCGACGGGAAAGAGATACGAAATTGCCCCCCGTGCGACATTAATTTCCCCACAGCCGAGCAAGTGTTGTGGAGGAGGGGATGTAATTAGTGAGGGCAGCACCAGGAGCCACTGTGTTTGTCTGGCGTTAAGACAGCCGAGAGCAAGTTAGGCGGCGCATTCCGGCGTCGCTACACCTAATTAATATAATTCCTACTGTTTTACGGTGGTTTCATTAGCCATGCGCGGCGACACTGCGCTCGTTAGCCTGATTATCGTTAGTCCGAACGGAAATCTCCAGACAACGGCGTATTTCGTGAGAGAAGAATAGAAACTTGTTGACAATGGCTCGCGTCTGGCCGAATAACTTTCATGCCAGCACTAAAAGAAATCGGTCACATAATTTCGAAATTTACCGAAATTCCAGAGCAAATATCGTAAAAGTTGTTTCATCTATCCCATCAATTCTTCTTTTGCCAGATTTTAAGCATTTAACAATATTATTATTAAATTTAAAACACAACTAAAATTGACTTCTTCATCAAGTAAAAACCAATATTCAAGTCAAAAATTTTTTATTATTGCATAAAATAAAGCAATAAAGGTTAATTGTTAACACCAAAGGAACTTTCGCGAATTTAATAGGCATATTCATATGAAAAAAGCACACCTAGAACATTTTACACATTAGTTATAAAGACAGGCCACAGGATACCAATTTCTCACTGTATAACTAATCCGACTGATCTCCACGAACAAAATTATTCCCTCTTTCACGGAGATCATTAGACGTACTGTGAGTGTCCGTGAGAAATTGGTATCCTGTGACCTGTCTTTATAACTAATCTGTAAAATGTCCTCACGTCTATGTGTCCTTTTTTTTTCTTCCGATAAATATGGCTATTAAAATAGTGAAAGCTGCAGTGGTTTTAACAATTCACGTTTGTGGCTTTATTTTATGCAATAATAAATATTTTTATTTTTATTTTATGAATATCATTACATATCAGGCAACCCTAGAAAATGATGACGCGTCTCAAAAAACGTATTATCAGTTTTGTGTGTAGCAAAATAATTTTGAGGTTTCAACATTTTTTGTTTGTTGATAATAAAAATATAATCAGAAGGATTATTGTTGCTATTTTTCTGTAAATTTGTCTGCGGGTTAATTATTTTCCATTATTGTCTAATATTAAAACTTAATTATTTTTCGGACCATTTATGCAGTTAACCCGAAATCTTGAATTTAAATGTAACGAGACCAGAAATTGTACTGTTATTTTTGTTTAACATCCACACTATTGTTTGCAAAATAATTAAACTTGTAAAGAAGTATCCAAATAACAGAACAATTAAATGATAAAATAATTATCACAGTTGTTTAAACTTACTCTTGCCGTAACCAAGAATGGTATTGAAATTTTCTTAGGATGCCGCCTCTAAACATTTTAATAGTTACACGTAATTGTACGCCTTCAATTAAAAACAGGAATAACCTCAACGAAATTAATGTGTTAATACACTTACTTCATATAAATTCCACTCTAATGGAATTATTTATGGGCAATAATTCGTCGTAATATTAAATGTAATGCGTTATACTAACACAGACTCTCAAAATAAATTTATGAGCCAAATCTTGGTTAGAAAATAACAATTTTTTTATGTTAAATAATAATTTAATCTTATCAGAAATTCTTATGCGAACTATTTTTCAAGTATGTTTTGACGTTTCGTTATAAGGTCATTTCCCGTAAATTGAGCAATTTAATTAAATAATGCTTTTGTTTATTATTTTATTGTGCTGTACTGTCCTCATTAGAATAGTTTTGGGTTGGACGGAACCATAAAACGTTAATTAATAATACATTTTTAATAAGTATAACATTTAATTACGTCTTTAATACATAATTTCATAAATTCGGTTCTTTTATTTGGAATTATAATCTAAATGAACTGTTACGAATCGATTAAAAATTCACTGAATTCAAGGCACCATGCTATAGGTATTATTTTTTAACGTTTTATTAACGGTCGCATAAACAGCTCTGGTTATTAGCGACTCAGTATGGGAACTCATTTTACCTTGTCGAGGGACTGATTCAACGAGTTTCACGCACACCAACATCCATACCGTCGCCGGGATTCTGTGATGTAAGGCAGTCGCGCTGACCCTTACCCCACAAGAAGTTGGCAGGAATTTTTACTATTTCAAAAATTAAAAAATTGACATATTTTACTGTTTTTTATATTTTCTATAGGTCGATATGAAGCTTTATACCAGAATAATGATAAAGTGTATTTATATCGTTTCTGATGCCATAATCATCGCGCTTTCCATTAGTCAAAAGCTGTTTTTCATGTCGTTTATCGAATTTTAAAATTCCCAAAAGGTATGCGCTAGTTAAAGTTAATTAGAATAACTTCTAAATTGTGATAGAACAATCTCTCTGTAACACAATTTACTGTGGTATATTCATTAAATTATTCTGAAGGAAGTTTTTGACTCACTGCGTCTTTATCAATCTAAATATTTTGGGTGAATACATCGAATTTTTAAAAGTAACATATACTGTAACATGAAATCGTGTGTGTTCGATTGGAGACGGGGTCCATGTTCCACTGTTGTAATATTTGTTTGGAGATAGGATTATAACAATGTGTCTCCCCGTAACCGTGCTTGTTGACGTGCTAAAAAATGTAATGTTTATAATAATTCTCAACTTTGTTTTAAAATTATTTTTTTGAATATAAATGATAATATTCCTAGTCAAAGGTCAGAACCGAAATGCTGAAGAACCACGTGTTGTTCCGGTGTAAGGAAAGAAAGAGGTAAGAGACCCTCCCCTCACTATTAGAGATGAGTTAGAAGAGAATCTGTTTTTATGAAAAGAGTTCCGTTCTCGCTAGCCCACAAGTGGGTTAAGGATAAATAATCCTTTACAGTCTCCTAGTGACTATGATAGAAAAGTTACAAATTAAATTCCATAATACTCGCTTACCTCACAACTGAACAGGGCTTCGTCTAAGGGGCAGGCATAGTGTAAAATTATACTGAAAACCATTTTTACGGAGAACCCAATGAGATAATTTCTATCTCATTGCTCGTTTATTAAAGTTTCTGAAACAATAAATTGTGTTTTGGTAGTCTTCGAATAAAACTACCTGACGCCCATATCGAACCGAATTCTAAGAGGTTTGGGAAGACATACTTTACGTCATGGGTGAGCTGAGCTGAGCTGAAAGAAATAAAGAACGAATTCTTTACCAAACGATACTTTCTGAAGGCCGCGTTTTTACAGTGCATTGATCTTGGCCCTCATATTTTACACGTATAATCATTTCGATGAGTTGGTCCGAATATTAAATAGCACAGTGAGGCAAAAGCTTCCTAAAGTATACTTTAATGAATACATCAGAATAAACTGTGTCCGAAGAGATTTTCAGCTGAAATTTAATAGATAAAATGTAATTTGCATTCTAATCACCAGTTATAATAATATTTGGAATTTAGAGTTGTTAAAAAGTTTGTTTTACAAAGTTGTTCGAGAATCATTTTCTAATGACTCAGTTTTGTTTCATAAAAATTTATTAATTGTAAGGAGACCTGCTCCATATTTCAATAGTATTACATGTATACCACCTTGACAATTATTTCGCCTTCGTATACAGAAATACACATGAGTGTATATTTATCGTTCTAATTTTTGTGCCAAGAACGAGAGACCAATGTCGTCTTCAAGGAATACGCACTCAGATCGTATTTCTGCTTCAAGCTTTTGACGAAAATGTGAATTCTGTATCTGTTACTTATACACCAGGATGGCACAGACTTTTTAAACGCACCTTTACGGAGAAGTATTTGAAAATGGTAATTCGTAGAGAAATGAAGTTTGAGTTGTCCGTTCTCAAGTTCAGACAGCTAAGATATGCCTATCAACCCAGTTATGCGACGTAAGCAGACAGTTAACGTTCTAGTTTTCAAGGAAACCATATCAGTGTTCCATTATTTAGAATGGAAGAATTTTGCCTTGGAGGGCCAGTGGAAAGTTGAGGGCGTGCTTGCCCGTGGTATCGAGCGAGCGGCCAATTCCCAGTTCACATGTGATATTGATTGCTGGAGTCGTTCTCATATTAATTACTGTCTGCCAAGTCAAACACAGCAGCGGCGGAGGCGGACCGCTGCTTTTAAGCTCGGCTACGAAGCGTTGGAAGCTCGGCCAAGCCTGGGGCCGTCCGCTCGTCGCACTCGGCGCAGCCTGCTGCAATTCCGAACCATCACAATCAATTCAATTTTAAAAACGTCACTGTAACAGTTCTTTACAGATTGCTCTGAATATGCATTTAGGTAATTACATTTGGCAATCAAGTTGTTCATATTTACATTTATTCAAGCTGTGCTCTGTGCTGCGGTATGAACCATCCGCAAAATTCGTTAGCGGACTCCGGATTCGCGACTCTCTCTGCAAGAACTCATCTCTTGTTTGCTTTTCATAGGAGAAAGCTGCGCTTTCTCAGTCAATTCCTCGGATGTGTTAAATGATTTATTCCAACACTATAGGCGTGCTCACGTTTCTCTAAAGTAGGTCTATTGATTAGTCAGCATGACTACGACAAAAGAAATAATATATTTTTTAAAATTTTATTCTTTCGTATGCAACTACAAATAGACACCAACCAGTTGATAGTTGCATAAAATGGTATAAAAGTAGTGTATAACTTAAAAATTTTGAAATCAAGACTTCTACATTTCTCAATAATAGTAATTGTCATTATTCCCGATGGCACCACCATCTTCACGATTACAACCATTGTTATTTCGTATGACGTTCGAGAAAACGTTTTTCAATAATACCATTGTCAATAATTCTACGACAGAAGCTTTAAATAATTTTTTTGTCATCAATTACCTTGTACACTATTTTAATACGTTCTTTTATTTCAAAACATTGGCCTTATAAAAACAGAATCATTACGAAGCAGCAGTCTTTTTTGGTTTAAAGTGAATTGGGAGTCCTCGTTCTTTTTTTTTTAATTTCACGGTCGTCTTATTTCGCATTTGAACTCCGCTACCCAACAACCAAGTTCCTTCCTATTCCAGTAATTAAAAATTGAAGCTTGAACTTTTCAGAAAATATTGTGGCTTTCCGGCAGCCCGAGTTGCAGGGCGAAAGAAGGACGGCAAAGTGAGGGCCTCTTGAAGTGGCTTCGAGTTCGGCAGGGGGGTAGCAAGGTAAAGTGGAGGAGGAAGGGGTAAGGGTGAGGGTGAGGGCGAGCGCAGGACAGGCAGGCTCGTCAATGCTCAAGTGTGCTTTTTAGTCCAACAGACCAAACCAAACAGATGAGTGCTGTGAATTACATTTCACTGGAAGCTAATAAAACAACTGCATTCAGAGTATTCCATTGCTACCGTCTCTCAAACCGTAGTTAGTAACGAAGCAAAAACTTTTTTTTTACATTTTACTTTTAAATTCCCAAAACTTTACAACACTCCAATGGGTGAATGGAAAACAAGTTGAACAGTTAACATTTATAATAATGAGCATGTAACGTTACACACAATATTTATTTACAATTTATATTCCACTGTATTTGATTCTATTTATGTATAGATGCCTGTATTTTCTACTCGTTGCTCGACTGTAATTAATCGCGTTCTGAAAGACGGTGTTGAATAAAATATTTTGTTTTTGATAGGAAAAAATAGAGATATATGAACAAGTGGATTGTGACGAATCCTATTTCCTCATTAGAGGGCTAATGGTGAATAAATCTATCTATCTATGCTAAATCAAGTTATGATGGAAACGCGTAACAATGAAAGAAAATTTAGTTCTACTTTACTGAAACAGCTACCTGTTATACGATAACAACACCTAAAATCATTGAGATTGTCTCGTAGAAACATTCGTATTCGCAAGAACTGCGGAGATGAGAAATTATAACTTTAAATACAAATAAGAAACAGTATAGTCAGTTATATAGTCGCCAGAAATTTTTAAAACACTTTCAAAAAGCAGAAAATCTTACTTAATGCCAAATCACTTACATAAGATAAATCTTGATGATATATTCTAACATTCAAAATTCTATATTAAATGATAAAGTCCAAAAAATATGGGCTAGTCGACGTAGATTAATGATTTTTAAATGATAAATAAACTTTGTTGTGTTGAGTTTCCTTGAATAAATGTAAAAGGTTTGGAGTAGGCAATCAATTGTTTCAACTGTTATTCAGTTGTTCAATAAAGTTCTTGGAGATTGTAGCAATTATATTTTTCTCTCCCAATCTATATATATTTATATATAACAACACACCAAATTGGCGACGAGGATAAAAAGAGGACTCTTATATTCTTAAACAAAAAAAATTCAAAACTGAATTTATATATTTCTCTTACTGTTCCTCTCTCTGGTGACGTCACACGTGCATTTCAACTTTGTGACCATTTATTGATGTATATCGAAGGTTATCGCCAATAATTTCCCAGACCTACGCCTCCTTCCCAGTTTTAATGTATGCGTAATCACGAGCTTGTATGTACCCGAACCTTTACACAACAGATAGTTTCCACAGTCTTTTGTCTCCTGATCATATCTGCAGGACTTTTTGGTTAATGCGAACCATTTCCTGTCCCCAGAATTAACCTGAGACATACTCAACAAAATCTCTCTTCTTCGACCTCAAATTTTTTGACTACACATTGAACATAATAGTATTAATAGATTTAAAGTATAACGGTAGTTACTAATTACAAAAAAAACCTTCTGGTAAATTAAATTAGTTCATTCTCTACAAGTCGGAGATCAAACAATCTGTAAAATCAGATCCTCGTCAAGGTAAACGAGCGACCTAGAATATTTCAGATTTCCGAGAGTTGGAAAGAGGTGAAAAGTAAAAACGGAATAAAAAATTTACGCTCTATGTCCAAAATAATTGCTTGTTCGAAAAATATTTTTGTTGAAAGACAGGCGTAAATTTTAACAGTACGCATACACACATTTGTCATAAATCTGTATTCAGAAAATACTTGTTACAAAAGTAACTCCTGTAACACACAATCGGATTAGAAGTTCTAAAAAACAAAACAAAATTCCCCTCTGAATTAATAGTAAGAAACAGTTTAACTATAATTAAAGTGCTTTTTTTCTGAAATATTATTTAATGCATTTCATTCTTTAAAATTCACCAAAAAGTGCCGTATTTATATGCATATTTTACAGTTATATTTTTTATCTCTCACTGCATTTTAGAAAGAACCGTTTCTTCTGCAATCAAATTGGAATAATTATTTTGATTTGCAATACCTTGTTGCCTCCTACAATTTTAAATCGAATCTCAAATTTTCTTAAAAAGAAACGTACAGTACAAAGAGTAAAATAGTATCTTCTAATTAATTAGAACAAATATTAAAAGAAATTATATTCTACCTGATAATGCAAGTTACATCATGTTGGAGAATAATGCTGTTATTAATAAAAGTCAATCATTAGTATTAATTGATATGCCAGTTAACTAAACGGATTTATCAATATAGAAAGGCACAATCTATGGTTGGGAATAAAATGATGCAATAATTCAGGATGGTAAAATTAAAAGTGCTGTGTGAAAATTTCAGGTTAAAGGCACGTCTTCCTTGAGCTGGAGAGAATTTGCAAGTCTATGTTTCATTGGAACGCAAGTAGGAAGTACCTGCAGTGCTTCATGGCTCATAATTACCGACTTCGATGCAAGTAGGTCATGCCAATTTTCAGCAAACAAGGGCTGCGTTCAGTTTTCAACAGTCGATATTGAATTTAGTATTTAACGAGGGTGCTGATAAATATGAATGCTCAGTTAAGGTCTCCATGACGATTACCATGACCTGTAGAAATTACGTGCCAGTACTTTCCATAATGATCAAAAACTTCCAATTATGCTACATTTACGAATAATAATTATTGTAATACACTAAATAAATTCCTCTATTAATGTTTTATTAATATGACTCTTTTTGAAGTTATACCTTATTAATAGTGAATTATATCATATTTCCGAACATGGTGAAAACTGTTTCCCAACTTGAAATTGTCGTGTACGTTAACAATTTGCAAACTAGTCCTCCCGACTTTATGTAATGTGTTTCTGTAGCAAAGGATTGTGATAATAAAGGTTAGTAATTTAAGTGATACATAAAAACATAAATTATAGTGTTGTGTATTTATAATTTCCTAAAGTCGGACAGACACGGAACGAGAATCTGATGGTTTGTTTAATTTTCCGATGTCAATTTGCTGGAAGACCGTAAAACCTTCACACGTATTCACAGATCTGGCAATTTGACTGTTAACAAATAGTTTTCCCATTTAAAAAATTTAAAAAAGTAACATTATTAGTGAAGGCACAAAATATTAAATTAAAATGATACTGAGATAAGCAATCAACGTTAAAATATTCCGTAATCCCTAGTATAGTGCACACGTATTAATATTTAATAAATAAATCAAGCGGTCAGCATATCTGAAACAATTTAATGCAAAAAAAATTTTCACTTCTGATTGACACTAAATTTTAAACACCACTTATGGGCATACTTAAGCATTTACTATAGTCCTATAGCCAGAATTTTGTTCGAGGAGCAATGGTTGGTATTACAGACGGAAGATGTTTTAGAGTATTAAGTTCTAATAAAGGAAAAGGAAGGGAAACATCCTTGTTGATAACCCCAGGGGTAACCAACCCGTTCGAAAGTAGAAAGTAGAATCGCGGCTTCCTTCAAAAAATTGCTCTGCACAGTATGTAGTCACTTCTATCCCCTATCTCGTGATGCCGGTGATGCAGTCCTACGATGTGGACGCAGCAAACTTCTCCCTTGTAAACTTGTAATTGGAATGAAACGAACAGAAATAGGACGCTTTTATATATAATTATTCATCCTTCAATTTTGTGATATCGCGTATTGATAAACTTCAGGCAATATCTGTAAGTTTTACGAGGTTGTTGGTCCAAGGCAATTGTCGTGTTCAGTAGACGCTAATCCGTCCGTACCTATAAGGATAAGAGTTGCCGTGGTCACGCGCCAGAGATAATAAATACCACGCTAAGACAAACTTAAGACTAGGAAAGTAAATCCCTGAAAGCTATATTTTTAATGAATAAGAAAGGTAGCTAATACAAATATAAAAGGATAATATAAATACCACACAACGTTTCTGGGATCCTTGTGCCTTTCGTCGGGTGCTGAGAAGAGCCTAGAGCGACACAACTTCACTTGTCAGTTGACAACACTCAAAAGCGACGAAAACGTAACGACAATGCGAGAGCCGAAGTGTTAGCGTAACAATAAGGGAGCAACGACAATGGGAAAACAGGAGCTTTAGCGTAATAATAAGGAATCATAGCAATTATTGAGTTTAATAGTGTCTGTTTGTACATTAATAGCTGTGATGTTGGATTTAATGTGAAGAATCGCTGAAATGAGTCTGGAATTGTACCTGGAGTCAATGTCTAAAATCTTAGTATTTTGCCAATCAAATGTATGTTTAGAACTGTTTATCTGTTTCCAGCTATTTCTTTTCGTAATATATTTGATTTGATTTGACTTAATTTATTCCATTAGTCCTCGTATGAGGAAATATGATGAGTCATTCCATAAAATTACAATTTAATTATTGAATGCTACAATTAAAAACAATTAGAAATTAACATAAAATAATTAAAAAAACTGGAACACGAATTTCCCTGTCCAGCATAAGTAAAATAACTGTATAGTAATAATAAAAAGAATACTTCTTTGAATATACTAATGGTATAATATAATATTTACAGTACTAAAGAAAATTCAATACGCACTACGTAAAGAATTAATATTTAGAGAATTAACTATCATAAAATATTTTGTTTACCATTGCAGAACAACTGGTTATGGTGTCCAGACTGATACAATTTTGCACTGCTCAGATATAGCCACCAAACACACGGATAACGTGGTTAATTTTTTAAAATGAAAAATTTACGCTTGTTGTAAAAATTAATACTACGAAAAATAGCCAAATACAGACAAAATATGTGATGATATAAACACTACACAACGTTTCTGGAAGCCAGCTTCGTCGCGGTTTCCAGAAATGTTCTTTGGTATTTATGTATTCACTTTTTTGTCTGTATATGGTTATTTTTCTTCTTCTAATTTTTTTCTCAGATTTTATTATAGCTAAAATATATCTGTACATTCCCATCAAAGATTATTTCATATTTTATTCATAATTTTTCATACTTTTATTTTATATCAATTAATGTTATTTCAATTTCAAAATAGAAAATAACACTAACTATTCATTGTGCATATGGATTTAGTTGTATATCTTATAATTGTAATAAACATTGACGCATAAAAATTTCATTCCTCGGCATTGAATAACATGTGCAGTAGTCAGGTTCCATGGGATCTAATGGTACGAAAAATACATGAGGGGACCAAAATCTAACAGTTTTCTCCCAGGTCATTTTTCCTTTAAGTGCAGGAAAAATAGTTCATGAGTTACTGTAAGAAGTAGCTAGGATTGAGAGGGATATAAACGAGAGGCATTCTTACAACAAAATCGCAGGGGCAATAAGGAACGATGAAATTTTGATTCAAATTATAAAAACGATCATTGTATGCAAGAGTATTTCCGCGAGAAAGGTAATTCTTCAGATAACGCGTATGTTAAAATAGTTCTAGATTCAATTTATTGGCAAAATGGCGGGTGTCATTCTTAACCTACTATAACCAGACAGATCTCTTGCTGTCCTCAGTCCTTCACATGTACCAAATAAGTCTCTTCCGGAGTTCTAAATTTTCGTTTACCTTTTCAAAGCTTATTGAGACAAAAAAAAATTAATTTGCTATAAAACGAGTCTAGGTTCAAGTTTTGCCACCTATACAAATGTCGACGGACTTTCTACGACGATTATATGAACAAATCTTGCTCTTTGAGCACACACACACACACACACACACACACACACACACACATATATATATATATATATATATATATATATTGTATTGTAATGAAAAAACTGTTTGAACTTAAATTAAATTGCCCCACGTTGTGGAAGCCAAAATGTAATGATCAACTGGAAGGCTTTAATTAAAAAAATTAATTAATTAAAAAACAATTATTCTTCAAAGATACTAAATTATCTGCCTCACTTTGCACATTTAATTTCCTCAAATTTACAAACCAATGTTGTACATTTTTTATTTTATTTTTTTTCTCATGTTCTAGAAAAATACAACTTTATAATTTTACAATAATTACATCTAATTACTCTTTCTCTCAGGGTCTTTACTGGGCTTGATAGTAAGAACAAACAAATTTAATACACTAATTAACAAATCAAATTTGAAATGAACGGAATATAATTTCTAAACACAATAAAGAAAACGAAAACTAAACAAGATAACTAAATCTGACTTATACCTATAATCCTCGTTTACACACTTTAAATAATTGTTTTTGTACTCACGAATGTCTTTTTGTTACCCAATCTGATTCTTGGACCTTGAGGGCACAACTCACTAAAAAGACCGTTATTCACTGATTCTACACATCATTTTCAATAAACACGGTCGTAGTACTCGTTATTATTCCACCTGGAATTTTGTGATCAGCCGCTCCCTCGGTCAGTCCTCGGACGTATGTCTCCTCGATGCCTTAATGCGAAGTGTTATTTCGCATCTGTGTGTTGCAAACCTTTTGCTTTCACTTTGTGATTTTATATAATGAGTCTCTCCGTCAAGAACTATTTACTTGTGTTTTATAGAGTTTAAAAGATCTCGCAGTTGAACTTCATGGACCACGCTATTCGTACTTTTTAGGTCAGCCTCCTCTCTCTCTCTCGAAACGTTCGCCGGACTGCCTTCCGTACGAGCGCGCGGTTTCCAACAACTATTCGCCGACAAAGAACCGTGATTATTACTTTCAAGAAATGTACCGCTAACAATCCATTTATATTAAAACAATTAATGGCCTCTAATTAGAATTACAATTTATATATATATTAGTTTGTAAATTAAATCTATGAAAAATAAAAATGCCACATGTATATATATATATATATATATATATATATATATATATATATATATATATATATATATATATATATATTCTGTGAAGAATAGCGTTCGACATTTGTATCCGTGTAGAATAGAGTTCGACTTAATCCACTTTGTTAAAGGCTAAATAAGGAAGTAACTTCGTAAAATTCCCACGCAAATTAGGAAAATCTTTCAGAAAAGATAGACGTGAGAAATAATTGAGAAACGGAAATTTAGATTAATGAAGTAATTTCTCTGTTATATTTAATTCTATTTTCCACATAGAATTCTCCAATGAATTTCATGGATGTATCTGTATTGTCAGACAGTAAGGATTGATATTCTGAAATTTAATCTGATATTAAGTATTTGAACTGGTTGCCACCTCGAATAAGCCAGAGGATCCGTAACACGTAATTAATTACTCTACTTCGCACTGAGCCGTACAGCTCGTTGACGGACTGGTATTACTTTATGAAACAATTTACCACCCTCTTGAAATTGATTTACCCTGGATGCCGCCTGAGTTAACTGTGAGACTTAAATTAATGAATAATTCGCAATATATAAGAATTATTATTGCTGTCTCAGTTCACGGCTCTCAATTAAATATTGTGGTTGGCATATATAAATTTTCAGGCGGACAAACTGTGAAGAATTCCAGTATCCTTCGAATTACTTAAGCTTTACAGGCTTTAATGATCAACAGATTTTCTGAATTAATAAGTGACAATAGTTAAAGTATGCCTAATTTATGATCAGATTTGTCCGTACTTCATCTTTCATTGCTGTTTCATCAGACCACTTGTTTCAGAGGTTGACTTTCTTTGATTTTTAAAATATTGTCCTAATTTTATATTATTTTGCCCCAGTCTTTTACCAAATAAATGTCACTTTGATTCCACATAAAGAAAATCAAAAATATATAAGATTATTTTCTTAGATTCCTTCCGTCTTTCTGACCAAATGTTCCCTCTCAAACGGCAATCATTGTATTATTAGTATTTAAATCGATAATAAAACAGTAACATTAGTCTTTCATCTTGCCTTTTAATGAAAATCATGAATTTTTTTTGTGAATTTAAGAATCGAATTCCAGGAATTTCTGTTGTTGTTTTTCTAAGAAAACAATTGAGGATTGCACAATACAGAAACGCGACATTTGTTTCCGTGTAGACACTTTAATAGGGCAAATGCAGGGAGGATTAAGGCTTTTACGTTTCCAAAGAAAGGAAAGAAAGCGTACAGCAAGTGTTCCACGAAATACTCTTACAAAATAAATAGAGAAAAACTAAAAGATGTCTTTTTTCTTGTGCATTGCTTCTTCTTAACACAGTCCAACATGGAATCAATATAATATTTTTTTCCTAAAATAACACCGCTCACTGAAAACAGTGCGATTTTTCCTAATTTCATTTCCCAAAATTATTCTTAGTTTCTAAAATTGGCGAAAGCCATATTTCATTTTCTCTTACAGTAATTGTACTTTAATTAATAATCGGGTATAATCGCGCCATAAAAAGCTTAATAAGCCGGTTAACTGATCAAAGAAACTGATTTTCGGTTATAACCAGAAGGTTGTTTCCAATCCTAACACTACCCCTTGCCAGTTATCCTGATCCTGTATTTCCAGTTGCCATGAAAGATTCATACCTCATTCTATCGTAATAAAAAGAAATATTTTCATAAAAAAAATTTTTTTGTACGAATACTTGTGAAATTTGTCTCGTGCATCGCCTACCTAAGCGAAGTGACAGAAAAACTTTAAGGCGAATGAAATAAACGTTGACATAGTCTGTAAGACCTATGCAATAATATAATTCTTCTTCTGGCCTCGGTGGTTAAGATCCCACCGCTGCCACCATATAATATTCGAATTTCTCCTGGTCTCGCTACCACAAGATATTTAAGAAGAAATTGAAACTTGGGTCCGGTGTGCGCGCTAAGTCGCACTCTATAATAGCTTAAAGGATTTAGAGAAATAACATGAGGCTTTAGTCCAGTAGAATAAGAAAGAAGTTTTATTAACCTTAGTCTACAGCCTAGAGTTAAGACAATAACATGAAAATAGAAGACAGAGTGGCATATCTACCACGTTGAAGTAATATGCAGAGACTTCCTTCCATCACAGAAACCCGGCCTTTTTATACAAGTGTTCACTTCAACAATGGCATTCAAAGGTCTCCCGCTCTGTGAAGAGGGGTGGGTACTTTCTTCACAAAGCCTCGTCATCAACACGTACCCCTTACTCAGCAAGACACGTGGAGTCTTGTTTATCTATTATGCTGAATCGGAAATTCTTGAATGCTTACAAAGACATACTGTTTCTGATGCTTATTCAGAGTGTCCACGAAGACGCGTTGTTTCGGATGCTTACTCAGAAGTTCCTTAGTGCCCACAAAGGCAGACCTTATATATATATATATGTAATATATATTACACCTAAATGGCAATAGAATCGTTTTGCTGGTACGAGAACTTCCTGAGGAAGTCACATTTTTAATAATGATACATAAGTTGTCATCACCTGACAAAACTACAGAAACGAACGGATTGATTGAAGAGTAATAATAACTATTGTATCAATAAAAACGTGATCGGAACGAACTGGAGAGGAAATTGAGTCGGAACACAACTATTTATTAAAACAACTGCTGTTGACACGGCCGTTGAAATGACGTTTTCCTTAACGGACTTCCGTTTAATTAATCAATTATAAGCGGACAAAGAGAGCCAGCCGCTATTAATTACTCTGCAGGCATTGTCCCGCAGGAATTATCATTGAGCAATCCGTTGGTTGAGCTGTCACGGTCATAAAGAGCCTCGCGAACGGAGTTGTTGTTCATTCTCAATCAGACAATACGACTTGTGTTTGACAGCAAATTGTCATTTTGTTAACAATGGTTCTTCGCCTCTCTTTTCGTATGTGTTTGGCATTCGTAACAATATAGATTGTTCGATAATACACCCTAAAGACATTATCGCTCTGGACAAGCTCGTATATTCCGATGAGCTCAAATTCAGCTCTGGTACCCCTCTTAATGAGCGTTAGTAACAACAATTGAGCCCTATCATGCGCATTGAGGTGACAAACGCAGCTCTCCTTCAATAGTTACAAATTGAATACAGTAATTTTTTTGTTGCTTAGTCTCTTAAAGGTTATTTTGTTACAATACAGCGGTAGGTAAATGCGGCGGCTCTTGAGTCAAGTGCGGCTCCACTTAAAATTTTATTTTTCTTCTTCTATGATTGAATTTTCGAAACTCGTGCTTGAATCAAAATATAAAGATTGTCATTAGATGTTATTATCATTTTTTATATAATAAATATACTTTCTTTTTATTTGATTTTGGTAACATTTGATTTTTATTATGTTTGATTTTTACTACTAAACGTTTGAAATAATTTTTTTCTGTTTCATAGTTATATTTTTCAGTGCTCTTATGTTATTATATGAGAAAATTTGGAATGACAGTACATAAAAAAATACTTTGACTGTCTTCTTGTGGCTCTTAGTAAAGTATAAAAAAACGGATTCGGACTCAATTTTTTTACCAAATTTAACACTTTTTAAAATATGTAACCCAGCATGGGACTCAAAACGAAATATATTCAGGGAAACGTATGGGCCAAAAAAATGTTTGGTACCGAAAATACATATTTTCATGGTTTGGATATGTTGAGCTCTGAAACCACAATGGCATCTCGTTTTGTAGATGTAGGATGGATGATGGAGTCAAGATCAGCATTCGAATATCGAGCCATATCTCACAGAATACTTCAATTCCTTCCCCCTTTCTAGATCCCTGCTCCCCGCACATTTTCCATGGTTAATCTTTACTACTCCTCCTCCTCGTCTCTCAGGAACATTTTTAAATCCCGTGATCTGTTTTTTTTACAGAAACCACTCTCTCTTCAATCGATAACACCCTGGGTGGAGCTGTCCACTGTGATTTTGAAATTTTTCACCAAGGTTGATCGAACCTTCTTTTCAAAATGCTCATGTCCCTTTTTATTGTGTCACTGTCACTATCGACATGCTGGATCCAGAGTTCATATATACATCTGTCCTTGTTGCCTTAAACATTTCCCGCCATGTCTCAAATACTCTACAAAATCCGTTCACCATTTTTTAAAAAAACAATTATTTCTACTTCGCAGAAATATTAGGCTTTATATTATAAACTAATAATTTCTATTAGATAATGACTTACAATGTGACTACCAAAGATTGGTCTTCATAACACCTTTGAGAGTAATCAGTGATTCTGAAAATTGCTCTGATTGTGAGTTTCATGTTAGAGCCTGCAAAATCAAAAGAAAGCTAACATAAAAATGGAAATTATATATAACTATTATATAAACTATAACGTTTTTACATGTGTTTAATAGTTTTCATTCGTTCGAAATAAATTATATAATGCGCAATTCTATCTAGTTTAATGAGTAAAATGGTCTACAGAGAAAGTGACGTATAGTATAATTTTTTTGAGGTGTAGACAGGCTATGTATAGGGTAATCCACATAGTGGCAACTCCCCTCTTATAGCATAGGAAAGGAATGTGAAAAGGGGGATGTGGAAGGGTAGAGGAAGGTAGCCAATGGTTAACTAGAGCCCCAGGGCTATGGTTTAAGGATCCTATCCGGCAATTCGCCTTAAAGTGATGAAGGGAAAACACTAGAAAAATCTGGATCAGGTAGGTCGGGCACTTGGTACTTGTCCAACGCACTTCCGAAGGCGGGAGAGGGGTTATCTGTGGGGTGCAAGCTTTCCTATCTCCGTGTCTTGACAGGTTTAGGAGGCAGCTGGCCGACTATTCCAATAGGGATAGCGGACAACTCTTACCGTATGCCCAAGGTCTGCGACCCCGGAACATACACTTCTCAAAACAGACCGAGGTGCCTCGGCATGTGGGAATCTTAGTTCAAAAAAAACAGAGAGATGTGAAGGCATCCCCAAAGGTAGCCTCCGCCAGAGCTCTCTGGGAAGGTTCACCTGCGAGAGTATTCTCCCGCAGGCTTCCTTCGATATAGTATAATTGGTAGAACATTTAATTTGAACTCTTTCTTTACACAAATTGTATTCATCATTAAAATAAAATTAAGAGATTTACATATATATGTCAATAATTTTAATATATTGAAGTGTATGTTAATTTCATTATTAGAAAATGTATGTTAAAGAAATCTAGATTGGATATTTATGGATACAATTATATTTCTTTTCTTTGATAAGGAGTTACACATGTAATTACGTTATCTAGTCGTGGTTTTCCTCAAAATTTTTATTTACTACTGAGGGACGTTCATAGCATTGCACATATGTCTCCATAACGTTTACATCTTCTGCTTACTCAACAAAAGTTTACAACAATGGCGCAAATTTTATTCAGATATATCTCATTAGCTATTTTATGGGTGTAAAAAATTTCAGAAATTTAATCGATCAAATTATTTTTAACATTTGCCAAATATTTTTTCATGCTGAACCATAACGTACATTATCCTGTTAAATTTATACGTCATTTTGGAAACCAGTTTCTTTGGTTTTATTAATTTCTCCTTTTTCTTAATTCATCTTCAGGGAATTTCATTCCGCAGAATCTGAATTTATTTTATTTAATGATTCTGAATGTTCATTAAAATATTTCATTGCCTCTAAGTATGCCTGAAATGTTTTTCCAGGAAGAGGAATGTATTATGTAATCTCTCTCACCGAGGTTTATTCCAGTTGTGAACTTATCTTTCATTTCGTTTTCGTTGCCGAGCAAAACACAATTACAGTTACTACTCCATCATTTTTTAAATTATAATTATCCCCTCAACATTTTATAACATTTCCTAATTTTCTTCTCATCAATTTATATTATACTATTTATACTTAATTATAAATTATCACGACAGTCTTCAGGATTGTTTCTTTTTATTTGAAGTATATATAAATCCGTGCACTTGGATTGAAGATCATTGGTAATAATCGTTTACACTTGGTTCATTAAATATCATTACACATCCAGGTACCTTAAATAAACATGAATCCACCAACCAATTTTAAAATTATTAGATTTTTTCTTTTAGTCCGCAATTTAGGATATAGGACACGTCATATAGATTTATATGTTTATCTAATTAGTCGCAAAATAATGCATGTTACATCGTACTACTGTTAAAAGTCTGCTATCAAATACGCGTAATATTCGGGCCTCCAAATAATGTTTAATTATTTAGCTACCGGACTCGGTAATGGCTACCTCCGGTTATCTTCTGAGTCTCATCTCGGCCATCAAAGAAGGAATGCCAAGATTGATTTATGTTAGTCCATAGAAATTTCTGCAAGTGGAAATTGCTCAATTTGTGAACAGTTGAACTCCTTCGGACTAGTTTCTGTGTTTCCACCGGTCAACTGCATCACTTACAAAGTTCTACTGAGGAGCGCGTTCACTGTGCGCAGACGATCACTGCTCTATATTCAGGAGTTGAAAGCAAGGTCAGATGATTTGAATTCAAATTAAACGTGATATGCATTGTCTGCAGAAGTCTGGCTTTGGTGGACTGGGACCTGAAGTAGACATCTCCAGCATTAAATACTATTTTAAGGAACACAGTAAATGGTTTAAATCAAAAAATACTAGCAACAAAAAACTGACGAAACAAAAATAGTTTTAGGTGAAACATAGTAACATGTTTTATTGGGTTTCGGCATAGCTTAAGCCGATACAAAGTACGAAGATCAAGTTATGTGTAATAATGGCAAAAATATCGTCACATTACCCCATTATCGTAAATAATAAAATCATAGCTGGCAACGGTACACATTTCACCGAATGAATGAATTATATAATATATTAAATGAGTTGTATCATGTTCAACGTCCGTTACTGAATCGTAGATGTGACAGTGCGTCTTCATAACGTTGCCGTCATGGTTAGCCAAATTCCCTATTTAATACTTTATTCAGTACTCTTTTACTGTTCAAAATCTGCTATCTATTATTACAGAACAAATGCAATCGCGCACCCTGCACAGATAAGAATTTAAAAATATAAACTTTTTATGAAGTTGAACCTTATGGCATTCCACTACATATTTAATACTCTAACGAAGAATCCCTGAGAGAAAGATCGATGTTTACAATGAAAACTAGATTTTTTTAATATTTCACTAAACTAGTAAAATTAAATTAATTCTGAGATAATAAAAAAATATTATTATATAAAAAAAATCGTTCAAAGAACTACAACTTGACAAGAAGTATTTAAATCAGAAATAAAATTTAAAATATTATTATTTAGTACGTGAACATCTGAACTGTAACTCGCGTATTTTAATACAAATAAAATACTTAATTTCTCTTTAAAACTTCAAGAAGAAATCATTTAGAATTCGCTTTGTGACAGTAACATCAGAAGGTAATTTACAAGATTAGAGTCAGTCCGGCGCCATTCCATCGGAACATGTGATCCCATCGTGATCGCAGAAGAGACAGAGACTTTAGAATTCAGACATACAGTCGCAGTGAAAAAACCCGTAGCCACGGACCGCGAATTAGGAACACTTACGTGGGAAATTTGGTCCCACAAGGAGGTGGAGAGTATATTTAGAGATCTAAATAATTAAAGTCTTAGGTTTTTCAAAAGGCCTATAAAAAAACCTGAGAGGACTTTTTAATGGTTATGGAGAGTTTTTAACAGGTTTTCGACAGTTCTAGTGAAGAATTATAGTATTTTTGGGTCAAGATATGCGGACATAAATCAATATAAAGTGTAGACAGGTTTTTTAGAGAAGGAAATTGGTGTGTATATGTCCGTAAGACAAATAGGAGATTCCGAAGTTCACCCACGCAGAGCATGTGTAATGTATACGCCTAATTCCTAGAACCATCCCGGCAGATCTAAAACCACAAATGTAGATGTGAGGAGATAAATTACTTAACAAGAGCTACTCTGATATACGGCCCACAAAATATCCACTAAATTTATTTTAGAGTATTGCGCTGGATTTCAAACATTTTTATGTGTAAAAATAATTATCGTTAAATTATTTTCGAAGTAAATACAATTTATTTAATAAACTCAATAAATATTTTTGTTTCGTTTTAATTGATAGGTGAATTGAAAAATTTGGTCTTATACAGACTGAATATAGAAAAGAAATAAAAATTTCTGTGACATTGAAAACTGAGAAATCGTCAGGTGCGCTCAAAACTTACACTAAAACAAGCCAATCAGATTGACTTTTGTTAGGTCGTAAGTGACGTGACGAGTTCAACAATGTTTCACTTTTAGTTTTTTCTTGCGTTTTTAGCCAAATTTTTCATATTATTCATGGAAATATTTATTGAAAATTATTACTACGAAATGACACATATAACTCGAATAAAACCCACGCCTAAATTCACATCAGCCAGATGTCACAGAAAACTTCAACTACTTTCACACTTTATAAACAGATCTGATCTGATCTCCGGCTGTCTCTGTGTTTCCCGCACTCCTTCCACTTTTTGCTCTACGTTCTCTTCCTCTCTCAGGAGGACATCCCGTGATATATATTTTTTTCACATCAATTCTCTTCAATTACGTTCGGCGGAACTGAACACTGTGATTTGGGAATTGTTTGTCAAGGATGAACGATCCTTTTTTTTTTTCAAAATTCTCCCGATTTGCAGGTCGCCTGTTTGCTTCTCTTAATATAGTGTAGCAATAACACCTTGCGCCTACTGACTAATGACATGCTGGAGCCGTACTTGTTGCCTTAAACATTTCGTGATCCGTCTCAAACTGTCTGAAAACCACATTCCCTAATTTTGAAAAATAATCAATAATTTGTTTTTTGTGCAATTCTAATTGGAAATATTAATTAAAACCAGGCCGCCGAAGATTTCTCTTCCTAACACTATTCAGAGCAATCAACGATTACGCGTCAGTTCTCTTGATATAATAATAAAGTAAACCTTTATTATTTATTGCAAAACTTTACGAAAGCATATGCCGAAATTAACTTGGTTGAACATAAACTCGATGCAAGTTACTTCTGTGTTTACTAGTGAAGGTCATGGTCCCCGCCAAAACAGTTTCAGTCTTGAGAGTTCCGAAGCTCCGAGTTAGTCATGACCACTCGGTTCATTTGTAAAACTCCTTTCCCAGGAACGGATTAAGCATTGAGTTGTATTAGAAAAGTTTATCCACAGACGCCGTAATGGAAGTACATTTTTAAACGATTCCTCTCACCGCTGTGGCTCACGCAACTTGCATTAAACAGTTTAATAAGCGTAGCGTTTCGTCCCCGCCCGTAGGGGCCTTTTGCTTTGTCGAGACAGACGTGGTTAATAGCGCCCTGCGGAGCTGCCAGAAATTAATCAAGTATTCGTCGTTTCAGTTTGGCTGTTAATTGAAATCGTTCGATTCACCACCGGGGCTGTGCGTGCGGTATCTGTGATGCTCATTGTAATTAGAGGTCGATGCTGGGGAGGGCTCACCGCAGGGGTGGAGTACACCAGGCCCCCGCTATCTCTTGTCAACAAGCAATAAAGGCAACTGTCAGGCGCAGAAGGATGTGGCCTCCGGTAAAGTCTGGCTTATTTCATAACTCCCAGATCGATGGCGTACGGTGTTGCCATTGTGAGGGCCATATCTAGTTACCTGGCTGCTGGGCTAGACGTACAAAGCTTCTCCTTTCTACCCTTCTTTCATCTGATCGATTATAAGAAGGGACGCTTACAAAGATTCTCTAAGACTGAGAGACTGCAGGGCTAAGACAGGAAGGATACTGAAACACTGGCCGATTAACGTGAGGAAAATAGTGACGCAGAAAAAATATTATATTAATGTGCAACACGAAGAGCCAACATATATGAGCGGTTGCATTGCTAAACTGTTACCTCACTTGAAATTACCCTTTCTCAGCAGAAAACAGTCTGTCGACGACTGATCTCGTGCGCAAGATCTGGTTTGACCGCCTGCGACATAATTTAAACTTTTAACAATAATTGGTATTAAATGAAAATTTACGTCTGTTTTGAAAATTAATAATTTGTAAAATAGCCAAATACAGACAAAAGAAGTGATGATATAAATACTACTCGACGTTTCAGGAAACCTTGTTCCTTTCTTCAGGTGGTAAGCAAACTCGAAAGTTTGACAACTGAATTTTGCAGTTGTGTCGCTCTAGACCAGTGCTTCCTGGTGGGTCCTTCGCCCCACATGCTGGTAATTTGATTGTTCAGAGGAAGTTGTTACGCGTGTATTTAGGTTTACGTTTTTAATTGTCTCGGAAGTTTTGTTTGCTGTGGTCTTGAGAATTCGAAACCGTGCACATGCGTGGGGTTGGAGGAGATAAATATTTCCATACAAGTAATTTCGTGTCCTGTCTCGATTGTTGGCCTCAACATGACAGAATAGTTAGCCATTGTTGACTACGGAACTGCAGCTGCGTGCTATAAATCTTGTGACAATGGAAGAATCAGTCAACTGGCATTTCGGCGAAGTTTTCTATCAATGAAAAAAGTAAAAGAATGGGAGGATATAATGGAGGGGACGGAGATAAGCTTTTGGAACCTGGACAGTTGTTCTGCGCTCACCGAAGCTGGTGGATGTGATTAAGAGAGGCTCCGTAAAGTTGTTGTCTCTGATATAGTTCGAGGCAGAATCGTCGTGAGAAAGGGGCCACAATTGGTTAGTGAAGAGTTCACAGAATAGCACCACACAATTTAGTACGACGGCTTGCCAGCAGTCAATCCCGGAGGCCGACGCCTTAGCCAGCAATCAACCCCTGAGTCAACACTGCACTTAACCCGTTCTGCCGGCTGTGAGATACGGAGACGTCGGTACGAGAGCTACAGCAGGCAACACAACACAGAATAGCAGTACGCATTTGGTACGAGAAGCAGATCTCTTCTATGTAAAAACCACAGGTGCCTGAGATAAGAGTTTTCATGTTTAACTTATATAAAATTTCTTTATTAGTTACACAAATATTTATTTTGATTTAACGTAAAAACCCAGCCCACAAAAATAATTAATTACAAAGTAATTAGAAAATGTACTCGTTTAGAATTTAAAAACCGACAGCTATAATTTCATTTGTGCGCAAGGAAAAATCGTTGGTATCTCAATTTGAAACAAGCATTTGGTAAGTTTAGTTCTTTCCACACTTGAAAGACTGTAGTAGTATAAATTAGTGAAGTTTCCTCATTTTCAAAATTTTGTTCTATCTTTGTCGTTCTCACTTCCCAAACTACTTCATCACCAATATTTTTACTCATATACTTGAATTTACAGCTGTGTTCCCGTGTACAGGTAAGCTGTTTACCAGTGTCACCACCCGTGTGTAGATAACTGCCTCTCATCTTCACTAATCCGCTTGTGAATTTTGTTGATAAACGATCAAGACACCAACCGCACCCATGCCTTGGAGGAAATCCGTTGAGACATTCTGACTTTACAAAATATTTGATTGATTCCTACTATTTTTATATTTTTTATAGCACAGTACTGTGAAATGTACAAATTAACAATATTAGGACTATTAGATCGTCTTCAACAATCAAAATGTCCAGTAACGGTTTTAATAGTTTTTATTAAATAATATATAAGAAGTTATAATTAAATTAAATTAAATTGGCATTTCTCGCAAAACATATTCGGAACGAACAGTTATTTATTTTACATATTTATCAATTTATTATAACAGTTTCAGTAAACGAATTTTTTCTACGTATCGGGGCCCAAGTAGTACTTCATAGTTTCCAGCCTGTAAGCATTTAAAAGGTTTCGTACTTCATACCCCAAATTTTACGGAGTGAGTTATTGAAAGTAAAAGTGCACGTTTTTTCCAGTTTATTAATTTTATGGCTTCTACCTGAAGCTTTTCCCTTCAATTAGAGTCGTTTTCGCAAGGAATAATTTTTATATCAGGAATGAAATAGCATGAAGCCAAATGATTTGACCAAAAATAAAAATCGAACTTTAATTATATCACAAATAGTTTAATATTTTACTGGCAGTTTAAGGCCACGTAACAAAACCCTCTGAATTTCGTAGAACATTCTCAGAGTCCGATAAATTATTACATTGGCTTCAAACACCCGCTTCGCTTTGCTACATTATGAAACCAACCCGATTTTGGAATCATTTGTTGTCTATTTATATTGTATTCAAAACTGTAGTTTAGAATTAGTGACGTTATGAACGAGATTATTCTTATCGCTATTTAACGTAACAAAATTATTTTGCAATTCAGGAAATTAATTGTAGTGGGAAGTATTCAAGAGCTGCGTTTTTGATGTACATAAATGAATAATTAACTTTGTGTTGCTATTTGACAAAATTCATAGTGCATTGAGAGCATTTTACTATTAAATAATGTTCCACATGAATACCTTTTTAATATGAATTGTTTTTGCAGTTAAAAAGTTTATAATTATTACCGTTCTATGTTCGACCTAACGCATTACATCAGATTAGTGTCTAGTAATCGAGATACGGTGCAGTGTTTTTTTTTCTTGTGTGAGTTTTTCTGGAATGGATGAAAGAAGGAAACTTCTCAAAGTCGCATCTTAAGAGAAGACATAAAAGGTGGAAAATAAAGGAAGTAGGGGCAATAAAATTTGTTGAGAAAATAAAATGGGAGAGACTTGTGGCAAGAAAAGAGCCATGAAATTGTAATGAGAAACAAAGGGAAGCACACGTATGTTCAGAATTGCGGTGTCTGAGCCTCTTCGGACTGTATATGTTCAAAAATTACACGAAACTTCATGCACGCAATACCGAACGTAAACGTTTTAAAGTAAAAAATATGTAACATTTTTTTGAAACGACTTCTGTACATTTTATACAAGTCGTATACATTGCGTATATGCTCTTCAATAGTTCTATCTACGTATTCTTTTTTTGTAGATAGGAATTACTGATGTTAAAATTAATTAAGTACACCTACTAAATAAATGTTTATGAATTAACTACGATGTTTAAGCGAACGATTTATAAGAAGTCTGAATTGGCTATCTTTATTATTCATTATTTTCATTCAGAGGTAATTTTTTTATTTTTCACACGTAAAAGAATTTTGATTTTCTTTCTAAAAGACTTGCTCGAGTGTTCCCGTGAAAAAATAAAAAGGATTCTGTACCTAAGTCTTATCTAATTTTAATACTGTGATTACTTACCTATATATGGTTCAAATATTTTCTATATATTAACGTCTATAAATTCATAAAAAAATCTCACGTCTTAATTTTATCTTCCTTTAACGTAATTATATAATTTCATTCCTTATTCTATAGCATATATCATTTATTTATATTTGTATTTTTATAAGTGGAATTTATTCTGTAGATTAATATATATGGTTAAAAGCTCATAATTTATGTGAGACAAGCAAAACAAGTAAATTTTAATGCAAACTGTAATTTTGTCCTTCTCGTCCCACGTAGATGCTCTTCTCAATATTTCTCAAAATAAGACATTTAAATATTAGGTTCTTCGTGTTCTATTTGATATACGTATTCTAGATACGATATTCTATACTTAATAGAAAGAAATATTGATCCTCGTTTATATCGTTACCTTTTTTCAGCGTCTGGATTATACAGATCCTCGGGTCACAGTATTTGATACATACAACAAACCAGTAGGTGCCCCACCAACTTGACCGAGCATACTTTCCGAAGTTCGTCTCTAGCTGGTAATATATCAAAATTTCTGCCCCTTAACACGTCAGTTGAAAAAAGTTATTCTGTAGCACCACATTCCAAAAAGAATTTCTTTACATACTTTATAAGTCCGTTTATGCTTCTACATTATTCTGTAGAACCAGTCTTCTGGTTTCCAATTCTTCACGTTTGACATCCATACAATCCACTTGTAGTTTCCCATTTAAATTTGAGAGTGGAATACTAATAAGTTGTCAGTTGTAGCAGCGTCATATTAACAGTAAATGCCGGTTCTAAATATTTTACTCATTAGAAAAAACTGGACTCAATTTAAAGATGCGTATCTGTCGGAAAACTTCACGTGATTAATATACATAATGCGGAGGAATAGCGAAACAGAAAATTAAACTTTATCTGTAAATGAAGTGGTTCTCGGATGAAGGAATTTCTTGAGTTGTCCAATTAATACCTGAGCGATTTCTAGAAGAAAAAAATTGTCTTGGTGCTCTCCTTTTGTTCGCCAGTTCTCAGTCACGCGCCATAGCGTCTCTTTTCTCTCCTTTGCTTGTATCCCGGGGCTTGAGGAAGCGAGAGGGGTGAACTTCGTTAAAAATAAAAAAAAAAGCCTTAACAGACGAGCGGCCGTGTAATACTTCTCAGGTCGGGGCACGGAGAGAGGGAAGGGATGGGGTGGGATGTTGCAATTAAGATGATACATCACCTTCCGCTGTGCTTGTGCAGATACACTCCCACTCTCTTACTAACGCGGGCTAAGAAGCGAAGGATAACGAAAATAACTAGCATAAACTCGTTAAATTAGGATGTGACCGTCACACTGAAAACGTCAATAACAGCATGAAATTTTAATTTAATGAATAACATACAATTTGAACGAATAGTAATTTAGATATCTTATGTAATAATTCGATCTATAATCTGCAAATGTAATTATTTTTAGTAAGTTAGCGAAGTTAGACATTAAACATGAGTTTATACTTTAATATTTAGAACACGGACATCTTCTACATCACTTCGGCACGAACCTAAAGAGAAGTATTTATCAACTGTGAGAGTTTTGATAATTTCACTGCAGTTAAAATAATCTTCCGCCTGAGCCAGACATGCAGTTAGTTAATTATGAGACATTAATGAACTGGCGCATAAAGCTTAGCCTTGTTTGGTGTTGGAATATTGCTTCATAATTAGCGTTGTTGAGGGCAATTGGAATGGATACGAATTGAGCTCCGAATGAATTTCAACGGATTATGGTCGATTTTCTACGAAGTAGTGAAGAGTACGAGTAACCATAAAACGTAAGGAAAAATATGGTATTTTTTATGGACGTTCAGAGAGAGACAGAGAGATATGACGCGGAGTTCGAAACTGACTTTAAGTATTAACATATCAATGTATCTATCCAGAAGGATTAACTTACCTTTGATGTTTAATGGTACAGATACTACTTAGTGATTCCATGGAAAGTGTACAAGGGAGCAATATATACACGCGTGAATTCCGAAATAATTACTTGTTTCGTCGCTGCAATTAATAAGAGAAATACGCACGCATTCAAAACAAACACTTAAGAAACTAATAATTAATTACATTTAATATTTAAAGGTTATCTTCTAATAAATAAAATAGAATGTTTGTGTGTGTGTTCCGCATACAAATCTACACCCGTGAAACAAATTTCCTACACGTGTTCTTCTCGACCAGAACACAAACACATTGTTGGGTTCAGACACGTCTACCATACCTAGCAGCTGGGGGTGGACGGGGATGGAAATTTTCAACATGCTCAAACGGCGTATATTAGCATCGGATAAATACTTTTCGGTGTCACTGAGATTAATAGTGTTTCTTCGAATGTTTTCCGTGAAAAATTTCAACCCCTTTCAACGTGAGAGTGAAGCACCAGTAGGGATTTGGCAGTACAAAAATATAATACGAAAATAACCGAGATTGGTGCAGAATCCTGGGTTATGGATGTCACTGAGTTTAATTATGACATTCAACTTGCCGTTGCCGCGGTAGAAAAATTCAAACATGTTCAACGGCTGATATTTGCGTCGAATAAATATTTTTGGAGGATCTATGAGATTTATAGTATCTCTACCAATGTTGTTTGTGTATAAATTCAACCCCTTTTGGCACAGGGGAGCATCACTAAGGGAGGGGATAGAGAGGCGTTACATAATAATAACGCAAAAACAACTGAGATTGGAGTCGCTGGATGCCGCTGAGTTTAATTATGACATTTAACTTGCCGTTTAATCCCTAGGGGCGGGTGAGGAAATTTTCAAACATGCTCAAATGGCCTATAATTATGTCGGATAAATATATTTTACGTGTCATTGAGATTTATAGCGTTTCTCCATATATTTTTGCGTATAACTTCAATCCCTTTCAGCATGGGAGGGTAGCACTATAGGGCTGGGAGTGGCGTTACATAAAAATAATGCAAAAAAACCGAAATTGGAGTCATATTCGGGGTTATGGATGTCGTTGAGATTAATTATGACAAGCCGCGAAACGCCGGGCAACCAGCTAGTTACATTAATATAAGCAAACGTTCGTTTGTGAATGAATTGTGACAACATTAAGGTTATTGAGCGTTTATTTTACTATAGTTTACTTGATTTAAATTGCGACTTTTTATAGTTTATTGAATTTTTCCCTATTGAACTAAATTAACACAGTAAAATAAATATAAGTGGTTATGTAACAACACATTATCTAAACTTTTTAAATAATAAAATATTCAAATTATTTCAGTGCTTTTTCTTTTATAAATATAGAAATCTATTTCATGAAGGTATATGTTGGCGTCTAATGGATAACCGATTTAACACATTTAAATTAAGTTTCTACATCCATTTGTGAGCACATATGTTTAATTGTTCGTGATACTAGACTTCGGCGACGAGGGGCGTGCGATGTAGTGCGTGGCTGCCTTATTGCGGGTCTGTTTATATGTGAAGGTCCTAAGCCGGAATGTCTCAGGCTAAACCGAGTGCTTTGGCTTTAGTGACGAAAGTCAACATTACGTGACTGCGGAGGATTTTCAACTGAATCGACAACAGATTTGTCGTTCTTACCACAAACTTCCGGTCCTCAAAAACTCATCTAGTTTCTAAATTAAAGGCATTCTATTCGCTAATAGTACACATTAACACCTACATCTCACAACATTTTCTCTATTCATACTCTTACCTAACTTCCATTCACCCTCTACATTCTCGAGGCTCCGAGACTCGAAATTGTGACCACAAACAATAATAAATGCTGGGCAGCGTCGAAGTAGTGATTGGCGAACAGTTACGAAAGATGCAAGACATTTCGCGCACGCTTGCAGCAGCAATAGACAGTCGAGGAACTAGGACCTCAATTTAGTAAACTTTCCGTATTACCTCTGATTGAAAATTAATAATAAAAAAGATAGCCAAGTACAGACAAAATAAGTGATAATTTAAATACCACACAACGTTTATGGGATCCTTGTCCCTTTCTTCAGCTGTTGCTCTAGGCTCTTCTTACCACCTGAAAAAAGAATCCTAGAAACGTTGTATGGTATGAATATTATCACTTATTTTGTCTGTATTTGGCTATCTTTTTATTATTAATTATCGTATTACCGTTGCTGGTCGCAATTTTAAAGTCTTTTTTTTGTAAACATTGCTGTTAAACTTTGCGATGATCTGTATGAACAATGTTTTGTTTTCATGTCTAATTTTTTGTCGTCGAGCCTATACGTGTCACTTCAAACCAAGCTTAAGCTTGTATTTTACTGAAATTTGTACCCCCCCTCCCTAAAGTTAGTCCCATGACCGTGGAATCTCCCCGTATATTAATCCGAATGTGAGTTGCATTAACTTGAAAAACTAATATTGAACCCTTTTGAATGTGATAATGTACATTTGGACTTTTTTCTTGCTCATTTAATTAATTAATTCAACAGATTACATGGAAAAAACTGGTAGATATATAAAAATATATATTTGATGTTGGTCACAAATTAAAACTTCCTTTTAACGAATATTACTGACGGATTGGGGATGAATTTACGATGTAGTACTATTTTTAATAAAGAATACATAATCTGTGTAAATGTCATATATTGAGAACGCCGACTTTTATTTTGAAAACTAAAAATGCATCGTGGTCACGTGCACGTGTTATGTGATTAGAAATTATAAAATTGTCATTATTGAAGTGTGTGTGGTAAATGAATGAAATAAATATTAGGAAGACGGAACAACATGTCGTGTTTCATAATCGTATTTAATTAATAACAGGCACTTTAACGCGATTCATCCTATATTTTGAAATCTACTTCAGTTATTACTGATACGGAATAAAAACTCCGGTGTGTCATTAACTTCATCTAAACTTGTTAGAACATTGGAGGTACATATAAGTTCTGAAAAAAGAATGCTGAATAATTTTCTTTTTCTAGAAATACCTCTACCAGTTTTCCCGTTTGTATCCGAGTTTGCGACCAGCTATATCGAATGTTCTTCCCCATAGTGCCGGCGATATAGCCCTTTAAATGTTAACGGCGCAACTTCAATATGTCCTCCATAAACACTTTATGCCTTTTCCGGAACCCCTTCCAATAATTTTTCCCACTCCCTTAAGTGTCAAATTAAATTCAATTAAACGCGCAGGATTACTCGCCACAGGGCCGTATAGTCACCACGGCTCGATAAGATCCAGAGACCAATCGCCGTAAAAACTGCTCGCCTCCTCCCCGGGTTCTTGCTGTGGGTTTTTACTCGCGCGTAAATCTTTCGCTGTAGCGAATATCTAGGGGACACGTGCCTCCGGCAAGGAATTCAAAAGCAATAAGTTTTCCTTCCTACTCAAAACTAAGAATGAAAAGAAAATTGGAACTGAAAATTTTTAAGTGGTAGATATATTATTGAAATTTAAATAAATATTACAAGGTAGTTACTAGAAATCAATTATTAGAATATATTCTAATTTTGATTTATTAATTACCTTTATTGTACTATTAAGTTATGAAGTACAGATATTTATTGTGCAGTTGTATTCAAATAAAATGGAAATTGAATTCAATCTACTCTCGAAACTAATTTTCTTGAAAATTCTTGGTTCTTAGTGCAGTACTGATATAATTTAATTAATATATTGTAATACTAATTAGTAGTGATTTGTTAATTGGAAATTTATGGTGGATTGTTATCGGCACGAACATAAAAGGCAACAATATATAGGCAAGCTTTGTTGCAACAAACGTTTCTAAAGACCGCAGTCGGACACAGTTGCGGGTAGATATCCAGCCGGAAAGGTTGCAAGTTAAAATTGAACCAAAAGTTTTAAGACATTAAATCATGGAATAAAGTTACAAGAAAGTAACTTAATAAGTCGTGCAGCAGTAAAATTTCAATAAGTAAAGAGACCGTCACTAATTTCACCGAGAGAAAGTTGGTAACATTCTGACTGACCATTAATTCGGAAAGAGTAGCCGTTTCCAGTTGAGAGATACTAAATTTTCGACAGTGTTTTGTAATCAGTTTAAATTAAGTGAATTCATGGCCTGTTTAATGGAAAAGTGGGGTGCATCTGAGCCCAAACTTAAGCCTGGTACCAGCAGAGATTGTAAGTAGAAAGAAATTTACTACAGTTTGTAAACGCTAACTAAAGATAGAATCGGCAAATTTCGGTTTCACGTTTGTTTTATTGTTTTAATTTTAAGCTTGTAAACTAATTTGATTGTTTAATGTGAATGTAAAGGTTGGTTCTTTATTTAGAAGGCCCAAATAAACGACCCTGAGATGAGAGTTGTTAAAATCTATAAAGAAGCAAAACTTTAAATGTAAATAATCACGTCGAGAAATGTTGTAATTTTTACCTGGAATAAATTAATTGTCTTGTAAAGTTTAAAATAATTTGGTAAATTATTTGAAATCATTCTCGTTTTAAAATTTTAAATAAAATATAATTAATCATTAATCAACAAGTTAATTCCTTTAATATTTGTTTATTCTTTACATTTTGGTTTCACCAACGTGGTCAACTATTGAATTCAATTCATTTAATTAATCTTTTGTTTATTACATTTGTTTAACTAATTAATAATCCCCTGTATTTATTACAATATGAATAATGAATAATTTACGTCAGATGGAAAAAAATGATAATAAGAAAGATAGCCAAATACAGGCTAAAAGAATTGTTAATATAAATATCACACAACCTTTCAAGGTTCCTTCTCCCTTTCATCGGGATTATTTTTGTCAAGTAACTAGTGCAGTTGTGTCGCTCTTGACTCTTCTTTGCGCCTGAGGAAAGGGACAAGGAACACAGAAACATTAAATAGTATTTATATTATCACTTCGTTTGTCTGTATTTGGCTTTCTTTCTTATATGCGTAATGTATAGGTCTACTGGAATTTTAAAGATAGAAAAGCTCCTCTTCAAATTTAGATTTATTCATGTCTGTCACGCATACAAGTGCTTTCGTTCTATTTATTGGTCATATTCATCAGTAAAAATTAAAATACAGGCAATAACACTTTATCTTCCATACGCACGTTAAAAATTAAATGCCTCCGAACAGTCAGTTAAAATTAAATAATGCCAATCAAATGTATGTCAAAATGCTAAGATTTTAGACATTGACACCAGGTAAAATTCAAGACTCATTTCAGAGAAGCTTCACATTCAAACACCACATCTATTATTGTACAAACAGAAACTCAATAATTGCTATGATCCCTTATTATTACGCTAAACCTTCTGTTTTCCCATTGTCGTTGCTTCTTTATTGTTACGTAACCCTTCGACTCTCATTGTTGTAGCGGTTTCGTCGCTTTTGAATTTTGTCAACATACAAGTGCAGTTGTGTCGCTCTCGGCTCTTCTTCACAACTGAGGAAAGGGACAAAGATCCCAGAAACGTTGGTGGTATTTATATTATCACTTTTTTTGTCTGAATTGGCTAAGTTTCTTATTTATCAATAAAAATTATTATTAATGAAGAACCGTGATACAAAAGTTTTAAACAGCCTTTTTAGGGAATAATTCCATTTTGGAATATAAAAAAATATGATATAGAAGGGGGGGGGGAGGGTATTAGAAAGTCTTATGTGGAGCATGGTAAAAAACGGGTGGGAAACATATTCTTGTTTTTCAGTCTCGTATGTCATAGTAGAACGGAAATATGTCACGATATTAAATTTAAAATTGATGCTCAATTAGTGTACGTGGTCGGTCAAATATGACCATAGCAGTTTTGTATGAGAACGTGTAATGACTGATGTGTTAGTGTATTTTCGGATAACATAGTTTAAAGAGAAAATATTTACAAAACAAACACTGATAGTACTAACATAATTCTAATTGTTACGATATTCTCTGTTGTAATGTTACAGTATTTTTGCTTCAGGTAAATTGAAGTACAACTGAAAAGAGATTCAGGCAGAATTCCGTCAGAATTAAAAAGTCAACTTAGAATTATTTAATGTAAAACGCACTGTCCTTTGAAGAAATTTATGACTAGAATTACATATAATTATTAACATCTAATTATGGGGAAATCAACTTTTTGTTGATGAAATACTTCGGAGTGGTTTCTTTATCGGCTGAGTCGGACGTGACGAGGATATTTCGATGGACTTGCGAGAATCTGATCTAGTACCGGCTTCGTACCGGTGGCTCTGTCGGAAAATTGGATCCGTTTACGGAGAATGGAGCGCCGTCTTTTGAAAAGCTAACTTACGTACGTCCTCCCCGCGATACAGGCTCTGAGTGTGGGGGTGGAGGTAGCTATAATACCACTGCACTGGGCCCCTATTCTCACACAAATCAAGTCTCCCTTCCACTACGCTTGCCCCGGCTCCATTAAGTACCACACGTTTTAAATGGAATCGTTTCGCGATTCGGATCGTATTACTTTTAATCTATTTCAATTTCCAATCGGAGGAAGATTCAGCTGCTACTTTTTTCTTCAGATGATTTAGCGCGCGGAATGTGAAGGACGACGGTAGATGGGTAATTCCTCGAAATTGTATTTTTGTCTTGAGCCAGCTACCACGTTGCCAATTTTAAATAATTCGTTTCGTTCTGAGAATTAACTTATAGCACAAAGTATGCTTCGTCTGTTTCAATGATTAATCGATACTTATTCGTAATTGAGTGAGCATGGTTATAAATAAAAATTTTTAAAATTTTTATTTATCAATCATTTATTACAAACAATATATTTAAGTGCCACCCTGTTCAATAAATTAATATGTCTATGAGGGAACACCAATATATGTGTTTCGGTTAAATTGAATTTTATCAAAGAAAGATTACTCGCTGTAAAATTTTATTCTTTAACCCTTATAATTTTTTATTAACTGCAATATTATAATTATTGTTGTTTTCTTTCAGGTACGTAATTCTGAACTACCACCTTCACGTATCTTACTGATGTAAGTAAATTATTAAATTTACTAGTACGTATAGAATGTGGAAAGCCCTCAAATTTATTACATTTAATGATTTTGTGAGGTTATTACTATACACCATTTATACTATTATTCCATATAAGTTAAATTATGGTATTTTCAAAACTAAACAAAACATTCAGGATCATAAATATACGGCGCTTAGACAATCATTAGGTGCACTAAAAATATTATATGAAGAAGAAACCAGTGCTCCACCTATCCTTTTGGAACAGTTAACGACTCTTATACTAAGTGCTACGGACTCAAAGAACCCAAGAACCATTATTAGAGATTACCACATATCCTCTACATCATTCATAAATGTATTGGACTCTTTTTACCCACACTTAAATGATAAAACGGCAAAAAGGAGAATAAAAAGGATCGTAAATTTAGTCAAGAAACAAGAGAGTGATACATATTCAGAAGCAGACGCTTCTTCCTAATAAAAACAAACTACAACTACAGTACAGTGGAATTTGCAACAGTCGCAGCTTCAAATAAGTTAATATAATTAATTATCCTATTATTATGATAAATAATTAACAAATGTGAATTGTAAAATGTAAATGATAAAACCCACATTTTGAAATGTATAATTAATTTTTCAAACTGTTCAATTGTATGTGTATTATTGGAATCAATGTGAATCGCAGAATACTTACGTAAACAAGCACTATTTGTAATTTATTTATGGGTCGCCAATGACCAAGTTGTTAACGCGACCATTATAAACTTTTAATAAAAAAAACCCTTAAAAGTACAGATTTTTTTGCACTCTAGTAAGTGATTTATATTCCAGCTAAACTTTTGACTCATGATGTTAAAAATAAATATTATTAAACCTACGAATAGAACACGTTCAATATTGATTTACAAGTCGTTTAGTCGAGCTTTTGCACATTGTGGTGTCATTTTGAGACCACCTAAGTCAATTTGTTTCCTGCAATACGTTTCAATCAATGTACTAATTTTTAACAATTATTTCCGTGAATTAGCTTATGAATTACAAAAAACGTATTTTATAACCACAATATCAGCCGTTTTATGATAATGAGAAGAAAGGAGAAGCAAAAGAATATCAGGCTAAAAATATCATACTCGTACTGAATAAGAAGAAAAGCATTATTCTCTGAAGTCATTAACTATTCCTCGAAACGGGAAATGAAGACCGACGGTCTAGAAAAAAAGATTTTCACATACACAATATCGAAGTATGATCAAGCCCATAGCTCTTCCTTAATAATAAATTATAATAATTGAGAAATTATTTCAGATAAAGGATAAGCCGAAAACTGTGCTCATTAGCAATATTTTATTATAGAATATAAAACATTTTGGCTAAAAGATAAATGAATAGCGAAAACATCATACAAAAATAAGTGCTAAAATAAATACTACACGACGTTTCAACAATCCTTGTAGTTTTAGTTTTTACGAAAGCATATTTAGCACTTATTTTTTTAAATTTGTAGCAATTTATTTTTTAATAATTATATTTTATTAAATCTAAAATGGTTTCCCATAATATATGAAAATATTTTAAATAAATTCAAATCTTTTATAATCGACGACTGTATTTAAATAATTAGATAGGTAAATAATAAAATTGCAGACAACAGTAAGTGCTAAATTAAATACCACACTTGTAAAAAAAGTTTCTGAATAATTTGTTGTTTTGATCTAGTGATTAAAAAAACGCACAAATGTGGCTGACTCAAAAGTGTGATATTTTTTGAGCAGCTATTTTTTCCTTTTATTTGACTATTTATTTATCTAAGTAGTATAGTTTATTTTATATTTTGATTGCAATTAAATCCTTCAATATATTTGAAACCGAATCATAATATTGCGGCGAATAATTTTGTCTTCTCTTAAAATGTATTTAAGTCAGCGGTGGTTCTAGATTCCATCACCCAGGTTTATTTATTAAATTTCACTGAAGAGATACTTTCGGGACAGACAAAAAATTGCGAGACTCATGCTGAGTACTATGTTTGCGGTTTCTTTGTTCAACCTTGTTCTGTATTCGTACGAGGTGACAAGTTACAACATGATTAATTTACTCGATTGCATTGGGTGAACAGTTAAAAATAATCGAGTTTTTACGCCAAAACTCGTTACTAAAAGTGATTAAAGTGAGAAAGCTGTCAAAGTATAAGTAGAAGGTGAATAAAGTTACAGTATCAGTCTTGTTATCGTTTTTGTCAACCTATGTATTATCAAAGCCTGTGGAAAGACTCGAACTCACGGGACTTGGTTCTGCGAGTTTCTGTCGAAGGTGAACCTTACTGGAGAGACTGAGAGGACTACCTTTGGGGATGCCTTTTCCTCTCTCAGTTTTTGAACAAGCCGAAGCACCTTGGCCTGTTTTGACAGGTGTATGTACCGGAGTCACAGACGTTGGACAAACGGTAAGAGTCGTTGGAACAGTCGGCCAACTGCCTCCTAAACTGGCCGAGGTATGTGTCTCCACAGAAAATCCCCACTCCCGCCATCTAAAGGCCGTAGGACAAGTACCCAATGCCCGACCTAGCTGAAGCAGGTTTTCTATGGTTTTTCCTGTATCAATTTTAGGCGAATTCCAGGTAGGATCCTTGAACTAGTTAAACCTTAGCTACGTTCCTCTACCCTTCAGCCTCCCCCCACTTTCAAATCCCTTACTATGATGTTAAAGAGGGGTTGCCACCTTGTGAATTACTGTCATGTAGCCTGTTATTATAAAATAAACCCTCTAACTCAGAGGATGCAGCTTTTCCTTTGCCTTTGCTCTGCTGTACACATGTCACTTTTATCTTAGCAAATAAACATTTCTGTATTTTGAAACCGACTTCTTATTGTGTCGTTCCTTTTTTACATGAAAGAGTAATTGTATTAAAATAATTTACGTCCGATTGAAATTAATGAATGCGAAAGATAATCAATTCAGACCAAAAAAGTGATAATACAAATACCACAAAACTTTTGTGTTTTGTCAACTGATAAGTGCAGTTGTGTCGCTCTAGGCTCTTCTTCGCACCTGAGGAAAGGGACTAGGATCCCAGAAACGTTGTGTGGTATTTATCACTTTTTTGTCTGTATTGGCTATCTTTCTTATTCCGTAATTTTATTACGTCACAATAGTCGTCCGTAATCTGCAACAGTTTGTTTCGAAAATCAAATTATAAGAAACAGTTAAATGTCACAAATATTCGTAGCCCTTTCGTGACACGCTCGTAAAACCTACTTAAATTTAGATAGTACTCAGAGGGAAAAAAAATTCGATACAAATCCGTGCGTGATGTTGGGGTGGTAGGTTTCCGGAGTAGTATTAATAAGAGCTCGTTGTAATTACGGCAAAACAGCTAAGACACAGGCGGCAAATGAAGCACTCGACCGTGTTTGCAGATGCGCCCAGTTTGCCAAGAGGATTACGACCCGTTCGTCCGCCGCCGCGTTTCTTACCAGCCGGGATTACCATCGCCACTCGCAGACTACAACTCAAACACCGGCTGATATTGTATCGTCCCTCTCGCGCCTATCGTTTCTGTATGAAAATAATTTAATATTTATTTTACATAGAATTTATGGCTTAATAATACGCTCTAAAGTCCTCCATTGAGCTTAAGTCCTTTCATGTGCATTTTTTCCCAAGCCATAGGTCCTCCCGTTATTACTTGTAGTTCGCGTAAATTCATTTTTTTTCCTCTATCGTTCCGATTCCCGCAGACTTCTTGATTTATTACTGTTGCAATAAAAACAGCAGAACTGCGGTCAATAGGGAAATTACAAACAAATTTTCTCTCTTGTTTGGACCTCTCAATATTTTTATAGCCATATGTCATATATCTCATTGTCTGATTTTTAAAAGAGTTTTGTTATCGTTGACAGGGTGGAAAAAAAATTTAGGGTAATTGATGTAGTTTTAAACTAGGGAAAAATTTAATCAGAAACCTCTAGTCGTGTCATGAAGGTAATTAGGAGCATAAAAGTTATTCAAGCATGGAACTACTTTGTTGAGCTCTGCCTCAGGGAGACGAAAAAATTGGCTTCCTGCGGGTGACGATATCATTGTCATACAGGAGCCCGAGTCTTTTGTCATTACAGGACCAGAAGTCCTCTTCAGCTTCTTCCTACGAGCCTCTCATCTAAATCAAGTATAGCTCTCTCTCAATCTCGTCACTCTCATCTTCTCCAATTTGTACAAATATTATGTCACGAAGAAGCACCGTAACATTGAAAACTACTATCGATCTTTCATGTTATTGCAACTTTAAAATTTACACGTGGATTTATGTTTATTTCAAAAGTTGCGTTTGTTCTAGTGTTCGCAAACTCAAACTGAAATACCTCTGTTGAATTAGAATCGAAGTTTGAATACACTGTTGTGTATTCCGTCTTTTTTACGACGCAAAGAGAAAACCCCGAACAACAATATTCTTACTTTTTCTCCTATTGGTTGATTTTGTTGCCCGAACAACTTTGCGTGTTTTTATTTCGTTATGCTTGTTCAATCTAATGGAGTTCAACTCTTAAATAGAGCTATACAAACTTCTAATTTTTCACGCGACACCCCAAAATAACTAAACAGGAGGTATTTTAAAAGTAATTTATATCATTTTAAAACTTGGCATCACTCTTATTGTTAATCATTTCTATAACTGGAAATATGCGTACTGCATTTAATATAATTTTTATAAACCCGTAATTTCTTTTATGACAAAACTTGAAATTTAAAGTTAGAGTGACAAAATCAACCGTTACTTTCATAAATAGTTATTTTAAATCTCACTTTTTTTTATATTTATTGCACAAAACCCGACAATTATAGGAATTCGCATGACTTGCCTCGTCATGTTTCAAATTTTAGGAATTAATGTTATTCTTTTTATATTAAATTATACTTCTTTGTCTGTTGTATTAGTTCGCTCTCTGCAGCATAACGGCTAATTTAGAGATAAAACCTTGGGTCATGGATTAATTAACATCCAAGTGGGAATTTTTACGTGAGATTAGTATATTTGGAAAAATATCTAAAAATTCACAGTAAAATTTTATACCAGTAATAAATTTATGCACTGTGATTTTTACTTAGATTTTAAATAACTTATGTATTTAAATTTCTTATTTTAATATACGTTGCATTTTTATGTTAACTTCTAATTATTTATAATTGTAGCATCCAATTATTATAGTTATTTTATGTAATGTAATGTATTTCCTCAAACGAGCACTAATGGAATAAAATAAATCAAATCAAAATTAAATCAAGCAACTTGAACTTTCAAATATTTTAAGTGAATTTTCAATTGTGCCTAAATAATGTTCAATAGAATATTTGTGTTATTTTCAAAATAATACTTTTTCGTTAGATGTTCTATAATACATATTGTTGGGAAGACTAATAATAACCGTAATTAATTTTTGTTTGTACAAGATTGTAAGACAGAATGCATTCTTAGTTTACTAATAAGAAAGATAACAAAATAAAGACAAACGAAGTGATAAAAAATAAATATCACACAACGTTTATGGAAGCATTGTTCCTTTCTTCAGGTGCACTTGTGTCTCTCTGTGCTCTTGTGTTTTTCTTCACCTGAAAAAATGAACAATACTTACAGAATCGTTGTGTGGTATTCGTTTAATCACTTCTTTTGTCTAAATTTTGCTATTTTTAATATTATTAACTTTCAATCCGATGTATTTTTTTTTCATTTTATCATTCTTAGTTCATTTCAGAGCTCGCTTATAAATTACTTCTCCTCACACTCTATAATAATATTTTTCTTAATTGTACAAAGTCCTGCTTTTATCTCGTATCCTGATGACTTATCCAAAATTATGTTTTCATCGGACTGTTTGTTATTTAACGAAAATAATAAAAGTAAACTATCGTTACTTAATGGTTACAAAGCGTATATTTTGGCCATTCAATACTGGCATTTTGAGCCTTTTAAAATATTTTGTTCTGCCATCTGACATAAAATTGATATTTATTAGGAAAGTGTTAAAATATATTTAGCATAATATTTAATTAAATACGTATTTTCTTAATAACATGAATAGTGACGTCAAAGAAAGCTTATATATATATGCTCGAGAAATTTATAAAAATTAAGCCCGTTCATATATACTAAACTTAAAAACAACGGTCATTCCAGAACTCGGTAGGAATTAACTTAAAATTAGCATAATGACAACGACTAATCGTTGACGTACTGGGAAGTGGAGATCCGATTAAAATACTAGATTACATATTCTATAACTGAGTGTTATCTCTGAAGAAATAAATTATGTAGGACAGACATTTATTTTAGGTAAATATATTAACATTGTCAGGATCAATCATTTAAAAAAGTAATTATTCCAGAGAATACATTTCCTTTTTTTTTGACGGCAAAAGTTTTGTGTGTGGCTGAAACAAGCAGAATACACATTCAGTTTCAAGTGCTTCCAATACATTCAATTAATTCGAACAAAATCTTTGTATGGAAAAGGATTCGTAGTGAATAGGCTGGGAATAATAAACCTTTTCAAGGCATATTATTAACACATCGCGAAAAGCAAAAGGGTTTCATTGCTACAGACGCAGTCAGTCTGCGGTTTTTAACATTTCATATTTCAACTAAGACACGCCGAATATTTTAATCACAGACTGCCTTAGAGGAAATTAATAAAAACGAAAGTACACGCTCACAAGAAGAGAGAGGCCTCGCGCTATCAGAAAGGACCGATGCTTTAAAATGAGTTTTTCGTCTGCAATGACAAATATTAATTCTTCCAAAATTATTCCATGGTAGCTGAAAACACACAAAAAATCAGATTCTTTGACAATATGTCGAGTTTATTATTGAAATACCGAAATTAATAAAAAAAATTGCATTCAAAACAATCCTTTGGAAATACAGAAAAATGAAATTGATCATTTTCGATCGTTGATTCGCGTGTATTTTTCAACATATAAACTAATAATAAAAATAAATGCGGTTGTTCCTCAGATAAAGAACCTTAGAAATATATACTCGATTCTAAATAAATAATATTAATTAAAAATATTCTTCCACTCTTCCATAGCAATAAAATGTTACAATCTCTAAATGATTAAGAAGTTGTATTTAAATTTTAAATGTTGTTTTTCTTCGATTTTATTATAAATATATTCATGTATAGTTATTCATAAATATTGTTCCATGATTTCACAATGGAACGGTCAAGTGTTCACCACGTAAAACAGATTAAGCCTATATAAATTGTAGGGACGTTTTAATGTGATTTAATTCCTTAAAGGTTTCATTTCTATATTAAAGTGAAATTGATTACAATTTTTTATTTTATATTAAGAAAATATACTTGTTTTATTCCTATTCTCCAGTGCTGAAGAAAATTTAAGTAATCTATAATCCACGTAGAAAAATTCTGTTTACGTCTGATCTTCCTTAATTCCCTAATATTACTAGTTAATCGCATTTATCGTCACTATTTATTGTTCTCAACCATACCGAAAAAATAATTAATACATTTACTCTACTCCAACTATTAAAATATGTCGGCAGTCATTTAAGTTACAAACAGATGTTTTAATAATAACTTTACCACAACATCCGAAGAGGAATAAAATCCCTGTATCAGCTATTCAAGTTTCTTTAATTTGGTTTTAAGGTCATTTTACGAAACGTTAGCTGAGGAAACATTATCCGTCATAAAAATAATGTTACAATACGAATAATAGTAAATTGCCTGAAATTAAAGTCTTCAAAAATAAATATAAGGTGGAAGACTACTCGAAGACTCACTAAAGGGATTAGGAACACAAATTCATATTTTCACATTACATTCCAGTAACCACAAAACATCCTACGGAATAAATAAATTGCCACTCCACGAAACACAAATAACGGACGTCTTCTTTGGGAATGAAATACGTGAGATCTGACCATTAATCGAAACACGAAGTAGTAGTTGAAGAAAGGAAAACTAAGCATAAATGAAAAGCATAGTAAATTTAGACCCACGATCTAACTAATTTTATTGCATTTAAAATGTTAACTATTGGACATTAACAAAAGAAATTTAATCTGATGACAGGCGCGTTTAATTTTATAATTTTTGTTAATAATATCAATAATTGCTGTTATAATTAATGGATGAATTCCAAAAAGAAGATTGTTGATTTATTAAGTTATTTTTTGTATTAATTATAGTTTGCAGTGTACTGATTAACATTGATTAATTCCCAGTTATTGTGACTGCTTTATATGTTTTCCTTGCAAGATAACTTATTAACTGAAAAAGAAAACAAATATTTTAATCAATGAAACATACACATATATGAATAAACGAAAAGTAATAAATATGGTAGGATGCAATCTTAATAATTAATAATGTTAAGTGTTCATGATAATTATATTATCATTTGAGATAACTACTCTGCATTAAGTATCGTATTATATAATAAATTATTTACTCGTTAATTATAATTTTAATTAAAAATATAAAAGGAAATGGATAATCTTTATTCTGATATCAATATTTTTATTGCAATGATAATTTAGTACAATGATTGCTATTCTGACTTCCAATTAATATGACGTTAAGGATTCGAATACTCATATTACCAAATTGGTTTGAAATGAATACGCGTATTTTGGGGTAGACTCCTGGAGATTCAAGTGAAGTGTGAGAACATTGCCTGATCATCTGCCGTAGGTCGAATCTCTTTCTTTTCTTCCACGATTTCTGAAGTTGAAGGTTTTAATATGACGGAATTTGCTACTGCTGTATGATCAGTAACACGTCAGAGAAGTTCTTTTATCCAAGTGCGGACTCTTCAACATGCTTGGTGACTTTCCTGTTCTTGAGCGGTTGATCTGGCGGAGCAACATCACGGAACACTGCGTCGTGGCTCGTCACGTCACAGCGTTGTTGGTTGCCAAGGTAACGGCAGGTATCGTGCCCCCACGGATGGTTTACCACGCACAGAGGGCGGCTATTTAGCCGATGAGTGCTTCCCCATTCACACAGATCACGCGGTAGGCTCCTTTTCGCTCTCTCCCTCCTGTGCGGAGTAATACAGCAGAGCACTGGTTGCGCTACTGTACGGTTAATGGCGTTAATGACATTCCGTTAAGTAGCGTGTTTGCGCTAATACTGTTATAGTGACGAGTGATTAACTGCGTTCAAAGTGAGTTGGAGGACTATCCAAATTTACCGCCTCACTATTAGGTCGACGTTAATTTTCGCCGTTAACTTCCCCTTGAATTTATGATACTATAATTTTTCTACGGCACTAATATTAATTGCAACCGTTTCGTGAGAATATTTCATAAACAGCACTAGATAATATTGAATAATTATAATTATTATAAAGAGTTTTTTGGAGCGACTATTGTGTGAATTTAGTATGAGTCTTTCATATACCGAAACAGTAGTGCAATCTTGAACTTTTTAAAACGTATTATACAGTGAAATCTCTTTTATTTCTGACCCAGCTTACTTCAACCGTGAATCTTAGAAAGGAAAACAAATATTTTTGAGCCCCAACCTTGACCTACAATTAAATATTGTACTTGTATTATGTAAATGTATCCTATAAAACTGTATCCTATAAAAATGACTCATCCGTTAATACGACATAAAACAAAATGAATTAAAACAGTTTTTTAATTAAATAAGCAGTCAATACAGCCAATATTCCAGAGAAATTAATTAATCAGCTAATAATGAAAAATATTTTCATCTAATATTTTACAAATATTTATTATTTTTATAATTTTGGAAACTGCATTCCAATATAGTGAACGAAACGTTGAATTTAAACGACTTTTTGCTTTAATTAATCCATAAAATTTTCTAACATATTGTCTGTATTGCTTATTAATTTACTTGTTAAATAATAATTGTCCGGTTATATTAAATATTTTGAAATTTAACACCTCTTCATACTTTATTTGTTTATGTGCATTTTAGATGTATATGAATTGAAGGGTAATTATTTTCAAAACGTTAATCCTTTTGACTCTGGTTAAAAATATTAATAAAAACACAGCTAACGTACGTTATTCAATCATTATTGTTGGAATTTATGTACCTGTAAACATTGTGAATATTGTTAAATCACTAAACAATTTATAAAATATTAATCGTATTTGTAAGTAAGTATCTGGGTGAAACAGAATTAGCTTTATTTTTAAAAAATTCTCTTCAGTTAAAAATAGAAACATCATTCAATGCTCACATTTTAATTCCAAATATTTTTTTTTAGGACGAATGTCTCTCTAATGCATGAATATTCATATCCAACTCTAATTGATTTTTTAATTAAGGTATTTATTGAGTTCATGGTACTATAATATAAACAGCACCAATCTATTCATGATTTTGATTTAAATTATTTAAGTTTTCATGTGCCAAAGCATTTTTTTAGAATATCCCTTAAACTTTATTGCAATTCAACTCCTTTCATTTTAAATAAAATTGAACGAAAATTTTATATAAATTATTAAGATTTAAAAATTTTCGTCCTTTTCAATAACTCTGCATAGATTACCTTGAATTTACAAATTAACAAATTAAATTTTCGTTCTTTCTATAAAATTACTTTCAGACTTTCATTCAATATTTTTTAGTTTCAGCTTTTATAATTTTCAGGGTCGTAAAACGACAAAACGCATCTATAATTCACAATCTGTTCAATTTATTAGAATACTCTATTTGCGGCTTCTATTTAAAAAAATCCCTTGAATTAAGTTCTACGTTTCGGTATTTTCCCCTGTTTTTGTAAATATAATATAACTGATTTTATTTCAAAATCACAATTCGGTTCAATTAATTGTTTGTTGCTCTGCTGGAGGGGGAAAGTGGACGTAACGCGTGCTTTTTTATTTATTTATTTCATTTGAGCGGAGTGAGGCGTCTCTCGCCCGGCGCAGCACAGGACGACAGGCCGTTCTTTATCCGAACAGGTACAGTCGTTGCCGAGCGCACTTCCGTCGAGTTTTTACTCATTCAAGGGCTTCCTGCGGTGGCGGCGTCGCAACAGTTTTGTGGGCTGGTGCTGGTGGCGTAGCTGGGAAGTGATGCTGAGGGACACGGAGGCGGGGGTGGGGATGGTGGAAGGGGACGGTTTTGGCTTGCACAGTGCCATGTGCACGTCGCGTTCCGTGACTGCAGCCCCGTACGGGATTTATTCATAAGTCGGGAGCGTATTGCTGCTCACGTTGCGAAAATATACGAACGAAGTCTCCCTTAGTAAACACAGTCTTTCCTCCTCGGTATGAACGGAAAATCGATACGTAAAATTCTCATAGGTTCAACGGTTCTTTTAAACAGTTTTACCTGCATGTTTGCTTTCTCAACGCTGTTAAAAACTCTAAACCTTCAGAATTAACTTTCATAATGCTCTAAGGTCTATGATGAAATTCGAACGAGTTTAAATCATTATAAGAAATGAAAGGAACAGCTACAAGAAGAATCACAGCGGAGATCAGTAAAAAATAACTTGTTCCTTGTAAGATAAATCGACAATATATATTCAAACTGAGTGTTTTAAATCTCTACTATGATTGAAATTAAAAGAAAGAAAATTCCATGTATGTGAAATGATTTAAATAATAATATAAGAAAGGGAGACCTACGAAAATAGGTAAAAATTGTTAGTATAAAAGTAAACTATCGCATCTCAAACTTCGCTAGTAACATATGCGATTATTAAATATTACTGCATTTCAAAACTGAGTTTGAAATGTTTCTGTAAAAAAAAAATATTTAGAAAGGTCTGCGGGTGGCGTCGAATAAATCAGACAATTGTACAATGAGCATCTGCACTGAACGGATATGTCAGAGATGTAATAAAACCTTCTGTACCATTAATTTATTTTTCAGTGCACTTAAGTATTTTAAATTTCGTGTGCAATGAATTTTAAGAACTTTTTTTCGTTTGGATTATTACTTGTTAACTGTTTTGTGTATTAAAGTTTATTTAATATAGTAAGTTCAACAAGTGTTCCGACAAATAAGGAACAAAATTGAGGTTCCTGCTCCGTATCGTATATCGTGACATTTTAAAAGTTTTCTCATAATTGTGAGAAATACTAGTAGCACTAATTGACGATCCTTGCTTAGATTGTTCTAATATTTATTCCTAGCATTAAAATTTTAACTTTGATGTTTAGAGCATATTAATGCAATTACTAGTATCAAGGTCATGGCATTTAATGATGAATTTTAATGTTTATGTGATTTTCTACTCATAATTTCTTCCCTTTTAGACAGTTGAGTATTCCTTCCATTATTTTCAAACTCTTCACAAACTTTCCCATTAGGTTTCTTTTAATAAGTTATGAAAACCTGTTATATCCACATATTACTATTTCATTTCTCGTGCTACGTATGTGAAACCGAAAATTATTAATGTAGTAAGAAATCTGTGGTTAACCGCATATTAAATTTAATAAGATTTTTAATTTAATAATTAGTACATTAATGAATATTATTATCCTTCTTTGTTTTGATATGTTATTTAGTCTTAGTAAACATATTATCTTTCATAATTATTAATTGTTCAATAATATTTATTTTTATAAAGAAAAAAACAATTTTTATATAAAAAATCATTTCCGCTAATATAAAAAATTATAAATACATTTCTTAACATTTCGTTTCTTTGTCTCTTAAAAATATGAAATTAATTTTATATTTGGAAGAAAGTTGGAATTGGTATTTTTTTTAAACTTATTATTTAACATAGTTACAAGTATCAAGTTTACGATGTAACCTAATGTAGATTTATATATTCATCCTCATGTCATAGCTTGTTAAATTCACGGACGTGGTCGCTAATGACGCAATGTGTTAAAGTGACAATAAATATGTAATAAAAATATAAAGTTTCAGGAAAATGAGATATAGAAGGTGTAATAAAATTTGGCAGTCTGTTAGACTCGCTAACTAATGTTCTCAAACGAAATAAAATAAGAGGATGAATATATATATATATATATTATGATATATATTTCTCTCTATGTTTCTTCTTAAAAGACTGCGAAGAAAATCACGACAAAATACGTGAAATATAAGGCCTATTATTTATGAAAATTCGCACTGAAGTGTAAAAGTACACTGAAAATATTTACACTGTTGAATTAATTAATAATTTAACTCACGAATGACGCCAATGACTATGTATAGAATGTAAATGTCATTACAATACAAATAATTTCTTATGTGAACAACTAAGGAATACGAAACCATGATATAAAATAGTACTAAAATAAATGCATAATACCCAGATAATACTTACAAGAACGAGCAATATGCCAAACATTTGGTTTTAACTATGGGAATGTAAAAAATTTGCATTTTTTTCTCAACAAATAGCTTCAGTTTATTAAAACATAAGATTATTTTACCTTTTACATTTTTATTTATTGAGGGAGAAGTTTACCTGCGGTGTTATCAAATAATATTTTGAAACGTTTTTGAAAGTTTTAGGTTGCAGGTTTATAATAAATTTCCGTGACAGTGAACATTTGATGGACGTTTTTCTGCTCAATCTCTTTATTTACTTATATAAACAGTTTTATGAACTAATGATTACAATATAAGAATATTTCATACATCGTTATGCAAGCAGTTGCCTAACGCAGTTAACAAAACGCTGGTATTTTTCCCTCCAAAAGTGAACTCTCGCCGTGTTCTATGTGTGAGTGGGATTTTGTATTTTTAGTGACACGAGATAATCTCTACTCAATACATCACTATAAACGGGCAATCATCAGTGCAATCCATTGATAGCACCCATAACTCATGTATGAATATCCTCCAGTACTAATCGAAATACACGGAAGGGGATTGAACTCGTTGTAGGCCGGAAACAAAACGCCTTCAACACCTCATCGTGTCAACGCACACTGAAGTCGCGTGTCACACATAATCCTGCAGACAACGTAGACAGGGGATGAATATTTTGAAGTGGAGGTCTAATTCTGGGGAAATTTTCACTATTTTTCCGCTAGTTGAACTGTTTGTCAGTTACTTAGTATAATCCACAAATATTTGAAAATAAAGCTGAATATTTGAATACTCTTTCAAAATATTATTTAATTACATAAAAAATTAGCAATAATTGTTCGAAAACATTTTATTTTCTCTACAAAAATTCAAGCTGGGCAATGAAATGCTTACTGAGAAAGAACTTCACGTAGTTACGCATCTTCCACTTTATTTTCTCCGTGAAAAGAAATATTCAAGTGTGTCCACTCCTGTGGCGAACCCTTGAGCCTCTTGAGATAGCAGAGTAGCTTCTCCCTTTTCCTTCCTTCGAATAACATATTTCGGCAGTGCGGTTTCTGCAAACATAAATTTAGGCAAATAAAAGTCCATTAATGTAATAATTATAGATGAAAATATTTAAATTGAGGCTGATAAAGGCCTAAAAATGAAATAATTATAGATGAAAAGATTTACAACCTTATAAAATACTAGTTAATTATCTGTTGCTTGCAAATATTTTGTTATAGACGAGAAAAATTCGCTAAAATTCTTAGTGTGATGAAATGAAATTTATTTACGTTGTTATATAACATATAAAACGTCAGTATTAAAAGTACATTTATTTTATCACTTAATTTTGTCTGTTATTTGGTTATTTACTTGCCTTATACATTTACTTTAAGTTATTTGTAGAACTTATAAATTACATAATCTAACAAAATTTGAATAATATGCTGCTTTGGGTTCATATAGTGTAGTTATTTTCCATCTTTATAATGACAGTGAAAGTATTATTATTAAATTATTACTGTGTTTTATTACAAACATGTTTCTGAACTTTGTGTTAAAATAACAGAAATTTTGTTTCATTTTATAATTATGGTATATCTTCTTAGCAAACGAACAGAGAAGCACGTTTGTGAATGCGGTTTTAAATAGGATTACTTATGCTTACATTTATGGCTGTTTATAATCCTACATTAAAAAATATTACAGAGAAATAAATCTACTTAGATTTATAATAAAAATTGTAAATATATTTATTTTATTTTAATGGATATTTACTAACAACTGCGTTTGGTAATCCATATTAGTTAAAATCAAAAATGTGCCAGTACTACAAAATCTTGTTTGAATTGAACAGATGCCTATCTGAAGTGTATTACCCTTACAGTCGAGATACGAATCTCTGTTATTGTTGAGGACAATTGCTGGAAAGAGTTTGCCAAGAAATTTCTCCATCTAGAATTCACTTGATCTTAGCAAACGAACTGTGAGCGCGTTTGTGAATGCGGTGTTGACTGTGCCCCTGCCGAGCCGACGCGACAGAGCCTTTTCGGCCGAGCTTGTAAATTCGGCTGGCAGCTGAGCTATTGCAATACTGACAAGGGAGCCATTCAATCTAGAGAGGCAAACAGAAAGGCCATCTGCGCAGCTGGTGAACACTGATGGCATGTACTCCATCTCCTCCGCAACAATGCTCTTTGCATGGTGCACAGTCGTTAGCGGGCTTAGTAGGGGCGGGAGGGAGGCAACCGTGCATCGCGTGAGACCGACTTCGGATGGATGCTCTACGGTGTTGCCTGCCCTAACTCCTGCTTTTATTTTCCTTTCCAAGTTGCTGTCATAAAAACAATTCCTTAACTTTCGAAAAAAAACTCATTATCTATTTTGAAACGATTAATTGTAAGACAAAAAGGCGAAACATATCATTAAACAATGCTAATTTTTTTAAGTGAAAGTAATCTAAATAAAATTAAACTTCAGCATATTAATTCACACGTATTATTATTTCGTTGTGTAAATTATTTTAAATACATGGGGCAGCCCTAACAGTATGATATTGCCTTAATTTTCCTTCAATTTTGGATTTCAAGATACTTTGATATAAAGTAATGCTTAACATTTTCAATATATTATTTTTCAACTTTAGTATATTAATAGTTCAAATAAATCGCTATATTATTAAAATGTATTTCTTTTAACATAAAACGTTTCAAAATAAAGTAAACTTCTTAATATTTTATTTCAATTTTCGTAAAATAAAATAAATTATGGTCTAATGAAAATTAAATCAAATTCATTAAATAGAAAAATGTAAGGAGAATTTATGTTGTTACTGTGTAAAAAATATTGAATTGTCTAAAGCTATAGTTGATTATTATTCACTAATCTTATTTATTATTTATATGCAGATACATTATCTAGTTTAGTATTATTAAAAGGATTAAGGAATATGTTTATAAATATATTCAGTACACCCCGTGAAAACTGTTATCAAATAAAAATATTAGTGGCCTTTTCTCATTTATGTTCTTTTGAATTATTTTACATATTTTAATAATCCATTTTGAATTCTTTACTACTGAAAACAGTAAAAAATCGTTCTTTAAAGAAAATATACTAGAAATATATTATTAAGATGTTTTCATGACCTATACACGGTTTAGCAGTGTCAATAAAATTTGTTTCTCGCGTGAAATATTTTTTTTAGAAAACCGAAGGTTTTTATAGACTAGTGTTGGAATTACGGGTTCAGGAATTTCTAGTTGCATGTTTTACTATTCTTTCACTAATTAACTTCAACGTATTGCTGTATATTTGGTCTGTTAAACCCATTTATGTAGTAGAAATGAGCAGACTATAAAGTACCAATTCTTTAATCAGAAGAAAGGAATGTTGACCTAATATTGCTGGAAAATTCGTAGAGTTCATTAATTACTTGTTGGTAATTTGTTAAGAACAATTACTTTCCATAATACTAAGAGTTGATAATACAGAGTACAGTTTAGTATATTTTATCTATTTTTTGGATTATACAACATACTGTGTAATGTAAGATATTAATTTAGCGTATATATCTTGTAATAAACACTACCATATAACTTAATTGATACAGTACTAATCATGAAAATAATAAGTGACAAATTATAAATACGATTTTATTTTTATAAAGTTGAAAATAATTGCATCAGTGTTTTATTGTGAACTATTCGATAAAAACATAAATTACGATTATCACTGTATACACAAGAAAAATATATCATTACAGTTATTAACATTACCATGCTTCACTGAATAGTAAACAAGCCTAACCAGATAGAATCACAACGTGAGCTCTGGTCAACGGTGCCTCACGGAAAATGCAGGAAACTAAACAAATTTGCCGTCTGAAAATTAGGCTGTCGAACGCCGAAATAGCTTATACATACAACTAAAAGCAGAACAGGCAGTTGTGATTTGTAAAACGCCATTCCTTTCATTCAATTAAGCTATATATACGACTCTCTCAGTCAAAAAAAAAGTTTATTCGCTGTTTTACAAACGACAATTAAATTTATTCACAATTGAATATAAGTGTCACCTCTCGGAAATATTACTTCTGTCAAGTGAAGTATGGTAATGTTAATAACTGTAATGATATATTTTTCTTGTGTAAACAGTGGTAATCGTAATTTATGTTTTTATCGATTAGTCCACAATAAAACACTGATTCAATTTTTTTCAACTTCTATGGCCAAAATGAAAACAAATAACATTTCTAACTTTCAGAGCTTTGAATTATTATAATCGAGAAGTATGCACTTGGACTGGTTAAATAAGTTGAATTTTGATACTTGGACTGACAAAAGGCAAACATTTTATTTGGTTATTTTATTTCTATCTAAAAAGTGAGTTAAAAACAGTGACAATGATTAGTAAATTGAAATGAATCTTAAAAATTTAATTAACAATGTAATAACCAAAACTAAATTTATAATAGAAACAGTGTGCCTACAATTAAAAGTAGTCTTAAAGATTAGCTATTAATTTTCATGATCCTAATCTTAAACTATCTACTTATCGACCAGAGTCTTCTATATTTCTCTGGCTCTTTGTACACTTCACTTACGCACTGTTCTTTGCTTTTATACACTTTACATTTCAAAAGTTCAGCTGGTTTTCATATTTAAAATCTTCTGACAAGGTGTTGATTGTCCAGAACAAGTTGGATGAAGCTGAGGCGAAGCACAGCTTCATGCTTCCCAAAATTCATTTTTATTTTTTTCTTGAGGTCCCTATGTCGATATTTAGAATAAACCAAAGGGAATGCACTATGTTTCGCAGGACTTTATTCTGAAATGACAATATTTCACTGAAACAGATTAATGAATAAGTAGGGATATCACTTTGATAATCATAATGACGTATTAACTGTAATATTGAGATGTTGGAATTTTCGCAATACAGGTAGTTAGTACATGGAGAAGTAAGTTATATCTCTCAGAACGAAAGTGACTAAATGGTTCCCAGCCTTTAAGTCCAAAGTAATTAATTATGTATAAAAATACAGACGAATAGTTCAATTACTGCAAGAGAAACGTGAAGTGGATGTCAACTACTTCCTAACATTATTTATTATTGAAATTGGTTGTTGGCTTACGTACTTTGATGTACTAAATGGTTATAGGTAAATTAATTGATGTTACAGTGAACACCTATAGATAGTTTGTCTTTAAATATTTAAGATCCTCAGATTTTTGTCATCTCTGAAAATAACACTAGTCCTCCAATGTGTCTGCCTCGAGCGACCGAATTTGCTTAACGCGAGCGTTTCCAATTGCGGATTCCTGGAGGGGTAAAGCTCCCTCGGGTTATGAATTCCGCTGAACCGTTCTCACAGGCTTCCCGAACGTCTGGCCGACCTAATTACCGGAAACTATGTGTGTATCAGCTCAACAGCACGAGGATCGCTGACTCGACTCGCAGAGACCAAACAAGGGTCTGAGTGGCCATCAGCTTTAACGGTACTTACTCCGAAATATGGCAACGCTTGGCCGTTCTTGCCTGCTAAGTGTTGAAATAGCCCCAAAGCAGGTCAGTGAAATTTGTTTGCTGTTCGAGGGGGAATTTCGGAAAGGTTGGGGACATGGGACGTGGACACAGTTTGCATAAATTAATAACAGCGCTGGAGGATTTAGTTTAGTCGTGACCGTATATAAACCTGTAATAGATTAAGGTGTTAAACTATTTATCATAAATATTACGTGAACCACCGCATTTCTTTTCAATTATTTTAATTTTAAAAAATACAGCTGATCGGATACTTTGTAGTCACTTTCCAGTCTAGATTTTAACATTTTTAAGTTGAAGATTTCAATTTCAAGTAACTATCCCCGAAATGGTAATCTACTTCATCTTTCGTTAGAATTTGTTCTTATAACATTACATGATTAAATTATCAAGGTATGAATATTGTGACATTTATTCTTCTCTATTTTATGTAAAATAAAATCTCACACGGTGGTGGTTTTTGAACAAGAAAGTTTAAAGGTGATAAAAAAAATTATTGCATTCTCTCAAATTAATAACAGCACTTTTCATCGTCCAAATTACCATTATATATTTAGTCCCATTAATCTGTCGAACAAATGGTCGTATCAATTTGTGCTATGTGAAACCTGAATTGAAACAAATTAGTAAGTGTAAAAATTATCTGGTACTTTAGAAATTTAACATTCATGGCTATATAACAAAGCAAAATATATAATTAGGATTAAAAATACAATTACGAATAAATATTACGACATTTCGTTCATCAGATGTACATTAAATATATAATTTATTTATTACGTGTAATTATGAATATTTGATCTAATTTTCACCGGTTTGATTTTAATATTTAGCTGGATATAATAAATACAATTAATATAAATAATTCAATTAATTTAATGTTTATTAATTGTTATAATGTGGCGAGGAAAATTTTACGGACGAAATATCGTAATTTATACAATAAAATATTTATGATGAAACTGTTATTTTATTAAATTGTATTATAATATGTTCTGCCTTATTTGTTCTTTAATTATTATAAAAAAATAATAAATGTCAATGAACCACACATCCTAAACAAGTTCTAGGATTAATTTACATTTATAGATCTCCGTAACGTTAGTTTAAATTCTGTTTGAATTAATCATCCTACTACTATTAGTATGCTAATCATTTTATTATCTAAGCATTATCTGTTCCTGAATTTATATTTTTATCCTTAATATTTACTCTAGCAAAATTACAAAATAATTTTGATTTCCAAATTTTTTTAACCGAACAAAATTATTATTATTTCATTATTAGTTGCATTAATTCAATCGTCTAAGGAATAGCTCTTGATTAATTTCCCTGTTTTCATCAGAAACAAGATACTGTTTATAATAAAGTTTCGATGTAAGTTTATTATTTTAGTCAATCAGCTAAAAATTCATACAGAATGATGTATAAAAATAAAGAGCAATTTGTTAATTCTAAATCATTTCCTTAATAAAAAATAACGTTAATTTCAGTCAAATGAGCAATTATCCGCATCGCTGCATAACAATAGCTCTTCAAAATAGGTTATTTACAAAATATTAACGTTTATTGTATATATAAAGGTCATATCCCTGGTAATCTAAACTGTAAATATAAACGTCAGTTTTGCAAACGAATTTATTTTTCCATCGACTGTAAAATTACATTCCCGGAATCAGACGTGATTGAATCTGAAATTTCAACCCTCCACTTGGAAGAAAAATACACACATATATACAGTTTTTAATCTCGAGGGACGAAAATAACGTCACGACAGACCTATAAGGGGAATCAAATATCCCACCAATTTCACGGCGCATTTCCAACAAGCGTTTCCCACGTCATCGCCGCACAAAATATTATATCGCTTTCTGCCGTAGGGACATCTCGCTCTCTGGCGTCTCCTGTGTTGCAGAACGACAATGTGGCGTAGTTGTGCCGCCGGAGAAATTCAGTGCGAGCGGAATGCGAGGTTATTTCTCGAGCGAGGCAACAAATGTCTGACAGATAATAAAGAATGTTAAAAATATTTATTCACTTTGTAAATATGTACAGCATATTTTTCTACCACTTAATATCAGCGTCTTTTAAAAACTTATGAAGTCATATTTGGATTTTGATATATATTTATGTAATTGTGAAGATTTTTTATTAAATTTACAATGACCTTTGTACTATAATTTTATCTCATGTATATGTTTACAACTTCTACAATTCATAACGCAGTGATTTACAGGGTGACGTTTAAGCAGTTCAGAAAGACGAGAATTATTAAAATTTTTGAACGAAGTGCATTTTAACGGAATCCAATTCCTGCATTGTTTATGAAGCGTATATCAAGGCGTCTATCTTGTGAATTCATCCTCGTAAGAGCCACTCGCTAAAACGAGAGAAAAAAAGTTGAATAAAAAAAAGTTTTTACTTCCAATACAATGTATGGCAGCTTTAACAAATTCTATAGCTTTCGCAATGTATAAAATTTAATTCATATGGTTCATAGAGAATATTTAAACTTTATTTCAGCCTTGAAATATTTAATATAGGCTTATTTATGTAAGTACTTTACTTCTTGCTCTTCATTTCGCATTTCGTGTTGTTATGATAGCTTATACGTAGTGCCACGACCATTGTGTAGTATATAACTGAGACCTTTGATATAACTGAGGAAATGTTTGTGTCAGAAAAATAAATTATATTAAGAGCCCAGACTTTAAAAAATATAAATGAATGTATGCATTAGATGAAATTAACAATCCGATAATTAATTAGCCAATCAACAGACAAAATTAAGTTATAAAATAAATACCACATTGGAGGACTGATATTGTATTTGGACATTGAAACGTTTCAAGTTAACTCCGTAGGGCTTTTCCAGGTGTGTGCACCAAATTCTGTCAACACACATGTTATTATGTTCTATATCGAGGCTGCTCAAACGGTCGATTTCGAGGGCTTGAAAAGTCGATCGCGGGAATATGTCCACATTTCTGCAAAAAACAAAAAAATGAAGCGCTGACTGTCGATCCCTCGAACATCGACACGGTATTTATTATAAAATAGTGACACCTTTTTCCTCTTAAATGTGGCATGTAATTTTAACCCCACTTCTTGTGGGATGAGAGTGCATATTACTATGACCCTATTGTACACAAGCATCCTTCAATACGTCAAGAAATTGTGCATATTGATTCATATACTAACTTAAATAGAGATTAGTTGTTTACATTAATATATGAGTGTTTTATTATCTTTTTGTTAACAGAATAGTGTCGAATTTTATCGCTGAATATAGAATTTTTTATAGAACTATAAAATTGGATCATTTGGCCTCAGCGAGTCAGTCTCTGAAGAATTCAATAACGATAGGTAGAGCGATCTAATGTAGGGCGCGTAATGTATTAAAACACATACCTGATACAAATAAAGTTATTTATTGGTATTAATTTATATTTTATATTAATTTATCGTCTCAGAGGCATATTAAATTCATTACAATAGAAAGTACGCGTAAAACAAGTAATACCATGAATCGATATCAAAATATAATTATAATTGTTATTATGTTTGTATATACTGAATGTGTAGTAAAATATAATTTTTGTTACATTAGTATTTCCCTAGTTGTAAAATTAACATAATTATTAGCAAGTAACAAAAAACCGTACACTTTTCATCTCATGTTAGAGCTCAGTTAATAATGTGGATAATTTTCCGCATACTCTGAGCATAGACTGAGAACTCCTGATCTATATCATATAGATTATTTCTCTTAGCACCCCTTTATTAGATACCAACAGAACCGAACACGTGGTACCTTAAATCAATTATTTTTATTAGCTTTCCTATTACAATTAAATCTGCAAGTTAATTTTCTAACTTGTACCAGGTACGTGGTAGCATTTAAATATATGTTTCAGCCTCGGCTAATACCTTTCCTACATTTACCCTGAAAATAATAAAAATTAAGTTTACTGTAAGAGTACAGAACGGAAATTTCGTTGCCTTGGGCAAACATAGACCATTCCAGGCAAATGCGTCATTAAAGTTATGTGAGATATTTTTAACACAAAGAATTAAGAAAAAAGTAACTTACTGTTAATTTTTTAAGTCTGGTGTATATAATCTTATCATTAATCCGTTTTTGAACTAAGGTTCTCAGAAGTGGAGGAACCTCGGCCTGCATGTTTCGGGGACACACACCTTGAACATACGGTAACAGTTGTCTGCTATTTCTATTGGAACAGTCGGCCAGCTGCCTACTAAACTGGTCGAGGCACGGAGAACGGAATTCTGCGTTACCGACAACAAACTCCCGCCACCGGAAGGCCGTTGGACAAGTACCAAATGCCCGACTTACCAGATGCAGGTTTTTCTAGGGTTTTCCCTACATCACTTTCAGGCAATTGCCGGGTAGGAACCTTGAACCATAGCCCAGGGGCCCTAGTTAACTCTTGACTATCTTCCTCTACCCTTACGAATCCCCCTTTCAAATCCCTTCCTATGGTATTAAAGGGGAGTTGCCACCTCGTGAATTACCCTCATGTAGCCTGTTACTCTAAAAAAAAACTATTGACCCATATTTTTATATCCGTCACATTAAATAAAAAGTTATAATTTTAAACCATTTATTTTGTTGAAGAAGCTTTCGGCAATACCATAATAAACTTTGTTTTCCAAACACAATTTTTGTAAAATTCCGTAAAATAATTATGATACATTCTGTTTATTATCAATTTAAATATATTTGGTACGTCCTGAATCTATTCATGTATCCAGTGTGGACGCCCTGAAGTGTTAATAAATATTCTTTGATCATAGTCCAATGTTATTGTAATTTTAAAAAATTTAAACTAATTAGGGACCTTTTAGAGGTCAGGCCAAATTGATTGTTTGCGACTGTCATAAAAAATGGTGTAAATTCAATTAACAATAACTTGTATCAAAAACGCGCTCACACAAACTCACCTAACATCCGACTGGCTGCAGCTTTGTGACATTCACTTTTAAGATTATTGTTTTAATAGCGTTCAAACGTTACAACGTCTCGGCACTGGCAACATTGACCAAACTATATCTATACAGGTTTGTTGTACGCATACCAATAATAATAATAATTGGTTCCACAAGTAACAGATTAGAAAATATAATATTCTCGTGGCGTTTGTCAAAATATATCTGCTGTAGAATTTCAAGGAAGCCGTTACATTAAAAATTATTGTCGAATTTGAATTGTTAATATTATACATTTCATACAGGTGAGCACGATCTGCTCCTCGAAACCTCTTTGGAGAAAGTTTGAACAATTACTTATTAGTTATATTTATCAGACTTCGCTTGAATACCAAATGAATAAAACTACCATCTTTTCATATATATTATAATCAAATAAAACATTTGCACATGTTAATAAAATGTAAATGAGCATTATGTATATTTTGGTACCTCTTCAGGTGAAAATATAAAAAAATTGGTAAGTTGATTTTTACAACTATGAATGTCTAAAAATTTAAAGATGGTTAAAATCAACATTAAATAATTTATTAAATTACGTCATAAAAAGAATTTACATAATTGGATAATTCTTCCGGAGTAAAATTTCACCCCTCAATAATATTTGGTTTATTCAGTTAAGATTTTTTAATTCCGCCAGTCGAAATTATGTTTATTTAAAAAAAATGTGTTTGTACAAGACTAATTAAATTTTGAACGTTGAATTTGAAATTCTTCTTATGTTTACGTTTCACGAACGTATCTGTTTTATACGTCCATTGCAACGACTTCTAGTGTGTTGTTTTTACTAATATATTTCACTTATTATTCCCCCATCCTTTCACGTTATATCATGTCTTTGACTTATTTGTGGTCTGTTTCGCACACCCCATCTACTTAACTTGCAGTTCTTAAGCCTATATTGTTGGATTACTTGGTCATCGAGAATTCAATTTTCTACGCGCTTGTCTCTATGGTTTAGAGCCTGGTGCTGTGTGAGAAAGGTGCGTCTTTGAAATGTTTGCGTCCTTAGTTCACTCTTTTTTTCTTCTTCTCACCCTCCCTTCATACCGCTTCCCACTCATCTAACATTCCCGCTAGAGGGCACTCGTAGCGGTGCTTGTCGGGGTCCCATCGGAAATCAAAGTTATTTCGTCCGCTTCCTCGCGGCCCACTTGCGAATGTTTAGATTCAAGCTGCGTATGAGGAGCAGGACTTTGGCTGAGGAAACTCGTGAAAATAGCCCCCACTCCCAGCTACCCGTAGAAGTTCATAGAAAGTTATAACCGACTTACAGACTCGCACGCAAACACGCCACTTACTCGGGGCGCCCTTGCATCATATTATTCCCTTACACTCCAACTATAAATAGTAAATGAAACTCCAAATATTGATCCCAAAACTGTCACAACTGAGTTAACCGAAAATATGTGTTTTACGAGTCAGTTATAAAATTCGAACGGCGCTGTGCAATTTTAAAAATACAGGCAAATAATGATATCTCCGCGATTTGGTTTCATTACTAAAATGTTTTATTGAATTCATGAAGTCTAAATGGTGAGAAAAATTCACTTTAGAATTTTTATTAAACTTGTAAAGAATGTCTAAAAAAGTATATTATACATAAAAGGTTTAAAACTATTCAAGTATAAGTAGCTGAATTACAATCATGTTGGAAACAGTGGATAACGCGTCGCAGATATATACGCGGCAGCAAGAAAATATATTATCGCTAAAAAAGAATTAGTATCGTAGTTGTATTATTATTGTTTACATCATTACATTTAAAATAAAAGTTCTTGAATTATAACGGACTTTAGAGTTATTTAATTAAATTATATAACATTGACGCTAATACTGGTGACCTCCACGTTATAAATTAATTAAATAACTCTCAAGACCGTTAAAATCTAGGAACTTTTTATTTTAATAGATGCCTTTAAAATTCATGAGTAAGCATGTAAAAAACCTGTAACACAGCAAAATCTCGTAATTTGGACAATGATTCTTTTGAGACCTTTAATGGCTAATACCACATTTGTTAATATGTGCAAATAATTTTTTTTGTTAGGATCACGCACTTCTCTAAATATTGCATCCTCTGATAGTACATGATTTTTAGAGGGTTTGGATATCGGCACTAGAATCCTGGTACAACTTGTTCTTAAGTAAAATGAAAAATAGAAGAGTGTTGAAAATATTTAATCATTGTCAGGATTAAAGTTTTCAAATACGAAAAACAATATCTTGTTTTTTCTTGAAAGTGCAGCTATTGCGTATTGTAATCGCGCTTCGACACTCGTAGTTATTTAAGAAGCCAACAAACCTCCATTGCCCAGATTAGGTAATCATACCATGTAAAACATTTATAATCATAACCTCCTGCCTTGAAAAATAGCACATAATAATTAGTATTAGCGTCAATGCTATATAAATTAATTAAATAACTCTCAAGTCCGTTAAAATTCAGGAACTTTTATTTTAAATGTAATGATGTTAACATCAATAATACAACGACGGTACTAATTCTTTTTTAGCGATAATATTTTTTCTCGCTGCTGCGCGTTATCCACTGTTGTCAACATGATTGTAATTCCGCTACATATATTTTAATTTTAATTTAGCGTAGAAACTCATATTTCATGTTCAATAAATAAACTGTTAATTTTTTTAAAAAAACTGATAATTCAATATTCCTTGTGTATAAAAATAATACTTGATTTCAAGGAGCAAGGAATAAAGTATATTCAAACACTTAATAAATAAAATTATACATTTTTCAAAGATAGGCACCGTCACGTTAATTTCGGTTAAATAATTTGAGTAAAATAACTTTTATCCTGGTAAAATATTTTTATCCTGGTGCAAAAGTGATATTCTCTCTTTGCTGTGACAGCTGAACCAATTATCTTGTGAAGATCAAGGTGCATGTTGAATTATATCAATCAAGTATATGCTGCATAATCTTTTGATCGTTTTCTGCACACCCGTCACACATGAATCTTAAAAAGTTACATACACGTAAGTAATTTTTAAGTTCACAATCCAAACGTCGTGGCTTAAGTTTACTTTCACCATGGTGAAAACTCAATTACTACTTATCCAACATATATTCCAAACCTTCGAACAGTAATAATTGTTGTTGTTTTCATTATAGTGTCACCTGATGAGCAGCCATCTTTACGGGAAATACTTTGGCAGACTGTCGACGTATTGTTCGTAATATATCGTAATACTATACGCTGTCACTGGTACTTCAGTCGTTTAATTAAATTTACATATGTGAAACGAATCTTCTCAATAAACGTTAAATTTGATCTTGTCTCTATTAAACACGAATTAACAAGTTTCATTTTCACGTTTAACTTATTACTGAACGTTGCTTCACGTATATGGATGATATTTCTGTTGTCGACATTAATACTTCCGCAGGCGACAAGACTAAATTTTTTTGTGATGTCTCAACGGTTCATTTCATTAAATTCAAAAGCAGTATTCTAATTAAATGTTAAAAGAAGTCATTAAAAATATATTCTGTCATGTCTAAATTATGAAGATAATACTCAATTAATTAGTGTTCAATGAACAACATAAATATTGTGCATTCCAGAATTACTGTTTACCTTAGAGATACATAATTCATCCTTATCGTTTGCTTTTTCTCCTGAATAGTCTTAGTTATAACTTCTTTGTAGATTTAAATTGTGTGACAACGGTATATAAAATTTCAAATGATAAAATATGTTGACTATAAAAAAGAATAAAATAGGCTAAAACGTTGTAGTTGGCATTGTCATACCAACTTTTAACATTTAATTTTTATTTTCCAACATACTTCATTGGCGAAAAATAATAAACACTCTTCAGCCGATACTGTCAGCTCAATTGAAACTTTATACGTTTAATTTTATGTCACATTTCCGAAAAGTCTAATGACGACAGGAAACTCTCTCCGGGCCGAGATATATCTCATTGATAAAGGTCCAAAGTATAATCTTAGAAAATTGCGTTGGAGTTTCTTACCTAGCAACTGGAACACTTTGACACAGTATTTAAAATTACTTTCGAAGAGTGGTAAATTTCACGCCACATTAGACCATTACTCTTGGAAAGCAATAATCTCTTGGCCCCAAACTCGAGAGCGAAAGCACATCTGGAATGACTCCAACCCTTCTCACCCATGCCCCTTCTTTTCCGACGTCGTCATTGACGTTGTTGCCAAAGCAGTCACGTGTGCGACCTAGAAAAGTTTTCCCTCGATCTGCACCCTCTCGCGGTTGTAAAACATTATCGGCAGCTGCTGAGTCGTTCCGGAATCTGTCGCCCATACCTGGCACCGGTGATCCGGCAGCGTTTCTCGTGATAACTACCTCCGTCTTGTTCCTTGCAAGCTGTGGGTGGGAAGAGGGAAGAATGCGAGAGGGTGAAAACGAATTATTGGTAAAGCTTGGTGGAAATAGGAAACTGACCACTCTCCCTCACCTTTTCCGGAATGAGATTGATTCTACTATACACCAAAACTCTGGCGTCGAGACTGACTTACATATTAAATACGAGAAAATAGGAATAATTTGTTGACATATTTCTAGTCGTTTTAATATCATAAACACACTAAAATGCCAGGGTAGTAGTGTAAAGAATGGATGGCACTTCAATAAAATATAATTATTGCAAGAGTTTTGAACCTTTTCCCGCAAAAAAACCCAACATAAATAGATGTTCATACTGAACGCAACAAGCAATACACTCCTGTTATCGACACAATATGGAACACTTATTGAATACAAGATGTCTTATGAGTAATTAACTTTTAGTACACTTCCCTTTCCCTATTCGAATATTCATGCGCCTTTCCTATTCTTATTTTTTTAAGATATGCATCTCACATACCGAGTAATAATCTGAATTTAAATTTCAAAATAATTCCGCCTATAACAAATAAGTTAACTGTCCAAACCGGTTGCTTCTGAAGTTGTATAGTTGAAGGACAAACATGTTAATTCTTACCAGCGGAATACATGTCTTACATATTGAATTAAAATCATGGTAGCCTATAAAACCCAAGATTGTTGTAGCATCAATAGAAACATTTAGGATGCAAATGTAGAAGGCAAAAGCCTACTTTTGCAATTAAAACCTAAATAATGAAAATAAAAAATTAATAAAAAATATGATTGAATATTAATAATAAAAACATAGCCAAATACAGACAAAATAAATGATGATATAAATACCACACAACGTTTCTGGGATCCTTGTCCTTTCCTTCAGGTGCTAATAACAGCCTACAGCGACGCAACGGCACTCGTCAGTTTACAAAACTCAAAAGTGAAGAAAACTCGAAAGCAATGATAGAGCAAAAGGGTTAGCGTCACAATAAGGTAGCAACGACAATGGGTTTAGCGTAATAATAAGGAATGGTTGCAATTGTATAGTCTCTTAGTGTCTGTTTGTACATTAATTGCTATGATGTTTGATTTAATGTGAAGCATCTCTGATATGAATCTGGAGTTGTACCTGGCGTCAATGTCTAAAATCTTAGAATTTTGCCAATGAAATGTATGTTTCTAATTGATGATATGTTTGGAGACTACGGATTGTTTATCGTTGGGAAGTTTGATATTAAACTTATGTTCCCTGATGCGAACGTTTTGTTTACCCTATGTAGCGCGAAATTACAATTAGAGCAAGACATTTTGTAAACTACACAATGTTTGCTGTATGTGTTAAGTGGGTCCTAGTGGTTTCTAATAAAGTAGGAAAGAGTATTAGTAGATCTGTAAATCATGGGTATTTAATATTCTTTAAAAAATTTGGACTAATTTGCGATGTAGAAATATGTAATAGGGGAGTACGAAAAAAAAATTGGATGGATGTGTTTATTAATAAAATTTGAAGGGTACTCATTAGAGATTTAAATGGTTCGGACAATATTTATGTTGAGTTGATGGAAGTTTGTGTTAGAAAGTAATATAGCTCTGATTATAACATGATATATTAAACTCTCTTATGGTTAGAAGATTAATAAGGAAGAAAATTAAGAACACCCCTTGTGTGGGTTTGTATTCATTGGTATTCATTAGTGAGAGAATGGAAGTATTTAGAATGGATACGGTGACATCAAGGGAATTAAGAGAAAGGTTTATTTCAAGTTTATAGGTGAACTGTAATTTGGGATTATAATTACTGAAAGTATTGGCTATAAAGTTTATTTGAGAGGAATTAACAATACAGTACATGTCTTCTACATATATGATGTAGCAAAGAGGTTGGAAAGAAAGTAGTGTGTGACAAGAATTTTCTAAATCTCTCATGACTATCTCAGAAAAAAATGGGGTACAAGGGTCCCTGTAAAGATTGTGAGATATATTTATTATCACCTATTTTTTCTGTATTTGGCTATATTTTTTAATATTAAAACCGAAATAAATTGAAAATGAAGCTATGATGGGAAATATCATCAGTCACGGTTAACGCCAAAAGTTAAATGAGTTATTAACTGAATTGTTTTAATAAACAAGTGTTCCGGAAATAAGTTTTTGGCTATAAAACACAAGAAAATTTCTCGCCCTATTCGACGTTTCACCCCTAGTAACTCAGATTGGTTTTATTTCAAGTCTTTTTCTTGGTTACGTGTGTGTTATGCTGCCTCGAGAAGAACTTTAATTTCAAATACGATTAAGTTGGCCATAAGTGTTTGCATAATTAGCCAGGGAGTTAAAATTTATTTTCACTCGTCGTTCACAATCTTTAATTGAAATTTACTTCGAAGATCGGATAATGCGATAGTAATTTCTGACATCCTTGGATCTATATGTATATATCATTCAAAAAAACAAGTAATGTAAAGTTTTATTTTCCGTACAGTGTTAAGTAGAGATATACATAAGGACTCAAATTGTTATCATTATGTAACAGAGCAAAATTAGCGATTATATTACAGTTACGGCACTACCTATTGCGTTCTGAATAATACGTTTTTTTACCACGCGTCGTTTTCAGATACAGTTCTAATTTCCAGCATGGAATCTGGTCAAAATGGAGAGGAAATAACCAGAACTTTAGTAAATAACAGTCATAGATCTTTAAAATGTTTAATGCAAACTTTCAGAAATGTTTCTCGTCAGTTATATTATTAACTAGCTGGGTGCCCGGCGTTGCCCGAGATGTGCAAAATATTACGAAATACGCTGTCTTCAATAAAAAAATATCAATTTTGAACATTTAAGTATTGCTTTTATCAAAATTCTATGTATCTTCCAGTGCGTATTGCAAGATATAATTGGGAAACATATTGGCCCCTGATCCCGTGAAATATTCCACGTCAAAAGTCAAGTTATTTAAAAGAAAATTAATGCCATGAATTTTATAACCTTTCATAATAAATTATATTTATCACTCGATGTGGTATTGGTAGATTTAATTATACTTATTATTCAATCAAAATATTTTTGCTCAGCTTCATTTCTCAGAAATTGAACATCTACAACGACGTTCCCAAAAATGGAAAACAAATATTGCTATCCTAACCTCAAATTTTTGTTTCACGACACAAATTGCACGCAATAATTTGTTTACATTTATACAAATTTATAGAAATACGTTGCGTAGAGTATAATTAATTGTACTTTTAATTCAATTTAAATGTTCCTATTTCTGTACATACCTTTGACTGATAGTGCATTAATTGAATAACGACCATAAAAACGTTCGGAGTTCCGTACCTCATTTTCAATACTTTTATAGTTACAAACATATAATTCAGCAGTCGTACTTTAGACAAATCTTATTATCTTCTGAAATATTATACAGGATACAATAGTACGTTATATAATGAAATTTTAAAATCTCGGCCGACACATATTTGAATGTACTATAAGGCGCCCTAACCTCAAATTTTTGTTTCACGACACGAATTGCACGTAATAATTTGTTTAGATTTATACAAATACGTTGCACAAAGTACATTAATTGACCTTTTATTTCCATGTAAATGTTCCGTGTTCGATAGTGCATTAATTTAATAGCTATAAGATACATAGAATTTTATTGCAAATGTCAACAAACATACCATCGTTATTCTTTACAAATAGAATTCTCCGTGAATATTGCAACATATAATTGTCAGTCAGTCGTACCTTAGACAAATCTTATTATCTTCTGAAATATTATACAGGATACAATAGTACGTTTTATAATGAAATTTTAAAATCTCGGCCGACACATATTTGAATGTACTATAAGGCGCCATATTGGCTTTATTAAATATAGCGGCGGTAATCAACTTTTCCAAATTAACTTTCCACAAGGATGGTAAAGTTTTTTTATTACTATTCGATGGAGTATTACTGGAAAAAATGTTACTTTTTATTCAATCAAAATATTTCAGCTTTATTTCATTACGAAATACAGAACTATATTTAGGAAGCGTCAATGTCTTGAAAACTTATGACGTCATCGTCTCGCGCAGTAATTTAACACTAATTCGTAACCTATTTCATTTATAATTATTTCCACGTTTATTCTAGGGGTTTGTCACCCCCACAGTACCGGTTCTAGATTTTGGCAGAATATATATACCAATTTTTGTTGAATTCTGTCCACGCGATAAAATTTGTATAAAGAACAACGTAAATACATACATACATACAAATATACATCCTTTTTTATTATATAGATTGATAAAATATCACAACAATCCTGTTGATTAACTAGTCAATATTCGAATTTGCACCATAATACTAATTATTTTGTAGAATCATTGATTCGGTTACGATATGCAGCGTCTGTAATTAGATTTGTGTAACGTTATTAAAGCTGAAAATTGCACTACATAACGTCTAGCACGACTAGGAATAGATATACTGTTCCAGAATACATACACTCGCATATTTTCTTTTTGTCCCTTAATTTATGATCGTTATCAACAATTATAGAAGCACAAATGTAAAAAAAAACACGGGTTTCTGATATTTTATTAGTTCATAAAGTAAATAAGCTCGATAGTAGATCGATTACGTAGTGTGCTTCTTGCGAATACGTTGGTTGATCAGAGGTTTTACCAGACTGTGGATAGCGTCGGCACGACTGCTCCTTGCGTGACCAGCGCCGCAGACATTAGCATGTGCAGCTATTAATAATTCAGCCGTTGACGTCCGTAGCAGAATTGCTCGGAGAAACTTGGCCAACTCCTCGGAGTAATTCTTACCATTACATCGATTCTTTGCTCCTTCGTCAGCGTGCCGAATGGTAATATACGGAATTTTCTGAACTAGAATAGTATTGACGTAAGTCAGACATATACGTGAGACTTTATATGATTATTATTAATGGTAACTTATTATAATGAACTTATTTTACATTAAATTGGAACTGAATATGTTTGAAATAATAGGACGTTACTAATTTCCTTTCCCATACCGGTGTGGAGTAAAATACACTACTGTAAAATGTTCTTTATTCTTATCATACATTCATTCAACATATTTGAAGTAGATAAGTTCACACAGTTTATAAAATAATTATATATTTCATAGTTTACGTCTTCTTACAGATTGAATTAATTGACATTTGATGCAAGGAACTTAGTATTTATTAACTAAGAATCCTTAATATAACAATAATTTTATACGCGTTGGCTATATTTTCCCTAATAATTGCAATATTGCTCCTTATATGATCTAACGACGTATTTTTTGCCTAATAAAATAAATTTTTCGATTAAACTGTGATTTATGCAGAATCATGGTTTTAAACTCCCTGTTTCTCATACCGAGCTATCTTTTCTGAAGAATTGGCGCCGACTTAATACCTGTGAATCGCGTCCATCTAGCGTACTGTCATAAAGCGATTTCTTTATTCTGCATAAATCACAGTTTAATCGAAAAATTTATTTTATTAGGCAAAAAATACGTCGTTAGATCATATAACGAGCAATATTGCAATTATTAGGGAAAATATAGCCAACGCGTATAAAATTATTGTTATATTAAGGATTCTTAGTTAATAAATACTAAGTTCCTTGCATAATAATACAGGCAAAAGAAGTGATCATATAAATACCAGACAACGATTCTGGAAGCCAAGCTTTTGAGTTTTGTCAACAAAACTCAAAAGCTTGGCTTCCAGAATCGTTGTCTGGTATTTATATGATCACTTCTTTTGCCTGTATTATTAATTTCTTATTAATAATTTTAAATCAGACGTAAATTTTTCATTTATACTTTGGAGAGAAGTTAATAAGTTGATAGAAGTTGATGATTTCTGTCAACTATACATTAAAATTACATTTGAACTGATAAGGGCTATAAGTATAAATGGTTGATCCGGACATTGATTTAATAATTGTAAAACTTCGTTAATTAGTGCTTTTTTACTCCATTTAGAGTAACGAAGATGTTGAAATAATATTGATAGTTAGCATCAAGGCTACAAGTATAACGAGACTACAAGAAATTTAATAATTTATACATTATTCTCATACCCTTTGCCATTAAATAAATTTCAAGCAAATATTACTTTTCCAAAATGACTATACCGTTTATCGGGGACTGGGGAACCCGATTAGTGAATATATTATTTAATAATTAAAAAATTGAGAACTTTTATTAAAATTACAATCGGAACCTGTAATTTTCTAAGCTTTGTAGAGCAATACCATACCCACTTGTGTAACAACTCCACGACAGGAAATTTCGTAACACTCGCACCACACACACACATATCGATAAATCCATCTAACATTTATGTAATACTAATTAGAGACCAGTAATGATTTTAATAATTGGATTGTTAGCGGTACCAATTTTTCAAAGACAACAATGTGTCGGCGGGCTTGGTCGTGGCTTACAAATGCTTTCTGGAACGGAAGTCTGTGTGATATTTTAGCCGGGAGAAGAAGTGAAATTTGGAGAGAACTAACAGCGTGGCCTAAGTATAAAATTCAACCGAGAAAGTTACAAGTTTTTAAATCCAAGTATAAAGTTTGGACAGCTAGATACTTTTTTTTAAAAAAAGAGTTATCAAAGATTTGCGCCACATTAAGTTTCCTACGCGTTCTGATATCAATATTTGTTACATAAAGACAATGTGTGACAATATGTCTGTCTGATGATCCGGAGGTGCAGCAAATCCAGTTTCCGGAGGAAAATTCAATAACTACGACCGTGTGTTTGATTATCAAGTGTAGAGTCAGTGATTCATGGCCTTTTTAGTGTAAATTGTGTGCCCGAGACCAGAAATCTAAGTCTGGTACCAGCCGAACATTTCTGTAATTAGAAAACAAGTTAATTAAGTTTGTAAACGATAGTTAAAGGTATTCGTCAGATTTAGTTCGTCTCGTATTAGTTTTGATTGTTAACTTCTTAGTTTATAAATTCTATGATTGTTCTTTACTTATCAAGCCCAGGTTATCACTTTTTCTTTATTCATTACAATATATATATATATATATATATATATATATATATATATATATATATGTATATATATACAGCAAGTTGTTGTATTGAGGTGTAGACAGACTATGTGTAGGGTTATCCACATAGTGGAAACTCCCCTCTTATAGCATAGGAAAGGGATTTGAAAGGGGGGATGCGGAAGGGTAGAGGAAGGTAGCCAAGGGTTACTAGGGCCCCCGGGATATGGTTTAAGGATCCTACCCGGCATTCGCCTATAGAATTGCAGGGAAAAGCCTAGAAAAACCTGCATCAGGTAGGTTGGGCATTGGGTACTTGTCCCACGCCCTTCCAATAGCGGGAGAGGAGTTTGCTGTGGGGAAGCAGCATTCCCTTCTCCGTGCCTCGGCCAGTTTAGGAGGCAGCTGGCCGACTATTCCAATGGGAATAGCGGACAACTCTTACCGTATGCCCAAGGTCTGTGACCCCGGAACATACACCTGCTGGAGAGTGGTTTAGAAGACTGAAGATATAAATATTATGAAACGTAATACGTTTGTGTATGAGATTGTAAATTATCATTTAACAAATTCCGGTTTATAACAAAAGTTCTACAAATTTTCAAATACAGCCGACAATATTTGACAATTCTCGCAAGAGGTATTGAATCTCAAGTAACGATAATTAGTTCGAGTATGTAATTATAACTCGTAACCGCACGACTTATTAAATTTGAAGTGCCCGGGATAATTCAGCAAGATTTAATTCTCAAATTACCATCTCATCGAATTGAACCATGAGCTTAAATAGTTCTATTCAGTCAGGGTAGAATGATGTTTATTGTATGACAGCTTTAAGAGTTGGCTGACTTTCCACTTCAGGCTGTAGCGAAAACTGTCGTGACGATGGCGGCTCGCGTGAATCTTTGAACAGTTACGTTTCATGGAACAGGCTGTCTACTTATATTCCTCGCGATAGAAGGCAAATATTATTTCACTGACAGATCCTCCAATTATCCTTTAAATGTTTTAGACTATATCGAGCGTTTAAATGCTACCGCCTTCCGTCGTGTGGAACAATCAAAATAAATTACTCCCGCTACTTAAGTTGTTGTATAATCACTAAATAATAAATTTCCTAACACCAGTGATAATACATATATTAGTCAAAAATGTGTTCAAATATTAATATAGTACTGATATAAATGAATGAAATTGTTATAAAAAAGCCCAAATGATTTATTTTATTTTCAAAACATGAACGAAACAGAATTGACAATAATGAAAAATTATCTGGCACTATTAATAATATAAATAAACAAATACGAGGCCTTAAATCAGAAAATTATGTTTCTTAACGAAAATAAATGACGTTTTGTCCTCTTCTCGGAATAATTTTGTAAATAAATAATGCAAAGTTTAGTGGCAAGGTTTTTCTGGCCCGCCTGTTTTGGTTGCAACAGGCAAGCCAGAAAAACCTTGTCTCTAAATTGCTTTGCAAAATTTCTTTACAAAATTATTAAACTCGAAGAGGTCCGAAAAGAAAACGAAACGTCGTTGATTTAATTTTTTGCTGATAAACATAATTTGGTCATTTATATAACAGAATTGGTCTTGTAAATGAAATCCTTGAAAGTCTCAAATAGTTTAAAAAATTTAATACTTTTCATCAAACACTCGATTTGTTGTTAATTACGTAATTTTCAGCATTACGAAAAAACGCGACAGAACAAAGAATCTAGCATAAGGTGCAGATATTGTACGATATAAACTATCCATTCTACTCCAGCACCTATTTTATATTTCCTTCTTCATTACCCCTTAAAAATTAGCCACGAAAGAATATGAATAGTTTTTTAATTGTAGGTAAGCCTGAAATACAGATTTTTCCACGTTCAATACCAGATTTTATGGATTTTTTTCTATCATAGTTTATGAATTAAACTTCGCCAAGATCTCGATCAGAGCGTTAAATTGAATATATTCTGTTAACATAATAATTTACGACTTTAAGGTAATTTAAAAGAAAAAAACCTTTTACTAGAAAACTCGTGTGAGGCTCGTATTTCCGCCAGTTTGTGATTTATAACGATTTGTCTGGATACAACAGCGTAAAACCTAGTGATATACACGGCTTTCACTCCTCAAGATGAAATGACCCAAACGATATAGTGGTCACCGCCACAGAAACGTCGTCATAATTTTTGCGCCGCTGGAATTCTCTGAAATTCCCGTCATCTCCGGCGAAGTTGAGTATCTTGGAAGCGTATGATTCTTTTTCTAGTTTTCCTGCGCTGATAAACTTTTTCTTTAAATTTTCTGTTTAATTTGTCTAAAAAAATACAATTATCGAGTACTTCGCTTCTATGCATATAATTAGGTGAGATATAAAAAACAAGAAATAATATTAATGATATATATGAATATGTATTCTGACTATTGAGAAAACTAATAAATAAATAAATATCAGCCAATTTTAAGTCAGAAATATTAATTTATTGATGTTAAATTTAACGACGTTTCATCGCTTATTTTGCGAGTTCATCAGGTTCAAGTTTTAAACTACAAAAATAAATAAAACAATTACAATGATTAGAATAACATTTTTTAAGAAACATTTGGCAGATAACAAAAAATATAAATTTTGTTATACTTACAAAACTTTGATAGGTCATACTATACTGACTGCCGTGGCCAAAATGTACAATTTAAAACGAGAATGACCAGTAAAAATGAATTTACATTGGCGTAGTTTACAATGATACCATAATTTGAAATTATAAGAATATGTAAATTAAACATTACAAAAGCAAACTGTCATAATTTTTATTCAAATTGTTAGTATTTTTTATGTTACTAGCCGTTTTATATGTGATTATATATAACATTTCATTCATTAATCTCGAAAATTAGTTCGTTTCCCCGTTCAAAATTAATACTTTACACCAATATAATTTGTGATTGTTTAAATAGACAAAACAGGTTAATTTTGAATGCTACTATTTATATTATTTTTGTGTTTTTTTAATTGACGCTTGGTTTGGCCTATGTATGTGGTTTGCCAATACAAAAATTGATTTTATTTGATTTTATTATTTGTGTTGTTATCAAGCAATGTAAGGTAAAACTATGAAACTATATTTTTTGTTTTCAATTTTCAATAATATTGTCAGCACTACTTACCATGATTTGATATTATTATTAACACGTAAAAGGTGAAAATTGTCGGTTAAAAAAGGAATAATATATATGTCAAATTACTTGATGTTTACATTAATTTCTTATATAGAATTTGAAAACCCACTTCTTGTCATTGCACATGCAATTAATATTGAATGTCATTAATAGCAATGTCAACTATTAATATTATTTTCAATATAAAATATATTTCTGGAGTGAGAATGAAATATATATGGTAGGTTATTTTCCCTGATTTACAGTTATTGTTCCAAATTACGTAACTACTTGGAGGAAGGGAATTTTGCCAAAAAGGACTGGAAGAACCGTTTTTCAAATCATACGCAGCGATAAATCTTTATGGTTAAACAGTAATTGATATTCAAGTTGGAAAAATAATTTGGTACTTTCAGCACGGTAGAAAATATATAAGAATATTCGACGTAAGGGTTATCAATAAGAGTATCTGAACAAACTCTGTTGTCCCGCATTATTCAGATTTTTCAATTAATACTATGATTTTATAATGTTATAGAGTGATAAGCACTGGTAATTAATAAATGTGAAAGTAATCCAGGAGAAGTCGAAACAAGATCGCAAGTTAAAATTCGAATCAAATATATTCTAAATCCTTATCGGCCGTACGATGTGGTTCACTTTTCGTCAGTTTTGTTCTACCAACCATGGGATAAACAAGACTGGCAAAAATAAATAATGAAAGGACGTTATTATGTAACAGTCATAGAAACTGTAGTAAGATGATCTGATACTTCAGTCACGCCACATAAAAACAGTTTTGAAATGCTACCGTACATTAATAACACTGTCGAGATTATCTGTTGGAACGCGGGTACAGTGGCTATTAGCCAAAGTGGTCGATATCTCACGGCCGCTGTAAAACCATCTACAAACACAAATACAAATGCACGCAACGCCCCGCCTACATAAAAGAAGTCACCAGAAACAAATTAATGCAACTCGGCTGATTTCATTAATTTTAACATTTTTTTCCCTCTACGTATTCAAATCAAAGAATTTCATAGAAACTATTCTCAAGGTTTATTAACTAAAAGAGAAGCCACATTGCTTTAATTCAAATTCAAAAGAAAGAGTGCTCAATGTATTGACTTGTTAACATTTTCAAAAAATATTATCTTTTTGTGCATCGAATATAAATGTCATAAAATTCAAGAGAAAAATTTTCCAGTGACAATATATTGGTTTGCCTGTATTTGTATTGAACCTATTTGCGGAGTTTACGATCGGAACATGATGACGAGTTAAATAATTTAAATTAAAAGTTTATATTCAAAATTATAGTCTCGGGAGTTTGTAAATATTTATTAAAACATTCTAATGATAAATTATCTACAACACATATTCGATTATTTATTAAAAATTAATACACGTAAACACCTTGTAAGAGTTTCTGAAATTTGGTAGAATGGAGTTGCAAAAAAAAAAAGGTTTTCAGCCTCTGAGGTATTTATTACTTTAAGAACCTTCGTTGCACAATGGCCGATTGGTCATCGCGGATTTTCCAGCGTAATGCATTGTGTTCTTTTAGTTTCATTCAACTGGACGTTCTTCTTGCATTGTGTTTCGCAGCGTTATGCAATCTTCCTGCAATAAATTGAACACTTATTCGCACGTTAGTGGATAAAATATTTGAGTTCCTAAAAGAACACTCAGTCGACACAAAACTATTTTGACGGAGATTTATATCGTCCCTTCTCCAATGACCATTTTGTAAACGTTCGTTGTGTGTAAATGCGTGGTTTGTTTACGGAAGATCTGTCTTAAAGTTTTGTGGGGCTTTGATATGCGTTATTTTTATATAATTAGTGCTAATAGCAAAGATAAATCTATATCTATGAACCTTGGTAAATACGGATTAAAATATTTTACTAATAATGACAACCATATTCTTAAGCTTGAATATGTCTTAAAATCTTTAATTTTGTTCTTCAGTCATTTCAAAATACAGAGAAAAAAATCGAATTGTTATGATACAAGAAATTATATTCACGATTCTGATCGATTTATCAGTTGTATAACCTCAGATTTAGTCAATTTTGCAGTTTAATATGCCTATAAACATATTACCTTAATATAATAATATAATCTGAGTAATCTCTTGCGATACACTCACGAACTAGTTTATGCAACACATCGTAGTTGTGCAATTATTAAATGTATTATTATAATGGTCAGCTATATCTTAAAAAACATGAATTTTTAATTTTTTAATTTATTCCAGGTTAAATAAATTAGAATTCTATTCATAAAATATATTATATAATTTTATTTGGTTCCCATGGCTGATACGGAGCTCGTGGTTCTATTTTTAGCTGTTTTAAACGCTGGAATGAGTAAAAGTGATAAAGTCACTTCAACTAAAGAAGTATATGCCATTATTAATGGGATTAGAAATGGTTAGAGTAACTTAACAAAAGTATAGGACACTTCAGAGTTTACTATTAAGTACAGACAGTTGTTTTATAAAAACCTGTATCGTAGTGAAGTGCCAAAGATTGAGTTTTGAAAAAGTTTTTATTTACGTCAACTTTGTTTTATTACAATTTAAAATAAATTTGTTCTGTAATTATTATTTGAATATTGCAATACTTGGTGTTCATAAGTCACACATAATTAATGTCCTTGAAGTTAACATTTAATGATAATGATGGTTTAAATTCATAAAAGATTTTTCGTTAGATAATATTGGCTATTCCATTTCCTATGACTGTAATTCAATAATCGACAGTCTGTAACAGCATGGATTGAATTTAGAAGGTTTAGTTTTTGTATATCTGTTACAGCTCTGATTCGAACAATTTTTCCTCTTGAAGACGACCTGTCTTTAACACTTCCAATATTTTGATTTTTCTTTCTCCTTTATTACTTTCTTTGAGAGCATTGTTGGGGATGGTAGAGAACGGTGAACTAAGAGTTACGAGAGGGTATTTAGAAAAAAAATACGATTTTATAAAAGCATTTTAAACGCTTAGATTATCTCTTAAATAGCTGTAAATCAAACCGCACCATCCTTTCAGTCTTGCTACTGAACAACCGTACAGAATTGTCTTGCAAGAACAGTCCTCAACCGTACCCTTTGTGCGATTGGCCTTTGTGTGACAGTGCGACTTGCTCAGAAGCTGAGCCGGGACATATTCTATTCCCTTCCCCAACTTGTTGCATCCTCCGAGAACTATTCGCCGTTTCTGTGCGAGATTCCTGACCTACGAGGCGGATGCGTCGCCATGATACGGGGGTGTTAATCTGGCAGCATAAGCTGCACAGGCAGATTATCATTAACGCGAAGGCAAGAAGTTGTTGGCGAATACGTGAGGCCGCAACTAAATACCTCTCATTACTGTGCCTGCGACATGGCGCCGCCATGTTCGTGTTGATTATATTCTCATTTCGACAAGCCGTAGTGTATGTGCTCGATTACTGCCTTTATAAATTTTAACATTCATACATTCTTTCTACTGAGATCAAATTACGTAAATTACATATGACTCACTGTATAAACTAATTTAATATAGTTTCCATGATATTCAGATAATTAGGGATTTATATTGCAATATTTCTCATTATTTGCGAACAGACACAAAATATGCACTATTGTAGAAATGGAATATTTTCGTTGTCGGCTTAGACTTGGCTACAACAAATCATTTGAACTATTTATGTTTTCTAAACGCATTTACATATAATTTATTAATCCAATCAAATGTAATCCACTATTTTTTAATTAGTTATTTGAACTATGAGGACCAAAATATAAGCATGACAAAATATTGAAATGTTAGGTTTATTTTTTTAGTTCTTTGGTTGTGGCCTGTAATTAAATTAGTCATATCAGCTGCGTCTAGGTACTCAACATAGTAGTGAGTTATATTTTTTTCTTACTTATCAAATAGGAACTGACTACTAATGATGTAACGATTCTGTGGTCAACATAACAAATATTATTAATAATTTCAGAAACCCCTATTTATAGGCAGTCGACGCGTCTATATTATCATACTCGTCATAGTAGAGAGTTGAATTCATTTGAGAATATTAAAAAAAATTGTAATCGAAACGAATAAAAAAGGTATCTTATCTACATTTTCTTTGTGTGGGGAAAAGTAGCAATATATAACTTTCGGAACCTTAGGTAGTTGCTGCAATGTTAATCTAGGAGGAGCCGCGTCCCTTAAGAGCAGTTTTTGTTAATCGTTTAGTTATGTTTTAGGGAACAATATAAAAAGTTATACTACAGACAACTTACACTAATTCAGTCATGCAGCCGACAGGGCCAAATCAGTACTGACAACGAAACGAGGATAAATGGAAGAATTCCTCCATTAAGAAAATATGAGACACTCTTACACTTGTGGACTGCGGATATTATTGCAACACGGAACGCCGCCACAGTTCAAGGCAGACGCCCTTCGTCATACTCAGGTGTCACCAATCCAAGGACACCACTATCTCGACGGTTACGTGAGCGTTTATTCTGAGTATAAAATATTTCTCCATAATGACATATATCAACTTATAAATAATTTTACAACTAAAATTCATATTAGTAGTTAAAACTTCAATTTAGTGCTCATCGTAAACAACGCAGCGTTTATTACAATCCATTTTAACTTATACTAATAAAATGATATATGAGAAATATTTAAAATCTCGGTATATCTGCAATGCTTGGGAACTTTATGTATAAATCTGATGGTAATTTAATTTTAATTCCGTTAATGAAAAATAATGTTCAAATACTACTGTGCCCAACTGTAGTTTTTTTAAAAATGAAATTCAAACCCTATGATTCACGTATTTCCAAAGTGCCTATGAATACTTTTATTTCTTGAATTATTGTTAAAAATTATTTGGGAAATTGCATGATATTCTAAGTTTTAAAATTTGATAACTTTAAATTTACCAATTAACGGACAACAAATTCATTTTGTTTGAAGAGATATTTCTAAACTATATTTTTGTATTCAACCAAAACATATTCCTTACCACTCAAATTTTTTTATTTTCTAAGAACGAGATTTATAAAATAATATTTTTAAAAAATTCGATCATATCACTAATTAAAATATCTAACATTAAATTAGCTTTAATTATAATTTACATTGGTGTTAGTGACACTGAAAATTAATAATATATAATAAAAAAGGAGTCAGTTAATATAAAATATATTCTAAAACACAAAATAGGTGAATATAATTTTGTAATTATCAAACACAGTGATTAAATGATCAAGTAACGGTACAACAAGATTTTGTTTATAATTAGTTGTTAACTGACCGTTATATATTATAATTATAGTATTTATAAATACTTATAAGTGTGTTGTTTTTATTTCTACCTACGTTTATGGTACAGAAACTTTGTAAGTAATATAATTGGCCCTGCAAGTGACCTGCTGTTCATGGTTTATTTTTAATAAACAAAATAATTTTCAGCTACCTGAAAATAGCTGTCTTGCTTAATGTGCTCCTCGTAAAAGTGACTTCACGCTCTTATATTGTGGCACAACTGAAAATAAGACTAACGAGATTTCGCAACATCAGTTCGAGTGCATACTTCGCTCGTAACTCGAAATGACAGCTCTCCTGGAGCAAGACCTTTCTCAGTGATGCTGTTCATTACGGAAAAGTCCTCGTAATCTGAGATGTGAGTAATTTCGGGAAGCGTCTTCTATTTGCCTGCCGTCAGATAGTTAATTAACTAATGCCGTGTATTTCATGATTAAGGTTCGTCTTTGACGTGCAGATGCCTGACGCTCCACAGCATATCAGACGTACGAGACTGGAGACCTACCAAAACTCACTGTCGTAAAGGTTTCCAAACTTTCGTTAAATGTTTCTTTACTGAAAATCAAAGTTAGGCGAGCAAAATTTTATGTCACATATGATGGGCCCAGTTTGCGACGTAATCATTCTTTAAGCACTACTGCCGCATTTCACACTTCATTCGTATAATTTAAAATAAAACAATATTATTCGAATTATAGCAGAAGAATTTACGAATAAAGTAATAAACGTATTTCTCGTTCATCATGTTCATTTTGTAATGATTAGTGTTAGTGTTATATGAGCATGTTGTGTAAAATAAGAATTTACATAATAATTGTAGTATATGAATTATGATTTATATTATTAAAGAAACAAAAACAAGTCAATTAAATAAATTATAATTTAGATTAATTTCAGGTACAGTATGTTTCAATCCAGATGCGGACCCTCATCAGGTTATCAATAAAGATAATAAAATTATAGATGTAATTATACAAAGGTATTAATTAATAGTCAAAAAATATAAAAGACAAGAAATGACAAAGATAAATTGTATAAACGTTTTGCAGATTTCCCCTCATATATTAAAATATTATTTAATAAATTCTTCCCTTTTTATATTATTTGACAGTTCAAATACATTTGTATTGAATCTATAATTTTATTGTTCATATGATGATGGTCTATATCAGGACAGAAACCATTATTAAATTAAAATAATTAAAATTAAAAATATAACGTCTATACAATTATTAGATAAATAACAATCCAAATAAACGACAATAATAAGTACTTAATAAATTTTTATTTATCTGTTAATTTTTTCTGTCAGATGCATACTTATTTATATAATTAATAATTTCACTTAAATTTCTTTAATTGCCTTCTTGAATTATTAATAATTTAAACAATTATTATTATAATTTTGATTTATAATTCGTATGTGACGAATGCAGCACTTAAAAAAGCTTGAATAAAATGTTAAGATTTTCGTTGGTCTTCTTTTATTGTAAAATTTTACTGATTTCAACTCTAATAAGATTTTAACTGTCTTTTACTTGTTCAGAACCCAACCTGTCTCATACTATTTCTAGCGCTATATATTATTGTCATTTAAGGAACAAAAATCATAAATAGATCATTCCAAGAATATAAAATTATTTTCACATCGATACTCCCCTGGACATCATTTTGTATGAACTGTTATAGCGTTCAATTTATTTGATATTCTCTGCTTCATGAAAGTGATAAAGTGGCGGCTTTCAAAATATACGCCAGCACGTGTGCTCCTGCCATTCAGGATTGATTTATATTCGCGGTTAAATTAAATAAAGTTGTGCGGCTATGCGAGCAAAAGAGTAAAAAAAAACTTCCACCCTTCAATTTTGGTTTAGTTATTGGCAAACGTCAAAAGTGGGTGTACGATCGTTATTTGCAAACTGTCGTTGACATTTTAACGAACCAACTTCTGTATCATGTCCTTTTTATTTCTCAGTTTACGCAGTAGTTATAGTGAGTAACGATACTTTAATAGGAGAATGAACTAAATAACGAAAGCGTAAGGAACAAATCTAAAACCAACAGAACTTTTTATTTAAAAATCGCTTAACTATGTTAATTTATTTACGTCATATGGCAGCATTATTTTCAGTGTCTGCGACCAATTGATTCATCTAAATAAATGAAATACTACTTTTTCCTGAATATTTATTACAATCGACTAATTTCAGTATATATTTGTGTTCAATTCATCACGGTAACCAAAATCGTCTAAAGTCCAGTCTGTCCTATTTTTAAAAGGAAATGGTCGATATCACACTGCCATCTGTTATCTGAAAATGGCGAGAATTTTAAAGCATTTCTTTTTATTCCTTTACACAAAGATACAGCTAAACCGATTTCTATTTAACTTTTTGTTATATACATGTTTTTTTTAACAACAAGGAACACCAATCCGCCATAATGAAACAAAATGGCAAACTTTTTCTCACTTTACAGAAAATATGCCGTACGGATTTTCTCTTAATCAGTGAATAATTTCGAGGTTTCTAGTTAACATCTCTGGCTCTTTTCTAACTTCAAATACTCTGGCATTAGCTAAATATTTACTGTTCAGAATCATTTTAATTACTTTTCAAATACTTCATCCTTCATATGTACTTGAGGACTACCGACCCTTGTTTGCATCACACGCCAACCTCCCACGCGTGCGAAACGCCACCGCTGTCTTGAAAATAAATTAGTCACAAGTAAATACGAAACAAAAATTATTTATTTAATTTTTTATGTCCCCACTAGCAAACACCAAAATTCATACCATATATTCGCGTATTTGTGCAATTATTGAAGTACCTCGTTGTAAATAACTTCATGTTGATTCAAATTATTTTAAGGACAACAATGTTTGCAATTAAATAAACATCAAATTTGTCTATTTTCCGTAATTTAAAACAATTTGCATATTTTATACTAGTTATGTGCTTCATTTATACACACAGCTCCAACGTTACAATTACCTGAGAATATTGTAATTAATAATACGTTTCATATAAGTTCAGAGATGAAATTCTACTTACACCCTGTTAATTCAGAGAAAACTGAAAAGAAAGTAGGTGACTTTGAAAGTCTGCAGGTGTCGTAAGACCTCGATAAAAAGGACTAGACCTAATTCAAGTGGCTGTTTTGCTTCCTACGTTACTTACATGACACGTTTGGCCTTTATAGTATGATATACATACAGATATATGTTTAATGATTGACGCAATACTTATTTTGTTTCAATGTTCTTCGAAAGCCTAAATTTAATTGATTTGTTAAAGAATACTGAATTAATTTATTTAAAAATACTTAAGATACTAAATTATATATAACTTCCAATGAAGGATATGAATTAAGGAACCATATTCCCTAGTTTACATTTGGCACAAATTATTACACACTAGCTGTGTGCCCGGCGCTGCATGTGTACTTATTTACATAAACCCAAAAAAGTATTTAATTCTATATTAATCCTTAACCAATAAGTGATTAAACCTAAATCGAAATTTTCCTAGTTCCGTACATACTTTCCACCGACAGTGCATTAATTTAATAGCTATAAAATATATTCAATTTTATTGCATCAATCCCAACAAACATACCTCCGAATTTCTTTACGAATAGAATACTTAAATATACTCCTTGGGTACTTCAAGATATAATTGTCTCTCAGTCTTCAGACATTACGAAAGATTAAATTGAAGAAATTGTTAGCTACATTCAAAATGTAAACAAATGCTCGCCATATTGGAGTCACTAATATGACACGAAAATTAACTTACATTTTCCGCAAGGATCGTAAAGTATTTCGTATTGCTTTTTATTATAATTCGATGGAGTATTACTGGGTAAAATTATACTTTTCATTCAATGTAAATATTTCTTCTTTATTTCATTACGGAAAAAGGAACTATTTTATTTGTTCGTCTCGTAGTAACGACTCTCTCTCGCGTGACGTCACGGTCTTTTGGCGCGTGGTAATTTAACACAAAATGATCACATTTTTTAATTATAATTCTTTCCCCCCGTATGCTGCCGGTTTCTCCCCCCCTCCCCCCCCCCCCCCCACAGTACCGATTCTCGTCGTTTGAAGAATATGTGTACCCATTTTTTTAGTTGAAATCTGTCCACTCATTTAAATTTGTATAAAGATTAACGTAAATACATACATACAAATATACATCCTTTTTTATTATATAGATTATATAATTTATAAACTCTTCAACATTTATTTGAAACTGTACTCCCATTTGCAACCATTTGGATTCGTGTTTTGTTTTATTCAGTGCTCGTATACCTACTCAGAGTTTTAGAACCCTTGATGGCAGCATGTATTTTATTGCCTCTTGAGCTTTTGTTTTAGTTTCTAACGCAAACGATAGAAATGGCTGTTGATTCGAGCTTTTAGGAGAGTTGTTTTGCTGGTCTAGTGTGGGTGCCAGAGGTTTCACAAGTTGGCTGTTGACGGATTAGCGATGCCTTCACTCCTCCTCCCCTCGGAATGCTGGCGCCCACGAGGAGAGGTTGAAATATTGCTATAGCAGCCCCTGGGTGAGTGTGTGTGTTGGCAAACTTGTCAAACTTGCTCGCGGATTAGCGCCGGGTCTATCGGCGTGTGAGGCACTAATATCGCGAGTGCAGCTCAAACTCTTTGAAGTGTTGCCGATACCAAATATCTTATAAGCATCGCGTCTTAATCGAGTTACGACTTGGCGAGAAGGCTTTCAACATCTGCCTCGCTGCTGCTAGCGACAGTGTTTGTGTGTTTTGCCGGAAGGATCTAATCAGCACGACCATGACGAAGGCTGGAGGTCCGTAGAGTCGTTTCAACTGGACAAAATATTCGAAATATTGGATAGAAGATTATTTACGTACAGTTTCTGAACTTAAAGAGGAAATATTTTTACATTTTTAATAATAATAATAAAAGTTTCAGTGAAAGTTCACCAAGATGGCACATCAACCGTTTCCTCACATTGAAACTTATTCTCTGATACCAGTCATTTTCTATTATTCCTAGCCTCCCCTGCACGATCTACTTCCTTACTTACTAATTCTGTTCAAATTAACTCTCCTAAGTAGTTTTACCTCTAAAACTGTACTTAAAAACCCTGAATTGTACATTTAGCCATTAACAGCTGCTTACTCGTCTCTTATACATACATGAAAACATTTTTCATCTTTGGTTAAGCCTTTGGCACAAATATTCATCAACAATGTATATTATTGTTAGGTTAATGCTAATGAATAACTTTTTCTTTAACGCGTTACATATACCTCATTTTTCAAGCATCAAGATTTTTTTTTATTGAATACTGGTTGATACCTTGTGGTTCTCCTACGCTTGTCAAACAAACGATGTTGCTAATCTACTAATAAATTGTCCCGTAAAATGGAAAGTAAATTGGGTACACTGAATTTTAAGTTTAACCTCTGAAAATGGGGGACGACAATTTAAGATAGTGTAATAAGCCATATGGATAATATTTTATACCAATTAAAATTACGTAAATATACATTCCGTACGTAAAGTTTTCATTCAATTCGAAACATAGGAAAAAGTTTTTATTTGGCATTAGAATGATCGCTGAAACAACAGAGGGGTGAATATATCTGTGATTGGATAGGCGAGAAATAATTCTGAATGTAAAAAAATATTAATTACGAATAAATAAACATCAGCCAATTATAAGTCAGAAAAAAAGAATGTATTCATGTAAAATTAAACAACGTTTCGTCGCTTATTTTCAAGCCTCATCAGGTTTCGGTCACGGCAGTCAGCAAAGATTGACCTGTCTATTAAAATTTTTTATCAACTTGAACATTTATGAAGTCGCCTTGATGAGCGACGAAACATTGTTTAAGTTTACATTAATAAATTATTTTTTCTGACTTAAAAATTGGCTGATGTTTATTTGTATATCAGTTTTCTCAATAGACAGAATAAATATTGAATAAATTACTTATATTAATTATGGTTGGAATATCTAAAATTAATAACTTAAATATATATATTAGTGTTATTGAATTCTGAGCATTAGTAATGAACTAAATATTGGATATTTTAGTCGTAGCGCCTATTCTGTCCTCATTTATTTAACATTATATTTATGAGCATCAATTTCGTGATAACTGTCAAACCAGACGAGGTGTTGCTGACTTGGGGATGCGAAATTTGTAACAGTTGAAATATCTTATCCGCATTGACAACTTCTTTGATGAATTGATCTTAAGAGCAAAGAGATAAGTTCAAAGATTGAAGCCTTTCCCGGTGCAGTTGTTCAATATATTGTTCTCGGAGTTCAACCGGGTTTTGCATAATTGTAGAACGCAACGTTTCGACGACTAAAAGCTCTGTCGTTATCTTCTTCGCCTAGAAGATGACGACAGAGCTTTTAGTCGTCGAAACGTTGCGTTCTACAATTATGCAAAACCCGGTTGAACTCCGAGAGCAATATATTGAAAGAGATAAGTGTTTGAATAAGTTATTTGATACAAAAAAAAGTCTATCTTGTTCTAAATAGTAATTTTTATATGCTTTAACTTGTTTTAAGATCGGATATTTTTCCCACGGTTGAACTCAAGAGATTAGTGAATTATTATTCACGGGATGGCGTGACGTAAGAATTAACGTCACTTAACTTTAGGACACATCTTAATTTGTTGAATTTTCTTTTCAACTGAATAACGTTGATAATTTACTAATTTGGAAAAAATTATTTTATCTGAAATAAATAGTGTTTTGTAAGAAAGAAATATATTTAATTGGATTATTAGCGATTTTAGCATTACAATACCTTCTGAGTTATTTTTCACCCACTTTACTGTAAAACGAACAAATCCCCTGCCCATCGTCTGTCATTTTATTTCAATTGGGTGGATGACAGTATGATATTTCTGGAAACTTACCCTACGCTGTGTATATTAACGAAAAATATTTCTTAAATTTTTCTCATTGTCTTATAGTGAAAAGCGAATATATTAATCACCACAGACTGCGATCCATCCTTTAAAATCCCTTCCAAGCTATTAAAGGGGAGTTGCCACCATGTGGATTACCCTCATGTAGCCTGTAAACCTAAATATAAAAATTTTAAAAAAGAGGCACCTCCGCCTGTTTTGAGAGGTGTATGTTCCTGGGTCACAGACCTTGGGCATACGGTAAGAGTTGTTCTCTCTTCCCATTGGAACAAACGGCCAGCTGCCTCCTAAACTGGTCGAGGCACGGAGATAGGAATGCTGCGTCCCTACAGAAAACTCCTCTCTCGCTATCGGAAGGGCGTGGAACAAGTACCCAATGCCCGACTTACCTGATTCAGGTTTTCTAGGGTTTGTCGTGCATTACTTTTAGGCGGATGCCGGGTAGAATCCTTAAAACATAGCCCGGGGCCCTAGTTAACCCTTGGCGACTTCGCTCTACCTTCTCGCATCCCCCCTTTCACTCATTTTCCTATGCTTTAAGAGGGGAATTGCTACTGTATGGAATTACCCTATACATAGCCTGTCTACACCTACAACAAAAAGTATGTAGTTTTCGGAACCTTAAATTAATGTAATGTAAAGATAAACTAAGATTTAACAATTAACAAGTATTTATATCATTTTAGTTATATAGTTTCATCTACAGCATTAATGTCAAATAGTCAATTAAGATTAAAAATACATTTCCAAATAACAATTTAATGATGCAAAAAACAGAAGTATTTCCTTATTCATAAAAAAACTTGTTTTGTTGAAATTGTTATTGGCGAAAATGAATTAATATTTCCATTGGCGCGTCAATTTTAGAAAACTTTCTCCAAAAAATACAAACTTCATACAATCGTAACCTAGCTACAAATAATTTTTGTTCAAATTTGATTTTATTTCATTTATTTACCACTTTCCATTTGCATACCCGACTTTAATAACAAATAATGTGTACATTTCACATTACGAGTCAATTAAAAAGAACTTCTGAAAATTAAAAATGGAACATTTGCAAGTTTTTTTGACGTCTCTGCATTTAAAATGAGTGTAATATATTTACGTGAGAAATTTATGATTGCCTAGATATATAATACATATCGCTATAGTAATTGTTGATTTATTTAAACATCAGGGTACGATTTTCCTCATAGAGGTTCTGTAAAAGTTTCCCACAAACTGAATTATGTAGTTACTGAAGAACATCATGTTCGAGTTTTATAGGTCTATTAAAGATTAGTGAAACGCTTGCGTGTTAATGACCCAAGATTCTATCGCTAAATCATTAACATGATGTAAGCTATTGCTGTCATAAATTAATTATTCTGTGACAATTCGAGGTCAACTTACGTATTTATTGCTTAGACGTTCACGTTGCTCTTCAGAATCAAAATAGTACCGTTTTATATTCTTATAACTTTGGTTGTAGTAGAATTGTAGCAGAAATAAGTAGAGCTGTAACAGAAAGTTAAAATAAATAAAGAAACGACAATAAAAAGTCGACGATTCAAAAAAAATTGTAATCGGATGTTGCTGTGCTCTTTACAGAACCTACGATTGAAAGAGCGGCTGCTGCAGAGATCGGATAAACACTTGAAGCATCAGGACAAAGTCAACAGGAGCTTGGAGGGAACTTCCTCCCCGAGTTAAAAGCCAAAGTAACTTATTTCATCATAATATTTTCATTCTCCTCGGGGGAGCTCCAGTAGCGAGCACAGAGGCTTTCAAGGAATAAACCTTCAACTGCAATCATTCACATGCCTTGATCTATAAAAAAAAACCGTGGATGCTGCATGGCAGAAGTAGGCCTAAAGGGAGCTGTCAGTCGACTTCAAGAAGACGCGTGCCTGACCCAAATACAAACACCACTTGACCATAGAAACATGTTGCTGAAGCACAAAGCTTTTATATTCGGCACAGCTCTAAAGTCAGGATGGTAAATAAATTTTCAAGGGTCGGTGCGTGACTTCTCTAGAGGGGTGGCAAAGGGAATAAAGGGGACAAAGGACAGCGGTCTTTAAAGGGACCACTCCAGCAGAGGGGCTTATCAAAGTCTTAATGCACTCCACTTGGCAGTGGACTAATAACTATGCCGGAACACAGACACCAGTAAGAGAATGAAAAAAACACAGTTCTATACTGTTTATACTCTCAACTCATAAGGATTTTTTTGTAGCTCTCTAAAACGTACAGAAAATAAAAATTATCTTAGTCAAAACATAGAAGTAGGAAACTTCACATAAGATTATTATGTTCTGAAGTACAGACTATTACGTTTAAAAGATTCTCATTATTTAAGCAAAATCTAGTGTATAATAAAATTAATTTCAAAAATAGAAAATTAGTTAACCAATTTCTATTTAAAAACCTTTTCTGTATTTATACAGAAGGTAGGAAGAAGGCCATGAACTGTTCTTCATAAGAAGTGAAGTAAAACAAAAAATATTACGAATCAATGTTATTTTATTTTCGAATTTGTAAATCGGAGATCATTTGATATATTTGTTAATTGCACCCCGTTATACAGAAGTACGCCTCTGAATTGTTTGTTTATATTTCTGTATGATGATGATTTCCGAACTTAAATGTAATAGCACCTACTTTATAGTTTAATATGAACGCTTGCTGTTTCTAGTTAATACGTGGCAACATTTAAACATAATTAATGTAGACTATAATAATATATGCGGAACGAATGTGAATTGTACCATATTATATTGTTATTGGAAATTTACATAAAACATTAACTTATACAATTATGAGTAAAGAAATTTATTTTTGTTTTGGCGTATTTCATTCACAGTTCAGTTCTTGATCTTCATGGTTTTCTGTAACATTTAATTAATCACATTTAACGTGTACAGTCTTGAATTAAATCTTTTTTACTAATTTATTTATCTTTTGCAAATGTTTTAATTTACATAAAACAAAAATATGATAATTGCCATAAGAGACATTTAATTACTGACTAATGCTTAATCCTCCAATAATACACTTTTTTATTGAATTATTTACAGTCGCATCAACTTCAAAGGTCATTAGTGACTCATTAATTGGTACTAATTTTGTCGTGGACTAATTGACGAGTTTCTCACACGTACACATACATCCTTGCCCTCGCCTTGTTTCGATCCCGGAACCTCTGAAACGCTGACCCCTACACCACAGGAGGGTGGCAGACCATTTTTGTTTTTATAGCTTATGTAGTAATGTTTTTTAAAAAGTTGTTATTAGTTGTTGTGTTCAGTTATAAAATGTCTACCATTCGGTATATGAGTGAACACGTACTCCTGTGCAGACGACATTATCCCGCACTCTCTTCTTCAACACAAATCTCAATCCCTTTCACCCGCCGTCTGATTCCCTTCCACTTCATTATACTTTCAAAAGACAAGTTACAGGGGAAAATTACCCGCGTACATGTTCAACGTAGCTGGGAGTGTGGAATGGGGTAGACATGAATACTAACAGGTATTTCTTCCGTATCTTCTACTCCCAGCAACGGCTATCATTTCTTGTTCGGCCTAGCTCCTTGTTTTGGCGTTAATGTTCCGCCCCTACCTCCGACCACGAGGCGATATAATTTCGAAGGGTTGTCGGCCTTGCATATCTTAATGCGGGTGCTATCCTCAGGCTCGCGTGTCTGACTTGAGTGCAGGGCAACTTGAGTTTCGCTGAAATAGAACGTAACCGATGAAACAGAAAAGCTTTAAAGCTCCACTAACACGCAATTGCTCATTAGCAAATTATTTCTTGATGAAATTTTGATATCTTATTCACATAGAAATCTCTGGCATTCCAGTACATTTCCGACATTATTATACCTTTATTCTGGTATTCGATTTACTAATAATGATAAAAATAAATTTCTTATAACATTTGTTACTCCCATTCATTTAAAGAGATTATTATTCAATTGAACGAAATTTCGGTCTAGACCTAATTTTCCAACGCGTAAAGCGGGATAGTATCGGATAGATTCTCGACGATAAATAGTTGCAATACTTGCTGACCCTTTTTTAATTCTTATTATTATTACTCTTTTTATTCTTTTATTTATTATTATTTATTTATTTTCAAATTGTATAAATTTATACTCATAACTACACTATCCTCATTCCTCTAACTTTCATATATAAAATCTTATAACAGGACCTTCTGTTTCATAAAGAAATTTAACCTTCTATAGTCACGTCATTTGCCCCTTTTCTCTCCTCGTCCGAATTACAAAAATAGACGCGATAAATGTTTCACTGATTTAACCTAATTCTGATAGTGTAGGTTAAAACTCGCCATTAAAAAAGAGATTATTGGCTATTAGTTTTATTTTTAAAAAGTTAATCACAAATCAACATTTTATGCTATGATACGTCGACAACGAGTGAACAATAACCAAAAGTTAGCGGGAATAAAATATGAATTGTACCATTTTTTATTGTAATATTTATTATAATTGATTGAAACGGAAAGAATTTTTCTACTTAATTTTATAAGTTAATCACCATTTTTATGGAGTGAAAGTTATCTTTTTGTAATCTTTTTGTAATCCACACACAAAAGGAGCATAGGAAGGGGGGATGCGGAAGGGATAGTAAGGGCTAACTATGACCCCGAGCTGCAATTTAACCAAGAAAATTTTCTCTCCCTTTATCACTTTGGAAAATTAATCTCTCGATGAATATAAAGATTAACTTCTGTGAAAATAATTGAATGATAAAACAGCCAGTAACAGAAAATTAAAAATATTTTACTTTATTAATTAATTAAATTACGCAAAGTGTTTTTTCGATCCTATGTGAACAGTCTTCGGGAAAAGATAGAGTAACAGTAAGTACAGAGATATATACATAATAAAGGTATATTTTAAGAAAAATAAGAATTACAATTATAAAGGTTTCATACAAATTAAAACAATTTTTATGAAAATTTCTTTTTATTTTCTTTGTTTATTTATTATATTTTCCTGAAGCGGGTCCACATCAGGACCGAAAAATGTGTATTTTAATTAATGAAGAAAAAATAATATTTTTAATTAATGAATACGAAAGATAGCCAATTCAGACCTTTTTGTCTGAATTGGCTATCTTTCGTATTCATTAATTTCAATCAAACGTATTTTTATTTTATTTTAATATTTTTAATTGTCTGTTATTTACTGTTTTCTGATCAAATATATCTGTTATAATTTGATATTCAATAGTACGTTAACACAAAAAGAATGCATATTAATCACAAATGTCAAAACCTAGGTTGTGTGGAAAACGTTACTCTGTATCTATAGGCCAGAAAAATCCATTAATATAAGAACGTCCTTTAAACATTTTTTCTCACTAAGATAATTATAACTATGTGGACAAACCTAAATTACTCATCAATGATTTTGCATTTTATTCTGAACATATGTAAAAATTAATATAACGTCTTTCAACCAATATAGTTGTTCCAGATTTTGTATTGTATGAGTATATAGTCTATGTATGGAGAGTAATCAGCGTTCTGGCCTCTCGCCTCTTATAGCATAGAAAAGAGACTGAAAGGGGCTGTACGGATAGGGCAGAGAAAGGCAGTCAAGGGTTGAATAAGTTCCTCGGGCTGTAGTTTTAACGATCCTACCTGCCAATTCACCTATAAGTGATGCAGAGTAAACCCTAGAAAAACCTGCATCAGGTTGGGAATTTGGTACTTGTCCCACACCCATCTGATAACGAGACTAGGGTTTGATGTGTCATGCCTCGGCCAGTTTAGGAGGCAGCTAGCCGACAATTCCCATAGGATTGGAGGAAAAATATTACCGTATACCCTAAGTCTGCTCCCCGAAACATACACCGCTCAAAACTAACCGAGGTGGCTTGGCTTATGGAAACCTTAAATCATTACCGGAGAGTAATGAAAGGTTGCCTCCTCTATCTCTCCATCTGTAAGAGCTGAGAACTGCTCCCACAGGCTTCCTTCACTTTTGGAGTAATAATTACGTTACAACTGTGAATTTATTAATAAATTATCAACATAGAATTGAGAATATATCGACACAAGAGAACTAAAAATATCAAACGGCAATATAATTTCTGTATATTATTTTGAATTTCTTTAGTACAGTATCAATAACTACTACAGATCTTAATCTAATATTACTATAATTACGTCTAATATTAAATTGTGAAATAGTTGATATATTTTATATTTTCAACATTCAATTTTCTGGAAATGTGTTTCTTAAACAGGTTATTAAATTTATATTTTAGTAGTTATATTTAACAAATTATTTTATGTCATTCCTTTTGTATAAATTAATTACTAGTTTTTGTATTTGAATTCCGTTGAACGTTGATTGAAAATCCGTTGAGATAAAACGTACCATAACTGATTTTTATTTGAGTTTAAAGTGGTCTTGTATATTCATTATAGGCAAATAAGAACAAAATTTTTTATATAATACTTGATCATTATTTTGTGTTCCCTCATTTCTAATTCAAGTAGTTTCCTACTGATAACAAGATTAAGAACATGGTCGCTAATAGCACAATATGTTAATGCGACAGTAAATACTTTATTAAAAAATATTACTTTTCATAATATTATGTAGTGTATTTCAAAACGTGTTTTAAAATGAAGATATTTGCATTTCAGATAAGGATATTAATGCACGGAATGTTTAGAAGCGAATGTAGTTTTAAAACGTTGAATAGACCATACATAAGAACTGCAGCAATTTTTAAACCGAAAGTGCTCGGGACGACTGTGCAGCAGTGTAGTATAAGTTATTGTAGGCAAGGAGTGTTTGGAAAGTTAGCGAGGGTTTGCCTTGAGAGTCGTTTCTCCACGTGTCTCCCGGTCATGAAGACGCCACGAGCAGTAAAACGGCAGAGGCCTCGGGATACATAAATACGTAAACTGCTCGAAGAGTGCGGGATAGAAGGATCTTATCGGCTGTCTGATGGTAGAACCAACAGAGAGGCAACAACAATTACTGTGCCTTTGTTCGATCGATAATAACAAAATATTACAATAATTATTTTATGGTTAGAGCAATTGTATTATTTAGTTTAAAGCTGTTTTGACCAATCCGACCTCTCTAACCCAATTTATCTTATTTTTTCAATTTTTTCCGATTGTTTCCCGTGTTGAAAATAACTAAAATAATAAATAATCTAAGGAAACGAGCATGTTGCATGGAATTTTAAACTACGACAATAGCAAAAAATTCAATTAGCTGAAATATAATAAATTTTAAAATTTTGCTTCAGCCATAATTTAATTCGAAATCCATTGTCATCTGACATTAGACGTCATATTAATAAATTATAACTGAAATACAATAATGTTTATATAATTATAGTAAAAGACAACATTGATAGTTGTGTATACTGAATGATAAATGGATGTGTTCTTGTACCAACCAAGGCATACAGTTAGAATAAGTGTCAAGGGTAATTCTAATACTATGCATATTGGGGCGTATTATACACTGTGTTGAATGATGATTTCCAGGAAAAATCCAAAAACTGCTGGTAAAAGGAAGATGAACCGGAGTACATAAAATAGATCTCGGCTGTTCTAATGATTTGGATATTCTTCGAATTCACTTTTTTTATACAATGTACGTTTGTCTTACAGATTAATACGTCTACGTACACTCATTAACCTAACGTTTCGCGTCTATATTAACTTACATACGTAATACTCGACCAATTATATAATGGCACTTCGTTAGTCTCCGATAATGGCATGTTATATTTTATTTTGTTAAAATTACTAATTAATGTTCACTAAGTAGTACATTTATCATTTCGTCGAATATGACTGTTATGCTGTGTATATAAAACGAGGCTAGTAACAAAAAAATAGTATCAATGGGTTTATTTGAAACATGTCAAGTAAGAAGCTTTCGACGTCATCTGTTTTCTTAATTACTTCACATTCATCTCAAAATAAACAGATACACTTAAAATAAGAATTTACTTCTATTCTACAATTTTTTCACATGGTCAACAACGATTATATTATTTTTTTGACGAAATGACAAAACTTGACGAGAGATTTTAGATTTGAGTGTACTAAATTTTATAATAGTCTCCCTCCGGCTCTAATATTGTTTCTGTCTAACTATTCGTTACGTTCAATTGAAACGTCTAACTTTTATGAATAACAAGATTTGACTAGACAGAATTTTCCCATGTTGTTTTCTTCCGTGCATTTTATTGTGATTCTGAACGAGAATATATCGCTTTATATTCTGCCCACAAACCAATAATAATCCATTTTCATGTCTATCTGAAAATTTCCGTTCGTTGGTTTGCTTTGTAAAAGTTGCCCTTTACGTTTCTGTGTGCTTGGCAGGAATAATTAAGCATAAAATAAATACCAAAATTCATCTTTCCTCAGAAATTCATAATTGAATTCGTAACCTTGGATATTGCAAATGCTATTCGATTATGTTCTGTAGAAGTTGTGATGGTATTGTACTAAAAATTCATGTTTGATTATATACAAATGTGACTTTATTAACTATTATATTAAATTATAATTCAATATTACTTAAAAAAATTCTTAATATATTTTTATCTATGCAAATTGCTAGCTATCATTTTCTAATGCAAAATAATTACAGTATTTCTGGATTTTAATGAATGAATAATTGCAATGTTTGCTTACATAACCTTCCATATATTAGTGGAATATTTCCCGGTGGTTGATGCCTCCCCTGCTCTGTGTTCGTCCGGTCTCGTAGTCAGATTTCCTGGCTATGGGACATAAAGCTTTTCCCCAGCTTCTCTCGGTTTTACGGTGTGTTTTACATGCGTGCAAAAACAATGGTAACATCTCATCAAGTCCCAGCTGAAGAAGAAGGCTTTTTATACCTCGTTTCCCCATCTGGGAAACGTCATCACCAATGTAGTTGTTTTTTAAACTCTCTAGGTTTTCCAGAAGATAGGCACAGCCTTTGTTATTACAGAAAAATATTTTTTTGAAGTGTGTATCTCCATTCAAGGTTGGTATTTTCTTCGGCAAAATTATAAACTTTGTAAGGAAACTCGCTATACAACTAAAGTATCTTCGTACTGATGATGAAAATTAAAACTTGAAAAGATAAATGTTCACATGTTAATTAAGATATAATTTTAAAGGAGAAATATTAAGTACTATAAATGATTAAATACTAACAAATACAACTGTATTTTACTTACAATTCTATGCTTGCCGCATTAGTATCTTAAACTTCCCATCTTTATCATATATTCAACACATCGTTGACAAATCAGTAAATGAACGGTTATAACTCACATTTCTTGATGGATACGAAACACACCGTCCCTGTATTTTGTAACTTACTTTGTATCACACAATGGGGATTCTGTTTCCGTAACCAGTTGCAGGCAACACGGAAGTTGCGTGATCAGTCGCCGTTAGACATCCAGTTACACAAGTATCTGTCCGAGTTCATGAGACAATAAATCACAGGTCCCACCTTGAGGTCACCAGACTATGCAACCAACTATATAGGAAATTGATATAGAAACCAGCAACAAAGCTCCTGCTGATGAGCAAGCTACCAAAGTAGGATAGTTTGTATATCCAACTGTTCACATTGCTAAATCTAAATTCTTAAAGAATTATTTATCGTTCCGCATCTCTGATAAATATGTATATCCAACTGTTCACATTGCTAAATCTAAATTCTTAAAGAATTATTTATCGTTCCGCATCTCTGATAAATATGCCACAAACGGATCTCAATATTAACGCGATAAAAAATAAACAAGAAAAGTTTCTGTGTTTTACGAAACGAATAAGAAAAGTAGTTTCGAATTAACATCAATTGTCGAATATTTTAATGATAAAGTAATATGTAAGAAACTTATGTTATGATAATCCATTGAAATAATAATTTCAGTAGGACTTATAGTTTTGCGGCTCTGAAACGAGAAAGGCCAAGTTCGGACCATCATCGACCTCAGGTAATTTAAATACGGAATTAACCTAAAAACCGAATTTCTATTACTAATAGGTTGCCTAATACCAAAATACATATTACCGCTGAATTTATAACAGGTTTTATTTACTGCAAAAAAAATATAACGTGAGACAGGAATATGCAGTTAATCTTAACGTTGTTTTATAATTCTCAATTCATCTTCAGATCCTCTGCTGACTAAGTCAAGCGTCTCATATTGCAACATGTCTTAAAGTTACGTAATTGATATATGAAGATAATTAAATTACACACAAACCATAATTCTATACTAAACCCGTCAATAGTCGTATAAAAACTCTGAATGAAGAAGGAAGAATAGAGGGCAGAAATTTATTGGCATCCTTAGTTTTGGTTACAGATAAAATTGAGTTTCGACCTTATGATGGATGCTGAGATCGGTTCATTTTTCTTCTAAAAGCCCCTGTAGGTAGGATTACAGTCACTTATCCAAATGGATATTTTACTAAACTACTGTTCCTACCTCGTAGATAGTAAAATTTCTGTGTTACCCTAAAGTAAAGAGAATTTATTAATTTACTGTAAATTTAAACTAATTAACGTATTATATTTATAATTTCATGATAAATATTTTAGTTTATATTATACGACAACATTTTGTTTCCTCCTTAAAGGGCATTAATAATAACTAAAACCAGTTCTGAATGGTGTCTGTTACACTTTCACTCCCAGATAATTTTGTGGATTTACGATTTCTTCTGTATACATATACTATCCAACTTGGTGACATAAAACTCAGATGTATATATGCTATTTAATTCCGTCTATCACAAAAATAATCCGCTAATTTTCAAATCTAGGAAATTAAATCACTGTGTTCGTTCTGTAACTATGATGTAAACTAATAATTATGGACTAACGTTATGTGAAAAAAATGCTTAAATAAAACCAATTAACACTCTAAGGTCAAATATCCATCTTTTCATTATTAGCCTCTTCTAATAAAAGTAGCTGTCAGTGTACTAATATAAATTTTATCAATATGTTTATCAATTCGTCGGCCTCAACCCGGTGCCAAATTCGGCTAAAATTTTATTTTTTCGTGTACTTTGGGTAACAAAAGAATAGATCAAAATTAAAATGAATTATTTAATTTTGTTTACGTTCTTCATCACTTTCTTCTAAACAAATACGTTTCCATACCATATTAAAGAAAACTTTACTATATTTCGTCTTGTTAGTATTTCACTAGGTGTTTTACGTTCTGAAGTATTTTAATTAAAAAACGAGAATAGACCTTAGGCATGCGGTAAGAGTTGTCCGCTATTTCCATTGGAATAGTCGGCCAGCTGCCTCCTAAACTGGTCGAGGCACGGAGAAGGGAATGACGCGTCCCCCCAGCAAACTCCTCTCCCGCTATCGGAAGGGCTTGGGACAAGTACCCAATGTCCGACCTACCTGATGCAGGTTTTTCTAGGGTTTGTCCTGCATTTCTTTAGGTGAATGCCGTGTAGGATCCTTAAAATATAGCCCGGGGGCCCTAGTTAACCCTTGGCTACCTTCCTCTACCCTTCCACATCCCCCCTTTCAAATACCTTCCTATGCTATTAAAGGGGAGTTGCCACCTTGTGGATTACTCTCATATACTACCTCATATGTTACCTAAAAAGAAATCGTCAATTTGAAGATTTGGATTAAACTTTCTCTACATGTGTAGTACATGAAATGCACCCTTAATCGTACGATATACTTAAAATATAATATGTTTTTAAATATCATGCAAACGATAACTGATTGAGGAGTTATGTATAATAAAATGAATGAGGTTCTTCAATTACATGCAAAATAAAATAGAGCTCTATAGTAATTACAATTTCTTGTAAGAAAGTAAGTATCGTGAAATTAAGTTGAAGAGTTGCGAAAAATTATATTTAATGTCAATTCTATATTTTAAGTCAACAATATAAGAAATATTAAATAAGCCTTTTCAATATTTGAATTGCATTGTAGAAAGGAAATGCGTTCAATATTTCTTTTGTCAAGTCAAATAACTTTATCCACAAATAAAGTGGAAATTACAGAGATTTTATCAGCTAATACATTGGTCATTAAAAATTCCAGACTGCCAACAGAGTTAAATAATTTGATTGCTCAAAGCTCGCCGGTAAGAAGCCGTGAGGCATTGCAGGACATAGACCAGATGACAAAACTCTAGAAGTGAGTTTAAAGAATAAAAAATTAGCCATTTCAATTTAAAACTAAATTAACAGAGAATACACCAAAGACTAAAATGAATGAAATATTATTAAAAACTTTTTATAAAGACGCTTTGATTTCTCAAGAATATATAAATAATAAAATAACTTCTTCCGCTCAACAGGAAACATAAAAAATTTATGACTAAAATTAAGAACATAGGGCATCAATAATATATTTAATATTTATAAAATATAAATTCTTTCAATCATAAAATTATAAATCTTATCCTGAAAACTGAATAATTTTTGCGATATTTCTTGGAATTCCAGAACATGTCCGTGAAATTTCGACTATTCACAATTTGATTGATAATTAAATTTATCAGATATAATAACAATGAAATATTGATGAACTTGAAAGAACAAAATTTTAATAATCCTGGTGGTAAAATAACTTTTTAATCCATGCTATGACAATCCTTTTATTTTCAGTCTGAGGATGGAAAACTGTCAACCGGATTTTAATTCAACCTAACCATGGCCTTTACGGCCTGATGCTTGAGGAAGCTTCTATATTCCCTGATATTTTGATTTTCTTTAACATACTAATTTAAAAAAATTATATTCTCAGTCCATCATTGAATAAATATGTAAAACGTTTGTAGATGTTTTTGATTTCTATTTTAACATTATGGGCATGTCACATTTTTATTTTTAGTCAATGACTTTTAACAGCCCCAGGTAGCTGGAAAAATATTTTATTTTATTAATATGAATTAATTTCTAAGTAAAACCGTTTTCAAAACGTGTTATATATTTTTATTCCAATTTATTGTGATCAAATTTGATTTTTACGTGTAGAGTAACTTACTACGTTTCGTACCGTCGTTTCATTTTGTAGTAGTTTTGTCGTACGGAATTATTACTTTGAGAAGGACAATATTTTTTACTTTAAAAAGTTACTACACTGTTTCTAAAACTTAGTTAAGTTATCAGCTACATTAATGAAACAATCTGGTATGACTGTTGCTATTTCTAGAAAAATCTAATATTACAACAGTATCATCATTTATCAAGAGAACCCGAAGCTGAATAGTGGTTTAAATTCATGAGAGTTATTACGACGGAATTGCTGAGCGTGGGCGGAGAGGGCAGGGAGTAAGAAGGAATTACCCTTCACAGATTGGTGTGGTGTGATGAACTGTGCAGCATTTACGGCGAGATTGCTACTTAGATGGGGGTAGCAAGAACAACAAGGGAATGGAGGACGTAAGCCAGCCGAGGCTGGTGAGCGTTGTCCGTTAACAATGGCTCACACAAAGGGCAGCAAGGTAGGCAATGGGAACACGAGCAGCTGGTACGACGGCAGACAGATTTACCTTGGAGCTGCACCCAGTCCTTATAATCCAAGGAAGAGCGTAGACCCTTCACGCTACATTGCAGCTCATGAACGTCTTCAGGACAACAATGGAACATAATGAGAATTTGTTCGAGGTATACAGCAGAACAGTATGGATAGCACTTCATTGTCAATATTCCTACCATTCGCGAACTTGGTACCCGAAAACCAAACAATTTTTCATGTCTCAGAGGCCGTAGAAAAGACTGAGTTTGAAAAGTGGTCTTGGCCGGAAAATCTACGGTTGTATCCAATTTCTCGTCTTCGTGTTAAATCAAAATGCACAAAGTATATTATCTATATTAATACTGACAAGTTTTGTTACCATAGATAGATAGATAGATTTATTCACCATTAGCCTTCGTTTACAATCAGTTTTGTTAGTTAAGATTCTTTCAATTTTTTCGCATTTCAGATATGATTGGGAAAATACATTTGATTTTGACCTGTATGATATGAAAATAGCCAAGCGTCATACGTTGTAATATGACGTAATTTTAAGTATTAGGATTTTGAAAAAAAATTCACAATAAAGCGGTGGAGGTCAAGATGCAGGAGCCATCAGGTAAGAAAGTAGCATAGTTTTTCTGGCGACAGAAAATGTTAACACTCATGTTTCTCAAGTCTGTGTATTCAAATGTGTTAACATGATAAAAATTATCAGAGCTTTAGGTGAACAATTAAAACAATACGAGACCTTAATTACTAATTTTAAAAAGATTTTTTTTTTCGGTTCTGATAGGAGGGAAAGCCAGACAATGGCTTTGAAATTTACTCAAAGTTTATATACAAACGCTTTTTTCTATTGGAACAGTCGGCCAGCTGCCTCCTAAGCTGATCATGGGAATTCTGCGTCTCCAGGGAAAACCTCTCTCCGGTCATCGGAAGAGCGAGGAACAGGTACCAAATGCCCGACCGACCCGATGTAGGTTTTACTATGATTTTCCCTGTATCAGTTTTAGGTGAATTACCGGTTAGGATCCTTAAAACTACAGTCCGGGTGCACTAATTAATCCTTGGCTACCTTGCTCTACCTGTCCACGAATAGGGGATTCGTGGAAAGTTTCCAGTCCATTTCCTATGCTATAAGAGGAGAGTGGCTACTATGTATACATATATATATATATATATATATATAGAGAGAGAGAGAGAGAGAGAGAGAGAGAGAGAGAGATTCTGTATCCATCTTCTTCTTCTTTTGACGGACAGTATTGACATTAATAAAAATATTCATCATACTCCACTTCACTGAAGTCGACAAATTATTTATTTTTTTCTCATATCTCTCATTTTTTACAGTTACTGTTCACCACCAGAAGCCAAAAATCAAGAATGAAAAGTCGTTATAATATATTTTTATTATATTAATTGTTTTGTCCGTCATTTAATTTTTCATGTCTTGGCCAGTTCATTTATTTCTTGAAATTTTAACGTATGTGAGGTAATTCTAACTATTACAGTTTTAATGTTTTTGCACTTGCGTCGACACCGAGCTTTCACCAGGTAAAATAAATTATTTTACATGTAATCATTGCAATAGATGAACTGATGGGGTATGAATGAATATACATACATAACTCTCAGGAGAATATCGACAACATTTTCGTTATGCCCGACCTACCTGATGCAGGTTTTTCTAGGGTTTTCCCTGCAGAACTTTTAGGCGAATGCCGGGTAGGATCCTTACAACTACAGTCCGGGGGCACTAATTAACCCTTGGCTACCTTCCTATACCCTTCCGCATCTCCCCTTTCAAATCCCTTCCTATGCTATTAAAGGGAAGTTGCCACCATGTGGATTACCCTCATTTAGCCTGTTACCCTAAGAAACATTAAAAAAAATCGTTAGTTTAAAGTCATAAGAAGAAGAAGTTGATTTTCACAGTTTTCCAAAATGATATCTCGACAATAATAGACATTGAGCTCTTTATCTATAGTGGAAAGAAGCAAGTTTGTTATCACTGACAGATAAAACGGAACTTTTTTCGGAGAATAGAGAACTGTTATGTTTCACCGAGAGAAAAATAGAAGGCGCCCAACCTTCGCGGAGAGACGCATTCAGAATGGTGCAAAATAACGAGAGTATTTTGATCGGGTGAAGTAAAACAGCAGCCGTCGAGAAAGCAGCCAAGAAGCAGCAGAAATACAGCGCCGTATATTACATTAGAATTTTGAAATGTTAACACTACAAAAATCTTTAATAAATGCTTAATTGAAAAATAAATAAATAAGTTTTAATAATTGCGTTATCAATTGATAAACTCTAAGAGTCACACAAATAGCGCCGAACATTAGCATAAATATGACGAAATTAGAAAACAAACTTGAGCACATATAGTTCTACAATTTATTCTTTGGTTTTGGTATTTGTTTTTACCCATTTAAGGTTTTCATTTACAATCTTCGTTTAAATGCTTCGTTACCTCAAACATACAATATAAAATTATCACAAGAAAAGGGGATTCAAGTTTCAACTGCTGGCTGTTGAATGCGGTCTTATTTTAAGATGCTCTTGTCAACATAAGTTGAAGAGTATGATTTATTTGAATTAAAATTTCACAGTATCTTTGCTATCCAAACTATGTATTCTGCCAAAATAAACGTTCCCATCTACCGAATGTATTCAACTCGTCTTTAGTATCACTTGAGTTGCGATTGGGTCTCGTCTTCAGAAATGAAGAATATTATAACGTTTTTATGATTTATTTCAGATAGGGAATAATCATTCGCCCTAATATGGGAAAGTGAAATATTAATAATTCTTAGTGTTTTAAAATTAAAGTAAAAAACGTCTGTGTTTAAATTAAATTACAGGATAAATAAGAAGCCAAAAACATATGGGTGATAAAAAATTGATGACCTTATACAGAAACTTTTTATTTTTATTTTTCTATAGGAAAATACCGGAGAAGATACAAAAAGGTAATGAAACGTCGTTACAATATAAATAAAAAAATAAAAAGTGTCTGTATAAGGTCATTAATTGTTTTATTAATTCCAAACTGACGATTAATTAAAACTTATAAATATAAGTGCTTAATCAATAACGCACTACATTTCTGAAAAACCTTGTTGCTTTCGTCAGGTCTTTCAAGAAACGCAAGACCCTTAAGAACGTCACATCGCACAAACCAGATGACAAAATCAAAAGCATAGCATTTCCTGATTTTGGCTCCTTATTTATTTATTTTAATCAATTCTTTACTATATGCCATGAAATAAGTCTACGTACAATTCTGTTTAATTACATTAAAAAAGGGTAAAAAGTCGCAATTGACGGTCAATTATGAAACTCCGGAACTGTTTTCGTAAGGATCTTTCCAAGTGTTTGTTATGTTTCCAAACCTTCACTCGTATTGGCATGCTAATAAATCATAACGGACAGCCGGAACGAAAGTATTTTGATTGTAACGTCACAACAGACAAAAGTTACCCACACCTGATCACTTGAAACATATGAGGCTACCTTTCTAGCACAAGAAATTTTATTCTGCGCTTACCCCTGAGCGGAAGCAGTAATGCTATAAAAATGTCTCACAGAAATATTTTGTCCTCCTTTTATGGCTATAGCGTGCAGCCCATTTTCGTTTGTGTGTATCACGGTTATAAAGGAATTTCTTAGTGAGCTTTACAACTTACCATTTGTTTGCGCGCCCGAAAAAAACATTTGTCGGCCTGGAATTGTAATAATAATTACCAATTGTATCCTAGCTTCCAAGAAAAGTGTGAGTTTTTTAATAATATTTCTTATTTGTAATACACATGTCACAAGCTTCATATTAAAAGTAATTTAAAATTATTCATAACTCATTTTCCTAATGTTCCGTCAAGTAAAACGTCGTAGAGTTTATTTTTTAGCAAACGTATATCCATTAGTTTTTAACATAATAATATTAAGCACCACAGGAAAAAATATTATTAATGTAAAATTATTGAAAAAATAATTTTTAGGTTATATTTAAACATACAACTGTTAATTATAAAGTCGTATATTTGATCTGGGCTATTAATAAAAACCAATCCAAAACTAAATAACACATATTTTATTAAATATATATTATGTGGGCTGGCTAAAATAAGATATTTTCACTTAATGAATTAAAACTGTTATGAACTGACAATTATCTAATGAAACGTTTATCATGGCTGTCAGTAATGACAAAAAATACTTATAATATCAGTATGCCTATTACTTGCTCGTTAGTCGAACATGTAATTATAGAAGATAGATTAATGGAAGAAAACTAGTTTTATTTTTCCACTACGATTTATTGTTTTATACTATACTATACTTAAAATAATATGAAAGAAACTAGATTAATATTGGCAATCAGTAATTATGTATTTATTTTAAATGGTTTAAAGCCACTAATTTTCATTTATTGAATTAATATAATAACTTATTTTCGTTCTATATTCATATATTTCTTCACTCATAAGTTGTTTCCGATAATAATACCAACAGTCTTCAAACACAAATCGCATATATATATATATATATATATATATATATATATATATATATATATATATATATAAATTGTAATGCCAATTAATTAGGCCATTAATTGTTTCGACATAAAATTTGAATTGTTTGATCGAACAAAGCAACAATGGAGAAGCCAGCTCGGCTGCTTTGTCGGAATGGCGTTTGCGCGCACAAAATTCTAGGTCAGGTTTACGTCTACAGCGAGCCAAGAAAGGAGGCACATTATTTTTTCACCGAGATACCGTGCAGTCTAATTCAAATCAATAAAAATAACAGTATAAGTCTACAAAGAATCTGCAAATCATCAGTTCCAGTAATAAGGCAAATTCGAACAATTTTACACTGAGGGGAAGACGACATCCGATAGCTGACCAAGGAGAGGTTCATCAAAGGCTCCGGAAATTTGTCTGCGTTCTATTCGCCGGTGAGCGTGTAAATTCTGTGAGAACTGGAATCTGTGTAAATAACGATTTGCATTTATCGTGTTGAGTAGGGGAAACAAAGAATGCTGGTACCAGACGAACAGTATGTAAATAACAAAACCAAAACTATGATAATAATTGTGAACATTAAATAAAGGATAGAGTCAGATTTCGTTCGTTCTTTCACTTTCTTCTAGTGTTCTTTCATTGATGGACTTATTGTTTTAATTTTAAACAAATAATATTTTGAATTGTTAATTAGTCATATTCTTCTTTTATCGTGTCCTAATCATCAAACCCAGTAAAGACCATGATTGTAATTGTTTTGATTCTTGAAACCACTATTTGATAATAAATTATATTTCATTTGTAAATTCATGTTTAATCATTCATTTAATTAACGCCTATCCTTTTGATTATTTCAATATATATATATATATATATATATATATATATATATATGTATATATATATATATATATAATGTAATGATTTAAGAAGAAGGATTAAATGAATTGCCCCACGTTGTGGAACCAAAAATATAATATTTAAAGAAGAAGGAATAAATTAATTGCCCCACGTTGGTGGAAGCAAAAATGTAATGAGCAAAAATAAAGGTTAATTAAAGGAATTACTTAACAAAATGATCATGATAAAAACTTTTAATTTGCCAAAGATTAATTTAACAGGTGTTCATTTTGTTTTTTTTACAAATGATTTGCTGTAGGTTGGCACGCCGAATTCAAAAATTTCTAAATTAACAAACAAATATTTTTAGTATAAAGAGTTCTCGGGTTTCCCGTCGGGTAACGTGATTTGAACACAACGTTTCCATGGCTGACACCACCATCATCGTCAGATGAACTGTTCAACGTTGTGCTCAAATCACGTTACCCGACCGGAAACCCGAGAGCTCTTTATACATAATATACGTCGGGAAAACTTACGCTCTTTAAATATTTTTTTTTATTTATAATTGGTGGCGTTTAAAGTAAAATACAATCTTTTATATTTCACAGACAATCAAATTTAATAACTCATCTTCTCAGAGTCTTTAACTGGATTTGATAAGTAAGAACAATCAAAAATTATAAATTAACAATTCAACCAAATTGAAACGAACGGAATACAAAATCTAGCTAAAATGAAAAGAACGAAATCTGACTAATAGCCTTAATTACCGTTTACAGAATTTAATTAGTTTGGTTTGTACTTACAAATGTCCTGCTGGAACCAGACTTAGTTTTCTGATCTTGGGGACACAATTCACTAAAAAGACATTAATCACTGATTCTATACATCATGGTCAAAACACACGGTGGTAGTTCTTGTATTATTCCTCCGGGAACTCGATCAGCCGCACCTCCGGTCAACAGTCGGACGTATTATTTCTCAATGCCTTTATGCGGAAAAATGTTATTTCGGTACTCGTATGTATCTGAACGTGGCGCTAAACTTTTTGTTTCAGCTTTGCGGTTTTTAAAACGTGTCTCTCCGTCCAGACCTTTTTACATGTGTCTCTCAGTTGAATTTTTAAGCTTCGGCCACGCTGTTTGTACTCTTAAATTTTGCTCCCTCTCTCGACCATAATATCCGCCAGACTGAATTCAGCCAGTCCTAGCAGCTCGCAACAAAGACCGCCGACAAAGAGCCTGGCGTCATTGTCGTCTTTAAAAATTTGTACCGCTAACCAATCCAATTATTTAAACAATTAATTGCCTCCTTAATTAATAGTACAATATATACATTATTTTGTCGAATTTCTTAATTTAATTTGATTAAATGTCCGATGACTGTTTTTATCCTTCCAATTTTAGTGCAGTTATATAAATTTTCCCGAATTATGTTAAATTTATCTGTCTAACATGAGTAGTTGAGTTTACGAAAATTGTTCGCCAAGAGGATCATAAATAAAAATGAAAGTGAACCATTCATTTCAAGGGCAGGTCATGGAAAATTAGTGGAAGGTGCAGTATATTATTGGTCCATTAAATAATTTTTTGTATATACAAATACTGTTTTTCATACCTCATAAGAAAAATATAATAGAATGGGTACCTTGTGAGAAATGAACGTAGTCATGTTAACAATCGGTATCGGTGTATGCTGCGTGTTGAATATAAGCACTGCAGAACTTGAAAGTATATTTCCAAATAGTTGTTTTGTCACAGCAACAGTAAAGTTTGTTTGGCCAACTTCTGTGGTTTACCTATAAAGAAAATATAATTTACCAACGAAATGTTTATATTCCAACGGAATTGCAGACAAACATCACATTTTTATGAACAGACATGCATTCGAACAATGTTTTCCATTGTTTCGTAAAATGGGGGCGTACAAACAGCGTTCCAATTTGACTGTTACAATAACAAACAAGCGACTGACTTTCAAGATCTTGGGTGTTCACAATTATCATGTACCATACAACGGTACCATTTTACATACAGACGTACATTTCTCAGGTGATAAGCATAATTTTTTTCTTAGTTGGTGAGTATAAATATAAGTTGGGACATTTTATTTTCAAAACAGTTGTTAGTTTTTAATAGTACTATACAATCTTACCTTGTTCCCATATAAAATTTACTACGGATAACTCTATTTGTGGTTGTTCATAAATATTAAAATGCCAACAATCACTTATTTTCATATGGTTTAATTATATATTTTGTAGCAAACAGCCATATCATGTAGTTTTAGAGAAAAATAGCCGGGTAGTCGTATTCATACAGTGCTTGCGGTAATTTAGATGTAGCATAAGTTTGGCCGAAGTGTGCAAGGAGACATAGGTGCAGGGTTCAGATTGGTGTCCGTTCTAGAGCTAACCGAGGCGGTGTCCCCCTGTAACTAACAGAGATACACAGACGGGCACAGCGACAAATACTGGGTGATCAATCAGGAGAAGCTCGCAAGAACCACAGTCGGGTCCGGCCATTGCCAAACAGCCGCATTTGTTTCTCGTCTCACTGTTGTTTATCAGACTTGCCCTTGGCGCTTTCAATTAAACGCAGCTGGGACTACAGATACAAACAAAAACAAAGCTACAGTTCTTCCATCGCGTCGCTTTCCGACAGACTTCGACAGATATTACACTGTATATTATTGAACACCAAAATTATTCTACACGTACAAAATTTAAACCTGAAAAATATTTAGGAATGTAGATGAATTCGTTGGACTATAATACTTTTAAAATGGAAGCCGTTCAGGTGTCAGCGATTGATAGAGAGGAATAGATAAACGGTACCGTCAATAATAATGACAAAAAATCCTTACTGCAACTGTGTGGGCAATATGTGACAACGTCGGACTAAATTGATTGTACGGCACAAGGAACAGCTTCAAGGTCAAACCCGATCCCACTTGTAGAGAACTTTACTCACATCGTCTGTTAAATATAAATACGTAACTGTCGTTATGGCATTACGGTTCGACGGTTCTTAGATGGCCAAATTTAAATATTAATTTTCCCAATACCATTTACTTCAATTAAATTCCTCATTTGGTTTGTCGTACCATACAGTGGATTTGTAAAGCCTTTTCAGAATACAGGTTACTGTCCCCAAAATTCCCTCCTCTGCAGTTTCTGTTCAAAAACTTGTCGTATTTTTCTGTGCCCACTTTGAAATTTTCCGGACAGTTTACAATATCCGCCTTATAAATTCAATCCAAATGTTATGTTTAATTCCTACCAATTAGTCAGATTTCTGAGCTCTAACTAGCTGATTTCCCGGTGTTGGCCGGATATTTTATTTATATTAGTTCGTTAAGAAATACGATACTAATATCTCTGTCACCTTGAATATTCTATATTTAAAATATTTTCTTCCCGCCACATACAGACATGGTGAATGACAGCAATGAACTAAGAGGCTTTAAAATAGTCTATTCGATACCAATCTTAGTCGTTATAGCACTATACCACCCCATTTCAGTACTTTATCCCACACGCCTTTACATACATACATACACATCAACATTTACTCGTTGGAACATAGGATTCACTACCTTAAAATGTTTTATTATTATACTTTCTAATTAATATTTTTAGTTTATTAGTAACAAGGGAACTGAAGAAATTTGTCTTCTCAAATCTTTCACGGATGCATAAACAATAGAAATATTAATTGAATTATTAAAGTTATTATTTTGTGTGTATTTAACCGATTTGTAGCCCATTACCCGTTTTCTTATTATGTGTAGAGATGGACCAGGATCTTCAGATCGACATTTACAATTCGTTTCTTTGTAGTGTAACTCCCCCCCCCCCGCATCTTATTCTTGCCAACCAATGTACCCTTTATTACTCAGTTCAACAAACCCGAATATCTGATTAATAATAATGGTTCACCTTTTTGTTATTGTGGCCCAGAAATTTCTTCCTTGGCTATTAATTTCCTAATTAAATTTTTTTCTTACATTATAAGCCCATTTATGGTTCCAAATTTTGAAGTCCACGTAAATAGTATTTATGAATACATTTGTCTGAATACAATTTCAAAGTTTGAGAATAGTAGGTTACTTTTCAAAAAGTATTTTAGTCCTATTCTTCTTTAAATTTCATTTCCGATTTATCCAATCCAATATGAATTTATTTCGATACTGATGAGGTTATTATTTATTTGCTGATAACTTATAATAACTTTAGTTTTCCGCAATGCAGTTTTACTTCCATCTTGCCCTGAAAGATACTGTCCATTCCACTTGATATATTTTCCGAATCTCCATGTTTCTCTAATAGGAACAGCATTATCAGGAAATCTTAGTATTAATATTGGTGCATTCTGTAATTTAATACCTGCGTCTACAGTTTTTAATTATTTGTTGATTTCTCCAAGATAATGCTTTAATAACTGGTGTGGTAAGTTGCAGTCCTAGAAACCCGTTCCTAATGACAACGTCTCTCTCTTCGTTTTCTAGATTTCCTAATGTCACTTGCTGTTCAGGTGGATTCTAGAATATTCTATCTCGGTATTTGAATTATATTTTCTTTAAATTGCAAATCAATTATTCCCCAATTACATTCTTGAAGGTATTATTCATGCATGGGGAATATTTCTCAGTTTGAGCCTTCTGTAAGTAAATTACAGAAATATAATTAAAAGTTTTATTACTTATATATATATATATATATATATATATATATATATGTTTTTTAAGATACATAACAAGGATGTACAATTATATTACAGTGTTCTTCCTTTTTATATTGCAGTCAGAATTAATTAATTTGTCTGACCCTTTTATAGTTTCATATTTATATACATAATTATTAACCTAATTAACAGACACAAAGTATTTTTTCTTGTTATTAATTATTAACACATCTTTGGGCTATATTTTCAATTATTATTCTTCCTGTTTTAATACATTCATAAGGCCAGAGATCTACTAAACATTTTAAATTATTGGTGTTGTTCTTGTAAAAATTATAACTTTTATAGCATAATATAAATAATTATTTTTTAGATCAGTCTGCATAAAATTATTAACAAAATTAGAAATTTTATAGTATAACATTAATTGCTTAAAAATGTTATGCATGTCTGTACCCATAACAGTAAGAAATGACCAAAAATAATGATAATGGAAAATATAGCCGAAAACACTTAATAAATAATAATAATGAAAACTTATTTGTGAAGATGGTTATTATATAAATACAATAACCGTATCGATAAAAGAAAACGTAATTCAATAAAATCATTAAATAAATTAAATACACGCAATGTATGTGGAAAGTACATAATACTGTTTATAAAATTGAATATCAGGATTTCTCATGGTGTTATATTGGACAGACTAACCGTGTTTTAAATTAAAAATTAATAAGCATAATGCCAAACACACATTTTCTGTTTATAAAGTCAATTCGATCTATAAATACTAATTGAATCGTTTAATTCATGTATTAAAATTTTGTTTTGTCATTTGTGGTCGATAATTCGTTATGTAAATTTTACTTCCTCCGCATAGTTTTGTAACCTTTGTGAAACATACTGTTTTTTAATTTAGTATATTTATGCCTGCCACTAAAAATAGTTTTTAGAGACTAACCATTACTTTTCTTCTAGCAAATCTTAATGTACATACTCGAGAAGTATTTGAGTATAATTTTGGCATAAAACAGTGTAAATGTTAATAGTGCCTTTAATTTACCAGTAGATGTTAATCAAGTGAAACTTATGAGTAGTAAGAAACGGTTCCTTGCTGATAATTATTTGCAAATATTTTACAAAAAGTGTAAGAGCTAGAAGCTAACGTACCAAGACATTTTTATGTATAAATATTAATAGTATCAGAATATATTTTGAGTTATAAAGTTGTATATGGACTTCTGGGAAATAATATCAGAACGCGAAGTCAGAAAGTAAATTAAAATTGGTTATACGTCGCCAGGGAAAGGCTAAAAACAACGGCAACGTTTCTTATAATTAAAATACATTTTTATTCATTAGAAGATAAGTTTCGCCGAACATAAAATACGAGTTTTTGTTAATTTAATTTTCGTCCACTTTCACCTTTCATATTTCCATGCCTATTCCTTCAAATTACTGCCCATTCGTTTTCTCCGAGTAACGCGTTTTTTAATGTGATACTCCGGTGAAGTGAGCAATAACTGTTTTCCCCAGCCGCTTGCAAAGTCAAGTAACCCCTCTCCCGCTTTTGTGTCGGATCTTCCCCGCGCCATTAGCAACAGAATCCCTGCGGATTCCCACAACGACATTACCTACCAGGCGGTCTACTTTTCCTCTTTCTCGAAACACAAATTCTTAACTCGGTCTTGAAAAACTGAATATTGTTTATGGAAACTTTTGCTACAATTGGGTGCGCCTTGGGACTTAAGGTACCGTTAAGTTTCAGACCGAGAGCACAGGAATTAACTTGTCACGAGGCGGTTTCGACATAACTCAATCAGGAAGCGGTTTGCGACATAGTTTTCAACTTTTCAAAATTTTTAAAGTCAATTACCTAATAAAACAAATATTAATATCTCGTTTTTATGTAATTTCTTTATATCAATCTATAGGGTGTTATTACGCAATGTCCAATGTCACATCTTGACTCATGATCTCTGATGCATCGTTGTATGGGATGTTTTAGGAACCTTACAAATAACATGAAGTTAGTGCTAGAATTCCGTTCGTGGGAAAATTAATCACAGAAAAACTCTATCGGTCAATGACTATTTATGCCAAGTATAATACAAGAGTCGTTGGAATCGCGATTCCACGAACGAGGATACGTCAATGAGTACTTACAAAAAAAAATCTATTATTTTTGGTTGATTTATTATTAGGCAACTTTCAGCTCATATCTCTTTATACAGTGTTTCTCCATAAAGTAACATTTGTAAGGTCCTGAAAATAAGTGTTTTGTTTCGGCAATCGTCTCCTCCATCGACGTGAATTTTTGGGGAAGCAAGTTTTTTGGGCTTATTGTACTTAAGAAAGTGGATAATTCGGTGTACACATCAAAAGTTACAGCTTAACATAATAAATTAACGACCCGTATAACAAACAATAACATAAATCAATTTTGAACAATATAATTTAAAAGTGAGTAGATGTTTCGATCATATTTTGTGATCTTTATCAACATTATCGCAAGACTGAAGTAACATAACCAAAGTTACAACGCTTACAAGGAATAAGGATAAAGGGTACATATTAACAAAGATTATTTAATGAACCCCCTTATATTCTGTTTAAGTTAACATTAAATGTTACTTATGAAGCCCAACAAATTTTATTTAAATGTTACTATTTGAAGACTTCCGACGAAACCTCTCTAGTGATCTTCAAGAATAAGTTTCTACTTAGCCACAGGAATGACTCTTTACTTATATCTATGATTTACTGCTTAATGATTTCAGGGAAATATTCACTGATTACTCAGCTGCCGGCATAATCCATAGTTGCCTTTAAATTCCATTCTCCTCCCCTATTTAATACCTCACCTGCGAAACCAGCCCTATTGTTTCACAAAAAATCCTGGTGACCGAAGTAAATATCCCGGTCTTGTTAGATGCTTATACTTTTTCTCATTACACAGTCTCATCTGTTCCCTGTTCATCCTTGGTTTCTTCAACTGGACAAAACGAGTTACCCTGATTCTTTTTCTCCAAAATATTAACTGCCTGTTCCACAACAAAAACTCGACCTTTCTGTCCAAATTGTGTTGGATGCTATTCATTTTTGTCCCAGATCGATTGTTCCACGCTCGTTGTCTTAACTGTTCATAAATTTCAAGAATTGCTACATGCTCTACTCATACGCTGGGGTACTCAAGAGAAACCGGATTTACTTTTAAAGCTGTGTACTTAACTTTCTTTCAATAAACCTTGTCACCTTCAAAGGACTCTACAAGACACTAAATAAATTTTTCCAATCTGTTATTCCATTCTAAGAACCATTTTTCAAGTTCTTCTATTCTGATTGCTTACAGCGACACCCTTGTTCTATGGTTCTGATCGCTGTCCTTTATTATCCACGCCATTCACCGAAACCTAAGGAAATCACACGGTGCGAGGTCTGGTGAGTAATGAGATATGACAGCTTTATTTGCTTATCAGCGAGAACCAGAGGAACATATTTTGCAGCAACCCTTCCCATTCTCAAATCTTCCGTTAAAATTCGCTGAACTGAGTTCCAAGACGATAAATACAACTTGTCTATCTCTTCAATAATCCGTCGTCGACGAGTGGGTGGCTGGATTTTGCGTAGATGGTAAAACGGGATTCTGCTCCCCATTGTACCAGAAAGTAGTGTTCAGGGGATACCACACTGCGCCCGCCCGTAAAACTAGTCACGATGCTTCAAATTCCGTTGATTCTTGGGTAACAGACTCATTGCTTCCAGTATCTATGTGTGGAAGAAGTCACACCAGTCGCATCGGGCCGTCACTAGTCTCGGCAGTGGAAGGGGTATCATTGACACTAGTATTCTGAGTGTATGCAGAGGACTCCTGGATGGTGTGGCTTGAAGGGAGATACAAATCAGACAACATATTATTGTAAGTGGCGTGCAGTTCTCATGTGTCCTTGTGTCGGGTAGCCGGGAATCTACCTAGTATCCTACATGAGCACGGGAGTCGGACAATGACGAGATATGCCATAGCATAGTCACTGAATCCACTCAAGGCGGTCGTCCAGTCTACGGACTAAGGTGTTGAGGGCGTACAACCTCAACTATCCGATGACGAAACCGCTTGTCTGTAGTTCTCTGATAGGTGAGACCGCAACCTACCCCGCGCAAGGAGATAACCACTAGGATTACTGAACCAACAGCTGAGCGGTTGACCAGACCCCACTGGAGGGAAAATAAGCTTCAAAGTCAGATATTAGTGAGGTGCCTAGCGACCGATGCGCTCCAGTTTTCCTTAGGCATATAAGGATGTCGCGTCGGTGCCTTGGAAGTGCAACTCTACCCTAGGGTGACCGCGGGGGTCGCTCGTAGTTGTCTTGCCCACGTAGCGATCTCAAACAGAGCAATGCGCGTGGTCGACCAGAACCTTTAGCGAAACACTCTGGTAGTCTGGGTGAGCGAAAGTCTAGCTGCTAACTATCTTTCGGGACAGAAAAATGGGTTGGACTCGACGTCGCAGTGGGTTGCGTAAAAATTCCCTCGAGGTGGTGCTAGCAAGTCAGTCTTGGATAACTGAAACCCAAGAGTGAGAGGGACGGGGGGAGACCAGGCCTGACATTGAAGCTTCAAGCCCTTGGTGAAAGCATTTGGCACTGGGGGCTCGATATCCAGTGGGGTAGCTGACAGCATCTTCCATGGTAACACGGAGATAAAATCCAGGGTGTGGGAGCCATACTTAATCTCTTTGGTTGAGAGAAGCGCTTAAAGTAAGAATCAAGCAGTTTAAACCGCAATAAGGACTTACTCCCTGCGTAGCCTATCGGTATTTGAGGGGAAGTGATGCGCCGGCAGCGTCACATGTATTGAATTCTAAGTCCGTCGTAGGTCGTCGAGCAGAGGTGCAAATATTTTTTCGACAATGTCGCCTTGTTTGGAAGCTCACTGACGTTCATAACAAGGTTTACCATTAAACATCATTTCACTTTATTTGAAACGAGAAAAGCTCTCGTACAGTTGAATTTTACCCATAACGCTGCAACCTGTAATCTGGGTTCAACGTTACAAGACTGTCTGCAATATTTTCCGAAAATTTCACAGCCGCACGCTGCACACATAAATCGGCCATCAAAAAGACGAGCAGCGAACTAAACTGCTGTTACAAAGAAATTACTGCGACCAGAGATAACGTTCCCAGGCGACGCCACCGGCGCACTGCACTCGGAGAAAGTGGTTCTGTGTTCGCTTAAAGAGAAAAATGTGCAGAACGTAAGCTCTGTTTATTGTAGTCATATTCCTATTTCCTTTGGGTACGATGTAATGATAAATAATAGGCAACAATTATAGATTGCCCTTGCTGTGGATAATTCCACGTGTAATCCTGACCGATTTCATCACCCTTCTTGGAAGCTGTTTCGACAATCGTTTTACCACTCTGAGTGGCATTTATTTTATCACTTCTTTTGTCTGTATCTGGATATTTTTCTTATTATTATTTTCAAAAAATATGTAAAGTTTTCTTTTTATTATGTGAATTTAGAGTGTTTACAGTTTCTTAATATCCATAATTTCTGATAAAGTAAGTTTATTAACTTTTGTTCAATGTCTAAAATTTCAATACCTTTTCAGTTAAATTAATAATAGTGATTTCATTACGATATAATGTTTTGTGATTATTTCTGTATTTCTCGTTTCGAGAGCACGTTTACTTTGTCTTATGTAACATGTATAAAGAAGAATTAGCAACCTTAAATTAGATACATCTTTTAAGAAACTGAAAACTAATGAAAATAAATATAAAGAAGCAAAAAAGTACTTAAACAATTTATGTTACTGCCTTATGGTAAAACAAGCGAAGTAATAAAATAACGTTCTCATATTTTAATTTTATCATAACTTTTAAAATTACTAAGAAACTTATAATTATTAACAGAGGTAAAGACCAAATTAAAAAAGAAAAACAACAGAATTTCACATACATAATTAATTGTGGCCAATATAATTTTGTAAAATTGTATATAGGGAAATCTAAACATGCTCTCGAAACTAGTCTAAAAGCGTTCGATAGTTAATTAGATTAAAACTACACAAAACAATTAGAATCATTATGTTGTCACCATACATAATTAGAAGAGAACTATAAATTTGATTCGAATAATGTTGAAATTTTATATATTGAAAAAAGTTATCCGAAATTAAAGCAACTTAAAACACATAAGGATACCATAAAATTAAGTATTATTTATAATCCATTACTTGCCTTCATTTATTCTAAACTTTCCCTATTAGACTTAACGCGGGAAATACGACTAGAAACAATGAAAAGATTGCAAGTAGAATGGACACAAGAAGAGAATGGAGGAGTCGAACGCATGTTTATGCCAGACGTACGCCTACAACATAATTTCCAAATGGACTATAAAATGACACAACTGCTGACGGGACATGGTGGTGTCAACGCCTACTTAAAGCGTTTCAACCTTGGGGTAAACGACGAGAAATACGACTGTGGAATGGGCGCTAAGGATGATGTCATCCATTTCATCGCGGAATGCTAAAAATACGAGGTAGAAAGGCTTTGTGACATTCTAGGCAAAGACGACATCGGAGAAAACATGAAAAAAATTGCCCGAGACACGTCCCTGGCTTTATCTCTCCATTTTTTGCATTCCTGCAATAATCTGGTGATAAAACTATAAACTAAAGACTATTTTGATTTTCACTGTATTATTTGAGACATGAACTAATATCTTCAATTTATTTAAGTTGTAAATATTAACTTTTCTAAGATAAATATATAAATATAAAAAATATTTTGTAATTAAATTATATTTGTTATACTAACCTCTGTATGTAAATAACGGTGAGTGGTGTTTGTAGTCTTCGGCACAATAAAGATAACTTTTGATATATTTCTAAAAAAATAATTATTTATTTATGTAGCAGTAATTTATGGACCATCAATATTTGGCTCCTGACAAATTATTTTACACAAAGGTCGATTTCTATAACTGTAAGTTAATGGTTCAAATACAATGCGGTCATATTAAATTATGATTTGGTTGCAGCTGAAGGTCAGTTCTTATTACTGTATTTATATTTATATTGCTCAGTTTGAATACAGAATATCATTAACATTTAAGATTATTTTCTGTGAAATATAATATGTCCATACTTCAACACAAGGTTGGCGGATTTTATTTTTATGTCATTGTATTGATATTGTTGTGCACTGAAAATATTTTTTTCAATCTATCAGTAACCATCTAAAAGTCAGTATATGGTTTTCTGAGGAAGTTGTATTTTTAAAAGTGATGTTTAATGAACATATTTAATATTTTCTGGGGTTAGTATTAAATGTACGAGACTAAAATCATAACCGTGTACAGCGTTTTATATTAATCCTCTGATTATTCATTGAAAATACGATTCCTGAATTGGGTAATAAAGATATGTTCATAGCGTTATATCTTAGATTAAATTTATTTGGCACTACAATTTTCAATTCAAACGATTATAGAACTATATTTACCACTTAAGAATTCAAGTTATCAAAATTACATAAAATAATGACAAAAGGTTTTATAGGAATTCTATTGCGTCCGTTACGCTAAACATTATGCTGGAGGCCCTGAATTATTTCAGGAGTGATTTGTTAATTAAAAAAATATGTTACACACATTATTTATTTCATTTCGCCAAAAGACAAATTATCGGAATAAAAAGTCAACTTTAAAAATTGTTCTAAGTCTGAACTAAAAGATTGACATAATGTTTCAATTACGATATGTACACCTGGCTCTTGACATACATTTCCTCGCCCTGTGCGCTATCTCGTGACGGATTCCTCAAGCGGGCGTGTTCAGCCACAGGACAATTTCTTGTGAATACATCATTTTCTTTCTTTTTCATTTTGGCTCTTGGGGTCGCGAGGTTGTCGCGTTCTCTCTCTTTGGTCCTGTCACGCGATAATGCAATAACATAACGTCTTTTTTTTCTTCTCTCTCTCTTTCCTTTTTTCTTCGCGTCCTGAACCACCCTCTGAACTCCCCGCGCCTGCCTCCCCTACCCGCTTCGTAGCAAGCTTGTTCGCTTTAGCCCTTTAGGTGTCAAACAGGGGGGAACAAAATCAAGTGACGCCGTCGGAATAGCATGATGGGCTGCGAGTGTGGTGGAAGGGCAGAAAAAAAAAGGAGCACCCTGGCGCTGACGAGGACACGCGGCTAATATAAGGGATGAATAGTTTGACAGAGGCGGACGTAGGAGGGAAAAACAGAACTCGTTAGAACACTGACAAAAAAAATCTTTAGAAAAAGGAGTGATCCATTTTTTAAACACAAAACTGATTCAGTACTTGAGTAAAATAAAATAATAAAACAGTACTCATGTTGATATATTTTTTATTTAAATTTAATTGTGATGTGTTCCTAAATTAGTAACTTGTTAGATAAACATGCCTTCTAATTTAATAAATAAAGCGGAGATATTGAAATATTGCTATAATTAAAATGTTTGAGTTATTTAACTATGCAAATGTGTACTATTAAAAATATTTTTAAAGCGTATATTGGTTTAATGTGTTACATGCCATAACCGAATACATCAAATTTATAAATAAATATGTGTATTTTAGTGACACTAACTTCTGAAATTCTTCATTGAAGTTAAGTGTACAAATGAAATGTGCTGATCCTATAAATGTTTAAGTCCCTTTCGGCAACTATTACTGAAAAAAGTACACTTAGAAATAACAAAACTGAAAAAAATTAATTATATGAACGATAAAATAAGTAAACAAAAATTTATTGATATGAAATAACGATTTTGATTTTCCTTAAGATTGGTTGAGAAAAACTTGAAATTAATATTTTTTGCAACAAAATTATTTGCTACATGCAAATAAAAAGAGTTGTTATATAGAAGATGTCGTATTAAACGCCAATAAAACAGAAATTAAAATATGGGTACATATAATGAAACATGAATCGCTCAAAATTATGATAAGATATTCATTCAATGCAAAATTATTGCTACGTTTTAACAACAATAATTATCTGTTGACGATAAATTGCTAACGGGTCTTTGTTCCACGTAAATCAATGAGCCGCTGGGTTTACTGGAGTTTCTTATGTGATTTATTAAAATAATGCCCTTGTTGGGTTCCAAATTTAGTAACTAATTGGAAATTAATCGTACATTAATCGATAAAATTTCTGGCCACAACTGTCTCTTCTTCATATTAAAAAAATTAATTAATCTTTTGTTTCTTATCGTTCACTACCTGTAGCGTATTTTAGAAATACCTAAATTTTAAATTTTATAACCATTAATTAACATGAGACCGGAAAGAGACAATGACTCAAAAATAAACTGCGTAGAACCTTCTATTTACAGTAGTTTAGTGACAACAGATAATGAGCTGCGGTAATTATAACAAGTGAAATGTCGTAATTTTGGATGCTCCACTTCAGAAAATTTTTGGAACAAACTTCTGTATTAGACCTACAACACTTTTTAGATTGAATTATGTTTAGCATAACGTTGATTTAATGCCCATAAATAATTTCACTAATAAAAATTCCGAAATGTTCGTTTCACCATTTTTACGTGTACTAAAATCAGCGTCATCAGCGAAGTGTGTGGCGCAGATTGTGGGAGTGGTGGGAAGAGGACGCAGCGGAGACTGAACACAAGTAGGACACGACCTGCAGCGGGCAAGTCTAGAGGGTTACTGAAGCAGATTGGCAGAGCACTGGGAACGGGTATCACGTGGGTAAAAGGACGCAAAAACTGGGCCGCCAAGAAATGTGACGCTCACTATACTTGATTCATGTCTTAAGCATATGGCGCCGTACGGTGTGTCTTACTCTCAGTTACTTCAATATATACGGCAATGAGTAAATAAAAATCAAAAACATTTCTCAGTTCACAGTTTCTTGAAATGTGCATTAAGCTACATTTAAATTATTTATCATCTAAGATTACTTTTAGATTAAACTGTTCTGATTCCGTCGTAAATTAAATCATATAAATGTGTAGTTGATATATTTATTTTTTCACGCTATTCAATGCACATGTATTTTCATTAATGAAAAACTAGCATAGGATTAATGTAAGTTTACATTTAAATTCTCTGAGGTAACGATTAAGTTTAATGAAAATAATTTTTTCTTAAATGTGTTTTCAAGACTTTCGAAACGTAATGTAAACTAAATCTCAGATACCACCAAGACTGTGGTTTGTTTGCCACGTTATGTGCCGCGAATTCACACCTCGCCATTGTTGGCAATAAAACTAAAGTAGCTTAACTAGCAATGGGGCTCATTTTGGCGCAGTGAGTCCTGCGGCAATATCTTCCAGGAGGGTTTAACGGTCCGCTGGAGAAGAAGGCTAATTTCCGCGCCCTCTAATGTGCTTCTTTTACCGGAGCATTCGTCAGCCTTTTGTTCTCCATACTGTTTGCTTTTACGGTGGGCATGCCAGGGTTAGAAGAGAAAGACGGGAGCCAGAGAGGAAGCCGTGTCATTGGTGGGTAATAGAGTTCCTTGGAAAAGTGGCACACCCACTCAGCACGTATTTATTTTGGGACGGTTATTCTTTTTAGAACACTTTTGCTTATGTAATGTAAATTGTAATCAGTTCTAAAAAAATTAAGTACAATATATATTTTACACATGCACGTAAATTACTTTCTACATTAGTTTCTTATAAAAATATTGAGTAAAAATCTGAATTTTCTACGTTTCTTTAATATTAAAGCAGGGATTCTCATACTTCGACCCGCTTAATAACTTTTATTTTCTACGGACCCCTATTTTTTTATTCTAATGCATAAATAGCGCGTTGAATGATTTTTATTTTTTAATTGTTTGCGTGGTTCTATTCAGCCTCAAACAAGTAAGATCTGTAAAAACTAAACATAACGGTTGGTTGATATTGGATAATGTGACGTATGATTTACGAAATTCTAAAAAATTCCCAAATTTGGCATAAATACTTATTTGAAAATTGATTTTAGAATCCAAATTCTCCTTTAATTCAATTTTAGGTAAAAATCAGTTGTAGCACTTTCATTTTGCCCAGCATCACTTTTAGGCAAATGCTGGTTAGTATCCTTAAACCATAGTGGGGGCCCGAGTTAACCCTTAGCTATGAGTAGTATCCTTAAACCATAGTGGGGGCCCGAATTAACCCTTGGCTATGGGTAGTATCCTTAAATCATAGTGGGGACCCTAGTTAACCCTTGGCTACCTTCCTCTACCCTTTCGCATCCTCAACATTAAAATACCTTCATATGTTATTAAAGAGAAGTTTCCACCACGTGAATTACCCTCATGTAGCTTGTTTTTCTAAAAAAAAATAAAAAATATACGACTTTCAAATATCTAAACTTTATAAATCTTTAAAACGGGCACTGATATATTTTTTATAACACACAATATAAACTTGTTTAATAGTTAAGGCATTCTGATTGTTCTTAAAAATTCCAATAATTTAAATTTAGTTAAAAATATCAAAGACAAAATTAACATTTTAGATAAACATCATGATATTTCAAATCAGGTTTACTTTTTAATTCTTGTTATATAGGGAATCAATGAACACGAAAACAATTTGAAATTCAACGTCCAAAATTATTCATGGTGTCAAAAAATATTTGTATAAAAAATATAATTTCGGAATATAATTATTATTTATTACTGTAGTTTAAGAATGCAAATAGTATTCCAGATTGATTAGAAAAATGTTACATATTTGATGCAATGTTCAGCCATAATGTAAAATGTGGCACCAATAATTTAAATTATATTTTTATTTCCTTATTATTGTAATATATATTTTAATTACATACATTTTTATTTCCATTGATACTCAACGTGAGTACAAACCGCACGTTAAAAATTTATGTTTATTTAAATTTTCAGATAATAAATTGTAAGTAAAACTCTATGAATTATACTTATACATAATTGTATTGAAAATAACCATTGAGTAATTTTTTATTCTTAAAAATGTGTACGTAACTAAATTTAATTGAAATTGTACACCTGAAGAGGTTCCAATTAGCGATGAAACGTTGTGTTTGTTAAACACAAGATCTTAAGTTTTATAAAAACATTCTAATAAGTTGATGTTTTTCACACTTATTTAAAAAGACGTCAGATTATTATAATTGATTCGTGTTTAGTAACTTCAAGTGTACATAGTATATTTTCAAGTCATCTACATTAATCATCCTAAACTTATACATCTGAAAGTTGCGTAAAATATTCAAGTATCTAAAATAATTAAGACTTAAAGTAATAAGCCAATCAAATTTGGAGCTAAACTCCAATATAACTGTTCAATTTTGAGTGAGATTCACATTTTCTTTCTTTTAATTAATTTTGGTTATTATAATATAAAAATATGAATGCTAATTTTATTATCTACAACTAACCTCCATTAAAATTAAAACATAAATACTTATCATCGACCCCTAATAGAGCCCTGGAATACTATAGACCTATTAAAACTTCTCCTGCCTTAAAGAGCAATTTATTAATTAATTCTAACCCTAGTACATTTTATTACTTAATACTTCAACGGATCATATTTTCGACACCAATTTTCTTAGTTGTGAATATCAACCTTACTAATATCAATAATTATAGACGCAAATGATCTGTAAATAAAATAATATGCATGACCCTAGCCACTGTACGTAAAAAACGTGGTAAGTGATGTTTGTATTCTTCGGAAAAATATAACTGCTGTGCAACTGTGGTTTATGGTGCACAGATCAACGGAAATGTTCAATAATTTATTATTAATATTATTTCTTTAATTATTATCTGGAATATTGATGGAAGAAATAAAGTGGAGCGAGAGTCTAAAAGTAAAGTGATACTAAGGACGTACGGTGAAATAACATATAATGTAATGAAGCATCATTTATAATGCTGGAATTTTTTTTACAAAAATTATACAGTAAATCTATGATATTTACTGTTATTTTATAGGTATGAAGTTACAATTGTTTTGTGATAACGACTCAAATCGTTGTAATGACTAATTTTAAAATCTACGGACTTGTATGTTCATCTGAGTAAAATGTTATTAAGTTTAGGATGAGAAAAAATAAGTTGATAATTCATAGTTTATTAACTAAGTGAGGTTACGGCAAGGATAAATTGAATGTTTATTTTTGAGAATTGTTACGTATCACTGAGAGGGGAAAAAAATATAGATATCCAGCATTCGACAGACGCGACCGGTACAAAAAAACTATAATTTCATTTTCGTGCTTCTGATAAACAACAGAGGCAGGGAAAACATCACAGTCACAACAGAAGCCAGACACATCACAAAAACTTAACAATTGTAAAGATAACCATTTTGAAAATAAAACTTCAGAGAAATTTCTAACATATGTCAGAAAAACCCTCAGAAAATGTTACCTGTGCGGAATTTTAATTTATAGTGTGAAAATGTTCTCTAAAATTATAAATTTATAATGTAAAAGAAATCCATAACATTTCATAAAAGCAAGAAAAATTAATCAACCTTTGATGTTACATAAATACTCTACAATGTGGGATGTATGCTTTACGTATACGAATTTGGTCTTTGTAAGGTAGCGATCTGTATCGGTATTTCTTCTGCGGCACTGATGCTGCAAGATGTTATCGAAGGATAAATAAATATGAACAATTGTATAGGATTTGCAAGCAGAATAAGTAGGACTCAGTATGTCGAATATTTCAAGACAATACTGATTATATAAGAGAAAGTAGGAGTAAATAGATGACGAAAATATCAGAACAAACCCTTAATATAATAAAATGAATGTCTTAAATACGAACAAGAAAGGCAACATCTACTCGACACCATAAACGTCATTGAAGTTCTACACTCAACGGAATATCGAAGATTATTAATTGACTACCTGAAAATCACTACCTTTTACGCTGAAATATCTGGAAAACAATTAACTTTATAATACTTAATCTAAACTAAATAAGTGTAACCAGCAGTCGCTAATGACCTTGCAGTTGATGCGACTCAAAATAAAATCAATTTTAACAAACTCTTCAACTTGTCGTAACAATATGAATGAAGTTCAAAAACTTTAATGATCATAACACGCGAGTTAAATAATGAGCTTTGTAATATTTCATTTCCAATTTTTAAATTTTATTAAATTAATTTTATATTTCTTAAAGCTCAACTTGTCTTATACGATCTATATTTTAATTTCAACAATAAAAATTGATTTTAAATGTTTTAAAATTTGGTCTTATTATTTAATTACTGCATATATACTTTTCTTTGACGAAGACATCTAATTGCATCCATCGAAAGTGTGCTATTTCCGACCGTAAAAATACGTGTCCGATAATTACACTAACGAAGTTAATTTAAATAAACTGAAAATGAAAAAGTTATCACATTACGTAAAATATTGGGATAACCTTACAGGTCTCTCATAAAACTGAAAACTTCACACGACTTCACAAATCTTAATATATTATTCTGAATGGGGTGAAATAAAATTGTGTAACCTGATTTCTTTATGATTAAAGTGTTAATACAGTCTATTTGTTGAAATAAATATATTAATTTATGTGACTTAGATTCAAAGTTGTAAATATACTTAATTTCTTGCAGGTCCTGCATTTTGGGGCCTAATAAACCCCGAATGGAGCCTATGCAACAAGGGAAGGAGGCAATCACCAGTTAACCTGGAACCTAATAAATTACTTTTCGATCCTAATCTACGCTTTATTCATATAGACAAGCATAGGGTAAGTTTTCGAATGGTAATCGTTTTGTATTTTATTATTGGCATGTTATTACATAAATGAATCACATACATTTTGAACATGTCTTAGTAAATTTACAAATATGTTTTGACGCATCAGAATCATATATTTATGTAGTGTTTTAAATTCTATCAATTTACGAGATTTTGAGTACAGCAGGTTAAGTTTTCAACAATTGACGCTTCGTCGCATTATTAGAAGTTTTATCAATTTTATTTTTACTTTTAGGTCTTGTCTAAATTTTAAAAAGTGAAAGATTTCAGTCTGTTAAATTAATAAAATTAATAATAAAGAAGGAGCTAAATAGTGACAAAAGAAGTGATTATATAAATATCGCACTACGTTTGTGGAAGGGTTGTTGTGTGGTATTTATATCATAAATTCTTTTGTCTGTATTTGGCTGTCTTTCTTATTGTTTTTAAATTATATTTAGCTGAAATTCTATTTGAATATTGGCTTTAATTTTCTTAACAAATGAGTTATTTCAATTATTCAGTGTCATTTCATACTTAATTGTAGAAGATGTGATATACTACCGGTTCAGTTACATTTCAATAGTAACAGAATTTCATACTTGCATTCGAAACATTTACAAAAACTCAAAATTAAATTCTTACAGTTAACCTAGTATTTTTTTGAAATTCATTATATTCATTCATTAACTAAGGAACTTGTTTCTCCATGATAAAGTTATAACATGAATGGCGTTTACCAACCTTCAAAACTAAATTTTCTTAACAAATAACCTCGTTTAATCAGCCTAAGGGCATCTAAAATTAAGTAGTTTCATTCCGTATCTAAACGAAAATTTACCAGATTATTAATTTTTTACGTCTGTTTATATTAAAAATAATGCAGTTTTTCGACCAATATCAGACAATAATTTATTTATTTACGACAAGGTTTCGGTAAGTGTTTGTACCGTCAGTTCTGCTGCGACCGCACTCGTGTGTAGTTTGTGAATAAGTGCCGCGGAAAAACTTCTAAATTTTGTGTTTTTTTTCAATAGGATGGGAAGTTAGGTTTTAACATTTAGCATATTTAGGTGGGTGTTTTCTTAGTTTCATTGTGTTAATAGTATAATATTTCTTTGTTCAATCACTTTTATAAATTCATTGGCTTCTTGATAATACAACTTTATTTTGTATAATTTCTCAGCAGGAAAGACCTGATGAAGGTACAAACACGTACCGAAACGTTGTCGTAAATAAATAAGATATTGTCTGATATTGGTCGAAAAACTGCATTATCGAAAATCATCATTCAATTTATGATCGAGTAAGTTATTGACATTTGTATCCCTAGAAACCACATTTGGTTTGCCTACCACGCCCTTTAATAATTCCCAATCCATTCGTCGCGTAAGACAAATCGAAATAAATATATCTTTATAACCAATTAAAAATCAGTGGTTCTCCAGATATTTTATTTATAATTGAAATCTGAACCGATTTCCGTTTCCTTATATCATATTATATCATATTCTGTACAATAGGAAACTGTAAAATATTACAGTTATGACCAACGTTTATTTGTCTCAGGGTCAGCGAAAAGCAAATGCGGTCTACTTTTCTTAGTTTAGTAGTTCCGGAAATAAATCAACCATATTTTTTGCTTCTTTTTGTAGTTCGTTAAGTTAATTTTTTTTATTTACCTATGATAAATAATAATTATCACGCCATTCATTTCCTCTTACGTACATATGGAATAATGTTAGGTCTCTCTGCATTACGCATGTAAGCGTTGCATTCCTCACTCTTCCATACACCCTAGGCAAATTCCTGAACCCTGGTATACAAAGGAATGTACACATGGACTCGAGGGCTGTTAATGTTAAACTGCTTGCAACCAGACAAAAAAAAACTATCACAAATAAGGGAAAAGGACACAGAGCTTTGAATGTATAAAGGGGTGCTTCCGATCAAACGGCACTTAATGTTATATGACTGGCATTCATTTAAATTATTTTGATAATTTCAGACCACTCTGCGGTTCCTTAGAACATCGAAAACATAAACATTTGCTCTCCACATTAATTTTTTATTACGTATTATTCAAGAAAATAATTAGTCAAATTAGAATCATTATTTACGATTACTGAAGTCCGGTGTTTCTTATAAACTCAGCTAAATTATTTCTCATTTTCATTTAGGGTTTTACGTAATACTTTCTTTCATCATAAACCTGAAACTTTAATTATTTTTCAGAACCAAATACAATTATTATGCTTTATGGTAATATTATTCCATCTGTGATTTCTCATAAAGACCCTTCTTAAATTAATTAATTCTGATGCTCATAATGAAATAATTATTATAATAGTAATTCCACTATTAACAAATTACTACCACTCTTTTTCTTTCGAGAAATAACTGAAAATTTTAATGGATATACATAACGTTCCGCACCCTCGTATTCTTTCATATGCCTAATGTTTCCATGCCCAATAAGACCGTCTCTTATGTTCCAATTAATAATAATTTTAACTATTTTTATCACCTTCATTGCAATCAGCAGCAAATACAACTCATGATCGTCGTAAATAACGTTATCACCACCCTCGCTTATAAAAATACATCTCAAAATATTTCTGAACACAGTTACAGATTGATATATATATATATATATATATATAAATATATATATATATATATATATATATATATATATATAAATATATATATATATATATATATATATATTCCATTTATATTTTATACAAACATAAGTTGAGTATAAAAATAATCATTGACTCGCATTGACCTTAAATTTGATCTGGCTGAATCGACCCTTTAAGTTTTTTCGACGTAATGAAAGTTTACGTCGATCAGATGAAGGTTGATATCAACTGCTTTGAGAACTGCTGTTATGATGCTTCTATAGTCTGAAAAATTTTAATTGGAGTAGGCAAAGAGGTCATTGACTCTCATTAATTCGAGACTTCCTGACTAGTTTACACTACGCCTTGATTCCTTCTATCTCACACATTAAAATTGATAGACTTATTAGTTGTAATAAGTCATCTGAATGATCCTCGAAGACTAGTTATAAACTCAATGTTTTCCATAACAAATGCACTGACGAGTCTTCCACTTCCTATGAATGAACTACGTCGATAATCGATCATCAGTGCATGTTGGTTTTCGACAGACAATATATTTTCCCTGGCATCGCTATGACACGACATTTTATCAAAAATCAACTGCTTTCAAGTAACTAATCTGGGGATTTCTTTTTCCACAACTTTTATTGCAATTTAATAAATACTAATAATATGAAATATAACCTACATAGATTTCTTTATTCTCTTCTGAAGGACGACAACAGGTATAAAAACTTGAAGCTTCTGTGATCGTTTTTGTAGTGGCGAAAAATTGAAAGAATTTCCTAATAAAGACAGTGTATAGTGTAGGAAATGTAAAATATATCATTATATTATTCTTAGTTATTCGGATTTCATTTTTGCAAATCTGCGTGCATACGTGCTTTTGGGATCTAATTTGTTGTGGACATCTTGAGGTCTGACTCCAGGAAGTCTCACCGAGCACAAGGGACTCGACGATAGATGTTTTGCATCAAGATCAGGGAATAAAAAAACACAACATGACTGTAGGCCTGTGAAATTCCGACCTGTAAACCATGTCGTTCTAAAAGTCGAGTAATGAGGGGGCGGGGGGAATCAAAACACCGATCGGTGAAAAAGTGACTTGCGGTCTACCAGGTTTTAAAAGTTGATGAGTAAGAAGAGATATTTTGGAAGTAGTGAGACTATTTTGGAAGTTGTGAATTTTGAAGTATGAAGTAGCGATCGGAAGTTGAAAGGAGTTAAAAGTGGAGCCAAGTAGTTAGAAGTTGGATAAAAGCTGGCCGTGAGAAAGGACGACGAGGAGTTCTGCACTGTCGGGAGTATCGAAGACATGGAAAGTTCTCCACAGTACAAGTTTTTTTTTGTAAAATATCGCTTGTTAATTACAGTAAGAAGGTAATTTTGTCACTGCTAAAATCACGTATGATAATCTGAGATTAAATTTAATATGACTACGGAAATTGGCTTCCAACATTTTTAAATTGGTGAATTTAAATAATAATTCAAACTCATTATTTTAAAACATATTTTTATTATTTATATAAGAATTATTACAACAAATAAATTATTTTGTATCAATATAAGCGAGTTTATCTGAGTTCATAATGAGCTCTAATACTGCAATAAAATAAGCACGTTTATTAATATATATAAACTCCTCCCAATCATCTTCTGTCAGTTAAAATAATACATTTATTCACTCATACTTAATCGACAAACATCTATCCAAAAGTGTAGTTAATAGCCTCTACCGGTAATTGTTGGACATCAGCTGGTGAGGATTACCAGTCATGTGATCCCCTATTTAGTGTTGTAGTAGGAAACTTGTTAATTATTTCCTGCGATGATCGGATCCATGCTGGGATTTAGCGAGGGTGGGCACAAATTGGGTTTCATTTCAAATGCTGAGCTGCACGATCGTTTATCGTGTGTATCGCAGATTCAGTGGCTGTCTCTTCGGCTTCGTTCACTTTAATCGTATTGCTCGTACGAAATAAAAATTATTCATTCAACATTTTTTATAAATTGTTTTCTACTTCGTTTTTTTTCACTAAATAAAACTACAACATTACAATAGTACAATAAGCTAACATTGAAAATAAAACGAAATCATAAAAAGTTAAGAGCTGAAATATTTTTCACAATATTTACTTAAAATTTCTTACTTTTTCAATTGATTATTTTTTTAAATTCTAATACGGCGTACGTGTTATTATTTGTATGCTTTTAAAAAATACTAAACAACATTTAGTAGGAAACGTTATCACCATAACGATTTATCTTTAAAAACTTAAGTATGTTGAGGCTTAAATAAGTTTACTTTGATGTCATGTTTAATATACTTGAGTAAATAATCCTCTAAAAATTCTGTTCACAGTTTACTAAATTTAATTCTAGATAAGAGAAATTAATATCTTACTATATCAGAAAATAATGTCATGTTACTTTTCTAAGAGTTATTTATACTTTTGGTAATATACAAGTCCAATACGTAAATTCATGGAAAAAATTTAGTCATTAAATTTAAGGATCTAATTTTCTGATTCAAATTAGCCCCGACTTTAAATAACATTGCAATCATATATTTTTTATAAATATCTTTGTCACATTATCTTCGTAAATATATCGAAGTCATGAATAAACGTATAAGCTGTAGAAGCGTAATCTAAATACTTCTGTTATACATTCTCTTCCTTATTCCGAAAAATCCATATCATTATAATTAATATTCCAGATCACATTCCATTAAGCATCCTAATTTCCTCGTCTATACATAAAAATAAAATCTTGTGTTTTGGAAATCAGAAATTTGCGACTATTAAGTCTTTTACATCGGAAAGAGATTCAAATATATGATCAAAACACAAAATTCGTGATGTAAAATCCTAAAATTCTGCTCGTCCAGTTATTGAATAATTATTAAATTTATATAACTTCATTTTCCCTGCTACAATAATGAATATCATTAAATGTTATTGCTATTTTAATTAGGTTAAATTTACAATCATATTTCGGCTACTTGATATTTTAAGTGCTGTTTTAAAATTTGATTTCAATATTGTAAATAACATATTCTAATATTTTAGAAGATTTTTTTTTATAAAATTCTAGCAATATGGTGCCAGATTTAACCTTACAAAAAAAGTTATTTACAAACCTTTTAAAATGTTGTATATAATTAATTTTATTAAGCAACCAATTTCAGCTGCCATTTTTTCTCACCAAATAATTATCGTTCTTAGAACGTTACTTAGACAACAATATTATGTTGCGTTTATGTGTTGGAGTATTAACTACTATCGTTATAAATATAAAAATGTCTGTATTAGTTCAAAATTAATAATTAAACAATGATGCAGCTAAACAAAATTACCTCACATATTTTTTGCAGACTGTAGGTGCTTATTTGAGATTAGTTCGAGCATTTTTAAATGCAAAATCCAGTCAACGTAAACAAAAGCAATGATATTAATACACCCTACGCTGTTTTCTGCCAAATGATAATAGTCGTAATTGTCCTCAAAATTAAACCGATAGTTAAGTTTCGCAAAAAAAATTGATATATATTTAGTCTATTAATTATAAAGATAGAATGGCAGCTACAAAATCACTTGATTACCTCTCTTATCTCTATTATTTAACATTGTCATATCTTTAGGTAGCGAATCTCCACAAGTAACGTATTATCGGATCCTGTTTCTCTATTTTGTCTAAAACTTATAGAATTACTGTTGTGTTACTCATTCATAACTGATATACCAATTTTCGCTATGGTAACCTTTGATAAACGTAACCTTACCCTCCCGCGTCCACCATTTCAAATCCATTCCTATGCTATTAAAGGGTAGTTTCCACAATGTGGATTACCCTCATATACCCTGTTACCATAAAAAAAAATACCTGCATTTTCCGTAGATTAAAAAGAGTTTTTTTTTAGCCACCGAATACAGTCCCGGTTTTCCAAAGTTATCTACGCCATTTCACATAAGAATAACAAATAGTGTTTCTCTAGCAACCGGTTGCAGACGTTTACCATTTCAGCTGACCTGTGAGAGGATTCTCTCGCAGGTAAACCTTCCCATAGAGCTCTGGAGGGGGCTACCAGTCGGGATACATTCACTTCTCTCTGTTTTTTTTGAACTAAGGTTCCCACATGCCGACGCACCTCGGCCTGTTTTGAGAGGTGTATGATTAAAGTTTGCAGACCTTGAGTATACGGTAAGAGTTGTCCGCTATTCCTATTGGAATAGTCGGCCAGCTGCCTCCTAAACTGGTCAAGGCGCGGCGAGAGGAAAGCTGCGAACCCACAGCTGACCCCTCCCCCGCCATGGGAAGGGCGTGGGACAAGTTCCTGATGCAGGTTTTTGCTACATCACTTTTAGGCGAATTTTCGGGTAGGATCCTTAAACCATAGCCCGGGGGCCCTAGTTAATCCTTGGCTACCTTGCTCCACCATTCCGCATCCCACCTTTCACTCCCTTTCCTATGCTAAAAGATGTGAATTGCCTTTATGTTAATTACCCTATACATAGCCTGTCTACACCTTAAAAAAAGATGACCTGTAATTAAATTAAGTCAGTATTAAATTTCCTTATCGTAAGTTTCTAAAAATGGAAAATTATGTAATTAACGGCATTCTGATTTCTCGACTGTCTACGGAAATTCGATCAATCTTTATGTAAAAAAATACTGTCTTTTATTATTATATATTTTCATCATCAATGTACATAGCTTTCTGTCCTGTTTATTCGTAAATTTCTTTATCAATACGCAGATAGTCTAGAAATGAGATTCGTTACAGTAAGCACTGCATAATTACTTAAAAGCTTTTAGAGAGTAAAGGAAAGCGTTTCCTGGTTTCAGATCGGCGGCACAATTTGCAACACGGGTCACAGTGTGATATTCACAGTCGAAAACTCCACCAGACACCACGTTAACGTGTCCGGAGGTCCGTTGTCTTACAAGTACCAGTTCCAGGAAATCCACGTGCACTACGGTCTTCGAGATGACTCGGGCTCCGAGCACAGCATAAATGGATACACCTTCCCAGCCGAGGTAAGATATCATAAAAAAAAAATACCTTTGATCTGACAACAATTAATTTTGATAATAATTTGGATCTTAAAAATTGGAATAAAATAAAAGTTTAAACTTTTGATCTTTAATATGCTTAGTTTTTATCTGGAAAGGTATGAAATGTCAAATGCTACTAGTGATACATTCCAGGTATTGGATTCTCAGTTTAAAAGTTTTTTATTAATTCGTAACAAGGGTCTTAAATTTCCAATATTTATATTGACAATTATAAATGTAGCATATCATTTATTCAAATAATATTCCATAGTATTTTCAATTTATTATATATTCAATTGCAGTCTTCGAATTATTTCGGAGCTTAAGTTTGACAGTTCAAATCTAAACAAAACTTAGGGAACAAAAACTTTTTTTGTATATACAGTAATTCTCACTCGATAACTGAGAAACTGTATGTAAAAATTGGATAAGTACAGAATAATTCTATTTTCGAAAGTAAAATATGCAATTTTTAAATTATGGGCGAGAGGGTTTGGGTTTACTCTACATCCTTGTAAATACCTGTAACTGGAGCGTAATATTCATTAAAAAAATTATTGTATCAATATACACATTGTAAACATATTTGTAATTGACTGTATTGTCAAATTCCGAAAATATTCTAGTGAAAAAGACCAGTTTGGCTTGTCCGAAATTATGAACTACACAATGCGATTATAGTATGTTCTTCTCAATCTATTAACCATACACGAACAAGGAAGGAGTTTTTACTTACATAATTCATTTTGAGTAAATCTAAATGCTGTAATTCGTGAATACATCCTTATTATCTAAATTATTCTGAAATACAAGATTTGCCGTAAATTTACATTCTATATTCATGTTATCTGAGAATAAACTCGTCTCTTGAAACTGATGGTCAACAAATTATTAACCTTCTGCTTATTTCTAAATAAAACGGTTCAGAAAACTTCAGTTAATATTAAAAGATATTTCGGAATATGCAGTTGAAATTCAGACGAAATAAAGTAATCGATATCTAACGTACAACGGGCGCTTTTATATATTTATATGTACGTATATGATATGAAATTTAGGCACCACTCTTGCAGATGTACTGTTAGAAACGAGTGGGTATGTATCGGACTTTTTAACAGCTGATTAAGTGACGTTTGACAAGAAAAGGGTTGATGCAGTCTGTTAAGAAACAATAAATACCACCCTAGACCAGGCCAAATTCAGCCTGAGGGAAAATCCCTGGACATTACATGCCGTGTTAGCGCGTGGACAATAAGCAAAAGCCCAATTGGTAGAAATTATAAAAAGGGTTTTTCGAGGAGTTTCGTGGGGTCTACGACTGTCTAAAAGGAAACCCTTGGCAATGAATGGAATCATTATTATTGTCGTTTCTGATTGGACAATTATTTGAATTACTATTGTTATATGTTAAAGTTGGATGATCACAAATATTTTGAAGTTTTGTAAAGCTTTTGGAAGAGGTTGTATATGGCGCCTGTTGAAAGTAGTGACTGTAAGTTGGAGAACGGTCGACGGCAACAACAAACATCCGTTATTCTGTATTAATTATTTCAGAATTCTGAAAAGAAATAAAAAACAAAACATAAATATTGATTTAGATACTTACTGTATGTTCAAAAACAAAATTTAGTATGTTATTATAAATATTAACGTATTTTAATGGTGGTAAATGTTATATTTCAATTGCCGAAATAACTTATATCCTTCAATTGTACTAGAATGATGCTGTTTCCACATTATATATTTTTGAAATTTTCCTAAACTTTTCTAACACATTGATAAAACACCGCTGAATGCGTATTTAAGAACAAGAAGCAACGTTCAGTTTGAGGTGTCAAATCTATAAAATTTCCTTAAAATTATTCTCCAAACAATAAACCTTCAAATATCCATTTTAATGACTGTTCCAATAAAAATAAATAAAGGAATTCCTATTTTATGACGGGTGTTTAATTTCAAACTGAGTCTAATTCTAAGAAATTATATGATATATTTAAACTACAGTATCAGCTAAAATATACTGTGTCAACTACAAAATATCTGTCTGGTACGTTTTTTTATTGCAAATATAAATCGTACAATACAACTTTCACGCTATTTCTTACGTGCTACGCAAAATCTTACACGATATCTTCATTATGTCATTTTATAGTACTTATTTCCAGGATAACTCTACAATTAATTTATGTAATTATCCAGATTAAAATTCTGAAAAAAAAGTATCTATTCAAAATTTAGATAACTTAGCAGACGCAACGAAATAAATAGTGGAGGTCGCTAATGAACTAGCAGTTGTCTCACTCTCTTTTCGTTCTTTGTTATTGAGCGTTCCATTGAGCAATATCTCAGATTTGCTGTTGCAATTACCGCCTGCGGAATGTTTAATTGAGGTGTGTAGTTATGTGGAGCATGTGGGCGGTAAAACGTTCGTCGGTCACTCAAGTTCCTCTACACTCCCCCTATAATTCTCGGAAAGTAAAGAGGGAATCAGCTACAAAGTTCATTGCGGATATTACGTAATGGTAAACATTTGGTTATTTTGAGTCACATCCGGCACTTCGTTCCTGCTATCCTAATCGTGATTTTAATCGACAGTGGAAAGCTAAGTTAGCACAGCTAAAATATATGTAAGACTGTAATAACAATACTTTTCAAATTTCATATCAAACATAAATTAATTTTCTTTAAAATTTAAAAAGATATAAAACTTAATAACTTATCTGTTGAGAATTTAAAATTTACTTCATCACTCCTGTCAAATTTCCTACAGTTTCATCGGTTAAACTTAGCTGTCATCAATATTTATTCGTAGCCAAAATATAACTTTACCAGATTGAAAATAATTATTCTCTGCAGAGGGTTTTTCGTCACTATGTACAGGTAGATAAATAGATTTATTCACCATTAGCCCTCTTAAGAGGAAATAGGATTCGTTACAAATGTACAGTAGATAAATTACATATAAACAGAATTAATATTAATAGGTTACACACACACACACACAAATTGATATATATTTTCACATTTGTCTAGTCACTACAATCATACACACTATCTTTAGGAAACACGCACACGACACTAATCACTTCCTGGTATTCATCTCCTGTCGCTAGGTACGGAGGGATGTCGTCATGGATATTTACTAAAACAGAAAGCAGAGGCAGGAAAAACAGAACCAAAAGGGGAAAAGTGGACAAAATATTTACATATTTATAGCATATTCGGCAATTTTGTAGGCAAGGCAGTTCAACGAATGTGAGACCGATTCAAAAATTCGTGTAAGTATTAAGTTTTACACTCCTTGCCGAATGAGTTGCAGTTGTTGATGTTCTTTACATGTTCAGGAAAGCTGTTAAATAGTGTGATACCGGAATAATGAACGCTAGACTCGTAGAGACTGAGGCTGTGCTTGTCAGATCTGAGAACTGAACGGTTCCTCCATGATTGTCCCCGTTACTTGCAAAAGGTTCATGTTGCGTTTAACAAATTTTAGTACTTCTAATATGTAAGCGCTATGTAGAGTCAGAATATGAAGCCTTTGATCAGAGGTCTGCAGCTTTGTCTATCATCTGAACCTGATATAATTCTAATGCCTCGTTTTTTCAGTTTGAAAACATCCACGCTACGAGAACAATTGCCCCAGTTGGCAATACCGTAACATATATTTGAATGAAATTAGGCAAAATAGACTAGAGAAGCAGTTTTGGTATCAACTTGTTGCATCAATAGTCCTAATGAGTAACAAACAGAACTAAGTTTGCGTTAAAGGCGATCAATGTGTAAGTTCCATTTTAATTTACTGTCGACCTGCAAGCCGAGGAACGTCGCATGGTCTGAGAACTTATCCGTTACGATGTTGTTGGTGTTTGTTGTAAAACTAACTAACTTAGTTCTCTGTACATTGAGCGTTAATTTATTGGTGCCGAAGCAAGTATTTAGGTTTCTAGATGCAGTCTCAATCTTCGCATTTAGATTATTTAAATCGGCCTTCTGTCACTCAAAACTGCGACTCTTCTCTCCTGAGGAATTCCTCTCAGCACTCACTACAGTCTCCTTTGTTTACGCCTCATTCTCAGATATCTCCCATGCATCTGGCTATAAAAGACCTGCCTCCCCCATTCCGTAAAATATCTTAAATGACACAATAGTTCACTCAGAATTAAACAGTTGTGTCTCTCTAGGCTCTTACATTTTTTCTGCAAGGCTTTCAGAAACGTTGTGTGGTATATGCATTATCACTTGTTTAGTCTGTATTTGGCTATCTTCCTTATTATTAATTTTCAATCAGAAAATATATATTATAAATCAGGAAGGACGAAAATTTGTATGCACCTTATAATACTATATCAGATATGAGATATATGATGTTTCATCACGATATATATTTGAACTTTCTTCGTTAACAACCTTCTCCTCGTTGAAGTACATTACGTATGTTTTAACCTGTACCATAACGCCGAATATATAATATAATAAATTCATTTTCTGTAGATCCCCAAAAGAACCAAATCTTCAAATATGTAGAAAAACTCACACATTTTACAACGTTTTGGACCTTTATATAATTAATTAACAACTTAACTTACATAAGAATCATTTGTATGATAATATAACATAGTGTATTAAATTATTTAACAGGTATTAAATGATTAAAATTTTATTTTATGCTTGAATTAAATTTTTACATTATAAAATCAATAGTATTATTATTTTCTTCCTAAAATATTTTAATAATGAATGACTAAATATACTCACGCTAAATATGTGCACCAATGTACTAAGATTCCAAATACAATTAAATTCCAAAAATTCATTTGCAGATATTGAAATTGGTTTATTATAAATTTTTGAAGATCACTGTTAAATGGAGTATTTATGCCATCAGGAGGTTTGTTTAAAAATTTATATTGTACATCCGACAGAGACTTGTAACTCTTATGTAAATTATTTTTATTTCTCGTATTAAATGAGTGTGTATCTGAGTTGGTAATAATCTGTCCTTGTTATTTATTTCAAATATCAGCGATGAGTTAGTGAAGAACTCACTGCATGAAGTCCTATAATTTAATTTGCACATTATCCTAATTACATGTTTTTTGGCTAGAAAGATTTTGTCTTCCTCCGTGGAGTTATCATAACATATAATTAAATATGACATAGTGGGATGGAAATACACCATATGTACTAGTTCTCTAGTTTTTCATATCACTTTAATTTGTCATTACTCGTACTGCATATGTTGCTGAGATGAGCTTATTTATTAATTTATTAACATGTTACTTACAGTTAAATTTATTATCTAGTGAAAGACCTGCGAATGTGATACTTCATTAACCATATACGTCTCTCTAGATTCAGGGTTTATTACAGAATTTTTTTGTGTGGAATAGCACTGATTGTGTTTTGTCAGAGTTCAGAGTGAAACTATTTCCAAGAAACCAGTTTATAATAGTATTTAATGCATTATTAGTAATCTCTTCCATGATATCTCTCATTTTATTGATATACTTGTATCATCTACAAAAAGTACAGGATTGGAGTCTGAGTTTATTAAAATTTGACAAGTTATTTATATATTTAGAATAATAGAGGACCTAAATTGGAACCATATGCAACTGCAAACTTCTGTTTGATACATACGCAAAAACGCGAATGAGACATTTTCTTAATTCTTTCTTGTAGTATGTTGTAATCAACACAGTCAATATAGTTAAAAAAATGTATTGATTTTTATTATTATTACGCTCCAGGGAATATATGGCTCATTTTTGATGAATTCCATTTTCTAAATTCATATTGAGATTCTAAAAGTAAATTATTTTTATTTATTTGATTAATGACGCTATTGGATATTACTCGCTCAAAGAGAACACAGGAAATGGAATATTGGGCAATAGTTATTATGGTGCGCTTTTCGTTATCGTTATCGATTTGTACAAAATATTTTTTTTATAACTGTTAATTACTGCCTGGAAGCATGGGAATGTGGCTTGCCGGGGTCGAGCAGCAGACACAAGACAATGGCGGGGTGGATTGGAAAATCCACAAGTCCCGCAAGCAAGGTCAGGGTCGGCCAAGGAAGGGTAGATGACCGGGAGGGTATGGCCCTGAAATAGATGGAAGAGGGTCACGTGTGCACAAGAACCAACCAGGAGAGAGGGATTTTGGAGAGGGAGGAGATGAATGTGGACCGTTGATGAGAGTGGACGAGGAGATGAATTTGGACGGTCGGTGAGAGTGGACAGAGAAAGTTTATCCTGAAAGATTTTGGTTCTGCACGTGGGTCTCCGGTCTTCTGCGAATGCTGATGAGCCAGATAGCCGCCAACGGGAGTCGACCCTGTCCGAGCTGCAGACCTGGTAAGTCGCGTTCCATTCTTCCGGGTATCGCGTCGGTTTGCCACGAGAAAAACCACGGTTAATCTTGAGAAAGGGAGGGGCTTACATGCATCCCTGGCAGGCTGGAGAGCTTTTCGTTTTGTATAAATTCTGAGAAAATGAATTATTGTTTTTTTTAATAACTAAATATTGCATTTCCCTTTCCTGCAAGAACAATTCTTGCAGGTGGCGCCCAACAAATAGTTAATTTAACCGTAAGCTCACCACATATAAAATGTCGTCCAACGTTTGGGGCACGAAGAAGTGGCAAACTGGAGCGATACTACGGGGACAGGATTAGCGGATTATATACACTTGCTAGTCAGCCATTCAAGCAGAAATTCAGGACTTGATTATTTTAACGTGTATTTTGGGGGAATAATTTTGTAATATGTATTTTGCGGGAATTTAGTTTTCGGGCAATACGTTCCAGGCTGGAGATGCAGGTGTTTAGACGCGGACCATATATTTTCATTTCTAGCGTTGAGTAGAGCAGGAGTTTTTTTTTTTCATAGGATAAGCGTTAATTCGATAAATTTTGGGATTTCTTTTGTTATCTAATATAGATTGGAGCCTGAGGTCTATATGTTTAATGTTAAGTTGTGTGAATTTTGAGCTGTTTTCTTTATCGTTTATGTTAGTGTGTTAGAGAAATTGTTCGTGTAAAATAGAAACGGAGTTCTTCTGATTATTTCGTCTGGTTGTTCATGAAGCTTAGGAGCGGAATGGATACGGTACAAAGGGAATTAAGCACGGATGAGCAGACGGAGGGTAGTTCCGAGAATTTAGGGAGCCAGGCAAGCAGTGGTTTTCCTGGAACCAATGGTACAAAAGAAAACCAGTTTTTATTCGAATCTATGATGGCACAATTGATGCAAGCCATTCAAAATAGTCAGGAACAGATTCAAAATAGTCAGGCTAATTTACAGGAACAGATTCAAAGAAAGAATGACGAAAATAACAAGTTGATTCAAAATAGTCAGGCTAATTTACAGGAACAGATTCGAAATAGTCAGGCTAATTTACAGGAACAGATTCAAAGAAAGAATGACGAAATTAACAAGTTGATTCAAAATAGTCAGGCTAATTTACAGGAACAGATTCGAAATAGTCAGGCTAATTTACAGGAACAGATTCAAAGGATTAATGACGAAAATAACAAGGGGTTTAACATATTGCAGGCCCAGATTAAAGGCTGTCAAGAAGCAACAGAGAATAAGTTTAGGGAGATCCGCAGTGAGATTCAGGAGCATGTCCAAATAATCACGGAGTGTAGCAAAGTTCAATGGGATCAGATTCAGAACCAAATTGGTGCCACAAATGATAAACTCACAAGTATAGGCCAAGAATTGCAGGACAGAGCAGAAGCTGTTGATAAAAGGGTAGATACTGAATTAGGCGCAATACGAGAGCACGTGGCAGCACAGAAACGGGAGGTAACCGATTTGGTTAATAAAGAACATCAAAGTATGGCAGACAGATTTGATGTAGTTGTGGAGTCTTTTAGATCTGAAACAGAAATTAGGCGCGAAGAAACTGGGCAGGTGATTAATCGGCTAGCCAGCGACGCCGAGGCCATTAGGACAGAAATGCGTGAAGGGACAATGGCGGTGCAGTCGCATATTGCGAATATCGAAGGGGATTTACGAAAACAGCTGAGTTCAGAGGCAGCCCGTTTAGATATCAGAATTTCTGAAGCCAATGAATTGGGTGTTCGGGGGGAAAACATAACCCAGGGGCTAGAGATTACCCTCCCATCATTTCAAGAACGTGGCCGTCAGAACGCACGTGCATTCCTGAACGGTCTAGAGTCCTATTTTTCATTAAAACGAACGCCGGAGCGTTTTAAATTAACTTTATTTAAGCAAGCAGTGGGGCCACGGATTGCGGAAAGGCTGGAAGCCGCCGGTTACTCGGAAGGTTACGAACAGGTCCGGGAACACTTCCTAAATAAGTATTGGAGTGTTGCTAGGCAGTTGGAGGTAGTGCAAGGATTCTACAATGATAGATTTAGGCCGGGCGGATCTCAGACGATGGAAGGTTATCTCGTGAAGGCAATAACCGAGAACAGGCTTTTGCAACAGCCGATAGCTGAGAGTACGCTTGTTCAATTAATTAGCAGGCAGTTTCGGAGTGATGTAGCCCTACATTTTGAGGCGGCCCGTATAAATACGTTTGAAGCGGCGCTGAATTTCCTGAGCCAAGTTGACGCGTTAGACCGAGGCAGCGGCCACGCAGCTTCAGGTAGAGATGGTCGCTGGGCAGGCGAAAGAAACTTTTCGGGTAATCGGGCAAATATGCAAGGAGGACCATCTAGACCTAATCAGGGCCGGTTTGATCGGGGAACGTGGAGAAGGTTCGATCCGCGCGCAGATAGACAGCACAGAACAGGTGGCTTTAAGCCGGAAGTTCGTCCTGAAATCGAGCAGAGTGGAAATACGGTTCAGAATCATTTAAACCAATAAAGGGCGAGGGGGATCGATTGAGGTCGCATGCTACTCTCACAGGCCCAACGACACGACCCACGAGAATAGAAAATATTGTAACTAATAGTGATTACCTAGCCGGTAAAGAGGATTTACTTTGGGATATTGAAGGTAATGAAAACCGTAGTAAGAATTCCAGAATGAAGGGAGAATTGGTAAAAATTAAACTTAACTTGGGCAATGGAAGCAGTAAGGAAGCACTGGTAGATACTGGTGCAGAGCTAAGCTGTTTAAATTGGGCGATGTTTCAAGAACTAGAGGAGGAAAAATTGGTTGTAGCGAAGTTGGGCGTGGCAGGTCTGAAGGCATACGGTGCATTGGGACGCCGACACGAGAAGGTTGAATGGCAGGTTTTGTTCAAAGTCAAGTTACCTGGGGGAGAATATCTGGTTATTAGGGCCGTTGTACTGAAAACTCTGGGAACAGAGATTATTTTAGGGGCAGCTTGGTTACGTGAGATTAGTGCAGTCATTAACTTGCAGTCTAGGAAGCTAACTGGGGAAGGGATGGATGCAGATAATGGAAGTAAAATAACTTTACAGTGGGATATTTTGGATAGCACGATAATAGGCGCCAAGGGCTTGGTTTCTTATATTTATGGCACCGAAGAGGAAGAGGTTGCGAGAGACGGCCGTAAGAGGAAGGAAGAGGAAGGGTCAAGGTATTTTGGTAGGAAGGGGAGTGAGGTAGACAGGAGTGAAGGGGAAATAGAATCTACGGGAGATGACGGATTTGAAGAAGTATTAGATCAAATATGTATAGATATGCGTAATGTTACTGACGAGGAATGTTTTGATTTTAAGGAGATGTTGAGGAGGAATAGGAAAGTATTTAATGAGGCTCCCGGATGTCTAAAGGGATACATACATAGGATAGAGACCAGTGAACATGCGCCATATAAATTAAAGTCCTACCCCACCCCGTTTGCTTTGAGAGATAGGATTAGGGAGACGATACGGCAGATGGAGAAAGATGGTATAATTGCCAGAAAACCAAGTCCATATAATAATCCGATCACCTTTGTGCGAAAAAAGGATAATCAGATCCGCATATGCTTAGATGCCAGGAAATTAAATACAGTTATCATAGATGAATTAGAACGACCTGTACTAATAGCGGAAGCCCTTCAGAAATTTCAAGGTAAGCCGTTCCTGAGTACCGTAGACCTGACGAAGGGATTTTATCAAATTCGACTCGACGAAGAATCGAGCAGGTTGACATCATTCACTGTCGATGGCAGGCAGTACTGTTGGATGAGACTCCCATTCGGTTTGAAGACCTCATGTCAGACATTCATAAGGCGGCTAGATTTGGCATTAGGAGAGGAATATAGGGAAAATTTGACAGTATACGTGGATGACGTCATAATTGCGAGCGAGACATTTAGAGACCATGTGATACATTTAGACAGTTTGTTCACGAGACTTCGCGAAAATGGTCTCACCATTAATCTGAAAAAGACCGCTTTCGGTCGGCAGGAGGTCGAATTTCTAGGACATCTCGTTTCAGCGGGAGGAGTAAGGCCCTTGCAGACAAGGCTTCAGGCTATAAACGACTTACCAGCTCCTAAAAATGTGAAACATCTTCGACAACTGGTCGGGTTTATAACCTTCTATAAGAAATTCGTTCTTAATTTCGCTGAACTGCTGAGACCTATGTACAATCTATTGAAGAAGGGTGTGAAATGGAAATGGGACGGGGCGATGGATGACGCGCTCGCGCGGGTGAAGAGGGCATTTACACAGTGTGTAGTCCTAGAACATCCTATGCTAACAAAACCCTTTATTGTTAGGTGTGATGCGTCGCTTTTGGGCATATCCGCTGTGTTAAGTCAGTTAGACGACGAGGGGGCTGAAAGAGTAATCTCTTTGTGTAACAGGGGACTCCGCGAACCTGAGCTCGTATATACAATAACGGAGTTGGAGTTACTGGCGATCGTCTATGCCGTGCAAAAGTTTCGCACATATATATACGGAAATCGGGTAGTGTTGTATACGGACCACCAGGCTTTGACATTTCTACGTATGTGCGACCACCTAAGCTCGAGGTTGAAGCGCTGGGCTATCGCGATTGATGAGTTTGATTTGCGAATAATACACGTCAAAGGTAGTAATAACGTTGCTGCAGACTTTTTGAGTCGGCACGTTAGACAGACGGCGGGCGAAGTATCTACGTCTAAGGAAAGAGAGATGGTGATTGCAGCTGTCGAATTCAGCAATTCGCGGAATTACGCACGGTTCAGGCGGTTTGTTAAAGAGGCACAGGATGAGGACGAGGAATGTAGGCAAATCGCGAGGCGGGTGAACGCGGTAGCGGCTCCAGATGTTGTAAACCAAGGGGCGAAAGCATACAGGTTAGAAGCAGGCATTCTGTTTAAAAGCAACCCTCGGGCTAGGCACGTATGGGTGCTATATGTACCTAAACCAGCTATGAAACATGTTCTCCAATTGGTGCACGATGAGAGTGGTCACCCAGGAGGATACAAAACGATTGAAATGCTTAAAGCGTTGGTATATTGGCGTGGGCTGGCAAGAGACGCAAAGAAATATGTTAAAACGTGCAGGGCGTGCCAGATGTGTAAGTTCCCTAATCGCACTTTTCAGGCTCCATACCAGTCCGTAATTCCAGAGTGCACAGGCGATTTGGTTATGGTGGATATTTACGGCCCCTTAATCAAAAGTCGCTACGGGATGACGTATGTGTTTATTATTGTAGACACATTCAGTAAATTTGTGAAGTTGTACGGTTTAAGACGTGCTACAGCTAAGGCATGCGTTGGGAAAATTCTGAAGTATTGCGAGGAAGAGGGCAAACCCAAAGTCGTACTGAGTGATCACGGGACACAATTTTACTGCGAATTATGGCGGAAGACCTTGTGGGATAGAGATGTTAAAACGGTGTTTTCTAGTATACGTCACCCGGAATCGAACGCAGCCGAGCGTTATCTAAGGAGTGTGGGCACCATCTTAAGAACGTTATGTCACGCCAAACACCAAAGCTGGGCGGCGTATCTACAGCAAGTAGAGGACCATTTGAATCACAATTGGAGCGCAGCTATAGGTTTTATACCGGCGGAAGTGCATTATGGCAGAAGGGTGGACTTACCATTAGAAAGAATCATAAAGTTTCCCGCTCCGGTAAAGGACCTAGAAATGGAACAGGTGCTAGAAAAGGCAAGGGATAGAATGCAGCGGCGCGCAGCTCAGAGGCTAAAGCAGCAAAGGCCGCGACCAATAAAATTTGCAGTGGGCGATTTGGTTCTAGTAAAAGCAATGCGACAATCCGACGCCGACAAGAAGATCTCCGCTAAGCTGATGTTAGTGTACAAGGGTCCGTACATCGTTAGAGAACGCTTAGGGGAAGGTGTATACAAGATACAACTTCGAGAAGGCAATCCGGAGATCAAAGTATTCAATATAACTAATTTAATTCCATACTATGAGAGAGAGGCCGATTAGGTAAACCCAGAGGTAGGGCCAGGTCAAAGATTGTTTGCTTGTTTGGTTGACTAATGAGTGTACCAGTAGCTGGAGCCTCGGACAGGAACCCGGAAGAGGCACTGTCGGCGGATAATCCTTTGCCTCCAGACATTGTTACAGGCTAGGGTCGCCAGAAGGATCCAACCATCAAAGCATCGTCAGCGGCCGGCAGGATAATCCCAGGGCATGTGACTAATGCATGTTGGGCTTTGCGGACCCAGGAACCCGAGCTGTACGTGGTATCTGTTACCACGTTCTACTTTTCTTCAATTCGGCCTTGCTTGGTCAAAACCACCTGTAAAACTGTCACTAAGGCTTTCTTGGCCAACCCTTGATTTTTCGACCCCAACAATGGTTATTAGGTTTCGAGGACTGAGGGTGTCTTTCATCTATGTTCTTCTTTCTTCTTATTTTCGCACCTTATGTAAAAGGAAGACGTGGCGGACCAACGACCAGATGCGCACAAGTGGAACGGGCGGACAACCACGACTACGCGATGCGGTTGCAACGGCGCGAAGTGGTACAGAAGCTAATGTGAGGTGTTTGTACATATAATGCAAGTGTCCGATGACCACAGACACAATAAAAGGGGGACGAGAAGTGACAAGGTTATAATTACGACAGACGCTAAAAAAAAAAAGGTGATGTGTCGTGTTATCAAAAGACGCTCACAGGAGTGATTTTAAGGTTTAATTTAAGAAGAAAAAAAAAGGTGGATTAAATATTGAAAATGACATTCATAGTAATTAAAGGATGATTATGGAGGTTAATTAAAATTAAGTACTTATATTAAGGATGCGCTCAATTGTTGAAATTAAGGGTTAGGCATTACGGACCGGTGCGCATATAATTAAAAGTAGTATGTGTAGTATACGAACAGTAGTATGTGTAGATGTTAAATAATATGAAAGATATAATATCAGATTAGGAGAAAAGATATCGATAAGTAAATGCATATCATTTTGCTGTGGTTAGTTGTAAGTTAGTTATAGGTTTTATTTAATTATTCTCTTCGGTTGTAAGTTAGTTATAAGTTAGTGTTACAGATGTATATATTCCTACCTTTCGTTAATAAGTTAGCTGTAAGTTACTCTTAGATTTGTATATGATTCATCATTTCGTTGTTGAGTTAGTTGTAATTTTGTTTCAAATCTGAATATAATATCTAATTAATTTGTTTGTGAAGGTAATGCTGTACTGTTTAAGATTACATACTGTCATGGAAACTACTTAGAATTATAAGAAATTGGACCATCTGCTAATTAAGTATCACATAGAAAAAAATTAAATTGTATCACAGGATTGTATTTTGCCAGATGCGAGGGAGCATGCGCGAACTTCAAGCGAATTATTTTGAAATCGTTCGAATGGATCCTTCATTCATCCAATTTCAAAGGGGGAATATTATATGGTGCGCTTTTCGTTATCGTTATCGATTTGTACAAAATATTTTTTTTATAACTGTTAATTACTGCCTGGAAGCATGGGAATGTGGCTTGCCGGGGTCGAGCAGCAGACACAAGACAATGGCGGGGTGGATTGGAAAATCCACAAGTCCCGCAAGCAAGGTCAGGGTCGGCCAAGGAAGGGTAGATGACCGGGAGGGTATGGCCCTGAAATAGATGGAAGAGGGTCACGTGTGCACAAGAACCAACCAGGAGAGAGGGATTTTGGAGAGGGAGGAGATGAATGTGGACCGTTGATGAGAGTGGACGAGGAGATGAATTTGGACGGTAGGTGAGAGTGGACAGAGAAAGTTTATCCTGAAAGATTTTGGTTCTGCACGTGGGTCTCCGGTCTTCTGCGAATGCTGATGAGCCAGATAGCCGCCAACGGGAGTCGACCCTGTCCGAGCTGCAGACCTGGTAAGTCGCGTTCCATTCTTCCGGGTATCGCGTCGGTTTGCCACGAGAAAAACCACGGTTAATCTTGAGAAAGGGAGGGGCTTACATGCATCCCTGGCAGGCTGGAGAGCTTTTCGTTTTGTATAAATTCTGAGAAAATGAATTATTGTTTTTTTTAATAACTAAATATTGCATTTCCCTTTCCTGCAAGAACAATTCTTGCAGGTGGCGCCCAACAAATAGTTAATTTAACCGTAAGCTCACCACATTATCAACATATTCACCAAAATAGCACCCTGTATTACATTTTTCTAAGTCAACATAGTTGGGAAATATTTAAAATTCATTATTAACTCAAGAACAAAACAACAGCTTGCAAACGAAGCTCAGACTTTTATGCCATGAAACTGATCAAAGAATCATGAAATTTCCAACTGCATGCTTTGATTTGTTTACTTTAGTATTTTTAGGTTTAATTCTTGAAGTATATATGACAAATTAATCTTGAATCAACTATGCATTTTACACAAGAACGACCCAGACAAAAAATACAAATTAATTTAGTTCAATATAATTTGAAATTTGTAAATGTTTCAACCGTTGTGATATTTGTCAATACTATTACCAGACTGCAGGGATATTGCCATAGTTAGAATACATTCGAAATAATACGAATACAAGTTATAAATTAACAAATATTATTTAATAATCAATCATAAATACAGTTTAAATGAGAATTAAGCAGTTTAACATTTAAAGTAAATTTGTTTGTATTAATCTGTAACATTTCTTAGATTCACCTTTTATCAAAATTATTTTCCTTATCGAGAATAATAGTATTACAGAAATTGAAATAATGATAAAGATCCAGACAATGTTTGTAATTGGAGAATAGGTAAAACAATAAAATTGTTAGTATTGGTTTCTTTTACAGCATTATGATTGTTTATCTACTAGATTAAAAATTTTATTCATATTTATTCACTGTAAATTTTAAATCTATTAATTCTTTGTCATATTTTGTTAAAAAACATAATGATTGTCTTTATACTATGGATATACACAATTTGTTTATACAATTAGTGGAAATAATTGCTCATTTTGTAATATTAGCCGGAGTAGTTAACTAGAATTAAGATACATAAAACCAATGTAAAATTTCTCCTAATACAAAACTTTGTTTAGATCTTAATCATTCTTTAAATTTTGATAATAATATAAATCCAGATAAGGAAAAAAAGGTAATCTCAGAAATTTGAGACAGTTGATCGAAACGTCCACAAATTTAAAAACATATAGTTACAACCTAATTTCTGTTTTTTTTTCGGTTACACGGGTCGTTAACGTCTCGTGTTATTGTCTTACAAAAGTTAATTTTGTTTTTATACTATGTAATTTGTTGAATCAATTAAATTTAATGTCTTATATGCTTAAAAAAATTCCCGCATATTGTAATAATTAACATTGAAATCAAATTAATATACAGTGCCAAATGTTGCTGAAGCAAAATGTAGAAAATAGAATGAAAAAAAATTTAAAATTAAATTATATTAAAGTTAGCCCGCGTTGAAATACTTTATTTTAACTTTATATGGAAGGATATTGATAGATAAAAATTTTGTTCAATTAAACAAACTCTTTAATTTATTATATTTAAAATAAATTCAAATTTACAAATAATTACTCGATGACGTTTTACAAAAAAAAATTATACAAACAAACAAATTTTACTCTTGATCTCAGGGTCCTTTTCTGGGCCTTTAAATAAAGAATATTTTACTCCCTTTTCAAACAATCAAATTACAAATTAATATTTACAAACTCAACAAAAAAATCGAAATATGACGATTTTATCTTTAATCTAACGTTTACAATAATAATTTAAATGAATTATAACTCACAGTTTTCCCTGGTACCACGGCAATTGAATTCTTTAATCAACACACACACACTCAATTTAAAAAAAATAATAATAAGCAGGCCATTCTTAAAATGAATTTACACTTCACTTTGGATTTTCAATATTGGCGGCACCCCGTAGACGAACTATACCACCAATTAGACCAATTTCGCTGTGATACAGAAAATTCCTCCTCGTAGACTTTTAAGATTATTTGGCGTAACCTGTAACACTCAGCTATCTTTCTGAGGCACCAACTGCGTGAATGCCATCCAACTTTACTTTTTCAAAAATGTCTCGTTTATTTAGGTTACTACCGCTTGCTGTCGTTTCTTATTGCTGACTCCTTCTACTTAACTTTACTTTTGAATATTTGAAATCGTCTCGTTTATTTCTAACACGACCACTTTCTGTCGCTCCTGATTTCCGACTCCCGTCTACCTCCGTCTATATATATATATATATACATACATATATATATATATATATATATGTATATATATATATATATATATATATATATTGTAATATACCAAGTGGACAGTTTTAATTACGTGGATACTTATAATTTGCCCCACGTTGAAGGCGTCATTTATGTAATGAATAACTTAGATGACGATTAATTTGCCCCACGTTGGTGAAGCCATTTATGTAATGATCAAAAAGATTTAATTAAATTATAGGAATAATTAACAACAGTGATTGAGCTTAAAAGGAATTTATTACCGTTGATAAATTTTACAATTTACAAAACCTACTTTCATGCCAAATTTCATCCATTTAAACAAATACTTTATTTTTCATTTATTAATTCGCGGCATTTTTGAACATACAATTCTTATATATTTACAATTAAATTCGTCGAATCTCTTATCTCAGGGTCACTACTCGGTTTGATAATTAGAACAAAATCAATGTATAGACTGACAATTAACAATTCAATTCAAAATATAAAAAGTTAACCTAAAACAATATGAAAATAAGTGAAAAGAAAGCTGAACGCTATGAAAACTGAACGAAATCTGACTCTACCCTTTTAATTATCGTTTAAAAATTTGCATAAAAGTATTGTTACTTACGGACCGTCTGTCTGGTACCAGAACAATCAATTTTACCTCGTTCAGACACTTTTACACACTTTAAATTTAATATCAGGCCTTGGTTTTCACTGATTCTACACTTCACTTTAAAATTTGGCAAGATTGACTGTATTTCGTTGACTGCTCCACTCCACAATAATTTACCAATGTTCTCCTGGAACAATTCCTCCACGAAGATTTTGGAAAGTTCTATTCTTACAAGACTGCTATTACTTTCCAATATTTACGATGCAATACTGCCGTGAATGTTTTACTTTGTATTAATTCACAACTTTAACTGGTAATACATTAACGACGTCTAGTCTCTGCTCAAGTTTGTTCTGTCCCTTGCAATGTTTCGCCGCCAACTGGTTTTTCTCCAAGCGCATACTCAGTTCGCTAAGCGCGGTCTCCATTGTTAAACAAAGGAAAAACCCGCCTTCATTGTCGCCTTTACGCATTCGTATCGCTAACAATTTAATTATATTTAAAACAATTAATGGCCTGTTTAATTGACATTACAATATACATATATATATATATATATATATATATTGTAATCATTTAAAATATAACTACAAATGACTGTGGCTAAATAAAAAAACTATTACGTGAAAATTACAAACAAAATTTATTAACAATTTCAAATACACAATAATATTTGGGATCTCAGGGTCTTTATCTGGGTTTGATAAATGGGTGAATTTTATACAATCAAATTACATTTAGCTTTTATGGAAGTTAATGCGTCTGAAACATAGACGAACTTTGTTGTGGATAAAATAACACTACAGATTGAATTTAAATGTAATAATTAAATAATTATTATTAAAGAACTAAATAATTGAAGAACGATCTGACGATATCTTTTAAAAGTGGTTTACAATATGATTTTAAAGTTTTTCTACTTACGGCCGCCCAGGTCTCGTTTTAGGTTTTTCGTGCACAAGATTTCGGGATATCACTGATTCTAGTATTCACAGACTCTAAATATCAACAATTCTAATTGGCTTAGTTTCTCGATGCTTTGCTGCAACCTGGATTTGCAGATCTCGTGTAGTTTTAGTTGGATTTGGTCTATGGCCAGCAAGTTGAATTTCCGCTCTGCCACCGATTACGACGTTAATTTCAATCTCTCCTCCCCTACTGAAGATTGTTTTACCTTTTCAATATTTTAGAGCATTTTTGTAACTGCTATCAAACTGTTCTATTTGCGGCTGCACATTCCTGACTCTATTACTTTTGTACAAAACTTTGCTGGTCCTTATGCCTCGCCGTTCATTGCCTGACCCAAGATTGCTTTCGAACTGTTTGCTGTCCGCTGCCCAACTGAACTTCCTCGTCTCGTAGATTTTGAGTGCGTAGAACCTCAACCGATTGACAACAATACATTCTTTGCGTCGCCGCCTTGTTGCGGTGTCCGCTTTATCCACTAATAATGAGTCCTCTACAATCCAACTTTCCAATTATAACAATGAATTAATTACCAATTACTACAATATATATATATATATCTATATATATATATATAATAAAATAGGTATTTTAATATATATGTTAAAATAAAGTAAATAGTGAACTTATATATATAATAAGAAAGGTAGCCAAATTTAGTCAAAAGAAGTGATGAAATACCACACAACGTTTCTGATAGCCTCGTTCCTTTCTTCAGGTGCAGTAAAACGCAAAAGCATAGAGAGACACAATTGCTCGAGTCAGTTGACAAAACTCAAAATTTAATTTTTAATCGGACGTGAATTTGTTCATTTTTGATTTGAGATATAGTAAAATAAATTTTTGGTGCCGTTATAATAAATATCTTCTTGTTAAATTTTTGATGGTAGCCTTTACCAATGTGAAAACATATATTCCTCGTGAGGTCTTGGTACTTTCTCACTACATTTTAATTGCGACGCAGACATCTCGCCGCGGGTAAACACTTGTAATTCAGACCTTAACGTATGTTGGTAGCCGAGGAGCAGGAAAGCGCGTGCACCTGCAGGAATAGCGGCTGCGCTGTATTACACACGGCAGTTCATTACGCGGCCTGCCCGCCCGCCAGCTACTGCATTAAGTGTAAATGATGTTTGCGCTGATGGCCGTGTGGAAATGTCCGCAGTTTGGCGATGTCCTACCCTCCCTCCCCAGTAACTCGCGCTTACGCAATTAGTCAACGCTGTCTTCCTCGCGCAATGCACGCAAGTGTACCGCTCCTGCTTATTAAATATGCTGGACCGCAGATTCACGCTGCAAGTAGTCTCATCTCGTATGAAACGCTCGAAATTAACAAGGGCTTTAGTGAAACACGAGTAGTGGCGAACGCGAATGAATGATGCATTTGGGCCCCTTCGTCGGACACCCTGTGTTTTACCCCATTGTTATTTATATTCACAAAAACTATTACTGTTTAAAAATTTTCATGTAATTATTCGAACAAGCACATATTCCTCTGAATGTGTTACACTACTTTACTAGAAATATGTTGTATATAGACTGCTAAACTCGGAATAAAAATAAATGATTATTATTTGGATTCTAAACTTTGTCCATAGTATGCAATTTAAGACGATTACAGTGCTTACAAAAATAATTATGAAAAAAGAAATTAAAAATAAGCCATCACGTTGGCAGTCAAATTATGTAATAATCAAAATGAAAGGAAGTTGCAAGAGTCCCTCCTAAACCGGCGAGGGGAAAGCTGAGACCCCACAGCAAACTCCTCTCCCGCTATCGGAAGGGCGTGGGACAAGTACCAAATTCCCAACCTACGTGATGCAGGTTCTTCTAAGGTTTTCCCTGCATCACTTTTAGGCGAAATGCCTGGTAGGATCCTTAAACCATAACCCGAGGGCCCTAATTAACCCTTGGCTACCTTCCCCTACCCTTCCGCATCCCCCCTTTCAAATCTCTTTCCTTTGCTATGAGACCGGAGTTGCCACTATGTGGTTTACCCTATACATAATCTTTCTCTACCTCTTTTAAAAAAGTGATTAATATCACAATAGAATTCTCTCACAGGTGAACTTTCCCAGAGAGCTCTGTAGGAGGCTATCTTTGGGGATTCCTTCACATCTCTTTGGTTGTTTGAAATAAGGTTCACAAATGTCGAGACACCTCGGCCTGTTTTGAGAGGTGTATGTTCAGGGGTCGCAGACTTCGGGCATACGGTAAGAGTTGTCCGCTATTTCAATTGGAATAGTCGTCCAGCTGCCTCCCAAACTGGTCAAGGCACGGCGAGGGAAAAGCTGCGACCCCACAGAAATCCCCTCTCCTGGCATCGGAAGAGCGTGGGACAGGTACAAAATGTCCGACCTACCTGATGCAGGTTTTTCTAGGGTTTTCCCTGCATCACTTTTAAGCGAATTGCCGGTTAGGATCCTTAAACCATAGCCCGGGGGCCGAGGTTAATCCTTGGCTACCTTCCTCTACCCATCAGCATCCCCCCTTTCCAATCCCTTTCCTATGCTATAAGAGGGGAGTTTCTACTATGTGGATTACACTATACATAGCCTGTCTACACCTTTAAAAAACCTTTTTTAACGATAACAATTTATTAAACAAAATTTAGTCTTCATTGATTTACAATTAATTAATAATTTTGATCCGTATTTTGTAAGAACTCAATCTCAGGGCCGCCTATTGAATCTCCAATAAAGATATCACAACAAAATGAAATTTTAATTTACAGTAACAATTATTGCTAACTTGAAAATTATATAATTTTAATGAAGTTATTGAAATCTGACGGTGGATATTTACATATAACGTTTACATATGAGATGTTGTGTTTGTATTTCATACCCTTGTCTGGTCATCTGGGGTATGTGCACACGTAATTTTCACTGACAGGCCATTTGCACTGATTCTACTTTATGATCCTTTGTGAACACTAAAACACTGTCGACGTCCTTTCTGTTTCGAATTATATAATTGTTTTGTTGATTTAAGTATCACTCGCAGACCAATCGCTGTTTACAGTTCATTCTCTGCTATCTCTAAATTTCTGATTATTACTCCTTGAATTCTGTTCCCTCAATATAAAAAAACACTGAGACTTGGCACCTGGCAATTCGCAACTATTAGTTTATAACTGGCGACTTTCAACTAGAACTGAGAAATTGTGTTTTCTCAATATCCGAAAAACCACTAGGAATTTGGTACGGGCAACTTGCAACTGAGAACAGGCGACTGCTAACACACCATCATCAGCTTCCCAGAAACACAATCTGCTACATTCTCAATACAGACTCCTCAGCCTTTCAAATCACACTTTGTCTGTTAAATTCTAGTGACCACCCCTCCGTATCCTAGTCACCACTGATACCATCATCAGCCTCTGCCAACTTCCAAAAACATACTCCAGCGAGCAAATCGTCCTCTGCAATAGTCTACTGACCAACTGAACTGCTACATTCTGCCTCCATCACACTCTACAACATTCTGCTTCGCGAATATTTTTTTTTTTATTATTTTTAGGGCAACAGGCTACATGAGGGTAATCCACATGGTGGCAACTCCCCTTTAATAGCATAGAAAGGGATTTGAAAGGGGGGATGCGGAAGGGTAGAGGAAGGTACCCAAGGGTTAGCTAGGGCCCCCGGGCTATAGTTTAAGGATCCTACCCGGCATTCGCCTAAAAGTAATACAGGGAAAACCCTAGAAAAACCTGCATCATGTTGGTCGGGCATATGGTACTTGTCCCACACCCTTCCGATAGCGGGAGAGGAGTTTGCTGTGGGGACGCAGCATTCCCTTCTCCATGCCTCGACCAGTTTAGGAGGTAGCTGGCCGACTATTCCAATGGGAATAGAAGACAACTCTTACCATATGCCCAAGGTTTGTGACCCCGGAACATACACCTCTCAGAACAGGCCGAGATGCCTCGGCTTGTGTGAACCTTAGTTCAAAAACGGAGAGGAAAAGGCATCCCCAAATGTAGACCTTTCGTATCTCTCCTACAAGGTTCTGCCTGCGAGAGAACATCCCTCGCAGGTATTGCGTGCAAGAGAATAGCCCTCGCAGACAACTACGAAGCCTTTCTGCTTCGGGAAAATTCCGCATGTCTATTTATGGGTTCGCCAACAATGTCATTCGTAACAAGCATTATAGGCTCTGCATTCTCGTCGACAATACCGCAAGTCACAATGCAATGACCTCAGAGTAACGCCGCCAATAATGAATGATAAAGTTTATTTGTCAAAATGAAAAAAAGTACTCAAACATATAAACAGTTCTGAACATACACTTGATTGGCAAAATGCAAAGATTGTAGACATTGACACCAGGTACAATTCCAGACTCATTTCAGTGATGCTTCACATTAAATCAAATATCACAACTATTAAAAAAGACACTATTAAACTCATTAATTGCTATGATCCCTTATTATTACGCTAAACCTTCTGTTTTTCCATTGTCCTTGCTTCCTTATTGCTAGGCCAACCCTTCGGCTCTCCCATTGTCGTTGCGTTTTCGTCGGTTTTGAGTTTTGTCAACCGACCAGTGCAGTTGGCTCTTCTTACCACCTGACGTAAGGCACAAGGATCGCAGAAACGTTGTGTGGTATATATATTACCCTTTTTTTTGTCTGTATTGGCTATATTCCTTATTCATAAAATTTCATTTATTAATTAATTACATATTTGTAATTACCACAATATAATATTTAAACATGTTATCCCTTTGATCGTTCCCGATAATACGTTCTGTAATCTATCTGTGTTGGGCCTTTATTCATGCGTCATTTCCTTTGGTCGGATTTCTTTGTATTTTGTAGCGCAGCGCCGACATTGTTGTGTTGTGTCGGAATTTTAGCGAGCGTGGCTCCAGGGGGAGCTCAAAGTGTACGGAACATAATCTCTGTTTGGAGCTCGACGAGGAAAGATCTTTAGTTTAACAAGGAGAGCTCACGCTGTGATAATCATAATCCCGAATTGGGATATCGTGGCGAGGAGATATGTTGTTAGCTCGCGGATAGGTCAGTCTCTGGCGACGTTAGAATCTAAAACCAACTTGCAAAGTGCAAGCGAGATTAATGATCTACCAGTTTAGGAAGTGTCACATCGAATGAAAACTAGTCTTGAGAATTCTGTAGCTATCGCATGTTTCGAAGTCATTAATAAATGTTAGTAAGAAATATAGCCAAATTTAAACAAAAGAAGTGATAATATACAGACCACACTATTTCTGGAAGCCTTGTTCCTTTATTCAGGTTCAGGAAAAATCACCTGAAGAAAGGTACAAGGCTTTCAGAAACGTTGTGTGGTATTTACACATATTACTACTTATTTTGTCTGAATTTCTTATTATTGATTTTCAATCAGACGTAATTTTTTTCATCAATAAATGTTGTTTTGTTGAAGTCAAGATATTATAATTTATTCGTTAAAAAATTATCTTGCGCCCTTTAATAATTGAGCATCGACAAGACTGAGTTGATATCCGAACTTTGTGGATATATCGTTTTTATCACACGCTTATTTATCATTATTATCATTATTTATTTTATATTACGCTAACATTTCTTAATAATGAGAACAGATAGAAAAATATAGGTCGCGAGGAATACCGTGACGTGTTAAGTGCGCAGTAGAAGATGGAGGGGAGTATTGTCGCCAGGTGAGAACTCAGACCTGGATCAACGGCAATATAAAAACATTGATTGTATTATTATGAACAAGATATACATGTAGCGTAAAGGTCTCTATAGTTATCTCCTACCCATTATGGATAATTTTTTTTGTCGTACAAGATATCCAGAAATTAACGCAATAAATTTTCTTTTATCAATGTTTTCAGAATAATTTTTACATTTCCAAGTTGTTATAACAAAGGTTCGTGTTTAAGTGAGTAACGGACTGCTTTTCACTGCAATTACAGGGCAGTGGACCACTACGCATCGTATTTCGACTCGACCGGCTATTTCTCTCATCATATACAGAAATGTAGATATTGAAAACTATTTCGCATATAATTTGCAAATTAGTGTGGGAAATGCATTATAATGGGATATTCGTCAAATTGGCTTGTACTTTCACGTATAAACTCAATTTGTGTCTAACACGCCTTTTGTAAGCTATAAATTCTAATAATAGCATAATGGGTAAATAGTTTTCCAATGCCAGCATTTATTCCAAGTTCTGGACATGTCAGAGCGTGTTCCCTTAGTTGTATTTTTCGAATCTCTCATAAGTTATCATGTTTGATTTGTGTTATCTGGTGTTTCCCTTGCGGACCGGCAGCTGTTAGTGCTGTACGGCTCATATCCACTCTATTTAGTTGAGCGAGGAAATGCATTAAGCTGAACCCGCAGGGACTGTAATAAAATCTATGGACGTAAGTGGAGAACACAGCGCTGAAATGCCCAAACCAGCCGGACATTGCTCTTCGTTATCTCAAGGGTGAAATGCGTTTCACGTGTTTACATATCTTTACGGAGATCGGTAACTGTAAATAAAAGCTTTCATATTATGTCTTCATTTGAATAAAAGCCCTTCCACTTTTCAGTTATCCCGAGGCAGGGATCTTAAACCAGAGGTATGAAAATAACTACTCTGAGATCATAAAATTGAAAGAATGTTTGAATTTTAGTAACAGTCTCTTCATAATTAAATAACTTAATTTCATTGTGTCCGTTTATCACTTCAAGTACTTGTAGTTTACAATCTGCTGTCCGTGCGATATCATAACATTTTAAATTATTAAAATACAATTACATTCTAATCCCGAAATGTTTCCAATACTGCGATACTAATTCCCTTATTTATTTTTCTATAAGATGATGTTCTTTGAATTATTTTTATCTTTATTCTCTCAGAGTTTATCAAAATTTACACAATATTCCGTTATTTGTATTATGTGACAATTGACTGAATCACATAAAGTATACTATAATATACACATATTCTCATTTATATGTTATTTTTATAATAAAAATAGTTACAGAATTTACCAGATAAAGAGAAATGAAAAATAATAAGAGAAATGATTAACTTCTATTTAGTATAATTGAGACTAATACTGTAATTAATATTAAATTTTTAAACTTTTAAAATGGGTCTAGAGTAATAACTAATCATAATATACCAAAGTTAAAAATTATAATTTATATTTTGTGTGTATTAAAACGTTTTCAGATGAGAAATGAAGCATATTATTTGTTTTCTAATTCTTATAAGAGCTGAATTTGCCAAAAAAAATAATATGATTACGTTATATCTTTACGTTTGCAAAGTTTAAATTAATTAAACAAATTAGCTTACAATAGACTTGTAAAATTTCAATTTAATAGTAAAGCCACACATTTTAAATGAATTATAATTTTAAAAGTCTCTTTTCGATATTTCATTTACTCTATCAAGTACGATTAAATATTATGTATGATCATTAATCAGTATGGCTGCTTTTATCATAATTTACACCTCGATACGATTCTATGAATGAGGGGTTTTTTAGTGCTGTGAATTCAGTACAACACAAAAATCACTAGAACTGTTATTAGATCGATCTGTAATGATTATATGTATTTGTTATATAAAAGCGGCATTATTTGTGATAAACTTTTAATCATAAATATTTAAGGACTTAACGAAATTTGAGAAATGAGTAGTTCTTTTTTAAGTATACTTATACACAAATCAGTTTTTTGGCACCAACTCCAAGAATTGCTTCCTAAATAATTAATTTGGTAAATTTCTCAAATGAGGAAAATAATAAAAATTCCATTAAGATCTTTCCGGAGTTTAGAAACGACTAATTGTTAAGATATTCGCATTATAATTTAAATTTGAGGTTAATTTTTATGATTTAGTTGAATGCTTTGTCACGGTGATAGGAAAAAAAGTATGAGTAATTCTTCGTGTGTGTTGCGGGCTTATCTAACTAATGGTCTTAAAACTTCTTCAAAAGTCTATTCTCAAGTATTTATTTTACACGGGATCTTAAGCGCTTTCTGTTATTATCATAATTTGCTTCCAGCCAACGCAACTCATTCTCGGGATCTTCTCTCCTCTGCCCAGCCACGAAACATTAATTTTGTGTAAACACAATAAACCACCGGCTGAGCTACATAAGTACAGTTGGTATAATTGTGGAGGTAAGAGGGGAGAGGTCTACTCGTATATTTATGCTGGCGCATTATCCCGGTATTATTCTGTTCTGTTGGTTCAATTTATATTTGTGCGCACATGTGTACCGTTCTGCGAAAGGTGTGTTATAATCCATAATCGTGTTGAATTGCTATCTTAAACAGAAATCTAATTTAAATTAGAGGTACACACGCCGGGGCTCGGGGCTGGAAAGCCTCTGCAAACACATACATGGCCCTGCTCTCCCGACCGCTGCTACTACTTCTGAAGCCATAACAGTTTGAATCTTGAAAGTAGCGTAAACTTTGAGCAAACACATTTGCAGGCCGTTTATTAGGTTAAAGCTTTGCTCGTGGTTGGATTCGAGACGTTGCGAAAGGAGAGAATCGAAGTAAGTAGGGGTTGAGGAGAAACGCTGTGTTTTAAAGTTCCTCTAATTTCGCAGATTATTGTTAGGCCTTGCGAGAGACTTGGGGCACGCCAAAAGGGACTAAGATAACTTCATTACACCTCGCCGTCAAGGGATCGGGAAGTACGGCTACAATTGTCTTGTTTAAGCAAACTTCACAAACGAGAGGAATTTTAGGTCGCTGATAAAATTCGTCCGTAACAGTTCCAACATAACAACAGCGCACAAAACCAAAGTTTACCCGAGCAAGACGCATATTCAACGAGACACTAATAAAACACCTATTACTCGTTATTCAATATACTGCATAATTTGAAACGCCGAAACATCTTAGAAGAAACTTAATTTACATGTCTCAGGATTATTTCATATTTCACCTTCACCATCAGAAATTTTGAATATTCTATTTAAATATATAAGTATATATATTCCAAAATTCACGAGCAAAATTTTATTTTGATATGTTATTCAGAACTACAATTTTCAATAATTTATTCATAACATATTCAATTTATAAGCTGATAGTATCGTTAAACAATAAGAACTACTGTATTTTTCTCCTATATAAACGAAAAGATCGTATGAAAATTTGAGTATTATGAATTGCATTTTGTGTAATTCCGTTTATTACTATAACCACTTATCTATTTGTTTATGCGTTAAGAATAATATTCAATTGTAGCCTACGTAAGCCATACGTATATAATACTCAAAAGGTCTCATTTATATACCTCCTAAGTAATGTTTATTTCCATATTTAATAAAATAAACGGTTAAAAGCAGAATCTAAAAATATATGTATGTATTGTAATACCAATTATTAGGACATTAATTGTTTGAACATAAAAATCTTAATTGTTTGAGAAATCTATTATTGCGGCAGGCGCTTCTATACCGACAATGTAGCTCAGCTCTGTTCCTTTGTCGGAAGGTCCGAAAATGGCGTATGCGCGCTAAAACGCAAGACGAGAGTTCAGTTCGCGGAAAGACATCGTCAAGGTTAGTTGGTGACGAGAATTCGACAGAGTTGGCGATTTGAATTTAACAGAGTTGTTTGGTGCCTGGACATTTCTGAGGAGAAAGTAAAACATTCACGAAAGCATAACGTCGAAACTTGCGAAGTAAAAGCAGTTTTGTGACAATAGCCGGCCAGAAATAATAAAATTTCAGTTTGAGTCCAATGCAGTAAAGACTGGCAAATATGCAAACCACGGAATTCACCTAAGGCAAGCAGTCAACAGATAGCTGACAACAAAAAGGGAGGGTCATCAGAATTACTGTCATCCTATAAATTTTGATTAGAATCAGTGTAAAATCTGTGAGTCTTAGAATCAGTGTAAAATCCCGCAATAGTGTATTTCGAAAACGAAAGGTATGCTGAAATGCTGGACAAATGTGAGTAACAAAATACTAAATAATTAATTATGTAAACGTAATTGAAAGATAGAAGTCAGATTTCGTTCTCCGTTTAAATTGTTAATTCGTTCTAATCTCCTTACTTCTTAATTTCGTTCTCCCTTTAAATTTCGTTGAAGTTTAATTGTCAAGTAAATTTATTTTCTTTTAATTGTGATTTGTTTGTTAATAAGATTTTTAAACATAATTGAAGTGTCCATTATTAAACCCAGTGAAGACCCTGAGATCTAATATTTTTAATTTGTAATTGTTTAAATTATTGCCAGAAAATTAATAAATATTGTTTGTAAATTTTATGAATTCTTTTATTTAATTAACGACCTCTAAATGTATATTACAGTATAGAATTTTATTGCAATGCGATGGATCCCGGTGGCAGTTTGAGAACAAATACTGCAAACAGTAATAGTAAATACGACCTTCATACTAACTTTAAATGGAAAAACAATAATTAAGAAAATTTAAATGTGCTGGAAGTTACGATCATTTAATCTACTACAACTACTTAGAAAACTATAATTTTCTGCAATTTTGAAGTCTAAATGTTCTTTCTCTGGTTTCCTCAAAAGACACAAAAAATCTTATTAATAAGTTTTCCACTAATAATTGTTCCATTTGTGACTCTTGTTATATCGTCCAACAAAAAGAACTTTAAATACAAGAACCCGAATACAAGAGCCCGAATAAATATAATTTTAAATTGTCAATTTTTAAAAACAATACTAACATAACCATTGTATCAAATTAGTTCACTGTTTCAATTTTGATAACATATGTATTTTCCCATTATTGTGAAAGATTTATTTCTTAAATGGAGTATATTAAAAATTAACCTAATTCTGTTAATGTAAAGAATGACTCATAAAATCTTAATAAGTTATGTTATGTATCTTTGATTTTAGTTCTTCGGTTTATTTCCAGTCTTACGTTTATCGCTGTTAGAAAAAGACGCCAATTTTCTTCGTAACGTTCGGCCCTTTTAAATTTAAGCGTTCTTATTTATCGTTTATAAAATATAATTTAGTGTGTATGCATGTCGTACTTAGTATTATTATTTTTTAAGATCCGTTAATATCTATCTTATATTGAGCAAAAAACTAAATATTGCGTCTCAAATTAAAAGGCTTAGAAACTTGTCCACACCGTAAAAGAAAAAAATACAAAAAACACTCCGTCATGTTCATGAATAATATGAATTTTAGACGGAAAATTATTATTCATTTCAAGAATCTATATACATTATTTTTTAACCTTCTTGTTACTGGAAGATTCTCCTCAAACAGTGCTGCAGTTAAATAGTTCCAATCACTTACGTATCTGTTAAATAATGAAAATTTTCTTTTTTTTATGTCCGTATTTTACGGTCTAGTTTTGATTATAAATTTGTGCTAATTTCGTATTTACACGCTTTGTTTCTCGTCTAGGGCATAAATCCAATCTTTCTTCCTTCAGGTATCCAACGATTCCAATCGTAATTTATTTACCTTTTCCTGCCCGTAAACACGTCCCAGTGTTACAAATTTTACTGCTCCCCTCTGAATATTTTCTAGATCATCTATGTAGTGTTTTGTTTTTGAACCATACTCGACTACTTCTTCACCCCTTAAATATTATAAGCTCTATTTATGGTCATATCACACCAACGTTGTTAGATTATTGGGCGCGTAATTCCAAAAAACAAAACAAGTAATATTGGTCAAGTAGTTACATCATACATTAAATTTGAAGAGAATAGTGATAAAGCTAATGACGATAACACTAAGATTTTCCAAAAGTTGAACTGCTTACCGATGAAGTAGATATTAATTAATTTCTCATTTCACGGCGTATAAGTTTATTTTTCACGGCGCGAAAATAAAAAACTAGTTTATTTAAATTTTATATTATTAATCATGACTGGGTAATCAGTTTTTAAAAGAATTTATGAAATATATGTTTTTACAACTATTATCTTATGAATGTTTTCTATGTGCATAATTTATAATTATTGCCATTGATCTTCTTTCATTATATACGTTATTCCTCCAACTTTACCTTCTCTGACACACATACACAAGAATATACGTAGCGTTAGTGCTATAAAAATTGATTAAAAACTCATGTCCGTTCATAATGCGGAGACTTTTTATTATAAAATGAAATGTAACAATGTTTGCAACAATACAAGGAAGACGATACTCTTTTTTATAGCGATAAGATTTTCTCGCTGCCGCGTATAACATCTGCGACGTTGCCAACATGATTTTTTTTAGGGCAACAGGCTACATGAGGGTAATTCACTTAGGGCAACTCCTCTTTAATAGCATAGGAAGGGATTGAAATGGGGGATGCGGATGGGTAGAGGAAGGTAGCCAAGGGTTAACTAGGCCCCCCGGGCTATATTTTAAGGATCCTACCCGGCATACGCCTATAGAAATGCAGGGAAAACCCTAGAAAAACCTGCATCAGGTAGGTCGGGCATTGGGTACTTGTCCCACGCCCTTCCGATACCGGGAGATGAGTTTGCTGTGGGGATGCAGCATTCTCTTCTCCGTGCCTCGACCAGTTTAGGAGGCAGCTGGCCGACTATTCCAATGGGAACAGCGGACAACTCTTACCGTATGCCCAAGGTCTGCGACCCCGGAACATACACCTCTCAAAACAGACCGAGGTGCCTCGGCATGTGGGAACCTTAATTCAAAAAAAACCAGAGAGATGTGAGAGCATCCCCAAAGGTAGCCCCCGCCAGAGCTCTCTGGGAAGGTTCACCTGCGAGAAATCCTCTCGCAGGCTTACTTCCAACATAATTGTTTTTTTTTTTTTGGGCAACAGGCTACATGAGGGTGATCCACATTGGGCAACTCCCCTTTAATAGCATAGAAAGGGATTAGAAAGGGGGGATGCGGAAGGGTAGAGGAAGGTAGCCAAGGGTTAACTAGGGCCCCCGGGCTATGGTTTAAGGATCCTACCTGGCATTCGCCTAAAGAAATGCAGGGAAAACCATAGAAAAACCTGCATCGGGTAGGTCGGGCATTTGGTACTTGTCCCACGCCCTTCCGATGACGGGAGAGGAGTTTGCTGTGGGGACGCAGCTTACCCCTCGCCATGCCTTGGCCTGTTTAGGAGGCAGCTGGCCGACTATTCCAATAGGTATAGCGGACAACTCTTGCCGTATGCCCAAGGTCTGCGACCCCGGAACATACACCTCTCAAAACAGACCGAGGTGCCTCGGCATGTGGGAACCTTAGTTCAAAAAAAACCAGAGAGATGTGAGAGCATCCCCAAAGGTAGCTCCCGCCAGAGCTCTCTGGGAAGGTTCACCTGCGAGTAATCCTCTCACAGGCTTCCTTTCCAACATAATTGTTTTTTTTTTGTTTTTTTTTAGGGTAACAGGCTACATGAGGGTGATCCACATTGGGCAACTCCCCTTTAATAGCATAGGAAGGGATTAGAAAGGGGGGATGCGGAAGGGTAGAGGAACATAATTGTCATTTCGCTACATAAATTTATGAGATATCTCCATAATATACATGTAAGAGATAACGCCAAAAATTATAAAACATTTCTAGGATTTTCGTTCAAACAATTTTATAAAGAATTCTACTGTACTACATTAAACGAAATAATAGACTCAGAGCCCATGGTATTCACTTTCCATTACAATGAAGACATTTAACCAAACTCCTATGTATCGTGATGCCATCAGATTACAAAATATAGTTCTAAATAGTGGTAGGAAATTTAAAATTAGATGTTAAAGTGTAAAATAGAATTAATATATAATAATTAAAAATTAGTAGGGTTTTTAGAGTATACTTTCACGTTTAATAACTGTATGAAAAAAATGGTTATAATGATTAACAATTCAGTCTGATTGATGAGTTCTTTTGCTTTGGGTGATCACTTACGTTTTTCAATATTTGCGAATAGATGCGTCCAAAGACTGGTTTTCTAGTTTAAGAAAGTAGTGAATTTCATGCAATGCTGAAACCAAAAAGGTAGTCATTGTATCTCACTCTTAGACACATTTCAAAAATTAGATCCTTACATAAATTCCTCATAAATTAATACTGTTTCCTTCTTGGATATATGTCAAAATGTATTATACATACAGAACGTATTTTTTTAAACATAACAGATGTAAGTCGCTAATAACTAATAGGTTAATGCGACTATAAACAGTAAATTAAAAAACAAAAAAACTTATTTTATAATTTTTTAATATCTATTTATAATAGCGTTTTTCTGTAGCAATAAAGACAGTTAATTAGCAACAATGGTACTGTATGTTTCACTATATTTTCTAAGATTCACTTAAACAGCTGTAGGTAGTCACTTCACAAATTTCTAGAGTGCCCGATTTCCGTATCGATCTGTGCAGATACCTTATGAAGCAAGCCTTTCTATTCTTTTATTAAAATGGGTTATAAAAGCCTCGTAATTGGAAATGCCTGTTCGTCGGTTCATTAATCTCGTTGCTGACTGAGGCGGAAAAGATCACTGCCCCAAAGTGATGGTGTTTCTTTATTACTGAACTTCCCTTTACATGTTGCCGTTCTACGCGACCAGTAATTGGCTTCATATTATCAGAAAATTACAAAAGATGCAATTTGAAGACGTAAAATAATAAGAAAAATTCAGAGCATACAAATAAAATTTCATATATTACTCTTCTATACACAATCAACTTTCTTGGACTCTGAACCAATTTATAGTTTCATTAATTAGTGAAAGAAGTAACCAATTAAGCATAGGAGTTTTTGAATCACCCAACGAAAGCAGCAATGATTCTAAGAAACGTTGCGTCTTGTTTACTTTCCCACTTAATTTTGTCTCTTATTTGTTTACTTACTTATATAATTAGTAAACTTTTATCACAGACTTATGAATATATCAAAGCCATAAAGGTTTAGAAATTGAATAAAAGTATCAGGATGGAAAAATCTCGACCGGACCGGGAATCGAAACAACATACTAATCGGATACCCGGGTTCAATTCTGAATTTCGTGGGAATTTTTCTATCCTGATACTTAAATACTATAAATGATAATTGTTTTAAAAATATAGCGTAGGAAAAATCTCATATTTATTATTTATCATATGAAGTAAATTTTTTTTGCCAATCCAGTACAATGAAGTATATTGTGAGGATTCGTCAAGGGGGTCTATTATTTTTATTATTTATTACCTATTTTACAATATTTTCATTCCATTTATTTTAATTGAGAGTCGAACTGAATCTAATTTTTCTACAAAGTTTTTTTTAAATTATTAGCATTATTATTAGTATTATCTAAAATATATTCTCATTGTGACAAACATATATGATGGTCTTTAAAAAGTAATATTTACATGCGTGATAATGAACCTTCCCATAGAGCTGTGGAGGAGGCTGCCTTCTCCTCTCTCTGGTATTTTGAACTAAGGTTCTCACAAGCTGTTTTGAGAGGTGTATGTTCCCGGGTCGAAGAACCTTGAGCATACGGTAAAAGTTGTCTGCTATTCCTATTGTAATAGGCGGCCAGCTCCCTCCAAAACTGGTCAAGGCAGGGGAGGGGAAAGAAATCTCCTCTCCTGCTATCGGAAGGGCGTGAGAAAATTACAAACCTACCTGACCTACCTTATGATGGTTTTTCTGGGGGTTTCCCTGCATCAGTTTCGACGAAGGGCCCTAGTTAACCCTTGGCTATCTTCCAGCACACTTACGCATCCTCTCTTTTAGTCTCTTTCCCATGCTATATGATGGGAGTGGCCCTATATATAGCATATCTACACTTTCTCCTTCTTCATTCGTGATATCGTTTAGATAAACCTTGAGTATAATTTGTTCTTAGTGGTTTAAATCCACATATCTTTTTTTTTCTCCATAAAGTTTCAGAAAAATTTTCTAGAAAGAATCCTAATAATGACTAAATTATTTCAAATATTACGGACTTCATAGCAGACTCCCAATGACCACAACATATTCCAGCAGTTCATTCCGAAATGTTTTTATAAATATGGCGATTATGAATAGTATTTACAATATTTCGTAGCACCAATTTTTTTTAAAAAAAACAACAACTATGTCTTGGCATATGTCACAAAACGTGTTTTGTTGCCCCGGGCTGAATTCGCGTTTATGTTAGATCACATTATCCAAGTACAGTCAAGGTACTCCGTCACAGGGCATAAGGAAACTATTTACTTTTTTTAGGGTAACAGGCTACATGGTGGAAACTCCCCTTTAATAGCATAGGAAGGGATTTGAAAGGGGAGATGCGGAAAGGTGGAGGATGGTAGCCAAGGGTTAACTAGGGCCCCCGGGCTATAGTTTAAGGATCCTACCCGGCATTTGCCTAAATGTAATGCAGGACAAACCCTAGAAAACCTGCATCAGGTAGGTCGGGCATTACGAATCACTTAATATATTAAAGGTGTATATGAATTCATTTGAGAGAATATAGATGCAACGCAGTACGGACACTGTGTCAATGCTGCGAGAATAAGCTTAAATTTTCCGATATAGGATCCAACTTGTTGCTTTCATAAGAGATTTGCAATATTCATAAGCTATTTCGCAGCCACGCCCAGTATTGCAGGGGCATAATTCGTCGTGATGTTTCAAGGCCGTCTTCTTTCCAGTATTTCACTGGCACGCCGGTTCGTCCCTGGCTTCATGCCACGCTCCAACGTTTCAATGCACACAAGGGGGTAACTGGTGCCAAAAAAATAAGTATGAATCTCTTCAGTTCGCAACAGCAGTATAGACGGCTTGTGTCCGGCTATATATTCTGCCGAGGCAGGAAAACTTCACTTCCAACGGGGGCGTTGTAAAAATACTGGGAAGGATGCCCCCGTACATGTCAAAGACCTGCCAAAGAAAAATAGCATGAATTAAGCAATTCAGCGTTGGTAAGGGAAGATTTATGGTTCATAAAAATTATTTCATGCCAAGTGTATGTCTTTACATTGGTCTAAGAATTAAAATGATTGGGGATAATGTAGCTGTTTCTTTTCAAAAATAATATCCGTGTGTAATTAAAATTTCCATCCAATCATAAGGCAAGTTGAAGTCTATTTAATTGAGAAAAACGTTTTTATGAACATAAATTTTGTCCATAGTAATAATAAGACAAGTTTAAAGATATCACTCGATTAGTTTGGAGAAGAATGTAAGGCTATTTTAATATATTTGAACAAATGGTGAATTTTACTATTATGTTGTCGTGGAGATACATATTCAATACAAAAATAGTAATTTTAAAATGTAATATTTGAACACAAATGTGTAATATGCTAGAACCTGTATTAAATTTTTAGGCGAGCACGATACTGCCGTGAAACCGAAACGATAAATAATTACCCAATTGAAGCTGAAGAAGAAAAAATAAAATAATTTTTCTGTCACCAACTTAAATTGCATCAATGTTTTGTAACAACTGTATATAAACAAAATAATAATACGATAATATTATTAATAAATTAGTAGGAGTAAGAGAACGTAATATTAAATCTCAACCAGCAGCGAGGAAACGTAAATAAATATAACTTGTAATATTGATAATCCTATGACGTTAAGCGTTCGAGCGCGTGAATATTGTAATAAGCATTACTGTGTCTATTTTTCTGGGAAACGGTATTTTTCACTCTTATTTTGATCTTATTGGCTTCTATTTGAACTCACAAATTAGCTACAGCTAAGAAAATAATTTTTCGCTGCTGATTCGTAGATGAATAAGGACTTTTCCATGTAGTATTCTGGAAAATTAAATTTTATTACATTTATATTGTAATATACATTTAGAAGGCTTTAATTTAATTTAATGAATTTGAAGAATTCGAGCACCACGTTGTGGAAGCCATTTTTTAATATACAAAATATGGGCGTTTTAATAAAATAAAAGAATTAATAAAAATTACTAACAATATTTTTTAATTTTGTTGCAATAATTTAAAACAATTATTATTAAAAATATTAGATCTCAGGGTTTTCATTGGGTTTGATAATGGACACATCAATTATGTTTAAAAATCTTATTAACAAACAAATCACAATTAAAAGAAAAGAAATTTACTTGACAATTAAACCAGAACGAAATTTAAAATGAGAACGAAATTAAAACGTAAAGAGATTAGAACTAATTAACAATTTAAACGGAGAACGAAATCTGACTTCTATCTTTCAATTACGTTTACATAATTAATTATTTTGTGTTTTGTTACTCACATTTGTCCAGAATTCCAGCATTTCGTTTTCGAAATACACTATTGCGGGATTTTACACTGACCCTAAGACTCACAGATTTTACACTGATTCTAGCCCAAATTCATAGGATGTCAGGAACTCGGATGATCCTTCCCTTTTGTTGTCAGCTATCTGTCGACTGCTGGCCTTAGGTGAATTCCGTGGTTTGTAGATTTGCCAGTCTTTACTGCATTGGACTCAAACTGAAATTTTACTATTTCTGGCCGGTTATAGACACAAAATTGCTTTTACTTAGCAAGTTTCGACGTTATGCTTTCGTGAATGTTTTACTTTGTCCTCAGAAATGTCCAGGCACCAACCAATTCTGTTAAATTCTGACCAACTAACTCTGTTAAATCCAAATCACCAACTGACAGTTATACATCGACGATGTATTTCCGCTAACTCTACTCTCGTCTCGCATTTTAGCGCGCATACGCCATTTTCGGACCTTCCGACAAAGGAACAGAGCTGGGCTACATTGTCGCTATGTTCTGGAAACTCCGCCGCTACAAAGGATTTCTCAAACAATTTAGATTTTTATGTTCAAACAATTAATGTTCTAATTAATTGGCATTACAATATATTTGTAGTGAATATATTATTATTTACCGGAATCATCATTCGCGTAAATTTTATATAATTTCACCTTCATATTTTTTTATATTGTAACTTATTAATTTTCATAATTATATTTTTATATTGGGAGTTTTCACTGATCTTATTACCTTAGTAACGCACTAATCAATTAAATAAATAAATCTCAATCTCGAAAATGTATTTAAAGAATAACTTCTATTCTTACTATTCGGCCCCTAACATACATTTAAATGACAGATAAATTAGAAGAATCTTTAATCAACTCTCATTTTCCTAATAATTTTCTAGTTTTGTTGTACTAATATTTTTGATGGATCGTAATCAGTAATTGTTGTCATCCTTTCACCAAATCAATCTTGCAAGATACTGTTTTCGTGATTATTCCTACAAACTTGAACAAATAATTTAGTGAACTGAAAATGTGTTTGGTTGATGGTCCGTTAAATTTTGACAGTTGAAATGAAACCTTTTAGATTTGATTAAAATAAAATATATTTGTAAGTAACTTTCGGCACAATCATACTAAGATATTTAAATGTTGAAAAACTAAAAACAATATTAAAATAACCGTAACAGCGTACTTCGTACTAACAGAAAATTTCACGTGTTCTTTAACACGCCGTCTGGTCAGCGCTTTACGGATTATGTTAAAATTCTTTTCACCTTAACACTTTTAAATATCGTGTGATGATTTTGGTACGTTAGTTGCCGAAAGTTAACTACAAATATATTTGATTTTAAACAAGTCACCGTCTAAATGGATTTAGTTTTTTTTCAACTAAATTGGAAATGTAATTAACAATATTTTAAAACCCACTTTTAACAATATACAATGATTTCCTGGATGTTTTAATAAATAAAAATTGGATACTGTCAAAAGGTAAAACTGTGGTTTATTTAACACAATAACAGTCCTATTTACGAAAAATAAATTAGCTTAAAAAAATATACACTACGTTTCCGCTAATTATTTTAAAAATCCGATATAAAACTTAAAATATTACTTGAAATTTAAATGAATTAAGTAAAAACAATGTTCTTCTACAAGGGAAATGCTATTTATGTTACTCTAATGAGTGATTTTTTTAAGTCGGCCCACGTTGTGGAAGCCAACAATGTAATGAAATAAATAAGAGTGATTAATTAATTAACAAATAAATTTTATTAAATTATTTAAACAATTAATTTTCAGTTTTATTAAATTGATAATTAATTCTGAAATCATTTATTTTATTTAACAGGAAGGATAAAGAAATAAGTACTACTTTAAACTTTACGATACCATTTATTGTTTAATAAAAATTTATAACATTTTCTCTGAGGTTAAATATATTTAAAGTTTCAATGTTTAGAAATTTGATAACTTTTCTCTCAAGTTCGTGGGCTTGATAAGTAATGAACAATCATAGAATTTATAAATTAAGAAATTAACAATCAAAACCAAAATGAGACGAACTAAATATTACGAATATCTTTAACTATCGTTTACAAACTTAATTAACTTGGTTTCTACTTAAAAAATGTTCGGCTGCTACCAGACTTAGTTTCCTCGGCTCGGACACACAATTTACACTAAAAAGGCCTTGAATCACTGACTCTACACTTGATTGTCAAACACACGATCGTAGTTATTGAATTTTTCTCCGGGAACTGGATCTGCTGCACCTCCGGATCATCAGCCAGACATATTGTTACACATTTCTTTATGTGGAAAATGCTTATCTAAGTACGCGTAGGAATCTTAATGTGGCGCAAATATTTGATTACTCTTTGCAGTTGTTTACAAAGTATCTCGCTGTCCAAACTTTATACTTGTATTTAAAACCTTGTAACTTTCTCGGTTGAATTTTGTACACTCTGCGGCACGCTGTTAGTTACTCTCCAATTTTGCCTTCCGCTCCCTACTACAATATTAGTCAGACTGTTTCATAAAAACCTTCGCGGCCGAACAAAGCCCGTCGACGCATTGTTGTGTTTGAAGAATTGGTGCCGCTAACAATCCAATTATTACTGGTCTCTAATTAGTATTACAATATATATATATATATATATATATATATATATATATGATAATTCACATAGTAGCCACTCCCCTCTTATTGCATACGAAAGGGATTGAAAGGTGGGTTGCGGAAAGGTAGCCAAGGAATAACTAGGGCCCCCGGGCTACAGTTTAAAGCCCCTACCCGGCCATTCGCATAAAAGTGATGCAGGGAAAGCCTTAGAAAAACCAGCATCAGGTTGGTCGGGCATTTGGTACTTGTTCCACGCCATTCCTATGACCTGTTAGGGGTTCGCTGTGAAGGCGCAGTATTCCCAGCTCCTTACCTTGACCAGTTTAGGAGACAGCTGGCCAACTATTCCAATAGGAATAGCGGACAACTAGAGTAACAGGCTTCGAAATGCCACGTTTCAAGAGTTTATTACCAATTTGACTGCAAGAAGAGAAGATAAATGATTGTTTCAATCAATAGAAACTTTTTATGTCTTAAAAACGAGGCGTATTCAAGTAGTGTGTTTATATACTGATTTTATACGACGAAAATTCATCGAAACGTTGAAAAATGTAGTAGTGTACCCGGAAATATGTAGTGACTAATATTTCTACTTTGTTAGTCATATATGAGATGAAATATTTATTAATGATTAGCAACTATTTCACATTTTTATTCTTTCATTCATTTTTCCTACGCAAAGAGGAATATTGAGTACGAGAGACAAATTTTTCAAATATTATTAGTTTCAGTGTAATTTCTTTATTCGTATTAATAAATGTTATATGGACTTCTACAGATAATTATTTTTCTTTCACTATTATGATATATTAATCATTATATTTCTTGCCGGGAGGAGTGGCATATTTTGCATATAAACGGGCCTTTTGCTCGTGAGGCTCAGAGAATAAAAACTGCAATGTGGCTTGTAATTCTCTTTCCGCATCACCTTAGGCGCCATTACTGACACGTGCGCTCGGGGACATCCAAACGTCTGCATAATTCAACCCCCACACCGCCCTAAACCAGCACTCTTTCTGCTTCGGCGTCTCTCCATTACCGGAATTTATAATAACAAATTAGTCTGGCTCGGAAGACGCATTGCCTTTTGCGAGTTTTAAAATGACTTCGCTTCCCTAAATGATAGTTTGGAGAGATCGGGCTAAGGTAAGAGGGGGCAGCCTGAAACGGAGCAAGGTGAGGACTCGGTGGGGAAAAGGGTCAGGGGAGGGGGAATGTGAGATTGGCGAAAGAACGGGAGAAAAAGTCTCCTTAGCGGAATTAATTGGATCATTAGGAGAGTGGAGAGGGTTGCCCCCTCCCGTTTCTTTCTTATTTTCTTCTCGGAATCGTGTAGAGCCGAAGGTATTACAGGCATCGGGGGATGGCCTCAGCCTTGGGCAATGAATTCAGGCGCCATGGAGTAGTTGCCCTCATTGAATTACTGCGTCACAGATTCCCGTATTGTGAGTACAGTGGTAATACCAAAATAATTTTCATATGGCTCTGTCAATACAACTTTAAAATAAAAACACAATAAAACAAACCTTTGCCGAAATATAGAGCTGAATGTTGCTTACGTAAGCTTTTGTTTAAAAAACATACAATAGAAAATTTAAAATTTTTAAGTTACTTGTATTGCTAGGCAAAAAAAATGTTTCTCATTTAAATTATATTATTCTATGTGAATGTAGTTAACAGTTAAACGTTTTATGTTTAATAGCCCTATACCTACACGGTCCGTTTAATGGCAGAAATTTATTATGTATTCTTAACTGTTTTATCTCATATAATATTATTTATACAATTACTGAAATAAGACTTACACTTGAGGTTAATGAATACAGCATTTTGTGGACGTTCGTATACATCAGACGGTGACAGACGAGTAATAAAAAATGTGAAAACGGAATTAATGAGATAATTTTGTATCAAATACAGCCGATAAAGCGTAAATTTATGATTAAATTCTTTGAAAATAAGATAAAGTTTCAATTATATATTTATCGTTCCTAATAAATACTCCCACAGAAAAATCTGAAACGAAAAAAATTATTGTATAATAATCTGATATTAAATATTAATTTTCATTTAATAGCAATTTCCTATAATATTTTATTATTATTTCCGTTGTAATATTGTATTTACAGCCACAAAATGTAATTCTTCTAATTGTTTTTTTATATTAATAGTAACTGGAGCTTTCGTCTGTATTCGCCGCTATCATTCTGTAAAACGTCTTGGCTATATGTTATTTAAAATTAAATGTATGCGGCAGCTTGAAAAATTGATAAGATAAAATTAAAATTCATAATAATAACATAATCTTCTATCTATATAATAAAAAAGCGTGTGTATTTGTTTGTATGAATTTGCGTTAAACTCTATACCGATTTAAATGCGTAGACAGATTGCAACAAAAATTGGTACACATATTCTTCAAAATAAGAGAAATGGTTCTGTGAGGGTGAAAAACCCTAGCATAAAGGTGTAAAGAATTATAGTTAAAATATATCAACATTCTGTGTTAAATTACTGCGCGCCAAGAGACCATGACGTCACAGAAAACGCGACTGCGCAACAACAAAATAGTAACATTTAATAATTAAGTAAAGCAGAAATATTTTGATTGCATAAAAAGTATAATTTTATCCAGCAATTCAATAATAATTAAAAACAATACGAAAGGTTATACAATCCGTGGAACTGGTTTTCTTTTGAATAATTTGACTTTCAAATGGCTGATATGGCGGGACAACAGACGAACATTTTGCCCTTTTATATGTTGTATTACGCACTGGAGGAGACGGGACGGTGACGGAACATTCTAGTCACATCTGGGGTTATGTATGTTACTTAATTTAGTTATGATGATCCGGGAAACGCCGAGCATCCAGCTAGGATAATAATACAAGTAATAAAATTACATTTGTTCCAAATACAGACCAAAGAAGTATAATTTAAATACCACACAACGTTTCTGGAAACCTTGTTCCTTTCTTCAATTATTTAATTAATTGCCACTTAGTTTGATAACAAAACATATGGATCAGACGATGTCAAATAATGGCGTATACAGATGAAAGCTCCTGTTACTGTTAATATAAAAAGTAATTAGAGCTACAATTTGGACTGTAATTAAGTCATTATGTAAAAAAAAATACCCACAGTTATTAATTTGCATGGTTTTATGCACTTCCTATTAGTTTTACAGCTAATGTGTGTTTTAATAATTATTTTAATATTAGAATTTATAATATTGTGTTTCTTCTGGACTGTTAAAATGCTGCCGAATCATTTAAAGAAGTCAGTGTTTTTTTATAGAACTGAATTACGTCAAAATCGGTTTTTGTGCAGAAACAAAAGATCGATAACAACACAGACGTTTCATTAGACTCCTCTACATATCAACAAATTTATAATTCTAGCAATCCATCAGTGAAGTTCCAATCGTAATTTTTCTCGCGATTTGGAAGTGACTTATCAGTTGATTATCGTATTTGCCTTAATTAATGCACACTTTGTATAGACACCACAATTAAAAACTTGCGTCGCCCTGACTCAGGTTCTCGACTTGAAGAGGTCGTATTAGTTTGGGCATTGTGGGGCATTGTGGCGCTAATGACTTCCTGATGAAATCCAGGGAGCGCGTGCGCCTGGCGTCGGCAACCTTCCACCACTGCTGCTGTTTTCATGTCATTTATTCGCAACTGCGCCCCCGCACGCAAATTTGCAACAACTAGACGGGCTTGGGGGCGAAATTCCCGTGGAAAAAGAAGATGGCATGATTCAGTACGTACCAAATAAACCAGTCTCCGCCATTTATACGTTTCACGTAGGAGACTGAAACACCTTATTTACTGTACTGCTAGCAATATTACATCAAAATTCATAATTATGTAGTTTTAAACGGTTCTTTATAAAGTTTACGGACGCGTAATAATGTTTCATCTCTAGGCTTTAATTTTGTATTGAAACTTAAGTTGAAGATACACAAAGTTTCAACCAATCAGTCTATAATTGTGAGCACATAAGTCCTTTGAAACATAATAATTTGACATTTTTCCTCATGATTAACATAAATAACTTAACATGCCCTTAGGCCTTATAACTAAGGTCTTTTTATTCTTGAATTAGCAAAATAATTGAGTGATTTGCTAATTAGAATTTTTTTGCTTTCAACAAAAATTGTTGACACTGGAATTGCCGCAAAGAGACTGAAGCAAAAATTTAATCTTCACAATGGAATAAAATAAAAACCACCTTTATTGAAACAAATTGGATTTTACTATCGCACGAACGTTTAAAATCATCAGTAGTGCTTTATATTTGATATGGAACCTAGTTTCCGGAATTCCTGTCAATTTTTCACAAACGTGCTCCACGTGTTGCTAAATATTATGTTTAGTTATATATTTGAGCCAAAAAATATACATACCACTTCTGTCCTAGTGTTAATACTTTTCTGTAACTCTGACACACTCATACATTCTTGCGATGAAACCTAAGCAATAACATTCCCGTTTACGTTGCACTTTTCTCTTCCGATCCACATAATTACATGTTGTATCATATTACGTATCACTTTTTTTTATATATAAACGAACTCAATGTTGAAGAGTTATGTCTGTAAATTGGTATTGGGTGTATAAATACTTTTCTCTTCGATAAAAGTGGTACATTACATTATTTTTCGTTCGAGTCATTTCAGTTCATTTCAGTGTTAGTTTTACTGTCTTAAAATCTGTTGTAAGAAGTTTCTATTATTATACAAACTGTCCCAATACTAAAATATAATTTACCTGATCATGTGTATAATTTTTAAATGTTATATTCCTCATACAATAAATTCATTGAAATTAAATCGATCTTCAATTTAATTTTCAACCAAATACACTTTCTGTACGTCCTTCATTTATTCATTGACTCCTTCCTTAACTATAAAGGTTTCTACGTACTCAATACTTGAAGGAGATCAAATTTAGCTACTATTACTTCTCCTGGGTTGAAAAATTTTTTTTCAGGCAATTTCAGGTTTCAAATTAATTCTATGTGCTTGAAAAGAATTAATACGCATACAATATATTTATTGGCATCCGTTGACTTTAAAATTTGAAAGATAAATGTCAACCACAAATCTTAGTAGTACAACAAAAGAACAAGCTTATGACTTAAAGTGAGCTCTGAGTTCGCGCAATGTGTCGATGAAATTATTTTTTACATCGTTTCTGACTGGTGTTAAAATGATGACACCGCTAGTCGATGTCGAATAAGTTTTTTATTTTTTTATATTTTAATCACATAGACCAGACATTCTCAAATTAAAATATTTGTAAGTACGCATTCCCGTCTCATACTAATACTAATGTTTTTTAAAAAATATGCAGTGCTGCAATGTCCAAATTAAAATACATTCAAAGGCTTCCGGAAGCTACCGAAAGTACGCACCACAAATCGTATCTTCATATTTTTCAATAAATTTAATTTGATACTTCTAAATAGGAGTGTATTATAAAGTTGGAATTGTAAACCTCTTTACCGGATTTATATTCATAATATTACTCAGATTTTTTAAATTGACGTTCTGAATTTTATGTTGAGGAAGACGTTGAAGATTAACTTGGGTAGAATACTGTCTATGTTTTATTGATTGATTTCCTTAGTCGTTTCAATGGTCGTTCAAATAAAGCCAGAAAGTAACAACAGAAAGGATTTATTAGATCAAATCAAATTAAATTCTAAAATACGAGTCTAAACAGCCTCCTTTTCGGAAAGTACCTCTCATATTACGAAAGTAATATCTTAGTTTGAGAATTATAAACAAATATACTGCGACAGTCATTCGAAGTTTAATATACAGTAGTATATTGTAATCTTGATTATCAGTCAGACAACGTATTTCTATAAAAGGTTATATCTGTTTTAGAAAAAATGTCCAAATAATGATCATGTTGTATCATGCAGCACCACTTTGTAAGCTTACCGAAATTAAAATTCAGCCATCTGGAACCATCTCCCTTAAATTTTTTGAAATCTAACAGTCTCATACTTCGGAGTAAAAATAATGCTCTCGCAATATGAGTTCTCTTTTTTTTTTCTTTGGTTAAGAGAAGTTTAAAAAATTGGCGATAAATCAAGTTAGTAGGCTTAAATATACGTGAACCATAATTGATTTTCGTGCCCCGAAATAAAAGAAAGTAAAATACAGTACTCTCAAGTTTAAGTCTATACGATTTAACTATCACATGTCTCTTCCATGATTCACACAAATACATTTTCAGTTCCTTTCTTAGAAAAAAAAGGTTAAATCCCGTATTTTCTTACCACGAGATTTAAATGAAATTACTGTTTGAATAAATCGTGAAACATATTTTCTCTAAACGCAAATTTTAAATAATTATTTACCTTAATCGGTTTTGACCAAATGTCTTTAAAGAGTCACCTGGAAATATTATTAGCCTCCAGTCTGAACTTTACATTAAAAGTTATGAATGTGTGTTTATTCAACCTTCCGCAACCCATTTTCTTTCCCTTACACCACATTTGAAATGTATAATTATTCTTTCAAACTGTTTAATTGTATCTATATTATTGGAATAAATGTGAATCGCAGCATACTTATGTAAACAAGCACTATTAGTAATTTATTTATGGGTCGCCAAGGAACAAGTTGTTAACGCGACCATTAGAAACCGTTAATTAAAAAAAAATGTTAATAAAGAGGTGAGATCTCCTCATGGTTGAACCTCACGTAGCGTGTCACCGCTTAAAAAGGCTCTAAGTACAAACAAATATTTGTATGAAATTATAAATACAGCCGAAGAATTTCAACTACGTCACATTTTATTCTCGACTCGCATAATAAATCGTTGTATTCGCCCGAGTGATTTACTGACCTTCGACGCGCAACAAACTAATCCGTCAAATCGTGGCATTTATATTTTGTTGCCCAAGACTTCTTGCCACTTTTGCAACAACCTCGGTGTGATCCATCTAGGACGCAGTGAATTCATTTGTCATTCGCGTGGACCTCACGTTTCCCTCTTTCTTTACTGTTTTACGCCTCCCAGTGTTTCCATAGCCGGAAACACTTGTTATTTATTTTGCGTCCTCAAATCTGGCACTGGCGGACCAGAATAGTTCCGTTATGCACGCCAAGCAAATATTATCTCCGCCTTGCGCTGTCTCTGTCTATTCCTTGCATTTCATGCCAATTAAATTCACACAAAGCCACTCGCAACCGTATATATTGTTTAGGCGCGTATATGACAGTAATTAACATGGGGAATCGCGGTGTTATCGATGGAACAATTGGCGTGATTATAGGGCTGAAACGGTAAGTCGTAAGTGACTGAAATAAATATTTTCAGTGTTGCATAGTTGAATAATAAAAATTCGTTTACTGAGTAATGACCTGGAACACACTGAACGTTATTAATTATTGTTAATAATTATTAGTTATTCCTTCATAAATACCACTAAAATATTCACCAAGTTGCAGAGAAATTTCGGAATTTTTAAAATCTATTAACAGTGTTATTCCAATCATGGAACTTTGAGGGGTGGTACACATTATTAGATCATGCATTTTTTATATGGGAATGTATGATCGTAAGTGATACGCTGAGGCATGAATACCAAAAAGAGACATGAAATGAAAAACATTGTTTATTTAAAACTTCATCGCGAAGAGCGTCTTTCCAGCAATGTTTACAATAAATGCTCAAAATTGCGACCATCCGCAAGGAAGTGATTCGAGAACAGTTCCGAAGATGCCAGGTATTTCGTGTTCGCTTGCAGCCGCAATGGATATTCGCTACCGCCCTCTACCCACAGCATTGTTAGACTATCACAAGCTTGTATTACAGTTGGTTGTTTTTCTTTTCCTGACTCATTTTTTGTGTTAGTGTCTCAACGTGTCACTGACGACCATACATTCGTATCCAAAAAAAAGGATGTTTTAGTAAGCTGTACCGCCCTCAAAGTTTGTAGCATGGCCGTAGAATAACCTTGTAAACACTAGGGTGGTCTAAACAGTGTCCGTTCACAATATTACAATGGCAAACAAAAGCTGATGAATGTATTTACGCTTAACTTGAAAGATGATCGTCAAAATTTCCGTCATTTTGGACGCATAGTAGTTGTTTGACAATCGTTTGAGCGAGTCGATTGAGTGTTTTTGTGAAAATGGAAAAAAATCCTGATGTCATTAAATATTTGTTTTTGGAATACGCCTACGCCAGTCAAAGACGAGTTGAACCCTGGGAAGGCGGACACAGCACCATCACCGTGAAAATTTTGGGCACCTGATTAAATGAGACAATAAACGTTATAGACGTGCAACAACTGGAACCACTGCCAATAACATTGTTAAAATTCACCAAATGGTGCTAAACAACCGTCGAATTATAATGAGAGAGAAAGCAGACGCTATGAATGTGTCCAAAGATTGTGTTTGTCACAGATTTAATCAATACTTAGACATGAGAAAGTTGTCTGCGCGTTGGATGCCGCATTTGCAAAAATGTGTTTGAATGAACATTTCTAACGCTCTTTTGGCGCAGTTAAGTCGCAATAAATTAGAGTTTTGAAGCCGATTAATTACTATAGATTAAACTTTGATACACCATTATACGGCTGAAACAAATGTACAGTCAAAACAGTGGACTGGAAAACGGCTCCAAAAATATCATTTTTTTTTTTTCGGAAAGTGATGGAGACTATTTTTTGGATAGTCATGGAGTTTAATTAATTGATTAAAAAGGATAGACCATGGAGTTATCTTTATTGATTAAAAAGGAAATATAGCGTTAGTGCTATAAAAATTGATTAAAAACTCATGTCCGTTAATAATGCGGAGACTTCTTATTATATACTAAAATGTAACAATGTTTGCAACAATAAAATAAAGACGATACTTTTTTTTTCTTAGCGATAAGATTTCCTCACAGCCGCGTATAACATCTGCGACGTTTCCAACATGATTGTCATTCCGCTACAGCACTCCCCGCCCAGTAATAACGTTAGAACAGCAACTGACCTGAAACATAATAAAACAATGAACAAAATTAAACAAGATCAACTCCATAAAAGAAAACGGACACGCTTGCGCTGACTCTGATTGGTCTTGTGTGACAAAATAGATCGAGGAGCGTCACGACACTCTGTCATTCCAGTTTGCACAGAGTGCAACTCAGTCTCAGAAGTTAAAAATGCCGGTTTCAGTCTGTTCATTTAAAATAATGAAGTTTAATTAACATTAACAATTTTTCACTTATAATTACATAAACGACGTTTCGCAAAAAAATTTGGATATCGTCACGTATTTATAATTAAATGATAACAGAAGAACTTTAAAACAATTATTATTGTAGTCAGGTTGTAAAAAATACATTTATATCTCAGATTAATGAAAGCTAATAAATGGACAAATGTAAAGTTTAAAATAAAATGTGTGTTGCATACATTTGATATTTTAAAAACAATGAATTTAAAAAATGCTCCATATTAATAAATATCAAACAAAAATATATTTTAAATTTGATGTGCATTATTTGAACTGTATGCCAACATGAACTCTGCAGAAATAATGCAAACCATGAAATAACGAAAAGTTAAACACAGTCGCATTTTAAGTATATAGAATATATTATGTGTATGCTGTACATAGAAAATACTAAATAGGCATTTGACCAAATGTCACATTTTAAGAATTTGTAGAATTTATGGAAATTATATAAATAAATTAATAATGTATTAATATTTCATTTAGAAACCACGTAAATCCCAAATTAAGTTGACATGGTCGACGTTTTATAATACTGGAATAACTAAGGATATTTATGTTTTCGCACAGCCTTTATTTGGAGCATCTCTGTATATTTTACTTGTATTGTTGAATGACCCACCACAGGGGTTCCCAACTTGTGAGAAATGTTTTCCTTTCTGGATAGACGTAGAGGACTACCTTGGGGATGCATTTTCCTCTCTCCATTTTTGAACTAAGATTCCCCCTGGGGGAGGCACCTCGGCCTGTTTTTGAGGGTCGCTGACCTTGGCTATGTGGTAAGAGTTGTCTGTTGTTCCCATTGGAAAAGTCGGCCAGTTGCCTCGTAAGGGAATGCTGCATCCTTACAGCAAACCCCTCTCCCGCCATCGAAAGGGCGGTGGACGATATCCAATTTCTAGAATTTGTCCTGCATTACTTTTAGGTGAATGCCGGGTAGGACCCTGAAACTATAGCCCAGGGGGCCCTAGTTAACCCTAGGCTACCTTCCTATACATTACCACATCCCGTATTTCAAATCCCTTCCTATGCTATTAAAGTGGAGTTGACATCACGTGGATTACTCTAAAAATTAAAAAAAAATTGGATGGCCCAGACTGTAACAATAGTTTTCAATTAAAAAAACTAAATATATTTTGTAATATCACATATCATATAAAAAAATAATACTGTAATATTAATTACTTTTCGTCTGTGTTATAACCGTATAAATACAATTATTTCTAACCCGTATGGATGAATAATCAACCAAATTGAAACGGAAAGGAACACTTTCCCATCGTCATTAGCTGAATATATTTGCAATGGTAATTTACTGTATGTTTATGTAACCCTAGCCTCGTTACATCGAACGCAGACATGTATGATTTTGCTGCAGCATATAGATAACTGTCAATAAGCGGAAATTGATTAGAGACAATAGAAATGACTTGAACGAGCTTGCGAATATGAAACATCAGTTCACATCCTTAATTCGGAACTACTACCATTAAATTAATAAAGATCGAAGGCTTTCCCGGTGAATCGCATTAAGAAACGCTTCTCCGGTTTCCACCCGTGTAATGTTGGTAATGAGCGACGTTTCAACGGATAACACGGCCACTGTTTTCCAGGGTGGAAACTCGAAAAACTTCTCTTAATACCATTATATTTTATGTTATTTATAAATCACATTCTTTTCAAATGTGTCGTGGCATGTGTACCAAATCAGATCGAAAGAAATGAATGAAAACCCTGAGTTTAATGATTAATTCTTGTTAAGATTTAAATATTTTTAAGATATGTTTTTGTTATCAATATGTATTCACGTAATTAAGAAACAGGAACAATTAACTATAACTTTTAGTTTCCATACTGATATTTAGTTGATCCACTTCATTTTACGAGAAATATAAGCTCCTAAAACGTCAGCACGTCCGAACGCCATCTAACACAAGTTCCTTGAGGCATATGGAAAGACTCGGACACGGAATGGGGGAGGGAAATGGACGTGGGAGGGGAATCAGCAGCGACTCTGAAGGGGACTTGATGTGTGGAAAGACTGCGAAGGAAGGGGTTGGTTTGGAAAGAGGTGCAGTAAGTTGATTTCCAGCGATTGGCTTGCTGACTTCAACTGGCGCGACTTCCCTTGTGGTCTGAAAGAAGGGTTGTGAAAATAGAAAAAGAGAGAAAGAAACTCCAATGGCCAATATATAGAGTGGGAGAGAGGACTGTCTGGACGTGTTGTGGCTTAGAAAACCATACAATGCGATTTCGAAAAGAAATCAGACTGTAAGGGAAACACGTGCACAACTTACATCAGCGTTATGCACCACAGAACTTGGTCTCTCTTAAATATATTTTCGAACTAATAAAACTCTGAAACAAAAGGAAGGAAATAGAAATTCTCATTTCAATTGTCTCGCAAAATATGTTCTGAATAAATAAGTTAACATTCTGTTATAACTCGTACACATAATTCATCAAAATACCTTTTTATTCTTGATACTATTAAGCGGTAATATGTTTAATACTCGAAATAATAAATCAAACCATCATATCACACAATCATCAATTAATGACTAAGTGGAATAATAACAATGATACATGTTTTTGCCAGATGTTATCATTTCATTAATACAGTTATATCCAAAATATCTTATTGTCTTTCTTCGACTATTTATTTATTTTACTACTACTCTTTCAACATAGGCGTTTCATAGTTATGTTCTTAGTAAATACTAACGACAGTGAAGTTATTTTTAATCTATTATGTAAACCAACAAAATAAATTATTTTAAATATAATTGATGTATGCTATAATATAGACTATAAATTTACATTTATTACAAAACGTGTATTCCCTATGTTCAGGGACTTCTTCAGTTGTATCTAAAAAACTGATAAACAAATATAATTAAAAAGAGAATAATTGACCTCCAAACAAATAAATAAATTTAGTATAACTTGGCTAATTCAATAATTAACAAAATATTATTTGAATATTTCTGAGCTATTTAAGAGTCAAATGGTTTGTATGAAAACGCTGCCCATGTTACTAAATTTATATTCGTTAATTATTATATATGATTTACAGTATATATGCTTACATTAATAACTTTATATTACCTGAAAGATTCCTAAAATTATATACGAAACGTCGTATTGAAATGATTTTTGTTTTGTTTTTTATTAATTAATACATTTTTTCAGTCATTTGTTAAAATTGTTGACGAAACGTTGAGTTGAATTATTTTGGTTTTAATTGATTAACACATTTTTTTTTACAAATGGGCTCTTGTGTTTATATATTTATTAAATATTAATTGACAGGTTACACTAAATACCCTCAGCTTTCTTTCATTACATTGAAACTGTTTTTCATTGTTCACAGATTCAAATTTTCGGCTTCAACTCCCAGCTTTATTCTAACTTCTCGGAAGCCTTGCATCGAGCGCAGGGTATTGTTGCAATTTCATTGTTACTACAGGTATAGTATGTTTGAAATACATTAAGTACTCAATATTTTCATAGTACAGCATAGACAATTTTTGTGTGATTAGTTTCCTTTTCGTCACCTTTACCCTGATTGGTTGTGAAAAGAATATTATTGGGAACCGGCAAGACAGAATAGTGTTTCCGCAGTATTGTGCAAAGAACTTAAGATAGAATGTATTGAATGACACGACGTGTTAATGTTTTATCGCGTTGATAAGTATGAGAGTATCTTGGAAAATTATAAATTCCTTGCGATTTGTATTAAGTATATTAAATATTTCTGCTTATAAATGAAAAATTATCTAGCATTTCAAATATAAAATATTATAATTACTGGTCAGATAAGTCTCAGAAATAAAATTACAAAATTCATCAAAAAAATTTAATTGCATAAATTACTATGTTTCGTCCGTAAGAAATCAGCATAAAATGTGCTTTGTCTGGTATTTTATGATCACGAGAATTAGAAAATAGAATTAATAAATTTTTCGCGGTTAAGCACCGGGCTCAGATTTCTCGATGTTGATATTTCTGAACCTGTTGCTTAACCACGCAAAATTAATAATTTACCCCGGGAAAGCTTACATTCATTAATTATAAAATTTTATGCTTATTTCTTACGAACAAAACATCGTAATTTATCCAATTAAATTTTTTTGATAAATTTGTAATTTTATTTTTTCAAGTGCTCACATTTTAATCCCCGGATCTTACACCCGTAAATCGTCATTTTTCTTTGCCATTTGTTGTAATAATAATGAAAAAAATATTTGATTGCATTATAGTAGTAATAATAAATTAACTACTTATGGCAGAAAAGTAATTATTGTGTTTATTACTAAAAGAAATATTAATTTCACGACGTTTCGCCCTCTTTTTGGGACATCATCAGGTTTGACAGTTTTAATAATTTGGAATACAATTCTCGACAAAAATTTAGAGGCACGGTCCTGTTGCCTTGTCTGTTGTAATCGGTTATGTAACGTCCTGAAATCAATATTTTTTTGTAATAAACATTCTAATTATTTTTCTGAATTTGTTGTAATACGATAACACAAATCTGAGTGATCTCAGAATTTGTACTCTCAAAATATCAAGCTCTTGGGGTCTAGTACGCAACCCAAAAAAATTTCAAACTATTCCAATATTTTACTCATCAAGTCCTGAAGATAGTTTGCTGTACTTCCATAAACTAATTATTGTACTATATAATCAGCTAGAAATTAATATATTATATGTCAAAAAACATTTGTAAATTATTCATTTGCTTTTTCCTGTACCTTGAAACTCTCTGTTTAATTATTTAATTCTTCGTTGACAGCAACCAAATAGCCACGTAATAATATTAAATACTTGTCTCTTTCATTACGAGGTATTTTGATATAAGAAATCGAACATTTATTGAAAATGTTGTCAATGTTGGACTAGTATTCAACAACGTTCCTGCACGGTATTCGTAGTCCCAGTTGAAAGGATATATGTGTGGAAGTTATCGATTGCAAATAATTTCCCCGTGTCGTAAATCGCGCGTGATCCGGCCAGGAGTTGATTGGGAACCAGAGCACTATTCAATCAAACGCGCTGTATTCCAATTACCCCGCCAATTCAATACACAATCCCTCCTCTGCAAAGACTTGCTTTTATCGTTTGTAACTTCTAAACAACATGAACTTGTTCTGAATAAAAGTATAGGTTATTTTAATTAAAGAATTATTTGTGATGCTTAAATTTGTAGTTCAGCAACACGTTTTTCTGCGAAATCTGCACCCCTATAGCTTTATTTGATGATTCTCTTAAATTTAATGCTGACATAATTAATGAATGTAAGAGGCTTTGGTTATTACGCCAATCAAATTAAAACTTCTGATTTGTATTTTTTTTTAGGGTAAGAGGCTACATGAGTGTAATACACATGGTGGCAACTCCCTTTTAATAGTATAGGAATGGATTTGAAAGAGAGGATGCGGAAGGGTAGAGGAAGGTAGCCAAGGGTTAACTAGGGCCCCCGGGCTGTAGTTTAAGGATCCTACCCGGCATTCGATTAAAAGTAATGCAGGAAAACCCCTGGAAAAACCTGCATCAGATTGCGAGTGTTATTCCATTTAGAAACGAGGATGAGGATATACGACGATGAGAGCTTCTAAAAGTTGAGGCAACCGTGTAATAAATATCGACTGTTACAAAGTTGGCCGCATTAAATGTCATCGTAAATGAAGGCGGTAAAAGTAGCGAAATTAAAACATTTAAAAATTAAATTTCTGTACGTAGCATATTTTTATATTGGTGTATGCTATTCCGATTTTGCCGGATCATAATCTGCACAAAAATTGAATAGTTGTAGACAATATGGATATGATCGTATGAAAATTGCTCCTAATGAGGTTTCAGTTCAGGATTTTCTGCCAAAACTAAAGAAAGAACTGAGAGGAAAAACTTCAAATTGGCTATAAATATGAAAGGTGTCGAATAAACCTGAATAGAAAATAATCAGTCACTAATTCCCGTGTAGGTGATGATGCCTTTATAAATTAAGACAAAATAAATAAAGGGATGAATTCAAATAGAGCGTGGAACTAACGCAAAATTATGCAAAAATATTAGAACTAACAACGATTTACTGGATATAATAATTATTCGTATATTTTACCAATTACAAGATTTTTCATAACTAATTTTGCAACTTCAATAACATTGCTATTTGGAGTGGACATTTTTTTTAATCAACTGCCTTACACGTACAATTTTAACTTATGAATGAATTATGATGTAATAAAAATACTGGGGTACCAGAAAAATTGCATTTATGATTTAGACCTTTTCTTGTAGCGTTAACAACTCATTCTGGAGAGTAGAATGAGGTCCTTGTTACTCAGGAATATTAAATATACAAATAGTTGTGTATGTAGTGAATTGTAATAATTTATTAACCTAGCTTTTGTTATCTTTTGACAATAATTCTGGATATGAATTATGTGGCGTTTTTAAATGAAAAGAACTATTACGTGAAAACTATTAAACAAGATTTATTAACAATTTTAAAACAAGTATTCAAATTACAAAATATTTGGGATCTCAGGGTCTTGAACTGGGTTTGATAAATGGCAGAATTTATATAATCAAAATCACAAAAATTACATTTACTTTATATGGGAATCAATGCGTCTGAACATAGACGAAATTTGTTGCTGAATAAATAATACTAAAGATTGAATTTAAACAATTTCACTTTTTATCAAGAAATAAAGAATGATCTGAATAATTAAAGATCTCATTTTATCGATAATTAAAGAACGATCTGACGTTTATCTTTTAAACGTGGTTTACAATGATTTTAAAGTTTTCTTTCTACTTACGGCAGCCCAGGTCTCATTTTAACTTTTCGTGCACAATTTTGGGGAATATCACTGATTCTAAGTACTCACAGACTCTAAATGTTCACAGACTCTAATTAGCGTAGTTTTTTAGTTGGTTTAAAATAACTTTGTCGATTCTCGATGATTTACTGCAACCTGGATTTGTAGGTCTCGTGGATTTTTGTTGAAAATGCACCTTATTGGTTTTGTCTGTTGACTGAAAACTAGTTCAATTTCTGCATATTTTTTATAACAGCGTACTGGTTACTGGAACACTTTCTCGTTCTTTAAATTAGACCTTTTTCATTCTCGCTGCTGACTGACTAAATTGTTCAACTTTTCGTGTATTAGAATTTTGTGGTCTTTACACCTCGCCGTTCATTGTCTGACTGTACTCCTTTTGTAAAATAGACTTTGCTGGTCTTTATGCATCGCCGTTCATTGCCTGACTGTTCGTTCGTTTCGTCTGTTCTATTTGCTGTCTGCTGCCCGACTGTTCGTTCGTCGCGTAAATTTTGAGCGCGTAAAACCTTCTCGATCGATCAACAATACTTTCTTTGCATTGCCGGTTTGTTGCGGCGTCCGCTATATCCACCAATAATGAGTCCTCTACAATTCAACTTTTCAATTAGAACAATGCCTTAATTACCAATTACTACAATATATTACCACGTTTTTTTTAAAAAAAGCTGTATTTTTCTTTTAAATATTGTAATTATTAGTGAAATTATTGGAATTAATTTTTATATTTTAGATTGTAACTGTATCCATAAACGGCACCAATTTTATAGTGCGAGAGTTGTGAACGTGCGATCTCACAAATTAGGTCATTTATACTTATACCTGCCGGGAAGACGATAATGATAAATAAAATGTCAAATAGAATAATTCGTTTACGAAACACATAACGAGGTTGAGTTTTGGTTTTATATAATGCTGATGATTTAAAAAATTTTACGTTTAAAACTTTGAATTTTTATATTTGGGCTGCAGAATATGAGTGGCCGAAAGGTCTTCCGACAACTATATTGAATAAACCTTTGAAGAAAGTATGAATAAACTTAAAATAAAGTTATATTCTGGACATTACCCTTAATTCTCTTAATAACGATTCGGGATTGCATAGGCCCATAGAAAAAAATTTCAGTTTCTATTGTGACATTTAAAATCTCAATGAGATTGACGAAAAATGCTTTAAAGTTATCGTACCAGTCCGGTCAACACTTACGGTCGAAAATGAATAAGATATAAACGCAAATATTCTTCAAGAAGCGTCACGGGTTGAATCCGGAACGTTTCAAATTATTTTTGTCAAAATAAAAAAAAAAGTTGAATATCTGAGAAATTTAGTGAACACTACCTGTCTGTAGCTCGCACGGAAGTGGTTTTTCTAAATTAAAATTAATAAAACACGACTTTAAGAAGTTCAATAAGCCAAAACTTAGAAATCTGTCATTAGTTTTTATTGTATAAAACCCACCCTTATTAACGAATTCGCAAAAATTAAAAGGGTAGAATTGTATATGAATATTAATATATTTTAGTATCAGATGTTATTTCCAAGCAGTTTTAATTTTCAAAATAAAAATTGTATTCGTTAATTTTGTCCATGTTTCAAATTCATAGTCGAAGTTTATTTTAACATCGCGACATTTTGAAGACTTGCTTCATATTGAGAGAAAATACCGCACGGCAGTAAGTTTAAGAAAAAAAATTGTTTAACCGTAATACGTTAACTTTTTACCTGTGTGTAATGCTGACTGCGTTCGTGAGAAATATAATTATTTCTTTTTTTTAAAAAAAAAATTTTTGACATGTAATTATGAAAGTTAGCTTGCAGACGAGTGAAATGTTTTAGAATTTTGCTTCCGATATTTAGCCTGCAGTCTGCTATCAAACGTTTCACGGCGTAGGTTTGAATTAAGAGCCCCTCAGGACACGAGGTCGGATTAACCGATCTGTGCGGCTGGCTTTTGTTCTATCCCTTTGACAGTTCGCTACTGATGGACGTGCACGTGTTGGTGCTGGTCGGCCGGAGCCGGGTGTGGCGAGGTTTTCGTCGTAATGAAGCGTGCCAAGCTCAGAAATGCTATTATCTTAATGCAGTCGCCAGCCGAGGGGAAAACGGCGCCGGCCGTTTAGTGAACGAGCGTTTTAATAACCTAATTCGCCGTGTCAAGAGAGAGAGAAAGAGAGACAAATGGCTCACTCCGCAACAGTCTGCCTGCCTTTCAACTCTCAAGTAACAAATGCTTAATTGACATTCACCTTACTAGAACAATAACACAAAATATGAAAATATTTTTATGCCATTAGGCGTTTGTCGAATAATGATTTTTCCCGAGTACATTCAAAATTGGTTGAGAACATTTTAAGGTATACAAAATATAGGGTTAAAATTTTCTATTACGATATAATATTATTATTTAAGGAGTGAGAAACGCTTAGTGAACTTCAGTTGATCAAACCTCGACTTATAGGCTGAAATATCATCACCTTCTGTATTAAAGGTTTTCTACAGCAAAACTGTGTGGGAAAATACGTACGACAGTAAAGTTCGTGAAATAGTAAAGTAGAAAGGCGTCGAAAGTGTTATAAGTGAAACTATATAGAAATCACTGTTAGGGCCTGTAAATAAAACATTTCTCTTTAAAATTAAAATAGCCACAAGTGCACAAACCGGTACCAGAGCAGCTCTGAATAAACTTGGTACGTAAATACGTAATTTTGTAAAACTTTACTTAGGCCTAAATATGATTTACCGCAAGATTTCTGTAGTTTTGACAGCTTTCTGGATTTATCAGATTTCTACAGTTGTTATCTTCTTCGTATAAAATTTTGTATTGTGAATTAAATTCATATTTTTATTTGAATAATATTTGAAAATCGCAAATCTTTATTAGAGCGGCCCTCATGCTTTGATTATCATAAAAGCTTAGGAATTTAGTTAAAAACATAAAATTTAAATCATTCAACGAAAATCAAAATTTAAAATTAAATAATCTTTCGTTAAATTTTGTTTAATTTCAAAGTAAAATCCTGTAAACTTTCTTCCTTTGTTTTATTTAATTTTAATACCACATAATTAGGCTCTCTAACGTGGTGGCTTTATTTTATTTAATTAATTAAAAGTGCATACCACATAATTTGTCTCCAATGTGTTTGAGTTTTGTTCACTTTTCTAATAATTTCCTTTTAAAAATGTTTGTGTATTACATAATTTGGTGCCACAACGTGTTGGCTTTAATTTCCATTCAGGATTATGGCACTTCCAACGTGGAGCTTGTTCATCAACATGATTTTGTATACCACAATATATTAACTGTACGTACCATTTCAAGAAAAATTATATCATACAATCTTTTGAGTAATATTTAATTTACCGTTGAGCACTATTAATAAATAATAATATATTGAATAAACGCAGATAAAACAGTTCATTGGTTTGTTATATCAAGAACTTCACAGGTCTACTTTATTTCTAGTTCTGATTGTGCCTGCATTTACACTGGTGAAACAAAAAGGTCATTAAAGAATCAAGGAACACCGTACAATTTTCAAACCCTCCACTAAATATCATTCCGTTTTTAATAAGTATATAACGTCTGGGGAAATTTGTTTCCAACACTGTCTATTAATTGGTCGTAAAACTCGACTCACTGAACAACAACGCCAGTAAGCCTATACTGCATATATTTTCTCGAAGTCCTTTTTAGTAATATTTATAATCCAACACTCCCATCATATGGAGTCAAAATCCTTCTCCATATATTCCGTTTAAAATATTTATGCATCCGTACGGTTCCGCATGTATTCACTTGTGCCTCATCCAATTTTCAACAATGTGTTCCTTTCATCTCCAATTTGATTTTGGGGGAATAGGACTCCCATCGATCGCCATGAACTTCAGAAAACCATTTGGTTCGTTAGCGACTCTTAAAGGTACACGAGAAAAGTGATGATGTTCTGATCACTTTTCGAATCCATAAAAAGCACCCGCAGTAACTGAATCGATCATTCGAGTTACTTGTCACTGCGTAAGAATACAGTTAGAAACAGTTCAACACAATGAAATAATTCCTATGTTACATCAATGGCTATATTTAATTTCTCCGACCTTAAACGCTATCCGTAATTTTGTCCCTTGTTTATTACCAGCATTTACTATATCTCATTATGGGCAACAGAGATCTATTTACAAAGCGCTCAACATGGTTTTACTCAGTATTTAGGCAAAGTCCATTATAGTTTCCAGTTTTCCCATGCCTAGCTTAAATGCCCAGAATCAGACCTCAAGTGATATCTAGATAAAATCAACAGCGTCAAGATAATTTCCTGAATTCTTATTGGTTGTACATAATTTCCTTCTCTTTACACCATTTTCCACTCTGACGTACGAAATAAGCATAGATTATTCATCACATTTATTCAAATTCGTTCACTTCAACGGGCCCTTTCCGCCTACTATATTTTAGGTAATTGCGTTCTTTTCAGCTCGTCCGTAGAAACCTTCTTCAAACAGGCTTTATCACATAGTCTAAACGTCTACTCGGAACAGAAACAGTTACCATACAATTCATGTCGCTTGGCTACCTTCCTCTACCCTTCCACATCCCTCCCTTTCAAATCCCTTCCTATGCTATTAAAGGGGAGTTGCCCAAAGTGGATTACCCTCATGTAGCCTGTTGCCCTAAAAAAAAAAGCTACCTTTGGTAGATAAGCCTGCGAGAGGATTCTCTCGCAGGTAACCTGCAAGGGATGTTCTCTCGCAGGCAGAACCTTTTAGGAGAGATACGAAGGGGCTACCTTTGGGTATGCCTTTTCCTCTCCGTTTTTGAACTAAGGTTCCCACAAGCCGAGGCACGACGGCCTGTTTTGAAAGGTGTATGTTCCGGGGTCGCAGACCTTGGGCATACGGCAAGAGTTGTTCTCTATTCCCATTGGAATAGTCGGCCAGCTGCCTCCTAAACTGGTCGAGGCACGGAGAAGGGAATGCTGCGTCCCCACAGCAAACTCATCTCCCGCTATCGGAAGGGCGTGGAACAAGTACCCAAAGCCCGAACTACCCGATGCAGGTTTTTCTAAGGTTTTTCCTGAATTTCTTTAGGCGAATGCCGGGTAGGATCCTTAAACCATAGCCCGGGGGCCCTAGTAACCCTTGGCTACCTTCCTCTACCCTTCCGCATCCCCCCTTTCAAATATCTTCCTATGCTATTAAAGGGGAGTTGCCCAATGTGGATCACCCTCATGTAGCCTGTTGCCCTAAAAAAAAAGCTACCTTTGGTAGATGCCTCCTTACCGGAGGCCTGCGAGGGCTATTCTCTCGCAGGCAATACCTGCGAGGGATGTTCTCTCGTAGGCAGAACCTTTTAGGAGAGATACGAAGGGGCTACCTTTGGGGATGCCTTTTTCTCTCCGTTTTTGATCCCATAAGCCGAGGCACCTCGGTCGGTTTTGAGAGGTGTATGTTCCGGGGTCACAGACCTTGGGAATACGGTAAGAGTTGTCCGCTATTCCCATTGGAATAGTCGGCCAGCTGCCTCCTAAACTGGTCAAGCTACGGAAAAATGAATCTTGTGAAACCACGGAAAACCCCTCTCTCGCCATCTGAAGTGCGTGGAAAAAGTACCATCTACCTGATGCAGGTTTTTTTGGCTTTCCGGTAAGATCACTCATCTTACATATGACTAACAAAGTAGAAGTATTACAGCCATTACGTCTTACCGGGTAAAACACTACGTTTTTCAGCGTTTCGATGAATTTTCGTCAGAAACAAATGTGTAGAAAATCAGTAAATAAACACACTACTTGAATACGCCACGTATTTAAGACATAAAATTTCTATTGATGAAAACAAGCATTTATCTACTCTTATTGAAGTTAATTGGACTAAACGCTTGATAAATAGCATTTCTAAGCCTGTTACTCTAGTTGTCCGCTATTCCTATTGGACTAGTCGGCCAGGTGTCTCCTAAACTGGCGCGGAGAAGGGAATCATGCGCCCCTCAACAAGCCACTCTTCCGCCATCGGAAGGGCGTGGAACAAGTACAAAATGCCCTACCTACCTGATGCGGGTTTTTCGAGGGATTTTGCTGCATAAATTTTTGGCGTATTGCCGAGTAGGGTCCTTAAACTATAGCCCGGGAGGTCTTAGTTAACCCTTGGATACCTTACTCTACCTTTCCGCATCCTCCCTTTCCTATGGTATAAGAGGGGAGTGGTCACTATTTGGATTATCCTATATAGCCTACTTACCCCTTCTTCTTTTTCCCTTCTCAGTTTCCATAAACAGCACCAATTTTATATTGCGAGCGTTGTGAACGTGCGATCTAACAAATTAGGTCATTTATACTTGTACCTGCCGGGAATACTATAATGATAAATATAATGTCAAGTCGAATAATTCCATTACGAAACAGAATACGAGGTTGAGTTTTGGTTTTATATTACGCTGATGATTTAATAACTATTGTCCTTATTGCATACGGCATTGTACTCTTCGTAAGGACAGGCGAATCGACACGTAATTCGTTCTAAAATTTTTATTTTATGAGTCATTTGGTATAATTGCGATTAACTTGAGCAGCCTCAGTTCTCGGCAGCATGTTTCCGTTAGTCATTCACAATTGAATTAACTATTTTCCTAACCTGTTGACGCTGTAACTTATTTACAATCCCATGGCCCCCGTCACAATCTCTCGCCCACATGGATTCCCCGTTCTCCTCCACGCCTTTCTAAACCCACAACAACCCAGCAGCAATATAACAACAAAAGGTGTGCTTTATGACTAGGTTAACCTGTTGGTCCATTAAAATGACCGCATTTAAAACAAAATAACTCAAAACAACGGCTACAACATGTGTGGGCTGACCACATACGAGTGGCGGTAGCATATGTAATTCGTTGGTGCACTCATAAATGTGCCAATCATCGGATAATGCTTGTTCGGGATGGTATTTCTTTTTTTAGGGTAACAGGCTACATGACGGTAATCCACATGGTGGGAACTTCCGTTTAATAGCATAGGAAGGGATTTGAAAGGGGGGATGCGGAAGGGTAGCGGAATGTAGCCACGTCTGCCTTTTATTCAGGCATTGTATTCCTTAAAAGTATCGAAGAAGAACTACTGTTTGTAAAATGCGATGAAGAGGATCATCACGAGAAATGTATTTTAAAACAACAATTACATTTTCAGACTTAATAATTAGGACTTAGGAGTGGAAAACGAATGCTCGTCAGGCAAGTGGAATAGATTACCAGAATACACATATTTATAATAATGTATTGTCCACTATTTGTATTAAAATACATTAATTTGAAAGGAAGTCTTTAATTATAATATGAATATGACAGAACATTTTTTCGAAGACTTATAAACCTGAAAAATGGTGTAGGTAATCAAACCCAAAGCTGATGAAGGACAGATTGGTGAACACGCTTGATTATGAGCACTGTCCTGTCTGAATTTTTATATACAATATGACCAGACGTTACCCGTATATTTATGAATCCCAGTGTTATATTATAACGGAGAAATAATATGTTTGTATATTTTATAATTAACCCCTTATCCGTCGCCGCATACCGACGTGGCATGAACAGATAACGCTTAACCTGCATCTTGACTTTGTAACCATTTGACTTTGCCCACCACTCACCATACCGTAAGGAACTTTACTTATAATTAACCGGCATGGTGAATGTCACTATCCAATACAGCGAACCCCATTATTGTAGGATACTGAACTTGGGGATGAAGTGTTATGGAAACTATCATGAATCACCTTATAAACCTATATGCTGTGACATTAATACCAAACCCGATCATTATGGAATTTTTATAATTATAAACTTACACTGTAAACCCATGCTGATCAGAGAACCGACCCCCGTAGCGATGGATTTGACTGTAATATGGGTCGTTTCGCACTATTTTTGCCACGCCCTTCCATCCCCACCCTTAAATGTGCCCTTCTCTCACACCGTTAGGGGTTAAATTTAGACTTACACTAGATCGAAAGTTACACTATTAATCTCAGCGATCCCGAAACCAATTCCAGTCTTTAAAGCTGAAAGTTCCTGACGCGAGGACGGTTGATGTAAATAAATGACGCGTCGTTAGCCTTCAGAGTTGCAGAAGCTGCTTGTCCAAACGTTTCTACCCCTACATCTGTTCAGGAACGATGGACCTATCAGGGTTCTATAGCGATTTGTCGTCTTACACCACCACCTTGCTCTGATTGACCGTTATTCTATTTTAAATGCGCTCATTCGTGCTTTACTGTTTCCTTGCATAGCACCAATAAATTTAACAATTTTGGTTTTCAACTTTTAAAATTAGATATAAAGCAGTCCCATTTGTTATCCCATTCTTACAATAATCGTATTAATAAATTAATGAATGGTATAAAAACAAGCTGCTGGGATATGATTATATCACTTTATAATATAATGGACTCTTATTTTAACAAACTCTTAGATATTAAAAATAAGTTCGTTAATTTTAAACTAAATGAGATGTACCGATCCAAAATAAGGAACCCGTACATATTTGCTGATAACAGGAAACCGCTCACTACCTCTATTAAATCGGTGAACATTTCCCCGGAATATAGAGAGGACAGTAACGTTATTACGAAATACAATAACCTTTACACAGAAGGTAGAGTTGATAATTTAACGAATTTAAATCTTCCTCAGCCTAGGTGCTAGATTTAACTGCTATAGATATAATGATTGTAACCGTATTATTAATATTTTAACTGAAGTAGAGGGATTATTGTATAGAATTGTCACTACTGATACTCATAAAAATATTATCAGAAACAATATTTCCAAACTTATAATTAACCATATGAAAACTATTAAATTTAACACGTTTAATGAGGAAAAAGACAGTTTTATTAAAACCATTACGAGCGACTATAATGATTGCAAATCTTTTTTTAAATCTAATATTAATTTAATCGTGTCTAGGGCAGATAAATCTAAAAAAATTGTTATTATGTACGCCGATTATTATTTTAATAAAATGGAATCGCTCCTCAATGACAAAAACACCTATAGAATGATTAGAAATAAGCCAATGCATGACCTTGATATACGAACAAATAAATATATTAAGAAATTACTTAAATTTAAATTCATTGACGAGACAAAAGCTAAATATTTGTATAATAATTACCCAAAAAATCCAAGAATTTACGGAATTATTAAAACACATAAGACCGATTATCCGATTCGACCGATAGTCGATGCGATTAACAGTTGTTTATATAATCTGAGTAAATTTTTCAATCCTTCACTGAATTTATTAAATAGATTAAACGCTTTTGACGTTAAAAATTCACTTGAAGTTAAACACAAACTTAGCAACTTACGCCTGGAACCATCTGACACGTTTGTTAGTTATGACGTAATCTCACTCTATACAAACACTCCCGTCGCCCTAGCAGTTAAACTAATTAGTGATAACTGGCTTTCAGTTGAGCCTTACACACCGATTAAGAGCAGAGCGATTTATTTAGAAGGGTTAAAGTTAATCCTTGAAAATAGTTATTTTACTTTTCAAAATAGATGGTACAAACAGGTTTATGGACTTCCAATGGGAGGTTGCTTAAGTGTCAACGTTGCTGGTATAGTCCTGAATCACATTTTAGATAACGCATTAAGGTCTTCTTCCATAACCCCTAAGCTATTAATTAAATATATTGATGATTTGTTGGTGATTTTACATACAGACGAACGATTACCGTTCCTAAACCACTTGAATACTATGAATCCCAAAATTAATTTCACGATGGAAATAATGTCTAATAACAAAATAGATTTTCTGGACATGACCATTATTAATAACGATGGACTTATACTGACTAACTGGTACAAGAAGCCTATTGCCCTCAATACCATTCTAAATTATTACTCTAACCACCCTAGACATATGATAATTAATGTTGCAAACAACCTAATACGTAAAGCTATTTGTATTACTGATACGATTTTTCACTCCACATTGAAAACTACCATGTTTAATATACTCGAAAATAGTTTTTTCCCCAAGAAAATTACATCTCAATTATGGATAAGTAATATTAAAAAATGGCATAATACTAAATTCAACCTGAATAACCAAACTACCAAAGAGAATACTATAGAAGAAGAGACTACTTTGGTTGAAAACAGAGAAAGACTTGTAGACACAGGGAACTTTAAAGATCCTACGCAAACTAATATTAAAGCTTTTTTAAAACCAGTATCGATAAATAATACGGACGTTGTTAATACCACAGAAATTTACAAATTACCAGAAATAACGACGAATGCTGCAAAAAACTTTGACAGAAAACAACCGACGTATTACAGCTTTACATATATAGAGAAATTGACGTTTAAAATTATAGATACCTTATGATATTAATTATGTTAAATTAACCGTCAAACCAGTTAACCATGTACAAAACATACTAACTCAGGTTAAAGACAAGACAGAGGAACAGTATAAGACAAATCTGGTATATAGCATCCCTTGCATCAATTGCCCGAAAACATATATAGGTTATACCACAACTAACATCAAAACTAGAATGTATCACCATAAACGAACATTAAAACCCACAGCCAAAAGAAACACAGCGTTGTCCACCCACACAAAATTGACTAACCACGAATTTGATTTTAATAATATTAAAATATTACATAATAATATTCATAAAGTAAAACTTAGAATAGCAGAAGCAATTTATATTAATCTAAACAGAAACAATATTGTTAATAATAGAAACGAAGGTTCAGAAATAGAAAAAACAACAACAGAGATACTTAAAATATTGATAAGTAAAACGTCTAAAAATAAAAATAATAAGAAATTGTAACCAATTGTATTTTTTAAAATTTATTTTAGGCATCTTTGTTGAAGTGCATATGTTTACATGCATGTATAATCTTATATATGTATAGTTAAATAATTATTAACAATATGTTAAATCGATACCATAGTTTCGTTAATATAGTATCGATTTTCGATTGAAATGCTGCACACTGAACCACTTAATGGAGCAGTTTTAAAACAGACCTTGTTGAATAACAACATAGTTTTATAGTAGTGACTAAGTACCTATAGATACTAATACTTTTTAAAGTTAATGTGATGTTAATTATAAGACAAGAAGGTATGTTATGCTGAAGGTGTTGCAATGTATTCGTAACTTGATGTTTTTATATAAGTGATAACGTTTTTAATGTTCATTCAGGATGATTATAACAATGAGTTGAAAGCTTCCGACTATATATTTAATAACTTGGAGACTATTTTTGGTTTTTTTACTCATCAACATAAAATATGGTGTAATAAAGCTTTAAAAAATATATCGGAGCGGGAAGAAGTGCTTGAAGGGCCCTGAAACGAGAAAATTAGTGGCACATGTAATTATCGACTCAGGCTTAGTAAAGACATACAGGCTACTGTACCAGTATGTTAATATAGGATCACAGTATATACATCAGGATAAAGTAGAATAATCCGTCGAGGGATAAACGTGTGCCAGCGATTGACATAATGTAAAGGCGGGGATGAAAAGGCATAAAGGGAGCTCAAACTGAAATGTAAAGGGGCGACACAATAAAAATTAGCAATAGAAAGCGTACTTGAGGAAAATATTCATTTATTGTAAAGTCATTCAGGACTAGAATAATTGTTTCTTGTGACTTTCGTCATTTTAAAATGTTTTATAAATACATTATACAGACTTCAATGAAACATGAAATCTTGCTGCCTTATAGTGATTTTTTAATTACAGTTTAATGTCGCATTAACCTTTAGGTCATTAGCGATATTGTTATTACGCATTTACTATTGGAACTTGACAGTTTAAGTGAAATTTTTGTACATCATTATGTGCAATATTTATTATAGCGTACAGTTTTAATTAAATAGTAATTTTATTTATGAGGAATATGATGTAGCTTCTTCTATGAATATCTGGCATTTATTTATTCAAACTGATCATTAAAAATTTGCAAAATGCTTTGATATGAAGATGTTTTTGCAGTTAAGAACAATACGAAGAAACTTATCAAAATAATCATAATTCATTTCTCACAGGCACATGTAACTTGAAAATTTATTTTATTGTAGAAGTTGTTATCTGATATTATTTGGACTCGTATGGTTGCGAATTTGCCTCTCCATTCATTGCAGAGGTAGTTAATAAAACGTTTAGCAGAAACGTATCACCTCACCCTCCGCTATCTCCATCAGATGAAATGTTATTGCGCGGTTTATTAATATTAAAACTAATTTCGAAACTCTGATGATATTTTACATGACATTAAATGGTGGAAAGCCTGTATTGGATTTATGTTGTATTAACCTGCACTGTGCTTATGTTCGTAAATTATCTGTTTCGCTAACAATTCCCTGTAATGAGCAGTTATTCAACGTTAATTATTATTATATACAAATGCTTTTGGGTATTGAATTCCATCTGGGTCAGATAAATTAAAATACAGGATATGATTACTATTTTCATAAAGGGCAACTAGCTCCATACAGTTGGCATGGATATTATATATATATATATATATATATATATATATATATATATGTGTGTGTGTGTGTGTGTATGTGAATATGAGAGAGTGTTATAATGAGAACATCAATAATATTTTACGATGTGAAATTCACTGATACTATATTCAGATTTTAAAGGGTAAATTTTTATATTCGTTTCTTTTTTTACAGTTAGGAGACTTGTCAAATCCTGAACTGAGGTTATTGACAGATCAACTTGATCAAATACGACATGCAGGTAAGTTTTTCAATCATATGAAGAACTAATCGTAGTAAATATCGAAATTTTATTAACTTTTTAATATTGTCAGCAATGGTTCCTATGAATATTCGAGTTTAGAACCGGTTTTTTGAAAAAAAAACTTTTAATAATTTTATTGATGATGGACATATTACGTCCTGACAGAAAGATGTACTAAGTAATTGGGGACATCTTAACGGCATCTGCGACGATTAAACGTTGCGATAAAGTTGGTAACAATAGGAATACTGCGATTTCAGGAAATAAGTTGAAGAATTATATTATTAATTGTAGTACCCAAAAATTATGCACTATCGCGAGTTTTTGCAATGTACGTAATCAGTTTGAGGCAACAATGACATGTATGCCGTCATTACGTGTGTTTTTCCCTTTCATTTGTCAAGATAATTAAATTCAATTTACACAGTGTAAACCTACAACATTAGTGATTAAATTTTAACTTTTCAATATAGTCTCCGTCCCTTTCCTCAGTTTTTGTCCTCATTTTAACAAGGGCTTGTATTCCACTGCGGTAAAAAGTGTGGTCCTACGTTCGAAGCCATCGACGCACGGACGTTTTCACGGCCTCCTCATCTTCAAAGTGAATCCCACGATGAGCTTGCTTTAGTGGTTCGAAGTCTGACGGTGCTATGTCAGGGCTGTATGGTGGATGAGGCAGGACTACCGTCCAATTTTCACAATACTCTTCAGTTGTGTGACGTCTGGTCATGCAAAAGAAGAACGTGCATCATTGCTTTTGATTAGTGAAGTCGCTGAAGACGTCCTTTAAGTTTTTTGATGGTGCTGACGAATTGGATAGAATTTATTATTCATCTCTGCTCCAAAATTTAACCAGAATCACACCATCCGCATCCCAGAATACTATCACCATAACTTTCCCTGCCGATAGCACAGTTTTAAATTTTTCTTCTTCGGCGCAGTTGTGTGATGTCATTGAATTTACTGACTCTTTGATACAGATTCAAACAAATGAACCCAAGTCTCATCTCCAGTAACAATTTTTCCCCAAAACACCCCTTCTTTCAAATTGAAGTGTTGTAAGAGTTCAGACGCTATTGTTTTCTTATATTTTATTCTTGTCGGTTAACATTCTTGGTACCCAACGGTGCACAGACTTTTAAATATCCCAGTTGTTGCATTATCGTCAACACACTGCCTTTACTGATGGAAAGAGTGATACACAACTCATTAGTTGTTACCCTCTCGAATTATCTCGACTCGCTAAATGTTGCGTGGAGTCACTGTAGTAACCGGCCTGCCGCTTTGCTTTTCATCGGCCAACGGTGTTTGCCCTTCAGCTTCGTTACAGATCCATCGCCGAACGGAACTGACATACACTGTTGCATCACCATACACATTTTTCAGACTTTCATAAATGCGAATGGGCGTTTCACCTTCCACATTTATGAATTCAATCACAGGACGCTGTATAATACGTACGTCAATGTCAGCAATTTTTCAAGCCACCTGTTGTCTTAAGAAGTTGGTACTGCAGTGGCTTGGAGAAGAATGTTTGAGAAATCACGCCAATTTCAAATTTTTCCCATAGTAGGAAAAACTAGGATGCATTACTTATTGAACCACTGTCGTAGAATTGGCAGACATATTTTACAAAGGAAAAATATCAACAAGCTGTTTCTCAGAATGCGCAAATATCCTTGACGTCCACCAGTATGGTGAAGCCACCCCCCCCAACCCCCACCCCCACCCAAGTTCGCCTTTCTGCTGAAGTGCTGCTACTGACATCCTGGATAATAAAATAAGTCCAGTAATCGGTGTTAATTAAAAATAGTACTCGTCCAAGTACTAAAACCAACACATCCGATTACCTCGAACTAAAAGTGTAACTGAAAGTTTCAATGACAAGTTTCCACAACGATCAACTTTCAGCAACTTCAAATTTTCAGCAGTCCATCATAGGCCTCAGGCTTATAACTTACTTCTGCAACAACACGACTCACGCTGTTTTTCCTATTCTTTTCGGGAAGTTACACCGATTAAAGCAATCACCATCAGTCGAAGCCTGAAGAACACGATGCGGCTTGCTTCATTTTAGAAACAACTTAATATTTCATATAATTTATTTGGGAGTGCACGTAAATTGGGTCATTCAGAAAATGTGTTGTTGTAACTAAAATAATCGTATTTGGTTGATAAGTATATTTTATAAGTTTAGTCTTAGTATTAAGTGTAATTTGACGTCAGATCTGCAACTCACAAGCCTTTTGATATGTACTCAATGCTGAGATTAAAGATATAGAGAGAAACGTTTTTCATTCACTTGTTTCGCAAGTTTCGAAGCACCACGCATTGATTGCAAGACTCAATAATTAGATCTCGAAAGTGGTCGCTGATAAATTGCGGACCAATATTTATTAAAAAAATGTATTTACGTACATTTGTTGAATAAAGCGTACGTTAACGGGCCAGAGGATTATTTGAAAATATATTTCTTCGCAGTTTCTTTTGCTTTCATTATATATTTACGATTGTGCTTAGTTGTTTAGTAATTACAAATACAGTACGTGAGATTTTTTTTGTTGTTGTAAAGGGCAAGAGATAGATGTGCGGAGACTGTCTATCCGAGGTCTGTTACCGGAGACTGAGTACTACATGACGTACGACGGTTCGACTACGATGCCCGCGTGTCATGAGACGGTGACTTGGATCATCCTAAACAAGCCCATCTACATAACGAAACAACAGGTAAGTACTCTTCTACCCTTCATAAAATGTTACCGAACCAAAGAATATTTCAGGTCACGATGCAATTTAGATCGTTTCAAATTAGTATTAGTGAACAATATAAAAGTGATGTAATCCGAGGGGAAATGTATGGGATTATATAGTATCTTATAAACGAAGATGAAGGAAATTATTGTTGCAGATAAAAGCAACCAAAATGTTTAAATGAACATATTAAACAAATGCATGCAATATTTATAGTCTATCAACTCAATGCTTCATTAATGGCGAAAAATAAAATATATTTCTTTTCAAAATATTGAACTTAAACCTATGCCTAATAATCCGCGGTTACAAACCTGGCAAATTTTTATACCACTACATTGCCCCACTTAATCGTAGGTTTATAAATTAAATTTAACATAAATTTACGAAAACCACATTCATTTTTTTCTACTTATTTATAATAGAAAATCTGAAAAATATATTTTATTCACAAACATATCATTGCTCTTGAAACAAAAGTAACGTTTCATAAGTAGCCGGTTACTGCAGTGTAAAAACGTAGCATTGAGAGGTAAGGTATGGTACAGTTCTCGTCAAGAAAAAGTAATACGCCTACCACTACGCAACAAGCAATACACCATTGGTACAGAGAGCACGCTCGACTATGATTGTTTGAGTGAAAATAACTCGTGTTATAACAAAGGATTGTTTCAATCTAGAGAAACTTTATCACCGCACAATTAATATTTCAATTTTATTTTTACAGCACTTTTTATACACACAAATGTCAAGGTGACACCTAAAATACTCCCGTGGTGGAACAGAAAGGCAATTATATTTAGCTATTACAGATATTTTTGATCTTTTACAAGCAGTATTCGTTGCGGGCAGTCTACTTTTCTGCAGGATGAATAAATTGTCTTAAAACCAATATAAAAGTATTTATATTGAAAGCAACTGAAGGTAGGCCAACCCACGTGCTTAAACTGTTGCACGAAACCGCAAGTCAAAGTTTATTTTGTGGACCAATTGCCTTGTGATTCATAAGTTTGCTAACAATACACTTTAGTAATTTTGCTTTCAGAAGTGTCTTAAAATATTTTCCGTCGGTGATACTGAAGAAGTGGCTGCAAACTTGCTATCGAGCAAGGAATTTTTAAGGTCAGCTTTCTGCTTTAATTCAAAATTTATTTTCAAACAAAGAATCTCGTAATATTTAATTTACATATTCAAATAATATTTTTATGAATAAAGTAATAATAATTAGAGATAATCTTTCTCACATCAGCTAATTTCGAGATATAACAGATTAAAAATGGACTGAGGAAAGTTAGAAAAATAATTATGTGCGGTTTGGCTTGTAGCGCGATAGTTTTATTATTGATATATATATATATATATATATATATATATATATAAATTTTAACGTAATTAGATATTGGCAAAGGTTGAGAGCTTGGCAAGTTGGAATTTGACCAGGCGCCGCCGAGGCGGATAGATAATCCGTTCGGGCTTGACCCAGACACGTAGGCTGTTGACCCTCGGAAGTTACCTGGACTGTCGCACCGTGGGAAACGTCTCTCCAAAAATTACAGAAATTGAATTTACACGTGACTGCCTGAACCAATCACACTTCTTGGTTCAGGAAAAATCGATCCAAAGATGATCGAGACCATCGATATTTCACATCCAGCGAAGGGGCTGTAAAGAAAGTATAGAAGAGACTCCTCGACGAACCGTCGCCAGAGACGGACGAACAGCCCCAAACTTGCAGTTTTCCAGAGGACTCGGAGAGAACGAGGGTGCCACATGATCACGGCCAGAGATCAACGCGAGGTAACTGCCAAGGGTCTCAATCTTTGACGCGCCTGGGGGGAATTACCGTAAACCACGGCTTAACTTTGGATTAATGGATCAGATTTTTTTGCCCGGCAAACTGAACACTCATAATTTGTATTTTAATTTTAATTATCCATGTTCTGTTAAATAATTAATCAATTCTGGAAAATATGCCATTACTTTATCATTTAATAAACCTACCACTACAGGCTGAACTATTTAGTTTTATGTGCATCAGATTTAAACTTTCGCTTTAGCTCAGACCTGATCCATCTGAAGACAGCGTTTTTGGATGTTAGGAACATATAAATATTATTCTCTCCACGCTCATCTGCTTCGCTGTCTTTCTCACCAACTTGTTTTTTTTACCCAAGAAAGACACTAAAAATATTATCTCCTAATTAAAACCAACATTTTTTTGATTTTCAAATCTAGAATAAGAAGAAATAATTCCTCAATTTCATGCTGTGATTATTACATTTATATTCCATTTTAAGATGTCTTATTTTAAGGTGATTTGATTCGGATAATATTTTTTGTGAATAATACAATTGAATAAAATGTTGTTTGTTGAATTGCATTCAAGATTGAGGATTTCGGGAAAAATAAAAACACAAAATCGTCAAATGTAATAATTATATAACATAACGAAAATACCAATGCAGAGTGTGACAATAACGAAAATGAATGCGAATACATAAGGTCGTATAAATATATTTAACGCCTGATGTTATACTTTAAAATCATCACAGTCTTTAAAGAAATGTTATTAATTGTATTACCTACTTAATTATATTGTAGCCACATTATGTATTTCAATTTTCGTAATTTCCTTTATTTTTATTACCATCGTAAAATATTTCCTACTGATGAATCAGACCCTGCTACTTCACAGATACAACAATTCCCGAGAAATCACCAATCAAAAGCCGCCACGTCAACTGTTTATTCAATGAACACCTTAGATGGAACACAAAACACTCATTACGACCACCAGTCATAACTGGGACTAAATAAAAATGAATTATTGTCTGGAAAATCTTTTAAGTCAGTTCATTACAAGGCATGTAATTATCTATCTACATCTATTCATATCTATATCATGATATCCTTCTGTCTGTGGAGAACTAATTTTAAAATTGTTTTCATGAATGTAGACAGTAATTTCAATCGGCACTATGTATGCTGGTAAATTATTAAATATTTATTGTCTGAAAAGCGTTACGTATATAATATTATAAGATTGTTATAGAGGGTAAACAAAATACATTAATTTATGACTTACAGTTTCCTGTAAATTGTGTTGGATGATCCAGCAATAACAAGTAAATATTCCAATGTTATTCTTAAGGTTGGCTTTAACATGGGAAACCTCTCCCACAAATCGCCGTCATTGTCATGAGGACATATACAATGAACTCGTAATTATTCCCTTTGTAGGCGTTAAATTTTTTTACATGTGTTTGTTACAAGCAACCTGATTGGACGAGCATTGATAACGTTTCTAATTAAAATGTCATATCGATGAATAAGCGCGTAATTAATATACAGACACGTTCGTAATCAATTAAAGGACTCGGGGCGATTTCTACATTACGATCCAGTTGTACTGATCAAATGCAGTGAAACAGCGCTCTGGGTGCTTCACACCCGAATGACTAACGAGTCCATTAAGCCCGAAACAACAACAAGCGCACCTCCATAGATACTCATCCTGTGTTTCGTTCAGACTCGTATTCTTTTAACTATTAATACTACACGATACGAACAATATACGTTCCGATGAACAATCGGATAATTTATGAACACGTACCTGAAAAAATAGGGAAACAGACACTAAAATATTGTACTTAACAGATTTATTTGAAAAGTTTCCTTCAACCTGCGTTTAAAAATTGTGACTGTCTTTTGTGTTTCCTTATTAATATTAGCTATAAAGACTATATTTATGGAAATTTGACGAAGTACCATAGTAGTAAAGAATGACAATTAAGATTTATTTATAACGTCTAATGTACTTCGGTTTCATTTAATGTTCGTAGAACACATAAAATTCTAAGACAGAACTGATGAAACTTTACTTAACGAATTTGGACTTATAACCAACGTTATGCAAAACATATAATATCAAAACAGTGTTAATTAAATACATTTTTAAAATACTCTTGTGACGAAATTACTTACGAAATAAATTGCAACAAAAATGAATTTAGTAAAAAGAATACTAAACTATCCGTAATACTTGAACTTAGCTACGAGTTTTCATAAAAGACACCTAACATAAACGTATTTAACAATGATTCAGTAATTAAATCGATAGAATAAAACATTATTCTGCCATGCGTATGGAAGCATATATTTTCTATGCAAATGTCATCCACGCACTTCACCTTCAATGCGTGTCACACTCATCAAGTATTCGAGTCATCAATTTGTAATAATTACAAATGAAAGACAATTAAAAATGACAGTTAGCGTCACGTTGAGGTGCCAATCAGATGGTAATCACAAATTAATTAAATGTTAAATCGCCACGTTAATGCATGGATTTGTCGTAATTTAAATATTAACTTGAAAGGATGCTTTAATAACAATAAAATCTTAAAATAGACAAACGAAATTAATTTATGAATGCACCAATAATTAAATTTTACAACAGTTATCAAAAATTAACTTTCAATTTCATATTATTAATTAATATTTTATAATACAAATTTACTCTTTCTCAGGGTCTTTACTGGGCCTTTAATAAAGAAAAGATTAGTAAACAATTAAATTATTATGAAGCTATTATGGGCCTACTTCATCAATGTATTATTTACAATGCAAACAAAACACATGAAATGTTAACTTTAAATTGTAACGATATTCGAAAACCGAAATCTGACGATAATTACCTTTACTTAATGGTTTACAAATATGAATTTAGTGAAATTGTAACTTAGTTATTTCAGTGTCAAAGCAGTTATTAGTAGCCAGCAATTAAAACGAGTTTTGACAGTTCTATAAACTATCACTGTTCATATGAATTTTGGAAAAATATATCTCTTAAACAGTAATACGAGAATCTAAACATACAAATTCGAAAATTCATTGAAATTTGTTCAGCTTTTTTGATTTCTATAAACTACCACTCTTGACATGAATTTCAGCAAAATATATTTCTTAAGCAGAACCTTGATAGTAGAAATACATATATGAAAATTCATTGAAATTTGTTCTGCTGTTTTTGAGTTAATCACCCTGAGAACAGACACGTTAGCGTTTCATTTATATTGACATTATACCATATTGTATTGAATTCTTCCAGATAGCGTTGTGTATTCCGCATTAGTGCTATTTAATGCTGTTAATTTCAGCTTAGCATTGAGTTAGCGGTTGACGTTGTGGTTTCTGAGTGGTGCTTACTCGGTCAGTGGCGTGATACCTGAGATATATTTCCGTCTTTTTGTTTCGAATTTTCGCTCATGATCTGCAAATCGGAAAAGTTTATATATCTGTATCTTTAAAAATATAAATATGGAAAATCATTGTAATGTATTCAGTCGCTTTTAAGTTTATCCCGTTTAAACGATTAAAACGTTAACGTTATACACACACACACACACACACACACACACAAATATATATATATATATATATATATATATATATATATATATATATATAATGTAGTAATTAGTAATTAATTCATTGTTTTAATTGGAAAGTTGGATTGTAGAGGACTGATTATTAGAGGATATAGAGCGGACGCCGCAACAATTCGGCGAGGCAAAGAAAAACATTGTTGAGATTCTACGCGTTCAAAATCTACGAGACGAGGAAGTTCAGTTGGGCAGCGGACAGCAAACAGTTCGAAAGCAATCTTGGGTCAGGCAATGAACGGCGAGGCATAAGGAGCAGCAAAGTTTTGTACAAAAGTAATAGAGTCAGGAATGTGCAGCCGCAAATAGAACAGTTTGATAGCAGTTACAAACATGCTCTAAAATATTGAAAAAGTAAAACAATCTTCAGTAGGGGAGGAGAGATTGAAATTAACGTCGTAATCGGTGGCAGAGCGGAAATTCAACTTGCTGGCCATAGACCAAATCCAACTAAAACTACACGCGATCTGCAAATCCAGGTTGCAGCAAAGCATCGAGAAACTACGCCAATTAGAATTGTTGACATTTAGAGTCTGTGAATACTAGAATCAGTGATATCCCGAAATCTTGTGCACGAAAAACCTAAAACGAGACCTGGGCGGCCGTAAGTAGAAAAACTTTAAAATCATATATTAACCACTTTTAAAAGATATGTCAGATCGTTCTTTAATTATTTAGTTCTTTAATTTTAATTATTTAATTATTACATTTAAATTCAATCTATAGTGTTATTTTATTCACAACAAAGTTCGTCTATGTTTCAGACGCATTAACTTCCATAAAAGCTAAATGTAATTTGATTGTATAAAATTCACCCATTTATCAAACCCAGATAAAGACCCTGAGATCCCAAATATTATTGTGTTTTAAAATTGTTAATAAATTTTGTTTAATTGTTTTACCTTAACAATCTTTTCGATTTTGAAAAACGCCTTTTTATTTAATTATTACAATATATATATATATATATATATATATAGTAATAATCAAAATAATTTTAATTGAATTTTAAATTAAAATAAACCCCACGTTGAGGCTCCAACTTTGCAATAAACAATAGTAAAAGATTATTAAATTTAAATGAATACAAGCCCAAGTTGGAGCACAAAATGTAATAAACGCAAATTTATTTAATTAGATTTAAAAGTTTTACGTTATGAACAAATTAAAAGTTAAAATGGAAGGATTTAAATAAAAACAAGAATTCTAAATATAACAAAATTAATTTAATAAAACATATTCTTATCTCACAAAATTAATTTAATAAAACATATTCTTATCTCAGTTGAAATTTTACAAGTTGATATTGTTGTGCCACGACTTAATTTACCAGGCCGCCTATCGGGTCTCCAATAAAGGTAGTTACAAAATGACAATTAAAATCTTACAGTGCAAAATATTCCTGCCTTGAATAATTATTGAAATACGAAATCTTACGATAATTACATTTACACATTACGTTAACAATTAATAAAATTCCTCTGTGTTTACTTTACCCGTAGCTGTTCATCTGGGCTCGATCTCACTTGATTTTTTTTAAACACCTCACAAAAACGTCATATTTCACTGAATTTAAAGATGTTTTAATTTTCGAACCCAAATCACTTTCTGCTTCTTACTGTTGATAACGCTGTTTCAACAATCGCCGTTGATAGCTTTGTTCTCTAAAACCTTGAGAATTTTATGAATACGGCTATAGACTAAAATATTCCAAACTGTTTACTTGTAATTCCAAAACCCGGGGACTTTTAATACAATATGTCTCTGTTGCCTAATCACACTTGCTCGATCATGGTACCAGGAACTCTGAATACAGACTCCTCAAAACACACCATTCGCCATCCTGGTCCAAGAATCTCTGAATTCTCAAGCTCAGTATGTCTCAGTGCATGCTTGAGGCAACAATGCAACTCTAGCAAGCAAGTTATATATACTCTATATTCTTCTAGACAATCCTTAAGCTATAATGAAATGGCCTCATATTTACGCCGTTTTATTAAATAATTACATATTCGTATTTACCACAATATATATTGTAACGCCAATTAATTAGGACATTGATTGTTTGAACATAAAAATCTAAATTGTTTGAGAAATCTATTATTGCAGCAGGCGCTTCTGTAGTGACAATGTAGCCCAGCTGTGTTCCTTTGTCGGAACGTCCGAAAATGGAGTATGCGCGCTAAAATTCGAGACGATAGAGCAGTTCGCGGAAAGACATCGTCGCGGTATAACTGGTAATTGGTGATGAGAATTCAACAGAGTTTGGCGATCAGCATTTAACAGAGTTGGTTGATGCCTGGACATTTCTGAGGACAAAATAAAACATTCACGAAAGCATAACGTCGAACTTGCTAAGTAAAAGCAGTTTTGTGTCCATAGACAGTCAGAAATAGTTAAATTGCAGCTTAAGTCCAAAGCAATAAAGACTAGAAATCGACAAACCACAGAATTCACCTAAGGCAAGCAGAATTCACCAAAGGCAAGCAGAATTCACCAATTTTGGCTAGAATCAGTGTAAAATCTGTGAGTCTTAAGGTCAGTGTAAAATCTTGCAATAGTTTATTTCGAAAACGAATGGTATGCTGGAATGCTGGACAAATGTGAGTAACAAAATACAAAATAATTAATTATGTAAACGTAATTGAAATATAGAAGTCAGATTTCGTTCTCCGTTTAAAATGTTAATTTGGTTCTAATCTCTTTACTTCTTAATTTCGTTCTCATTTTAAATTTCGTTGTAGTTTAATTGTCAAGTAAATTTCTTTTCTTTTAATTGTGATTTGTTTGTTAATAAGATTTTTAAACATAATTAATGTGTCTATTATCAAACCCAGTGAAGATCCTGAGATCTAATATTTTAAATTTGTAAATTGTTTTTAAATTATTGCCACAATAAATATATTGTTTGCAAATTTTTATTAATTCTTTAATTTAAATAAAGCCTTCCAGTTAATTATTACATTAATAGCTACAACGAGAGGCATATTCATTAAATTAAAATAAAATAAATGAAGGCTTTTATTTTAAATATTACAATATATATATATATATATTTTGTAACTACCTTTATTATATATATATATATATATATATATATATTATATATATATATATATATATATATATATGTGTGTGTGTGTGTGGAAATAATATACAATAATTAGTATTATTCTTATCTAAATACATTATAAATGTCACTATGTTATTCACTAACCGCAACGTAAATTATTTTTACCTTGCCATAGATATGTATCACTTGCATGTTTCATATGATGTCTTTTAACATTCAATAATTTACCTTTGCCAATGCAAATGTTATGTGTCACTGCTAAATCAAAGGGTATGTCGGCCTTAGAATTGTGCGTGCACATGAATAAATTCCATCGAGCAACAAATTCTTTTTTTCAAGTTGTTAAGAGCTCGTAATTTATAATAAGTTGCATTTACATTTTCTTCTACTTTAGTATATTCATAATATTTTGATTTTAAATATTTTATTGATTGAACATTTCAATTATAAATATTTTATATTAATTTATGATTCGGATAATTAATGTCAGGGTTTTTATTAACAGTGAGCTTCGTTTGATCCTTTGAAATCGAAACGTGAGTCATGTAGTAGAGTTCTATGCGATCAGAAATACAGAGTGATCGAAAAGTAGCGCACATTTACATTTACTTCACAACATATGTTCAAAATGACTGCGTTGTTCATTGATACTCGTTTGTGGCCACTTTGTGGAGAACGCCCACCCTGATATTGTTCATCTTCGTTATGTTCATTTCAGTTCATCCAGTGTGTGCGGCCTGTTCTTTTTTTTAACGTTAACAAGAAAAAATCTGGAGGCGTTAAATCGGGATAACGGGGGGGGGGGGGGCCATAATCCTTTGGATCTTATACGTTTGCCAAAAAAACCTCGCGTAAGTAATGCATTGTTTCATTAGGCTGTGGGACATTTCGCACAAACATACATGTTCATCGATTTCGAGCAGCGAAATAAACGGTGTAATGATGTCTTGGTACACAACATTCGATAGCGTTATTCGGCTCACAAATTTTTCGACTATTGGATAGTCATATATTCACTAAGGTGAAAGCAAAACTTTTTGATTGCCATTTGACGACTGATCATTTGGATACTATTAAACGACTGATCTTTTTGGATGCTCCTTTTGGAATTAGTCTTAAGTTGATTATTGTGATCGAAAGTTTCTATTGCCAAATTTTTTATTCACTGACATATCCGTCATGATTACAAATGATATGACAGTAAAGAAAATTCTTCATGAAATTGAAAGCAGAGGGCAGACGTACAAGTAAGCGTGAATACTTTCTTGAAGATACAAAGTTTTACCAGGCGCATGGGATTTGGTGAAACGGCGTGACTTTGCCGCTCGTTGTCACTTTCCTTGTTAGCGTGTCCGGAAAATGACACCTCTGGGGGCAACGTCGAGGCCGGTCATTTTTAGATTACCCCCTAATAAGGCTGCCGCAGGTCCTTTTACCGGCAATTTGCCCGGGCTAACTAAATGATTTCTCCAGTCGCAGGTAATAATCCAGCAGATGTTAGTAGATGGATATGAGCGTCTGAGATTTATTGGGTTATAAAATTATATTCAATTGAATGTTGAAATTTATTTTCCAAACTATGGATACGAAAAATAGCATAGTCTACTAAAATTATCATTAAAAAACAAATCACATTTTTAGTGTCCAAGTTTCTATAACCGAACAGATTCTTCAAAATTAATGTTTACTTATTTATTTCAAATTTTTTTCAATAAAGATTCCTAAATATGATATATAATTTGAAGTTAGAGAAACAAGGTGAAATAATTACTGAGTTTATTTATCTAAAATTATTATCAACGCAGAATGTAATACAAATTATTATTAATGTGCTAGAGAGGGGAATAAATGAATGAAACAAAATGACAGACACAGTTCATCGCACCAAAAATAATTAGCAAGTTGTTATTTTAAAGGATACTTGAATCTTATATAAAGAGTATAGTGCGTGAAGTTTGGGGGGGGGGGGCATGGTTATGGATGTCGCTGAGTTTCTTCATGACATTCAACTTGCCGTTTAACCCCGAGGGGCAGCGGTGGACGGGGATGTACTTTTCAAACATGTTATACGGTCGATATTTGCGTGGAGTAAATAATTGTCGGGGTCAATGATTTCGATAGTACAACCACTTGCTGTCTCCGTGGTAGACTGCCAGAATATTTCACTTCCTCATGAAATTTCCTTCATTCCTTCTTCATCTACACTTGTTCCATTTTTCCTCCAGATTTCAGGCATAGGCTTTTTAGTGCATATTGGATTGTTGTATTTATTCAGCTGTTGGGATGCCTCCATCTTAGCACTGTCGTCAGCCCTTTCGTTTCCCTCTACTCCTCTTTGAGCCGGTATCCATCCTACCGATATCTTATTATTGCATTTTAGGATTGTCATAATGTTTTCTCTAATGTTCGGAACTATGGCGCATCCAACTCCTTCGCAAGTAATTGCTCTAAGTAACTTGAAATAACCGACCTATCTGATGCAGGTTTTTCTAAGGTTTCCCCTGCATCACTTTTAGGCGAATTGCCGGGTAGGATCCTTAAACCATAGCCCGGGGGCCCTAGTTAACCCTTGGCTACCTTCCTATACCCTTCCACATCCCCCCTTTCAGATCCCTTCCTATGCTATTAAAGGGGAGTTGGCACCATGTGGATTACCCTCATGTAGCCTGTTACACACAAAAAAAATGAATTTCGGAAGTAGGTCGAGTTTATGCTTTTCAACATTACTCCATCGATTTGTTTATTTCATATTATAGCTATTATTATTTGACTATGATTGCAATTTTAATCTGTATTAATTAAATTACTATTAAGACCATCACATATCTGATTTAACGCTTGAAAAATTACTACTTGTACACTATAATCATTGCGCTGCCAATATATAAACCTGTTTCGCCTATTCCTAAATGGTCTAACATGTTTAGTTGAAGTTGTTGCAGATATCAGTCAGATATGTCTTTACCCACGGCAATTACGTCTGTACAAGGCAAACAGTTGCAACTCGGGGGAGAGAGGAACTTATCTGTTTATCAGATTTACTGCGTTGCCTAAGTCCTGGCTTTGCACAGCAACCGGATTTCATTTCTTTGCTGCTGCTGCTGCTATTACTGTATGAACGGATGTGTATGTGTGTGTGCTTTGGCGAAAGCGTGTCAACATATTTCACACAAGCACGCCCGCCAACGTTCACGTTATCAAGTGCGTTGCGGGCATTCATAACGAAAATTCGGCAAACAGCGCGTTATACATTGCCAATATATGCACACGCATACATGATCACGCAACCCAAAATTTCATTTTAGAAACTACGATATCCAATCACGCCTATAGACAGCACGGTTTTAGGAGCGAAAATACGTCACCTGAATGTGAAGTATAGAATTTTTTTCGCATTTGTTACAGATATTATTCAATATTTTACATCTGCAAATTTGTAAAAAAAATTATTACGCAGAATTTAATACCAGATGAGGGTTAGTAAAATTACTTTAAAAAGCTAGGGAATGCTGTAGTGATATATTGAAATATACGTACATATTTCTACCAATTTTATTTCCATATCTTATGATAAATTCAAAAATCTTTATTAGTCCTCAAATAAAATAATGTAAAATATCAGTTTTTGGCTTTCTTCTTAGCCATATTCATCTGTAATTTAGGGTAACAGGCTACATGAGGGTAATCCACATGGTGGCAACTCCCCTTTAATAGCATAGGAAGGAATTTGAAAGGAAGGATGCGGAAGGGTAGAGGAAGGTAGCCAATGGTTAACTGGGGCCCCCGGGTTATATTTTAAGGATCCTACCCGGCATTCGCCTAAAGAAATGCAGGGAAAACCCTAGAAAAACCTGCATCAGGTAGGTCGGGCATTAGCTGCTTGTCCCCACGCCCTTCCGATAGCGGGTGAGACTGCACACATTGTGTGGCACGATATGTTTTAAATACTATGTAATTTTTTTATAACAGATAAATAAGGCTTAGGAAATATCCAAAAGTTCCTGTTTTACATTATTTAATTTGAGAAATAATAAAGGTTTTTAAAATTTATCATTGATTTTATCAAAACTCTTTAACCTGAATTTCCATATTATATACATTTCCCCGTATTTATTTATATACATATGTAATGCATTTAGACTTCATCACTTGTATTACACAGTTAACATTTATTAATTTAATTTGAGCCGTAGTTTGAGTGGAAAATAAATTCAATGCACACCGTATTGGTTTATAATCGCATTACGAATTGATGTAGGAGATTCTAGCTAAATATGGAAAGGACGATTACATATAATTTAAAATATATTCACCGAAACATTATTATTTTTAAAGGTTTTGCGGTGAAAAAAACTTTAAATACCTAAATCCACATAGATTCCGCTTACTTCTAGCGAAACAACAGTCTGGTGTTTCGCATTTTAATGGGCAAAAGGATATCAACTACAGTAATTTGTAGTGCCGGAAAGTCACATTCTGAATTCCCAGTCCCAAAAACGTTGTATATTTCTTTTTCCTTTCAGTTCTACGACCTATTGATCTTATCTCACCGTTGATCTTATCTCATTCTCCGACCTTTCAATCACTCATTAACTTTACTTCTCTTTTATCCCTTCTTCCGTTTGGCACAATTCTTATTTTACTCTCTTTCTTTATCTTCGTCCACTGTAATGTTCTCCATACTACTGAAAAGAAATGTCTCCCAAAGTGTTACCATAAGTTTATTTTTTAACAAAGAGTGTAAAATATAAATTGCAAATGAAACAAAGTACATAAATATTTCATTAGTAACCATCCGGTTTTGGGTTCTTGGGCCAAGCTTTTCAACTTTTTGCTTGTAAACTCCAAGTGTTTAACAGAGATACTGGAGGCTACCTTATCTCCCTAACGTCTTCCTTTATCAGGCACAGCAGGAAACAAATTTTTGTAACACAAGAAAACGGCCGGACTCAGGAAGACACGCGAACAAGCAAGATTTTGGTAAAACGTCGAAAAAACATGGCGTAACAGCCCAAAAACCTTTGGTTTGTATTGAAGTTTCATCGGTCACGAAAATTGCAAGTTATTTAACAGTAAAAGTTATTGTACGTAATAAGCTTATCCTGCTTACTAAATTATGGGTTTTGTTAATATTAATAATTTGGTAATACAATATTTTTCTCTTTACCTACAAGTAATAAAACAAAATGAGGCAATTGTAACTGGTACAAAATTTAGTAGTTAGGCATGGTGATGCAATGATGCACTACAGTAGTTAACGTAAAACAAACCGAAATAAAACAGAAGACAGTGGTGCTTTAAATACTGTATTATTTAATAAGCATATATTATGAAAATTCGTAATTCAGTTGTTCAAGTGGAAGTAAATTTGGACTTGAAATAATAGTTTTTAAAAGATATATACTATTTATTTTTATCTGTTAATAAGTATGCACTCGAATGTCCCTGTATCTTAATTATTTAAAAATGGTAGGCAGTATTATTGTATTGCACTCAATATATGAACCTAAACTATGTTCATAATTTGTGTAGCGCACGATAAGCGATACTGGTTTCACCCATGTGTAGCTGAACGTTTAAAGCGAAGATATACAATGTTTACCTTAAATGTACCCCAAACCTATTTATTTACACTCCTCCAGCAGTTCACGAGCAAGAAATACCGCAACGGCGGTGCCATTACTGACCATTGTGGTGCTCGTAGCTAGTCGAGCGAAACATATTTTTTCCACATCCGCCCCTTCATTCTCTTATTGGTCTGCGAGCTCTGTAATGACATTCTAATGCTTATTCTATAACGGGTAGTGTGCCCGCGTTGTGGTTTCTAGATTGCGATCAAGCCTGCCTCGCCGCTGTCTGCAATTTCTGCCGCCTGAGGGTGATTTATCTAAACAACCCACACATGTTTCAAATTTCAAGCGAGCTGTTTCCTTGAATAATGCGCGCTTCTCTTCGGTTTCAAATCCAGAACTCAACAAAATTTGTCGTAAGTAGATGAAATAATTGTTTTAATAAAATTAAGGACCAAGTGTTTTTACAAATTATAGCAAATAAAAATTACAAACATGTTTAAAGAGCATTTCATTGGTATGAAAATTCTCGTTATGCTTGTTCGAAAGACGCCACTGTAGGAAATTTTATAGCATCTAATTTTACGAACCGAGTGAATTATGAAGGTTAAAATTAGTGATGATAATTTCGTACGCTTCAGACAACTGATATGTAAACATAATTTACCTCACATGATGTTATTTTTCCTTATCAGATAAACTTAAGACGGAATAATATTGAAATTTTCCTTTAGAAATTAAATTATGGCCTGAATATTACTAATATTCATATCACAAAAATTTAAATTGCAAATATAGTGACATTGTAACTTACTAGTTATTATTTGTTTACATTTACAATCAACAACTCTCTTATTTGTAAGTGTTAATAACAGTGTCCGGTCGTCATATTAATCTTATCGTACTGTTACAGCAGAATATTAGGTCTTTGAAGGTATATAAAAATTTATATTCTGATTACTAAGGTATTTTTATTCATTGATTGTTTCATGACATTATTAACACTTTTTGAACCGATAAGTTATTACGCGCTCAAAATAAGTTCATACCTATTTATACGATATCAAACAAAAATGTTTTGTTATTTTTCTATTTCTTTGAATGAACCGTCAATGGTGGTCAATACCCAATCAATATATATGGAATAGTATAAAACACAGCGATAGTTGTTCCACCGCCCTCTCCACTACGCGTCACGCAATAACGTAAAAAAGTTGGCGAGAGGACTGTATTTATATGTTTTGTGAGTAACTTATCTTATTATCTACGAATTTTTCTCAAATTATAGGCGTTTTAACGAGAAAGTGATAGAGACCGAATGTTATCAATTTTATGGGCTTTAAACTTGAGAAGTGAACAACGTTTATAGTTGAAAAGTCAAGATTATAAATTTACCTTGAATGTTGTTTCGTGTTTCCTGGAAGAAAAATGAACCAATTTCATTGAAATTTGAAATTGACGCAATTATAAAAATAAAAGGCATTGAAACATTTTGTTATTAATCCTCAATCCATCAATATAACTCCAAAATTGTATTCGAGTGAAAATGTAGAGCTATTAATTAATGCATAACTCAGAAGAAGAATAGCTGAAAAATTGAGTATTGTAATAAACGTATTACATTTATACACAGTTTATAAGTTAATAATAAAAATAAGTATGGGGTCTTTGGGTTTGATTTGTTTATTTGTCTTTGGTTTTGTTTAGTGGTTATGGAGATGGCGAAGCGTGATAAATTATTTCAACAATACTGAGTTTATTTATATTTAAGTGAACTGATCCTGAATGTGGAAAGTATAATAATAATTTAGAGTTTATAATAGTATTGACAATTCAGATGTAATAGTCTGAACCCTCTCAATTTCTTTGTTTTTGAATCACAACTTTGTGTTTAAATTTGTGTTAAAATTATTTTCACTCAATTCATTTCTTGGTAACTGGTATGGCTTAACTTTTAGGATTTTTTGGACTCATAATTCAGGTTGAAAGATTTTTCTTCCATTTTCTTAGTTTTTAGTTATAAAAAATATACCAATTCTTTGTAATAATTATTTCAATTAATTCTTTACCTGGAAATAATAAAATCTATTCTAAATATAATCTTAGTTATTAATCTGATTGTAATTGGTTTAATATTATATTTCTTCTTTCTTCCAATATAAGTATGGCCATAAAAACAGACAAAACATATGAACCACCTCACAGCGTTTCTTCCATCAATCTGTGGACCTTATCAAGAGAACATTAACTGTATAAGGTTAACCCAAAAGCCCACGTTTTTGTAAACCAAATATAAATTTATTTAAATTATACTCCATTGCATGACTCTTTTTAGTATAAACAGTTTTTATTGCAAATGATAGAAGTGTTCATAACGTCGCTACAAACGGAAAACATCTTATTATAATCCTAATTTTCTTGATACAATCGTGAAAGTATAATGTTTCCGCAATCTGCATATTAAATTAATTTGCATATAAAATCACGTATTTTTAACGTCGATAATAATTATAAGGTAGTGAAGAAACCAATAAACAGACAACGTAGCTTGTGTAAAAATTGTAAGAGTATAACCAAGTATTATTATGAAATGAATAGACATTATTTTTTTATATTTTAAATTATAATTATTTGGCCTAAACATGTTGTTAATATTCTATTACCCTTTATTTATTCACATAGATGCCACATAATATTATAATATACAATAAATTGTATTTGTTTATTGATTAGTGAATTTTATATTAGTAAACTTTGAAAGAAACAACTACGATGCAAATAATTTAACCAAATTATGTATTTATAATGTTTTTAAATATTATTTTTACATGACATTGCGTCTATAATGTTTGGTATTAAACGATTCATTAATTATTTTATAGGGAAGGAAGAAAACAGTACATAATAAAGAAAAATTTTAATATAATCGACCTATTTTTCTCGTATGAATATAAATTCCAATGCTATAACAAATGAAAACAATATTTCGTAATAAAATAATATAATATAAATTACTATTAAATTTATTAACAGCGGTAGTAATTCTAGATAAAGAATTATGCTTTCTAATTTTTATAATGTTTAATGACACAATATAACTGACTAAATTAACTTACATTATTTATATAATTTAAAATATGTAAAATTATACCATAAATTTTAATTTAAAACCAGTCCTATATTTTTTATTTTATCTCACATAAATTTTGTTTTTATATTCATACACTAATTTATCATCATAAAGAAGAAATAACTACTCTAAAAGCAACCTCTGGGCTGGCACTAATATTGTTGGAGAGGGACGAAGGAAGATTTACTTAGTCTAGAGCTCTGTGAAGTTTCCTTAGGATCTCCGCGTCGCGTCGCTCTGAGTGATTTAGCACAAACACACGTAATGCTCTCCAACCTCCATCTCCATCCTTTTCCGTAAGGTGTGTCCAAGGCAGTCTTCAACAAGCAATACTTATTCATGGGCCCAAGGCAACGCGCCTTACGAGCCCGAAGGGTCCTCTACCTCGTATACTCGAGCAAGTCAAACCGTCCTCAAAGTTAATTTGCTGATTAAAGAGGCACAACTCAGGTTGTTGCATCAACAAGAAGGAAACGTTACGAAGGCTTGCCTCTGGAGATTTAGGGCTCCTTAATCAAAACTGTCTTCCACGAAGATAGAGGAGTCTTTACGAAGAAGGTGCGAAACTTTATATGACGTGTACGGGAATTTCTGTTTAAAACTTGAGCCTCTCATCGACGATCACACAAGAAACTCTCTTAACGCTAATTGGAAAACAGGTATTAAATATTACGAAATTCATCTCCGCACACAAATAAAAATTTAAATAAGTGACATAACATTCATAATTACTCGTATAGCGTTTTGGTGAAAGTTAATAAAAAAAACCTGTAAAATGGGTGATGAGATGTGACATGGGATACAACCAGGTGTATATATATAATATACTGTATTAAATTTCTTGGACTAATAAATTACCGCACGTTATTCTGTTGTCACAATACTAAACATTTTGAAGCTCGTCGGATGGTGCATCTAAGTGCTTTGAATCAACAACTTTTACTAGTTTTTATACCCGTGCTTCGGTACGGTACATCAAAAATTATTACTTTCCACGGTTTAACAAAGAAGGTGAAAATGTAAAACAATAATCTGCCATTTTCTTTATATGTCTTATAAAATGCACTTTCAGTTAATATTTCTTCACCTCTTCAAGTGTTACTGATCCAAAAAAAATACAGGCATCTTCTCAATTATAAAAAAAGGTATTTCTGAATGAAGTGCCCCTAATCCAAAGCTAATGGTTATTTCGTTGATAATGGTTCATTTGTTTTACTTACTCTTAAATTATTACTTTTGACTTTAAAATTTTATAGCATGCATTGGACATTGAGAAATTATAAGGACGAACAATAATTTTTTTTTGAAATATGATCAGCAATATATAAGGTTATTTACTTCAAAGAGTCTGAAAAACAGACGCGTTAAAGTCTTATTTCTTTATATGTATAAATTACTACTGAATTCCTAGTTCTCTTTTTCCACTAAGTTTTCTGGATTCTCTTCAAGCCTACTTGACACTGTTATATATTTTTCAGTATACCATTGAATATACAGTTTACGCGGCGACTTTTGTTTGGTGCTTGCTGCTTCATTAAGGTACGTAGCTTGCTTTGGACATGATTGGTTAAGAGAACGGTTGCTATGATATAACGATTTTTTATTTTTATTTTTCTCTCAGCCCCCCCCTCCCCACACACACTTAGTTTCAAAATCGGCTTATGGTATAGCTTACTAAAGTAGAAATTCGCATATGAAAATCTGTTATTTTTTAGTTTACTTATTTCGTTAAAAATATTCAACACGCTATCGTCTATGTATATCTCTAAAATATTTTAAAACCTTATACAGACAATTTTTATTTTTTATTTATATATTATGACGACGTCTCGATACCTTTTTTATATTCTTCTGCTATTTTCCTACAGAGGAGGTATTTACAGTTGATTAGATTTTTTTTGTAATTGTACGAAGTGCAAAGTGTACTTTAGCTTACTTTTGTTTGCTTTGCCCAATTGTAATATAAATCTAATCAATTGTAAATACCACCTCTATAAGAAAATTCGTGAAGAAGGTACGAAAAGTTTATCGAAATGTCTTCATAAAATAAAAAATAAATAAAAAGTGTTTGTATAAGGTCATCAATTGTTTTATTAATCCAAAACAGACGTTAAATTAAAACTTTTTTATATGGATACTATTTTTAAAAAATAATTTGTCTGTTTATACTATTGATATAGAAAATTTTGAAATAATTGTGGAGAAAGCTTTATTATAATAATTTCATAAGATTTAATAACCAAAGTGGGCATAAGTAATGTAGTACAAAAAATCTTTACACGATATTATATTGAATTCTTTATTCTAACGGAAGATTTCAGACAGGTACTATATGGTCGGATCTCGTTTTGAATATACTTAGAAAATTAATTATATTATAACACAAAAAATAGCGATCTATTTGAATTATTTTTTATTTCACAAAAAAAACCTAATTTAAGGAATACTGATGGAAAATTTGATGGAAGCTTGAGGCTTCAGTTTTCTTCAATTTATTTGAATTCTTTAAGATACCTAATTTGAAAATTATAAATTATACAGTTCTTACTTAAGTCGCTTGCTATGAACCGGTAGAATTTTTAAAATAAGGAAGATTTTAAGCCGAACAAAATTAAAATAGTAAGAACTCTCGAATTATAAGAATAAAAATTTAAATTTTTTAAGGTTTGCCGAACGTAACTTAATTTATTGATGACAGGTATTATATATCCACGCTGATATATATTCATGAAATTCTTTACGTTAAGATTATAATATTTAAATAATAAACAATTACAACTTGTGGGACTGTTACTGGTAACTTTATTGAATATTATAAATCATCATATGGCGACCAAAATCAAATATTTAAAACGTGTACATACGAAAAATTATCCAACAATCATATAAATGTTCGTGATTTATAAATTAATATCCAGAATCAATACCGGATTAAATATATATAGCATTATAGTAAATATATGATGGGTAAATAAATATATGTCACAATATTTTCCAATAAAGTTTGTCTTGTTATTTATAGATGAAATAAAATCCTATTCAATATAAAACGTTTAATCTTAATATTCCAATGTCATTGATTAAACTTCAAACAAAATTTATCTGTCTTTCAAGTATCTAGATTATTCGTCGAATATTACCTTCCCTGCTCTTAAATATACTTTTCATCGTTAGCGATTATTTTACGAAAAATGAACACATTAGTTTATTTTAATGATGTTAAAATTTATGTCATTTGTAGAATAAATAATTATTCGCCTACTTAAGAAGGTCCAAAAATCTGTGGAAGAAACGTCGTACGTGTTTTTATTTTTGTGAGGTCTGTTTTTTTGTCACACTGTTCCTAATTGTAGATTATTTTAAGTTAATATTGAACCACATTAAAACAAATTTAAATGTTGCATAAGAAATATTTAAGTCAGCATTGTTCAGTGGTATCTTAAATAATCTTTATCATTATTGTTAACGCTGAATGGGAATGGATTTTTCTGCAATTTCTATTAACGTTTGTTAAAATGTCATATTTTCAGTTTCGTTAATTTATCGGTCTTATGCGACCCTCCTCACCCTGAAATAATCGTTTCCCAGTTTACCATTACCTTCTGGACAGTAAGAGGATTTTGACCATTTCGGAGAACAAGTGAGCTGGGATAGCAGCTCGCATTTGTCCAAAGTCCTCTGGCGCGTATGCGGCGAAGTTGTTGAAGCTAATCGCCAGACGCCAGCAGGGCTGCGAAAACCGTTTCCAGGCGTACGTGGCACCGCTGTGTGCCATATGCTCGTCCATGTGTGTAGGGCTAATCTGCACAACGCCGGGAGGAAAGAGATTAGGGGAGGAAGAGAGAAATGGAGTGAGGACAAATCATCGCCCCAGTAATTAATTAAACTCAGGAGAATTTCAGCGTGAAAGATACGAAGAGGCGCGTTTCGGAGTGGGCGAGAATTGCGGAGCAGAGTGGGGGGTGGCACTGCGGGGGAGACGTGTTAAGATGTTAATCGGCTTTGGCCAGGCGGATGATTTCCACCTGATGGTGACGGCGGAGGGTTGTAACCCATGCCGCTTCACCTGCGCAGAGGTTTTACCACCCGCGCTCTATCTCAACCCGCCACCCATATTCAACGTACTTACTTGCCTTGTCGCCTCGATACACGCTGCTGTCGTACTCAGATTAGACGCGCACTTTAGCAGGAGTTCGCTGCTGCTTAAATAGGATCAACTGGGTGGTGAAAAGGCGCGGGGAGGTGGCGGTGGGGGCAGGTTATTTAGACAATGCAGTGTGTTTCTTATCTGATGGCGAAAACTTCATCCCGGACTAATACACAATTATTTTCTTCCATTCAGCTGTCAACAGATAACCGCATATTAAAAATTAGATTAAATTTCTGCAACTTTATCCACAGATCTATTTTTAATTCAAAAACTTATAGCAGTAAATTAAATTCAATTAAATTAAAGCAAATAAAATTGATTAAGGTATTCTATCTTCACTTAATACCGTGTATGATTCGATCACTATCTTTCGGCATATTATTTGTGAGACGTACAAAAAATATATATTTTTCCAGACAGGACCAGTATATATAAATTCAGCGTAAACGAAAAAAAAATGTTAAATAACTGATTCATAAATGTTCAAGTTTTTACTGACAATTTGAATAAATCTCATTCATCCGAAATGCTCCGTTATAAACTAAAGTAAAATGCTAACATTCCTTGTCTCCTCAGAAAGTTAAATAGTTAATCTCTATTTTCAGATATCTTTCCACTGATTTTCTTTTCAGACCACTACAATATTAATTCTTTCCTTTAATTTTTCAAAATCAATCTTTAATTAATATAATTCTATATACATGTATATATTTGTTAAAATAATGTCCCTAAACCTTGTTTATACTTTAAAATAATTACATTAATTTACTGTAATTTCTTTTATTGTTTCTTTTAATTAATTTGTAATAAAATTGTAATTCCATGCAACTACCTCCGGGCAAACTGCCGATTTGTAGATTAAATACTTACATATATACATTAAATTAATCCACTCGTTTAGGCTCCTTAGATGTTTTTATTAAAATCACTTAATTATGCCACAATTTTTTGGAAGCTTTATTTATGTATAAAGTTGTCTGGGGTTTCTAACCGAGAAAACAGTTGTAAAGCAAAGTGTTCTTTGCTAGAAGACTGCGGCAATGAATGACATCGAAACGTCGCGAATACAATTGTTTACTCGGTAGAAGCCCGAGAAGACTTTATTCTTTCTCTAGAAAGGCTGCAAGCTTTATTTATTTTTATTATTTACATTTAAAAACAGTGAAAAATATTCAGAAACATGATTTTATTTTTATTTATTATTATGGTCTGTAATTTTTGACATTTACTGCGGATCTTTTTTTTACAGAGCTTAAAATCGGGATGGATTACATTCAATTCGAGAAGGGTTAGTGCAGTCTCCTTAATGAAGAATGCAAACCTAATTTCGTCATTATATGACTGGTTAAAAATTTAACGAACAAATTTATTAAAGCTTTATTTATTTTTTACACTTACAAAAACAATAACCAAATTGTTAGAAACATTACTTTATATTTTAAATTATTTTCATAGTCTGTATTTTTTGTCACTTGTAATGGATTTTTTCGAGATCTGCCATTAGTGGCAGGGTTAGTGAAGTGTCCTCATTGAAGATTGCAAACTTAATTTAGCCATTATATGAGTGGGAAAAACTGTAACGAACATAGAAAACTGCGCAATCATAATACTACAGATTTAATTGTAAAATAATTTTTAATGATGGACATTTAATATCAAAATATATAAACCTAACATATTGGAGAATTATAGGAAGTAGCGTTAGTTGTCTCAATTCGGATTAATAAGGAATTTAATTCAAGTTAAAACAAAATGTCACTTAAGTACACTCAGAGAAAATTTATCTTTTTAGGCACCTGCTGCATTAACGAGTATAGTGTTACAATCAATTTAATTGTGAATTTTAGATTCTCGTCATGTTAGAACTATAAATGGCGTTTCACGTCTGCAAAATATCGCAGTGCAGCAGAACATCTTTCAATTAAAATTTACAGCCTGGATTCTATTTTAAGGAAAAGTTATATAGAATCACAACAAACTGAATGAAAGATGTATTTTGAGATGATACTAATATAATTTGCTCTGTTTTCATGTAAAAGTCACGTTTGTGAGATTTATTTATATTAGGTGAATATAACTTCAACACGAAAACAATATTATTCTGCATTTAATGTGTGTTTTTTTTCAGCAAGTTTATGGAATAGAATTAATAATACTTGTATTTTTGAAATTTAAATACAAATGATGAGGTAACGTTGAAAGTATTTTTCGGGTATTCCATTGTCCGTGCAAAGAGGAAGAAAAAAAGACGACAAGAGGAAGAAAGAACAAAGGAAAACAGAACATATATATATATATATATATATATATATATATATATATATATCAGAGAGGAGAAAAATGAAACCGAACAAAAAAGCAGAGAGATATACGAGAGAAGTCAAGAAGTACTGCCTCCTGTATATTTTCTCGTTTATTTGTGAAGACAATTAAAGAGCATCAACCCGCAACATTAATGATTAAATTTTAACCTTCCAATATTCGTCCATTTCGACAGTTTTTCCCACATTTTAACAAGGGCACGTATTACACTGCCGTAAAAAGCGTGGGTTTGCTTCCTAAGCCATCGACGCAGGGCGTTTTCGTTACAGTGACAAATCCATCGCCGAACAGTGCTGACATCCACTGTTACATCACCATTATCATGTTTCAACCTATCAAGAATGCGAGTGGGCATTTCACGTTCCGCATTTAAGAATTAAATCACAGAAAGCTGACTAATACGTACTTCAATGTCGGCCATTTTAAAAGAGCGTGCAGAGCTGCTACCTGTTCACTTAAGAAGTTTTTACATTGGAGAAGAATTTATGAGAAATCACGCCAAATTCTAAATTTTCACATAACTAAATATATAAGGAGAACAAAATAGGAGACAGTACGTATTGAAACACCCTAGTATATCTTGTTTCTGGTATGTGCCTTTTAGTTTCTCCCTTTTATTGTTGCACGGGTACTCATTATTTACACATTTACAATCCAATATGTGAAATTATAATAATACACACAAATAACTAAAATTTTTCAAGAATCTCACTTGAAATAATTCGTCAGTTTTAGCACATTAAAAATCTATTAAATTATAATGATTAACAAATATTAAATATTGATTTTACCAACATTCTATGTCTCCTCCAGCACGTACAAAATTTGGCAAAATCATGGTACGTGCCATATTTATGTCATAACAGTAATTTAAAAGTCAAGTTATTTAAAAGTAAATTAGTTCCACAGATCGTATAATCTTTCGTATTGTTTTTATATCATTCGATAAGTATTTCTGGATAAAATTATACTTTTTATTCAATCGAAATATTTACACTTTATTTCATTACGAAAAAGGGAACTATTTACTTTGTTGTAGAGTATCGACGCGTAGTAACGTCTCATCATTGCATGTGCCATGACGTCATGATTTCTGGACGCGCAGTAATTTAATACAAAATGATCACATTTTTTAATTATAATACTTTCCACCTTTATGCTACAGGTTTCTCACCCCCCCCCCCACCCACAGGACCGTTTTTCGTCGTTTGAAGAATATGTGTACAATTTTTTTTTCAATCTGTTTACGCATTTAAATTTTAACTTAAATTCATACATACAAATATACATCCTTTTTTTATTATATAGATTTTTCTGTCTTTTATATCTACTTGCTTTTGTTTTTCCCAGTAGATATAATTCGTTTTTCTTGATTCTCTACGCCTGTTTTTTTATTCTCATATTTATATCTACTGTTTAATTTGTTCTTTCTCAGTCTTTTCGTCTTTTCTTCTTTGCTGAGTCAATGGAACATCCGAAAATACTTCCAACAATAAATACTTGTTATGTTTCAGTTCAGGCTTGCATCTTTACTTTATAGTAAACTCAATTGCTTTGAAAAAGAAAAAAATATACTCTTCCGTGTTTCTCTTACACATTTAAAATTCTCAGCATCTATTTTTAATTTTGTGAATTTTTATAGATCTCTGTATTTGTTTCTCGATTTTTTTCTTTGAAAGACGATTTCTACTTGCTTTATACAGCTCTCGACAGCAGTCGTGTTACATTAATGACAAACCATGTTCCAGATGATACTCAATAGGATTGTCTTACGATAGCTGTCAGTGAGGTGTCAGAGGAACCCCTACAAATCCGTCTCCCTCTGTCCCTCTCTCCCGCGCTCTATTCCCTGTCTCTCTCTAAACACAGATTTGCTCGCGTGCATTGTGACGTTATAAGCATACATCCCCTTTGCGGACACGCCACAGTCTAAGTGGAGAATGCCGTCGAATTTCTGGCGACATGGTTAATTTGCCGCCCACTAGCACAGTCTGCTGTCAACTGTTTAATTCAGACTGCGTTCCCCCGATTACCGTACACAGAGCACCATCGGGGCGTCGGAAACGGTACAGCGCAAGCCGTAAATATCTGTAACTCGGCAACGACGAACGCATAAATCAAGACCGGAGATGAAACGGAAAAACAAAAGATATGCATTCCTTGTGCAGGCGCTTCCTCTATCCTTCACCCCTCGGCCTTGTCTGATGATAAACTGCTACATGCAGGGAGCCGGATAAAAGAAAGGCGGTCGCAAGGGAGGGATATTGTGATGTATATCTCCTTCCACGGCTCTCTTATCTGACTTAGTTGACGTGCGAGTATTTACAACCAGGCCCCCAGGGTTTTGCGAACGTAGAAGGTTCACCCTGAAGGACACAGCTCAAAGGGTCCCAAGAAGATTTTGCCATATCGAATATCAGGAAATGTTTACCCATGAAAAGTAACAAAGAAACGCTTCATGTTCACATTTATAAATGATAGATTTATTCAATTGCATTGAACAAAGCTCGGTGGCAGTGTTTAGAATTCTTCAAAAAGTCCACTAAAAATACGTACAATCAAGAACGTAAAATAAAGAAGGAAATAATCGTTCAATAAAAACTTTCATTAAAGCTAATAAAGATTAACTACCACTATAAGTAACGTCTTACAGTTCTCTGCACTTTTCATTGAACATCATTTTACTGCAATGCCTTAATATGTTAAACTAATTTCTAAACACCATGTACTTATTAAAATATGATTATATTATCCAATACACTTTAATAACTTTTATTAATACAATTCCTATTAAATTTACACGAATTCCCTGACATAAGTCGTTAATTATAAATGAAAATAGGAACTTTATATGACAAATACATTACACTTTACATGACTAGAAGAAGAAGAAGGATAAGTATAGGGTAATCCACATAGTGTCAACTCCCGTCTTATAGCATAGGAAAGGGAGTGAAAGGGGGGATGCGTAAATGTAGAGCAAGGTAGCCAAGGGTTAACTAGGGCCCCGTGAAATTATTATTTTCCTAATGACATTTTTAGTCTTAGAAATGAATTTTATCAGGCCCTTTCCTGTGCTATAAGAGGACAGAGTGGCCACTCTGTGGATATATAACCTGTCGACACCATCTTCTTCTACTCTTCATACCATAAATTTTGAAAGAATTATAAGAATTACTTGACTCATGCACACATTTAATTCAATTAAATAATTTATAAGAAAGATAGCCAATTCAGAATAAATAAGTGATAATATAAATACCACACAACCCTTGTTCCTTTTGTCAGGTGTGAAGAAGAGCGTAGAGCGACACAACTGCACTCGTCAGTTGACAAAACTCAAAAGCGACGAAAACGCAACAATGGGAGAGCCGAAAGGTTAGCGTAACAATAAGGGAGCAACGACAATGGGAAAACAGAAGGTTTAACGTAATAATAAGGAATCATAGCAATTGTGATGTTTGTTTTAATGTGAAGTATCTCTGAAATGAGTCTGGAATTGCATCTGGTGTAAAATCTTAGCATTTTGCCAATCATTTGTATGTTTCGAATTGATTATATCTTTTTTTACCTTAAGGAACGTCGTACAGTTCTCTGCACTTCTCATTGAACATCATTTTACTTATTTTGTCTGAATAGGCCGTCTTTCTTATTAATTATTTTTAATCGGACAAAATTTTTTCGTTTGAATTAAATAATAAGTAATAAAATACATCACAACTGATAATGTTTACTCTAAACTGATATGATGCTTGCTCTGTTAACTAGAAATGGACTAATTGAATTAATTTTTTGCGCATTAAATTTATCTCCGCTGCAAGCCATGTTTTTTCAAAACGACTATAGATCCACGTAGACAATATATTTTCGTAAATATTGAAATTATTTCGATGCAATTTGGAAATTGATAGGCTCCACAAATATGTGTGTACCGCATTTGGTTAAAATAGAACCATCGAATGCGGAATTAAGGCTTCTAAACCGTTTCAAGTCTTTACTTCTTATTACCGCGGATCGTCTCAAGAGATTTAATCATTGACCCTTAAAGTTTTAACAAGCCCTTAATCAATCGCTTCGGTTTTAGAAAGAACCTTCCTCTGGTCTAGAGACAACAATAAATATAATATATGATATATAAACTGGTAAGAAATATGAACGTTACAAATTACCAATCTTCGTTGAAGGTCTTGAAGAATGTGATTTTGTAGGCGAGTATGTTTTTAGGTCTGCACAACAAATCTATAGAAAGCTCGTATCTGATTAGAAGAGTCAGTCGTCAAAGGAGCGCGTCCTAAGCGGAGGTACTGGGTCTCGATTCCCGGTCCGGCCGAGATTTTTGAATCTTAATCAGTTAACACTATATAATAGCCCTGAGATGGAAGCTTTTATGGAAATAATTTCATCTGTACTTGAATGCTCATATATTTTGATCCCTGTACCGTTTGCCGTTTGATGATACGACCAATGGCAAAAAAATCACTCTTTTTTTCCCATTAGCAACGCATTTTAATGTTATCAAAAAAATTATGTAGGATATAAACCATCACTCATTATCACAACACAATACTTGAATATATATTGTAATAAACAAACAATTAATCATTTACTTGTTCACGTTGTGGTATATATTTAATGTAATAATTAAATATGATTGGTTAATATAAATGAAAAGCTTATGAACAATTAACAAACAAAAATTATTATTTTGTTTTGTGGCTTTCAAAGAATAAAATATAATTACAAACAAAATTTGAGATCGGTTCTCTCAGGGCCTTTACTGGGTTTGATGATTAGGAAACGATAAAAGTAGAATTTGACTAATTAACAAATCAAAATATTATTTGCTTAAAATTCAAACAATAAGTCGATCAATGAAAGAAAACTAGAAGAAAGTGAACGAAATCTAACTCTATCCTTTAATTAATGTTCACAGTTATCATAGTTTTGGTTTTGTTACTTACATACTGTTCGTCTGGTACCAGTATTCTTTGTTTCCCCTACTCAACACGATAAATGCAAATCATTATTTACACAGATTCTAGTTCTCACAGAATTTACACGCTCACCGGCGAATAGAACGTAGACAAATTTCCGGAGCCTTGGATGAACCTCTCCTTGGTCAGCAATCGGATGTCGTCTTCCCCTCAGTGTAAACTTGTTAGAATTTGCCTTATTACTGGAACTGATGATTTGCTGATTCTTTGTAGACTTATACTGTTATTTTTATTGATTTTAAATAGACTGCAAGGTATCTCGGTGAAAAATTTGTTATAATGTGCCACCTTTCCTGGCTGGCTGTAGACGTAAACTGACTCAGACTTTCGTGCGCGCAAACGCCATTTCGACTTTTCGACAAAGCAGCCAAACTCGCTTCTCCATTGTTGCTTTGTTCGATCAGACCGCTATAATGGATTTATCAAACAATTCAAATTTTATGTCGAAACAATTAATGTCCTAATTAATTGGCATTACAATATATATATATATTGTAATAATCAATATTATTATTAATTTGAAATTATCTTTAAAATAAACCCCACGTTGGAGCACAAAATGTAATAATCAAAATTATTTACAAAATTATTTAATTAGATGAAGATAAGCCTTACGTAGGAGCACAAATTTATTATAAATAAATTAAAATTTAAAATGAAAGGATTTAAAAAACAAGAATACAAAATATAACAAAACTAATTTAATAAAACAAATTTTGATCTCAGTTCAAATTTTACAAGTTGATATTTTTGTGCCACGGCTTAATTTTCAGGGCCGCCTATCGGGCCTCCAATACAGATAGTTACAAAATAACAATTAAAATCTTACAATGCAAAATATTCCTGACTGAAATAATTATTATTTTTAATTTAAATGAAATGATTGAAATTTGATATCTAACGATAATTATATTTACACCAGAAGGTTTACAATTAATAAAATTCCTGTTTGTTTACTTTACCCTTAGCTGTTATCTGGGCTCGATCTCACTTGATTTTTTTAAAACACTTCACAAAAAGGCCATATTTTACTGAATTTAAAGATGTTTTAGTTTCCGAACACAAATCACTTTCTGCTCCTAACTGTTGATAACGTTGTTTGAACAATCAGCGTTGATAGCTTTGTTCTCTAAAACCTTGATAATTACTTTAATATGCCAATAGACGAAATACTACAAACTGTCGACTTTTAATTCCAAAACTCGGGGACCTTTAATATAACATTTCTCTACTTCCTAATCACACTTGCTCAATCATGGTAGCGGGAACACTGAATACGGACTCCTCAAAACACACCTTTCGCCGTCCTGGTCCGAGCAACACTATATCTCAAGTTCCGTTCGTCTCAGTGCTGCCTGAGGCAACAATGCACCTCTAGGCTACATTTTCTTGTAGACAATCCTTAAACTATACTGAAATGGCCTCATATTTACGCCGCCGATAATTAAAATTGTAAATTTCTTTTATTAAATAATTACATATTCGTAATTACCACAATATGTATATATATATATATATATATATATATATATATATTCGTGTGCTTAGTTCACCTACAAAAATGAATACATTTCCAGAACTGCACACTATTCATGGCGTGTGATAGGAATCGATGTGAGCCGTGCATCGCAGGGGAAGCTTGCTACCCATTAATTAATGCTTTGGAGCACCGCGATTCACAGCGGACATCAATTCGTCTGAGCGAGCTTATTTTAAAATATGTAGAATGTTACAACATTATTCTTTTATCTCTTGTATTTTTTAGTTATTTGTATGGTAATAGAATCCCATAAACAGCATCACCTATATTTTGTCTTATAGTCTAAATTATAATGAATGTATGTAAAAAATTTAATTTAGTAATCATAACATTCGAAATAAGAAAGGTAAATACAGAAAATAAAACTGCCAAGTTGAAATATGCGAGGTGTATAAAATAATGCCAATCGGAGAATACTTAAAACAAAGAAAATCTTTCCCCCTGACGGGGCTTTTTCTCCCTGAATGTCGAGTTTTAGAAGAATTGCTGACTGGCTGTGTGGTGGCGTGACTGCAGAACATACAATATTATTATTCACCCCAACTACCAGCCGCCCTCTCACCCCGGGGCAAGACTTTCATTCACCTCTTTCTCTACTCCATCTTCTTACGGCCTTCCTCCCCATCCCCTGCCGGAGAGCAATTACTCTTGGAGATTCCTTGCTGGTGTTATTACTTCCGCAGTGGGTGGCTGGCGAACCGTCGGGCTACTACTTACATGTTAATTAAGGTCCCCTGTGACATGTTCACTGGATGAAGCTAATATCTTCCCCATTGAAACCCCTGCAAGTAACAGAATTACCACGTACACATCACATTTGGTCCTAGTTTGCCCACTTAAGAACGCATTTGACATTTTTTCCCACTTAATTACGGTACCAAATAATTATTTCTAAATAACGTCACGTAAGGAGGGAAATATCCTATTTATCACTAATAGATTTATCGGTCAACAAGCTCATTATTTTTATGCCCCTTTGCAAAGTTTCACGATAACCAATTTTAATGTTTTTACTCAATTTATTATGGTAGATTTCGGTTTTATGTCCTTCTACAGTATTTTAAAATAATAAATGTTCATATTTATTCGTACTTAATTATGCATAATGCTAAGAGTTTATTATTCTAGACATTAAATAATCATTTAGAATTTATTTGTGTGGTGTTATTTGATTAATTATTAAGATTCGGTTTATTTTATGTAAATTATCTACTATTTTCGCTCCAAATTATTTAACTTTTCAGTAGAAGCTGCTTTAACGAACTGGACAATGTCATTTCATTTCGCATTAACGGTCTAAATTTTCAAGTAGCCTTAAAAACCTCATTGAGATTTTAATTATTAAATTTCATAGACCAATTATTTTTATTAACACTATAGAGTTAAACTGCAATCATTTTATGTGGAATTATGTTAGAGGTGCATAATTATCTTAAAAGTATGAATGATTTCCAAGACGTAATGGGTTTCATCGTACCTAATAGAGGATTAATTAATTAATTGATAAATCTGCTACGACAGAAACTATTAACTTTAATGTTTGTTCTCTCGTAAATGGTGATTATATACATGTTATCTTACAGTTACAAATAAATTTCCAAAAACAGTGAACGTTTAAAATATCAATAAATCAAAAAGATTATTTTATATTATTTTGATATTATTTCATTTTTTATTTATCGTATACTACTTTTATTTTCAATTCTAGAACGAATTAATTTAATTTATTCATTTTATATTGAAACTACCTAGTTGACGAGTTGGCAAGAAACCCGAGGGCATTCATCGCAAAAACCAGACATGACAGCAGACTGAAAACCTCACACGGATCGTTCACATTAGCATGTGGTATTTCAGCATCTATCTCATCTGAATAGTAATTTACATTACTGCATTGTTAGTGCAGAATAGTGAACTGAAGCCTCCATTTTATATTTTCATGTGCACCATTGTTTTCTTAACTTATTGTCTATTACGTCTATTTGTCTGTTCGAAGAATATTATCTTGCTTATATTAAATAACGGTATGTTACTATATACTTTCAATCAGGATAAAAATTCATATGTACAAAAAGATTCAAATTTTTTCATATCGGGTGAATCTGTAAATCTTTATGGTTCTGTTTGTTTGGACGCCCACGGTTCTATCCTTGAACTATTGCCACTTTGTCGTGTCTATAATCATGCCTCGACAATGAAGATTGAAACTGTCATGATCGGCGTGGGGGAAAAACAGGAATGCTGGGACAGAGTAATGTAATTCTTCCGCGTGATTCCCGTGGCGGAGAAATTAGAATTTGGACGGTGGATTGTAAGAAGGGTTTGAAAAATTACCTATGTTTCTCCGAGTTTTAAAAAATTGAATTATGAGGCTGTTGTGTCTGATCCGATCTTAGTGGTTTGGATAGTTGAAGGATTTTCTGAGAAAAGCAGTACAAACAGTTGAAAATAAAAGTTAAACAATTTGAGATCTCATACGATGGTCGGGGAGGAGAGCATCATCGGACTAGCTGTTGCATGATGCCTCATGTGGTAAACTCCACAGTTGGAACTAATAAGACACCTAAATTGACCACGGAACCTCATTTTAATAAGATACCACTACCTTTGTTTACAAATCTGTTTTAATAAAACAGTTTCGCTGACACGAAACTTCATCATCTTCATATTCCGATTAGTACTAACTCTCACTTACTGTCGTCCCCAAAGCCTCTTACGGTCTTCTGCTTTGCCCGGTACATGCCATTCTAATTATTTTTTTTAACTTCCCTCTCTTTTTACGATTTTTGGACAACTTTTTTCCACCCTGTTTTATTGCCTTTCATTGCTCTCTTCGCTCAATTACTGTCTTACAATTCTCTGTACGATTGTCAAACCGATATAATGTTGATGCGCCGGAATATCATAAAAATTAATTAACGCTACAAAATAATCAGAAAATTTTGAATTCAGACAGCTATTAATTTATATGCAAATAACCTGAATATTCTGTGTTTTCAGTCAAAGTATTCATCGTTCAAACTTTCGATATTTATATTTGTCAAAGAGAGATAACAATAAATTTGTGTGTTCAGCTCCCACCTTTGCTGGCAAAGGGCTCAATTAAATGAACACATGTAAAAAATCTTGGTAATTTATTGATACAATTTAATGCAAGTTGGAAACTCGCGAATCACTACTGATGTGCGTATACATTAGTTGATTACATACGAATAGTAGAGGTGACCTCGGCGTCTTGATGCAGGAACTCTTGCAGGCGTCACCATCCAACACTTTTAGGATCCACGTTTTCCACTTTCATACACGATCACCGTCTCTCCAGTCCAGCTAGTCAACAACTACTGTCCTTTCTTCCCTCAAGCTATTGTCCGCCCTCACCTAAAAAAACAGGTCCTCCCCCTTTCACAGCGGTCATCCCTCGTGCTGTACAGTTTTTCGGGGAAACACTCTTCTTTTACCTTACAATACATACATACATATATATATATGTATGTATTGAGGGAATGCATTGTTTCGGAACAGCGCACATGTTGGGAGGAGGTTGCAAGAGCAAAGTAATTACGGGTCCTGTCTCGATGTGACAAGACAGAGCGGCAAGACATTTGTTTCGGATGAATGGTCTTGGCCGGCACAGTAAGTTGCAATGTGTACTTAGGATTTGTAAAGCAAAAAAAGGACACGCGGGTGGCCGGTCGCAAGAGGTATCGGTTTAAGGCAGGCTATTGTCTCTGATTAATGGCCTGACAAGTGGCGTATTTACTTAGGATTTTTAAGGAGGGGTCAACGCAAGTCTTGTAAGGACGACAAGTCCAGAGTAATTGAGGGTGCAAAGTAATTGCGGGTCCTGTCTCGATGTGACATGACGGAGGGGCTAGCTATTTGCTAAGGAACTGCAGCTGCAGAATGTAAATCTTAGTAATGGAGATTCTGTCACCGCGCCGTTGCGACGTAGTCTTGAAACGAAGAGGCTAGTAGTATATAAGCTAGAGATAAGCTATTGTGCGTTAGTCAGCGTGGGAGAGGGGTGCTGTATGCATGGAGGAGTCAGAGTCAGTCAGCGAGATTCAGCGTTAGTCAGCGTGGAGGAGGGATGCTGTGGGCATCGAACTTGGAAGTTAGTTGGAGTTGAGTGTCAGAGCGGAGGGAATGAAGAAAATTTGCAGCCTGCGAGAGAAATAGAAAATTATTCAACTATAAACATTTTCATATGCAGAAGTTCAATCTGTATTAGTATCAAATTTTGACCACTGTCTTCGATGGTAGGAGACCAGGACACAGCATCCAGCGTCGAGTAGTTTCACCACGAGTAACTGGGATGACCTTCGCCGAGTATGGAGAACCAGCTATCGTCGAACCAATAATATGTGTTAGAGTCAGTGTGTGTAAACGTCCAGTCTATAAAGTGTGTGTTTAATGAACGAGCCAAATGTTCCTGAGAAATCGTGAGTTGAAATTTATGGTATTAACATGTGTAAACGTAATTAAAAGATACAGTCAGATATCGTTCTCTTCTTGTGTTAATAAAATAAACTCTTGTAAATTTAGAAGCAATCTGTAGAATAAGTTCGTTCATAAGTTTCGTCAATGCCTAGACGATTAAATACTTCTGTGTAATTTAAAGATAAATGTTGGGTTCTTTGATTATTTAAGTGTTCTGTCCATTATCAAACCCAGTAAAGACCCATGAGAGAAAGAGTTATATGTTTTTAATGTAATGTAAAGTTCTAAGAATTGGTAAATAAATGTTGTTTGTTTTAAATTCTATAATTTTTCATTTAAAAGCCCGTCAAAATAAATTGTCATATTTTGGTTATTACAATATATATATATATATATATATATATATATATATTGGGGTAACAGCAGGCTACATGAGGGTAATCCACATTGTGGCAACTCCCCTTTAATAGCATAGGAAGGGATCTGAAAGGGGGAATGCGGAAGGGTAGAGGAAGGTAGCCAAGGGTTAACTAGGCCCCCCGGGCTATGGTTTAAGGATCTTACCCAGCAATTCGCCTAAAAGTGATGCAGGGAAAACCCTAGAAACCTGCATCAGGTAGGTCGGGCATTTGATACTTGTCCCACGCCCTTCCCATGGCGGGAGAAGGGTTATCTGTGGGGTCGCAGCTTTCCCCTCTCCGTGCCTTGACCAGTTTAGGAGGCATCTGCCCGACTATTCCAATAGGAATAGCAGACAACTCTTACCGTATGCCCAAGGTCTGTGACCCCGAAACATACACCTCTCAAAACAGGCCAAGGAGCCTTGGCATGTGGGAACCTTAGTTCAAAAAACCAGAGAGATGTGAAGCCATCCCCAAAGGTAGCCTCCGCCAGCGCTCACTGGGAAGTTTCACCTGCGAGAGAATTCTCTCGCACGCTTCCTTCAAGAGAGAAATAAAGACAGTATTGTTTTTATATATATTAGTTCATAGGATGAATGGAAGTTGCTTTGAATAATCTTTACTTTTCATGAGCAATAGAGGAATAATATTCTCGCTACGGACGTTAGGTTAAGATATTCACGAGGCAACGCTCCGTTTGGCAGCGAGTGTCCCGAGAGTTTGTTTGTATTTATAAACTCTTGGAATAAACAAATCCTTGGCAAGGTCCGTAATAACGGCAGTAAACATTACAGGGAGAGGGTAATAACCAGTCAAAGGAGAGGTTAGATGGTAGGGGCGTGCTACAGCAGCAGACGAAAATGTAAATTTGATTAGTGACTTCCCTAGGAATTTTCAGAGCGCTATTTGCATGTATACATGGCAGACAAGGGCGTCGAAAAGGCAGGTTCCGCTGAGTATTTCTGAAAATGCTAACAGCCGTAGATTTATCGTGCCACATTATCTTCCACAAATATTAAGGTCTCTCTGCGCTCGCTCAAAATTCTTTATCTATTACGCAAAGTGCGCAATTATCCGGTCTTGAGGTGCTCTCTCCGTAGGTACGAGTAGCTTTATGGCCCCGCCTAATTTATTCCAACTTTTCCCGTTTATTGGTGCCTACTTCTCCGTTCGAAGGCCGCATACCAACCCTGAGCGTGTTCACGCTTTAATATTAATGGATTTGAATGGTAATACATGGCGATGAAGTTGTACTGTGATGTCGATCAATACTGACGGGAAAGAAAGTAAGGAAAAGAAGGGGAAAAAAAGATTAAAAACTTGCAGAAGTCACGTAAGAAAGTATAGAAACTTCAGTCTTGGAAACACTTCTGTTTGCATGAGATTGCAAAGTTCTGTGCAACTTTGTCCGCTGTTTTGCGCAAGTTACGGAGTTCCTCTGACACTTGTTTACAATCCCCTCTTTCTAACAACTACGTAATAAACCTCTGACTAGAATAGGACAACATCGGGTATTATGCTTTTACTCTACTAAATCAACCGATAAATTAGAACAGAATATTTTAACAATAAATTGACGGGCTTTAATATAAAATGTAAACTGTATTTATGTTTGTTAAATCATATTATTTCACACTCCCAACGCAACTTACGTTTTCAAAAATACTTCATAAATACATCGTTGGATTAAATTGATCATGAAAAGCTGAAGTATAGTATTCTATGTATATATTCGATGGAAGTTGAAAATAAATTTAATACAATGCGTTAGCATATATTAATCGAATAATGTAATTAACGTAATTTATTCCTGGAAATAAACACTTCACATGTACGTAATCGCCGCGTAGGATGATTCAATTACATTACTGGCCATCCCTGCACTTCTGTTCACTCCACTTCTAATTTTTAAATTCTATTTGCAAGCTCTTGATTTTAATTTTATTATTTCTGTGAACCCATCGTCCCATTACATGCTTCCAGGTCGCTTATATATCAGCAAAAATATTAAATGTAACTATAAATTATGAAAAATATCTGATTTAAGGGAACTATTATTAAGTTATGATTCTTAAATTTACATCATTCGATTTCTGCCAAATGCATATAAACATTATTTTCCGATAACGCTATCGGAAGGCCGTGGGACAAGTACCCAATGCCCGACCTACCTGATGCAGGTTTTTCTAGGATTTTCCCTGCATTTCTTTAGGCGAATGCCGGTTAGGATCCTTAAAATATAGCCCGGGGACCCTAGTTAACCCTTGGCTACCATCCTCTACCCTTCCGCATCCCCCCTTTCAAATCCCTTCCTATGCTGTTAAAGGGGAGTTGTCCAACGTGGATTACCCTCATGTAGCCTGTTGCCCTAAAAAAACGAAAAAAAACGTGTTTTATTATTAGAGTAACAGGCAACATGAGGGTAATTCACTTTTTTTTAGGGTAACAAGCTACATGAGGGTAATCCATATGGTGGCAACTCCCCTTTAATAGCATAGGAAGCGATTTGAAAGGGGGCATGCGTAAGGGTAGAGGAAGGTAGCCAAGGGTTAACTAGGGCCCCCGGGCTATAGTTTAAGGATCCTGCCCGGTATTTGATGTAGGGAAAACCCTAGAAAACCTGCATCAGGTAGGTCGGGCATTTGGTAATTGCCCCACGCCCTTCCGATAGCGGGAGAAGAGTTTGCTGTGGGGACACTGCATTCCCTTCTCCGTACCTCGACCATTTTAGGAGGCAGCTGGCCGACTGTTCCAATGGGAACAGAGAACAACTCTTACCGTATGCCCAAGGTCTGTGACACCGGAACATACACTTCTCAAAACAGGCCGAGGTGCCACGGCTTGTGAGAACCTTAGTTCAAAAACGGAGAGAGGAAAAGGCAACTCCACTTTAATAGCAATAGGATGGGATTTGAATGCGGGCTGTAGAAGAAAGAGCAAGGTAGCCTTTGCGGCCCCCAGTCTATAGCTTCAGGATTCTAACCGACATAAAATTCATGCAGGACAAACCATAGAATATCTTCATCAGGTAGATCGGGGTCTTGGTACTTGTCCCAGGGTCTTACTGAACAATTATTTGTTTTTAATCATCGAAGACAATTTTTAAAATTATTTTCTAGCATATTACACTGCAATATATTTATGGACGAAAAATGGTCAGTTTATTTTTATTAGAATAAATTTCGCAATCTAAGAAATGAAGATATTTACGAATAATTTATATATATTGTAGTAACTAATAAGTATTAATAACAAAATGGCCGACACTTTGCGGCGCCTAATTATTTAGCATAGAATTTAAGGACTGAATTACAGCCAGCATGTTGTGCGCAATTTATTAAGAAAAGCAATTTTAAAAGGAAATATAATTAACAGGATTTTATGCTTGAATTATAACAACTTTTTAAAAATAAAATAAAAATATTTATTACTAATTTCGATTTAATTTAATTTTTGTACATATTTTAAATAAATGCCACAGGTTTTAATGAGAATAAAATCTTCAGTGCCGCTTACTAATTACAGTAATTTTAATTTAGCACAAAAAGAGTTACAAAAGAATACTAATTAAATTTACAATAACAAATTATATGAAAAAATCTAAATAATTCTGCAATCCAGTAAAATTTACATTAATTTAAAATAATCTGAAGAAATATAGAGAAATCTGACATATTTATATAAATGTTTACAATGGAAAGTTTTTACATACCAGTTTATTAGAGCTGCACTGGTACCATATTAATTGAGCACTTCACTAATTTTTTTCTTTTAAAGAAAAATGTATTCAACTGGCAAATGCACTGTTCACAACATTGTTTCACTTAACTAAATTCTGGTCCACTGCTCACCGTACACTTCTCCAACAATTCTTCAAGAACTTTTCTTCGTCCTGAATATTATTTCTTGCCTTTGCTTTTAAAGTACTTAAATACCAAACGCTGAATATATGTTCATCATTTATTCAGCATAGACTTTGCTGAATTCCACTACTTATTTAGTCACGAGAACATCCTTAGCTATGGTTATCGTCGGCTGGCCTCCAAAACTACACTCACTCTGACTATCATCGGTCAAAGTCTATGAATATTATCGTACGAGCTCCCAGACCACATTCGCCATGACCATCACCCAAAACACACTGCTGTTTTTCCAAAGTTCTGCTTATTACACACGCTTTGCCGACAATAATAGAGTGGAAACCTTTTCAATCTCCGCATTCTTTCGCCACGCTGACTGTTATTTACAATACTCTGGCCTCAAAATTACGCCGACAATAATATTAATGAAAATGATTCAATAAAAATTTTCATTACACATTGGTAATCTCCACAGTATATATATATATATATATATATATATATATATATATATATATATATATATCGTATATCAAAGTTGTGGATGTTGTTAAAAAAATGAATAATTTTTTGTTGGACTTTATAAGACAAAAATATTTCAACTCGATACATACTTCCCATAAATATTAATAATCCTATTCTCCCGAAAAAGACCAATGTGAATTTCAGTGTCATCTTAAAAAATAGCCATGAAAAAGTATTTCAACTACGATGTTATGCAAGTGAATTACGCTGCAAGCTGTAATTGCGATCAGATATAATCGTTGTACAGCAGGAGGCCGTAGAATCGCAAACGGGCCCCATAACTTTTGATATTGCGACTGGCGACTGCCACATACACGCTGAAGAGCTAATTTTTAGACCTCTAGCGTTCAGGACTGGGAGCGTAATGAAGGCAATAACGTTGAAGTACTACAGCCAGAGATCGCAGAGGTGGAGTGGACTATGGCTGATTACGGTGTTGTTTGCCCGTAAAATGGGAATAAAAGCTTACAGGTGTAATGTACACGTGCCGATGCAACACGAGGAATTTTAAAACAGAAATTTTCTTTCACTGATTCATAGTTTAATCACCGTACTTTTTCAGGTTACTTCCAACGTGAATATTTATCACAGAATTTTTTAATAATCTTAAAATGTCTCAAAGATTAATTAATCATAGCGTAGAGAACTTTAATTATATTAGACGAATTGAGGAGTCTATTCATTATTCAGATTTCTACTTATGAAATACGAACAAATTCTGGATTTATATTGTAATAATCTGCTGATTGAAAAGAAGCGTAGAATGTAAACGTATTTCTGCATATAGTATTTCTTTTAAAAAAAGGTTATGAAGGTTTAGTTAAGGAATTAAAAATTGAAGGAATTTGTAACACTCATGTTGAAAAATATCTCGTAATTTTTTGTGGAGGCATTTTTAAATAGATGGATGTTATGTGATGTAACTGCAGTTCCCTTGTTCCGCAGTCCGTCTTCATGAAAATCTTCCTGTCCAAGCTGAGTCTGGTTACCACTGGAAAGAGAAATTCTTAACCTAAAGGCTGGCTGGCTTTACCTTATAAATGAATAACACACTGAATTTTGAATTTACTTTAATAATTGAAATAGAACTTGGATCGGAACTCGTTCCCCGAATTTAAATGGATATTTCCCTTCATTCAACCAGATATGACGAACGTGGCCTCTTAGGGATAAAATAAGGACCAGTAAAAAATCTAAAAATGGCTGTACAGACATGATAAATAATTAGATTAGATTAGATCTTGTGCAGATGTGAAGTTACGTCTTTCACTGGCAAAGTTGCAGCGTCCAATCCACAGTATCCGGTGGATGCAAATAATGCTTGAAGTTCTACCCAACTACGGTCACAAGTACAACTGATCTAGTGCCTCTAGACCTACTTCTATGATGTATGCTTCTCAGGTTCTGGTGACTCAAGAGCGATATCTCGAGTTGCGCACAACAAACCTGACTGGTTTTCCCTTTGTTCCTATTGACCCTACTTTTAGTTAGGGTGGTTAATAAGAAATCCTAGACGCTATAAACCAGTCATTGCGTATTAAAAAATGATGATGTTTTCATTGTGGCGTGTCGAGCACAGGTGATCCGCTTTACGCCATGTTTACGCCACTTATCAGGGCCTAAATTACTGAATAATGCATCAGTGTAACAAAAATATCATTCTTTCAGCTACCAATCAGATAATACGCGCTAGATTCAACTACATAATATAGGAAAGTTAAATGAAATTCCATTTAAATATGAAAGTGGCGGGACTGTAGCCTGATATAGAACGACATATATACTATTTAATTCACATTTGAATTGATTAATTAAAATTAATTGGCTTGGTTCTTTAAAGTTAAAAGTTCAAAAGAAAAATTTATTAACACAAAATTTAAGAATCTAATGTTTTAATTGTTCAAAACTGAGAAGTTAATTACAAACAAAATTGAAGAAGATTCTGGCTCAGTTAAAGTGGGTAGACATGAAAACACTTTTTCATCAGGGAGTTAAAAACGGTTGCTGTAAATATCTCCAGAAATTGCAGGCTAAACTCAGCCGCAAAAAAACCTCGCACATTCTTACTTTAATGTCCTCTGTTCTCGAAGCGACGTACGGCAAGCAGGTCAGATCTCTACAAATGTTTAGTAACACTCTCGGGATAGATTGTTACTGAAGCTTCGCTTCGTAGTCGAGAATTAGAATTTTCGCTCCAATTCCCTTGATTGTCGCTTCCGATTATAACCTAGAAATTTTTTATTACAATAATTAAAACACAGAATTTAACAATAACAAATAGAACATGCAAAATAAAGAGGTTTCATTTATAAACTGAAAAACTCAATGGTTAAATACTTAATTTAAATAGTTTGAAGGAGTTTATACGTACATAACAGCTTGTAATTACAATACAAGTGTTTGAAAATAACTTCCTTCATTCTGGTATATTTAAAAATATAAAAAATATACAAAACCAATAATTGAATCTAATTCACTTCATTACTATCTATCTATCAATCTATCTATCTATCTATCTATCTATCTACATCTATATATATATATATCTATATATATATATATATATATATATATATATATATATATTGTAATAATCAAATGCTAGGCGTTAATTAAATTAAAGGAAATGATTAATATTTAAAGTTTTTATTTCTTAAAACTGCACATTTTTAGCCCTATCTTTGTACGCCGGCCTTTGATCAAAATTTACAAAACTTTTCTTTAATTATTTACATTTTATTTTGTTCTAGTGATATTTACAAACCAATATGTTGAAAATCTCTTAATCTCAAGGTAATCACTGGGTTTGATGATTAGGACACGATAAAAGTAGAATTTGACTAATTAACAATTCAAAATATTATTTTCTTAAAATTAAAACAATAAGTCGATCAATGAAAGGAAACTAGAAGAAAGCGAACGAACGAATGAAATCTAACTCTATCCTTTAATTAACGTTTACAATATTATCATAGTTTTGGTATTGTTACTTACATACTGTTCGTCTGGTACCAGCATTATTTGTTTCCCCTACTCAACACCATAAATGTAAATCGTTATTTACACAGATTCTAGTTCTCACAGAATTTACACGCTCATCGGCGAATAGAACGCAGACAAATTTCCGGAGGCTTGGATGAACCTCTCCATGGTCAGCTATCGGATGTCGTCTTCCCCTCAGTGTAAAATTGTTCGAATTTGCCTTATTACTGGAACTGATGATTTGCAGATTCTTTGTAGACTTATACTTTTTTTTATTGATTTGAAATAGACTGCTAGGTATCTCGGTGAAAAATTTATTATAATGTGCCTCCTTTCCTGGCTGGCTGTAGACTTTCTTGCGCGCAAACGCCATTTCGACTTTTCGACAAAGCAGCCGAGCTCTTTTCTCCAGTGTTGCTTTGTTCGATCAGACCGCTATAATGGATTTATCAAACAATTCAAATTTTATGGCCTAATTAATTGGAATTACAATATATATATATGTATGTGTGTGTGTAATTACAAATAAAATTAATGTTGTTTATTTGTCATAAATAGTATGGAGAAAGTTAATATTTGTTTGGCTACAGAGCTCAGCTCAGCCGCTCGCTCCGAACACAATCAACTGATTTATTAACGTGGAAGAAATGACAAAAAAATTCAAAGTTTTTATTCCGACAAATTTTTATAAATTTATGTACACAAATATGTATTATCACAAAATAAGAATAAGAATTATATAGTTTGATCATTAATAATGTATTTTTCTATGGCGTTGTAGAGCGGCAAAAGTATAACTGTAAAACTTCAGAGGTTACTAAAAACTTGCAAATTCATCAGACTTAAATTTGTATTAAATCTCTATCATCAATGTATTGTGGGTCGATAATTACCAATTCTAAACAGAGTGTTCGAAATAATACTGCATGTAATTGTGATTAATATAAGTATTTAAGAGAAAAATTATGTATTTGAATTTTGGCTATGAGTTTTTTTTAATTTTCTTCCATTTTGAGAATATTTCCTCACAGTTTCCACTTCGTAAACTAGGCACGAACTTTGACGGTGAATTACTCCTGTACGACATTCTCTGCTCGATTTGAAGTATGCTACCTTCGAAAACAACAACGTGGACCTGCTTCCACTGCGCAGCTCTTGAAAACAGCTACGAGTTGTTCTCGGTTTCGCCTCCTTCGCAGCGAACAGGATGTAATGATTCACCCCTTAGGATTTATCGCGTACACGAATAACGCACACTCATCTCACGTTAGAAGACCTATCGGGTTTCTCCGCATGACTTTGAGATAAACTTCAGAATTTGTTGTTGCGATTTCCTGATTGCAAACATATACGAAATAATTAAACGTTTTCACTCAAAATCTGGTGATTTTCTGAGCATAGAAGGCAACGCGGCGCACCATCTTTCTCGCTGAAGCATCCAGTGTAGAGTGATGTCTCTCTCTCTCTCTCTGTCTCTCTCGTCTTGTTCTGATGCGGATTCCAAGGAATTTATCAATCAGATAACTTTCATGAAATTGCGTCATCGATAAATCGTTCAATAAAAATGTCTGTTTCACACAACGCAAGAATTTAATCGTGACGGCTAACCAATAATGTTCCATTATCGTTGTTAACAGCCAAACCGATAATTTTAACAATGTTAAAAATTTTTTAAATGAATTAATGTAAATTCGAATAATTCTAAATAATTAATATTACCGAAACCCATTTGTTTCTGCTACATGTATATATCTGTCGTACAACTGTAAGAAAGTTGTATTTATGAATTAATACGGATCTGTGAATAGGCAATACAATCGCATGCCAATAACTTATTCTTTTAGTGAGATTAAATCAATATTTATTTTGTTTAAAGTAACTGTATCCTTATAAACGTAAAAAAAAAGTATTCTGAAGAAAGTGTTTGGAAATTTCAGTCTTCCTCTCTGTTAATTTCTATTGTAAACAGCTACAAAATTAAACTCAGAAACTTTCATAATAACTTAAAACAAGTTTACTAAACTTTTGGTTTCAATTTCTTTTCCAGGAAAGGGAGAGTTGTTTCGAAAGACTTTATCTCATATAGTATGCACGTTTTTGCGTGGCGAATAAAACTCTTCGTTCGGCAGTTTTTAATGCAGACGTTTGGAGCAGATAACGTCGATGATGCTTCTTAGATATTAGACGTGGGTTTTATCTGAAACAATGTTTTACAACGATACGAGATTTTTTGTGTCGTAAAGTTAAATTATGCCTTTGTACTTTTTGAAAAATAAATTGAAAATCAGAATAATTAATACATATTTAGCAGGAACTGTTAATCGGACGAATAATGCATTGTTCGATACTTTGTATCACTGCGCTACTACATCAGCTACTTATCATGTATCTGGGGTAATTGTTTGGGAGTGGAAAGTTTATACCACTTTAATGGCGATAAAGTATAACGTACAGTGAATGTTTCCTCGGAGGTGGCAAGTAAAAGGCAGCGCCGCTGGCTCAGTTTGTTTTGTAGAGAATCAGAGTAGTTGAACACAATGCAGAGGGAGCTACGTCTAGCAAAGTTAAAGGAGGACGGAGGCGTTAATCAGCCTCCAGTGCGTTGAGCATTGTCTCCTTATGTGGGTACGCTGTGGGTTAGAGGGTGGGGCCACTGCACACGCAAACAAAAGGGAGCTGGAAGGAAAGGGCGGCCGTCCATTCATCATGTGTCGCAATTAGCCACGACGTTATGGCTTTTAAATAGGAAATTAAACGGCGCAAAGGAAAACACCGCCCGAGCAGATGGACGGATCCCTTTTGGCATTCATGGCGGACGGCTGAGCAGATATGAAAGAGACCCGCGGGTGATTAGCTTCGCAGTGATGGAGGGGCTCTACGTTCCTCGGCCATTTGTCTCGTCCACTTGCCAAATCGCTCCGATTTGCCGTACGAGACTGAAATTTAAACTAAGTGGAAAGAGGGATCCCGTGGCAGATATCATTCAAGGTATCCAAGAGGTTGGCAATCATGACATATTAAAGTAACATTATAAAAATAAAACTTATGCAGAGTTTAAAAAAATGACGATGTTAATAAACTAACGGCGTATAGTGGTATATCACAGATGCACGTATTTTACTGATTTCTTTCCATTTCGATGGCAAAGACCGAGTTATATGACGTATACATTAATCGCAACGATATGTTTAAATCCAAATGAGTTGTAATACAATAAAAACCTGTTGTACAGCGAAATTTTTAATTAGGAAAAGAACTGTTTAATTTCAGACAAGAACAAAGGGCTGACCTGTCACAAATTTACAGAGCAATAAATTTGGGGAACCGCACGATTAATCACATCAAAATAATTTTCATTTCCCCTTAAATCAGAACGTATGTAACTCAAACAGGGATAAAAAGTTTTTAAAATTATGCGTTTTAGAGGCTACATGTGAAACATCATTTTCAATATAGGTTGTACCATTAGATTTAATTACCAACAAACAATAGGATGAAAACATTAACGGAATAATAGTGGAGGGTTGCTTTGCATTTACAATTGCAAATAACTTTGTTAGTTTACGGTTTGAGTAAATTTCGCTGGAAACGTCGATTATTGGGGTATAATTATATTATATAAATAATGCTAATTTTAAACTTTCGAAAGTTTCATTCACTAAATTATCAATTGTAGATTGCTTTAACATAGCCTGCATCCTCAATCAACCGTTTCAAATAATACTATTCAACGTTTATCAGAGGAACATTTTAATTCCATAAAAATAATAATTAAAAGGTTTTAAGTACGTTTTAATATTTAAAGGGCCAAAAGAAATTTAATGTGTGATGTACGAGCATCCGTTTGTGCGAAATACTTTTTCATTATTATGTTTCTTTCATCGTTTCTCAAAATTTACTTTATCTTAACACAGGAACATTATAATTATTAATCTTCAGTTATTTTTAAACAAATGTCATCGTAAAAAATATGATCACATCTTAACTTTGAGTGGTGAAACAGAAATTAATGAATAATTTATGTACTGATACTTTGCCCATGTTTTATAAATTAACGTGTTTTATGACGTAACTTTATTTTTCTATCTGTGCTTTTAACATTTGAAAAGAAAATTTAAGTCCGTCAAGAAAAATCGTTTAAATTACCCACAGCAGTTACGAACAATCATAAATTCTACTTTTTCTGTTTGCTTATAAAACATAAGTACATATTTAATAAGAATTGTTAATTCTTACATCTACCAATTATTGAAATACATCAACTTTCGGCTTTCAAAATCCCAAAAATGTATTTCAATTATTGGCCGCTGTAAAAGAGGAAAACAATTCTGAATTTGATGGCTCTTTGGTTTAATTTTGATCCTACAATAAAAAAAACGAGTAACATAAGTATTTAATTAGACTACATGTTATTCAATTAGAGGTTCGTAATCATTTCTATCATTTACCATATCTCTCGTTCGACTTGGTTCTCCATTTTTTCTGTCCTGCATCAACCTCTTTATACATTTTATTTAATTTTTTTCCCGAGGGGTTTATATCAGTCATAGCATAAAATTAATTTTTTTAAATATTAATTTTATATTGTGATTGATGTAACATCCAAGGGTACATATAAACCAGTTCAAAAGGTTTTTTTTATTTTAATCTGACACCGTCCAATAAAATTCATATCCGACAGCTTGTAATCCTAATTCAATTAAAAAATAATAATTATTATTTAAATAGTGAACATTAGTGTATCGTCATTAAAAATTAATAATATATTATTTCCAAGGTGTCTGTTAACCATTAATTATAAACAAAAATAACTTGCACATAGCTGTATGAACGAAATCCTAAAAAAAATACGTTTGTTACATAATTTAAAACGCACTGCATTAATATTATATATAAAACAACCAATTATTAAAAAAATTTAAGTTATGTCAACAATTCCATAACCATATTATAATAATACACATTTCGTGTATATTCTGCATTGTTTATTACATGGGACTATCGAAAAGAGCATTAAAATTCCCTGAAAGAACATATTTATCATTTCAAACAACCTTGTGAAAAACTTTCAGTTCACAGTAAATATGTAAACTGAAATAAATACAGTTTTGATTGGAAAAAATATTATATTCTGAAACCAAACATGTCTGAAATGTTACACAGCAAATTGCACGTCCATTAATGTTAAAACCGATACACATAGGTTCTGCACCATTTATGACTATATTCTCCCAATTTGCTTATTTTTGTTTCAGTATAGTTATAGTGCACACCTGATGAGGTCCACGTAATATGAAAAAAAAATGTAGCGTTATAACTTTTTGTTTGTATACCTATGTACACGTAATTTTCGTTTATAATTAATTCTTAAATGACTGCTTGGCCATTATATATTATTATTTATTTAAATACATCATTTGCTGAGACAGTAATAACTAAGCCACTATAACAATAGAAATAATGGATGGATCAGAAGTTTCAATTTTATAACCAACTATAACTGTCGAATAGGTGCTATTTATGTATATTAATGTATAAATCGACATTTGTTACGTTTCAGCTCCATGCACTTCGAAGGCTGACCCAGGGTGATGGACGACAACCGCAGGCGCCACTGGGCAACAACTACAGGCCTCCACAGCCTTTACATCATCGACCTGTCAGGACTAACATTGACTTCAACGTAAAACAGCCGACATCAGCGGTAAGCAAGCGGCGGCACTCGCTAAAATAATCACACGATTCTGAGCAGCGTGGTTCAATGACGAAATTGATGGAAATAGTTTAGCTAATATACTACTCGATGAAAGATTCCGGGATAAACTAAAAGTGTAAACGGCAACTATGTTTAATAACTGACAAGATATTTTATAAAGTTTATCTGTCGCAAAAGTGGTACAAGACTTAGTACGGATCAGAGACTGAAAGACGGAGAAGATAAACCTGGAAAGGTTTGAAACGTGGCGTTGTAGAAGCATTAAAAAATTGAAGAGGACAGAAAAAACTGAAGAGATTCTAAGAAGAGTAAATGATAAGAGATCCATCTTGACTAAATATTTTAAGAGAAAGGCAAATAGGATCGGACTGTACGTCATTATGGTGTGGCACTCCCGTAGCTACCAGCCACCAGTCGTAACGTGTCTCCTGCGGTCCGATTCCTGTAACGGCGTACCTGCGGTAGGCGGAAGTACTAAGGAAACCAACAACCCATTCCATACGTAGTTAATTTATTAAAAATATAAATATATACAATTATAAATTTGGCCCCGACTAGTCAGTTATTGTTGTGGCGAACTAGGCCCGAGAAACGAATTTTATAAAAAGTGCTCTACGCAACCATGATACATGCGATATTGGTTACCGGACTGGGGTCTCAGCAACACAGCGACGTCCCTCGCAGCTGGTCATCGATTTGGTGCCTCAGGTGGAGTCTCGCTGATAAATTCTTGAAAAACCAAGAGCAACTGCTCACTGCCACCTCTCCAGTCAGAATGCCCTCAGACATCTACTTCTCCCGACCTGTGTGTCCAACTGTCTCTCTATTGGTCCATTTAATTTGTTATGGACCAATCACAGATCCTAGACAATCGGACGTAGCAAATTTCAACAGCTAGACCCTCTGCACATGCTGTTTGCGGACGGGAAAACCCCCCGATGGAGGTACAGTTATAATCACCAGCCGGACTGGCACAAAACGGTATTTTCTGCTGATGTTGGAATAACCAGAGAAATGTGGTTGCTCACGCGATTAACAAACTGACTAAAATATCAGTATAAATCAATTAAAGAAACGCCTATCCTCAATAACGCGTTATAATGGAAGGACACGTGGATTTAGTTCCAGGTAGTTAAGGAAGAACAGTGCACCTCCTGGAGGGTTTGAAGGGAGAAGAAGGATGATGTTGGGTGATAAAGGAAGAATCTATGGTCAGCGTCAGGTTAAGAAAGAAATTTTCAGGCCAAGGACCTGTCTGTAGGCAGAACTCTTAGTAATAAGTATAATCACTACATTCCTCATAAACTGCTGTTAAGAGAATAATTAACGTCAATTGTTAACAGAGAAAACAATCTCAGTTCGAGCCAATTTGGTGGAAATTAAATAAAGGTTGAATCTAAAATGGCATCAGACATCAAATGCGGTATTTGAGCAATGGATATTCACAGTATTAACATAAGGAACACAAAAAAATGTACCTAAAACAAGGAACAAGTCACATGAGGAAAGACGAGGATATATAATTAGGGAATAAATCAGAGAGCAGGAAAAATAATTACACACAGTGATACATTTAATGAAACTTGAATGATTGAGGGCAGACATTTGCCAGAAGAGAGGAAGACATTTTTCATAATAACTAAAATCAATTAAAGCGCGAGCGATGATAATTAAAAGTCCAGGGTACGATTCCTTGTCCGGTCGAGAATTTTCCATATTGATCCTTTAATACAATTAACTTATTGAGAAGGAAAAGTGGGAAACAATTATTAAGTACTTTTAGATTATTGTTAAAAAATTTAAAATATATATTTATTTTTCATAAAGTGTCGCTTAATCTCAGTTGATTCAAGAAGCAGAGAAAACACACATAAAAATTTACTGGATCGGACTATGCAAATTTTAATCGTAATGGTCTTTCTTCATTGGTTCCAATCTGGCGACCCACATGAAGTCTGCGTACCAGCGGTGTTGCACGTTGAAAGCGGGATGTTTAATTTCGACCAGAATACCATAAAGTGATACCTATCTCGAATTAGTAATAGTTGAATAATTACCAAATTTCAACTCCAATAATGGTATTATATCTCAATACCACCAATCGACATTGATCATCAGCTGTCCCCTTCCCCCCAACGTAACAAAAGTATGGCGTCACCTTTCTTAAAATAACACCAGGAATATCTTTATCCAACTTAACGCATTATAGATTTAACCAAAAGGCAGTTGTATTAAATTACGTATATATGGAACACCGACTATTCTCTTACGAGGTTTTTGATTTGGAAGCGATCTTTCACGAAAGTCCACCTTACTCTTCTTACTCTTTTCACCTCTCCGACGTATTTATTAATAATGTTCTTTTAAATTCAATTAATTTTATGGGTTATTGCTTAATGTACTATGTGCGTCTGTGTTTTGTGATTCGTATGATTTGTAAGTATCAACATGACCTGTTTATTCTAAGGTAACGTGAAATTGCACTCTTTATTAAAGACTAGCTCTTGGCACCTTTGTGAAATTTGGAACACAGGCCGCTCAAAATGTACATAACTACGCTTAAGAGTAGATTGTAGAAGATTACGACTTTTTTTTAATGGAATTTTCATAACTCTGTAGTGTTTATCGACCACCATTGATATATTCAATATACTGTTGTTGTTTTCGTTTGTCGCTGACTATTTCTACAAATACGTATATGCAAGCATATATATATATATAATTTATCAGATTTATCTATTTATTATTTTAAATTATTTCCAAACACCTGACATTTTCACAAATTTAAAATACGAGACTATGGGAAAGCATGAGGTTTGCATTGATATTGATGTTAAAGTCGTCGCACACCAGAATGGACCCTTAAGGGTTAACAGTTACGTATGGCGTAATATGTTTCATGAAAGAAAAGGAGGAAAATGATATTTTATAAACCCTTTCGCGGAGTCAACTCAAATGTTCGTCTTTAGTAACAGAAATTTATCCCGAGCAGTCTTCGCCCAAACATTGTTACCGATCCATTTCCCAGCACAGTAAGATCAGATTTCCTTACCTTCGCGACGATTTCAGATAGAAATATTGTATATTTCGATGAATTATCTTCCCCGACGCTGGCGTTACCGACCAAGCTGAATCCGGGCATTCCCAGAAGTCGATTGCATTATGCATTAGTGTCGAATTCGTTGCGTGACACAAAGTTTGTCGGATTTTTTTGTCAGGCACTTTTCTGACATGCAGTTCACTTCCCACTGCTAAGAACTCCCTCTGTCGCAATAAAGGCTATCACGTGATAGTGGAATGAAAACACGATTCAGAGATGACTAAAAGTGGATATATGTGAGGATGTACAACCATCACATTGAAAGTACTAAACTCAGTTTTACGTTGACCAGGTTGGCGATTAATCTTAGAACGTACATAAAAACGTATAATGAATTCTTTTGCAAAGCAAAACAACGTGAAGAGATACAACCGTTGTGTAAATAAAATTACCATTTAAATTTATTTTATGTGTTACAAAATGGTCATATAATTAGACTGCGTTTTATATATGCTGTTATTAAGAACTGAACTTCCAGAGTGTAAAAGGGAGTAATAACAAAAAATGTTTGTAGTGGAAAGTCTCGCAAGTAAAAGACGTCAACTACCTTTTTTGTATACCGGAACTAAGTCGACGATCCTTGTCTTGTCCTGAGAGAAGGTGGCGTCCATGTCTATTCTGTTCCATAATTCTTCCAGGAACTCTTCACTTACAATTTTCGAATTTATACTTTCTATTGATTGGGAAGACAACTATGTCGTCGATTTTCAGTGACGGAAGTTTGCGTGGCTATGGTTAGGTTGACGATTGATGTCCATTGTCAATAATGACCTGAGTTCTTTCTCGTTATAGTGCCAGAGGCCCTCTTCAGTATGGTGTTTGAAATGAATGTCATTTTATAGGCATTCTAATTATTTTCAAAATTATTTGGATTTCGGGTTGTCATTGGTGCAGACTTCGCTTTTATTTTTTTGGAGCGAAGAAAAAAATACAACGGTACTTCTCTGTATCGTCTTCAAGAAAACTGGGATTGTATGGTTTTTTTAGGTGGGGGGGGGGGTTGTGAGTTGTAAATCTTGATATTTTTGTTTTCCGGAGGAAAATATTTGAATTTAGATTTAGGGCCAAAGCTTATACGATGATTAAAGATGGGTAGGACTTTTGTGACGTTGTTTTATGGATAGGCGGCCGTAGAATGCACGGTGGTGGGTAAGATGATGGTGGACAGGGTGGTAATTTAGAAAGCGATGGTGTTGGGTTAGGCTTATTGGGAAGGGTTTAGAAAATTAAGTGCAAGACCAAAATGGAGGCTTCTTCTCCCCAGGACTCTTAGAGGTTGAACGTGATGTGGTCGGAAAAGAGTGGGAACGATGTTACTATAGTCTACTAGAGACGGATTGAGATTTTGTGAGTGTGGAGAAGGGTTTTAGGATGCCTGAAGCCGGTTCTGGTGCGTTAGCATTTGATAAGGTTAATAATATGGGTGACGCGTTTTCGGATTAGATGATCATGTGGGGTTAGGCTGAGGGTTTTGTTTAGGTGAATCTGGAGATGGTGGCTGAGCGTGAGGGGGAACTTGGTTCCCGGAAACTAGGCGGATGCCATACCACGAGTTATTTTATTAATTTCTCGAATTCCAAGTTAACTAATCCCAGAGTTCTCTTACACTGACGGAAATATAGAATTATTTCTTTCAGTATGCGACAAACCTGCTTTAAAATTCGTAGAATTTATTGAGTTGTGCAGGTTAGAAAACTTAAACGGAAAAACAGATTAAAATATATTTTCCAGTCAGCAACGGCTATAATATTATACAATTGTATTAATACAACAATCGCTGCAATTAATTCACGGTACATAGGAATAATACAGATGTTAGTTCCTCGATCAACGAATTTAATTAAATAATGAACAAGTTTATTGAAAATATTAATATCGTATCACAGAGTCTGTGGGCCTTTTACAGAAACGTAAAACCATATGGGATCAGGTAAGCTATAGAAATCGATGGCACACAAAAATTGCTGGCAACAACCACAAAACACAAGAGTAGAGTTTGGCTATATGTAAATTAGGCTGATAAACACCAAAATATGTCATAATATGAGTTGATATTCAAATATATTTTTAGTTATATAAAACAATCCTAGTACTTTATGACACTATCAATGACGAAAAAAAATTATATATCTCTCAGACACAACCGAAAGCACAATAAATTAATGATATTTTGAATCCACTGTTACTATCTTGCTTACCGAAAAATATTTGCATCGATAAATATGCATATGCGACTCCTTCAGTCAAATCATGTTTCTTCGTAGCTGTCAATACGGAAGTTAATGTGATTCTTGACATGCTAATGTTTAGGTATACTTTTTATATATCGCCACGGAAATATTATCTCTGTCAAAGATGTAACTTTGAACAAAACTGAATACATATAAAATTTTACACCTTATGCGTTTTCAATCAGTACAATATAGATTGAATAATTTATAGGGAGAAGTTAACAAGTTTGTCGGTACCTTGAAAGGAAATGTAATACGATATATTGCACAATCTATCAAATCCTATTAACTAAATTATATCTGGATATAGGTTCTTTGCATGGATACCTTTTCGTCTTCCACTACAGAAAAATAATTTAACTACAAGAAGTTGAACTTCAAGTTAGCGGAAATTCAAAGCATACAGGAATGTTTACTATATTATTATTGAAATCATCGTCATCATCATCCATGCAGAATATAATCCAAGGAGGATCATTAGCTACTGAAACAACTGTCACCTTACTTTGGCATTCAGACACACGTACCCAGTGTGCGAATTTTTCGTAGTTTTACGTTTGGTTTACTTTTGGTTATTTAGGAAATAGGCCTGACCTTACATATTTTCTTGACCTAGAAATTTGGAAAATACAAGAACACATATCATCTGAGGATGGATTGGGGCCCAAGTCTATTTCGAATTATTTCGTGCTGACACTTTGTCGCATGTTACGTTTACTGTTCTGAATAAATTACTTTTATCCTTGAATGAATAATTTATGTTTAATAGTCTATCTCTGTTATGGATTTTAATCATGTAAATCATAGCTCGTTTCATGAGGTACATGTTTCTATATATTTCTAGCAAAAACTCTGTTCTTTGCATGTAGCTCATTTGCTCCTAGTATTCTTTTTTCCGCTAAGGGCCAATTGGCAACCAATTGAGGCAGAATACCACCTCTTTATGAGTGCGCGCGTATCATCGAGAGAAAGTGAAATAAATGCTTCTATATAGTTCTCAAAATGTAACAAGCACGTCTAATATATTCAACTAATTTTTTATAGGCGCATTAACAGCTAAGGTCATTAGCGACTATACTATGTCGCATTTATCATAGTCGGGGAACTAATTCATGAGAATTACGCAGTATGGTAACAACATTCATGCTCTAGCCGGGATTCGAACTCTGGACCTCTGTGCAGTGATGCAGTCACGCTGACCCCTATACCACAGGAGGTCGGCTAACGTAATATAATATATTTCGTCCACCGACCAATCCAATTTAGTAACTAACAGACTGTTCGAAATAATTATTTAAACCTTGCTTTCTTCCTTTGCATTATTTTCTTTCCTTCAGGTCATTCTCCACCCTCCCCGCTTCAACATATGGTCACCCATATATAGAAATGTCCCGTTACGAACGAAAATTAAAAGGTCAAATTTTCCGTCTAGGTAATTTCAGTAAACATCTTCATGAATATGCACGCAATTGCAATTATTTACGTTGAACAAGCGCATAACTTCATTAATACTCGATGCATCAAATTGGATTTTCGGGCCTGTTTTTCCAATTTTCATTTTCATAAAATTATATTTTATGTAGTTTAAAAAACCGAAATTTATAATTATAAATTACCGGTTATATGGGTAAAAATATACTTTTTTCAGGGTAACAGGCCACATGAGGTTAATCCACATGGTGGCAACTCCCCTTTAATAGCATAGGAAGGGATTTGAAAGGGGGGATGCGGAAAGGTAGTGGAAGGTAGCCAAGGGTTACTAGGGCCCCCGGGCTATATTTTAAGGATCCTACCCGGCATTCGCCTAAAGAAATGCAGGGAAAACCCTAGAAAAACCTGAATTAGGTAGGTCGGGCATTGGGTACGTGTCCCACGCCCTTCCGATAGCGGGAGAGGAGTTTGCTGTGGGGACGCAGCATTCACTTCTCCGTGCCTCGACCAGTTTAGGAGGCAGCTAGCCAACTATTCCAATGGGAATAGCGGACAACTCTTACAGTATGCCCAAGGTCTGTGACCCCGGAACATACACCTCTCAGAACAGGCCGAGGTGCCTCGGTTCTTGGGAAACTTAGTTCAAAAACGGATAGGAAAAGGCATACCCAAAGGTAGCCCCTTCGTATCTCTCCTACGAGGTTCCCGTAAAAAAAAATGAGACTTTCTTGGATTGAAACTTTTGAAGAACGATAATTACTCAAAACAGTTGAGAAAAAATAATTAATAAGGTGCGGATTAATTCAAAATTTTATAAGGTTAGTATTATCATTATTTTCCTTTTGAGGCATTATAGCGGAAAATCTCGTTCATTTGTCCCAAGGGTTGTACTCAAGATATACATTTACAATTTCTAGTTTTTTGTTCCTAAGCTGCTCATATTACGAAATTTTCGTTGCAATTATAAAATTGTAAAATTAATGTACAACAAGGTTACTCAGTTCGAGTAAGCTTATTACTTATTAATGCATAAAATAAGGAATAATTATTATAGCTTGAGCATAACTAACAAAAAAGAAAAATATTATTTTCTAAGTCGAGAAGTGAGACCATTGCTATACTATCCTCCTGAGTTATTTGTGAATCTCCAAATTAACTCTAAATATCTGGAATATTGTTCGAAAAGATTATATTCTTTTGTTTACTCGTATTTAAAATTAATTAAAATATTATTTGCTCGTAATATTAAACATGAGTAATTCAGGTTTTTAATAAAATTATTTTACGTTTCAATAAACAACTTTAAAGTCTAGGCTTGTGTATGCAGTTTGCATTTGATTTAATTATGGCGTGTATATATTTAATTAATTACAACCATAATTACTAATGCGAGCTTACGTGTGCTCGTACTAAAATACTTGGTAACATTAATGGAAAAAGAGATAAAAATGCGATACAACATTATCATCGACGGAGAAGTTCTTAATTACATTGATGTACATATGTTAGACAGTATTAGGGGTTATAAAAAGAAACGGAAAAATTAAAAAGAATGTATATGGAAAATATTGTGATATTAGAATAATTAATTTATAATAGTTACTAGAATATTAAGAGTCGACTAAATGGAACAATCTGGTCTTTTCCCATCTCTTAGAAATGAAGGGTAGAGAATCTTTGCATTTACCGTTTTTTCCATCCGACATCATAAATCTGGTTGTATTTTATGCATCACTCCTCTTCCCTACCACTTTACTATTATCTTACTCGCCAGCTAGTTTTCACGTTTTCACGTTTCATCCTTTCTCAACGGATACTTTTGCAAGTAATAATCTCTGAGGGTATTTCCTGGACCGCGAATTCCCTCATTGGTCCACAAGATGGAACGATTGCCGATAATATCTAGGAGCAGATCTATTACCCCATCACCATTTTGTCGCTTCGCAGCATTCAATCATCAGCTGCTCCTATAGTTTGTCTTACAAATGTATAGCTGGTCTTATAGCTGTATTGTTCTGATGAAGTACGTGCTGTTCGGCCACGTCCGGAGATTGCTGAATCCGACGTCTTGCCGCAAACGAACAGTTTGCCAAGTTCCCAAGACTTGCCAATATTATTTAATAAAAATAAATTAATCCACCACTAATAAAACGGAATTCTCTGTCTACCATGTCACAAGAGATAATTCGTTAAAGAATTAAAACGGAATATCAAATACAAGTATGTCAAAACTCTTTTAATCGATTCACTACAAAAGCCCAAATAATAAAAATTAAATAACAGATCGTAGAGCGAGAAAAGTGTGGGTCCTTAAGCAAAATATTATAAATTAAGACTTACACAATCACAAAAAACTCTTAAGTGCCTCATAGTAACTTAAACGTAAAATATAATGGTGTGACCGTGTACCTCATTTATAATTTTGGGTGGATAAAATTTTCAATATTGACCTTAGCACCAGATACAAAATTCGCGCTAAAAGGAAACAATAATTTACTTTCGTAAGTAATGCACTACGCCGGTAAGCTGATTCTTAGGAGGGGCAGTTTTTTGTCTCGGCCACGCAGGGGGTGGTTAGAGAAGTTGAAAAGTGTCAACAGAGATGTGGGCAGTTGCATTGAGACGACAGACTAAGCTGGTTGTAGAAAACTGATGGGAGAGAGGAGATTGAGTTTTGAAAGGTGAAGGTGGATGTAGATTGGCTGCTGTTGTGATGGAGCCGTCAAGATATGCAAACAAAATATACTATTATGCTCACCAAGATAGTTATTATTGAGGATTGCAGAGCTACAGATAAAATATGCTCTGGGTGTCGCAGTTTCCAATGCGACTGCATGGCTAAAACTGACTGCATGATTGGTGAAGAGGAGATCGAGTATGGCAAGAAATTGAGATAAAATATGCTCTGAATCAGGATTTTCTGTAATAGATAAGAGAAGACGAAATGCCAATTGCCATTTTGGGTGACGCAGTCTCTTATTACATTTTTAAAAAATTTCAATTATCATTTTCGTGCTAGGTTTTTTTAGATATTTTTTATTTTACATTGGGAACTTTGCATAGGTGAATGAATTGTATTAATTTAAAGTTAAACAAAATATTGTTACTAAATTCAAGGAATTCTTTTAAAAAAAATTAATAACAAATTAAAACTAATTTCAGTATAAAATTCATAGTATCAAATAAACGACTTTACCACAATATAATTACAAAGGTGAAATCATCCCTGAGTTTCAATTAACTTCGGTAATTAATGATAAATTATTATTCCGCGATTTCCATACTGCGGCAAATATGTTCGGACCTTGTTCGCATTAATATTTTTTCATGTCCGTAAATTTCAGTTATCTATATGCTTTGGGAAATATACCCCAAATGCATAAAATGAAGTTTAATACAGATAACTAAACGATTCAGCGTCTGACGTTATCAATCCTTACTTACCCTTGCGGCAGATAAACATTTCATTCCATAAAACTATGCAGTAGTGGATCACGAAGAAAGGATAGAAGGTCGAGAAATAGAAACGGTCTTATCTAGCAGATGCAGTAGAGCAGCATCAGGTGCGGGTTATTGATTTGAAACTATATTTTTGAATTTCTACGGTAGGCATTGAATGAGGGATAGGGTGTAATCATATTTGGCTTCCAGTTTGGATTTTAATAGATACCCCACACGGGTTGTCTGATGAAATGGCTGTCTGCTTTGTGTGACTGAGGAAGGGAAAAAAAATATATATTGCATTATGCGTAGTGGCCGTTCGTTACGACTGCCGTCGCGTCGCGGAGGCAATAAATTGGTCAGTGGACCGCATTCCGCTCCAGCGGCGACCGTATCGAGTTTTGCAGCGCCGGAGATGACGTAGACTCGCCGCGACGGGAAGTGTAATGATGATTGGCAACTGTCGGAATTTGATTCGACTACTGGCCAACTACAGAAATACTGGACTTATGGTCATGTAGAGCGGAACATAAATCGAAATTTATGGCTGTTTAGCCGTGTTCAATGTCCTCGCACAATAATTTACAGCCCCCAACCCCGACCACTTTAAGGTAATCCGAAATTCGAGATTGTAAAGCATTTGTATCATCAAGATATCAGAGGAATATCGTTGATTGAAATCTATTAAACAGTAGCCGAGACTTGAACTACCGGTTTCATTGCAACCACACCCTAGGCCAGTCATAGTCAATCAAAATATTTACTTTACGGTAATATTAAAGTAATAGATAAGGATGAAAAGTCTCGAGCGAGCCAGTAATCGAACAAAAACATCCGCTTAACACGCAATGCTCTTACCAATTGAGATACACTGGTCGACCTCTTGTCAATTGCGAGATTACGTCATCGTTGTATAGATCTGAAATCAAGTCCATTTACAATTTACTAAATCATATTTTTCACAGCCTATCTGTATGATTACGGGTCCGGTCGAGATATTTCCAACCTAAGCGGTTAATTTAGTTTAATATCCTCTAGTGCCGAGCTTCCATTGAAATAGTTTCTTCTTCACTTGTAATATTAAAATTTCCAAAACTAGTTAAAATTAGATTTTAATTCTCTCTCTTTTTTTAGGGCTACAGGCTATATGAGGGTAATCCACATGCTTGCAACTCCCCTTTAATAGTATAGGAAGGGATTTGAAAGGGGGGATGCGGAAGGGTAGAGGAGGATAGCCAAGGGTTAACTAGGGTCCCTGGGCTATTGTTTAAGGATCCTACATCCTACCCGGCAATTAGCCTAAAAGTGATGCAGGGAAAACCCTAGAAATCCTGCATCAGGTAGGCCGGGCATTTGGTACTTGTCCACGCCCTTCCGATAGCGGGAGAGGAGATTTCTGTGGGGACGCAGCATTCCCTTCTCCGTGCCTCGACCAGTTTAGGAGGCAGCTGGCCGACTGTTCCAATAGGAACAGGGAACAACTCTTACCGTATGCCCAAGGTCTGTGACCCCGCAACATACACCTCGCAAAACAGGCCGAGGTGCCTCGGCATGTAGGAACCTTAGTTCAAAAAACCAGAGAGATGTGAAGGCATCCCCAAAGGTAGCCTCCACCAGAGCTTTCTGGGAAGGTTCACCTGTGAGAGAATTCTCTCGCAGGCATACTTTTAGATTTTATTTCTCGATAAACTTGTCCTTGATACCTCGATCTGTTTATTATATAACACAGAGATGTTGTATTTATTTGAACTTCAAAATAACGTCACTTACTATCCGTATGTCAGTCTCTCAGACAGAATGTGAACGTTGTGTACCGTTCTTCAGAGCAGGTTCATCTTTTGTCACAAAGATTTTTCTACGGTGTCCACCATTGATAGAATGAGGCTTATATTATTTGTACTTCCGAATGTTACTTGTAACTCGTTGTTTTACAACATGAAATGTTTTTCTTTAGTTTAATAATTTTTGCATTTTTTTGCCTCTGTTAGATTATTGTATTTTTATCTTCTCACTTACTCTTCATCAACAAATATGATAAAATAGCCAATTGACAGACGAAATGAAGTAGAGGTCTGCGAGGGCTATTCTCTCGCAAGTAATACTTGCGAGGGATGTTCTCTCGCAGGCAGAAACTTGTAGGAGAGATACGAAGGGGCTACCTTTGGGGATGCCTTTTCCTCTCCGTTTTTCAACCAAGGTTCCCACAAGGCGAGACACTTCGGTCTGTTCTGAGAGGTGTATGTTCCGGGGTCACAGACCTTGGGCATACGGTAAGAGTTGTCCGCTATTCGTCCCTTTACATGCTTGCAGGTCGCTTATATATCAGCAAAAATATTAAATGTAACTATAAATTATGAAAAATGTCTGATTTAAGGAAACTATTATTAAGTTATGATTCTGAAATTTACATCAATCGATTTCTGCCAAATGCATATAAACATTATTTTCCGATAACGCTATCGGAAGGGCGTGGTACAAGTACCCAATTCCCGACCTACCTGATGCAGGTTTTTTTTAGGGTTTTCCCTGCATTACTTTTAGGCGAATGCCGGGTATGATCCTTAAAATAAAGCCCGGGAACCCTACTTCACCCTTGGCTACCTTCCTCTACCCTTCCGCACCCCACCCCCCCCCGCTTTCAAATCCCTTCCTATGCTATTAAAGGGGAGTTGCCCAACGTGGATTACCCTCATGTAGCCTGTTGGCCTTAAAAAAAAACGAAATGAAGTGATGATATAAATACCACACAACATTTTTGGAAACTTTGTGCCTTTCTTCGCGTGACAAAAAACACCCGAACAAATACCGGTAGAACCGCAAAATACAGTTGTGGAAACTCAAAAGCAAAAATTTATATAATCACTTCATTTCGTCTGTCATTTTGATATTTTATTTTGTTATTATATTTCAAAACAGACGTATTATATTTCACTCCAAAGATATTGTTTATCTGCTAACACTTGCCACTTGGAACTAAACGTAAATAGAGTCTGTTCGATGCAAGTTTGAACTGTTTAAAATGGTGGGTGTCAATTTAAGATTATTACAACCGTTTTTCTGTAAAGCGAAGAAAATCCTCGCCGATCGATTGAAATGTCCAGAATTTTATTTTTATCTTTTTAGTCTCTATATGGTGGACCGGAGTTTTACATTGTTATAAACATTTACGGCTTTATTCTTCCACGAAAAGAAGTTTAAATTATGTAGATCCGACCGATTGCAAGTAGCAAACAAAATGAAATTTTTGAAACGTCCGCCATTTTTCCTCAAGATAGCGCATGATTATTTGATATCGCATAAATTCTTTATACGTCTATGATATAAATTTTCATCGAAATCGGTCGGACAGTTTTCACAAAAATTCGGCGTAACTTGAATTTTTTTTATGAATAACTCGATTATAATTACTCATATTGAATTGAAACCTGTACTATTTTATTTATATACTTTTCTGAGCTACAGCCTCTGGTCGGGATAAATAAGCTCGAGTAAAATATCGCGATAAATTTAAGTATTATTGAGGCTCTATCTGCATTCGTAGTCAATATCTCTTCGTTACATGTTATTCTTACTTAATTCTGATGAATAGTGAGGTTTAAGAACAAACAGAGAAACAGATACGTCGTTTGAAATAGTTATTATGTTGGATTAGTATTATTAAATGTGATAGACACAGACTTAAAAAGTAGTTCAAAAAGTGTTACAGATGTTAAACGGCATTCGGAGATTTTAGTGAACATTTTCCTCAGTCTAATTAAATAACGAACACAGAACTATTGGAGTCAATTGTTGCGATTCAGAAGACTGCGTCTCGTTCAGTACGTCCGTCATGTTGGACGTATGCCAGGCGTCTCTGTCATCTCCGAATGTGGACATGACGAATATTTTTAAACTTTTCAGATTTCTGATATGTAGAAAACAGAATATTCACGTAAAGATAAAGTTTGATTTATACTTGTTAGTGTTCAATTTCACACAAGAAAACAATCTAATATTTTAATTAAAAATGTATTTTCCAGTAAATCTTTCAAAAGGGTGTATTTCATTAGCTAAAAGTGGAGATGAAAAGCTCATCATGTGTATGGTATCCCTGATGATTCATTAATTATCAATAAGGTTGATGGGATTAAATTTTAATTTAATTTTTCAATTAATTTTTTCTGATAAGCGAACTCTAGGATCACTAATACGGTGTAAGTAGAGACAAACATGTTGATTGTTTACGCTATGTGACGAAATTCCATGTCCTTTAAGTTTTCTCACTTACAAATACTGAGAAATTATCATCTAACGGCTACAAAAATAACGAGTTCTTGCACACAAATAAATTTGCTGCATATTCGAGAATCCGTAAATGTAACCAATAACGATAAAATCTAGGGCTAAAAATATCATTTATTTATTATAAGAGTCCATCAGTGACTAAAATTTTAGAAATGTTGCATTGTGACAATACAATCCCACATTTATCTATATAAATAGCCAAATGATAGATGAAATACCACACGACGTTTCTGGAAACTTTGTGCCTTGCTTCAGGTGCCAAAAAAATACAACAGAAAAGCCAAGAGCGACACAACCGCACAATACAGTTGAATAACTCAAAAGCAAAAATTTATATTATCACTTAATTTTTTTGACATTTAGCTATTTTATTTTATTATTATATTTCAAAACAGACGCATTATATTTTCACTCTAAATATATTGTTTAACTGCTAACACTTTCCGCTTAGAACGAAAAGTAAATAAAGCAGTTTTCACTGCTGGCTTTACAAATTTCAAATTGTGGATGCCAATTTAAGTTAATCAAAGCTATTTACCGCTTTACATCAAAGCCATCCAACCGTTTTTCGTACGTTCATATAGCACACAAGTATAATATTCCATATAGGTCTTTTGATCCTGTCAAGTGAAAGAAGCAATCCTAATAGGGGAAACATAGCGGAGAATCTTCTTTTATAAAATGATGGTGATAACGGTACTTATCTACACAACGGTGAACCAAAAGAATGTTGCTGACAAATATCCAGGCCGAAAACGAAAGTGACGTAAGGTTGTAATGTTTAATTGAGAATTAAAATGATTGCTTTTGACGGTTCGTAGAAAACGCTGCTGTTCGCCAGTTGACAGTTGATCAGTATTAAATACCTTATAAAAGGTATTTGTTATGAAATATTTCTAAATCTCCAAAAAATAATGTTATACGTCATATAAGTAAATTGTAATACTAATTAGAGGCCAGTAATGATTTTAATAATTGGATTGTTGTCGGTACTAATTCTTCAAAGACAACAATGGGTCGGCGGGCTTTGTTAGGCCGCGAAGGTTTCTTCTGAAACAGTCTGTCTGATATTGTGGTCGGGAGAAGGAGCAAAATCTTGAGTTACTAACAGCGTGGCGCAGAGTATATAATTCAACCGGGGAAGTTACAAGTTTTTAAATACAATTATAAAGTGTGGACAGGGAGATACTTTGTAAAAACTGCAAAGTTTAATCAAAAATTTAGCGCAACATTAAGATTCCTACGAGTATTGCGATCAACAGTTTCCACATAAAGAAAATGTGAACAATATGTCTGGCTGATGATCCGGAGGTGCAGCAGATCCAGTTCTCAGAGGAAAATTCAATAACTACGATCGTGTGTTCGACAATCAAGTGTAGAGTCAGTGATTCATGTCCTTTTTAATGTTAATTATGTGTCCGAGCCGAGAAAACTAAGTCTGGTACCAGTCGAACATTTTTGTTAGTAGAAACCTGGTTAATTAAGTTTGTAAACTATAGTTAAAGGTATTCGTCAGATTTCGTAGGTCTCATTTTGGTTTTTATTGTTAATTTCTTAATTTATAAAATCTATGATATTTTTTACTTATCAAGCCCAAGTAATCTTTCTTTATTCATTACAAAATATATTGAATTAGTATTTAAATATAAATAAAATACCATTTCTATACTGCTCAATAAATAAATAAAAACAAAGAAACACTTTAATATAAACACTAACTTATATAAAATTATAAAACCTAATTAACAAACAATCAATCATTTTAAATAAGATACTATTAACACGAAATAAATCTATTAATAACAGAAATATATATATATTGTAATAATTTAAAATTAACGACTAATGAATGGCTGAATAAAAATATTTATTTGAACAATTAAACAAAATTTATTAAAGTTTTAAATACAATATAAAATTACACAATAATATTTAGAATCTCAGGGTCTTTACTGGGTTTGATAAATGGGTGAATTGAATTTACAATAATTTATAATTACATTTAGCCTTTACTGAAGTTAATTCGTCTAAACCTCGACGAATTTTGTTGCGGATGACAATAAGATTACAGATTGAATTTTAAATTAACTAAACAAAACAATTAAAGAAATGAATAATTAAAGAAAAGAAATAATTGAAGAACGATCTGACGTATCTTAAAGAAATGGTTTACAAATAAATTTTAGAGTTTTTTTACTTACGGCCGACCAGGTCTCAATTTTGGGGTTTTCTGTGCACACGTTTTTTGGGGATATCACTGAATTTAAATTGGTTACAAAACACTGTCGAAACTTTAGGTTCTCTCAGCTAGAAACGGCTACTCCTTCCGAATTAATGGTCAGTCAGATTATTACCAACTTTGGTTCGATGACATTGGTGACGGTCTCTTTACTTATTGAGTTTTTACTGCGGCATGACTTATTAGGTTACTGTTTGTAACTTGATTCTGGCTGGATATCTGCCTGCATATATGTATGCCGTCCAACCAACTAAACTGTTTCGCTTCTCCCCGTTGACTGTCTGTTCGTCTCGTAGATTTTTGACTGCGTACGTCTCAACAATGGTTCTCTGTGTCGCCGCCTGTGTTGCGGTGCACGCTTTATATACTCTAATAATGAGTCCTTTACTTTGCAATTATAACAATGGATTAATTACTAATTACTACAATATATATATATATATATATATATATATATATATACATATAACACAAAAATCGGATACATAACCAATATAAAAATTATAACAATCTAATAACCAAACAAAAAATAAATAAATTATATCAAGCATTGAACCGCCAAATATAAAATTCCTATTTTAATAGTCGGCCAGCTGCCACCTAAACTGTTCGAGGCACCGACAATGGAATGCTGCGTCCCGACATCAAATCACCATTGGAAGGACGTCGGACTAGTACCAAATGCCCGACCTACCCGATGCAGGTTTTTTTAGAGTTTTCCCTGAATCACTTTTAGGTGAATTCCGGGTAGAAAACTTTAAAGTACAGTCCGGGATCCCTAGTTAATCTTTCGCTACTTTGTTCTTCCTTTCTGCATCCCCCCTTTCAGTTCTTTTCCCATGCTATAAGAGTGCAATGGTCACTACGTGGATTAACCCATATATATCCAGTCTACACCTTCTCCTTCCTTTCTTCTTTTAAACTATTTACATTGTTCCAAATAATGAAATCAGTATGTTCGACCTTACTTTGTTATTTTCATTTAAACTGTTATTTTACAAAATAATCTTTTATGGAATTTCAACTTCTTCTGTAACTGCACAAATGAATGACCGTGATAATTAATCATATTTTTATTCCAGGGCGTTTAGGAAAAAGTTTGAAAATGATTGAGTCTTCAAATTAAATTGTTGATCACGTTTTTATGGATCTATTTACAGTTGCATCAACCGTTGTGGTTATTAGCGACTCAGTATGAGAAATTTTTGCTTTTTCGGGGGACTGATACGACGAGATATTCTCTTACGCGCACAAACATCCATGCCCTCACCGGGATTCGAATCCGGGGACCTCTGTGATGTGAGGGAGTCACTCTGAAGCCCAGTAATCAGCAGTGATAATTTTTATTTAAGTAAATTAATATTTCTTAAATGTGCTATTTCTTTACCGAAATGTTTTTCTCTTAAAACTGCCCACACTAACATTTATTTAAAATAATAACTTTTCATTTTTCAGTTTACGTTACGCAATAGATAAATTATGATGAAGAGAATAGTCTTGATTCTACCTCACTGAACATACACTCAAACACAAATTTAATGCTTTAATTTTTCATGTTTCGAGAATCGAATGGCAATGTTGACGCATCTCTAAATTCATTAAAGAAGAAGAAAGTACTCATTGAAATGAAGCTTGACAATGCATGTGAATGCCATTGAGTCTGTCTGAAAGATGTTACAATATCTTACCTTGGCAATTGACAGGAAGATGGGAGAGAGTATATGAGAACTCCGTGTTTTGCCATGGAGGACGGCTACGGTAGGTAACCGGCCACATTGCATTATGTGGACACTAGGAGGGGGAAGAGAGAGGGGTGGCACAATCAACAAAGTGGTTTGCCTATTCATGTTTAGTTTCCTGTCTGGTAATTACTATGGCAGTATAAGTGAGGGATGAGGGCGATGTGCTTGCATAAGCGCCCTGCGGCCGTCATAAACATGGGACAGGTCGTGAGGTGCATTATCGGCTGCCACTGCTATAACATGGATTTCAAATCCTCGTCATAGATCATGGCCTATTGTTACTCGTATAATTTTGAATACGTATCATGTATAAAATAGAATATGAGAAAATTTGGAAGCTAAGAACAAGTGCAGATTAATTTCAGATATGCTGTTTATGTACGAAGTTTTACGTCTAATCTTAGGAACATCTATGATTCATTACTTTTATCTTTGAACCCTGATGAAATTGTAATGTTCAGCCGTAACACCTGAAGGGAGCAACAAATATGGCGGAAACGAGTAACTAGTAGTTTTGTGTAATGAGTGTGTGCTTTACTGAGGCTTCATAATTATTCCATATCAACTAAGCAGACGTAATAAATATTTAATGAACAATTCTAAAATATCGAAGATGGCATTAATTTACAAGGTTACAGGCGACGTAGTGGAAAGATCAGTTCATGGTCTCCACTTTGTAAATGTATCTTTGCAGAAATTTGAAATTATTTTTTGGCTATGCGGTCCGCGAGCATAATTAAGACATTTGCAATCAGACCTCGATCAGTATTTTACGCCAGCGCGTGCATTTCTGCTGTGCAAACACAACACTTGCAGAACTGGAGCACGTACTTCCTTTAAATACGACAGGTTCCCAAGACTCGACAGACAATATCTGTTTCCACTATCGAAACCGCACATCTCCAACTGGGTCTGTTCTTAGTTGTCTTCCTTTCTAATCTAATCTCGGTTCATTTGCCCACCTCTACTTCAAATCGGTGTCTAAGTTGAGCAATATGTATTAAAGTTTCTATTAGAAAAGGCTCATATTTAAGTAATAGTTTATATTAAGAGTCATACAGTTAACAATAAAGATTTCTTATTATTCTGGTGTAGCGCGATATATATATATATTTTTCATTTTAATATAATTAGATATTAGCAAGGGTTGAGAGCTTGGCAAGTTGGAATTTGACCAGGCGCCGCCGTGCCGGATAGATAATTCCTTCGGTCTGTCACGTACGGTGTTGACCCTCGGAAGTTACCTGGACTGTCACACCGTGGGAGACGTCTCTGCAAAAACCCCAGAATTTTAATTAACACGTGACTGCCTGAACCAATCACTTTTCTTGGTTCAGGAAAGATCGATCCAAAGATGATCGGGACCATCGATTTTCACGTCCAGTGAAGGGGCTGTAAAGAAAGTATAGTAGAGGACTCCTCGACGAACCGTCGCCAGGGACGGACGTACAGCCCCAAAATTGCATCATCCAGAGGACTCGGGGGGGATCGAGGGTGCCACATGATCACGGCCAGAGATCAACGCGAGGTAACTGCCAAGTGTTTCAATCCTTGATGCGCCTGGGGGCATTACCGTAAACCATGGTTTAACTTGGGTTTTAAGGGATCCGATTGTTTTGCCTGGCTAACTGAACACATATAATTAGTATTTATTATATTTTATTTTTCTCATGTTCAGTTAAATGATTATTAAATTCTGTAATATATCCCTTTACTTCATCATTTAAAAAAAACCTACCACACTGGTTTTGGAATCTAGGGGTACAAAAACCATATTGCAGAATAACTGTAAAATATTCTTCAGATGATTAGCTATTTTTCTACTATTTAAAATTAATATTTTAACTAACGGAACTAAATTAAAACTTTTTGATGAATTGATTAAAAGTAAGAATGAGAATAATCTCTGACGTATATGAAGTACTTTGATTATCTTCCGCAGATTTATCCGGAGAACTCGTTGTTGAAACAACGCCACCCGGTTGAAAATCCAAGAATTATTTCAACAGTACTATTTTTGTTGTTCCTGTGGACATAAATTTTTTTATTGAACATAAAATAGTTTGTATTAACTGCCTTTCATATATCAGATTAATCTACTTTACAAGAAAATGTAGGGAACAGATAGAACTGCCATCACCAAGAACGAAATGTACCACATCAGACTTGTTGATCTCGGTTACCGGGAAATATGGCTCTCTCTCTGCTTTTTATATCTCCCTGGGGTTGTTCTTCCAGTTCCGTTTTGAAATCGGAACCTCTGTAATCACATATTTCACAGGTTTCGAATTAACACCTGCGAAAGGAAATTAATTTCCGACGTGGAAACAACGCGTGACCATCGTTGCGTGGAAATGGAGAGCGAGGTCAAAGCAACAAAGAAAATGAAAGGAGAGAAGTACGAAATTGTGTTTTATTTGCTAGAAAGGGTTGTTTTAGATGGTAATGAGTGTGGATGAGAAAGAGAATTGTGTGCCGGAAACATGTCCGGAGTGATTAACAAGTTCGCGGGAAGCGAAGGGCGACCCGTTAGAACGGAAAGGCGAAGAGGGTGCCACAAATAACGAACCGGTTGTTTCGAAAGAGGCGGACGAGTGGAAGGAGGGTGTGAGATGTTGGTAGATGACGAAAACGCACGTGGGTGGCGGCCGATTTACATTAGAATGCATGTTTTGGTCTATATTCGCTAATTCATGCAAATGGCTAATAGTTATTACCGTCAATAGTTCTCGTATGACAGCCGTGGCGACAGTTGGCAGCAATGACTAACAGAAACTAGCGCGCGATGAATAAGGATGAAGCTGATGCAATAAATAATACAGCAGCCTGGCCGCACGGAGAGAGTTGCTTAAAGGGGACAGTTTACTGCGTCGATTTCAGTTTTGGTGCTTCCACTCCAATTTCATTTCTAGTTTCGTAATATTATAAACCGTAGTTTATTATTAGTTCTCGTTTCTTAGAAATAATGAGAAAGACGGCTTGAAGTTGAGTACACTTAAAATAATATGACCCTTAAAATGATATATTATAGAGTCATTAGATTCATTCTTAAGCAATTATTTTACCGTAGTGGAATGAAGTGATTTAGTGAAAATATGTTAAATATTAAAATATTCGCTGAGTTATTAAATGATTTTTTATCTTGAAGGAAAAAATAAAGTAAAGACATTGCCAACTTTTTTTGTATTCTGTGTTATATTTAAATTTAGAGCCTCGAAAAACGCTTTATATTATTATGTGGATGATTCGAGTAGCTTCTGCATTCAGATCGCATGACGTCACACATTTTTTCTAAAATATATTAATTCGCTGTACTGTACTGTAATAAAATAATTTTTCTGTGTTCAATGCTTCATATACACGAGATTTTAATACCACCGGTAGATTCTACAAGTTTTTTTTATATCAAGATACTTATAATTAACAAATCACATTATTTACATAATTGGTAACATTTTACTTTAAATCCCTTACCCATCCATATGCCCATACGCCGAGCGGTATTGTGAACATTAAAGAGTATTTTTACATAGAAGTGGAGATAAATGTCGTCCATTTAGCGAATACGTTACTGCAGAAGAATATAAAAATTTAATGTTATTTTATGATTACCATTGCTACAAGATTTTATGTTCTATCAAATTGCTATATTCTTTTTCTAGGCTTGGATACCTCCATCACACCAAGAGAAGTGCTCAGCTATCATTTTATATGAATTTTATAATTACTGAATTAAGTACAACTACAGGGAATTATCTCTGAAACATTTTATAAAAGTACAGCGTCTTTGAAAAATAATTGCGTACATATTTTATGTCGTAAGGATTACGGACTGTATTTTTATTGTCAATAAATATTTTATGCTAGCCCTTCGGGCAGTTTATCGAACTAGCAAGTGTGTGTAAATTCTCATCGTATCAGGACTCCGGTTCAATGGTTTAGCGTTATGTGCTCGTCTGTCTCATTTCACATTCATAGCATTTGTAAATGAAATTTCCACTTCCGTTGTTGATATTTCTCAAGTTTACAGACAATGGCATACGGATGCAGAGAGATAAATGAGGTGGAGATAGTACTCACTCTATCCACGCTTTTCGCAGTGTCCACCCCCGCTCTCCTGGTAACTGTCCTTCCTCGCAACGCCTCCTATTAGCATATAGATCAATGTTGATAGCGGCCTACAGGACAATTGGGTTTAATGTAAATACCAGCTTGAGTGTTGTGTCAATAGATTAACACCACTTGAAAGGGGTGGCTGATCTTTACATCACACGCTAATCTGATCGCCTGATTGGTTATTGCGAGTACAGCGCGGCCCAAGTGCAGTGATAACACCGTGCGACTGAGATTGAAGGGATCACCTCACACAATCAGGTGCTGAAAATAACCAAAACAGCAGTTCTTCCCAAATTTATACGTTTCGCAAAATTTTTGATACTATATAATATATTATATGAATAGAAATGGACCATGTGAGACTAGGAGAAAGTTTACTCAGTTTTACATTGTCTACAGGCTATACTATATCGGCCACAGAAAATAGGAATGAAATAAATTAATTTGAGCAGGATTTAGTAAAGAACAGTCCATTTCAGTTCAGTGTACAAAATACAACTATTTCCTGGTGATTGTAAGCTAATGAATTTAAATAGGGGTTAAAATCACATGACATGTAAAATTGATGCAGGCTGTGTAGTAGTAGAAATAATTATATTATAACTGCATATTTTCAAGTACAGGTTGTAGATCAACAGACTTACAGGCACGTCGAAACCCAAAACCTTTTTAAAAAATTACAAAATTTCAAGTATGTAATCAATGTCAACGTTTTTAAAAATTAACATCAGATTTTTAATCTATAATATTACAACTTTATAGTTGTAATGAATAAGAAAGATAGCCAATTCAGACAAAAAGGGTAATATAAATACCACACAACGTTTCTGGAATATTTTGTTCCTTTCGTCACGTATTAAAGAGCCTAGAGAAACACAACTGCACGGCTGACCAGCACCTGATGAAAGTGACAAGAATCCCAGAAACTTTGTGTTGTATTTCTATTACCCTTTTTGTCTGAATTGGCTATATTTCTTATTCATTATTTTCAATCAGACGTAAATTATTGCACGTATAGGAGTAATATCAAAATAGAAATCTAATACGTCTGCGTTACAAGAAAAGCAATTTGAGAAAAAAAAAGAATTTAATTACAGACAAATTAAAGAGCCAAAGTTTCTGCAACCCTTGATGCTTTCGTCAGGTGATTAAATAAACGCATAAAAAAGTGAAAATTGCCCAATCGCATCATCTTTTGAGTTCGTCACGTGACGAAAGCAACAAGGATAGCAGAAATGCTGTACGGTTGTCACTTCTGACGAAAAAATATATCTAAAAAAATATTACGTAAAAATATGTTTGAATTTTAATTCTATAATCTTTATTCATCTATAGATCTCGGTGGTCCTCTTAATTGACATTTTTACTCACTACAAATGAACAAAAAAGACTTAAATATCAAATAATCATATTCTGTCATTTGTATGATATTTAAACATTAATATCTATATTTAGAGGGAAAATAATGATTTTTTACGTGCAGTTGTATGTAATTATGTTGATAGAAATTTACCAACAGTCTGCTGTATTGCATTTGCAATTACTTAATAACTGTTATCGGACGCGGTCATGAAAGAGGTTGACGACTAAAGTGGGCATATAATCTGCCACGGAATAGAATTAAAAAATATCTCTGTGGGAAATAGAGAACTGATGTGGCGATTTTTCATTGCGAAACACCAGCAATTCACAGATTAACATAAGAAAAGTGAAATTTTCGTCAATTACATTTGGTATCTTAAATAAGACGCCGTCGTTTGATCCATCAGTTGTGTTATTCTGTTTAAATAACGAGACCTAGAAATATATATCGTACCTTTTTAGGTATTGGTCCCTTATAATATTAAAGATCTTACTTCAAGATGAAAACGTCGCTCGAAAATATACCCCACAGAGCTTGGAGTACGTTTTGCGGGGAGTTCACTGTGAAGCGTAGAATGTACTTCAGTTTTGTTAATCGTTTCATAACAGTCGTGTGAAACGTGTAATCGACAAAGGCGGAAAATGTTAACAGTCTATACAAGTGTGAAACTTGTAGCGAATTCTCATGAATACGATCGTCGTGACGTCATGTCAAGGTCTTTTCAGAACCACGGGGATTCCACCGACGTCACTATTTCTTTTTACTGAGAAACTCATTAACGAGGAAATTAAAATACCCATGCGATTGATCCCGCAGCGTTTGACCGCTGAAAACAAGCAGAAACGTTCTTGAACATTGCAGCGTTGCTCAAAACAGCAAGATTCCGCGTTGACGATCCATTTTTTTTTATTACTAACGATTTATAGTCGCATTAACCTATCGCTCATTAGCGACTTACATATGTTATATTTTTATATTGTGTTGCGTTTTTTTAGCTAATGTGTTGTATTGCTGTTAAATTACTTTATTTAGAACAGTGTCCAAAAGTTCATTAACGATGAAACAATGACTCGAAATGAAAACAACCCTCAGGTCGTGGAGGTGTTCATTTTTTTGATGACCAAAGAAATTCAACAACGCAATCAGTGATGAGTCAAATTATTACCGCAAAACTCTCAATAAAGGATAGAATTCTACGTAGAAGTGTCTTTCTTCAAAACCTGCACAGTAAAAAGTAATCGTATTTCTGGCCTTACAAAAATGTATTTTTCATTCCACTTTTTCTATTATACCAATTGAAAAAATTATAGTGAAGTAGCCGATAAACAAAAAAAAATTAAGGGATAAAATATGACAACGTTTCTGCAATCCTTGTTGCTTTCGTCAGGTGAAGAAAAATCGTAAGAGCTGTAAAAACGAAACGCCACACAAAAAAAGGGCTAAAAATTCTAAATAATGTAGTAGAGGTTGTAAATTTTCGCTGTACTGACAATAAATACTTATAATCCAAACAACTACAATTATTATGCTTTGAAAGTAAATAAATTATTGATTTATAATACCATAAGATGTTGACATCAGAAGAAGTGCCTAACAGTAATCTATCGATAAATAAAGATTAATAATTTTTTTCTGTTGAATTTAACCAATATTTTCTTTGATTATATTTATGGATACGAACTAATTTAAATTTTTAATGTGTAGTTTATTTGTAAGTTAGAAAGAATTGTGTGATAATATCGTATGTATTTCTCTCTAAACTGTAATGAAGAAAATTGCTCTACACAGCTAAACAAACTAAAAAATAGTAAAAATCTTTTTTACAGATGATAATTGAACCAATATGTTATTATTTTCAGTCTACAGTAATGTAAAATACAGTTCAGATAGAGACAGTGGATAAAAAGTAACCTAAGTAGACACGGATAATTTCGTTTAAGTTGTTAAATTCTCCGTTGTCTGATTGTTCTGAATAATTATGAATGTGGTAGGTTCTTTCGTTCTGTTTCAAAATTTCCAGGCAATACATTAGTTTATGTTTACATATTTATTTCATTTTAAATCTAAGTTTGAGGATATAAATAATTGAATTTTTTTTAGTAAACTAAGAAAACCGAATACTAATTTGAATTTTACATTAAAGTGGACTGATCAAAATAGTTGAAATTACAAATTATCATGACCACAGTAATTTTTACTTTGAACGTTTTGTTAAACCATTTTATTTTTTAGTATATTTTCTTTACTGGAGAAATAAATACAATGTTATCCTACAATTGTTACTATGTATGATTAAAATTATGGAATTATTTTATCCAAAATTAATGTTTCATGACTTCCAAAGTTTATAACTGAAAGTTTTTGTTACCTAACAGAATTGTTTTATTTTTTGCAGCCTGGAAAGTATTGCCCCAGCATGTACCGGGAGGTGTATTACAAAGGTAAGATATTTAAGTTCATTACGTTTAAATCAATTAATTATAGAAAGGTAAACCGTGTAAATTTTAATGGAGGCCTGCAGATAACAACGTAAATTGATGTAATGTTTTTTGAGAAAGTGACGGAACGCAAGTCAAAGAACGGTTTTAATTAATAACACCAAATAATAAAAATTAAGACGACCTTAGTTTCAAGGCCAATTTAAATTTGAGAAATTAATTACACAGAAAATAATTTAAATATATCTGAAAGTTTTGACGCTACTTTGCGACTTTGTCTAGAACAGAGTTTTATTAAATTAATTTAAAAACACAAAGATTCTACCAATCTTTCCACCGAAAATAACGCAACGCAATTGTTCTGATTGTAGTTCATGTTACATCGGCCAAAACAAAACGACGATTAAAGAGCATAAATCTAATTTCAACATTTTACTCTGCAAACACAATCCGATTCTAAACACTGCTATAGAATATAATCACAGATTTGTTTTTGAAAACGACATTATATAAGTCAGGGAACCTCAATATGTTAACAGAATATTTTCAGAAATGTTATTCATTAAAAGTAATTGAATTACCGTCCATGTTAAACTTTACACCGAAAATATCACAAATTTTTCGATATATTATTTTATGTGCTTTGGTATTTCTGTATATCTAATTTTTTTAAGTTCTTTGTTTTACATATAATTCTGTGTTCAAATGTTATACGAGGAAGACGAAAAGTAGTGTCGAAACGTCCACTTACGCTTAAATTATTTTCTGTGGAATTGTTTTCATATTAAATTTGTCTGGAACGGAGGTCGTATTAAATTTTATTAATTGAATCAGACGTTAAATTTATATTTATAATTCCCATACAGCTGACTGTATGGGAATTCTCGTAGATGTAACCCAAGTGATTGAAACACCTGTTCGTAATTACATACATCACATCCGAACAATTTTGAAGTTTGAATCAAATGTGCTAGATTTTTACGTTGTCCAAAGATGACCTTCAAACATCGGCGTTTTTTCCCATGGTTTCGGAGATCGTATAGGGAGGTAATAAATTCAGGTTTTCATACACTAGTATCGGTTGTTCACATAAACTGAGATTAATCGTATTCTCAGGGGTTATAAAGATGAATCGTGAATAAAGGGCTGACAGGAAGAGAGGAAAATCAATACAATTAGACGCGAAACGGTAGGGATGTATTTTTAAGAGCGCAGATATAACTCTCTTGGATCTTAATTGCCTTGTTGAAATATAATCCCGCTGCATATTTTAGAGCATACATGAACTTTTGTATACTCTATAGATAAACTTAATCAATGGTGTTTTGAATTTATAGAGGCAGGGGCTTCAGTAAATGCAGCAATTTTCGTTGCACGCGGTGTCTCGAAAACTGTAATTAATTTGCAATGCATACCAACAAGAAAATACGATAAGAATTTGAATATAAAAAAATTTCTTAGATAGGAAAGACAGAATAAATTAAATATTTTGGGGTTCGACTCCAAGCCACATTAATTTTCTTTGTTAAATTCTTAAGTAAGAACATGATGAAACTATTTTCGATTATTATTGGTTTAATAAAGTTTGTTTCTTAATTTTCCTACTTCTCAGTGATGTACGATTAATTTATTTTCCTCTGCTTTTATTTTCAGCCAATAGTTGGAAGCAACACTGAGAAGAACGGCGTGCCAGAGAGTGAATACTTTGAGAACCAGAGACTGCACGTAAGCAAGCGTGCAAAGTGATGTGTCCATAGAAATATCTCAGTAGCAAAAGCTTCATAGATGTGTATTGAGAGCGTTGCATTATCCACGTAAATGAAATTAAAAAAAAACTTACCTGTATATCTTCCTTCAATAAAGTGACAACTTAAAAAACAACTGCTGAAAATGATTGCAAAGCGATTAAATGATTTTGTAAGAGCTGCGACGAAAAAATAATGCTGGTCTGAACACGTATATGATTAATTTCGAACCATAACATTATGCTTGTTGGTTTCAATTTAAAAAATGAACATCCTAGGACGACACATATTTATAAAAAATAAATTTGAAATTCATTGGAATCAAAAATGTCAGACATTGTTATTGAATAAAAAGATAAAATATGATTATTATTCTTGGAAAATGTGCTTCAATAGAATTTTTTTTACTGCAAAATGGGGAATAAATATTTGTGGCAGTAAATGTTCTCGCATAGTAATAAGGAAAACAAAACACATATCATAAAGTTATACCAAATAAGTGATGCATTATTGTAGAGTAATTTATGTCATTGCTTACAAAATAAACAATGTGATTATTGTATATACTACGTTAGTGAATATTACTGTTGTATACTTTAGATGTAATACGAACAGTTTGGATTGAAAAGACCTACAATTTGTGAGTGGGAAACTTCATGCCTGTTACAACTTACAATGCAGGAATCTTATTTTGCAGAAATGTATTACGCATGACTCATTCTGGAGACAATCAAGGAGTTTGGAATTCACCGGTTTAACCGTTCCTAAATGTTTATTGTGGCACAATGAAACGTAAACTTAATTATAAACAAAAATCTACTGTAAACATGAAATGCCGAACCGAAACAACGTCATGATTAAACAATAAATAAATAGATTTCATCAATAAAACAAACGATTCATGATTTGAACGCCTAAATATTAAATTTAAATGTTTTCACTTTTAGTTATTCATAATCGGTCCATCATATTCAACGGTTATAACAAATAAATTACGTTTTTAACAATGCCAACAATGGAAATACGCAGAGATAATGTTTGATAAACAAGAAAGAATTCCTTGTGAGAGTTTTCATTCGTTATCATGTACACTCTTAACGCATGTTCGCAGTTCATAGAATGGCAGTTTGCTTGTTACAGTGTTTGAAGTGTTGTGGTAATTTCTAAGGAAAGAGAACTGTCTATTTTTTTCCGTAAGTGACGTATTGTAGTTGTGTGTTGCTTAATACCAACTTTACGTTGGTTCGCAGTTCTCTTTTCTAGCCACATTTGTGCCTGCTAAGATATGGTAATTAATGTCGCAAAATAACTATTAGAAATGCCAATGTAACTTGTACAGAAGACTAAACCACTAACGCTTGTAAAACTGAAGTCTGAAAACAGAAAAATGATGATATACTGATTTCTAATAAAAACGATTAGATGAAAATATGTGTATTGATAAAATTCATTCATGCCCTTCTGATATCTGGATTGATGTGAGCCTCTAAACGCCTCTAAACAAATAAGTTGCTTAAAGTTTTATTAGTTAACGCGAAAACCATTCCGGGAAAGTTGTGTCATTTTTGTATAATAAGGTATACTAAATAAAATTAAATTTTTTTATAGAAATGTTATTAAACTTTCGTTTGCATATAAGTTTGATTTATAATTGAAATTTAAAATTAATAATAAGATTGCCAAATACAGACAAACTAAATAATGATATAAACACTACACAACGTTTCTGGAAACATTGTTTCTTTATTCAGGTGCAAAGAATAAAAAAAACAGAGTTTATTAACTGACTTGAGCAGTTGTGTCGTTCTAGGCACCTGAAGAAACGTTGTGTGGTATTTTCATCACTTATTTTCTCTATATTTGGCTATCTTTATTGTTATTATTTTTCAAAACAGACATGAATTTTTCATTTTGAATCTTACAAGTATTTAACTTAACGTCAACAACGAGAGATCTGACCCTGGTGCTTAGCCGTGAAAAAAATATTAATAAAACAATAAACAATCCATTGTTATTTCATACTTAATTGAATTTTTGTATTGTGTAAATAAGAAATATTAATTAATGCTATCCAAAAAAAAATTTCTTCAAATACGACTCCGTTTGCTCGTAATTGTACAGATTTATTCAAATACTTAATTGCTCCTTTTATAGGAACCATATTTAGAAACGACAGCGTCCTTACTAAACATTGTCCTCTAGGACAGTTTGTTAACGGCTGAATTATGGCAACAGAGGCATTAATATTTAAATATATTACATTTTTATATAATTTGTTTGTATAACTATATATTATATTAGGACAGGAGTGGGACACAGGGTAGCTGAACAAATTGGTCCGGTGTATAAATAAAAATTCAAATATGCCTGCGTGCCGGTCAGATCATAGTTTTGGGAGAGAAAACTTGCACAGTGTCATAAAGTTCAATTTCAGCCACTGGATACTGATTAGTGCTAAATTATAATATTTCGTAATAAAGTGCCAGATATTTGTGTTAAATTCATAGTGTTTTTTTTGGGGGGTGAATAAGCTAGAAGATGATATTATCCATTAAATTTATTGAAATGGAACTGTATAGAACAATCTAGAATGATATAAATAAATATATTGGAAGCGCACACATGCCGTGCATTACATTACAAACTTTCCTTGGTGTAAGCTACGATAGATTTACTTCTATTCCTACATTTTACAATATGATATCTCTCACAAACTTCTAAACACAACTCACACACACACTCGTTCTTTTGGTTCATGAAATACTTTGTTTAAGCACACTTTATGGTGAAACCCATGGATCGCCAGTCTCGTCTTCGTGTGGCGTTGTTCATGGTTGGCTACCATCCATGTCCTGTCCTGCATAGCAGATGTTGCATAGAAGTCCTCCGGTGTGTTCCTTTTTCTCTCATACAGATCCTGTAAAAGCTGCCTGAAGCTGGAACCAGCTGGTAGTATCAGATCATATCTTAAATCTTTATTAGCCTGGTAAGCTCGTACATTAGCCTCGATCTTGAATTTTGTGGAACTCCTAAAATTCTTTTCAGATATATAGCCTAGAATGATGCATATAAATGAGATGAAGGTAAATGCCATACACGGAATCAGGAAAAGAACAGGGTGCAATAGTTATTTTATCTCTTAGACACCATTCATTCCATTTGACTTTCAGAGGTCATGTGCAACGAGGCTTAAAACATTAATCTCAAACAAAAATTCACAAGGGTTTCAGAGTGTATTGCAGATCTTTATTTTTGCCAAAGAGTGGGTTTACAGCATAATATTGTATTCTCTGTACTAAAATTGAAACTATTAATATTGTTTATAATAAAGTTATGAGAGATTTTTGCACCACTGATAGAATCCATTATTTTTCCTGTCTTATATAAGATGGCGATAAATAAATACCTAGGGAACTCAACCGGTTTATCTGTAAATAGGGTTCAATTCTACACACTTAGCAAAAAACTTAAATAAATAATCATAGAATATGACAAGAAATGTACAAATTAAGCAGGTCAGACTATAATTACATGTTTTATATTACACTACAAAAACTACATTATTATATTACTTTTCTTAATACGCTGCCAAACATTAATCCTAAAAAAGTAAGTACGAAATATAAAACACCAATACTAATCAGTTTCATGTCCATTCGTCAGTGATTCATGGACTTACTGGAACATGATAAAACGAAACAGAAAAGTAAGATCAGATTAGATTTTATTAGTTCCATTAGTTTTCTACTGAGGAAATAGGACAAGTCAAATATATATTACTTAAAAATGTATGAATGAGATGTAAATAAATACTCTAGATGTTTAAGACTATACATAAATAGTTATATGAAGAATTTAAAGTGTACATATTTGAAATCACATAAATAGGTTCGGGGAGAATATACGAAATACTAAATACGTAAATGAGTAATAAGTTAGGATTACAGAACATTACACAATTAAAAAATCGTAAAAATAAAGTAAGGAATAAAAAATAATTGTAAGCTGAACTTCCCTTCACTAATAGCACTAAAAAGTTTTACAAAAATAACACTGCACTGCACAAATAACACTCCAATTTGCATATCATCTTCTTGTACTGATGAGCCTTCAAAGTGTTGTCACCTCCGGAAGAATTAATCTGGCAGCTCTTCTCAGTGGCTGGAATCTCGTGCGGACGGCATGAAATGAACAATTGTATCAGTTGAACAGACAGACAGGATTAACTGTGTAGCGAACTAGGACCATACAATTAACATTTTTTTTATATATAAAGTTGACAGTAAAGATGATCGTGTCCTTTTTTGTGTGATAATTTTAATTAATCTATTATTTCCAACATTATTAGAAATTTGGTTAAATACTGCATCAGCTAAAAGACGGTTTTATGTATGATTCCTCAAAAAATTTCAAGTCGAAATTACATAAAGTTTTCAAATCATTGGTTTGTAGGTTGAATAGTAATCCTGTGTTTTCGTTGCTGCCGTCAATTTTTTGGAGGTTTCGGAAACTAATAGAGAAACCTAAGGTGTACAACATAATAGCATGCAAGTGCACAGAAAGCTCAAATAGGAAGTGAGAGTCAAAATGAATTCAAAGAGTATTCATTTTTTTCTAAAGGGATACTACATAATCGATTCGAGCATAACTATTTCTTTATCAATTTTTATGTTCAAAAACCATTCAGAACTAGGCCTAGCGTGAACTGGAAATTAAACTACACGAATGAATTGATAATTCTGGAAAATAACGTATCTTTCATAAATGCGAAACTCTGACAATCGAGTTCAATTCATGCAGTTAAAACCCAGTAGTTCCTTTTTTTCCACCAAACTGGATGAAGATATCCGAGACGACTAGGCATTCCATGATTCGATATAAAATTAAAATCTTTAACTAAACTCTCCCTAACTCTCCCAACGCCTAGCCGTGACATACCAATGTGATCAAAAAGTAAGGTGAAATTGTCATTTAAAACTCCCGGGTATTAGGAAGACAGGTAATTTTTTACCTAGGTTGGTAGGACTGTCTGTTTGTTAAAAGGTTTAATTATCTCCGAGTTACACGTGTTTTTGAAAACAACCAAAAGTGAATTTTTCGATTTTTGCAATGGGTGATTTTGTTGAGCAAAGAACTTGCATCAAATTTTGTTTGCGGGACGAATATTCTTGTGCGGACACGTTGAAATTGTTGCGGAAGGCCTTTGGTGATCAAACTATGGCACAGAAAAACGTTTATAAGTGGTACAACGAGTTCAAAGATGACTCAGAATGCGTTGAAAACGAACCGCGCTCTGGACGACCATCAACGTCTACCAACGAGGGCCATGTCCAAAAAATCAAAGATTTGGTGCTTGAAAATCGTCGATGGACAATTAGAGTTCTCGCTGATAGTGTTGGAATATCATTTGGCTCAGCCCAAATCATTTTGAAGAAAGTTTTGTGTCTCAAACGCGTCAAGTCTCGATTGGTGCCAAAAGCGTCGCGTTGATGTGTGTGAAACTTTTCTGTCTGACTATCAGGACCACTTGAAATGCATCATTACTGGAGACGAGACTTTGATTTACGCATACAACCCTGAAACCACCGACCAATCCAGCGAATATCGTGAAAAAGGTGAAGCAAGACCGAAAATCAAGGTCAGTTTTCTTTGATTATCGTGGTGTGGTGCACTATGAATTCCTTCCGCTGGGCCAAGCTGTCAAAAAAGAATATTATTTGAGCGTTATGCGTCGTTTTCGTGAAGCTATTCGTCTGAAACTGCCGGAATATTGGTTACTTCATCACGATATTGCACCATGTCATACTGCATTGGTTCTTCGCAACATTTTTTTGCCAAAAACGTCAATGCGGGGACGCCGTTTTGACAAGATTGAGGAGATAAAAACCGAATTGAAGAAGGTCTTGAAGGCTATACCGGAAAAAGACTATTCCGACTGTTTCGAGGACTGGAAAAAAAGTTGGAAAAAGTGAGTTTTATCGGACGGGAATTGCTTTGAAGGGGATGAAATTGATTTGGAAGAATAAATAAAGAATTTATATTTTATAAATAAATTCACCTTACTTTTTGTTCACAGTGGTATATTATTGTAAAACCTTCGACGATCTTCTAACTCTTCTTTTAGATTTAGATTTTATAATTCATTCCATTAGTCCTCGGTCGAGTAAATAGGATACGTCAAATATAAGATGAAATACATATTACAATGAAATAATAAATTATTACAATTACAGAGTTTAAAAAAACAAACATTGTATTTTACAAAAAAAACAATTAAAAAATTTAAAACAAATTTATAGATATTAATATAACAGTAATTAGTAATTAAAGAAATGATACGTATATTAATCTTCCACTTTCACTCCATGGTGTTTCCAGCAGCAAATCTTACTTAGATTCCCGTCGAACATGAAAATTAAAATAAGTCGGTAGTTAAATACTACAAGATTAAAATCGTAAAATAATAGCATATTTTGATAGGAACCAGCAAACTATTTTATTATTAAAGAGGATCGTATCTGTCTGTCCTACCTACGAAATGTTTCAGCGACTAATATGCTCCATTAATTAAAAAATATTTACAACTCTTTATACATAAATTTTGTACAGTTAAAGTTTTTATTTCGTCCGGAAGACTATATGGTATAGATGTTCGATTCAAAATGGTTTAGGCGATGTTTTTCAATGTGTAGTTGAGAGCTATTTCTGGTGTTGTATAAATGATTTGTTCCGTTTATGGGACATAAATTGTAGTTTTTGCAGGAAAACGTTAAAATTTATAGAACAAGGAAATGTTAAAATCCCAAGATTTAGAAATAAATGCTTGCAACTGGCATTTCGATGTGGTTCGTACGGCCCTCTTTTGAAGTTTAAAATTTTGAAGACATGATAGAATGAAAATATGCATGATATACCATTTTAAATGTAGATATATCGCTTTCGCGAGTTAACACTCTTAATGTGAAAAAAAAAATTCTAAGTTTGCCCGAGAGTTTATTTATGTGGTGATTCCATTTCAATTTTTTGTCAATCAACAGGCCAAGAAGGGTTCATGCAATAACAAGTTAATGAACTTTTCAGTTAAACTAGTAGCAGTAATCAAAGCTATTTTAACTGCGTAATTAGTATATAAATCTAATCATTTCGTAGAATCTCTCATTACACAACTTTCCCAAACCAATATGTACTTATTTTACGTACATGTCTCTTTTTCCTTTAGGTGATTTACGAATGTTGAAGGGAAAAATTATGTTTATACATTTTTTAAATCCCGGTAATCGTTTGATAAATATTGAAAAGAGGAATATTTTTCAGTATATGAAAATTGTAAGATATATTTCGCGACCATTAACAGAAACTTTTTGTAGTTAAAAATCATTAGTAATTTTAATTTGATAGTACAACAAAATTTCTGTACCTATTTGTACCGTAATCAGACTGTGTCTGACTGAAATATTTGTCGATGTTACACATATATAACGATTTTAATTTGTTCTCTTCCTTTGCATCCATACATTTGAAATGAGGAATAACTTTCTGTGTGCATAGAAAATCCATATTGCAGTATTATTTTACTTTTGGAAAATTTAATTTATGGATTTAAAAAGTCAAGAGTCGAAACTCGAACGTTTTTTGGGAGGGTCCTGTCATCGAACTTTATAATCTACTTATTCGTTTCGAACCATAAGGCAAAGTAAAGACTTTATCTTGTAATTAATTATACAGAAAAATTTCAGAAGTGTTCTACCATTATTAAAATATATCAATAAACAGACGGACGTAAATATATATATATATATATATATATATATATTCAAATAATTACTTGCTGTGCTAAATGGTCGAGTTTGCATCAAAACAATATATATATATATATATATATATATATATATATATATATATATATATATATATATATATATTGTAATAAACAACCGGGCGTCCAAAATAAAAAAAAATTATATTTTAACAAACAAACAAATTTTATTCATCAGAATTTAGCAATTATACAATTTAAAATTATAAATTGCATCTCTTTCTCTCATGGGTCTTTACTGGGTTTGATAACGGACAGAACACTAAAATAATCAAAGAGCCCAACATTTATCTTTAAATTAAACAGAAATATTTAATCGTCTAGACATCGACAAAACTTAGTAACGAACTTAATCTACCAGATTGATTCTAAATTTAAAAGAGTTTATTTTATTAACACAAAAGAACAATATCTGACTGTATCTTTTAATTCCGTTTACACATATTAATACCATGAATTTTCAACTTACGATTACTCAGGAACATTTGGCTCGTTCATTACACACACACTTTATAGACTGGACGTTTAAACGCTGACTCTAACACATATTATTGGTTCGACGATAGCTGATTCTCCATACTCGGTGAAGGACATCCCACTTGCTCGTGGTGAAACTACTCGACGCTGGATGCAGTGTCCTGGTCTCCTACCATAGAAGACAGTGGTCAAATTTTGATATTACAACAGATTGAACTTCTGCATACAAAAATGTTTATCGTTGAATAATTTTGCTATTTCTCTCGCAGGCTGCAAAATTTCTCCATACTCGGTGCTCGCCGTACGCCTCCACAACTCTCACTCCCCTCTCGACTCCAAGACTCAACACCACCTCCTAGCTGCAAAACTCAACTCACTTCCACAAATCTTATCTACTCTTTATATATCACCGTCCCTTCTCTTTTCCTTTGTTCCAAAAACTACGTCGCAACTGCCCGTTGACAGTTTCCTCCTGAAATTTACGTTATGCAACTGCAGTTCCTTAGCAAATTGCTAGCTCCTCTGTCATGTTACATCGAGACAGGACCCGTAATTACTTAGCACTTGTATTCTCACCCCCGCACTCACACGTAAGCGTTTCTAAATTCTTCAGACCGCCCAAACTGCCCCTCGATCCCATGAAACTAAATAAACACATTACAGAATGTATTTTCCACTGTCCAGGCCATTATCCGAAACAATGCCTTTCCTTCAAGGCATTACAATATATATACATATATATATATATATATATATATATATATATATATATATTGTAATGCATTAAGGGGATGCATTGTAATGTAATGCATAATATAATGCATTGGTTTAAAAACAGCGCACATGTCGTAAAGAGAATGCGAAGGAAAAGTAATTCGGGTCCTGTCACGAGGTGACAAGACGGAGCGGTAAGACATTTATCTAGGATGAGTGCTGGTGGGCGGCAGAGAGGAAGCCGTAATTTGTAGGGACGGTGTGACAGTGCGGCAATTAAGTCTAAAGAGTATTTACGGGTCCAGTAACTTATTGATTTGGGGATCTGTGGCGAATCCATAACGCAGAACGTGGGCGAGCAGATGGTCCCAAAGTGGTTATGTTAGAGCAGGCTATTGTCTCTGATGAATGACCTGACAAGTGGCGTATTTGCTTGGGACTTGCAAGAAAGGGTCTGGTGCGAGTCGAGTGAGGCCGACGAGTCCTGAGTAATCGCGGGGGCGAAAGGACTACAGCTGCAAGCAAGTAAAATCTCTGAGTAATGGAGAGATGTCAAGTGGCGCAATTACTTGGGATGATGAGGGTCCAAAGTAATTGCGGGTCCAGGCACTTGTTGACTTAGGATCTGGAGAAATTAGTATCGCGCACTTGTGAGGGGAGAGGTCCAAAGACAAATTGGACCTGTCGCGATTGTAGGGTTTCGGACAAAAGAGAGCAGCCGGCGAAAGGACTCCAACGGCAAGGACGTAAATTTCGGTAATGGGATTCTGTCACCGCGCCGTTGCGACGGAATTTTGCATCAAGAGAAAAACAAGGAGGCTAGTGGTATATATAGGGTGAAATAACCTATTGTGAGACAGTTAGCGTGGGAGAGAGACGAGAAGCAGTCAGAGCAGTCAGAATGGAGCCAGCGTGCTGAATGCATCGTGGTTGGAGTTTGAGACAGAGACAGTTAGCGTGGGAGAGGAACGAGAAATAGTCAGTCAGAGTAGGAGAGGGGTTCTGTGAACATCGACAGTCAGCGTGGGAGAGGAACCAGAGACAGTTAACGTGGGAGAGGAACGAGAAGCAGTCAGGGCAGTCAGAGTGGAGCCAGCGTGCTGAATGCATCGTGGTTGGAGTTTGAGACAGAAATATTCAGCATCAGTCAGCAAAACTATAACAACTATAAACATTTTTAACATACAGAAGCTCTATCTGTATGAGTATGAGAATTTGACCTGTCTTCCATGGTAGGCGACCTGGATTCAGCAACCGACGTCAAGTAGTGTCACGACGAGCACCCGGGATATTTCACTGGATATGGAGAACCAGATATCGGCGAACCAGTGATATTGTGTTAGAGTCAGTGAGTGAATGTCCAAGCTATAAAGTGCGTGTCTAAAGAACGAGTCGAAGTAAACCTGAGAAACCGTGAGTTGGAATGTAAACGTTATTAAAGGATAACAGTCAGATGTCGTTCTCTTCTTTTGATAATAAAGTTAGAAGCAATCTATAGGTTAAGTTCATTAATAAATTTAGTAGATACTTTTGTTTAATTTAAAACATAACTGTTGGGTCTTTTTAATAGTATGATTCTGTCTGTTGTCAGACCCAGTAGAGACGCATGAAAGCAAGAGTTCTTATTATAATAGTAAAATATTAAATTCAATTGTAATTTATGATGAAGTTTAATAAATTTGTTTGTTAAAATCAAAGCATATATTTTTTATTTATACCTTATGTGGTTATTACAATATATATATATATATTCAGGTTTTAAAATTTTACTGAATACTATGGCTTTCGACAAATTGTATTTAATTTCAATGAATAGCCTGATTTATTCAAAAACGTATTTTAGTATTTGAGAAAAAGAAGTGTCTTGCAGAATTTTTTTTTAAGCACAAGCCGGAATGTCGTATATCCATAATCCCTAATTTGACTTTTGTGTTATTTTAGTGTAATGCACTTCAGCCCCTATCCCTACATGTGCTCACTTCTCATACCGAAAGGGTTTGAACTCATTGACCCCGAAAAAGTTTCTTTCATAAACCATATCGTCCGTTTCAACATTTTACAAAATTTCCACCCACATCCCATTCTACTTTGGGTTAAACAAAAAGTTGAATGTCATAATTAAATTCAGAGATATCGATACTACCGGATTTGATTCCAAACGTATTAGCGTTATTTTCATGTAACGGCCCACCAAACTCCATTCCTAAATTTGCTTCCCATGCCGACTGAGATTGTGAAATTATACACAAAAAGCATCTAGAGAAATATAATTAACTTGATTGACCCCGAAAAATATTATTATTACGGTAATATCGGCCGATTAACATGTTTTAAAAATACCACCCACGCTTGGGGGTGTTAAATAGTAAATTGAATGTAATAATTAAACTCAATGGCATACAAAACCTTGGGTTCAACTCTAATCTCGATTGTTTTGCATAATTTTAAGTAATGCCACAATCTCGGTTGCTTTTGCGTTATTTTGGTGTAATACACCAGGATGCTTCCCTCCCAAACCCGAAAGGGGTTGAAATTATACACGGAGAACATGTAGAGAGATATATGGCTCATTGATCGCTAAATATATTTATTCGACGCAAAAATCTGCCATTTTAAATGTTTGCAAATTTTTACCCCAACCCAACACCATCCACCTCCGCCCACCCTCTCCCACCGCCGCCTACACACGCGCGTTGTCATAAATAAACTCAGCGACTTCTATATCAATGGATTTGATTCCAATCTCGGTCGTAGCGGCATTATTTTGCTGTAACGCACTACCAAACATCACCCCTAAGCGTGATCGCCTCCTAAGCCCGAAAGCTGTTGAAATTATATACAAACAACATAAATATTCTGAATTGTGACTGCGCAAACATCGGTCGGTTAACATGAGCGAATAATTTCCACCCCCGTTCAACCTCCGCCAATGGAGTTAATCGCCAAGTTAAATGTCATAATTAAAATAGGTGACATCCATAACCCCTGATTCGACTCCAAACTCGAATTTGTTTGCGTTATTTTTATGTAATACCACATCACCCCCAACCCTTAAGAGTGCATCACTCCCAAGCCTGAAATTATACATATCAAATTATGATATTTGATGACTTCATTTGATCCAGAATTATATTGATTCGACGCAAAAACCGGCCGGTTAGCATGATCAAAGTTTGACCACATTGACACAGTTAAACTCAGTGACATCCGTAACCCCGATTTGCGCGAATATAAGCTGTTATATCTATAATTTTTTGAAACGCCCCTCCACACCTTGAGGTCCCACGCTACCCATGACGGAAGTGGTTGAAATCATACACAAACAACATCAATAGAATTACAATCAATATAAAACTTCATGAAAAATATTTATTCAACGCAAATATCTATCGTGTTTGGATGTTCCTAATATATACCACAGTTGAATGTTATAATTAAACTCAGTAACATACATAATCTTGGATTTGACTCCAATCTCAGATTAATTCGCGTAGTTTTCCTGTAAATAATCTCCTCCCTAAGGGTGCTCCTTTACTAAGTTTTAAGAGCTTGAAATTATACTCAGATAACATTTATAGAAACATTATCAATCTCTTTGACCCCTAAAATATTTATCCGACTCAAATATCGGCATTTCCAAGTTTGAATATTTCCACCCCCGTTCACTCCCGTTCACTCCCGTCCACCTCCACGCCTAAGCGTGTTCCCGTATTATGCCGATAAAGGTTAAAATTTTACACACACCACATCGGTAGAAATACTACCCTTGAAAATATTTATATAATAACCTGCCGTGATTGCATGTTTCAAAATTTCCACCCCTAATCACCCCCGCTCCTGGGGGTTAAACGACCAATTAATGACGTAATGCTCTGGGGATTGCAACCTGGATAGTTCTTCATCGGTACACAAAGTTTCGATGAAGCCAAAAACAGACAAAAGCAGTGACAACTACTTTTGGAACGTTTCTGGAAGCATTGTTCCTTTCTTCAGGTGCAGAATAAAACCCTGAAACGACAAAAATCTTTATTTGGCTCAAAACCTTTTAAGTTTTGTCAACTGACCGGTGCAGTTGTGTCCCACTCGGCTCTTCTTCGCACCTGAGAAAAGAAACAAGGATCCCAGAAACGCCGTTGTGTGGTAAATATATTATCACATATTTATGTCTGTATTGGCTATCTTTGTTATTCAATATGTTTCTGTTTAAGTTAATATAAATCAGTTCAGCTATTCTAAGTTTTTCTTTAGGGATAATATTATGTTAAATTTTTGTAGATAGGGACAGTTCTTAAATTAGTAGATATGGATAGGGCGAAAATTAGAATATAGGGACTGGTCTGAAATTAGTAGATGGGACTTTTCAAATCCCATTCTACGTTATTAAAGGGGAGCTGCCACCACGTAGACTACCCTTTCGTAACGTGTTACGCTCAGGATAAAAAGACGTATCGACTGGATCACACAGTTTCAGTCTCATTATGTCTTCCGCAGTTATTAACTGCTGAAAAAATAAATTTGTACTATTTTCTTATAATTTGTGAAAGTAAATAAGGTAATTCTGATTTTATGCTCACCTGAATGACACGTAAAATAACTACCGTATACTTTTTAATCGTCCAAAATTGAAGTTTCGTAAGAGAGTATAATGTTAATTTCATACATATCGTGAAATATAACATTTGCTTCGAATGATGACTTGGAATCTTTAACATAGAAGAGAAAAACTACAGGGACGTTAATCTGTAAATGTTATTTAAATTGTTTATTATGTCTCCGAATATTATGAAAAGCTAATTGAATTACATACATAAAAGACAATCCCAAAGTGTAGCATGTTAGTTTTTAATGCCATTATTGAATGTGAATATTTCGCTGTGATTTTTAATCTGCCGATGAACATTCCGCTTGCTACCTGGCCAAAGCCAATGCTGTTTGCTCGAAGGAAAACTTTATAACGATCAGTGTGTATTTGAACAAGTCCATTTCGGCTAATATCAACAGTTCGTGTATATTGTCTCATTAAATTGGGTAATTATTTATCTGAATCTCTCGTTTGCGTACGATGAGTCCAGTTAAATCGTTAATTTGAGAGGAGGAGTAATGAAATTGTATATTCCAATTAATGTCAAATTTGCGATGGTAAAACAATGTAATTGGTGTACTTAACAGAACTAATAGCAATCTATAGATGTATTGATCTAATAGATCAATTTTTTAGTGATTTTTGTGTAAAGTACTTCGCTTAGGTGAACACATTTTTGTATTTTCACTTCCGTTTCATAAATGCGTGGATTCGTCTACACTGAACTTATAAAGTACCAAGTTTGGTAATGGTATGTATAGCTATGAAAAGGATATACGTAATGATCCGTTACTGTTATATATAAGAGAAAAAACATTTTGTAGACTAGAGTAAATTATCGAAAATTTTTGGAAGGAGATTGAAACAAATTTGACCTGCGGATCAAAAGAAGCTGGGTAAGATTTATACTTGGGCTATTGGAAACAAAACGTAATAAATTGTAACGAAAACAAGAAAATTACTTGAAAAGTTAGTTAAACCCTTTTACAATATAAACAGGGAATTAATGCTCTAAGATAACAGCTTCAAACAACCGGGGATATATTTAAGCAATGATTGGTTCCGGAAACTCGAGCCAAGTATGTAACGAAGAAGTTACACGGCATTACAGAAAGTCAGGCAAAGAACTCACGAATTAGTAATTAGTAAGTCCTATTTCCTAATCACGGTAAAGAGAAATTATCTGAATTAGGACGGAAAACATTTTACGTAAGGAGTTAACTAGCAGTACTGTTCAAAGTGTACTTAGGGTTATAAACCACCGGGATGAATTTAGAAATAGGTCAGAGAAATTAAATTGGTAACAAAATTATACGTAGAAGAGATGGACAGATGTTGGGAAGTATGCATGTCTGTGCAAAACTACTGCAGAGTGTACTAGTTGCCCGCACGATTCTTTAAGACGTTTGCTATTACAGGTCCAATGTTTCAACATCGTCAGTGAAGGAATACAGCAAGTGAAATCTTCTAAGCAATAACGCAGTATGTTTGCATGCATGTTCCTTATAAAAATCTACACCCGTGGAGAAAAATTTCACCAAATTTCGTACACGTGTTCTTTGCGACCAGGAAACAAATACTTTTGGGGTAAGATACATCTATCACCCCCAGGAACGGGGATGGAAATATTCAAACATGCTAAACCGACCTATATTTAAGTCGGATAAATATTTTTAGAGGTTAAAGAGATTGATATTGTTTCTACAATTGTTTTTTGTGTATAATTTCAACCCCTTTCGACATGGGAGGGGAGCATGCTTAGGGGTGGGGGTGTATGGGCGTTAAAAGAAAATAACAGGAATAAAACCAAGGTTGAGTCAATTCCATGGTTTTGGACGTCGCTAAGTTTAATTATGACCTTCAACTTGCCATTTAACCCCCTGGGGTGGCGGTGGACGGCGGAGGAAATTATGTTACATGCGATATGTGTGTTGAATAAATATTTTACAGGGTTAATTAGATTGATAGTATTTCTACCAATGTTGTTTATGTATAATTTCCACCCCTTTTGGCATGGGAGGCCAGCACATTTAGGGAGTATAATCGGGGGTTATACGACAACCCGCACTACGCCGAAACCCAACGAGTTATTATAATAAATTAAGCTTAGTTACAGTGTTTACAACCATCCCTTCATGCTTTGTATTCGTCACATTATCTCTAAAATGCGCAACTATACATTGTGCAGGGAGTTCGAAAAGTTTCTGTGCAGTTACATTATATGTTGGAAATGACGTCCACGGGCTATATAAGATTTACCTCACTTAAATTTATTAGATAACACTTTCCCGGATCTGATTGTGATGTGATTTGCTTTTCATGTCACTTTATTTCCATCCTCCAGCGTACTTCTAAATCCGTAGTCCATAGTATTAGTGCCTCACAACTTTCCAAGCACCCTATATTATTATTCTACCATTATTATTTCAATTTCTTGTTTATTCAATAATGCTTTTAACTGCTACTGAGATGTATTCGAAGTAAATTAAAATATTCACGTTCAAATTCCTTCCCTTGCTCTTGGATTTTATTTGACCCATAATTATATTCCCGGCGTAAAAGGGGGTAGAAGGATTTCAAAATACAAAATATGTGATAACAACTTATCTTGGCGCCAAATAAATAGTTTACGGCGTTGCTCAGATTCATAATGTCACCCTCGATGCTTTTAGTGTTGAATTTCAAACCCTGAGGCGAAATTCTTTGACAAATATATGACTAATTATATTTTTCTTCCCTTTTACCTATACCCATAGGAGTGCTAGAGCTATCATAAATCCGACGGTTTATTACTGAATCTTAAGTGATACGTGTACCAAGTTTGGTTGAATTTGTTCCTAGCATTAATGAATAACTTTAATTACAAACTGTAATACAATATCAATTTTACGCTTTAATTCGTAAAAACTAATTTTTCGGAAAAATGACCTGTTGGAAAACGTCCATCGCGAAAAGTACTGTCATAGAAAAGTCAATCGGGATTATGTCCTGTCGGGAAAACGGCAATCGGGATAATGATCTGTCGGGCAACCTTAAATTGGGATATTGTTGTCGGGAAAACATGCATCGGGCAAGTGTGTGTCGGACAAACGATCGGATACACCTCACGAGCTTGTATTCATTTTTAAAAATTATCGAAAAATACGGGCCTTTTAAAAAAAGAAATTGTTAACATGTGAGTGGCTGAATATTAAATTATTTTATTATTATACTATTTATTTAGCAATCAGAATAGTACATAATTCTATAAGCTAACCGACTGGCGGCTGAATAATGTACTAGTAGCGAGAGAGAGACATGATCAGGAGATATCCAATTATATTGCCTTTTATGTACGTTTATATGTATATGCAGATCATATTACTGAATAGTACTTATTTTTCTATAAAATATTGGAAACTTTTTTTGTAGATTAGTTTTGCTCAATTTGCCTGAAAAATAAGGTCTTTCGCATCGCTCGAATACAGAAAACAAACAATGCCTCTATCTAATAGGTAATCCAATCTTCAGTCTAGATATTGAAACATGAACGAGTGATCATTAAAGTTTGTTTTGTTAAAATTTACTCCGCTGTTACAACCTCGCCTCCCTCCCTTTCTCTTTCTGGAGCGTTAGCCGTTTTCTTCACCCTTCCTCTTTGATCCCCTCTCGCTTAACAAACTCCTTCCTCATGCCTCATCCTTCCAATTCTCTCACCTTCTAAGTCTCATCAAGGAAACTTTTTACTTAATGCAGAATCTTCCTTTTAATTAAGGCCGTCTGCAGGCGCCACCATAGTGGACGCAGTCAATCGACGGAGGAGCTGCAATTTTCTTCCGCCCATATCCCTCGGGGAGACTAAGGTGAATTCCCACGTACCTCATGAAGAAAGGACACAAGATGCAAGCATGTAAGACATTGCCCCAAATTTTACATGAATTTCTTTAATCCTCGCTATATTTCGTAAATTATAAATTGAAAATAAGACTCGCAAAAGAATCATTTAAGTATTAAGTTAAACCAGAAATTATATTGTATATAAAATTGTAAATATTAGATATGAGATTTTTATTCTAACAAACCTTTAAGTAATTGTAAATATGTCTCAGTTCAATAAAAATTACTATTTGCTTTTATCTAAGAAATGCTTTTATAAAATAAAATAAATACTTAATTACATAAAGAAAATATTGTAAATTCACAAAAAGAATTCATATTTAACCTTCAAAATGTAAATCGGCTATTTATCTATAGAAACCATATTACAGTTTTCGTTATTAAAAATTTAGTTCTTCAAACGAGGTAAAAATGATTTTTCCAAATAAACTAAATATATTTGAACATTTTTAAAAAACTGTATAAAAAACAGGCTGACAATATTATGAAAATTAAATAAGCACCCGATTAATTTATCATAGCTCTTTGGACGGAACAGAAATCTCCCGCTTATATCGACAGATATATGTAAAGATACAAAATATATTTATTTCTCTGTTTTAAAGAGCTTAAATACTAAAATGTGTTATTATCTTCGTCGTTCAAGATGAACGAACCTTAAAAGACATGGAAAAAATGTAGGTGACTTAGTTTTCAAATTCATCTACATACTCACGATTACTGTATTTGTAAAATTTAAATTATTTCATGAAATAAAAAAATTCTTGTTATGATTTATGTTAAAGACATGTACGCTTAAATGCTATTCGATAAAATTTATTGCCTAAACAAAGGATAGAAAACCATACCATATATAAATATATAACATTATTCTCCTTCTTTTTGGCAGATGATCTTCGAAGTTCTGAAGTTAATTCGTAGCCCACGTATTAAATATCTTCAAATTCCTCACTGTAGATCCAAACGTGCCATGGGCAACCTAACCGAAAATTAGGCTTCAATTATCATCCCTCTGTCCAACAGTAAACTTTATGATGCTAAATGAAATATTTCTGGTTGTCGTTATTCGCTAATAACAATTTATCCGTAATTAAAATTAATTACAAACATGAGTAGTATGTGAAACAAGCCAGTTTTATTATCGTGAGATAATGAATCGGTCTTTGGAACGATGTGTACGTTTTAACAGTTTCACAGACACGATTAATTATGTCTCCAAAACCCCGATGGCAAATCAGCAGATAAGTGTAGTGCCAAATAAAAAATTGATATTCAATTTATATAATATAATTGTATTTTTAGGGTATTTCAGGAAAACTGAGTATAGAATAATATTACAAATATAACTTAAATGTTAAAATTGCACATCTTAAAGATCAAATCGCATAATATGTTGATTGGTAAATAAAATATTTTGTCTTTTAAATTACATTGGTATCCAAAACTACGTGTATGATACATTCTCCCCTCAGTTTTCCAAAATACGTGTTCATCTTAATTTAATAATGAAGATTATTTATCCCTTCCTCATTAAATATTCAAATTGATCTTGTAAAGAAATTAAATTAAAAACAATGTATCTCCTATCACTAAAATTCTAAATTCGTATTCTTACGAGCTATGAAAAATTCGTGAATTAATCAATTATTGATCTATAAAAATTAAATCACAAGATTATTTATATCTAACTAAATTTCTTCATAGACATATTTATTATTTTCTTAAAATGTAATTATAAAGAGATCTTCATGATACTTTTTATTTGCTTCCAACGATTCGCAATGCACGCGCATTTGCGTTTGACAGTTTATTGAACACGTTCGCAAAATAAAAAAGTTACGCCTTTACTGTCCTATACAGACAAATCGCCAGGGAAGCAGACCAGAGCATATTTCTTTGATAACGTTATACATCTTGTCTCCGAGAAATGGCAAGCCAATATAACCTTCAAAATACATCTCGTACACCGCCAATGCGTATTTTGGCGCTCCATATTTATGTGTACGCTAAAAAAGGTAGCACCCTTTAGTTTCACCTCTCCTTTCAAAGGTTATTATCCCTAGAAAAAAGTTTTATTACAGCTTTAAATTACTCTACCGTATAAGAAAATGATGCAAATTCCGCAATTTATAAATGTGCGAATTTATCGTTGTGTAAAGATACATTAATATGTATCTTTGAGCTGAAGGTGTCCAATAAAGACATTTTTCATTTGGCGTAACATATCTTACTTAACTTTATAGCAATAAAAATGCGGCTACATTAAAGTCTTATGAAGTAAAACGTATGAGCGGCTAATAACGAAAATATTTAGAACAGTAATGAAATCAAAATAAATATGAAAAGTAAAGAAAACAGGCTCATACTTATAATTTGAACTATTACAATCTAAATGCGTAATAGCTATAGTTGTAAGAAATAACTGGTGTTATATTTAATTGAGATGCGTTAAAAATAAAAAACGGAATATTTAATTCAAGATAAAGCGATAAGTTTATTAGTAAAAAACTAAATTGACTCATTTTATTGTAGAAATTGTACGAAAAATTATTGCCTGTAAAATAATAATAAAATCAAAGCTATGAACTACTCGCAAAGGTCTCAATGTGAGCGCCGATTAGGTCCACTTTAACAAATCTTTAAAATAAAATAATATGCTCCTGACGTATGACTTTGTTTACTGTTTGGTAAAACGACAAAATGCCCATCGGGTTGAACTGGGTGCTGAAGCCACAGCAGCACGTAGTCGATGGAAGACGGTTGATTCCTCGGCAACGTGACTCAAGCTGCAACTTATTCCTGTTCGTGTCAAATCCGCCAGAAAATCACACTTTATTTGACTGAAACCGCAGCAAGATATTTTTCTGTACTCTACTATGCCGATCTGTCTTTTTTCCATATTTCTGAGCCACCACACAAGAACTGTCCAAATCTTCTCTCGTTTCGACCCAATAGTTCAGGGCCAAACACCTTAAGAACAGAGTAATGTTTTCGTGTGTACACCACACGTGAACTACCTCTCAGCATTAAGAAAAATTAAACAAAAATGTATTTTCACTTGCATACACGGTGTCTCCAAAAAGGTCAATAACAAGCGTAGTTAACTCTCCTTTTGTAGCTGCTGTCACATTCCCTTGTTTGACACAGGGCTTACTTGGGCAAGTTGTAAAAAAAAAGGCATATTCCCGTTGTAGAGGCAGCAATAAATGTTTGCCGTCACTGACCGTTTCGTCCATATTGTCAACACTCGTCTTCAAAAAGCATCCTTTGAACCTCTGCTTCACACATCTCGAAAGAATTCGTTGTTGGGCTTGCCAAGAAGTCATCCACCGTTTACACAATATTTCATTATATATCGTGAGTATTTATTAATGCGTTACATGTAAATAATTCATGTTTGTAAATTTATTTTCCCATATCATCACCTAGTTTTGTCAATCAGGCCTCTATTTATCACAAATTTTAACACCGATTTTAAATAATCAAAAATTGTGACAGGATTTTAATGAAATTAAATATGCTTTCAAAAATTGAGAAAATTTAATATGAGTTAATTTTATTGACTCCACAAAATAATCTTTTATTATTTAAAGACCTTTTTTTAGATAAGGTGTTAACTCACTCTTTTATAATCCATTACCTTTCTGGTTTTTTGTTCATAAAAATGACTATGTCGGATTTTGTTTGTAACTGAAAAAGTATAATGTACATTTTATCTCTGACAAAAAGCTCATTAGAAGTATTAACCGTTTTCGTTTTCATTTCGTTAATGAGTTAGTATTAACACTTCATGAATGATTACATTTTGTATATTATACTTTATTGAATGTCCCCATTACACTTCCATGGCGCATAATGCAGGATAAACATATTTTTTATATAGTAAGGTTTCTATTTTTGTTCTTCTGTGTATCTGTTCAGTTAGGTGATTTATTAGTTTTATTATTTGAGTAATCTTCAATACGTTACAAATTTAATAAAGGGATTATAATTTATCAGACAGCATATTTATCTCACGGGTACTTAGTTTGAAGAATGATTGACATGAAATGACATGTATTTAAAAATATATTTTTAAAAATAAACATCTTATCTGATTTCGCTACTTGTCGATGCTGACTGTCTGGGGCTTCAATATCTCCTGGTGTTGTCACAAAGCTGCATTACCAAAGTAATCTTGTAGTTTCCATTTTATCCGTCTTTCGTAACACTCTTAATATACAATGTTACAGACTAAAGTATCAATGTTGAATAAATTAATGAGTTTATACCCGAATAACAGTCCACCAAATATATGAAAAAATATTAATGGTGACGGTGATAACTGTAATGCAGGTAAAACCCTACAGATACCAGATTGAGGTAAGTCAGGCGCACTAAACTTGTCTCACGTCCTTCCTATGAATAGAGAATGGGGAATATACGATCTGAGAACAGTTATTACCTTATGACCAACATTTAGGACCTCGGAGCATGCACCGCTCAAAAAACAAACCCATTCGTTACGCCTTAAGGGAAACTTATTTTAATTCTCTGGTTTAAAACCAGAGAGGCAAAAACAGACACCACTCACAAGAATGAATTCCCCTCCACCTTATTCATCCTCCTTCCTTTTAAATTTTCTAGTGCTTTCTCCTTCCTCAACAATTGTAAACTTTGTAATTACAAATGTTAGTAATCGCTGTCTAAAAAATTGTAATGAACAATTAAATAAAGTTTTTTCTTGTTTAGTAAAATTTGATTACAGTTATTATTGGAAAAATTAATAAATTTTAATGAACAGCTAAATAAAACTCTTCATAAAATGAAAAAAATTACGATTGATTGAAAATAATTAAAAAGAAAGATAGCCCATTATGACAAAAAAGTGATAATATAAATACCACACAACGTTTCTGGAAAACTAAAAAGTTTTGTCAACTGACAAGTGCAGTTGTGTCGCTCTAGGCTCTTCTTCGCACCTGATAAAAGGGTTAAGGATCCCAGAAACTTTGTATGGTATTTATACTATCCCTTCGTTATCTGAATTTGCTATCTTTCTTATTGAAACTCTTCATCATTAAAAAAATTGAATTAACATTATTTATGGAAAATAATGAATGAATCTATTTTAGTTAGTCATCTGGTTTGCGCTGTGTGTTGTTTGTTTGGCTGTTGCCTTTCTTGAATCACCTGACGAAGGCAACAATGATTGCAGAAACATTTTGTAGTATTTTATACCACTTTTTTTTGTCTGTTAGTATACTTTTAAACAGATATTTAATAATTTAATTTAAATTCTATTGGTTACATGTAAAATAAATACATAAAACGAAAGTCTCACACTGAAACTAATTCAATTAAGGCAATTTTAAAAATTGTAATTGAAATTCAATCATATTTAAATTAACTCAGGGCCATTTTTGAGAATATTGGTTAAAACAACAACCACAAAAATTGTTTAGCACTTTATGCGAAAAGGAAACACAAATGCAGTTTTTTCATAAAGAATTATAGAGTACTGATTTTTTCACTTATTCATATTATTTGAAACAAATCTGGAATGTTAACTGATGTTTCATTATGATTATATTCATAACATAAATAAGTATTTTTTTAATTAATGTTCGTATACACTTGTGAATTCTACTTTACCGTTCAACAACGTAAACTACAAATAGATGTATGTGGTCACATGCGCCGTGCAGGTAGTGACAGACTCATGTATATCCGGTCTTGAAAGATTTTCGCAAGTTAGGCTACACAGTCAGAATCTGTAATGAAATTGGCTAGAAATATCGATCTGACAACAGAAGTTAAATATAGTTCAATTGCGGCTTACTTATTCAATAACGTTGTTTTCCTAGACGCTTCCATGATGCATTACTTCAAATCTTGCTCGATTACAATTGAGTAAAATGTAAGAACTGGCCTCCCTCAGTCAAATATATATCCTGTCTCAGCAACGAATACACGACGATTGATTTCATTTATTATGTCAGCTGATTAGTAAATCAGAGAAAATAATTAAAAAGAAAAAAATTACGTCTGATTGAAAATAATGAATAAGAAAGATAGCCAATTCAGACAAAAAAAGGTTTCTGGGATCCTTGTTCCTTTCGTCAGGTGCTAAGAAGAGACCAGAGCGAACAACTGAATTGACTTTCTTTCTTATTCAGAGACAATAATTCCTCACCTCAAACTATTATTTCCATCAAACTCAATACAAATAAATTTTAGGACTTCTGCGTCTATAAATAATTACAATATATTTCTACACGCCTCACTTCACCTCCAGCAGCTAATCGAACAACGCTAATCACAATAACGTACAGCCAGCGCGCAACCAACAGACGTATCAACATTTTACGTCGCAGATACTCAACAATAGTCTTTTTGCTAACAATCCTAAGAATAATGAGTATCCAAGGTGGATACTGAGTTGGCACTGCGTCTTGTCCATCTAATTCATACTGCGTAAATGTATGAAAAGCCAAGTATTTCAAAGTATTCCTTGTTACAATTTGAATAAACACAGTATAATACATTGTTTTAAAACTAATCGTAGTGTATTTGTATTGTGTCAAAACTATGTACTATTACGAATTTAGTAATTAATGTGTGGGTTCACATTTAATACGTTGTTTGTTCTCTTGGGATCAAGTGTCACGATAGACAAAAAAAAGATGAATTAAAAATAAATAATTCAACTCTTAAAATATTGAAATATTTTAATCTAGCGTTAATATTACTGCCAGCGTAATTACAACACGGCTCACATTTTCAAATCAGAGGTTTTATTATTTTATTTTTAATTTACTTTTTAACGCAGAAATAGGCTTTAAAAAATAATCGAGAATGAAAATGTTAAAACAGCAGAGCTTTCCGTTCTCCATTTTATCAATTTAATTTTGTCTCTGTAATACTTTGCATTGCCATGATTTTTGTGAACAGTGACGTTTATATTTCCCTTTTTTATATATTTTTTCTTTGATGGGCAGAGTTGAACTATCGCTTTCAACTTTTATTTGTTCGCGTTCTTTTTAAAGTGTCAGAGTTTTATTATTTTTTTTATTCTTCCCTTTCCTGTTTGCCGCTGTAATCCCTCATAAAATACAAAATAATCCAACTGCTGCTGCAGCGACGCGCGGCCGTGAATAACAAACAGCTGTGCCCATACACTACACCAGTTAGGTGATACATTTTAAATGGATATCAATTAGCGATATTTTATACGGGGAAAGTGTGTCCAAAGTTGACAATCGCTATCCATTACCGTGACGCCGAAACAGGGAGGCCAATCAGACTGCGGTTGCACCGTTGATGTAATAACCCTACATCCCGTCACATGTGTGAAGAAGGAAAGGGCTGGGGTGACGGAATGACATGTTTACGGTGTAGCGTGCACAAGTTTATAAATCCGTTCATTGTCAATTCAACTCGAATTTTGCGGGAAAGGCAGGAATGTGAACAAAGACTATGTGTTGCGGAATTGCACTGATATTTCGCAAAACGGTTTAGTTCGAGCCAGTAATTGATATTGGATTACACGTTACACTATGAAGATGCATTTTTAAACCGAGCACTATATTTATATTCTGTTCGCAACGAGATTTTGAATGTCAACGTCAACTGCTGAGGTTTACAACATATTATGAGATACATATGTCATTTCAAGTAAATAACTGACTATAAAACAACCATTGATAAATTAGTAAACAATGGTTATCTTAGAGTACAGACATAAATTTGCACATATCGAGTTTTTTTCGATACATCCGGTGCACTCCTAAACAAAGACGGTTTATAAACGGAAGAATCCTGCATCCGGCGTCGGGATTGAGAACTTAAGTGTTCGGACACCTTGTTACAGTGACTCGATTTCCGGGAAAAAATTCATGAAAAATAGATTCAGTGATGCCATGTGAAATATGTTTACTGTAAAAGTGAATGAAGCTTATAATGGTAGAGTGCCAAAAAGTGGAAGATAAAGTGTGGACAGCGAGGATAGATAAACTTAATAAAAAAAACAGCAGAGAATGAAACTAGATTCAGTAAAGTTTAGTAGTGAAGTTGAATTAATTTGCTAACGTTTCACGATCAAATATTACAGAATATTTGTAGATACAAATTTAAAACAGAAGCACTCTGTATACTTAGTAAAAGAACAAACAGGAAAGGCTTTTTTATTGTCTTTACTCGTACAGTTTTTCAATTGAAATCTCACTGAACGCAATTATACGTGATGCACTAATTATTTAACGAATAAGTTCGACATGTTTCCAAGAGAAAATTAGACGTATTTAAATATGAGATTAATAATTAACTACAAACATGGTAATAATTTAGCTTTACTGCACGCTTGCTCAAACACATATATATCAAAATAAAGCAAACAAATTAAACGTTTAAACAGAATAAAATTAAAATAGTCTGACTAAATTTCATTAAATATTTATCTCTATTTCCTAGTGGCATAACATTTGTTATTGTATTTCCGAACTGAAAGTCAAGAGTGGGGCCTTAGTGATGAGCAAGGCTTATATGAATTATTCACTACCGATAATATTCCTAAACAAAATATTATTAATACAAAGAAAAAATATGCATATAATTTTTGGGTTTCTTTCGGAATATAGATGAAACTTGTTCTCATTGATGCACTGTGCATTTAATGCTTAAGTAATAATAATTTCTGTGATTACGGAAATGTGGATGTAATTTTTTTTATTGTTTTTGATTTAAGTCTGTATTTTAATAATATTCGCTGCACCACATACAAAATGTCCACAACTTCCATTATTCACCAGGTCAGTAACGCACTCCATTACGGCATATGACGTTCTTCTTCGCAGGTTTTTCTGTACCCAGACTATATCGCTCCAGATAAAAGGCCCCCCTGAGATCCTGGTCATCCTCTGCTGAGGCAAGCAATATTTCGTTCCAGGTCGTCGATACCGGCTAGGAGTTGGGATCCTCAAAACTAGCATTTGTACTCTATTATAGTGTCGTGTCCAAGTGCAGAATTCTCGACCTATCGACCAGCCATTCATTTTTGTCTAACCTTGGCAGGACAATTCGCGTTGCCATTAAAGTCACTAGTAATTTTCATTTACATGATCTGAAACTGTAAAAAGTTCCCCATTTAAATCTGACAATTTTATATCATACTAAAATGGCTCGAATTATATAAAATATTCAGAATAAATTCGTTTTCGATCGAATATTTAACGTAGTAAAGAAAAAGAAAGAACAATTTACGGTACTACAAGAAACTAGTGTTAATTTATTTCTAAATACTTTGCAAGTAAAGACATTTTCGAATGATCGGATGTTCAGATAACACAAGTTAATTTGCAATAGGTATAAAAAATTTCGGAAACAATTTGAGATATTTCTAACTAGAGCATGAATGCACCAGGTTATTTACTATATCGTTTAAAGCGTGTTATAGAAGTTTAATAGATTGTTTTGATTTTTAGTCGTTTTACTTCATACTGCTTACAATTATTCCGAGTATCGTTACTAATTTTCGTGAAACTTTTATGCATCTTTTTAATTAGATTTTATATTTATAAGAAGACAATATATTATTACGCGGGTTACGTCAAAACAGGGAGTACACTGCCCCGGCTCAAGGACCTGGTAATCAGCACCCAGAACTTTCGAGAAAGAAAAGGTGATTTTGAACGGACACGTCTGATAGTGGAGAAAGTTTGTACTTTTGCGCAGATACTGTTCGCAGTTGGGGAGAAGCGAAAACAGGGTAAACTTAGAGAGGAAACTTGGACTAGTGGGTGAGAATGGCAGCAATTGAGGTGTACTAAAACGGAAACGTGATAGTAGAATAGTTGAGGGGGAGTTAGTTGAGAATTGGAGAAGGAGGAATACTGGGTGTGTAGTAATCAGATATTTCTGAAGATATATACACTACGACAGCTGGAATCGTTTCCGTTCTCTGTATGAGTCAAAAAATTCGTCCCATCCCAAGTCGCCAATAATTTTCTAACATATATCTGTCCTTGAAACAATAGATTCATAATATATTTTTTGTCTTAGATTACCTTTAATTTTACTTAATTATCTGTATTTCTTTCTTTTTTCATTTTTACACACAATTATTACAGGAAACCAAACTTTTATATAGGGTGTTAAAGAGTTTTAATATGTATTCAAACTGTATATAAATTTAAAAAAGAATAATAAACGCATTTAAGATGTAAATACAGCTCCTCAGCATTAGAACCTGCCGATGATGATAAAACGCGCCATTGAAACGTTATGTTTTAATGAAAGCATAACTTAGCTGAAAATTAATTAATAGAAATAAATTTAAATTTAGTCTGTGAACGTATTCCGCCCTCTAAGACACGCATAAGTTCTTCTCCTAGATGCTATTAGCAAGTATTTTACGTGACATGAACGAAAATTGAATATAGTAATTGGAATCAAGTAAAGGTATAGAAATTGATTAAACATTTTAATTAAATTTATTGAGAATTTTGGTCAAAGAATAAAACTATTTATTAATTATTGAGAAATATATGCTTTAAAAAATCTTCCCCTTAAATTGGACGCTTTTCTTTAAACAATAAATTGTAATTTAAATAACTTAAACGAAATTGCTGCTTATCACAAGTAACACTTATTCTCAAATTGACACAGCATTAAGCGCAGACCAACAGGTAGTTGAACAGGTCTGAAGCCAGGAAGCAGGGCTCAGAGCCGGATGTTATCTGTGTTTACCGAGAGGGACGAAAGGGTTGAAGAATGGCGTGGGATGAGGCAGCGGAGGGAACTGGGGATTACGGGTGAGGGGGTGAGATTGATGCTGGGAACAATGGCCAGGCTTAGCTGGAGGAGCTTACAGCTTTCTGATGACGTTAGCACTATTATCGAAATTAGAAAAGAAACACGAGAAGCAAACGGTCTGAGCGCTGATACAGCAAACAAGCTGATAAGGGTCGGGGAGAAGTCCGATAACCTTTCAGCCTAACAATGCATGCAGTATGTTTACCAACAGCTTACTATCCTTATCCGCGCTGCTCGAACGAAATGCAGAATATATAATTCGAACAATACGGATTATATAGATATATTTTTCAATTATTATTAAAACGATTTAATTTTGAATACCTTCATTTTAATAAATATCACACTTTCTGCAGAAAATATGTGGCTCAGCTTAGATGTTTCCTTAGCTAGGTTAACTACAAATATTTCAATGAACAAAACTAATTTTACGCTTTTATATATTCTGAAAAAATGTGAACCGAATATATAATTCGGCTCAAGTTCTGGTTATAATAAGTAACATATTGTTTATATAAACATTGAATCTATTCAGGGATCATCAAACAATTATGCATAGCTTAAACTTTGATTCCACTGGATTTTTATTAATGAAATAAATAAAATATTATTTGATAATGAAGTTAACAGCCTATTAAACACAAAAAAATTATTATTATATTTAAAACATATTTATCAGACACAACGTTTCGTCTCTGATTAGGACATCTTCAGATGTTTAGTTATAATTCAATTATAATAACATTTAGATAAAAAAACTTGTAACGTACCCACTCGTTAATTCCGATAATAATATAATAAAACAATCCGAATAAAAACCTGTTGATTTTAATATTTAATTTACAAATAAGTCATAATTGTTAAAAAATTATTTTGTTTATTATAAGTATCCACAAAGTTTTATTTGTAATGTTTGACTTAAATACCGAAGATAATAGAAGGTCTTATGAAATATCTCAAAATTAATAGTTCATTTTATTAATAGATTTTGTGATACTTAATTATAAAATGTCCTGAATAAGGTGGTAAATTATTTATTTTAAGTAAATAATTATAATAATAACCTCAGTAGTATAAACTAATTAAATATAATCTGTTATTTTATTTGTGAAATATATGAACGAAAATTGCCACTTTACGAAAAGCATTTGAAACTGAAATAACTACATATTTAATAACATGCCCAATATTTTAGATGCAATAATATCGTATTCCTTTCTTTCCAAATCAGTTCTTCAAAACGACAGATAACCTGCTCAGTCGCATCAAAATGTTCCGGGAAAAATCGTGAATATTTAACGTTTCAATTCGGACCATTCTGTATTCATGTTTTCAAACGTTCATATTCCTTCCGCTATATATTTTCTGAAAAGCATTCCTGAGTTATTTGCTGTATATGTCGAGCAGTGAACAATAGTTTTTCGGAGAACAATTCAAAAGTTTCAAGAAAGAATAATGGGCGGAACAGAGACGTAAAGTAGCCATTCCCGTGATGCATCTTTCCTTCCCCGTCGTTATGTCCTGGGATCAGAACGTTTTATAAAATTTAACGCTTTAAGGTAAATATTGAGAAATAGTTATACATGAATAATTTTTCCTGTGTGGTGTCCAATGTAAAGAAAATTGTTTCATTTCAGGTCGAAACTACGGTTTCAGAATTTTTAAATAAGTCAAATATTGATTCACTTATAACAAATTTCTGAAAAAAAATAACTTCTGTTATCGTTTGCGACAAAACTGAGTAAGACTTTGATTTATTTTTGATACTTTCACCGTCTCTCCTATTAAATGACTCGTTTCAGCGACCATATTGATATTACACAGTGATATAATTATTGGCTGCGGTTTGAAAAGAGCAATCAACTTTTAAGCTTTTGGATTCCTGCACATGAAGCATTTTGTGTGCACAAAAAGGATGAATTCAATGCTCCCTATGCAGGTCACTGAGTATTTAGGATTGCGGTATTCTCTGCTTAAAATACAACCCTTAAAACAATTTGATATTGCAGGTTCTCTTTTATTAGACTGCGCATTGTTATGACAGCAGACACTGAGACATCAAAGGAACGGAAATTATATTTTCCTATATTCGTCAAACATTGAAAACACAGGAAAGTGGAACGGGTACTTTGGATGCCACACCCCGTAAAATAATATTCTTAGATGCTTTCTGAGGAAATATAAATTAATATGGAACGGAAATCTACAATTTAAAAGTCGCTTCCTGTGTTTCCTTTAGTAAAAATAGCTGATCGCTTCTACAAGCATCTTAGATTCTACTTCATTTCATATTGGGATAATGTACATTAGTTTTTCTTTGCCTGCTATTATTACAGTATAAAAAAAATTGAGAAATAACTAATGCCGCAACTTGTCTCTGACACCACTGTGGTCTTACTCTTAAAGAAATCATAAATTCTCCATATGATTAGATAAGACGTAACTAAAGCTTTTTTTAATAAGAATATATCAAGAATGACGCGTATAATCTGCACGTTATTATTATATAAAAAGGCCAATTCATTCCGACAACATAAATTTGGTGTTGGCCAAATAAATGTGAGGCGGCGCAGTATATCCATTAACTTTAAGTAAAATCTAAATATAAAAATACCTGACGAAGATTCAAAAAGATTCCTAAACGTCATCATGATATAAATAAAAAATAAAGTGCCTGTATAAAGTTACCAAATTTTATTAATTCAAAACAGACGTTAAATTAAAACTTATATATATATATTGTGGTAATTAAAAGGAAAGAATTAATTAAAGAACAAAATTTGTACTTGTACTGTTGACGGCGTAAATACACACAAGTTATATACAAGAATATATGGCAATATTGCATGTTTTCTGGGATTGTAGAAGTTCGTTCGCTAGACTCCAAGTGCTTCAGATTGCTCTCGAGTGTGTATGGTAGGAGACGGTCGAGAAAGGACAGAAATTCAGAAAGTGTCTGGCTGTATGTAATTTAACAGCTCAATATTCAAAAACGATCTATAGGTTCCAGTCGGTGAGCAAATTATTACGACGATCCAATGTCAACTATTATAATTTGGAGTCTAGCTTACATTAATGAGTTAAGACATATTTTTCTTCAATTATTCTGAGCCTTTGGTATTGCATCCAGCAGATAACAAACTTTGGAGTGTGTTATTAAGATTTTGTTAGAAGGAACAACGAAGTAAGCATTTTCAGTCATTTTAGCAAGCAGAAAGTGTTGAGAATTAAATTCAGTGTATAAATGGCCTGTCTATTAAGTGTTAATAATTTTGTGTTTGTGAAAGAGCCAATTTCCTTGGTACCAGAGAACATTAAGGTAAAACTGCACATTTTACTATCTGTAAACCCGCAAGTAAATGATATTATCGGTATGATCCTTAAAATATAGCCCGGGGCCCTAGTTAACTCTTGGCTACCATCCTCTACCCTTCAACATCCTCCCTTTCAAATCCCTTTCCTGTGCTATAAGAGGGAAGTTGCCACTATGTGGATTACCCTATACATCACCTGTCTACACCCAAAAAAAACATCAACGAGGGGCTTTGTTTTAATTTAATTGCTTATTTATATTCAATATTACACACACACACACACACACACACACACACACACACATATATATATATATATATATATATATATATATATATATATATATATATATATATATACATATATATTAGAAGGAACAGCGAAGCAAGCATTGTGAGTCATTTTAGCAAGCATAAAGTGTTGAATATTAAATTCAGTGTATAAATGGCTGCATATTTAATACCCCAGGCGTGGCATACGCCATTGGGGCTTCAATTGTCAAAACGACATTAAAATATATTTTAACAGCATTTGCATCAATTCAATTTATTTATTTAACGACAAATATTCATTTGAAGTGAAATGAGGATGTTTGGTCTCACACGTTGAGGAGATACGGATATCACGTGACAGAAATTTATTATGAAAACCACGTCAGATAATCTTAATGAAGTTCCGATTTATGAAATAACTAGAATTGTGCTTTCGGGACAAATATTATAAATTTCAAATTAACTAATTTCCCTTTCAAAACCTATTTGAGATAATTATGGTTTTAGTTTTTGCTTCAAATTTATTTTACCCTCAATCCCAAGAATTTTTTGTACTGGCATATCGTGAACGTTGAATAAACTACACTCAGAACATTCTGGCATTGAGAAGATGGACACAGACTTACTTAAACCCAAGTTACATAGTTCTAGATAAAAATTAGGGATATCCAGCCAACTCTGGCATTAACCGCCTCATATATAGAAATGATCTGTCTATCCCCTTTGCGTTCGTAAACCATTCATCCGATAGCTATGAAACTTTGATGAGTTGTCGTGCGCACCCCAGAAAAGTTTTCAGACGGCCTTTCGAAGCGTTAGGAAACTTCCAAGGGGGTGAAATTTAAAAACATACTAAAAAGGCCGATATTAGCTTCGATTACTTACTTTTCGTAGTCGAAGTGATTAATTGTATCTATCCAGATGTTTTTAGTATATAATTTCAAGCACAAATAAGAGGATATAAAAATAACGTGAATCTCGTATTAGTCATGGAGGTTAAAGAAATTTTATGTACCTTGTCGTGGAGTTGGACATGGTTGGCAAAAAGTTACCAGGAGTAATTTTCATCCTCATAAAGTACCGGGTGTATTTTTGATTTTCTTATGGTTCCTGCTATATATTGGTCTCTGAATTATATTATCAGTTGTATTTTTTACTCGTTTAACGTACCGGGATTATTGTCAGACTAAGCGAGTATTTTTTATTTTTAATTCGGCGTGATTTTTAGACACTTTTATTTTATGTAGTAGGAGAATCCCCGGGTAGTTAAAGTGCCGCCAGTTATCATACTGATTTATTTGAAGTTAGATGCCGAGGGTTTAGGTCTGGGAAGGGAACATAAATGACTAAATGTTCTAAACACTGACGCAATTGATGGTGGTTAAAAAAAATGCTTACTAAGAGGTTAGTGTCCGGGCTCATTTAAATAAATACTCAGGGCAACGCCAGTCACTCAGCTAGTTTATGAATAAAACCTGCGTATGTAAAACATATTTATCTAATTTTAGATATTTATAGCGTGAAGAGGTAAACCTAAAGTTATTTGATGATATACATTCATCTGAATTATTTTTACGCCTTGAACGAGATTCAGAACAAAAGTACTCGTAAGCGAGAATATATTCTGCAGTAAACGTGTTTCAAAGAAAACCCCACAGGGAATCGAATTAAAAAGTGTATTACGTGGTAACATAACGGGTTTCAGCATACTGTCTTATCTGAAAAAGCTACTGGTGTGTGAAATAAAGTACTTATCCTGTTTTACGGCTCATCCGATACTCAGAGGAATATCACTATTCATAAACTGGGAAGCTCAGAATTTTTCGTCTTTACTGTTAGGATGATGGCAATTGCAGTAATAAATTTAATGAAACAATTAATCCAGTAAACATTTCATTTTACAGTATTTCAAATAGTGTCCTTGCTGGCCATTACAGTAGTCCGAGTCTCCAGGGAATAAACAGTTGTTCAACGAACTAGAAATTTAATGCCTTAAGCTACACTTTATAACCAAGATTTTATTAAAGGAAAGACGCTGCCTTGAAAACAAATTTAAAAACAAGGCTTCCGTGTCTCTTAACGACCATAAAATATTGCATAAGTGTACGAGGCCGCCGAGAACCTTAAACAAAACACTGAAGGAACAGATATGGAGAACTTTGGAGAGGGGTGGGACAATAAAGTCTGAATTGCAAGACGCACTCCGCCTAGGGTGTCATAAAACTGATTTTTTAAAACGGGGGACTTACTCTTACCGTTTCTGGGCGGGGAAGGCATAAGATGTGACACAGTACTCCTCTCGGACAGTATCCAGCTCGAGATATAATGGCAGAAACGACAGTGGAGGTTCTAATGCGACAGAAATGATAGCAAGCAGGCGTCGATAGTTTGGTCGTTATATGTCGGCCAGATGGCGCACGAGAGATAATGACACTTCCTACTTTGGGACGAGCCCGGCCTATAAATTTTCTTTTCCGAAAATACGGAATACGTTTCAACTTTCACGTAAATAATGGAACTTATTTTTAATATTGATAGCCTGATCCCGTTGCAACGTGGTACGACAAATAATTGAATCTATACGAAGCATTCTTTGGGGACATATTGGGGTAACACGAAGGCTTCTTTACATTTCTTCTTTTGTTTATTAATAGATAATGTAATGCCAATTAATTAAGACATTAATTGTGAATTTGAAAATCTAAATTGTTAGAGAAATCCTTTGTGACGGCGGTCCAGAACATAACAACAATAGACAAGCCAAGCACTGTTTCCTTTGTCGGAAGGCCCGCAAAATGGCGTATGCGCGCTAAAATTGCGAGACGGGAGTCAGTTGGGAGGAAGGTTTGGTCAGATACAGTTCGAATTATGATTTGGTGAAATACAGTTTGCAGAGAAATATTGAGAATTAGCATTCAACAGAGTTGATTGGTCCCTGAACATTTTGCTCAGGACAAAATAAACATTCACAAGAGCATTAACGACAAAACCTGCTAAGTAAAACAATAGTTTTTGCGCACATAGCCGGCCAGAGTTAGCAGAACAATAAAGACAACCCAAACGACGAATCGCAGAATTTGCCTAGGCGAGCGGTCTACCGAGAAGACGAAGGAGGATCATCCGTGTTCCTGTCGACATATAAAAATATTGATTTAGAATGTGTGAGTTTTAGAAGCAGTGCAAAACCCGTAATAGTGTTTTCAAAAATTAAAGGTATCCTGGAATGTTGGGCAGCCGTGAGTAACAATATAAAAACAACTAAATATGTAAACCTGATTAAAAGATAGCCGTCAGATTTCGTTCTCTTCTTATTGATTAAAATTAGTTTAACTTCGTTCACAATTAAATTTTGTTCTAATTTAATTGACAAGTGAGTTTATTTTTCTTTAATTGTAAATTGTTGATAAGATTATAAATATAATGATTTGCCATTATCAAACCCAGTTATGACCCTGAGAGATTGAATATTTTAAATTTTGTAAATTGTTTAAATTATTGCCAATAAATATTTTGTTTGTTAAATAAAAATTCTTTTCATTTAAAAGCCCATTATTAGTGTTTATTACAATATAATTATGTTTTTTCTTAGTAATAGGCTACATGACGGTAAGCCACGTGAAAACAACTCCCCCTTTACTCCCCTATAACAGCATAGGAAGTGATTTTCAAGGGGCGATGTGGAAGGGTAGAGGAAGGTAGTCAAGGGTAAACTATGAACCCCGGGCGGTAGTTAAAGGCATTTGTGATGCAGTACAAACCCTAGAAAACCTGCATCAGGTAGGTTGGGCAGTAGATAATTGTCTCACGCCCTTCCGATGGCAGGAGAGGGATTTTCTGTGAGGACGTGTCTCGACTAGTTTAGGAGGCAGCCGGTCGACTATTCAAATGGGAATATTGGACAACTCTTACCGTATGACCAAGGTGAGTGACCCCGGAACATACACCTCTCAGAACAGACCGAAGTACCTGGGCTTGTGGGAACTTTAATTCAAAAACGCAGAACCCCTGTTGTAGCCCTCTCCGTCTCCGCTAAAAGGTTCTGTCTGCGAGATAGAACAGTTTTCAAAGGTTTCAACACTGAGAGTGTCTAAAATGTTGCCTGTCATGCTTGTTACCTGAATTTTCATATAACACTGGTTTCTTTTGAAGAATATTTTCATGTAACGCTGGTTTCTTTTTTACTCTATTTGAAGAATAACTGCTAAACTACAAACATTTTTCTGTAATGGTATTTATTTATCTTCTTACCATTTAAACCTCAGTGTGTAAAATCACTATTTGATTCTTTACAATTCCTCATTACCCCTATATTCAATTTCTTGTAAACTATAATCTCAAATTATATTTACTATTTCAATCGTACTGTAAAAAATCTTTTAACACCGGCTTTCATAACATGTAAAACTTCAGTAATAAACATCGGTTATTTAACTATTTTTTGGAATTGAAATTTTGTGGCAAAGGCGTGAAGTAATAGTGTTGTTGGTTTTTCCACTGCCTGTATGGTATTTTTGTGAAGATAAAGTTGAGAATAGTGGAAGAGATGAGATGGATGTGGTAGGTCAAAGATGATGATATACCAAGAAGAATTGCGAAACAAGAGAAATATGAGGAATATAAAATGTAAAACAAATGAGGTTTAGTAAATATAATTAAGACAACCAACGTTTCGAACAGATGACACTCTTTCTTAAGGGAAGAAAAATATTCACTGCATATGCATGAGAGTTCGTACACTATTGTGTATTTTGGACCTACTTGGTTCAGCCCAGTCCTAGAGAGACAGCTATCTCGTAATTTAGAGTCTGAGACAACACTAAGAAAACCTCTTCATACGTTCGCTTAGTCATTCGGGTGTTCAAGGTTTCCCTGAGTCCGGTTGTTTTGTAATATCGCTAACTTCACATGGAATTTCCCTTATACAGAAGAACCCGAGTTAAGGAATATTATTGGTAATCCGATTACCTTTTATATATATTAGCTTTTTCGCCGTCGTAGAACAATCCGTGACGATAAATAAATAAAACACTGACATGCAAGGGAAAATTCCTTCTTTCGGAAAATATGTGAGAGACCCAGATATACAAAAGAGGCCACGTCATTTAGCGTTGATGTTGTCGGGTTTTCCATTCCCTGGATGGCATTTTTCCGAAGAGAAAGCTTAGAATACAGCAACAGATAAGATGGATATTGCAGGTCAGAGATGAATGTATAGCAAGAAGAATTGCGAAACAAAAGAAATATGAGAATTATAAAATGTAAAACAAAAGTTTAGTAAAGATAATTATACCTTTATGGTATAAAATGTAATTATTTTTATTATATGGAGCTTCTGAAACGATTTCAAATTTTCATGCTGTACTGAAAATGTTTGAGTGCTGTAAATAAAATTAGTTCAATTTTACAGTTTAGGTAGAAGTTAATAGTTTTTTTATTTATTTTTCGAATAAACAAATTCCAGGGATACAGCTAGTTACACGATAAATCAATTAATTTTTAGGCATCGAAGCATGCAAAAATTGTTAATTGTAAAAATATTTCTGTTAACAGTATAAATAATAGTGTGTAAAAATATAATTTTTTAAAAAACAGAACATCAATGTAATTAAGAAACAATTGAAACACGCATTTTAGAACACTTGCGCTTGGTTTTATAATACAGAGATGATCTACCACGAAAAAAAGAATTGCAGCAACACATTCACCTCTCGAACGCTTTTTGTTTATAAAAGGCGAAGCACCTGGCTGCTGCACTTAAAGGTTTTGACTTTTGAATGTTTAGTAAGATCCAGCTGCGTGCTTGTGTCGGAGAAGCCAATACTGAAGGAAGCAGCCAGCGTCGTAACAGACTGTCTCTGTAATGGAATCGAGCTAAGGCATGGAAATGCACGTGCGACCCTCATCAAATATTCCACGAGGGTTAAGGGGGCGGTCGAGAACACAAGGATACAGCATTGCTTTTTCGATATACCGTTTCTCCTTACAGCACAATATGCTGTCACGTGTGTAACGTGGCGGCGAAACAGTAGCACTATACGACGAGGTGTTCGGAGATTTACGATCATCTCCGATTGCTTTCCCTGCAAGGAACTTCCCTTTCCATCAGCCGAAACAAAAGGAACACTTTACAACTTCAAAATATAAGGCATTTTTGTAAATTTTGTTGCAGTAAATACGCTCTCTTGGTTACATTAAATCGATTACTCACATTTTTTCGCAGTTACTTTCACTTCAACTTGTATAGATTTATTTATGGAGTGCTCTGAATACGTCTTTACTTTAACTAATTTTTCATAAATAACTTCTGTAGCACTTCCCGCAATATCTTTTATGACGTTACCATTGTCTGGCTTCTGTAATTGTCCAAAAAATTAATTTCCGACAGCTATTTGTTTATTAAAATGAAAAAATTTACGTCTGATACAAAATAATGAATAAGAAAGATAGTCAATTCAGCCAAAAATTCATAATATAAATACCACACAACGTTTCTGAGATCCTTGTGCCTTTCGTCAGGTGCGAAGAAGAGCCGAGAGCGACACAACTTGGCGGGGGGGGGGGGGGGTCATTTGACAAAACTCAAAAGCGACAAAAACGCAACGACAATGGGAGACCCGAAGAGTTGGCGTAACAATAAGGGAGGAAAGACAATGGAAAAACAGAAGGTTTAGCGTAATAATAAGGGATCATACCAATTATTGAGTTTAATAGAGGCTTTTTGCACATTACTATCTGTTATGTTGGATTTAATGTGAAGCATCTCTGAGATGAGTCTGGATCTAAAATCTTAGCATTATTCCAATCAAATGTATGTTTAGAACTGTTTATATGTTTGGATACTACAGATTGTTTATAAATGGGAAGTTTGATATTAGATATATGTTCTTTGATACGTGTATTAAGGGAACGTTTTGTTTGCCCTATGTAGCAGAAATTACTATTAGAGCAAGTTATTTTGTCAACAACACAATGTTTGCTGTAGGTGTCAAGTGGGTCCTTGTAGTTTTTAATCAAGTATGAAAGGGTATTAGTGGACCTGTAAATTATAGATATTTGATATTCTTAGAATATTTTGACAAATTTGTCCTACTGTCAATCGTCCAAAACACCTCAAACCAAATGTTTTCACGTACTCCCTTATTAAAAATTTCTACATCACAAATTTGTCCAAACACCTGACTAAAGGCACAAGAATCCCAGAAACGTTGTGTGTACCCTTTTTTGTCTGTATAGGCTATCTTTCTTATTCATTATTTATTTATTCATTACTTGTAACTGAACCCGGAACTCCTACAATCACATGCATTTTATCGAACAGCGACACTGTCGGATTTTGTCACAGAATCTAGTAATTATTATAGGACTAAAAATTGGGATCATTTGGCCTTCAGCGAGACAATCTGTGGTATTCAATAACGCTTGGTAGAACGATTGGTATTAATTTAACCCCCCCCCCTCCCTCCTACTTATTTTTGTCGATCGTTTGCCGCATTTTTTCTTGGCGGTCGATCGCTGATAGAACAAGACGGAGCACTCCTGCAGTAATTTTACTCAAAGAGATTTACTGGTGCACAATAAAGGGAACAGCAAATAAACAACGTGAGGAATACAATTAAAGAAATGAAAGTACACTAATTTGAACTTCCATTGAGATTTGTTCTTGTTTACATGTGTAAACATCGTAAACCCGATCGTTGGATCGCAAATTTGTGGTGATAATAGGATAATGAAAAATGTATTAATAAACTAAAAATGATTAAATATGATTTTTAAATTACAATATAATTAAAATATTTAATGGTTCTACTTTAATTTGGAAAGCGTGAGCCGCCGTTTTAAATTGGAAAACATTGAAAAAAATTGCAGTATTGGAAACAAGTTAAAATAAAACGAGATTTGATTTTCAATTATTTTTTATCAATGAAAGAAACAGGGTTTTCTTACATGACATCGGAATTCTTGCGTAATATTTTCGGTTGACTGATGTCTTTAGTGTCCAGTCGCGAAGTTCGTTTTCCTCGTTGCCGAAAATATTTCTCTAAACGAGCTCTGGGACATAAATTTGTGTCCCTGCTTTTCTCGATAATCTACGACGTGTTACTATTAATTATACGAGGAAGAAAAACAATCCTAACGTGCCAATATCTAAAAAAAAAAGAAGATTCACATGAGCTTTTTCTGTGGCTTTTATATGACGATCTCCCATCTCCACCTTCCCCTAAATGGTAAGGTTATTTTGTCTAGTTTACCGTGAAATCCCCAAACCCTTGGTTCTCCGCCGAGTCGGCAACGCCTTACTTAAGCAAACCATTATTTTAAATGTCTGGAGGATTTACGATGGTGGGCTCTTTTTATCTGCTTTTAAGGCTACTTTGTACTTACTTGCAGCGAAATTATAAAGGATGTACTCGATTGTATCACAAAAACAAAGAAGCAGAATTTAGGAAATACAATGTATCTAGAAAACCACGTCAATAATATGGCGTTGTCAACGAATAATGTAGGAGGCATGAAGAAATTTTTATATCATAAGTTAACGGTAATGATGCTTCCACCATGGAAACGTTTTCATTTTAGTTATCGGGTATTAGAAGATTATACACGTTTTACAGAAATATTCTCAGATACGCATTTGCCTGCACTGAAAAATAGGTCGGACTCTTTCATAACTAAAGGAGAAAAATATTAAAAAAAAACTTGTTTCGTTTCCTTTTAATGAACATTTGTATCACAGCTTGATCATATTTATTGTCACTAATAAAAATCCATAAATAATCAATGAATTCCAACGGAAATTCCTTGAGTTCATTCCTAAAAATAAAATTAGTTTCCATTTTTAAAACAGACGAATTGCATTCAAAACATAAGAAAATTGAAATTAACTTGTATTTTTTAAAGTTTATAATAATAAATGAAAAATACCAGCGAACATCATGTTGACAAAATTAATTATGTAAAAACACAGCTACGAAACGTAGTGAATCGCAAGGAATCAAAAGGAATATAAATTTCGACCACAGACTCCAGTCAGTACCGTCCAATGAGGAAGCAAAGGTGCAGCTAATTCCGATCGTTTTGTGTTGTGATTAGTTAAAATGTTCACCGATGCTACTCGTGCCTTGATGTTTGGAAGATCCGATGTGTTGGCCGGTAATGATCGGATCCCGTGCCGTGCCAATTCGGAACCCGATATACTTGATAAGATTCTTGTGCCTCTTAAATTCCATGGTTACCATCAGAACACAATCGTGTGGTTTAGAACCTTAGTATTTTCAAAATCCATCTCGCGTCCTGTCATCGATGTATGTTCGGCCACGGCAGATTTATCTGGCTGTTTCAGTCGAATATGTCTTTGGTGTTCACAGCGTTGTTCAACACATACGAACCGTTTGACAGGTATAGTCCTGACCGCAGTTAAAGTGATCTGATGAACCCCAGAGAGCTTTTAATCGAATGTCGCCTTTCATCGAGGCCAGCATTTGTTTCAATTTTGTTTGTGGCCGAAAAAGAAAAGAGCCTCGAATCTTTTATTAAGTCAATACAACGGGAAAGCCATCGTTATCTAATGAACGATTCATCAATCGCCCGCTAACCCCACGAACTTCAGTCGGTGTCCCATTTAAAAATATAGTTTTATGAGGCCGGTAATTTGAAAATTAATATATAAAATAGCCAAGATCAATGCATTCCATACAAACCATTTTTAAAAAAATTTCAATCGATTATAAAGTGTTTCCAGTCAGAAGCCAATGAATTATCTCAGATTAAAAGGCAAACATTTTAATTTAACTTAGATTATTTAATTAACTTTTAATACGTCAATTCACTAGTAAATTTTTTTTTGTTCATAAAAACCTTCAGTTTCTTGATTGTAACTAACTCCAAAAATATAATTAATCCACTTAAATAATTGAGAAAAATTATTAAAATTAATACCGTCCCAGAAATCTCCCTATTACCCCGCCAAAATTAATGTATTACATAATTAAGAATTAAGATTTCATTAGTATACATACGTCAAACTTTTATTGAAGTTCAGAATATATATAGTTTTATAGTATCTGTCTATTATTAACTGATTAAAATTATTTCAATACCTAAAATCGTAATACAAGTATGAGTTTAACGCATGTCTGAACTGAGGATTAGTTAAATTTTATCTTAAGTATTTCAACTTATGAAATTCATTAATCCACACAAATCATTACTTTGGCTATGGGAAGTTTTAATACACAACATTAAATGTATTTATAAAAAGGAAAACGTATTATCTATTAATATATTTCTTGATCGACTTTTAACTGTTTTCTAAAAACCTGAATTCGTTTGACGATGACGTTTTTACTTTACGTATTTGTTACGAACAGATAAAATATATCCTTTTCTCATCCAAGAAGTTTATTGACGTTTTGTATTGTTGCAAAACAAAACTGCTGTTTTTTTGGAGCGTACAATTTTTTTATTTGTTTCATTCAAAAATATGTGAAATTATCATCAAAAGTAAGGTTCACATTTGTGTTGCTTTTATATAATCCATACCGAATTAAATACCGGCTTTTAATTCAGTTGTGCGGACGAACGTTCCAAAAGGCTTTGAAACACAAACGGTAATTAGTGGGCACTTCAATCTCCCGTATTTTTAAAATTTTATATTTGCCTCTAAATGAAGGTGAAGTTTTGCTTGAGCGGATGTGATTTGCAAATACTCGTACTTCATAGAATGTCTGTTGTGGTGTTGCCTCTTTGATGTATCTGACGCGACTTTCTGTACGAGTATATTCTTATTAATTGCCTCGGGCAGTGTTGGATGGATTTACAAGCTCTGAAACGTGCCGTGACAGATAGATAAATTAAATCCTATCAAAAATTTCGATTTACGTATAAAAGAAACTAGATAATTAGGTATGGTTCACGTAACTGATTTTATAAGTACTCGTAATATATAATCAACTGATCTTAAATTTAATAAAAATGTTGTGATTCTATTGGCTCCTTTGCATACGAGCATTTCGTATCGGCGTAAGTTTATTAATTTTATTAATATTATTATTCTTATCTTATAATAATCTATAATAGTTCCTTATTAATCAAACGCGTTTATTCAGAGGGGCGATTTTTTTAAAAAAGATTTGGTAGAGGTCAGTGTCCAGTCAGTTCGCAGATTTAATACCAGAACTCCATCAACAAGAATGGATGCAAATAATAAATAATGCATCATGGAAAATATTTTTAATTTTCATATATATATATATATATATATATATATATATAAAGAAATAAAACATTAATATTTTATTAAGGAGAAAATAATTATTGAACAAAATTACCCTTGTTTGAAACAAAGTTCTAAATGAAGGTGAAGTTTCGCATGAGCGAATGGGATATGTAACGAGTTCTTAAATCTTTACACAAATTGAGTTTATATTTTTAAATAATGATATTGACTTGTGTCTTGGACAAAACATAGCGAAACTACAACAAACACGCCGTAAACAAACGAATCCCAACAGCTCCAAAACCTAGGGTTGCTAATGAAGTATCATCGGTCATTATTATTATTATTACGTACTTATAATTTTTATAATTTTAAATTGAAATATTCGAAGGTATAGTGCGCGTCTGTATGATACAAAGAGGTTTAGTGGACGTCAAACTCGGAATCCTTTATAAATTATTGCGTCACTTGGAATTAAGGGATTCAGTTTAGCGACGCTGCCTAGTTGCAGGCGGGATCTTGGCTGACTGATTGGGTACCTGAATTTCTAAAACACATCCGGCGTTTGTGAAGATTTCTTTCCCCACGAACGGATTCATCCGTCATTCAGGAGCTGTCCAACGACTTCTCCGACCATGTTGTCTCCAAACTATGGCAAATATGTGGGTAGGCCTAGCTTAGAACCTAGTTTACGAGACTCCGGTCGATACTCGCACGAATCTGGTCGCTAGAATTATGCAGCGGCGGACGCAGTACGCCTGGAATGTTACTTCGTGATAATGATGGTCAACATTTTGAACCTACAGTTATTATTATTCTGTATTTGTTACGTGCTGTACTGTACACTGTCAGAAAAGATTCAACATACTGCCAAAAATGTACTCCTTCAGTCTGAGGTTGTTTCATTAATATGTGTTCTGTTTTTTACGTTTTGGTTATTGCGTATTACAGACTTCTTAACTGTTATGAAGGAATTGTCACAGAAACAAGAGTGATTGCGGCTTGAAACATAATAAACAATAATTACATTGATGCGATATTCCGGAGACTGTGGATCCCTTATACGAAAATACTCAGAAGATATTCTTGAATAACCTCTGGAGTTCTAGTTCTCCCCGTATTGATAATAGAATAATATTGCACTGTCCTGACAGAGATAATGGTGGAATTATACCTGAAAATGGAGATTAAGTAAGGAGATAAACTATATTATCACTTCAATTTAATTTATTCTTTATGGAATGTGAATCTGATTGATTTTACTTCACTACACTATCCTTTAGTTACTAGAGAGAAACTTTCTTCCAGTTGGACTTTCTCCACATACACTTTCACTTAAATTGTTCTAATCATTTATTGTCGTATTTAAAAATATTTTCCACCAACCGTTTTGTTTTTCAGCCTAGCCTTAATTTTAACAAGTGGTCAGACGTCCCGTACCCAGTCAGTTCTTTCATTACATCCATAATTCTCATTCAATGTTTTTATCTTACAAAGAATTTAAAGAAAAAGTGTAGCCTAACTCTTTCTCTTCGTCGCTGTAGCGTGACTAACCCTAGCAGATTTACTTTTTCGTCTTCAAGCACCATTTCTAATGTTTCTATATGATTTTTCCTTTTCGGATCCCAGAATGCTGTACCATATTCCATTAGTGGGGCGTTCTGATGTTGTATATGACATTTTTTTCGGACTCTGTAAATTTTTGTGAATTATCATTACAAATTACAAAGAATTGCAAAATTTTCTTGTAGAATAATTTACCTTGTTCTCCCACCTCTGCTAAGTGTTAAAATAAATTCCTATGTATTAAAAATGCCTATTTTATATTCGAAGGCATATTGTAGTTGTATTTTAATATAACTGTTCGTCTTATCGCCATTCTTGATTTCCATTTTATTTCGTTTGGCCCATGTATTTAGTATATTTAAGTCTTTTTGGAGGGTATCTACGGCTTGCACATCATTCATTACCCTATATATTACGAAGTCATGTAATCCATATACCTTCAATTTTATATGTTATTAAATCTTATGACACATGATACTTTCACTCTTAATTTTTTTTAAAAAAAACAGACTGTTCTGATGTACTGCAACTGATTTGACTATTTATGGAGTTTTGTTACTAATGCGCACCAAACAATAGTTAAATGTTTAAAAGACTTTAGCAATAACAACATCAAGTAAAACTCTCGCCGTTATGATCACGTCACTGTTAAAACGGATATGAAATTTGCGGTTCTGTTATGAAAAGATTTCTAGTACGTGAACCCAAACAAAAACCACGCTGACTTGTCACAGCATGAGTACACCCAAAAGATCTCTCTGAGCTTCCTTTCTCTTTGTTGTTCCGCTGCTGCAAAGTTGTTTTCCCTCGAAATTCTCCGCGGCCAACGCACAAAGTGAAACGGAAGGTGAAATAGAAAATTCCTGCTATGATGAAAAGACACCTCTCACCTTTTATCTGGCCCACAACACAACTGCCCATTGTTTGGAAGAACGGAACTCGTTCGAGTTTATTTGCCCGCTCTGCAGCGGTTATGATTACAAGGGGAACCCCACGACAGGACTGTAATTATAACCCGACGCCGAGCGTCCGAGATGCCGACTCTCCTCGAAATCCCCGAGCGGCGCCATGGTTGTTGACATCAGTGCGAGAGAGATGGAGAGGGAAGCCGTTAGGTTTCGCCAACGATAATTGAGTTTGTTTTTCGCCCTCGCGGATATTAGAGGGAAATGACTCGGAAAAAAACGAATATGGAAATTTTCTGAAAGTGGAGGAGCGGTCTCAAGAGGGTGGTTTGAGAACTGGCGAGGGAGGAGTGGGGGGGAAATACACATTAACTTGATAAGATTTCGAAACAGGTGTCTCCGAAGCTCCACTCCGGGAGGGAACCGCGTTACAGATTTACAAAGTTCTTGGCCTTTCATAAAAAAACTTTTCTTTAATTATACTTGATTCTAAATTCCTTCGACTGTAAATCTTTGATTAATATCTTTATGTACAACTCGTTTTGAAAAATATACAAGCATAAATTCCAATGACCTTGAACGTGAAATATGTAATATATGATTATTATTATTATCACTAGCATCAACAACGTATGGGTTAAATTTTTAAACTATAGCTTATTTTCATTCTTTTACTATTTATAGGTTGCTGATTCATGTTTTCGTAATCTTATCAAAATTATAAAATAGTTATGGAAATATTCAATGAACAAAAGAAATTATGTGATAATAAACATCACACTTTTTTTCTGTTTACATCATGTGTTCAGAAAGCTCTTACTATTTACAACAAAGTATGAAAGCAACAACATTTTCAGAAACTTAGTTTAATTAAATATAACCTAATTGCTTTAACGCTCTACATGTAGTCGGATTATCTAAAGCATAGAAGTCAACTTTAAATAAACCTGTTATTTTGATATTTAATGGTGGGGGGAAGGCGTCTTGTGAGTAAAATTTTAATTCATATAGCGTATATTGGTTGTTCCTCTATAGATTCGGCTGTCGAATGCTAAAAGCTGCAATACAGGTGTCACAATTTCCTTAATGCTGAATTAATGTTATTTTATTATCGCATCAAATGTTAGGATAATTAGTGTCGTCGTTTACTGTTTACTTTTATCTTGTCGGGCAACTAATTTTGTAGGAATTTCTCAGTATCTAACCACACACAACATCCATGCCCTCGCCACGATTCGAACCCGGGATCTCTATGATTCTTTGACCACCACAGGTAGTCGGCTGCTGATTTTTTGTTAGACTGTTTTTACTTTCTCCAGTCACATTGTCCCTCTCGTGCACCCTTTTCCTACAGTCTGTTAAACCCGATATTGGCAGAGAGAATTTCCCGGTCGTCTTTGTCCAAAGCAATTAATTCTAATTATCATTGCAGCTACTATTGGGAGAACGTAATCATACATTGATATATATAATTGCTACAGTATCGAGAGAATTTAGTTAAAGCTGTAAGCCGATAAAGAATAAATGAATTGTGTCCTCCTGTCTGGCGATAATTAGCGAGCAACTATTACGCCTGAATCATGAAGCGAGAAGCTTAAAAGCATTTATATATATTGTAATAATCAAATATTATATGACTGTGGCGTTTCTAAATGAAAGAACTTAAGTGAAAACTATTAAACAAGATTTATTAACAATTTTAAAACAAGTATAAAATACACAAAATATTTGGGATCTTGAACTGGGTTTGATAAATGGCAGAATTTATATAATCAAAATTACATTTACTTTTTATGGAAATCAATGCGTCTGAACATAGACGAAATTTGTTGCGGAAGAAATAATACTAATGATTGAATTTAAACAATTTTAATTTTATCAAGAATTAAGGATCTCATTTTATCGATAATTAAATAATTAAAGAACGATCTGACTTTTATCTTTTAAACACGGTTTACAAATGATTTTAAAGTTTTTCTCTACTTACGGCCGCCAAGGTCTCTTTTTAGCTTTTCGTGCACAATTTTGGGGACATCACTGATTCTAAGTACTCACAGACTCTAAATGTTCACAGGCTCTAATTGGCGTTGTTTGTTAGTTGGTTTAACACAAATTGGTTGGTTCTCGATGCTTTACTGCAACCTGGATTTGTAGATCTCGTGACTTTAGTTGAAAATGGACTTCATTGGTTTGTCTATGGCCAGCATGATGAATTTTCGCTCGACCACCGAATACAACATTAGTTGCACTCTCTACTTCCCGACTGAAGATTGCTTTACTTTTCAATATTTGAAAGCATGTTTGTGACTGGACCACATTCTTTCGTTCTGACTGCCGACTGTAAAACTTTTCGTCTGTTCTATTCGCTGTCTGCTGCCCGACTGAACTGTTCGTCTCGTAAATTTTGAGTGCGTAAAAACCCTCTCGACCGACCAACAATGTTTTCTTTGCCTTGCCGGTTTGTTGCGGCGTCCGCTCTATATCCACTAATAATGAGTCCTCTACAATTCAACTTTTCAATTAGAACAATGCCTTAATTACCAATTACTACACTATATATATATATGGTTTAAACTGACCAAACAATTAATTTATTCAATGCACACAGATTTCAAATTACAAAATAAATATTTGATTACCTTTTGAAACATTTATTACGTACAAACAAAATTCTTACTCTTAATCTCTGGGTCATTTATCTGGGCCTTTAAATAAAGAAAGGTATTACTCCTTTTCAAACAGTTCAATTTCTGTGACGATTACACTTTTATGAATTATTTACAAATAAATATATATCATATTAAAAAAAATCGAAATCTGACGATTTTATCTTTAATCTAACGTTCACAATAATAATTTAAATGAGGTATGACTTACAGTTTTTCTGGTACCTCGGAAATTTAACTCTTTCAGCATCACTTACACACACTCAATTTTCTAAAACAGTCTTTTACTAAATTTACACTTCACTGTTGGATTAGCAAGTGTTGACTATATCTTGTAGATGACTTATTCCGCAATTATGCCAATTTACGGTAATTCTGATAACTTCTTCACGTAGACTTTTTAAAATTATTTGGCGTAAACTGGAACACTCAGAAATCTTTCTGCAGCACTATCTGGGTGAATGCTGTATTCTGCCTCTTCTTAACTTTACTTTTTAATATTTGAAATCGTCTCGTCTATTTCTGATACGACCGCTTTCTGCCGTTCGTTATCGCCAACTCTCATACGTTCTCTTAACGCACCACCAGTCCAACAATGCTTTTAGACCTGTTATTATTGTCCATTCTTGTGTGAAATTTGTGTCTGTTTGCCGATAACAATTCAAGTCCACAATGTTTTTAATTATTAAATATTAATTGCCTTTTAATTACTACAATATATATATTCTAATATTTAAAAAAATTGGCCTTGAACAGTGATAGTAAACAAACAATTTTATTGCCAAATAAAAGAACAAAAGAATAATGAATAAATTTGAAAATAAAAATTAATACATGTAAAAAGAAATCTAAATAAAACTGAAATCCAGTGAACTTTACAGGAATTTAAAGAAATCTGACGGTACTCATATTTATATAATGTTTAGAATAGAAGATTTTTAGAAGCCAGTTTATTAGAGCTGCTCTTGCACCATATTATTTATACACTTCACTATATTTTTCTTTTAAAGAAAAATTTATTTCAACACGGCATTACAGAACTTTGATTCACTTCGCTAATTTCCAAACACCGAGTTGAATATTCACCTCCTACTAAGGATCCAATACAACCACAGTATTTATCTCGCGTAAGAAAGTCTGTAAGGTTTAGATATTTTGTGTCTAGTATCTTTTTTATTGTCGGTCGGCCCACAAAACCAGACTGTTTAAGACCATCATCGGTTGAGTACCCAAACCAGGAATTTCTATGACCATCATCGGCCTCTCCCTAACACAGTCTTTCCAAATTTTTGCGAATTACACCCGCTGCCGACAATAGTAGACTGGAAACCATTCCAACCTCAGCATTCTTGCGCCACACTGACTGTTATTATCAATATTACGCCGACAACCTAATAAATAAAGCAGAGTGTTTGTTTGTATATATGTTTGTATGTATGTACGTATGTACGTACTGTCGGGGTGAGACGTGCCTACCACCCCCAGAAACGGGGGTGGACGGGGTGGAACTAATTAAACATGCTAATACAGTCGATATTTCAGTCGGATAAATATTTTTAGGGGTCAAAAATATTGATAGGGTTTCTACCGATGTAACCCCTTTCGGGCTTTGGAGGGGTGCACCATTAAGGGTGGGCGTGAAGTGGCATTACATAATTAAAAGCAGAAACTATCGAGATAGGAGTTGAAACGGTTATAGTTTTCACTGAGTTTATTTACGTCATCCAACTTGCTGTTTAAGTCCCCGAAGCGGGAGTGGTCGGGGGGTGGAAATTTTCAATCATGTTAAACGGTCGATATTTGCGATAATTATATCCTGGGGTTAATGACTTTGATATTATTTATACCGATGTTGTTTGTGTATAAATTGAACCCCTGCTTAGGGGTGGGGTGGAGGTACGTTAAATAAAAAAACGCAAAAACAACCGAGATTCGAATCAATTCAGAGACTATGAATGTCGCTGAGTCTAATTGTGACAAGCTGGATAACGCGACGGTTTTGGGAGGTGGCGGGCAGAGTTGTAAAAATATTAAGACAATGTAATCGGCCGATTTTTGCGTGGAATAATACTATTTGATTATTGCACATTTGTGGGGTGGTCATCTTCTAACATGTAAAAACGGCCGATTTATTTGGTCAATGACTTCAACCCCTTCAGCATGGGAGGTGAGCACAAGTAGGGATAGGGTTCGAGGAGCGTTATATAAAAATAGCTCAAAAGCAACCGAAATTGGAGTGTATTGAGGGTTATGTAGAAATGACATCTCGGGTAACGCAACACCCAGCTAGTAATAATAATAAAAATTAGTTTTTAAAAAACTTACATTAGTAATCTCTACAATATATTAAATGTAATAATTTTCATTGTTCTATCAATCGTAAATATTTGTTTTCTGTTTATCTTTGGGATATGAAAATGTATTTATAAAAGTTATTATGAAATAATTAAACACATTCTTATTTATCGTTTGGGATTTGCGTCTATTTTTCATTTTTGCTCGTGATAAAACTAATAGTGGTTTATATATTATGTTTGTCGTTGGGGTAGTGTACTGTCCAGTCTGAAGCTACTTGTTATCATTTTCTCCTAAGCCAGTACATATTTCACCCTTAGCGAAGCAATCCCTTACGGAGAAAACGCCAACACAGACAGGATTAAGTCCGTAGAAGCTTCAGACGAGCAGTTGGTATACTAGATGCGTTATTCTATATCTTTAGGAGATGCCACTGCTGACGGGGAACGTAACCTCTATATCAAGACGAACGACACATCTTATGAAGAATCCTGCCTTATTACTCATAAAAATATTATATCCAGCTTATCTCTTACACAAGTCACGAGAATTACGAATATTATATGAGAACCCTTATATTGGGAATTTTTTGGATAAAAAGATTACTGTTTAGAATTAATTTTCTAAATCGTGTAAAAACAGGAACTTCGTTATAACTTTACTTACTTTGGGTTGAATAGTTTGTATTGCTAAAACAAATCTGCGATTGCATAGACATCACTGTTTTAACTTACTTAGATGGTGTAATACAGGCAGTGGGAAAAGTTAGTGACTCTGTTCAAACATTCGCTGCAGCAAATGGCAGTGTTACGTTTCTACGCAAAAAAATAAGTCAACTTGGAGTTAAATTTACCCTAAATTATACCAAACAAAAGTTACTTATGGTCAAAACAAAATAATGTAAGACGATAGGACAAGTGAATCCCGCTTAAAATTACATATCAAAACTATTGACGATTATAAAATGAATAATCATAATTATATCATACTTTTAACATTTAGTATGTTTTTAAACTACCGTGCTCAGAGTGTCTTACTGATCTAAGCAGTGCCTACGCATGAGTAAATGAACTAATTGCTTGTTTCGTATTAAATAAATTGGAATGTTTTATATGTATAATGAGATTTGACTGTTATTTGTAAGATAATTAATATTATTTAAATAGTTATTTAACTCTTAAATTATTTAATTGTATGAAAGGTGAAATAAATTACAATAATTAATCCTTTATATTTTATTAAAACATATAAAAACATTAACTTCCTGCCTTTATCATCTTGAAATACCCACGGCTATTTTAAAAAATAAACACAACTTCATCAAAATTTCACCAAAAGTAACGTATGACATCACAAACATACTAACTTATAACATCTAAGCACTAACTGAAAATTCACCCTCCTTAAATTGAAAACGAAATGACTTCCGCTTGCCCGCCAAGCTTCCTTCACACCTCGGTTTTCCGAAATTTCACCAATAGGGTCTTGCATTCGTCTTATTTGATCCAATATGAATTATTTTTCTGTCCCCACAAATCTCAATACCTAAATTTTCCAAACCCTCCACGGGGTTCACATGGGCAAAATCAGGGCGGTAGATCGTCTTGATCGAACGTGCTAAAATCTTGTGACCAAGATTAGCCTAGGCCAGACACTCTCAAATTTTAATCTGTACGAATGGATGCCCTGCAGGGGTTGTTTTTGTTTCTCTGAGTACCTGAGAAGCGAACATTAACCTTCGCCAGACTCAAACCGAGAATAAGAATTGCTCATGATATTTTCATTCGTAAAATAAATTAAAATACATAAATAATAAAATAAAATAACCCCAATTCATTTTTCCCACTTTTGTAAACGACAAACTTTTACTGTTCTTTATTCTAAGACCAATATCTCGTATTGACTTTTAACGTAAACTTTTGAAAAAGTGTTAAAAATTAATACACTTAAATTATATTGTTAATTTTTCGACTATTATTAATTTTATATTAATACACTTTACTCTTGAATTATATTTCCTTGAACAAAATATGTATTTAATTTTTGAACATTAATAATGTATGATAGATTAACGCATATAAGGTCGTTACGAAACAAATATTATATTATTAAAAATAGTACTATTAAAAATAATATTCAAATGTGTCAGATATTTATGGAAAATAAGAACTATTTCATGGGATTCTAATACGTAGCAGAGTGCAATTAAATATACTTTTAATTTGCTATTTACTATGCTTCTTATGTGTAATTCTGATATGTGGAATTATAATAGAGAAATATTGAAAAGATTTCGAAATGAAAAGATTGAAATCTTATGTGAGTCTCTTCATAAGGTTTTATTACGTATTAGATCGTCTACAAGAATCCAATATTATAGAAAGGGAGATTTTACGTAACTGGTACTCAGCATTGAAAGACGAGAGAATCCGAGTTGGTCTTGGTGTAGGTGTCAGTGTCATTGTCTTATAGAGTATAATTAAAGTGTATTTGCCTTGCCGACAAAAATAGACACGTATTGTGTCTCCATTCTTTTTTTAAAAAAAATAATTAAAGGTTTATAATGGTCGCGTTAAAAACTTGGTCATTGTCGACCCATAAATAAATTACAAATAGTGCTTATTTACATAAGGATGCTGCGATTCACATTGATTACAATAATAGAAATATAATTGAACAGTTTGAAAAAATAAATATACATTTAAAATGTGGGTTTCTTACATTTACATTTTAAGAATTCGCGTTTGTTAATAATTTATCATAATAATTAGATAATTCATTATGTTAACTTGTTTGAAACTGCGACTATTGAAAATTCCACTGTACTGTAGTCATAGTCTGTTTTATTAGGCGGAGGCGAATGCTTCTGAATATGTATCACTCTCTTGTTTCTTGACTAAATCTATGAGCCTTTTTATTATACTTTCTGTCGTTTTATCATTTAAGTGTGGGTAAAATGATTCCAATGTATTTATGAATGATGTAGGTGATATTTGGTCATCTTTAATAATGGTCTTTGAATGCATAGCATTTAGTATAAGTCTTTAACTGTTCCAAAGGGATAGGAGGAGCACTGGTTTCTTCTTCATATAATATTTTTAGCGGGCCTAATGATTGACTAAGCGCCTTTTATTTACAATCCTGAACGTTTTCCAAGGGTGGATTAATGTTTGTCTCCTGTTAAGGATTACTGACGTCTTTCTTATCAGCTTGGCTTGTCTAGCTCGTAGATGCAGTTCTTTTTTTGTGTGTTGGTTGTGAATTATCCGTGTCCGTTTTAGAGGGTTACTTATTTGAATTTCGGGCGCCATAAACTTATAAAATTAATTTGTGTTTATTTTCTGGTTTTACCTTTTAACGTTCTTCTTATTGTCCCACACATCCTCTGAAAATTGTATTTGTGATATCTTTATCCTCTTCAAATGTTATTTCACATCCTAAATATTGGAGTGTTTTCCCTTCTATGACAATTTTTGTTCTTATTGGTTTGTTTCCTAAGAATGCCATGGTTTTTGTTTTACTTATATATTTTACTCCGTTGAGTCTGGAATTATATTTAGCTTCTTCAGTTCTAGCACAATAATCTCGTTTGGGATAACTGAGCATACATTTGACAAGATTAAACGTCAATATTTTTACATTAAAGATCATATATTGACCATATCACCATTTATTGGTATTGATATATGCACTTTTATTAGCTTTTCGACATCTCCCTTAGATGTTATAAATACACATATTCTTGCATTGGCTATTTTAGAGATGTACTTAATTCTGATGGAGTCAATAATATTAGCTAAACGTATTAGGTACTCATCTGTATTTAAACTTGCAACAGCGTCCAGAATTATAGCATGCATTTATGCTCTGTGGCCATGGCCTACGAATACAAACTAGTCTCTATATTTTGTGTGGACGTCATCTTCTGGTATTGCTCTTCTTTACACTTTCTGGGAGTAGTGGATTTTTCTTTATATAGCTTAGATATCATGTACTTGTACACTCCTTTACACGAAAATAACTAGCCGGAATCCGACGAAGCAACCCCGCTTGAACCTCCGGTTACTGATGTAAACACACTCGGCCACTGGAAAAGTTCTAAATACTGTTTACCCTAGCATGACTGGCAGCGAACTGTCCATTCTTTTGAAGTATTCCGATTCAACCGCCCTGAGATTTGTCAGTTACGTCATCAAGTTGAGAATCCGAAAAATTCTGCACCTTTCTTACTAAAAAAAACTCTCTGTGTGTATCTCCGGAATACTAAATTTTTCTGACATTTACTCCAACGCCATCTCTAATATTCACGTATAAGCATAGTTTCTCTGTCGAAGACGTCACGTTTTCAAAACGACTCAGTGGGCTGAAAAAACGGGATTCAATTTTAACCCTTGTAAAGTCAAAGCAATGTGCTTCTCAAGGAAATACAAGCAAATAAAGATACCTATAAAAATATATGATAAAAATATTGAATATGTAAAACAATACAAGATTATGAGAATTTTCTGGGACTCTAAACTCACGTTCAAGACTCACATCGACCAAAAAACGTCTATTAATCCTCAAGCTACTAGCTGCCAAGAACTGGGGAGCAAAGATGGAACTATTGAGTCTCACCTACAGGGCAATGATCAGAACAAAAATAGATTATGGAGCACACATATATATGACAGCACAGAAAAGGATGCTAAGGAGACTAAACGTTGTCCAAAACGAGGCAATGAGAGTGATAACAGGATGTTATAAAACCACCCCAATACCGACACCCACACTTGAGGCAAACGATCAAGGCAAGAGAGGCATCGAACCCAATAATAAGAGAACAAACCATCACTCCTCGATATGCAGAGAAAGAACCACCTAGAAACCTAACCCCGTACTACACTACACTAAAGGATATATTACGAAAGGAAGGAATGACTTTTCCAGAGATAGACCACAACACCACGGTAAGCATACCACCATGGAAGCATAACGAACTTCCAATCGATACATCGCTACATAAAATTAAAGTAAACAATCTATCAGTTGCTACAAAGATATAATTCTCCCAGAGTCATTTATACCGATGGGTCCAAAAATTCAAATGGAGTCGGGTGCGCAATAGTTACGACAGGCATAAAAAAATCTATCGCTATAAACCATAATGCGTCGATAATTTCAGCAGAATTATAATACGTCTTCATGGCCACGGAACTGTGTCTGGAAACACCGGAGGCCAACAATATCATCTTAACAGATTCCAAGGACGCAATACATAGAATAACTAGTACAGTGCATAGAAATGGTTGCATAAATCGAATTAGAGAGAATATATTGAAAATACAAGAAAAAGGAAACATGATCACTATAGCCTGGCTACCGGCGCATAAGGACGCAGTAGGACACGACAGGGCAGATCTCCTAGCGAAGATGGAAGCTGATCATCAAGGAAAATCCAGCAACCTGCCAGTTTGCACCAGCAGGGACTCAGAGTAGGGTGCTACAAGGAACTGAAGGAAAATTGGAGTAGACCTGTGAAACCAGAGGAATGCGGAGTCATCCTCAGAATTGTTAACAGAACATTGCACTCCAGTTTCACTCATTCATTCTTGATTTCCAGATTTCCGCAGCCGGTATGCAGCTCATGCAAGGAGCCCACAACAATTCCTCATGTCCTCTTTGACAAATATAAGCGAGATAAGAAGATCAACCATAGCCGCCCATTAAATGATGGAGATTTGCAACTCATCAGCAGCAATAAACAACCTCATAGACTTTACAATGAAAACTGATTTGTTCAAATCAATTTAAATGTTATAGTAATGTAGAACTTAACAGAAGTAAGTCGCTAATGACCAAAAGGTTAATGCGACGTTAAATTGTAATTTTTTTTTAAAAAAAACGTCACGTTTTCAATTTCGTCCGGTCATTTCTTGTCTCATTTAGCCTCTGTCAAAGCAAAATTTGGCGATTATTGAACATTCTGGACGGTCTCCGAAGTCCTCTAACCGGTTCGAATTCGTTTTGTGGTAAATAAATAATAATTAAGGCCTGTTTAAAGAATAACATCAACTCGATTATTTAAAACAAAAATATCAACTATCAATATTTTTTATTTAGTCACGTCTTTAGTTAAATAACTACCCGACAAATTTAGCAGACATTACAATACTTAACCTTCTTTTATAGAATACACTATACTGTTACAATCTCAAGGTATACATGGGCGCGTACCTTCGAAATTTATCTGCGCTCACAGCGCTTAAAAACAAACAAACTTCACCACTAAAAATTGTTTACATTTTTTTAACAATACCCTGATATTATAGTGATCTTGCCTTGGGGGTTGAGTTGAGTAGATCCGCCTGGTCAGTCAGTTAAGCTTTCGACTAGATTTAGCTGACGACACTTTGACGTCATCAGATGGCGAATATTCTTTCCCGAGAACGTATGCAGGATATACATAAAAGAAATGAAATTATATTAAAACTAACAATTAAATTAATAAATACTGAATAATAATTTCCCCCCCCAAATACTTAATATACTTATAAACCAATGACTAAGCCAACAAAATTATTTTAATATTCTTGCCCATAACATCATTGTTCTTTTAACATAATTTGATAAACATACAGACCATATAGATTCCTCATTTAATTAAAATATGCGGCTGCGAGTATTCAATACCTAATATTCGTCGCAATAACGTTTTCGATCCTTTATCATTATTTTTTTTCTCTTCACTTATCCATGTACGATTACCTGTTTTTCTCTCAGAGAACACACATATCAGAGATAATCCTCCATTCCTCTCACAATATGATATTTTCGTCGCATATTATAGTCAGTTATGTCTCCCACTCAGTATTATCGCAACCTACTAAAACTATTTTTCCAAACATTGTCAAAGTACGTGGTGTGAATTATATTTAATTAATTTTAATTTTTGTAAGAATACGAACTTCTTAAAACCCGTGTCACACGCAAAGATAATATCCCGATCAGTGTTACTTCATTTATCAGACGTGGTCGTCCTTGATCCCTCGATTTGCCTTAAGAATAAAGTAAAATTTATTCAATTTTACAAATTTGTGAATGGCTGAAAATGCCATGTCACATCTTTAATTTAGGAATACAATCAGAAATTTCTATATTACATACTATTTCAAGGTAAATATCGTGGGAGAGTGAGATATCAAATACAGCCTTATACCCAGAAAGTTAGACTTATTTACTCTGATGGCTGCCGTCTTAAACCACATTTTACTCTTATAATAGGGGGTTGAACTTAGTGTTTGTATTGGCCTGGCGTGATCCAAAGTCATTGTCAGCTTTGTCTGTGCCCCTTCACTCGCTTGTTTCGCGATAAGGCGCTAACAAATTTGCACTCTAGTTGTCGTGCAGTCGCCGGACGAATATAAGCAGCTCGAATTGGTCGTCCACGCCACGTCCATTTCTTTCGATTGCGACCTGGGTCACGTACGGCTCGGGACTTAAAGGTTTTAGGTCAGCGGCCGGGATGAGGTTTAGTGGTACGAAGAGAGGTGGGGAGACGCTAACTCCTTTAGAGCCCCTTCCCTTTTGTCCTCACTTCCGCCCAGGTGACTCTTCTGTTAACACTGTCTCCTCGACTAAAAACTGGAGTCCAGTTCATGAAAAAATCTCAACGAATTGTTCGTTACGTATGCTATAGTGTTTCTTTGAAACCCAATCACGACGTTATCTACTGTTAAAGAGTGCTTCTCCCTACTTCAAGATTTTTTCCGTATTTCTTAATTCTCCTACTTCTTTTTTTTTAGTCAGTGGACAGGTTCCTTCGTATAAGTTCTGAATTTTTTAATAATTTAGTGTAATAGTCTTCGATCAAAAACATTCCGTTTACTTTGGCGTCACTTACTAATATACTATTGGATTGTAAGCTAATACCTTTGAGCCGTGATGCAAGATTAGTTTGCTAACAAAAGATCAAAAGTTCTGTGCTAAAACATATTTTGTTTTATTTTGCGTTTGCTTAATACAGACAACGTTTTGAACTTTAATTTCTATTCCACAATTCATTCTGTGTGTTATTTAACGAATTGTAATGCTATTAGTGTGTAATTCTTTTTTAGGGTAACAGGCTATATGAGGGTAATCCACATTGTGGCAACTCCCCTTTAATAGCATAGGAAGGGATTTTAAAGGGGGCATGCGGAAGAGTAGAGGAAGGTAGCCAAGGGTTAACTAGAGCCCCGGGGCTATATTTTAAGAATCCTACCCGGCATTCGCCTAAAGAAATGCAGGGAAAACCCTAGAAAAACCTGCATCAGGTAGGTCGGGCATTGGGTACTTGTCCCACGCCCTTCCGATAGCGGGAGAGGAGTTTTCTGTGGGGACGCAGCATTCCCTTCTCCGTGCCTCGACCAGTTTAGGAGGCAGCTGGCAGACTATTCCAATGGGAATAGCGGATAACTCTTACCGTATGCCCAAGGTCTGTGACCCCGGAACATACACCTCTCAGAGCAGGCCGATGTGCCTCGGCTCGTGGGAACCTTAGTTCAAAAACGGAGAGGAAAAGGCATCCCCAAAGGTAGCCCATTCTTATCTCTCCTACAAGGTTCTGCCTGCGAGAGAACATCCCTCGCAGGTTACCTGCGAGAGAATACTTTCGCAGGCTTTATCTATTAGTGTGTAAATGGTCAACCAAAATTTTATATATTAAAAGGAGAAGTGAAACTGCAAGAAATAAAAGTAAAGGACAATAAAAAATAAATTAAGGTATTTGTATGGGTTATTCCAGTAAATTTGTTCGAAATTAGCTGCTGTCAGCATAAATTCAAATTACTGGCAAAGGTTTTTGGGCTCTGATGTGTAATGTAGAGTTTTACCAGTATTTGATCAAGAAGGTATAACTGATACCTTTACAACGTTATCTGGATAAAAAGCCATATCACGTTATATGCCATCAAGTTCGCTAGACGAACTTTGCTTGGCATAGCATGGAGTACGATCGTTGCTGCCTTCCCAGATACCACATGCGATTGGTCGTCAGCTGCCTCCCTCCCTGTAGCCAGGGGCCGTGGTTCGAGGTGGAAGGTTTGACCAAATTCTCCTCCCCAAACCCTCTGAACGAGAGAGCTGAACAATCTGAGCATTTTTTAACAGCCCCGGGCTAGTCTCTATCTATTTCGTCATGTCTGTAAAAAGGTAACCTTCATTTTTTGCTCTTCATTGTAAATAAACTAACTTCAATTTGATTCTTCTTGGACGTACCACTCAATCCTCACTAGAAGTTTCCTTAGAGAACTTCCTTACCATCACGCACCCTCTAAAAATAAATATTGTTTCCGGTCACCTATTCCAATTTTCCCCTGAAAGCCTTCTATTTGTTTCACGATCCCAAAAACCAAAATTGACAAATATATTAATAAGAAACAGAAGAACACTCAAATAATATTAATATTCAAAACGTGCTGTGGTAAAGTCGGTTATTGAGACTCCTGATTTCCATTTATGTGAATTTTAATTTATTATCCATTTATTTTGGTACCTTTTTTTTACTTTATTCCAAATATTGCGTCTTTCGACCCGACATATACAAAGTGCGCACATTTAATTTTATAATCTCGGGATGGAAATCGAAAAATGAAGTGGCAATTGAAACCTTTTTTAAAAAATGTAATGAAAGCTAATCGCGGAATTAGCTCATGTACGTATGTCGGTGGCTTTCAGAAAATACAGGGCAGCGTCACTTCTTCTGCAGATCTCCAAAACCCTCCGTCGCCAGCCAGTTGTCGAGTCCTGCTGCGTTGCTGTCGTCCTCCAGTGTGCATCTATGAAACGCCAACTTGCATCTCCAGTCCGTCCAGTTCGTTTTTACATACACCGTCCTTGCCGTCCCCTGAGTGACTGCTTTCTATATGCTGGTGTTAAGCCAAATTATGATGGAGGGATACGATCACACCATACTGCCATTAAAATTGATAAAGACGCATTTACGTTTAATATAGTCAATGGCCCATTACATCTTTATCATCAAATGCCTCAACTTAATGTTTAACAGATTTAAAAACACGATTTAAAAAATTGAAAATTTTGCTCACTCAGTTCTTCCCAACAGAAATGAGCAATATACGATCTCGAAGAAAATCTATGAAACGGCTGACCTTGTTACCGTAGTGCAGGATGTTGTACCCTTTTTGGCATCCTGGATCCAGGGTATGACAAGGTCATTTTAAATGGTGTCGTTTGCTGCCTACAACGGTGCAGCCGGCATGGATGTGAGTAATTGTGCTTTGTGTCTTTGAATAATGGCGCTGTTTCATTTGCTGGCGTATCCTCAGAGCTCGATGCCGTACGTTCACACTGGTAACAATATAGTTTTGTAAACTAATATCTTATTAGCTATAGATCGATATATCTTATACCTATTAACCATTTAATTTTTTGTCAACTTCTTTTCTATTTTTTAATGTAATATTTCCATATTAGTCTCTAATCTAGGTTCAATTTTTTTTGGGTGTAGACAGGCTATGTATAGGGTAATCCACATAGTGGCAACTCCCCTCTTATAGCATAGGAAAGGGATTTGAAAGGGGGGATGCGGAAGGGTGGATGAAGGTAGCTAAGGGTTAACTAGGACCCCGGGCTATAGTTTAAGGATCCTACCCGGCATTCGCCTAAAAGTGATGCAGGAAAAACCCTAGAAAAACCTGCATCAGGTAGGTCGGGCATTTGGTACTTGTCCCTCGCCCTTCCGATGGCTGGAGAGGGGTTTGCTGTGGGGTCGCAGCTTAACCCTCGCCATGCCTTGGCCAGTTTAGGAGGCAGCTGGCCGACTATTCCAATAGGAATAGCGGCCAACTCTTACCGTATGCCCAAGGTCTGCGACCCCGGAAGGTTTACCTGCTTCCGTAAGTCATAAATGTATTAAACGAATTAACATACAATACACAAAATTTTATATATGATCAGAAACCTCTTCAGTTGGATCTAAAAATATATATATATATTGTAATGCCAATTAATTAGGACATAATTGGTTTCAATAAAAATTCTAATTGTTCGATAAATCCATTATTGCGGTCTGATCGAACAAAGCGACAATGAAACGCGAGCTCACTTTACTTTGTCGGAAAGTCAAAAATGGCATATGCGCGCTAAAACTCGAGAGAACCAGAAGTCAGTTCGCGGAAAAACATTGTGAGGAGTTCACGGAAAAATATTGTGAGGAGGAGTTCGCGGAAAGACATAGTCGATGTATTACTGTTAGTTGGTGACTAGCATTTAACAGAGTTAGTGGCGGGACATTACAGAGAACTTGCTAAGTAAAAGCAGTTTTACGTTTGTAGTCAGCCAGGAAAGGGAGTGCTGTTTTTACGTCTGTAGCAGCCAGAAAAGTTGTAGTTTTAAGTCCCAAGCGGTAAAAAGACTAGCAAATCTGCAAACCACAGAATTCATATAAGGCAAGCAGAATTCACCTAAGGCAAGCTGTCAACAGATAGCTGACAAAAAGAAGGATCATCCGAGTTCCTAACTTCCCATCAATTTTGACTAGAATCAGTTTAAAATCTGTGAATCTTAGAATCAGTGTCAAATCTCGAAATAGTGTATTTTCGAAACCAAAAGGAATGCTGGAAACAACTGGACAGATGTAAAAAATTTACAAAAATAATGATTTATGTAAACGTAATTAAAAGACAGAAGTCAGATTTCGTTCTCCTTTTTAAATTGTTAATCATAGTTAATGTCTTTACTTTTTAATTTCGTTCTATTTTAATTGTTAAGTTAATTTCTTTTCTTTTAGTTTATTTCTATCGACGTATTGTTTAGGTAAATGTTGTTTGTTAATAAGATTTTTTAAAGCAAATTGGTGTGTCCATTATCAAGCCCAGTGAAAACCCTGAGAATTTAATATTTTAAATTTGTAATTGTTTTAAATTATTGCCACAAAATAAATATCTTGTTTGTTAATTGATTAATTATTTTATTTAAATAACGCCTTCCATTTAATTATTACAAATTCTTTAAATTAAAATTAATAATTAAAGGCTAAATTGTGTATATTACAATTTGTAAAAAGACATTAGTTGACTTCCAAACATATAAATAAATTTAGTATACTATACTAATGTATTTAACAAAATATTAATTGTATGGATAGTATCCATAAATAAGAAAAAATTCAACTGGTTCCAAATATATTCTGGACTGAAGTGAGAGGAAAGAATGCCATTCAAACACATCACAAAACTTACATTGTCGTAACACATTTTTTAAAACACTAGAATAAAACTCTAAAATAAATTCATTAAAATTTAAATTAAGTTTCACATTTATTGAATTTATATTTAATATAATATGCAGTACTTTGCTCGTCAAACAAGGTTAATAATAACATTTGACATGTAAATTTTTTATATTTATCCAATCAGTTTTGTGATTATCCATGTTCACATCTTTTTTAAAAACAGATTGATAGATATATCTCATGTTGACCTTGATGTTGTATTTTAGCAGAAGTCTAATTTCTTCTGTTTAATAAATTATGTCCATTCATTTCGTATTTTGTGAATTATGTGAGTAACCATGTTATACTGCGTGTATTTATTTATGTGGACGTTAACTATAGTCTTTTACATTATATTTATTTTTAGGTGCAACTGATGAGTTCCTCGATCATAGGGAATAAACGTTTAGTGAATTATATGTAAATTTATATAATAAAATTCTTATTTACAGCCATGTTACATTAATTGTATTTATATTAATAGAAGTCAGGTTAATTTTCACATTTTATTTATGATAGTTAATTTGCTTATGCGCCTATTAATGACGACGTATGCTACATGCTCAGTAGATTGGTCGTGCAGAGAAGCTGGCTCAACACGGCGCACCCTTCTGTAAGAGTGGACTGTGACATCTCATAACACCACCATACATTTATATTAAAAGAAATTATGTTTCCTGTGGCACTGTTACGTCCATAGTTTGTAACTTTTTCTACTTACATATATTTCATCAGGTATTTTCAACTTCGTTGATTGAATCGGGTATATTTGTTTATTCTATTTGTCCCAAGTATATTTTTTCCTCTCTTAACGTAACGGCTCACTTATATACCAAGAATGTTTTCACTCGATAACAGTGAGTAATCATCCCTTAATCTGTATAGGTAGACGAAGTGAATCATAGTGAATGGTCCAAGATAGTAATGCTCCCGATGCCGTTTAAATAACGTTTAATTAATTACTTTTCCGGTTTAATAAATAACTATATATGTATAACTCGAGAGGTGAAGCAAGACGTAGTTGGGGTAGGCCGGAGCTCAGTTCATCACGAGCCTTTGTGTGACATGGTATTTTCATGGCAAATGATATATTAATATAATTTGAGAACATCACACCATTTCGTGGTAAAATATTAAGAGTGAAGTTATAATAACAAGGAATTAAAGCTCTAAGACTACTCTTTGTTTCCTTAGATATACAATATGGCTAATAATTACGTGAGTTAATAATTTAATATAAATTAAATATCGTAGTCGGAAACAAACACGACCTTGATATATTAATATTAAGGACGTTATCGAGTCAAGACGCAGGCAGAAACTTTCTGGAAAGTAGGTGAAGGCTACCTTTGGAGTTGCCTTTTCCTCTGACCGTTTTTGAACTAAGGTTCTCACGAGCCGAAGCACCTCAGTCTGTTTTGAGAGTTGTATTTCTGTATTTGGGTATACGGTAAGAGTTGTTATCTGTTCCCATTGGAACAGCCGGCCAGCTGCCTTCTAAACTGGTTGAGGTACGGAGAAGGGAATGCTGCGTCCCCATAGCAAACCCCTCTCCCGCCATCGGAAGGGCGTGGGACAAGTGCCCAATGTGCGACCTACCTAACGCAGGTTTACTAGGGTATTACTGCATTACTTTTAGGAGAATGCCGGGTAGGATCCTTAAACTATAGTCCGGGGGTCCTTGGATACTTACCTCTACCCTTCCGCATCCCCCGTTTCACATCCCTTCCTATTATATTAAAGGGGAGTTTCCACCATGCGGATTACCCTCATGTAGCCTGTTACCCTAAAAAAAAAGAATATAGAGTTTGAATTTCATGTAACATACGTGCCTTGCCTTAATATCAATGCGGCAAGTGTGATTAAAATTGTGAGCTTACAATTATATTTGAAATATGGAATTCAGTCCCGTCACACCAAGTATGATTTGTTAAAGCAAAAATATATCCCAAAATAGGTTAGAATATTTATACATATCCAAATTTTCAGTGATATTTTATCATATCAATTTTATACATATTTTATGAGCAATTTCAATAACTATTTGCATATATATATATAAATATTGTAACATATCAACGGATGTGTACGTTGTTATCCGTAATTTTGTATGTTGCTAAGTTCTCATTTGGCGACTAGAACTTTAACAATCGGGGCAGGCGCAGGAATCTTATTGTTTGTACTTGTAAAATCAGTCCGCATTTCGGCTCGTCAGCGAGCGGATATCAACTGAGACGCGTAAAATCTCAAAACACGTGCTCGCTCGGTGCGAGGAACAGAGCGTAAAAAGTCGCACGTCGTGTAGGTCAAAACCACGCCTAAGTAATTAATGTTTAATGTCTCGATCAAAATTAAATGATTAAAATCAACAAATTTTGGTTATTCACTTAATAAAATAGCCTGGAGCACAATAACTGGCGAATCTTAAGATTCGTGCACGTATTTTACACTCGAGAAACGGAAATAAACAGTTATCCTAGTATAGTCGCAGTTGTTTGCGGAAAAACTGGTGGGCAAACGAACCGATTAGGCCTACTACAATATATATATATATATATATTGTAGTAGTTGGTAATTAAGACATTGTTCTAATTAGAAAGTTGGATTGTAGAGGACTCATTATTAGTAGATATAGAGTGGACGCCGCAACAAGGCGGCAATGCAAAGGAAGTATTGTTGTCGATCGGCTGAGAAGTTTACGCGCTCAAAATTTACGAGACGAGGAAGTCAGTCGGGCATAGAACAGCGAGGTGTATAGACCAGAAAATTCATATTATAAAAAGTTTTGCAGTCGGGCAGCGGACCGCAAATAGAACAGTTTGATAGCAGTTACAAACATGCTCTAAAATATTGAAAAGTAAAGCAATTTTCAGTCGGGAAGGAGAGAGTGAAACTAATGTTGTAATCGGTGGCCGAGCATAATTTCAACCTGCTGGCCATAGACAAATCTACCAATTTGTGTTAGACCAACTAACAAAACTACGCCAATTAGAATTTGTTGACATTTAGAATCTGTGAGTACTAGAATCAGTGATATCCCCAAATTTTGTGCACGAAAAACCTAAAATGAAACCTGGGCGGCCGTAAGTAGAAAAACTTTAAAATCATATTGTAAACCGTTTTTAAAAGATAAAAGTCAGATCGTTCTTTAATTTTAATTATTTAATTATCGATAAAATGAGATCGTTAATTCCTGATGAAATTTAAAACTGTTTAAATTCAATCTGTAGTATTATTTCTTCCACAACAAATGTCGTCTATGTTTCAGACGCATTAACTTCCATAAAAAGGTAAATGTAATTTTGATTGTATAAAATTTCTGCCATTTATCAAAACCCAGTTTAAGACCCTGAGATTCCAAATATTTTGTGTATTTAATAATTGTTATTAAATTTGGCACAATAAATTTTGTTTGTTCTTTAAAGTTAATAGTGTATTTCATTAAAAGCGCCCTTATATTTATATTTAAATCATTACAATATATATATATATATATATAATTCATATATAGTTCAGTCAGGTGGCACGAATTACTTTAATTACTTTTAGCCCTTTTGTTTCTAAACTCAGTACCACATCTCTCCCCTAAATATTTTCTAATGGTTTATGTTTCCCTCGCCAACGACGTGAGTTTAAAAGCTATCCACGTCGTAATTACGTATTTGTTCAGTACGAAACTCTCGTATTTTATTTGCGGCTTTTAAATATTTAATCGCTCTCCTTTTATGTTATTTTTACATACATGCAATTTACTTTCCTACCTTGTGTAATTGGCTGCTTCCATTTAGTGCTTGCTCCTTTCAAAAGCGTTTCATTATGCCTATAGTAAAAGCAGTGTTGAATTTTTAATAAAATTAGTGTTTCTATGATGTTCGTAAAGTGATTCAAAGTGCCAGTAGTGCTGAGTACTTACCCCGCGAACTTTTCAGTTTTCGGGGGAATAGCATATTGACTATTTCGTTCTAGATTACTGAGTTTAGTTTCTTCCTTGTCAAGGCAAACGGTTTATTTTAAGCTGTTTGAGTTGGTTAACTGCGAAAAGAGAAACGGAAACTTGCTTTTCCTACGTAGTATTTCAAAAATAAATTAAAATTAAACACTTCATGACCATATATAATATAATGATATATGGCTAATTAAGTCATAAAAATATATTAAATAAGTTGTTAGTAAAACTTATATTTAGTATTCATAAATAACATTTTGCATGAAAAAATTAAGTAAATAGAAACCAAATAACCTTTCCTTCTGACATTTGGGGCCCCTTCATCCTTTGTCGAAAGCAGCAAAAGAAGTAAAAAAAAAACACTTTGACAGTATTTCAGATGCTGCATGGTGTAAATGATGACTCGGAGGTACTATATTTGGAAATATTTAGAAGAAGAAGAAAGTGTAGACATAGGGGAATCCACATAGAGACAACTCCCCTCTTATAGCATATGAAAGCGACTGAAAGGGGGGATGGAGAATCGTAGATCAACGTAGCCAAGGGTTAACGAGGGCCCCCGGACTATAGTTTAATGATACTACCCTGCAATTCACCTTAATGTGATTGCTTTGAAAACCCTAGAAAACCTGCATCAGGTTTGTCGGGCACTAGGTACTTGTTCCACGCCCGTCCGATGGCTGGAGAGGGGTTTGCTGTGGGGATGTAGCAATAGACAAATAAAATACTTTTTGTCTGCCGGAGGACACGAAAATATCGCGCTCAAACCAGAATAAGAATATTATTATTATTCAGACATTGATTTACAGATAAATTCAGACAGTAATATCTTTAATTTTATCATTTGTTATATGGAAGTATTTATAATAGTAATATAGTATAATTTTGAGATTTAATTTTTTAATGTATGTCAAGGTTGAATAACTTTTTATCGTATTAGTAGGCTTGATTCGAATTTCTGTGATCAGAATTAAAGACTCTAAAGCCATTGAAATTATTCAAATGTAGCGTTGTATATTAGAAGTATTTTAAAAGAAAATCAATTTTTTGTTGTTGTAATGGATACTTACATGTTTGTGAATATATAACCTGGTTCCATAAATTTACAGATTTGGTTTCTATATTTGAATCGTTCCTATATTATTTTACGGAAAGCTTAAAGCAGAACATTTATGTGCTTGTGATTGTATTATGGCATTGAAGATTCAAAGTAAAGTAAATATTACGGGATCAATCCTTCCCCAATAACTTTGTAAAATGTTCGCATAGACTTGTACTCCCCTATTTGAAAATTGATCTCCTTTCTTCGTAGATATAAGCCACGGTATTGAGCTAAGAGGCTAATAATAACCAAATGACATCAAGTAAATTCAAAATTTTATGTAGCCTGGTTCCAATAAAACAAGCCCAATTAGGCCTATGAGAAATATATTTATTATAGTCAACTGAAGTTGTTGAATTGAATTACAAAAACAATCAATATGTCTGTGTTATCATATACTAATTAAATAAATAAATACCCAAAAATTAGTCAAAATAGTTACTAATTTAAATACCACACAACATTCGTTGTAACGGCTGTTGCGTTCTTGAATCACCTGACGAAAGCAACAAGTATAACGGAAACTTTTTGTGATATTTGATTTAGTAGTTTATTGTGTCAGTTTATTTATCAATTTAGTGAATTGAATTATAAGTTTTAATTTTAATTATTAAACCTATATATAACGTTATAAGACAATTTTTCTATTTATATGATGCCGACGTTTCGATATATTTTTGTATCTTCTTCAAGTATTTTCCTACAGAGGAGGTATTCACAAATAATTAGGGTGATAGTACATTGTATAAAATAAACAAAGGCAAACTAAATTATACAAAAAACTTACCAAATTTAAGTTAATAAACTAGCACAACTAAACGACTAACCAGTTATTTAATTCACACAGTTTTGAAAAATGGGTCCGAGGCACACAATTCACATAGCGCTAACAAGATTGTACAGCAAGACTGACTGATAGGCTGCAGCTTTGAGTATTTAAATTTGGTAATACAAAGTCCTGTGACCCTGGGGGTTTAGCCCCGTGACCGTCAACTCTCGGTAACGTTTTAAATAACTTATGACTAAATAAATGGAATCACAAATTTACAAAAAGTGTCTGTATAAGGTCATCAATTAATTAATGAATGGAATTATGTCTAACTTATCAGTATCTAAATAATTTTGGATAAAATATTGTTCTGAATTCTAGTTGAAAAGGCGGAATAATTCTGCACAATGGACGCAATTTAAAGAAACTATTGGGAACTATCCTCATTTTAAAGCGTGCTCAAACTCAGTTCAGGGTTTAAGTTAGAGACAAGATTATAAAACAAAATATCAAGCATAACTAGTATAACAACTTACAACCGATGTGTCAGAAGTAGACGCACCGCTCTACAGAGCTGCAAGGGATGAAGTAATTGCAGCTGTGTACACCCAGACCCGTCGCGACGACAAATTAGTTTCCATGGCAATGCGCTCACATTATCATACGCAAACAGCAAATGGACAGGACGGTCCTGGCGCGTGTTCAAAGCTGCTTCCTCAACAAACTAAACTCGTGGTCGCTTTAAAATAAACACCCAACCTGTCTGTAAATTACCCGTACAGCTGCACGTTCAAACCTCTTCCTAACATTAAACCCTCTGTTAAACAATTTGTACTTAAATCTCAACTTGACAAACAAAACTTCGTTTCTAGATTTTTATTTCTAAAAAGAAAATATTACATTTCTAACAGTTTCCTTTATTAAATGTGAATTTTAATCTTCCTATTAGAACTACGTATTTTATTTTATTTCGAATGCTTGAAACATTATATAAAATTCTGACACCTAATTTACGATTTACAGTATTTGTAATTTGATACGATACCTTTGCCATCTTAAGAATTTCATGACATGAATATTTCATTTCCGTTCGCCCACGCGTTACACCCGTTTCATGAAAATTTCTAAATTTTAGTCCTGTTTCGAAGTACACTTCAATAATAAAATACAACTATTCTAGTATTAATGTATATGATATTAAGTTAAACTACTGAAAATACATTTATGAATATCTAATTTTTGAATTTGTAAAAATAATCATCAGAAGAGATTAAGTTATATTCATTTATTACATCCGATACTATTTAAAGATATTTCCAAAGAAGCTAAGGAATAGAATTTGGAGGAAGTGTGCAAAACTAATTATACTGTGTACAAAGAATATTCTCAGTTAAATGTCTTAGAATGAGTCAAAGTATAGACTACTTTAAGTAATAAATTAAATACCACACAAAGTTTCTGCTGAAATAAGTCATATGTTTAAGAAGTAAACGACTTTGAATCGCCTGACGAAAGAAACAAGGACTGCATATTTATTTTATACGGTAATTATGTCTGTAAATTTCATATTTTTTTATCTAATAAAGCTTCATCTTATTCAGACGTTCCCATATTTTCTATAAGCAATTATCACCATTTGTCTACAGAATGTACGAAATAAGTAAAAAACATTGCGCTGTTCTTCAATTTATTTCATTTCAAAATTTTATAAAAAGTTCAGAAATCAAAATTAATCAAATATTTTCGGTTGTTTATTTTTTGCCGTCAGTTATGTTTCATTATGACGCATAAATAAGGTAGTATAATAAATACCTCTGTGTTTGTTCATTGGTGTTGCGTGGACTGTTTTGGTTTTCTCTTTATTTGAATTTGCACATGTTAGCATTTTTACCACGTTCTTTTTATTTTATCCACAAATTAATGTACGTTTGTAATTGAAATATTTCTTTGACACTGAGAAAAAACATAATTTTTTTTTTCTGACTATTTATTTCGCAGTTCCTCGACTTTTGCCGCTGTTGTAATCTTGCCTTAACGTACTGATATTGTTTTCCTGGGTGTATTAGTGTATTTCAATTAATGTCTTATACAGGGCAAACAATAACGTCAAAATTTTATTCATGCAATAACATTAATCTTATCTCTGTGCATTCTAATACAATATGATGTTTGCTGGATTTTTCATAAATGTACAATAATTAATCTGTAAATCTAATACGTAAAATAAACTGTTTGTGTATATCTGACCAAAGTTTGGACACGGATTTTCGTTTCAAAACCGACACAAACACTGTTAGAGTAAGACTCGACTGCCAACTCCAGGGCCGGGGGTGGAAATTTTTAAACCTCTTAAAGCGGCCGATATTTTCAACAAATAAATATTTTTCGGTGTCAGTGAGATTGATGGTGTTTCTGCCGATGTTGTTTGTGTATAATTTCAACTCCTATCAGCATGGGATGGGAGTAACCTTAGGGGTGGGGGTGTGTTACATACAAATAACGCGAAAACAACCGATATTTGAGTCGAATCCATGGTTAGGGAAGACGTTGAGTTTAATTATTTCATTCAAATAGCCATTTAAGTTGAACTTCAACCCCAAGGAGTAGGGGTGGAAGGGGAAACAATGTTCTGCATAAGTGCGGCGAATTCTACTAAACGATACCAAGTATCGTTTTAAGTCTCTAAGAGTACCAATAATATTTCTGGCTCTCTCAACCCTCCGGGACTGTTTTTGACGCTCTTTAAGATACTAAAAGTATTTATCCTTCTCTAAAGGCACAGAAAGTGGTGGATTCTGATGAAATTAACATTCCCTCTGCATAGGTAGGTTAAATCACTTCTTAACTGTTAGATTAACGTAGAATTAAATACTATTTCGGGCTTATATAAATGAATACTCAGCTAGAATGAAAACAAATATTTTTTGACTTTCTCATTTTTACAAAATTATATGTTATTCAATTTTATTGTATTAACTTATTGGTTTACATTTAGCCACAAGTTCTACTTCTTTTCCACATCACTTTATTTCTGCCACATGTTTGTGCCTATATACAAAAAAATTTCAGGTCTTCTCCGAAACGTATTTCTTCGTGGCTATAATTTAAATGAATGATAGAAGTTATATTAGAACAATGTTGTAAGAATGATGAATATTTATGCTAAAGAATGGAATCAATTAAAATTAAATTTTATGACTTGATGGATTGCAGTAACCAGTCTCATATGAAAGTCTGCGAATAAGTAATAGAGTAATATCAACGTTAATTTAGCAAATATATACAGCGTTTTTACCTAGAATATATCAAATAAATTAAATTATTTGCTTAATTCTTGCATTGATTTTAAGCGCATTGATGCAGCATTTAAACAGTTATTTGAATGCATTGTCACGTAGCGAATGGGACGTTAACATATTACATTTAATGTAGAAATCTTTAATTGAAGTATGACATATTCTGTTAGAATATGTCAGGAAGACGAGGGAGTTAATTTTTGCGGAATGATTCAAAGGAAATATCAGCAGTGTTCTGTACATAAATAATACGCGAGCGACTGCCAATGTGGCTGGAAAGGTTTACGATACCAGGCTCTTGGATTCCACAAGGTAGCGAAAGCGTTTCGCGGAACGATATAAGAGGAGTTGGACGGAGCATGTGCATATTTCCAGTCCATATGTGTGCAGTCACGAAAGAAGAAGGAGCTTTATTTCTCAATTTCGCGATGCCAAAAGGAAATGCTCTGCGTTGCGAGAGCTTGTGAGAGGAGATATCGCAGAAGAACATCTTGGCTGCCATGAAAGAATGGAAATCAACAAGACAGAAAATTACTTCACATAAAGTATACATGTACATGGCCAGTAATAAAAATGTAACAAAAAGTTTAAAGTTAATAAAAAATAAATTTAGCTGTCATCTGAATAATATTGTATGCGTTAATGAACAAAAATATCAGATGAGACACAATGTGATACTCGCTTTGTAGTTTTTCCATTTTGTTTTATTAACTTCAAATTTACTTTCTCTATATTAGAAAGCTACAAAAATGTAAGAATTTAAATAATATTCACTCGGATGGTTAAAAGAATGAACAGGGTAAATAAATGTTTATTGTAAAGTGTAGAGATTTAAATGAGAAAATGTTTCTCAATTTTGCGAATGGAACAGCTATTTCCATTTTTCCAAATATGAATATATTCAACTTTCTGCAAGCTGGTACTAAATAAAGAGATGATAGTTATTACGTTTGTGGAACATGGACCATATTACACACACAATATATATATATTGTAATAAATCAACAAGTAGGCTTTAATTAATTTAAAGAATTTGCCCACGTTGTGGTGACATTTAATGTAATACTCAATTAAATAGGGTTAATTAAATGAATTATTAACCAAAATTTTAACAAACAAAATAATTTATTATCAATTTGTGGCTTCCAAAAATTACAAACAATTACAATCAAAATTTAATATGTCTTCTCTCAGGACCTTCACTAGGTTTCATAATTAGGACAGGATAAATGCATAATTTGACTATTAACAATTCAAAATATAAAAGAAATTAACCTAAAAACAATATGAAATATAAGTGGAATGAAAGCTGAACTAAATGAACTCTGAACGAAATGAAAGATGAACGAAATCTGACTTTTTCCCTTTTAGTTATCGTTCACAATTATAATTATCAAAGTTTTGTTACTCACATATTGTTCCACTGGTACCAGCATTACTTGTAGCTTCAAACGTACACTATATTGCAAATTTTATTACACTGATTCTAAATTTCCTCACAGATTCTACACATATGAAGTCGAAATGCAATTACTCAGCTCCCAGGAAGATCGGATGATACTCTCCTAATTGGTCAGCTATCGGATGGAGTTTTACCTCAACGCGGCTATGTTCAATTTCTTTATAATGAAGCACCTTTGGCTAGTTTTCAGAACATCTCTCTGTCCAACTATTTCCTTGCTTACAGGACCTCACGATTTGCAGATTTCAGTCTTTTACTGATTTTTGTATCAAATTGGATTGAACTGCTAAATGTCTCGGTGGAGATTTGTTTTTAATGTCTCTCCTCTCGTGGCTGATCGTAACGTAGACTTTTCTCTTTCGCTCCTAGCCGTAGACTGCAAACTAACTATACTTTTGCGCGCGTAAACGCCATTCCGACTCCTCAACAAAGAATCAGAACTCGCCACTCATTGTTGCTTTCGTCGCTCATGCCACTTACAATTCATTTATTCTCTAACAATTTAAATTATTTAAAAACAATTAATGGCTTAATTAATTGGCATTACAATATATATATATATATATATTTATATGAGACATTAAAACAAACTGTGTTTTTGGAATAGATACCACATCTGAAACAGTTTGAACTTCTCTAGTGAAAATATGTTTATTTTCAACTTCCATGCTTATTGTCATTCAGTATTTCTCATCTATTACATTAGTTCTGTTACAAACCTCGGACTTCTTCATTACTGTTCGTACGATTTCCACTCATGACCTCCGTTATTTAATAATTCTGTACATTTTTTAATACAGTATACACGTTTGCCATCCGTGCCTCCGTATCAGAAATAAAATTTGTTTAAGACCCGGTTCTTCATTTTCAAAAGCATGTTTTACATTCATGATTACATACTATTTCACAAATATCTGCTGTCAAAATTTTGTGTTTCTATTAACCTTGCCAATTATATACTTTATGCTTCCAAACACTTCAAATTTTCAGTAAGAATTCGTTGAAAATAAAATTTGTTTCTTGAAATTTAAATACTAACCACTCTCAACAGGCAATATATATTTTTTATGAACTTTAAGAAAACTGATTAATTATAGTGTAGAGTTTAGAGATAGTCAATCAACGAATGTATCTTGAAAAATTTAATTACTACTCTAAAGCTATCGATTTTAATATATATTATTCAAAACTTTAAATGTCAATAATTCTTATAAAGCAATTAAATGCTCCAGAAATAATTTTCACGTTTCTTGTGTAATCATACATCATTGAATTTGTATCAGATCTGTTTCTAATGATAGACATCTAAAATTTTGACTTAGAAAGCTCTATCTAAATAAATATTATAACTTTCAAGGCCATTTCCATGATTTGTTCTAATGGTCGAATATTTGGATAGGAAGTGATTAGTAATTAAAAACCGGCTCTTAAACCGAATTAAATTATTTTCAGTGAAAGTATATTGGAAACATCAAGGCTGTAGTTCTAATGACTGTGTAAATGGACTTGGATCGATGCCTGTGGTAAGAGCTTGTAGGGGGAAGTACTAGCCGGAATTGGCGCTTCTGCACGTTTGCGCTGACTGCAGACTGAATGGTCGCAGGTACATAACGCGATAGGGTAGTCCCATTGTCAGGTATTTTAATTAGCAGAGTGTTGGCCACAATGTAATTCCATTAGCGAGAGAGGTTCTGCAAGGGCGTGTCTCACCAGGTAGGAGGTCAAGGATGACCGTTGAAACAGAGAGCATCCGGCCGCGAGTAAATACGTTCCGTTGGACAATCCGTAATAAATGCCACCTCTGGAATTAGGCCAGTAAGTGGTTGTTGCTAAAACAAAAGAACGATTGGGTATACCAAATAGCTTTTCACTAAATGACACTGCCAACCCATGTTTTATTATTTTATCGTGTTTACCACATGTGGAGCGAATAAATGTCGGACAACTGGTGTTCATAATACGACAATTATACTAAACATATCTATCATAATAACGATAATATTATATTCGTTTGTGGTGCTTGTCGACTGAGTAGTTTATATTTGATAAACTAGCATTATTTAATAATTCCATTGGTACTCAACTGATGAAACAGAACGTGTCAATACATGAAACTTCAATTAATACACCAATAAAAGGAATGTTACGCTACATACTATTTATATAACTCAGAAATATTCCATTCAATTATCCCGATATGGAAAACAATCTAGACAGTCACTAAGAATTATAAGTGGAAAATCAATATATCTACACAAAATGATGCGCACAAATATTAGTAATAAAAAAATATTAAATTAAATATGTATAAGGCGAGACAAAAGTCGTGCCCTCTTTTATGATGCATTAATTTAATATGAAATTATTAAATATTAATGATTTATTTTACAGTTTAAATCTGAAATTACAAATTTAATGACAATTTATTACTTTACAAATTATAATTGCGAACGTGGATCTTATCCTAAGGGTTCCGCGGGGGAAATTATGGCGTGCAATATTATTCAATGTTTTGTTTACTCTTTATTTCAAAATGTTTGTATATGTCTGTATGCACGATGCATACTGTCATCTCTGTTCTATTTTCTGGCTTTTCCCCGACTGCTGCTTACGGATCCCGAATAATCCTTGTTTTTCATCGTATCCGGTAAGTCTATCCACGAAGTATTAACATATTCTTTCTCGAAACCATAATTAATCCTTTAGAGCATGATTTGTATGTAATTTTAACCTAATTTTTTAAAATGTATTTTTTTGAATTTATTACGTAAAAAATAACTACAAAAACATCAAACTTGACCGAAGTCAATTTGGCTCATGATGTTGCACATGTTCAAAATAAATATAATTAGATCTCTTTTATGAATAATTCACATTAGTTGTATAATTATTATTTTTGTGCAATTATAATATCCTGAGAATGATGCTTAAATTTTCTGGCTTGAAAAAAGCATAAAAAAGCGACAACAAATAAATATTCTGAAGTTGACCGGCGGGTAAAACAATCTGGTTTGTGGGGTTGACTCTCAGAAATCTGTCCACGAATGCAAAAGTTTCACATTTCCTTAAGTGCGTGTTGTTTCATATCTTCATCACAAATTATCTCTCTTAGAAACCAACAGACGCCTCTGGCGTGATACTACAAGTCATGTTGTATGTATGTTACGCCATGCACTGAGGGTTAAACAACGGAACTTGAACCACACGTTGCCGCGATATGTTTTATAACTGCGTTCTATCAACCTCTGCTACTCACTGCCTTCTAACAACTGTTACGAACGAATGAACTGAATTGAAAAACAAGAGTAGTCGATCACCTTCTGAGAGCACACTATATTTTTTCTTACCTTCTAACTCAGCCTCTTACCATTTTTGAGCTCCACTAGCAAATATAAACTACTGTACAGCAAATTTATTCGGTGTCGTCCAAATGTAACAGTATTAAAGTCGTTATAATCTTTGTCAATCGAGCACACAGACATAAAAAACAGATACCTCAATATTCGGCAACAATGCTACTTCCCTACCCTTCCAAAAAAAATAAACCTTCATGGCGGATTATGTCAAAATATCTCTTTTGGATTAAAATCCAACAATTTTAGTAACTCCAAGAACAGGAAGTTTTTGTAATACTTGATAAAAAAAATAATGCTGCTGTATTTTTTAATTTCCTTCCATTTAAATGTTTTTAATTGAATATCCGGGTTGAAAAACACTGTTGTCCATGAATAGATTACCCCTAGCCTGAATTAATTTTATTTAATCGCGTTCGCTTGTATCTGGAGTAGTTTCTAAACTGCTCTCTTTTCACCTCTCTCTGCCTCCCCTCTCTTTCTCTCTCGCCGTCATCAGTGTCTGGAAAAACACTCGTTCATATCTGGCAACTTTCAGCTAGGGGTGGTAACCGTGATACTACCACAGCTCTAAAAGCTTTTTGTTAAAGACAGTTACTGACACACAGCGATTATTAGCTTAAAATAGAAAGGCGCTTGTGATAGTGACAAAACATTTTCAACGCCAATTCCTGTGAACCATAAATCAGCTATCTGGCGTCCTGACATCTGGCGGTCAAAACGCGAAGCACTGAGCAGCGCAGCTTGATTATGCTCCACAGCTCGTATTTCAGTCAGCAGATGACGCAACACAGGGCGACCGAGATGATTGTGACGCGACAAATTTACGATCTCTGACAATGCGGCACCAGTTAGCGCTGACAAAAGACGATGGAAGCCTGGTGTGAACAAAAGCTACCTCCCACCAACAAACAACTGAGCGGCAACCACGCAGACACCAGCGGATTCCGCAAAACGGATAAGCACAAGTCTTCAGCTCATCATCGTGCACCATTTAAAACCATTCTTAATCAGAAACATAATTTCTTTGTAACTTAATACCGATTCGTTTTTATTTCAATCAAACTTGATATGATCAAAGATTGAAGTCTATCCCGGTGTAATTGTTCGAAAAACAGTTCTCGGTTTTCACACGGGTATAATATATTTAAACGCAATAAAATTGAATGGTTCTGGCACTTCACCTAGAAGATGACGACACAGCTTTCAGTTGTCGAAACGTTGCGTTTAAATATATTATACCCGTGTGAAAACCGAGAACTGTTTATAAAACTTGATATGTTTTCATGCATTTTTTCCTGACAAATTATTAACGTTTCCATTTTAAAACTAATAGTTTTAGTTGTGAATATGTATACTAGCCGAGTGGTCGGCGTTGCAGCCTGGGTATTTATTTAAATTAGCCCGGAGTTGTAATTTATTCCACACTCACCTCTTAGTAAACTTTTATTGAATCAGCACTAATAGCGCCAGTGTTTGAAACATTTACCCATTTACGGTCCAATCCCTCGGCATCTAATTAAAAATAATCCAATAAAATCACGATGAATTAAAAGAGTAAAAAAACCACTCCCGGAACCTTAAAGGAGTATAGAAATACAACCTTTAACTAAATAGAGACCAAAATATAGCTCGTACCCCAAAAATATAAAAAAAATTGTCCGGTAACTTAACAGAATCAAAACTATTCCGGGAAACCTTTTCCCTACCGCGTTCTCCTCCATGAAGAGTAATATAAAATTTCATCAAGCACAATGATTAATGCGAGAATTAAACTTAGCGACTCCTATAACCCCGGAATCCACACTTATATCGATCTTTCTTGCATTAATATTTATGTAAGCCCCTTCCAGCACCACCCGCACCGTAGTCTTATGAAGTTGAAATTAGACACACAAAAATTCTAGAATGATACTATTATATTGAGAGACCCCGGAAACGTTTTATTCGATGATTATTATGGACGTTTAGGAATGTTTTTAAATTTCACTCCCTCCACCCCACCCACAGAGGCAATAGATTAGTCTTAACCCCTCAGAGTTTGTTCCTGGATCGTAAATAACATGTGTATAAAGTTTGGTAGAAAAATCTCTACGCGTTTAAGATTGTAAACTGAAATTTGTTTCATTCCCTTCCGCCCCCACTCCTAGTGGCTGAACTACATCTTAACCAGTATGGTAAATGTCAGAACTTAACTCATTGACTTCTATAACCCTGGATTTTATTCTAATCTCGGTTCTTTCGCGGTTATTTTTATGTAACGCCACTCCATCCCCTCCTCTTGTGGTGCTGACTTCCCATGCTATAAGGGATTGAAATTATACACTAAAACACCTGCATAGACACTATTAATCACATCAACCTTGAAAAGTAATTAATCGACGCTAATATCGGCCGTTTCAGTATGTTTTTAAATTTTACCCCCGTTCACCTCTTAGGCTTCGATAGATAGACAGAAAAATTCTCAGGCGTGCGTACAACTCACCAAAGTTTTTATCGCAATCAGATGAAAGGTTTAGGAGTGCATAGAGGACACTCAGACAGACATTTTTATATACAGAGTGATTAGTGTAGTATCCTGGATCCTAATATTATAGGATAGGCTTCACTTTAAATGAGTATTCATTACGCTGTTTATGGAATAGAAAACTGAATAATAGAATTTAATTGATGACTGGTCTGGCCATTAATTTTGAGTGTCGAGTTTCATATGGAAAGGAGTGGGGGTGGGTGGTTATTAAAATTTTAATAACACCATTTTGACCTTAGCGTTCAATTTTAAATTTGTGCTAATACTGTCTATCTTAATTAAAAAAATTTAATTGCGTATGTATAGCATTCGTTGCTGAACCTAGAGTGTAATGCCTCCATGAAATTTGAATTATAATAGTTCTCGTAAATTTTTTTTTTCTATTTTCATTAGCACCTTAAAATAGTTGCATAATAATTTGTTCCACATGAGACGAATCCTAACCTGCTGCGTCATAACATGTTTTATTTGTAAAAGGACGAGACTGGTTTTGGTGTAGATTGATTTGTTTCTAGACGATTACATTGAAAGCCAATGTGGCTAATTTCACATTCTCATCGCAAGTTAACACACCAGAATCCAGAGAAGGATGATGAGCAGACACACTTCGTCATCCACTGCTGTCAATAAACCCAGGAAATCAACCAAGTCGACGGTTAAAAGTAAACGGACAAGTCATACGTTTGCAAAGACATGCGATTTTGTTGTTTTATAAATAATACAATTTAAAATCAGTATATATACGGTATTTTTTCAATAACACGGTCATTAATCAATATCTACAACAATCCCAAGAATAAAGATCTCATTTAACCATAATAAAATTTTAGTAAATATATAGTATATACTTGCATATTCACCGTGTAGTTAAACTGAATATTGTTTGATAGAGAGAGGGAGAGATAGAGAGAGAGAGAGAGAGAGAGAGATAGAGAGAGATAGAGAGAGATAGAGAGAGAGAGATAGAGAGAGATAGAGAGAGATAGAGAGAGAGATAGAGAGAGATAGAGAGAGAGAGATAGAGAGAGATAGAGAGAGATAGAGAGAGAGATAGAGAGAGATAGAGAGATAGAGCGATAGAGAGATAGTGAGATAGAGAGATAGAGAGATAGTGAGATAGAGAGATAGAGAGAGATAGAGAGAGAGAGAAAGAGAGAGAGAAAGATAGATAGAGCGATAGAGAGAGATAGAGAGAGAAAGAGAGAGATAGAGAGAGATAGAGACAGATAGAGAGATAGAGAGAGATAGAGAGAGATAGAGAGAGATAGAGAGACAAACAAATGTTTGATTTTTATATAACTTTAATGAAACCAAATCACTATAAATAGAATTTAATTAACCTTTAGCCTTAAGCGTGCTCCTATTTATTAATTCTCACAACAATAGAGTCACTGAATTTCATACTATTTTTATGTAAATGTCTTGATTCATAACTATTTATTATTTTAAACAACACAATAAAATGTAAATTACTTTTATTTTATTTCTGGCTGTTGGATATCGCGGAATGTCTTTTAATCTAGTTACAAGAAAGTCTCGTTAAAAAAGAAACGTCAACGAACAAAGCATGTGAGATCTGTTCTCTCGCAAGCAGAACCTCTGGAGAGACGGAGAGGGTAACCTTTGGGGATGCCTTTTCTCTCTCCGTTTTTGAACTAAGGTTCTCACAAGCCGAGGCACCTCGGTCTGTCCGGAGTCGCAGACCTTGGGCAGTTGGGGAGTTGTTCCATTGGAACAGTCGGCCAGCTGCCTCCTAAACTAATCGAGGCACGGAGATGAGAATGCTACGTCCCCACAGAAAACACCTCATTGGCCATTGGAAGGGCTTGGATCAAGTACCAAGCACCCGACATACCTGGTGCAGGTTTTCTACGATTTGCCCTGCATAACTTTTAGGCTTATGCCGGAAAGGATCCTTTAATTATAGCCCGGGGGCCCTAGTAAATCTTGGCTACCCTTCCGCATCCTCCCTTTCAAATCACTTCCTATGTTAATAAAGGGAAGTTTCCACGACTCGCAACGCTGGAGGTCTTCGGTACAAAGGAAAAGCGCCCGCGAACAGTAAGTATGCGTTAAGAGGTTGTTTCATTCCAGTAATCACAAATTGATACCAGGAAGAATCTGTTTCCCAGACGGGCACACTGGAATTTTTTATCATCTCGAAGAATTTCGTTCATTGGGAAATTCAATAGATTTTATTGGTTACCATCTTCGATGAGGCTAACCAGAGCTATTCAAATAAAAATATCAGTGATTGGTCAACTTGGAAACAGTGGCCGAATTTCCAGATCTCAGGTGTCAAAATCGGAGGAAAAACGAGAAGAATATGGGCATGCGATTACAAAACACAGGAAAGGGTAGTCGGGTGTAGATGATTAAGCGATAAGTTGGGAGTACGAATCCTCTGTCCGACGCCAACCACTGATGGAGTCGGCAGAATGATGACAAGTGCGCGACGCCGTCCGACGCCACCGCAGAGCAGTTTAAGACCCAAACAAATAGACATGCCCCGGAATCGTGAATTATTTTTTCTTAAGTTTGTTTCGGCGTGTTTCATCACTGTCACGCGATCGCTGTACTTCACGACTAAGAAGCGGTCTGTTTTAATTCAATGCCGTGCCGTCGTCCACAAATCATCAAATGTATTTTTCATCAAAATTAATCAAGCTTGTATAGTTTTGTATTTGTTTTTACAATAACGATAATATTACTCGAGTGAATACACAGTGTTCTCACGTTTACCTCTTTACTGTGTGAAATTTATTATATTTTTCAAAGGCATTTAATTGGTATTATCAGGTCAGGCGCCTTTGAATTTGTTAATTAGTATTAATTAACTACTTTATTCACTAAATTGAATTTTTAAACAAAAAATGAAAGTAACCCACAATTATTGAAAATAATTTAAGAAAAACTACAATATTTTCTATTTTTCAACTATTTAACCTGAGTTTGAATTCATTGAACAGGAGACGGAGCGAATGCAATCTACCATGTCAAGGTAATTTCAAGTGTTTGTCGCGTAACAGAAACGTGGAAAGATATTGTGATGTTCTGCGACACAGCTTCTGTAGCTATGTTTCCGTCTTTGTCCGTCGGGTAAGGTGAGGCCTCCAGTTCTACGAATTATGGCAACGACCGGCTGCTGGCTGCAAGGTCACCTTGGACGGATTTCGGCAATAGCGTACTAGGTCACGCCCTGGTTACCGACTTCCTTCGTCCCTTCTGGTGAATTGCTCCTCTGATCTTATCACAATAGTGGGTACCTTAACCTCGGACTTTCTTCGTCTTGGCAGTCATTGCGCTGCGTGAAATCGAAGTCCCTAGTCGTCGACTGTGGACATGAACTTTTTCTCAGTCTTACGTTTTTCTAGACGGTAGTCAGCGAGACCTTTCGCTAAGATATTTCTAAGCAAGAATTCCCTCTTCGACGATTCTCTCTCTCTTGACGACGTTCTTATTTCTTCCATGGTTGGTTGCTCCATTCCATTCCTATGACTCGATCCACGAATCATTTATTTCCCTCTTCTCTCGTTTTCTCAAATAGTTTGGGGAGGCGGAGTTACAACCGACGCTGTGACCACGTTCCCACGTATCCAAGAGGGAATTTTGGGTTTTCCTGTTAATCCCTTGGCAACAACGTCTCTGGCGATTTGTTATTGCTACCACGCCAGCGGTTCGTAGCTCTTCGGAAATCTGTCTTTGACGTGCCGTAATAAGCTTAAAAGAATTTCCTTAAAAGCTTTTACAACCTGTCTGACTAAAATGCCGCAACCAAATTGTCTTTGGATGGCCGCACACGTTATCAAGAAAACCACCCGAATTTATGTACAATTAAACCCAAAAAAATGCGCCAATAAAATAAATTTATTAAATAGAAAATCATGCGTTACAACAGTTGTTTAATTAAAATATTATATTGAAGACAGATAAATCTGATTGTTTTGCTGATTTTCGCCTGTTAACGTTTGCAAACTCTTCAAGCGCGGTTACTGACTGGTACGCGGGCTTGTCCGCCAACATACCGTCGAAGATCACGTAGATCCTGAAGCGCCTGCAACTCTTCTGCTCCAATTTGTTGTTTCTCCAACTTTTTTAGTTCAAAACGTCTGCTAAAATGTTTTTTTGTGTGCCACTTGATACCAGGCAGTGCGACACGTTCGCACTTAAACATTTTTATGATACTCTGGTCCATTTGCCCCACTTCTGAAGTAATGTTCGAGGTGAAAACGTTAACCTTTGCATTTTCCACAAGAGGTACAGACTTATAAGATTATTAATAAACAGAAGGATATTTCGTTTTTTGACGATACTTTTTTTTTAAGAATTTAAAACTAATCTTCATAATTGTCTGCAGTTAATTAAGTTTTCTTTTTCTCTGGGTGTTTAAATTTAACTTGTTTTTAAAATACTTTAGTAAGACTAAAGGTAGCTTTTCACACTCATCCATGATAGCTCTTACTACTAACGAGACTCTTCGTTTACAGTTCTTTCAGACTACAGCGTTCTCCTTTCATTCCTGAAGATTTATCTGGTGTACATTGAAAGAAAAAAACTTGTTTCATCAAGACTGAAAAGGTCCCTAGCTGGTGTTTCTTCAGTCATTTGCAAAACATCTTACCAAAAATTTTCTACACTCTCTACTTGCACATAAATTTAAAAAGATACTATTACTTATTTTAAACTATCTTGACAGTCGGTGCTAGTTTTGAACTTTCACAAAATTCTTCAGCTTTCGCACGAACAAGGGAATCGCTAACATGAATATTTTAGTGCCGAGCTTGCTTAAACCACTTTAGCGCGCACTCGTCGACATCAGGATTTCTCAGTTGACTCACTCTTTATCGTCTCTTATCATTTTTATTCCAGGCAATTCTTATAATTTCGTCCTTATTTTTCTAATTAGTTGACAAAGTGTTTGCTGGTATCCTTTCCGTCCTGATTGAGACAGTGTACTACATACAACATTCCTCCATCGTCTTGTCTTTTCAGACCCTTTTAGACTACATGTATGACGGCGATGTTCTCCGTAAGTTAAAGTCTTGTACTGAACACGTGATTTCCTAAAATTCAAACTGGACCCTCTTAACAAAGAAGCTCAAGTGATGGTAGAAGTTTCAGAAGGCTAGGGAATCACGTAGAGATGAAATTTAACATCTTGTACGTCTTCACATTGACTAATTGCGGCTGTCATTTCTGAACAAATACTTCGAATTTAAGAGGGGAATCTTCGAATTATTTGCTTTAATACAGAACTCAATGGCCAGAGAAAAATCTACCAATATTCCACGAATTTGAATTATAAAAGTTCGAATTGTTCAAGTTCCAATGTACTACAAACTGGACTTAATGATTACCAATTCAATTTTCTGAACTTATTATATAATTAATGGCAGGAGTAAAGATTCTAATTCAGCTCTACCTTCAGTTTTCTTGCCGATTTAAGTTAAATAACTGAAATAGAACTAGACCATTCCCAAATGTCTTTTTTGACGTGAACGGTAAAGGTAGAAATCAAGATTACCGAACGGATATTAGAGACAAATTATCTCCAATATGAGTTATTAGCAGGAGTAAAGATTCTACTTCAGCTCTACCTTCAGTCTTCTTGCCGATTTAGGTTAAATAAGTGAAGTAGAACTAGATAATTCCTAAATTTCTCTTGGTTGACGTGAATCCGAAAGGTAGAAATAAAGATTTCCGGACCGAGTTTAGAGCCAAATTATCTCCAGTATGAGTTATTAGCAGATTCCATCTACAGGTTTTTGCCAATATGTTTTAAATTTCAAAAAGTATCATTCCCAAATTTCTTTTAAGGGATTGAAATGACCCAAAAATCTTGTAATGAGTATTCCCCAGCGGAGCATAGATACAAATTATCTCCAGTATGAGTCACGTGACTTACCACCATGATCCAATTTCAACAACGACTTTAAAAAACAGTAATTTCTTTCTCCCAAAGAATCGATTCAACTCTTGTACCATTGCAAGACTGCAAAGTGAAGAGACAACCTCTTTTAGTTTCAAGTGAAGTCAGGGTAGTTAGTAAGTATCGTGATCAGAATATATAATGGAAATTTAAATTTTAATCTACACCGGAATATCTCAAACACAAATGTGACGAGGAAGTCCATTTCGGTTAACCGTGCGAACGCGGAATGTAATTTGAACGCGACGCACGTGCGTGGCCTTTCCGTCCTGATTGAGACAGCGTACTACATACAGCATTCCTCCATCGTCTTGTCTTCCGAAGGGCTAGAGGAGGACGGAAGATCGGGAGATTTATCGCGAGGACCAACTTCTCGGCGAAGTTGTCTGCCTCCCAGCAGGGTTATTATTACCGACTGTGTGGGAAGACTTGGCGCAATTGCCGTCGACTTATCATCCCCTGCGATATGCTAATACCACGCCGCTATACCGAGGACAACATCCGTCCCTTGGCGAACTCGTTCGAAGTGACAAATAGCATTTGTCGCAAAGCAAGTGACACGAATTAAGAACTCCTGAAAATAAATGTATGGTTTTTGGGTCACATTGGTTGGACCTAGCTTTGAGAAAAATTGCGGCCAGTCTTCTTACTTTCTACCTAAAAAGAATACGAAACTTAAGATTTTTAACGCGTACGATCTATCCATTGCAGGCCTCTTGTACTGGTGCACAGAGCAATCGACTCATAAAATAACTATGAAGCTCAGTAATTAATTCACTAAAGAATAGTGATCACGTTAACTATGCTATTAATATAGTTATGTAGAATGGTGAACCCTATCCGAAGATTTCCTGTTTTCAAAGAAATCCACATAACAACAGTACAATAAAAAAACAACCGTAAAAGAGTAAATAAAGATGATTAACAGTTGATTGTATGTCAGTACTGTGGATTAAGATGTCTGCTCAGGGTCATATCTAAGGGTACCCTATTTTAGGCTGAAGATTATGGATCGATAAATTATTTTTATTTTAGGCATCACCGTTTCCATGTCACCGCTGTATTTCATAAAAGAAAACTGGCGTTAAATTAATTCATTATACGGATGAATAAACAAGGTAGAAAAGTAAAATACTATTCTGCATGCAAGTACGTCGGTATCGTACGGGTAATAGTGTAAGATGGCGTCAACCGACGTCAGTCACTCCCATGACCCAGACTCCGTCAACATTATTACACAATCGCTGGGTTCCCGGCGTTTGCCGGGTATTTATTTATATAAGACCGAAAAAGTATTAAACTACACATTAATCGATGCAGAGCAAATGCTTCATCAAAACCCATCAGTGCCTTTAGAAGAGCATAAATATTTCCGATACCAAATGTTAACAACTATACTCTTGAAAACATATACTCTATTCACTGATACAGTCAAAAATACACGCACTATTCCTATCCATCGGGGAATTACCCCCGATGGAAACTTCCGCCATCAGTGGGCGTCACCTTGGTGGTAAAATTTGGGAGACGGGCTGCCACCATTTCGCCCGCCTCCCTACTGTCATCTAATAATGACGGCAAATCCCTGACACTACCCACATTCCGGCGGCCAGCCCCACTGCGGAACTTATGCTTCTCGTTGGAAAAATTAGGTAACGGGCCCCCATCAGCTGCATGTTGGGGAGTGAGATTCGGTTACCCGAAGGTACTGTGGGATACTAGATCCGTCATACACGTGTTCGGAGTTCGGCCATGTGGTACGGCAGTAATAACTCAAACACACAACTGGATATTAACGTTTTATTCAGCACTTCTGCGAAGGTCGCCTCTAGTCGCTGGACCAGGAAGAACTGGGCTCCGTGCGATCCGCAGGTACGGGATAGACTGGGGACGGAGTTGACCTGAGGGAAGTTCCGTTAGCCGAACAAAGGAACAGGTGTTGGAAGAACAAAGGGATAGTTCCTATTGTCCGGAATTATGGACAGGGGACGCTTTGAGGATGGTGAATACCATCCACAGAGCCGCCCCCGAGAAAAACGGAGTGTGGGCGCGACGTAAGCGACGTATTTAAAAAATTACAATTGATATATACATATAAAAATCAAATACAAACATACACATATAGTTCAAATGAGTTCCTGAAAGTACACGACACTAAACCAAATCACCGCCTTGTCATAGCTGAAGACGCTCGACGCCTCGGACGCGGCGTCCAGATCTGGTGGTGACAGGATGCTGAACCGTGGCGGGAATATGTGGTGTATGGTGAGATGGTTGATCGGCGTCTGCAGTGACGTACGCCGGCTTTAATCGGTTTATAGACACACGTACGACATTGTTCCGTATCCGTAACGTTGCCGTCTCCGCGTCACGTGCAATTATGACATGGGGACCGCTGTACGGTGGCTGAAGTGCGCGTCGCACTGCATCGTCACGAAGGAAGGCGTGGCTGCAGGTGGCCAAGTCCCGGAAAACGAATGTGCCGGTTCGTGCGTGGCGTGAAGCGGGCGTGGGGCGGATGTTTGCAGTGATACGCCGAATTCTGTCTACCAACGATGTAGAGTCTAAGGGATGTTCCGAGTCCATGTTGGGGTGTAACATTTCCCCTGGAAGCCGCAGTGGTTCCCCATATGTAAGCTCCGCGGCGGACGCCTTCACGTCGTCTTTGATGGCGCTGCGTATCCCCAACAGTACCAGTGGCAAGGCGTCGTACCACGAAGTCCCCGTATGACACATGATAGCCGCTTTTAACTGGCGATGTAGGCGTTCTATCATGCCGTTGCTCGCTGGATGGTAAGGAGTAGAGCGGTTTCTGCAAAACCCGCCGTAGGCGGTCAGTGACTTAAACAGATTGGACTCGAATTGTCGCCCTTGATCTGTAGTCACTCGCTCTGGACATCCGAAACGCGAGATCCAGCCTCGTACGAATGCGTTGGCGACTGATTCGGCAGTGATGTTCTCCAGAGGAAAAACTTCCGGCCAACGCGTTGCACGGTCGATGGCCGTCAGACAATATTTGAATTGCCCCACGGATGGAAGGGGGCCTATTAGGTCAATATGGACGTGTTGGAACCTGCCGGTTGGCGTCGCGAAATTTCCCATTGGAGCTACCGTATGTCTAGTGACCTTGGATCGCTGACACGGTACACATTCGCGAGTCCATAGACGGCAATCACGCTGCATGTTGGGCCAGACAAAACGTTCTGACACGAGACGTGCTGTTGCCCTGGCACCGGGGTGACTGAGACCGTGGAGCGACGCAAAAACCTGATGCCTGTGTGCTGCTGGGACGTACGGTCAAAGGCGTCCGGTGGCGACGTCACAGTACAACTGGACGTCGGATCCGGGCAGAGACGCGTGTTGCAGTTGGAGGCCCATGTTGCCATCGACGAATAGACGAATTTCCGCATCGTCGCGCTGTGCTGCTGCGAGGACGGCCAGGTCGACAGGAGATGTTATGTTTGCAGGCGGCACTGACAGCTCGTTTACGCGACTGAAAGCGTCTGCGACAATATTAGCCGAGCCGCTGAGATGCTGGATGTCTGTCGTGAACTGAGAAATGTATGACAGGTGGTTTGCCTGTACTGGCGGCATTTTTTCGCGTTGCTGTTTGAAAGCAAAACAGAGAGGCTTGTGATCTGTAAAAATCACTGTATGTTGTGCTTCCAGCCAGTGACGAAAGTGGCGTACAGCCAAGAAAACTGCGAGCAATTCGCGATAGTAGGCGGGCCAACGTGCTTGTTGAGGAGTTAGCGACTTCGAAAAGAAAGCTAATGGTTGCCATGCATCACCCACTTGTTGTTGAAGGGTGGCGCCTACGGCTGTCTGAGAGGCGTCAGTGAACAAACCTAATATTGCTGATGTTTCAGGATGCGCTAGCAAGGCGGCGTTTCCCAATGATTGCTTGCAGTTCTCGAACGCAGAATATAACGCCGGAGTCCACGGAACAGGTTGGTTGGCACGCAAACTGGCGATGGCCACATGGAGCGGCGCTTGCAGTTCTGCCGCATGCGGAAGAAAGCGTCTATAAAAGTTGACGACGCCGAGGAAGCGTCTAAGTTCGCGTGCTGTCTTGGGTGGCGCGAACTCTTGCAGGGCGGCGATACGGTCGGGTAGAGCTGTGACGCCCTCTGCGGTGACCTTATAGCCGAGAAACTGGACTGAAGTGACGCCGAAAACACTTTTATCGACGTTAAGAACGATCCCGTGCCGTGCCAGGCGTTCCAAGACTGCTCGGAGATGGTCACGATGCTGCTCAGCTGACGTACTATAAATGAGTATGTCGTCCACGTAAGCAAAACAGAAATCCAGGCCCTGTAGTACTTCGTCAATGAAACGCTGGAAAGTTTGACCAGCGTTACGTAAGCCGAAACACATAAAAGGAAACTCGAAGAGCCCGAATGGTGTAGTGATCGCCGTTTTTGGTACGTCTTCAGGGTTGACAGGAATTTGCGTGTAGGCTTTGGCCAGGTCGAGCACAGAAAATATATTGCTTCCTCGCAAATTAGACGAGAAGTCCTGCAGGTGTCTGATTGGATACCGGTCTGGAATTGTGCGTGCGTTCAGGGCCCGATAGTCTCCGCAAGGACGCCAGGCGTCGCCCTTCTTTGGGACGAGGTGTAGCGGTGAAGCCCATGCGCTTTCCGATCGTCTCGCTGTTCCGTCGCGGAGCATGGCGTCGAATTCGCTCCGTGCAATGCGAAGGCGCTCCGGCGCGAGGCGTCGCGGCCGGGCGAAAACGGGTGGGCCTGATGTGGTTCTAATGTAGTGCCGAGTTTTGTGGTTCACCTCGCGCGGTGTCCCAGCGGGTCGAATAACATCCGGGAACTCCGTTAGCAGGTCGTGATAAGGCGATGCCTGCTTGAGTACTTTTACGCTGGGCTGCGGCGTGGGGTCGACGGTTCCGGGTGCGGTGTGACCCGTAATGGCGTCAATTAGACGTCCGTTGTGGCAGTCCGGAAGCAACTGGTAATTGGCGAGGAAATCTGCGCCAATAATTGGCGTCGCGACATCGGCGATTATGAACCGCCAGCGGAATTCTCGCGGCAACCCCAGTTTCAACGTTAGCGGAATATATCCGTAGGTGTCGATCGACGATTGGTTGGCGGCCTCGAGGCTGTACCCTGTGGCGGTGTGTCGGCCTGGTAGGAGTCTCCGTGGGTAGCAGGAAAGGTCGGAGCCCGTGTCCACCAGAAAACGCTGCTGGCTGGTCCGATCGACGACAGTAAGGCGGCTTTTTCTTTGTAGGCACCCCGACGCCGCTACTCTGGGTTGCCGGCGTCGTTTCCCGTCGTGTAATTACACGGGGGCGTGCAGCGCTCCGCCCTGTTGCCAAACCGTCTGTGATAGTAACACATTCCTGAAGGCCCTCTGCTTCCTTGAGTGGTCCGTTGATTAGAACTGCTACGGGATTGTTGGCCCATGTTACGCTGGTTTAGCTGCGCCTGTAGGGCAGCTACTTGACGGGAAAGTTCCCGAACCTGGTCGGCGAGGTGCGCCGTGACGTCCTTGGGGGCTGCAGCCACGGCGTCGACGGTGGTCGCCGCAAACACGGCAGGGCCAGGCAGCGAGACTTCTACAATCTTGTCAGCCAATTCCGCAATAGCGTCCAATGGCAGAGCAAGTTGGCTTTGTAGATTACCCTGGACGGACGGCGAGAGTCGTTGGAGCCACAGCGTTCGCAGAACGTTCTCCGGCAGCAGGGTGGGTCCAGCGAGGGCTCGCAGGTAGCGTAGGAATTGTGATGGCGTCCTATCTCCCATGTCTGCTACTGTGAAGAGATGCCTCATGCGCTTTTCTTCCGAGGATGAAAGACGTCGTACTAAGGCTTCCTTGAGTCGAACGTAGCGGTCTTTGGCTGGTGGGCTGATTATAATATCTTGGACCTCTGTTGCCCATCTCGATTCCAGGTGCGCCGCGACGTAATTGAATTTTGTTTCGTCCTTTGTGATGCCGGAGTTCTGGAACTGGAGTTCTGCTTGGGCAAACCAAAGCTCCGGGTTGTCCGGCAAGAAAGGTGGCAGCCTAGGCGCGATCCCATATACTTGCTCCTGGAACGTCGAGTTGCCGGGGGCGTCCATTATGTCTTTTGTTGGGCACCGTAAGATGGAGAGTGCCTGCGTGTTCCTTTTCGTGCGGGGTCACCAATGTGGGATACTAGATCCGTCATACACGTGTTCGGAGTTCGGCCATGTGGTACGGCAGTAATAACTCAAACACACAACTGGATATTAACGTTTTATTCAGCACTTCTGCGAAGGTCGCCTCTAGTCGCTGGACCAGGAAGAACTGGGCTCCGTGCGATCCGCAGGTACGGGATAGACTGGGGACGGAGTTGACCCGAGGGAAGTTCCGTTAGCCGAACAAAGGAACAGGTGTTGGAAGAACAAAGGGATAGTTCCTATTGTCCGGAATTATGGACAGGGGACGCTTTGAGGATGGTGAATACCATCCACAGTACCTAGGGAAAACCTCGCAGAGGTACCCACCAGTCTTCCGCTGGGAAGACTACCCGCGCCAGAGGAGATGTATAGGGTCTCCTCTGACTTGCGCGTCTCACCTATGCACTCAATAAAACTTCCGTGTATCCAAGTTGTGGCTTGGATTAGCCATGTAAGAGTATGTAAATTTACTCAATCATTAAAACGCCCCTCGCTATACAGCGCGTCAAACCCCCCAATGTAAATAAATATAGCCCCAGTCAAGATAATAAGAGAGTTAATTATACTCCCAGTACCCTAAGCGTGTCAAATTTTGTCACGTAATTCAAGAGAGTCAAAAATGCTCCCGGTACCACTGAGAATAAAACAATCCCGATACTTTAAAAGAATCAAAATTATATGACATACAATAAGAGTGTGAAAAGAGAGTAACTCTTACTTTCGGTTCCTAAAGAGGATAAAATAATTTTTGGTAAGAGAATAAAAAATACTTAAGAAAGACAAAAATAGTTCGTATACGCTACCCTAACAGAGTAAAAACACTCGCGATAGCCATATATACTTACTGTAATTGAGAATGTCTCTAAAATTCCATACTTTCCACCCTCGCATCTATAGCTTATAGGGGTGTTTTAGAGATCCAGTGTTTTGTTTGTGTCGTAGGTAATATCTGAGCAAAATTTGGTAGAATTCACTGCATGTGTGTAAGATTGTAAACAAAATATTGCTTTTCCCGTCCACTTTACCGATACGTATAATGTCATAATTAAGTTCAGAGGCAACCATAAACCACAAATTCGACACCTATCTCGATTTTTTTTTCATAATTTTTATGTAACGCCCCTCCACCCACCCCTAAGGGTGCTCCCCTTCTTTTCAATATAGGAGTTGAAATTAAAAAGCAACCAACAGACACTCTATCAATCCCATTGACCCCGGAAAATATTTATTCGACGCAAATATTAGACGTTTTAGAAAGTTTGACAACTTCCAACCCCGTCAACCGGCGCTTCTTGGCGTGGTATTCGTGTCTTACCCCCAACAGTGTTTGTTTCCGGTTCTAAATTTGTTCCAAATTTGGTGTAGATTTGTTTGCGGATCATACACACTTGAACTTAAAAAAAAAATTATTTGGAAGGTTGGAAAACATCTTGTTTTCAATTGGTTTTGAACTTTCATAATTAAGCAGTAACGAAGAACGCTGCTTACTGGAAGATTAATCTAAGTTATGTTTTCTGAAAGGAATCAATATTTTAGTAAATTCTATTTAATGTGGGTACCTCGCCGCAAGTAACTACATATCTCGTATTCTTACGTCTAAGGAACAATTACTTAAAATTGTATTTAAGATAAATATAAATTTCTGTTTGTAATTTGTACAGACGATTACCTTGACTTTCCATGTCGAATGAGTAGCTATACGTGGGAATTATAAGTATCGTCAGTGGTTTTCTGTGTAAATTTTTTATGAGCAATTATCATCTGACGTGGAACATCATTTATCACCAGGAGTTAGTCATATTGCATGTTTTCTTACATTACAAATTATAATGCCTAGACTAGGTAGTGTAAAATATTATATTATTACCCTCGCAGTATATTGACGTGAAACTGTATGCGTTTACATACTTTTCTTTTTATTCTGGGATCATCCTCACACATATATGATGATTAAACATTCATTTGAAAAACACTTTTCTCTTGATATTATAAACAACAACCAATGATACTACAAAGACAACCTCAGAGATTTTAGTATTTAAAATGCAAACATGGTGTCGCAGTTAGAACATTAATTTTCATTCAAACGCTTCTTCACACCGGAATCAGATGTAGATGTAATGGGAATTTGTCAAACCATATCGAATACATCTCCCACTGAGCACGGTTATTAATTTAATGTGAAGTGAATCATTATAACAAGTGGGCCCGAAAATCGTGACACGTTCTTGCAATCATCTCAGCAGTTATGATTAGGATTCACGATTCACGATCTTCTAAAACAATATTTATTCCTTCCTTGGATTCCGCTTGCATATATCATGAATACCCCGAAGTGGATTAGATGACTACGGTCGTCATATTTCTGTAATTCGAATTCGAGAACTCTTTTCGTGATCTCTGTTGCTTCAATACATCCAAAAACTGTCTTCCTAGTACTAAGGAGAATTTAAGATAAGAGCCACGGAACTTCTGATATGTTCATATCAAAATACAGGAGATGCGTTTCTTTCCTTTTACAGAGAACAACACTTTCTTTTATTGAATGTGGAGGACATTCCCTGAGTCGTTTTAGCGCGCCAGCAAGTGGCGATAAAGACAGTACTATGTCGACACTATAAACCTGTCCGCCCACGCAACTCCAGCAGGTCGGACTGCCGACATATAAAAGAGACGCGGCACGTACTGAGGCTGCAAACTGCAGTCTAGGGAGATAGGAATTTCATCTGCTTTCTCTTACCTAGGAATCTTTTTCCCTCGCTGGCCTTCTTCCCCCTCTTCATCCTATTTTCCCCTTCCTCTTCTCTTTTTTTCCCTTGTTGGGAGTTATTGTTCCCCAGAGTGGCAGAGAGCGAGTGTGTGCAGCCATAAAACAAAATAGGCCCGCCGACCTGATGATCCCCCAGTCGCTCAGTGTAGCAGAAAGAGAGGGGACGAGGGAATCTTGATGAACGCTTCTCGCTGTTCCAGTAATTGCAACAATGCGCACTGCCGTGACTACAAATACAGACACTTTGTCTTAAAGAGTGTTTATTATTAGATTTATACTTAATCCATCCATACGTAGTTGAACTACGTTTCTAAAAGTAATTTTCCCGGTGGCGTTTTTTTAATTGGTTCTCATTATAAGAATAGGGACAACTAATATAATACGTATAATATTGAAAATTATGGAGATTAATAGAAATCATATACAAAATAATATCAGATACATTAAATTATAATATATCAGTAAAATCCGCTGAGGGAATCGAATATGCAGTATTATAACGTAAATAGAACAAAAAAAAACACTAAAATGTTGAAGGTAAGGTAATAAAAATACTACACGAAATTTGCAACATTTTCAACAAATTTTACTTATACTTTGCTCGTTATCATCAAAAACAATTTCATTTGCAATTCGTTATGTATTTTATGTAACAATAAAAGACGTGTTGCCTATAGTAAATTAAATTTGAAACACAGAACACTGAGGTATAATTAGCGTCATAGTACAAACTTTAGTACACTACTCAGTATAATATTTCCTGATTTCTTGATGTTCAGTACAGATAAATTATAACTCAAGGAAACATAATAGGAAATATCTTAATAACCCTATTTCAATTCTAGCTTAATTTAGAAAACATACAAAGAGTAAAAATAATTCTTCATATTAAATACGATTCATCCAAATTAATATTGTATTTTTATTCCTGTTCCTGTTTTTCATGTTATGCGGGAAAAAATTAAACATCTTAGGCATACTACAAAGTGCTTCAATTATATGAAGTGAAAAAACAATCGACAAAGAAAAGATCTTGAGGAATTCTCATCTGTATTTGTCCCCAATTTTTGAGCCACTCTCCGTTTCCTCTTGCATGAGGAGGAAGATAACCAGTAATTTATGGTTTCAGTGAAGCCAAAGTACTTCAATTGTTCAACACAATCAAATGCTTTGGAAAGGTAAAAGAGAATCCGTAATGGATACCATTGTTTTTTCAGTTATTATATTGTCAAATAATTAGGAGAAAAGAAAGATTTTGTGATGAGTATTACTTCCTTAAACCAAATTAAAGATAGTTAGAAAATTATGATTAAGTATTAGTAATCCCGTTGTAATATATTATTATGTTTTTGACTACATTAATTTAATGGGTTTTTTTGCGTTAAAAGTCTCAGTAAATTAACAACTAGCAGAAGTATTTCTCGCCGGATGCACGTGCGCCGTGGCCTGATCCAAGAATTTGCTGATGTACTGTAGTTTGATGTTCTCAGGCTAAAAGGTAAGAATTGGATTTCGCTCAGAGTGGGGGTGACTGAAGAACGCCACAGTCTGAACCGTTTCAATCTTAGCGCACTCCATTCGTGTAACCCCATTGGTTATTTCTTGGATGCGGTCGCGACTTTGGACGTATCAAATTAGTCTGACCTGTGGACTCGTCACGGATAATGAACCTGACTTTCTATTTCTTGTAACCTCTAAAACCTGTGTATGATGGAACGAACCAGATTCACCGTACCGCCTTTTCTGGGTGCGTATTGCAATCTTGACGCCGAATCGCATTTTACCAATTTTCCAATTGGCTTTCCTATAAATACTTACATATTCCTGTTTCTGGTAATAGCCCGTAACAAGTCAAACTGGTGCCTTCGGACACGACGAGCCGTTGTGAACAATTTTCTCAAATATTTAATAGAATGATGGCAGCAGTAATGCGACTAAAGTTACCAAAATGTGTTGCATTTTTGAAACTATTAGTAATATCCAGGAAGCCTGCGAGAGAATTCTCTCGCAGGTGAACCTTCCCAGAGAGCTCTGGGGGAGGCTACCTTTGGGGATGCCTTCACATTTCTCTGCTTTTTGAACTAAGGTTCCCACAAGCCGAGGCACCTCGGCCTGTTTTGAGAGGTGTATGTTCCGGGGTCACAGACCTTGGGCATACGGTTAGAGTTGTTCTCTGTTCCCATTGGAACAGTCGGTCAGCTGCCTCCTCAGCTGGTCGAGGTACGGAGTAGGGAATGCTGCGTCCCCACAGCAAACTCTTCTCCCGCTATCGGAAGGGCGTGGGACAAGTACCCAATGCCCGACCTACCTGATGCAGGCTTTTCTAGGGTTTTCCATGCATTACTTTTAGGCGAATGCCGGGTAGGATCCTTAAACTATATCCCGGGGCCCTAGTTAACCCTTGGCTACATTTCACTACCTTTCCGTATCCCCCCTTTCAAATCCCTTCCTATGCTATTAAAGGGGAATTGCCACCATGTGGATTACTCTCATGTAGCCTGTTACCCTAAAAAAAATTATTAGCCTGTTAAAATATAATGTATATATCTACCATTGGCCAAAGAGGAAAATTAATCACGAACTAAAGAATATGACATGGTAGACTCAACCTTATTACGATTAAACAACCATGAACTTTAAACTGTACGAGGTATTGTATTACAAATATACAAGTCACATTATATCGGAAAATTTTTTCAAGGCAATCATCACAAACTGAAATATATTTATTCTATATGGTTAAATGCTTTTATTAATATCAAATACAGAAGTAAAAATAAAATTAAGTTAGTTACATTTCAAAGAGCAGTTTTCTTCTGTAATTTTTTTACTCTTAGATCCTTCTATTTTTTCCTACTAATATTCGAATACACTCAAGTCATATAATAAGAAGGAATACTAAGGCTAACAGAATACAATGACACCATTAAGAAAATAAATATTTGCAAACATTTTTATTTTCGTTCCTATTAAAATTAGTATTTAGATAATTAACAAAATATTTTTTAAGTTAGGATACGAAATAATTTCCTATCAATTTTGTTTGATTGAGAAACAAATTGACCGAATCAAATGTAACGTACTTTACTCAACCAAGCTGTTATTTTACGAACTTTTTGAAAACATGGAAGTTGAAATTAAGATGGAATGTACCAAACAGATTCCATTCCTTTTTATCGTCTACTATATCCGACCTCCAGAATCTCGTGATTTATCTAAAGCCATAAAAACTTTATTACGGGTTGTAAGAAAAGATTTCTTACGTTCCTCCACCTCGCACCGTCACGTTGACACCCCTGCCCCCAAGTCCCCAACACTTAAGTTTCACGAATTACTACTCAGCCAATACAAAGCAGATGGAAAACACTAAATATTCGTTTCAGCACAGTTTCCTTTCGTGGAACTCGTTTCAAAAATATGTACAATATGAAATCAACGTCAAGACGAAAAGAAGAAATAAAATTAAAATTGCTTATACCTAGCTTCATTTACGTAAGTTTTTCTTCCAAAGAGAAAAATCGTAAACGTAGACTATGGCTATCCTAAATTATAAAATGTGCAGTGACGAGAAAATACATTTGCAAGTATTTAAGAAATATTTAACTTAAAATGTTTTTTAACTTAAAACGTTTTATGGTTGCCCAAAGAGTGACGAATCGATTGAAATTTTGATAAGGTTACAAATATAAAGAAATAACTGGTCTGTCAGACATCATTCTAGATAATGTGAAGATAGTTTTTCTCTAGTACGGGCTAATATCAAAATAATGACAGTAATTCAGAAAGGTAAATTGCCTCCTATCAAGGATATGCACTTTGTTTTGTAAAATTCCAATAGGAAATTTCCTTTTCCAGTACAGGAGATTAATATTTTTCATTAAAGAAACTGTCTATATGCTACGTTATTGTGTATATTTCATTTGGAAACTTGAATACACTGAATCCAGAAAATCGATTACATGAAATTGTTCTGGGTCATAAAGATATAACTAAATACGTCAATTAAGAGTGAAAAATCAGAAAATTAAGTAATGTTATATTTATTAGTTCCATTAGTCCTGTGCTGAGGAAATAGAAGTCAAATTGAAATTGATTGCAAATATCAGTAGAATAGGATGTACATAAATACAGTAGACACTGAGTACTATAAATACCGGACACGGCAGGGGAAATATCGCACGCTTTTATGGCTTATAGAAGGACGTCTCTGATGTTTCGGTATTTTGTGAGATATTTATAACATTTTATCACATCATGTGCTACATAAGCCATATCCTAATTTCCATGTTATTCAAAAATTTGTAAACAGCACCGGAAAGTTCTAATAATTCAATATTGAAAATTAATCAAGTTTTAATTTAATATATTGTAAAGAATTATTTTTTTGTGGGCTGGGTGTTTACGTTAAATCAAAAAATATTGACCATTAAATAAATTTTATATAAGTTTAGTACAGTTAAGCATGAAAAACTCTTTTCTCAGGCACCTGTGGTTATTACATAGAAGAGCTGCCCGTACCAAATACGTACTGCTATTCTGTGTTGTGTTGCCTGCCGTAGCTCTCGTACCGACGTCTCCGTATCTCACAGCCGGCAGAACGGGTTAAGTGCGGTGATGACTTTAGCCTGTACCATTGTAAGGCGTCGACTTAGAGGTTGACCACTGGCTAAGGCGTCGGCCTCCGGGATTGATTGCTGGCAAGCCGTCGTACTAAATTGTGTGGCTTCGATGAACTCTTCACTAACAAATTGTAGCCCCTTTCTCACGACGATTCGGCGTCGGAGTATATCAGAGACAACAACTTGGAAAAGTTTACTGCAGAACTCATGAGATTTGTAGATCGGTGACACTTAAAACGTATACACGTAACGCAATACGGAGCCTCTCATAATCACATCCACCAGCTGCGGTGAGCGCAGAACAACAGTCCCAGTTTCAGAAGCTTATCTTATTATAGCCTCCCATTCTTTTACTTTTTTTCATTATTAGAAAACTTCGTCGAAATGTCAGTTTCACTGATTCTTCCATTGTTACAAGAGTTATAGCACGCAGCTGCCGTTCCGTAGTCAACAATGGCCAACTATCCTGTCATGTTGAGGCCAATAATCGAGACATGACACGGAAATTACTTGGATGGAAATATTTATCTCCTCCAGCACGATTTCGAATTCTCCAAACCACAGCAAACAACACTTTCGAGACAAAGCAAAACTAAACCAAAATACACGCGTTAAAATATATTTATTACATTATTTAAACTGTATTTGGCTATCTTTCTTATTATTAATTTTCAATCAGACGTAATTATTTTCATTTCGAAAAGAATTATTATTCGTAATAAAAGCTTCACTACACAAGTAGCACTAAATTCCGCAAGTAAGACAGCACTGCAAAAATAACACTAGCCTTCGATCAATAGTTTTGGGATTCAATGTAAAAATATTCTACTGAAAGCCGCGTTTTACTCAGTACAGGAGTTTCTAGATCGTTCTCCTAGTAATTAATTTTTTAATAAAGTGTTTAATGTGTTTCTGATAAAACCACTTATTTCATAACTTGCTTATTCTATTTTGATCTTTTCTGCTCTTTTGTTTGTTTCATGTACTGCCTGGAGTTTGCAGATTCCTCGTCGCTCTGTTTCATTAAGTGACTTGTCTGTCGTTTGTGTTTCCTCCTACTGTGCGTGTGTCAAGTTTTGTATTTATTTTAGTGTGATGTGTAAATTCTATATTTTATGATAGATCATTCTCGATTCAGTAATTATTTACTAGTACATATTTAATATTTTTATTAGAACTGTAAATATTATATTATACCCTTAGTATAGTTAAAAAATCGTTATTTTTGTTATATTCATATTATTTTACTTATGCTGGACAGGGAAATTTGTGTTCCCGTATTTTAATATTTTTATGATAACTTCTAATTATTTATATTTGTAGCATCCAATTCTTATATTGTAATTTTATGTATTGACGTGTCCTATTTCTTCATACGAGGACTAATAGATTAAAATATATCAAATCAAATCAAATACAAGATGATATAAAAATTCAAAATGTCGTCGCCGGAAGAATTTATCTGGCAGCTCTTCTCGGCGGTCGACATGAAATAAACAATTGTGAAGTATCAGTTGTACCCATAAACACTACAGATTTATATTGAAATTCTATAAATTAACCAGTATTTTCTAGGGAACCAATGTGCGTTAGGCTCAGCTCGATTTACAGATTCATTAACAGGATTAACGTGAACAGAATTTTTGTATTTTTTAATAAATATGATGTAACTGCTTACGTTTTTGATGCTAATGGATGACAATTATTCCTGAGTAATGGCTCCATTTTTCAAAAAGTGGCAGGTGTTTTAGCCCTCAAAATCACGCGGTTTCTGATATTATAAAACATGGAATTCCCCGTTGGTGACAAACAAATATTAGAGTTTCCAAAATGTGCGTGTAGGTAACGTAAAAATTCCTTGTAGTGAGGTGTACAACTACCTCTATAATTTTTTCCACTTAGTAATCGGATCGCACGTTTCTGTAGTTTAAAAAATTTCCGCAGAGCGAGTAAAATGTCCCCAGCTCGTAATTTCAGCATGGAAACATGCGTGATATAGCATTATTCCCGTTAAATTATCTACTTTTTGCATAAATAAACTAAGGGTGTAACAAATGGAACTAAGTTTATTAGTGAGTGCCTTACTATGGTCAATCCATCGTAACTTTAATAATCAGTTGTTGGGTTCGTTAATTCAGGGTTGTTGTTACCGGGAAAAAATTGAACAAGTTGATTTTTTTGTAAGTTAAGAACCAATTTGTTTGCAATCAACCAGATAAATAGTAAAGGTAAAAAATATCGGTGAATGATTTTAGAGGGCAAAGCGTTATTCCTGTAATATGTTGATCGTTTCTACAGTCACTCCTTTTAACTGACAGAGTGTTTGTCACGTACCTTCCGGAGGACATCACCACCGGACACGGCAGGGGAACTGTTGTAAGCTTTTATCGCTTATAAGGACATCTCTGATGTTTTAGTATGGTGCGACATTTATAACATTTTGTCCTCATTTCCATGTTATTCAAAAAAATTCAAAATAGTACCGGAAAGTTCTAATAATTCAATATTGAAAATTAATCAAGATTTAATTTAATATATATTTGTACTAGCGTGGTTTCCGCTTCAGCGACATCCATAACTCCGGATTCGACACAAATCTTGTCTGATTTTGATTTATTTGTATGTGACGCTCCTCCACCCCTACCCTAAAGGGTTCTCCCTTCCTATGCCGAAAGGAGCTGAAATTATACGCAATCAATAACTGGAGAAATACAGTCAATCTCATTGACCAAGAAAAATACTTATACGACGCAAATATCTGCCAACGGGGGTAAAACGGCAAGTTGAGTGTCATAATTAACCCTGCGACATCCATAACCCTGAATTTCACTCCAGTCTCGGTTGTTTTCGCCTAATTTTTTTGTAGCGCAGGTCCACCCATGCCCCCAATTACGATATAGGTTGAAGTTATACACAAAACACTATAGGGAGAAACACTATAAATCTCATTGACCCCGAAATATAATTTTCCGACTCAAATATCGGCCGTTTGAGCATGTTTGAAAATTTCCTCTTGGCGGAGCGGGAGGAGGGGGGGGGGGGAGGGGGTTGACGTGTCCAAAGCCCATTACATGTTTCCGATTCGAAATGAACACATGTAAGTAGTTTGGTCAAATTTGCTACACGGGTTCAGATTTATATGCCGAACATACACACACGAAGTGTATTTTATTTATTAGAAGATTATTAACCCTTTTTACTTTCAAGGATTTATTACATTTGTTCAATAATAAAATTTACAGAATTTTTCCGTTGCCAATAAATTTTCATCATTAAATTCTTAAAATTTTGAATTAAAATTCTTCTTATAATTTAGGTGTTCTCATGTGCGATTTCAATAGCGCACTGCTCAGGGATCGAAGTAATTATATCTAATCATAAAATTTTTATATTTATTTTGAATCGTATTGTATTGTTATCAAACAACATTTCTAGCAATAATTGTACACTCGTGATCAGAAGAAACGAAACGCCCCTCCTGAATGCTACACGCAATACTTATTTTGTTGTTTATTTGCCAGTATGAGAAAAATTAATTTCTCCCATCTCAAACTGTATAATGTGTGATCCTCTTTTCGTAGAGTTTTTAAGTGCATTTGTACCAGTGTTCTTATCTTACATATATACAATATATTTAACGAAAAAATTCCGCATCTAACATCCAGAATAAATCTCGCTGGAACAAAAAAGTGATATTTGAGGCTGTAATTGTTAAATTTATGAAAATCTTACAATTTAATGCTCAGCCAAGTATTTTTCACTTAGGTTCGTGGTTTCAGACTGGTCGGAAATATCTGCATGTTTGCGGGTTTCCATGTCCGAATATAAATATTTTAGTCCTAGATAAATGAATATATTGAAGCAAATAATTGTTGTCTAAAAATGGCAACTGATCTGAAAAAATGTAGGAAAATATTATAGGGAGAAATTTGGATACTGTCTGTTTATCAAAAACACAAAAGTATTCAGCCGAATGAATATGTTATATTAATCATCTTTACTAAAATTAAAACATAAATTACTTAAATTATTAAGTAAAATATCGTCTAACAATCACATTTTTCTCTGTAAAAAATGTATTGTTATAAAGAAAACTTGGAAAATATGTATTGATTATTTCACAATTAATGAAACACCCTTGACCTTCGATTAAGTTTCGTGTCTTCGTTTCATGGTTCCAATTATCTATAGCTGCCTCAAGAAGATGATTAATAAAACTTCATGTGTTGGCTTTAGATACAATAGAAGAACTCTGCACATAAACAAATACTTACAGAAACAAAAATATTTTCCTTGTACGTTTTCCGATAATGTTACTGAAAACTTTCCTTTTAGGTATAACAATGATTTTGCTTTAATAAATTCCACTTTGAAATTAAATATTTTTCGATTTAAATTGAATCTGAGAAAATATTTCCGGTAAAATTAGTTTGAGAGCTGAGTGGTAAGTTCTTTAAATATTAGAGACGGTAAATTACAATTTTTGCATGCTCCAAAATAACCAAAGGCGGTTTTGAGTTCATTTAATTAAAAACTACTGACGTTACATTTATTTTCATAACAATGCAGTAGCACTGTTCAACAGTAGATATCCTTACGAAATTCACAAGCAGAAATGAAGAATAACATCCATTAATAATTTATTTAAATGATGCGTGTTATTGATATCGATATTTAAATTACCATTTTTGGCTCATTAGTTCCTTGTACAGAGAAAACCAATGTTAGGTTGTCCTCATTAGAGCTTATATAACAAGAAGATAATAATACTAGAAAATGAATTACTTCAGTTTAATATTATTTCTAATGGTACATCACTTGTTGCATTAAAAATTATTATAAAATACCGTTTCCTGCCACAGCAGTAAAAGTAATTCAGTTAGCACACATTTTAAATTTTAAAGACATTTTCTTCATTTCCATGTATCATTTAATATTTTCTTTATGATAGTCAGAGAATAGCATATATTTAAAAACCGATAATTCGTTTGTACAGCGGTTCACATAAAAATTACAATTTATGGCCGGCTATTTCTGATGTAAAGTTGTCTGGACATGAATATTTTCGTTATAATTTTATATTTATTTATTGACACCATATGCAATATCAATGAAATTAATAAAATTTCTCTATATGTTCTCTGTGTTTAATTTCATCCCCTTTCGGGATTGGGAGGGGAGCTGACCTTAGGGGTTGGATTGAATTTTAGTGGCATTACATGAAAATAATGCAAAACAATCGAGATTTGAGTCGAATCTAGGGTTGTGGATGTCACCGAGTTTGATTATGACGTTAAATTGACCATTTAATCCCCTGGGAATGGACGGGGTAGAATTTTTCAAACATTCCTTAATGATCTTTTGTTTTAAATGACGTACTTTTATATTGTGAAGTTTTCCCTTGTATTGTGGTATGTTACCGTTTCCCTACGATTTCTCATTAATTTATATCTTCATATTACCCTTCACTTTCCTTTCTTTTAACTGACACTTGCAGTGAATATTTTAGATATAATAATTTGAAAGTTGAGATACGAATTTTTGTACTGCAAAATTTTCTGTTGCCCGAGTCAGGGCTCGCGTTTTTCAATTTCGACTAATTAGTGGTACATCGCGGTGACAATGTAGCGATTGGTAAAATAATGACTGGATGAATAAAGAAAATTCGAACATTTTTAAGTCTTACTTTCCTATTAATCATAAATTCCGCAATTTTATATTAGTGGAAATAATTATAAGCTACAGGCGTTAAACTGATTTTGTAAAAGTTTCAGTCAAGGCCAAAACAATTAGATATATTACGAAAATAAAAAAGTAATGTCATATCGTCCGTCCGATGTATATCCATAAATATTAATATTTGGACGAACCAATAATTAGCGGATGAAATATATTTAGGGGTAGATTAATTATCTTCACCAAAGCATTCCGTTTAGTGCATCTCGATATCATATTGAATAATTTAAATAAAAAAAGTAAAGATGAAAGAGAGGTATTCTGAAAAGGTTAGTTTTCAATCGACAGATTCCCAAAAGTAATATTACGGATATATGTTTTGTAACATTGGACGATATTAATTAAATAACATAAATAACAGCTTCCAAACGAAGCTCAATCATATAGGCTATGAAACTGAATTAAAGGAAGGTTCTTAAAACTCATTAATTCGATCATTACTTTTTGTAATAATTATACAAACATTACCGCATAACATAAAATCGTTGATGATTGCGTCATTTACACAAAAATAGTTTTATTGCAAGAATGGACAACTTTTGCTGAAACGAAAATAAAATAGAAATTAATAGAAAAGTCATTCAAAACACTTTTTTAAAAAATGTACCTTAATTTAGTTTAGGTGGAGAAATAATTCGAAGAGTCAAGCTGCAAAAATTGAGGACTATTTATTATCAATAATTTTGTTCGTGAGTGACAAGTACGCCAGCCGATTATTTCATAGTGTCATCAACATTTATGCATATCCCTTCAAATAAAATTACTTAAAATAGTTGTTTCAAGTCATATCATTAATCGGCGACACGAAGATACAATGTCAGGGTCGCGTATCACCTTAGCCCTCGTCCAACGGTGTTCCCAGATTCTTCTGCCCCCCATCCCCGCCCCCCGAACTACCAGTTAACTCATCGAAGTCGCAAGTGCCTGTTATTTGACACAATGTGTGGTAACATATCCACAGACAATAGAATATTACGTTTCTGCTTGTATTAAATAACTTATTGGATTAGTTTTATGAACTTATAATTATAATATCCAAATATTTTTCACAATGGACTAAAGTTATACATTTTCCACAAATTATTTAATAATTATATTATACACACATATTTTTACAATGACCTAAATTAAACATTCTCCAATAAATTATTTTATAATCGACGTCACGGTCCAATTCATATACAAATTATTTTATAATTATAATATACACTCAAATTTTTGTCAACGGCCTAAATTAAACATTTTCCAAAAAATTATTTTATTACTTTATAATCGACGTCACTGTCAAACTCATATTCAGATTATTTTATAATTATAATATACACACATTTTTTTTAGAAAGACCTAAATTAAACATTTTCCTATAATTTATGTTATTATTCTATAATCGACATCACGGTCCAATTCATATTCATATTATTTTATAATTATAATATACACATATTATTTTACAATGACCTAAATAAAACATTTTTCAATAAATTATTTTATTGGAAAATATTTAATTTTAAATCATTGTAAAAAAGTGTGTATATTATAATTATAAGTTCACAAAACCTGGAAAGATATCTGTTATTCTCTGTAAATTATTAATTAATAATCAGTATTTTTGTATGTTTTTGTTCTTATTATCGTAAGGAAAACTCTTTCAGTACAGTACAGGATTCTAAACAAGGAAATGTTACGCGTCGTATTATATTGTTTTCTCCAAGTTTTCACACAGATTCCTGTACGAGGATTCCTGTTTACGGTTTACTTACTACTTACTGGTCGTAAATAATTTATTTAAGTTTTTTATTATTTTCGTTTTTAGTTTCTTTTTCTATATTAAGGATTTATATTCCTTCCACACTTCTTTTAATGTAATTATACTTGATTAGTACTTACTTCGAAAATAAAATACGTCATTTAAAGTATCATTGAAGGCCTAACATAATTTAATGTTAAGTGATCCAACCTATTTTTAAATAGCCAATTTCGCAGTTTTTAAGGTGTTCGCGGTACATAAGGTCAGCGAGTCGCGAGAACCACGAAGTCCAAAAACGCATGGAAGTGGAAAGCCACAGTTTTGTCGCGGCTGCAACGAATCAGTTGTGAAATGATGCTGAAATTCTTGATAGCGCATTCGTCACAAGCACACACCATTTGCATATGAGTTGGACCGTGAGATATGTGCGTGGGAACGAAAGAGTGCATGTGCTTGTTCGTACACATTTTCAAAACCTGCCAGCATTTGTATGCCGTAGCCATTTTTTTTAACGTGGCAGCAAAATACAGTCATTTAGCTAAGAGATTCATGAACACCAAACATAAATGAGTGGCGCTTATTTGGAATATTGCCTGCTAGCTTGTGAGCATTAATGAATTTTAGTTTTATAGTTATCACTTTACGCAAGTGAGACTTAATTTTTGGTTCATAAATAATAATGAGTCGTGGTAAATAAAGTGTTTAAGAGAAATAAATTAAATACAAAACTATCAGATCCATTGAAAGAAATCGTTATGTATTTTTTTTAATGAAAGGATCACAAAAGTATCAGTATACAACCAGAGTGGATGTAATGAAATCAATGGGATCATATTAGAGATTGAAAGAATTAAAACTTCAAAAAGGGTAAAATGAATTTAATGTATAGATTAATAAATCAAAAAAGGAAATATAAAATTTTTTTGTCAGTATTTTGATTGCAAAATAGCGAATATTAATTCAATTAATCATGAACCATGGCCAATCTGTGCAGAAAATATTTCAAAATTATGTAGAAATATTTATTTTGAAATTGACCCATTTTATAGATACAAGTAAAATCAAGTAATTGAGGATGTACACTCAGATAATTTCTTTAAAAGAATTCTAGAAATTGGTATTAGTAAAAGGATGTGAGAAATGCATAATTTCTAATAAAAATAATTGGGTATGCCAAAACTATTTTCATTTTTATTAAAACTATGATCCTCTTTTTCAAAGCCAACACGATTACTACGTAAAAATCAAATACATCGACTAATATTCCCCACGATTAATAGAAATAAAAATTCTACTGCTGTTAGAAAAATACAATACCAAAAGCCAGGACTATAATTGCGTAGAATAATCTATTTGGTATGTACATAATTGGAGCATAAATGTTATTTAAATTAATTTAAAATGAACAATACGTCATTTTACGATGTTTAAATTTTCAGAAATCAGTGGAACGCAAATTTTTGGTCTATTTAATTCACTTAAATTTCCAGATTAAGTCTTTACCGTTGACGAATAAATTGAAACACATGTTGCACGTATATAAAATATTCATAAAGATAAAAAATATCGGATAGTAACTTGAAATAATTCTATTCTATGAACAACGCTATTGCTTTAATTGGACATTCCGATTAAAACATAAAGTAAATTAAGTATATTGCTAAAAATAATGCAAACATCTTTTCGATACAATACAATTTTTACAGTTCTGTGTCAACTATAATTGCGGAGAATAATCTATTTGGTATGTCCGTAATGAGATCTGAAATGTTATTCAAATTAATTTAAAATGAGTTAAACAAACAATAAGTCATTTTACGATGTTTAAATAAGTGAAACGCAATTTTTTCTAATTGAATATAATTCCTTTTGTCGGTAGAAGAAATTTTAATAATATGGGAACCTTCCTAATGAAATTAAAATTACAACTTAATTTCAAGTATCAATTTAATTTAATCAATCTATTTGACATAGATAAAATGAAATTAACCCGTGCTCCACTGGACAACAATAACAACAAACAATCAGCTAATTCTGTGTCTGACGTATCAGTTGTATTGCCGATCTGTTTTCTCGGAAACAGTTGTCAGTCCTATACGCCGAATGAGTGAAAACTGTTTTCAGTTTGAATTCATGGAAATTGACAGCAGAAAGTAATTTGTGTGTCATATAACTAATGCTGTTCAGCAACTGTAGATCGAACGATCATTCCACAGTTCCACAGTTAGAAATTACTTAGGCCTGCTGTTGCTGTTAATTTAATTTATAATTTCAAATCTACAATTTTTATTCAAAATTTTACTTTTAACTACAATTATTCTTTTCAGACAAGTCTAATCGTTTTGCACTGAATACAAATGAGATTACTGGTTTAGTACAGAAAGAGCAATATGAATAAGCTCATGAAACTGAACACTGTAAAGGATATTACTGTTGCCTAAAAATTTTGTGTAAATAATTTTGTGTAAGTACATAAGTGTTCCTGATAGTGCACAGGATTTTAATTTGGATAGTGTAAAGGGTAATAGTTTGAAGAATCGAATGTTTGGAGTAACAAAAAATTTTTAATGGAGTTATTAGATAGAAACTACATATTTCGTATCACAGAAAATGGTCCGAGCCGTTGAAAATAATTTGTTTGGTCTACAGTTGTAGAAGTTGAGAAAATGGAATAAAAGAAAAATTATTTGGAAGAGTAAAAGGAGCTCAAATTACGTCGATTAAATTTCTCACATTATGATTTACGGAATGTTGATTTAGTAAGTGGCTTTGCGCCACATGAAAACGAATGAATCCGTAGATATTTTAGTATAGATTTGTTAGATAACTGATGGCATATTAATTATTTTTTAGTAACAGGCTACATGAGGGTAATTCTCGTGGTGGCAACTCCCCTTTAGTAACATAGGAAGGGATTTGAAACGGAGGATGCGAAAGGGTAGAGGAAGGTGGCAAAGGATTAACTAGGTCCAGGATATAGTTAAAAGATACTACCCGACATACATCTTAAGGTGATACAGGACAAACCCTACAAAACCCAGAAAGGATTAACTAGGTCCAGGCTATAGTTTAAATATCCTACTCGGCATTCACCTAAAGGTGATGCAGAAAAAACCCTACAAAACCTGCATCAGATAGGACGGGCTCTTGGTACTTGTCCCACGCACTTCTGATGGCGGCAGAGTGATATGCTGTGGGGACGCATCATTCGTTTTTCCGTTCCTCGACCAGTTTAGGAGGCAGCTGGCCGACTGTTCCAGTGGTAACACTGAACAACCCTTATCGTATTCTAAAGGTCTGCGACCCCTAACATACACCTCTCTAAACAGGCCGAGGTGCCTCGGCTATTGGGAACTTTAGTTCAAAGGCACAGAGAGAGAAAAATACACCCCCAAAGGCAGCCGTCTCTCTCTCTCTCTCTCTCCAGAAATGTTCATTTCAGATAATATAATTACTTTATCGTTCATACTAGAACGTTGTCCCGCGATGTAGCGCAGCGCTGCTCTCGGTTCCAATGGGTGTCAGTACCACTATGTCCAACAGAAAGCAAATTGTATACGTTAAATTTGCCGATGACTGTCAGTTTTCACACACCCGTCACCATGACTGAACTTCATACTGGCTTAGCGTGCATAAGTCGGACCACTTCCTGGACACATGGGCCAAAAATAAAATGCCATGCAGTAGTACGCCGTATAAACAAAACAATTATTCTCTTAAATATTCGAGGAAGTCGCATAAAACTCAATCGTGGACCCATATTCGATGCTACGTTACTGTTAATTTGTCGACTATAAAGCTACACAAATTGAAGAATAATATGCAAGACGTACAAAATGCAACAAGTTGAAGTTACTCTTCGGTTAGTCAATCCGATGACGCCATCGTCGCAGTCAAAGCTGCGACAGAAAGATGCAGGGTGGAATGTGAGGGACACTGAGGCAAGAGTAGAATGTATGTCATTTACGTTTGAACTCAAGTTATAAGAACCTTCGAGGGTACGTGCCTCAATTATTTCACATTTGCCTGAAACATGATCCGGTGTAACTCTAACGTTCAAATCACAGTCGTATCATAAATCGTGTAGTCTGCTTTCATGCTTTTGTGTAGCGGTCAGCGACACTGCCTTGCATCACAGAGGTTCCCGCATTCGAATCCCGGCATGGAGATGCTTGTTCTTGCTGTCAAGAAAACTGGGATTAAGGCAGAACATTCAAATATATTTTGCTATATAATCGTAAACTGACCACGTAGTCGTTTTGATAGGCCGAGGCCCTAAATGGGCAATAGCGCCCAAGAGACTTTCACAAATTAAGTAAAAGTTAATAAAAATTTTAGAATGAAGTTTAAAGTAACCAATAAGAGTCTTTGTACAATATATCTTAATTCTTTCACGCAAGGAAGACATTACGTCAACTTCAACATCCGCGGCTGTGTTCTCTCTATCTCCGTTTCCCACCTTTATTCCACAGTGGCGATTTACAATATTAATAATAGTAATAAATCATATTTATTGTTTGATTATAAATATAACTTTCCATTTCACTCAAATATTCTGTCAATTTACAAATACATTCAAAATATATTTTGCATTATAATCATGCTCTTGAGTTGAGAGCAAAGACGTCGCCTCTGTATCTGTTCCATCAAGCGACGAGGCTAATTTCCAGATTGTTATCAGCGATGCCTGTGGCTGGATGTAGTTCTTTCCTCCTTATTCCGTACTAATTAAGGAACTTCAAGATTGTCGCGCCGACGAAGTCGTCACGGTCGCCATTTTGTTGGTGGGCTCGGTATCGTCTTTATTTACGAGTTTCTCGTTATCAGTTAGCAAGGAAGTCTGGCTGCCAGGGAACAAGATACCGACTGCAGGAGAGAGTTTCCAACATGTCAGCCGGGGGGAAGGTGGAATATATTTCACCTCCCTTTCTTCCGCAGTACTTACACACCTCTGCCACACTTGAAATGGATTACAAATCTTCTTATAAGATAAATGAGCACCACGATGAGGAAGAAACACTGCGCCGCAGGAAGGGAGGTAAATTTTACACCGAGGTTGTCGGAATGCTTGATGCAGTTCAGGTGAGATGCTGGGAGAAGTTTACGGGCGTTGGCGCTGCCAGGACATAAAAGATTTCAATCGAACTTGCTAAATCACACCAATCGTCGTGTCGTGCTCATAGTGTGTTTGTTTATACAATTATCAATGACGATCTATCTTCAGAAATTGGAAATGAAAAATGTAATTTCTACATTAAAACATAAACGTTGTAGCAATCTCTACATATTTTTCTGAACTTCTAGACGATCTTTCTCGTCATCTCTTTAATCTAACTTGTTTCTTACACACTGCCTCTTTCTTTCTCTTTCTGTTTTTTATTTTCTTTTATTTTTTCACTTTTCTGTCTTTTCCTTCCTCACATTTCTACCTGAATCTACCAAAAATCTAAATAATAATATAATCCATTATAATTCTAGTATATTTAAAAACAGTTAAAATAAAAAATTACTTGAATTCTATTAACACAAGAAATCCATAAACGCCAGGTTAAATGGACAATCAACTTCATATCAAAATTAATTTAAAAAATAACCAGACTAACCCTCTGACTTTCGTTGTAAAGAGAAAATAAAAAATAAAATAATATACGACTGAGTAAGGTGTGAAATTTCACAAGTTGCTAATGCAATAATTAATAATAGTGATACCAAACAACATTTATGCATACCTTTCACAAAGATCACATTTGCTCTTTTCTACGTCGCCTGGGTTGTGCCGCGTGTCGTTGAGAAAACTCGACCCTGATGAAAGCAACAAGGTATGTTTTATGGTATTTATTTTATCATCTTATTTTTTGTTTTTTATTGACTACTTCATTCTGTATTCATTAAGACACTAGTTTTATGATGAATATATGTTGCAATAGTATTAAGAACCGCTGTAACTCTGTGGAGAAAAATACTACATCTTATCTACTATAGGACCCCAAATTTCGCAGCTTCTAATTCAACGTTATAGCCTGGCATTGGATATAGGAGTCCCCAGGGGTCGTTGCTTCTCCCCCTTTAAGAAGCGCCTTCGCCACCTTATTCCGCCCCAAGTAATTTACTGTGGGGGATGATCTCCCTCTCCCATGCTCTCCAGCGGAATAATGACCGACTTACTCTTGGGAGCCAGTGTGCCTGCAGACAAATATATATTATATATTGTCCTGTGTACGGTCTCAAGACTGGAATAAGTCTTGCTTAGAGCGAGACAGCCCCGGTTTCCGCTGCTAAGGCCCCTCAGCAAACACAATAGAACGCACCCACGCCTTCACTTTCGCCACAATCCCCTCCATTGTCTGGGTGAACTTGTAAAATTCAGCTAAACGCTGGCGGCCCACCTTTGTAGAAAAAAACTCGATTGTTCTATCTTTATAGCGCAACGTTAAAATTCACTGCCATTTCACCGTTTAACGCGGTTGATATTTAACAATAATATGTGATGACGTCTCATTCCTTATAAAATTTCCTCACTAAAATTTACGTGTATTTTCGAAACCATTCGGCCGCATCCCTAAACAAAATTGCATTATCGGGTTTATAAATAAAACAAAAATCTTATAAGGCATAAAAATTTGCTTTGAGTGCTTTTAAAGATATTTTGTGTGTTCTGAGAACGTCTCGGTTTTTTTTTGGAAGCTTTTATGACGGCTCTTGAGTTTCAGAATCCGCTTTGAATATTGCCTAAGATTTCACTTTCTAAGAACATTTCTCTTCTTTTACAACTTCTTAAGTGTTCCAGGAGATTCTTCAAGTTTTATTTTTGGATGGGGACATTGGGAATTTTTTTTTAGATAAAACTACTAGAAGACGAAATAATAATTATCGTTGTTTTTCAATATTATTTATGGATTCGTATGACACATTCTCAGACTGCTCTAGTACAATTTCCAATATATAATAATATAGCTCATAGTTTTCTTTTAATATCACCTTAATACCTTCGATTATAAACTAAAGAACTCTTTTTTATCAACATTTATTCCTATAGTAGTGGCCTCTCATTAATTCAGTCCTTACTAAAACAGCGATTTACTTATAAGCGCATTTTTCGTCAAGAACATCCAACACATTCGCCCTTAAATATATTTTAATTTCAATTAGAACTTATAATTTATTTTTTCTCTAATATTTATAAGGAATTGTCTCCAATTATATCCCTATCCGAATAAGCGAGTAGACATGCAATATTCGTTCTGCTCAGTTGCCTTATGTGTACATATACTATCTAAAATCCTAGGAAAGAAAAAAGAGACTGAAATGGTCGACTCGAACAGTAATTTCGAGCGTTATGATACTTTCAATACAATGAAAAAGTAATATGTCATGATTCTGTGATAGAAATAAAACGTTTGAACACGATCTACGATGCCAGTCATGCCCTAATAATTTATAATACTATTTATTTATCGCAAACAATAAGAAGAGGATAAATGTGAGACAGAAAATTTCAGTTTATTGCAGGATATATGTCTGTTTAACTAAGGCTAGAGTATCCGTAAATAATAATGACTTGTTTTAATAACTTAGTACGAGTGAAATTAATTAATCCGTGTATTTTACAGATTTTTTTCTTACGCTCACACACAGATATATATATATATATATATATATATATATATATATATATATATATATTGTAATAACCCATATAACAATTTTAGATTAATATAATGCAAGAATCTTTAAATAAATTGAGCGAATCAATCTCGGACTATTTGGACAATTAATAATTCTCCCCTTCCAACCCCACTTGAATACTGAAACGGTGAACATGAACTTAACCGTCTTTCTGAATGTGAATATTCAACTGAGCGATGTCGAAAACCATGGAATCATTATCAATCTCAGTGGTTTTAACATTATTTTGAGACTCTCCAAGGAATTTCAACTCAATCGGTATGGTGAATGTCTGAGATAAATCCAACGACTACTACAAACCGAAATTCCACACCAATATCGGTTCTTTTTACCTTATTTTAACGTAGCTCATTCCACCCCTACCCTGAAATTCAGCACTATTAACATTAAGAGCCTCAGTGAACCCAAAAACTATTTTATTCGTTGCTAATATCGATCGTCTTTATATTTTTAAAATGCAACCCCTTTTTGCCTCCACAGTGTAGGTTCGTAAGTAACATGCGTACAGAGTTTGGTTCAAATAGCTTTTAAGAGTGCACTAATAAGACAGACGAAATTAGTAGACACACAATTATCATTTCTCGAATGAAACTGAACATTGTGAGATTTTACATGAGAACGTTTATCAGAAAATTCCTCGGGCATTTAGTTGCATGGCGTCATTTAATGTTACAAACGATTTATACAGATTTATAGTTGGAAAGAACAAATTTGATTTTATGGAGTTGAATTGCGTTGTCATTATTCTTTTGTCTGCCTTACTTGCTTCCTATCAGAAAATTACACGAATTATGCAAATCAATGCGCCAGAAAAGTCACCCAAGAAAGGCAATTAAATTAAAATTTTGTTCTTTATATTCATTTATTTTCAAATAAATTAGAGCCTCGAGAAAAATTATCATAAATATTAAATCTTTAGCAATTAAATACGAAATGTTATGTTTTTATTACTTTTTCATGTTAGTAAAAATTTATTTTTCTTTTCCTTCTATTTAATTAAATCACCACAATGTGGTAATCAAGGTAACGTTAAATGAATTAAATACACTTCATGATCATTATTAGCAGATACAAAGAATTGACATATTTAAATTTGTACGAATAAAGATTTCAAGAGAATTTTTTTCAGATACGCAGTCAGTTTTTATTGTAGATGAAAATTTTTTTTCCCATTAGGTCTATTGCAAATTACACTAAAATTATTTTTTTGATCAAATGAGCTTCTAAAACAACCTTCATATTGTCTTTTCTTAATTAAAGGGCGTAGTCATGCAACCGAATACTCATTCCGGCTGGAGAAGTTATTTCCACCAGGTTTTAATAGAAGAGATTATTCAGTACAATTCATGATTGGAGTTGTTTTTACATAAAGGTACAACTAATGCTGTGACTATTAATATTAAAGTAATAAGGAAAAAATGTGTATTGGTTTCAAAGTTTAGTTTCAATCATGTTAATCAGTGACATTAACGGAAGTTAAATAAAAACAGTATGCAAATCTGTGAATTAGAAGTTCCCTCAGCATCCGAATTAGTCGAACATTATATTTCATTAATTTATCCAAGCTGAAACATGGGATGGTTTTTGACTTAACACGATAATATTTAGACATAAAATAAGATTGTTAATAATACGTGATACCTATTCTGCTGTAATTAAATATTTAATTTAACCCAAATAATCTTCTGAACAATGTTTCAATAATTTAATACCAATTAGTTTCTTGATCTATTTACAACTAACCAGGGCTTGCACTGTATGTGTAATTACTATGAAGATATTCTCTGCTACAAATTTACGAGGATATAGGAATAATATAAAAATACAAATGTAAAGCAATGTTCGCAATCCCACATATTTTTTATTTTTTTTCCCTGTATGCGGCAGCAGTTAAAGAATTTAATATCTTACCGTACAGCTTTTTACTGCCAGAATAATAACAGTCGTCGAAATTCCTCATAAAAAATGTTACATGTTGGTAACTTTACGAATTGGAGTTGTTCTAATATAAAATTATTTATTTCCTACTGAGCATTTACGCCTAGGAAATAATACAATTAAAACTGGAGTGATATTCAAAATTAGGGGATGTATTTATATAGTATCGTTTTGATTCTTATACAATGTTATTTTAATACAATAATTAACTTAAAAATTCTTCAAATAAAATTTATAAATACAATCCTCACTAAAACTTTTAAATTCGAATTCCTATATGCGTGGATAAGTTAAATAAGCAAACGCAGATTTGTACGTATCGTCTGTAGGTTGGTCATAAGTCTTTCTGCAAGCCGACATGACACGCCGGTCCTTGCTTATTGCAGTTTAAAGCACTACCACCTACGCTCTGCCATGTCGAGAAGTAAACGTCGCTGCACCACTGAAGAACAGTTTATTGTTTCGTGAGGTTTGAAGAAGTACTCGAAAATAGAATACTTTCAGCACAATAAAGCCGTTGAACTAGCGTAAAGGACGACGAACGAGCAGGACGTCCAGCCACATCAACTACTGACGACAAAATTGAGCAATTCCATGTTCTTATTGTAAATAACGAACGAATAACTAATGATGAAGTGGCAAACCATATGTGCATTATTAATGGCTCTGTATATTAAAGTATTCATAACAGGCTAAATTGTGTTATCAAGAGTTGGAGGGAGCGGCGCGTAAGTCTGTTTCTGTTGAACGGAAAACCTTTTTTCCCCTTTTTAGGTCCGCTTAAACCTGTGTGAAATCTTGGTGACCTTATTGAAAAATGGTGTCACTGAAAGTTTTTTCGTATTGACGTGAAAAATACAAAAATTGAGTGCATTTACTGTTTCATTCATCCTCGAAATATATTTTATTTGACTCACCGTTAACTACTTTTTTATTAATTATATTTTTACAATGTTCTGCCTCGTAACGCCATACTTCGTCCCGAACATCACTCGACAACCAATTATTCATATTGAATTTTCAAGTCTGAATAAATAAACAAGATTTGTGTTTAAAAATTCTGTATTGTTACTTTCCAATGGCAACAACTACGCTTTCTCATCTTTGGGGTGTTGTATTTAAAGTGGAGAAAATTACCGAAGTCTATAATAAGTAAATATTCATGGTCTGGCAAGTGCGTTAATTCTCTTTTAATTAGCATAGGTTATTATCTACAGAATCATGACTAGTAATAAAATAACTTAGAGAAACTAAGTAGCTTATACATCCATACAGTATTAGTCTGCTAATATACTAATTATATTTATTAAAAAAATTAATTTAGAATATACTAATTCTGATTAATTTTTTTATAAAGTCGTCGTTGACAGTCTGTAGGCCCTTATAAAGTGGGAATTAAATTTTGAAAAACATTGATTGCATCAGTAGAAGCAAAACGGGTACTGTTGTCGTTGATAAAAAAAATAAAACGGGACATGTAGCTGCACCCAACCCCAACATTGCAACGAACCGTCCGTTATTGTAAAATATTTAAACGATAAAATGTAAGAGGAATTAAAACGATATTTTGGAGCGTGTCAAATTGGTTCAAACTGAATTGATATTTTTTTTAATATATTGTATATGTATTTGAACACCATATATTAAAATGAAACACTAGTTTATAAAAAAAATTATTTAATGTCTTTTACTTCACATTTCTTTTTTTAAAAAATATCCCTATAGTATGTTTCGTATAAATAACGGCCACAATTAGAGGTGGAGAGATTCTTATCTTTTACAATGTGCACCGAAACCCTACCCGATTCGCCTATGAAGCATCATTTCCTCTGAAGCAGCCATGGTCTCACGGCCTCGTATGTCAACACACATGCTGATGTATGCTGATTTACATGCTGATAGCGAAAGCGCCATGCGTGCAGGTAATTTCCGATTGTTACTGGATACCTCTCCGGGAGCATATTGGTTCCCACTGAGGACTTCCGTCATCTGAAGGGAAACGACTCGTTATGCATTTCGCTTCCTTTATAAATCAGTCAACCCGCATCGGATCCTATAGCGTGAATCATGTCGATGTGAATTTGTGTGAATTACATTGTTCGATCTCCAGAAATTATAATTTCTTTGAACACAAAATCTTGAAAATCGAAGTTACGTATCGAGTAATTAATTATTATATTCATCAAAATGTAATTGTAGCAATTCTCAAGACGAATTCTAACGGTTCAGCTGCTTCATACACTTTCTAACTGATTTGATAGAAAATATCCATAATTTTCTTCCCATCTATTATTTCATAAATTGAATAAAAGATCGTGAGATATAGCAACGCGTACGAACTGCGCAATAGAAGGGTGAGGAGAAGATGGAGGGGAGTATTGTCGTCTAGGGGGAACTCATCTGTTGAGACAAACTAGAGCTACGCTACTATAATTCGTAGAAACATACTTAATATTCTTACGAACGGAATAAACAGACAGCGGCAAGGTCATTTTACCACACCCTGTCATTATCGTCTCTAAACTTTTACGGATAAAATTTTTGGCATATATTGAACTGAACAGAGTATATATTCGTGCGTCAATGTTTTCTGAATTGTTTTTACACTAATAAGATGCCATAACAAAGGTACCTTTTAAAGTGAGCTCCATCTTCGCCCACTACAACCCCAGGCTGGTGGATGACTGCGCAACGTATTTTGATACGACAAGCAATTTCTCTCCAGTTATAAATTTAGTGTTTCTTATTCGTGAACAACTTTCATGAGACTTATAAGCTTATATCGCAGCATTTTATTCTGTATTAAAATTATCGGTCAAAACTGGAGTTCTCCTTACCTCGATCAATTAAGAGTAAAAGTAAAGAAGGATTACTGTGGTACCAATTAAATAAGTTAAAGAGCTAACCATCCCCAATCATAGAATGGAAGGCCAAATTCCAGAATTCCTCACAAAAAACTATTTACAAAATGCTACTGCATCTCTCAACTATCTAACTAATCTAAAATGTTATAAAAATTTGAATAAAATTTATGACAAATTGCTTTCGTAATGTTTAATTTATATTTTGTTTGAATTTCAATTTCTGAAATGTTTCCGTTGTTAAATTAATAAACACCAGCCAATTTTAAATCATAAAAAAGAATTTATTAATTAAATTAAAAACTTTCATCGCATTTTTAGCGACCTAATCAGGTACAAGTTTAAAAAAAATTATAGCTAGGTAACTCTATGCTGACTGCAGTGGCAGAAATGTACCATTTAATTTTTTTAATGGAACAACATTTAATGACGGTCCATATAACTGACTGCTATTATCGTCTCACTTTACAACACTTCCGGCGCCTTTCTACTTTACTGTCGTACGTAACATCGCTTTCGGTTTTGCACTGAATTTGAAAGGAAGTGGCATATTTATAGGGATTGCAACGAACTTAAGTAACCGTTAAGATTCCAGTTTTGTTGACAATGGACAATGGCGAGGTGATAGTGTCATAAGTATTTTTCAGGTATTCAATTTGTCTGTAGAAAAAGGAAGAAATAACGAAAAAAAGAGAGGGAGAAGAGAGGGAAACAGCAAATATAATTCGGAGATAAAATCAATGAGGAAAAGGATAATCGAAACAGGCAGCGAGATCCAAGAAATAAATTACTTACGCCGTATATATATATATATATATATATATATATATATATATATATATATATTGTAATACTAATTAGAGGCCATTAATTGTTTAAATATAATTGGATTATTAGCGGTACATTTCTTGAAAGCAACAATCACGGCTCTTTGTCGGCGATAGTTGTTGGAAACCGCGCGCTCGTACGGAAGTCAGTCCGGCGAACGTTTTGAGAGAGAGAAGAGGTCAGGCAAAAGTTTTGAGAGAGAGAGAGGAGGTCTGGCAAAAGTTTTGAGAGAGAGAGGAAAGTTCGGTGAACGTTTCGAGAGAGAGAGGAGGCTGACCTAAAAAAGTTTTACTGAGAGATCTATTAAACTCTATAAAACACATTTAAATAGTTCTTGACGGAGAGACGCATGATGTAAAATCGCAAAGGTTTGCACCACACTGATGCGAAATAACATTTCGCATAAAAGGCATCGAGGAGACATACGTCCGAGGGCTGACCGTGGCAGCGGCTGATCCCGAAATTCCAGGTGGAATAACAACGAGAACTACGGCCGTGTTTAAAAATGATGTGTAGAATCAGTGAATAACGGCCTTTTTAGTGAGTTGTGCCCTCAAGCTCCAAGAATCAGATCTGGTACCAGAAAGACATTCGTGAGTACAAAAACAATTATTTAAAGTCTGTAAACGAGGTAAAGTCAGATTTTGTTGTCTTGTTTAGTTTTCATTTTCTTTATTGTGTTTAGAATTTATATTCCGTTCATTTCAATTTTGATTTGTTAATCAGTTTATTAAATTTGATTGTTCTTACTATTAAGCCCAGTAAAGACCCTGAGAGAAAGACTAATTAAATGAAATTGTTGTAAAATTATAAAGTTATATTTTCCTAGAAAGCTACAAATAAAAAAAATAATATAAAATTTGGTTTGTAAATTTGAAGAAATTAAAAATGTATCTTTGAAGAATAAAATATGTTTTTTTAATTAATTTTTTTAAATTAAAGCCTTTCAGTTTATCATTACAAAATATATATATTTCCCGCGGCGGGTTACCTTGGCTCACTTTGCCAGACCCATTTTTCCTTAATCGCCTAATTTCGGGGCCACGACTAGGTTAATACATTTTCAATAATTCTACAATTCAGTATGATATCTTGCAAAAGGTTTTTATATGATGTTTTAAAAATTAATAACTGCATTACTTATAGAGTGAGATCGTCAGGCTAGTAAACAACATAGACCTACTACTTTCACATAGATATAGCTTGAAATAAAATTTTTTGATATAATCCAAAATTCAGTTTTTTAATTAAACTTTCTCCCGTTTTCCTTAGCGTGGTGCTATTAACTCAATTTGAGTGGATTAAAACCACAGATTGGACCTTCAACTGCACAGCGCACTCAGCGGAGCGCTCAAAATACGTTTATTCAGACTGAAGTTTGCTCGAACGTTACGATAAACAACGCGGCTGAATGGAAAGAAAAACGCAAATGGGATCCAAACAGAGAGATTAGATAAATGGAGACGGCATGGGAAGGGTAATTTGATGGTTGGTAGCAGTGGCATCGAGCTGGGGGAATTGTTGCGTTCAGTCTTGTGAAACGGACCGGAAATGACGTGAGCACTGAAATCAATCGCACCGCGGGCCGTAGAGGGAAGTGGACGAACGGCCTTCCTGTGTCAGATACGATGCAGCCTCCCAATGAATTAGCTAAACGTGAATGCAAACAACACCAGCAAACGCGACCCTAATATCGGCTTCGACGAGTCCTAAATTAACTCGCAAACTAGAATTTCTTTGGTGCCAAATTCCTTTGTCGTCACATTGGTATCGCTTATCACTCGGCTACATCCCATATAGGTTACTAATATTACTCTTATGATGTTCATATCTGCTTTATCTCTTACTTAAAATTGTATTCGTTTCCTACGATGTAACTAAAGACGTAACTTCGTATATCCGGGAATTTGGAAATTAATGGCAAAAGTGACTATCATATCAGAAAATTATTGTTCAGGTGTTTCCTCCTTGCTGAAATTCATGCTTAGTAAACGTTCGCTTGTATTTTCACAGAAATGGAATGTTGCTTTTTGTCTATAAATTCTAACGTCACATGATGATAAACGTTCCCTTATTACCCGTATCAAAGAACATATGTCTAATATCAAACTTCTCATCGATAAACGATCTGTAGTCTGTAAACATATCATCAATTCAAATGAGACATTTGATTGGCAAAATACTAAAATTTTAGACATTGTCACCAGATACAATTCCAGACTCATATCAGAGATGCTTCGCAATAAATCAAACATCACATCTATTAATGTACAAACAGACACTATGAAACTCGACAACTGCTACCATTCCTTATTATTACGCTAGCCCTTCTGTTTTCCCATTGTCGTTATGTTTTCATCGTTTTTGAGTATTGTCAACTTACCAGTGCAGTTGAGTCGCTCTAGGTTCTACTTAGCAACTGAAGAAAGAGACAAAGTTCTCAGAAATGTTTATTGGTATTATTATTAGCATTATTTTTGTCTGAATTTCGCTATCTATCGTAGTATAAAAATAAGCCACATGAGGTTTCTAAATCGACTTAATTTGATATAGGCCTACTTTTATAATTCAAAAGTTCCAACGTCATAAGTTATTCTCCTAAGTTTAGAATAAGTCTGTAATTTGATCCTCAAGAAAAATTAACATAATTTTAATATTTTCAACAAGAGAAGAATGCAAGGGAAGATAAAAAATACGTGATTAACTATAACCATTATACAAAAGTCTGTAAAACACTTCCGGTATAAAGCCTTCATTTCTATGTTCCTTAATTTATCAGTCCATCTTTAACCACTGAAACCCCATTTTCCTTCAATACAGCTGAATTGGATGTGCTAAATATCCGCTAAAAAAGACTATGACCACCAAAATGCTTCCGGATTCAATTAAAATCGATGTGTTTATTGTAAAGTTTAGTATTATTTACAGACATTTTCAATCTACCTTTAGTTTTCATTTAGTCTGTCATTTTATATAATTCCTCATTTATTTATTTTTGTACTATGCAGTTTATGCTATTTTTTGTATGGTTCACATCGCGTTTCCTTATTAATTTGTTTATATTTCTGTATATATTGGTATTTATGAGTAGTCCTATGTCCTGATTAGTGCACTTATGGATTCAAATCAAATCAAATGGACGTAGGAGATAAATCATCATAATTATAGCATCACAGAACAAGAAGTTATTGTGTGGAAAAATATATCAAATAATTTCAAACATAAAATTACTTTTGATGTTCGCAGCTTACAGTGCTTGTTTTTCATTTATTTTTTATGGCAAAAATAATTTGTAAATGTAATAATTCCCAAATATATTTATAAACTTTTCATTACATTTTTATTTTCATCAGTTGCGTGAATTCCTATATATAAGCACTATGTGGTTACTCGTACCTTCAAACGGGGATGACAGCATTGTGAAATTATTTTGCGGTGCAAAGGTTTGTCTTCTGTGACGACAGTATATGGATTAATTTTTCTTCAAAGCTATACTTACAACTCATCGTTACAGTATCTAGTCTTTGTGGTTTAATGCCTTGTATTGTTTACTCACTAATTAATGCATTTGTAGAATACAAATTGGGCGGACAGAAATTTAAATTTTAAATGTTTTTAACACAGCCTCGAGGTTTTTTACGGCTTCGAATATATTTTTGTATATATAGTAGACACCACCAATGTGTAATGAAAGGATTTTTTTTATAATTACTTTAATTTTTTTATTGTCGGCGTAATAATTATGCCCGAGGTATTGTAAACAACAGTGAGCATTTTTTTTAGGGTAACAAGCTACATGAGGGTAATCCACATGGTGGCAACTCCCCTTTAATAGCATAGGAAGGGATCTGAAAGAGGGGATGCGGAAGGGTAGAGGAAACTCTAGCCCTCGGGCTATAGTTTAAGGATCCTACCCGTCATTCGCCTAAAAGTAATGCAGGGAAAACCCTACAAAAACCTGCATCAGGTAGGTCAGGCATTGGGTACTTGTCCCACGCCCTTCCGATAGCGGGAGAAGAGATTGCTGTGGAGACGCAACATTCCCTTCTCCGTACCTCGACCAGTTTAGGAGGCAGCTGGCCGACTGTTCCAATGGGAACAGAAACTCTTAAGTGGAGGGTTGGAGACGTATTATTGTCGGCGATTTTTGAGGTTGAAAGCTTGTACGAGAAAACAAGCCAGTTCGTAATGACAGCTGACCGATGATGGTTATGACGAGTCTGTTGTGGACGACCGGCCACTGGTGGTCGCATTCTGTCTATGCATTAAAAGAAACAGTAAAGTGTTGAGACTGCATATTAAGTGAAACAGTAGAGTGGAGGGGCTGCGCTAATATACAGGACAGTAAAATACAATCGTCAATTTTCATTAATATCCAGGACAGTAAAGTAAAGTCGGCTGGTAGATGTAAGATGAAAAGTTCTAGAGCGAACGTTGGAGACATATCCGATGGTCAATTGACCGAAAGTTTAGCAAAGAAAAATTAACGGTATGGAGTAAGGTTTTGAAAAGTGGTTATAAGCTGATGAGAGAGATGTAACCAACCCGCAATTTGAAACTGATGTACATTCTATAGGACTTCATTATCTGTGGTAATGTGGTTATTGTGCTGATTTAGGTTATGAACAGAGAATACCATGGCCTGTTTAATAAAATTATTTTAAATAACCAGTGACGTGTATAAGCAGTGTGTTATGAGAACGGCTCTGATGATTTGGTATGTACAAAATTGCCATTGTAAACCTTATATAAAAATTGCGTACCGTCAGATTTCTCTGGATTTCAGATTTCTTTAGATTTTTTTGCAAGTTAAATCCAATATTTTTGTAACATTTTGTTTTCATTTGATTCAGTTAAAATTACGAATTACTGTAACTGTTAGAGACCCGATAAGCGGTCCTGAAGAATTAAGAATTTCACTAAAAGCTGTGAAAATTATTTAAAATTTTATGCACAGAATCCAAATTAAACAGAAATTTGTATTAAATGTTAAATATTTAAAAGTTAATTGTTTAAATTATTTTTTTAAATAATTTATTTATCCCATTAATTATCCACATCATTGTGGCATTATTAGTCTACCATTACAGTTTTTGCCATCATATAATTTATTTAAATTATTCTTTTAATTATTACATTAATTTGACACCGCAATGTATATATATATATATATATATATATATATATATATATATAGACTATTTCCCTGCACCATATAACAACGGAAAAACTTAATCGAAACCGGATGACAGGTTTTTTTTAAAAAAAACTATCAGTCAAGTTTTTGGAAGTTTAAGGTTTTAAGATTGCTTAACCCATATAGCTCTAAATAACTGAAAATATGTCTAACTACATTACTAGGAAAATCGAACAAAATCAGCGCGATTGATGGCAAGGAATGTAATTGCCCTGATATTATACCTAGGATGAGATATATTGAATTTGTTCGATTAGAAGCAATGTATAAAAAAACTTAATGTATTTATTATGTATCTTAATAAATATATATAATGTATATAATAAATATATTACGTGTTAGTATTTTATTACATAATTCGCGGAAATTGGACAAGTCAGATTTAACTTATAAACATTAAAATTTTCAATCAAATAAAATAACACAATTTCTTCTCTTAGTTTACATACATCATCATATATATCTAAAATATAAATTTTAAAGTTCATAGATAAATTATGACTTATGCCCATTTCCCAGTAATTATATTTAATATAAGTCAGATATAGTTTCAATTTTTTATTGTACATAAATATGTTTTTTATTTATATATATATATGCATATTACATCAACTTTGGCATCTCAGTTAGTGCAATTATCAGACCCAATTTTGCAATTATACAGATCACCTGTTACTTTATCGACTATTTTGTTATTAATATTTATTGTCTACTTTTTAGAGCATAAGAAACTACATATTTTATTTCACCATTCTTGTATTTGAGTCCTTTGATTTAACTTTTATATTTATACTTATTATCATTTTGATTTCATGATTTAGAAAAGTTAGTGCTACCTTATCTTCATATCCCGTTTAATTATTGTATTTGGTCATTAACACATCATGACAATGATATTCTAGTTGTTTTCTTTCTTTATTTATTCCTTTGCTTGGTGTTACTTGTTTTAATAACATTTATTATGTAAACAAATTCATTAAAAATCCTTGCACAGTCATCTATCACTGAAAATGGAGCATAGTTAACTATTTGTGTCTTCTAATAGCATTTATGCCATTGTATCAATGTATATTTAAGCCATTCTATCAATATGACTTGACAGAAAATTATCCAGCTGATACAGATCTGATACTATAAGAGTCCATAAGATCCCCCTAGAATTAATGATGAGAAAACTAAAAGTATGTATTTATTAACAAAAAAATCAGATACCAATTATTGATTGCGCACATGAAAATAATTAAGATTAATCTGAGGAATGAGGAGCCATTCCAAATATTTCTTATAAATTATTTGAAATTAATGAGTAAAAATACAATGAAGAGATTTATGTTAAACAAGATACATCTAATAAGTAAAATCTATTTAAATATACATTTTTTCAGATTTATTTTTGTATAGTCCTGCAACCATACTAGTGCAAGCAATGAACTCCTGTCGACTGGCACAAAGTGCAGTACTATCTCTTGAAAGAGGCTGCTTGAAACTCAGAAAATTTGAAGTGTTTCCACCAGTTTGGAATGGTGAAACTGGTCCTCTATGTATATTTTACACTACGTGAAATAACCACTAATTATTTATTGCATTATCATACTTTTACATAAAATGAACTAGTAAATCAACATGGAATCAATATCATACCATAAACTAGATGAGAGGATCATTAATACTAAACTTTAATTTCTGTATTAATAAGCAAAGAGAGAGGGAGAGTGAGAGAGAGAGAGAAAATATATATTTAGTAAGCATTAGTTATACATCAACATCTGTAGCTGATACTACATTTGAGTTGTAACATTTTAAATCAAGGTCAACAAATAGTAATATAGACTACGAAATCACATAACTGGTTATAATTTTTTTTAGGAATAATTTAACAAAACTTTAAAATTTAATTAATAATGCATTATGTTTTCTTAGCCATTTTAATAATTTATCTTACATCTTCCTCATCTTATTACATATTGCAGAATTATTGCATAGGTTCAATTGCTTTCTTCCATTCAGTTCGTGCATCACTCATTTATTAACTGCATACTATATTTATCAGTAAATATGTTGAATAAACAACGAATCAGGTACAATTATGCACTGAAGGAAGAGTATGTGCTACAGAAAATCTATTATACATTCATTGATCACCTTTGATCACTGTATATTGTGAATAGTGATTATAACATAAGGAAGATCTCTTTAAATGAAAATTGTATTAAAAACTATTATAAGGTATCATTAACAAATTCTCACATAAAAGAGATGTTGACTCTTTAATCTTATATAAACATTTACAAGTATTTCATTATGCAGTAAATATTAAACCCTGAAATTTTAATTGGCTTCAGATGTGTCATTTATTAGTAAAAATTTGCTATATAATGGTTTTCAGTGTCAATCATTATGTATGACATACAAATTTCTATCATTAGTAGTAGATGTCTTTCAGTTCAGAAATTACAACAGTTGTTACAGTATATAGTACAAAAACATTGTTTTTGGTGTAGTAAAATGACCTGTTATCACTTTAGCACTTGCTAAATACACACATAGGGTGTGGCTGGATCAAAGAAATGAAACATTAGCTGGTCTCATTTAAATGACTTCAGAGTTACATAAATGGGACAGAGTTTATAAAACACATAATCAAACCTGTATTGTTACTTAATGGAGATGGTAGAGAGATTTAGAAAATATATACAGTTCATAGAGAGTGGTATAAAAAGTAAGAAGCGAGTTTGTTAATATAGCTAGAGTTTCAGGGAAGTTAGAAGAGATATGAAATATATAAGATAATAATTAAGTGACTTGCACAAGAGGAAGTATAGTAACTTTTGATTATTTTCACCCCAGCTGAAAGGACTAACTTTCCTGCATCAATTTGAGTAAAACTGTGCTTATAAAATGAGGTAACATTGACAGGGAGATATATAAACATATGATTAACTAATGACCTAATATCACCATACATTTCTGGTGAAAATTCCATAAATTAATATTAATACATAGCATTCCTTTAGCATTGAGTAAATCATGTCCTGTCCTATTTTAAGCAATCTTTGTAGCAATTCAATACTCACTGGTACATTTCAAAGCAGGCTAAATTATGCTTCCACTCTGCAATAAAGAAAGCACAGACAATGTTTATAATTATTGCCCAATATATCTCTTTTATGTGTTTTCAAAAATCTTTGAATGAGTAATGTTCAAAATGGTCAACAAACATTTAAATAAAAATATTTTACTTCCAGAATCTCAGTTTGAGTTAGTAACATGGTATTTATACTCTATTGCCATATACTCTATTGAAGCTAATGTTAGAGGAATAAACAATATTAATTAGGAATTTTTCTGATCTCTCTAAGTCATTAGACTATGTATATCACAATATACTACTATAATAATGAAATACTAAGGAATAAAGAAAATTTTCCATTCTTGATTTAATTTTTTTAATCATAAAGGAAACCAAGAAGTAATCATGTGGGAAAACATCAGTTTCAGACAGGGTAAATATAAAGGTTGGAGATCCAAAGTGTTCTACATCAGGTCTGTTATTATTTTTAATATATAAAAATGATTAGCTCAATAAATGAATTCAGACTCTAATGTTACTATTTTTGCAGATAATACAATTATAGTGATAAAAAGATAGAGATACTCTGGAAGAGGTTGCCAATAATGCATTTAATACTATTATAAACTGATTTTCTGTAAATTGATTGATTCTGAAGTGTAATGAAACATACACAGTACATTTCACACTCCAAGTTCTGCACTGAACCCAGTAATTTAGAAACAATACAAATGTGTATGATTGATGAAGTAGAAAGTTCAAAATTTCTACATTTTACACTAGATAATAAACTTAAATACAAAGAACATATTAATAAATAAGATAAGCTCAGCTCAGCAACATATGCAGTCATAGTTATGTATTCAAATAACACTGATTTGAAAACTGAAAACTAGTATATATGATGCATTTCCATTCTTTAATATCACATGGAATTATATTTTGGGGCAACTCCACCGGAAAATTATTTCTATCCCAAAAGTGAGTAAATTGTGACAGGTAAATTGTAGGACTTCATCCAGATAACTATTTAAGAAATTAGATATGCTTACTGTGTCTGGTCAATCCATTTATTCATTGATGATATTTTTAATAAATAATTATGATAAATTTAGTAGGAACTCAGATAAGCATTCATTTAATGCAAGAAATAAAACTAATTACTGCACAGGTTGTTTGATTTCCCACAACATATGAAAGTAATTTTTGTTTATAATTAATTCTTAACTGACTCCTTAGCCATTATATACTAATTTTCTTATGCCAGTTAACAGCATTGTATTAATATTTAACTAGTGTTATTTAGAATTGTATTCTTAATGTATTGAAATTGATAATTTTATTATATGAAATGAACATCACTTCATGTGAATTTTGTATTGAAATGGAAAAAATTACATCTGATTGAAAATTAATAATAAGAAAGTGCCAAAAACAGACAAAGTAAGTGATAATATAAATACCACACAATGTTTCTGGGATCCTTGTCCCTTTCTTCAAGTGCTAAGAAGCAACTGATGAGTGCAGTTGTGTCGCCCTCGGCTCTTCTTCACAGCTAAAGAAAGGGACAAGGATCGCAGGATCGTTTTGCGGAATCTATATTATCACTTATTTTGTCTGTTTTTGGCTATCTTTCTTATTATGAATTTTGTATTCACAATGCATGCCTTGGTAGAAAGCAACAAAACAGATATTTATGTTATTGTCAGTACTCCTCCGTGTTTCACTCTTATAGTCAATAGATTATATTTGATGTGAATTAAAATGATGAATTAGGTAAGCAAGTCACCTTTTCAGCATACTGCCAATCTGGGAAAGTTACGTTAGTATGGAATAAAATTAACATATGGTATGTGTGCTACATAAAAATTTCAAAGTTGGAAATGACAGGCAATTCAATTTCCACTGGCACATGGCTGTGGTAGCACCATAATTTCCCATTGGACCAATGATTTTAATGTACAAATATTGTCTTAATACTTTGAATTTCCATAATATTGTTTATAAAATTATTGCAATAATTGTTCATTTTGTTATATCGGCCAGACCAAAGATCTTTGTCGACTAAAATTAAGGAATATAAAAACCAATGTAAAATTACCAATTTTTAATCATTCTCTGATTACAAAACATTATATCTTAAACATTATTTCAATTTTGATAATACTATTATTCTTGTTAATTTTATTAAAATGTTAATTTTCTTTAAGTGTTAAACAGGACACTTCTCATTTAAACTGTATTTATGATGGCTTATTAAATAATCTTTGTTAATTTATATATGGTATTCATATCCTCAGTAAAGTTTTGTAACTTTGGCTATATCACTTCAGTCTGGCGATAGTAATGACAATGATCACAATAGTTGTTCGAAACGTAAACAAATTTTTCATAAAATAATTTCAGGTGTTTGTCTGTTATACGGGTTGTTAATTCCTTGTGTTATTGTATTACAGACGTTAATTTTGTTTATATTATCCCGGAGATCATTACATGGCTCATTAGTGGTGATGAATAGCTTCCGTATCTACAATATTTTCAGTTTTTGTTAATTTCGACTTTTAACTGGAAGTAAAGTCGGAAGCTAGCTCCCGAGACATTTCGAACATGCCCCTTGTAGTGTGGTCAAGACTCTTTGTTGCGGGACATTGAATTGGGACAGAACCGTAAAAATGTTGCAGTGTGGACTAGCTACCAAAGTGTATGTGGAACTTTGTGTCACACATTTATATCCACAAACTCCTTGGACCATTCCTGAATGTCAGACCTAAACTCTCATAAGTCCGGATTCGACACCAATCTTGGTCGTTTTCTTATTATTTTTATATCAAGCAATTCCAAACAAACCCCAAAAGGTGTTTCGTTCTCAAGACGTTAGGGGTTGAAATAAGATACTTTTTTTTTAGATGGATAACCGGGGAAATCCTTCATGGGCACCTGTGAGGGGTCTGTACGTCCGTAGTGTGAGACTCACTTAAACCACGAAACCCTTTTCAATCGACTTGATTTCCGCTCCGGGACCCCTTTAGCATTACTTTAGGGTGCAGTCGATCCTAATTTGTCTTACAGATTCTCGTCTGCCGGTCTAGCTCGTCGCTATTGCGCGTCTTCATCCTGAGAATCCTTTTAGTGTACACTGTCACTGCATTCCAGAACTGAACGTCCATCAGCATAGTATGAATGATGGTCTTCGGTATTACTGCGTTGGCTTCAAGCACCGTATTCCAAGAGTTAACTCTTGCAGCCATCTATCGCAAGCGAAAAATGTGTATTCCGCATCGTCTAGTTGTTTTATGTTCCCATTGGAACAGTCGGCCAACTGCCTTCAAAGTGGTCGAGGGAAGGAGGTGGGAATGCAGCGTCACTACAGCAAACCTATCGGAAGGACGTGGGACAAGTACCCAATGCCCGACCTACATGATGCGCGTTTTCTAGAGTTTATCCTGCATCATTTTTAGGCGAATGCCGGGTGGTATCCTTAAACTACAGCCCGGAGTCCTAGTTAATCCTTGACTATCTTCCACTATCCTTTCGCATCCCCCCTTTCAAATCCCTTCCTATGTTATTAAAGGGGAATTTCCACCACGTGGATTACCGTCATGTAGCCTGGTACTCTACAAAAAAAATCCGCATCACATACAGTTCGGACTGTTTACTTTCCCCATCGTTTTGAGACATTTACGGAAGTGCCCGTTACCCGTTAGAAATTGTTTGAGGAGATAGTTCACCTCCCGTGCTTCCGGTGGATCCATTCTGTCAGTGGTCGGATCAGCCTCGCGGTCCATCTGTCACTGGACTTTTCTTCCCACCTCTTCTGCCATTCCTGTATTTTCCTCTTTTCGGTTTTTTCCTTTGCCAGCTTTTATCCGAGGCCTTACAACATCGAAATTTACAATATCAATCTAAGCGACCCCGAAAATTGTTTATTCGACGCTAATATTCGCATATTTTAAAAATGGTACACCCTTCTACTCCCATCACTACGGGTGTTATGGGTGTCTTACCTCCACGATTTGAGTTCCTGGATCGAAAGTAACATGTGTATTAAATTTGGCACATATACTTATTTATTAATAACTTTAATTACATTAGAATCATGTGTAACTAAGATATTGAGTATTTTATTAATATTACTCTTTATTTGGTAAAAACGGCAGTCTGGAAAACGCGATTCAGTACAGTCACCCTTCCGAGAAAAATGTATTCTGGGATATTGACGAATTTTTACCTAGATCCGTTATTAGGATATGGAAGTTTAGGAAAGGAACCGATGATTTATTTATATGATTGCCTTCGCATAAATGCGTCATTTTCTTAAAAATCTGAATGAATACAGGAAGCTGATAATACAGGAGAGATATGGAACGCAATCCTGCTTCCAGGATATATGCGGTTTCCTGGAGACAGATGGTAGGCTGGCCAGGAAATTACTTGAACTTTAAGAAAATAGAATTATCTGTATCTATTTCAACATAAGGAAAATAGAATTATCTGTATCTATTTCAACATAAGGCGGTAAGTCGTCTAGTATCCTGTTCGTTTACCATTAAAAAAATCGGATTCCGAAGACAAATTAGTATTCACAAATTTCAAGTGAAAACTGAATTTACGTCCAAAATAAAGTTATGTTTCCTAACAAAACATGGAAAAAACTGAAAAAATATCGCGTTGTCTGCCGGGTGTGCGATTAAACACTTTTCGCTAATTCTCAGAATGTCTCAAGAAATACGTCGGTATTGTACACTAAATGTGCACCCACATTCTGACCAAAAATGTAGCGTATATTCTCTAAAGGTATACGTTTTTGGGAAGAAACAGGAAAACATATACCAAGAAGAGGAAATAACTTTCATCTGAAGTAGTAGAAACGTCTGTTAAGCGTCCATACATTTATCGCAAAGGTAATTAAGAAGAGAACAACCTAGGCGTTGGGGATTAAGAAACTGTTTTGAAAACATCAGTTGTCATGTTCACTATCAAGCCACCATCGTCTATATGTTACCTGCAAAGTTTAAAATGCGGCATTCTATAGAATGTATAGACATTGTATATTATGCCGAAAACTAGCCAGCAATGTACGAATCGATTCATATTTCACACATTTCCTTGGCATTCTATAGAATGTCAAATGAGAAACCGACATCTCCGATTCGTTTCGAATATCACGTGACAATATCACTTATCGCGCGCCTCAGGCTTAGAATTTGTTAAATACACTGTACGGTTTGTTTCTAAATGTGTCAAAATGCGCAATTTTACTTAAATTTGTTTTAAAAAATATTAGGTTTTTTCTATGATCCATGAAAATTGGAGGAGCAAGATGTAGTGTTGGAGGAGTCATGGTCTATAGACATGAAACAATGATTCGACGATGAAATGTCCAAAATTCGAGTTAATTCTGTAAAAAAATCAGTATTTTCTTAACCGAACCTTCTTATCGTAAATTAATAAATGATGTACAATAATAATAGGTAATGAATAAGAAAGATCGCCAATACAGACAAAAAGAGTAATATAAATACCACACAACGTTTCTGGGATCCTTGTCCATTTCGTCAGGTGCTAAGAAGAGCCTAGAGAAACACAACTGCACTGGTCAGCTGTGCAGTTGTGTTTCTCTGCGCTCTTCTTAACACGTGACGAAAGGGACAAGGATATCAGAAACGTTAATATTACTCCTTTTGTCTGTATTGGCTATCATTCTTATTCATTATTTTCAATCAGACGTAGTTTTTTTCATTTGAATAATAGTTAATAGTTAATAGATAATAGAGGACATGACATACATGATAACTAAGCTCCTGGAAGAATATAAAAAATGGGGACTGAACATAAATTTACAGAAGACAGAATACACGTGTTTTAGGAAATGATGTAGAAGACATAACATTCGAAACAGGAAAAATAAAAAAATGTGAATTTTTTAAATTACTGGGGGTGAATAATTACAAATGTAGAAACGTGTGAAAGAGATATACAAACTAAAGTTGCAATGGCAAAGAATGCTACCAAGATTTTATACGGAATAATTTAGAATAAAAATTTAACAAAGGAAACAGGTATCATAAGAGCACAATACAGAAAAATCTATGTTATGGAAGTGAAACTTGGCCCCTGACAGAATTACAAAAGAACAAAATTAGAACAGTAGAATTCGAATATCTGAGGAGAAGTCATCAGCCAACAAGACAGGATAGAATTAGAAATGAGGTCCTTTGGAAAGAAATGAACGTAACCACGTCTGTCGTTAGAAGGATTGGAAATCAAACTCTTAAATGGTACGGTCACGTACAAAGAATGGAAGATGGCCAAAAGAAATATACCAATGGTCACCTCATGGAAAAGTAAATGGGGTGGACCCAGATTAAAGTGTAAAACCATAATGGAGGTTAGGAATTTGGAAGAGGAAGATTGGAACGACAGACCGAAATGGAAATTGAAGACGGCAAATATATAAAAGGGGGAAAAGCCGAAGAAGTTGTTCAAAAAGCCAAAATGACTACTAAGAAGGAACCCAGGAACTATTGGGTGCTTCATAGCTATGATGTGAAAATTGTAGAAAACAAAAATAAACTCATTTATCCTGTTAAAGAAGGCGTCTGTACTATACAGTATTACGTCACGGTCTCAGAGGTATTTCACGTACTTCATGAAACTCATTTGGCTATTGGACGTAGGACGTGATAGAATGTTGAAAGAACTTTCAGCCACATACAGAAACGTTACAAGTCATGATATTGAACTGTACAACCACGTTTGTGAACCTTGTCAGAAAAAACAAACAGAAAAGAATTAAAAAGGACATTGTTATGAAACCTATAATTGTTTCCGAATTTATTTCCTATTGTCAGGTAGATCTGATTGTCTTTCAGTCTCAGCCATATAGAGAATACAAATTCATTATGGTGTATTAAGATCGTCTCACAAAATTTGTGATGCTTAAGAGTACCATTTAAAAAATACGCAAATAAAAACGAAAGTCGTGCAAAAATAAATTTATTGTCAGTATATAATATCGATGGCGCTCCAAGCAACGAGAATATGTCCGCTGGGTTGCAGGCTACTTCATCTGTTTTTGACGTTAGAGACTTAAGCATCACAAAAACAGATGAAGTAGCCTGCAACCCAGCGGACATATTCTCGTTGCTTGGAGCGCCATCGATATTATATACTGACAAATTTATTTTTGCACGACTTTCGTTTTTATTTGCGTATTTTGCGTATTTTTTAAATGGCACTCTCATTATTTTTTTCAGAGTAACACTTGTATTTTTGAGTAATGCACGTCATTTATATAATAGCCTTATCAGGACCTTTTTTTGCCTAAATAGCATTTGATTTTCTATAGAATACCTATGTATTATATACAATGTCTAGGGAAAATAGGTAATAATTATCATATAGAATTGCGGCTTTTCATACATTGCCGGTAACATATATATTCCATCGAAAAGCAATGCTATGAAATGGTTTTGAGAACACTTCTATTTCCCAAGCAGAATACAAGTCTCTTAACGATTATATTATTTATTTTTATGGCTTTTTTAGAATTATTGAATGTCCCAGCTGGAAAAAACGTAAAATAGAACAAGGAAAGAACAGTGAATGGCCGTCGACTGTAGACGAAGAATTTAACTAGTGAAATCCTTCGATTACAAGATGTGACATTTCGTTGATTAGCAGCCGAGGTCAATCGTCTGGCCTCCACAGCAGATGTAGACGAGGCCAATTGAAGCATGAATTGGAATCTCGGGTATTCGTATATCAAAACAATTCTCAGAAATCTTAATAGAGAAATGGATTGCAACAATTTTTCTTCACGCAACGCGTAGACGGACTAGGCCTAGTCATAAAAAACATCCGGAAACACGACTCTGACCACGTTGTTACATTTCTGTAAGGAGTTTATCCTTAATAAATTCGCTTATAATAAAATATAAAATTTATTATATTTACCGGGTGTAACAAAACTCGACGGAAAAAAATCATATTGAGAAAAGATAAAAAAAGATATTATAACATGGCTCAGGAAATGCATAATTACGGAGTTTTCCGACATATTATCACCATATTGATTTATTACATATGGTTCATTTGGCGCCCAACGTGGGGCCAAGACCACAATACTGAGAACTATAAAAATCAATTTATTATTACATAGACATATATATGGTTAAGAAGTGACGAAATAATGGCGGATCAAGATATCAGCAATGTGCAGGGAAGCAGAAACGAGATGATAGTTGATGAAGGGGGTCACAGCTATACAGATAAAAATCGAGATGTTCAGGAGGTAGGAGACATTAAAGTGAAAATTAATCAATTAGAAGATATGATGTTATTGATTTTGTGTAAATTGGACTAATCGGAATTTATGATCGATAAAATATTTGACTCTACGAAGGAAGGTATTAAAAAGTCGGAAGTGTCGATCGAGAAGTTAGAAAAGTCAATAAACGTAGGGAAACAAACGGCTGATACACCAGATGCACAATTCTTGAAACGGCGTGCTAATTTAAATGAAGAAATTGATTGTAACTGTTCAAATCAGATGAACAGATGATAGCATAGAAACCTCAAACATTGTTAGAGATGGTTACAGTACTGAACTAACTTAACATGCTTGAAGATATAGTTATGGTGACAGAATTGGTATTGAAGAAAATAAAAATGTATTATTACATGCGGTTAATTCAGATGCTTTGTGTGATAAGAAACAAAATTAATGAAGCTTCTGGGTATTTTGAAATGCCAGAATTACTTGACAGCTTGGAAATTCCGCATGGCTCTTACAGAAAGTACCAAGAACTTAAAAATAATTGTGCCAAGGAATGCAATGACTATTCAAGCTATTCATGGAATCAAAATACCTCAGTGGATAAGAAAATAATTGAAATTGTTTTAAATAAACCAACCGAATCATATATATCTGAGGAGGTAGTTGGAAATAGTTGTGAGCAGAAGAGAAAATCTCTGCTTGTTAGGTTTCTTTCATCCAATTGGAAGTTGAAGATAAATTTATTGAACTTGTACCTTAACAATGAAACTTTTAACCATGAATGTGTCCGGAGTAAATGCTATACAGCATTATGAGTCAACAATACGATGCGTCAGCATTGAATGACGGATTGCAGATCGTTCAAGGTCTGAAACCATCCACTACGCATCAACCATTGTTTCGATACAGACGCCTTGTGATGAAGGTTTCGTTCGCTGTGTTGTTTCTGGTGTTCATCTCGTTCACTCCGGTTTTTACAAATGCCGCTGCCTTTATTACTACTTCGGCGGTTCCTCAGGTTTCCAGTGTTATCAGTGGCCCGGATAGAGTGCCATTGTGCCAGGAAGGAGAAATTCCAATAAATGGCGAATGTCGTCCTATCAAACCGTAAGTAAGACTGCTTCACTAGATAAGAATAGACTACTTTATTAATATGCCGGGCTGCTGTAGTGGTCTGCGTCATTCCCTCGCGTATAGACATTCTGGGTTCGAATCCCAACATGAGCATTGATGTGTCTGCTTGTCATGGACATGAAAACTTGGATTAAGACTGAGGGAGAATCGACACACTGACAACGTGACACTCCTAAATCCAGAATGTGTGACGTAAGATGGCAGTCGCCTCGCTAGGCCGGGGTCCTCAATGGGCGGTAGAGCCATCAAATAATATTAATAATAATTTAGTTAATACAGTAATATTCAAATAATTGACACATAATGTACTATGTTAATTCGTTAATTTAATTCAAACTAAAACAACCAATTTGTTGCATTAAAAATCTGGCTGAAAATTCACGTATAATACTGCATTAATTAATGCATTTTATAAATTGTAATAGATTTAATTTACAATCATATTTATTACATACCAGCTGAGTGCCCGGCGTTGCCCGGACATTTATTTAAATTAGCCGAGAGAAGGAGTTAATTCGACACTAACTTCTTGGTAAACATAAATTTCACTTAACGAGCATCACTAGCGTCAGAGTTTAGAAAATTTACCCATTTATGTATCCCTTCCCGACCAAAAACCACGGCATCTAACTTAAAATAAACCAGGATGATGACTGACGGAACTTTAACAACTTGGGATTTTTCCTACTACATAAAATAAGAGTTTCTAAAATAATCACACCGAATTAAAAGATAAAAATACTCGCTAAGTTAATCAAGTCTGAAAATATTCCCGGTACCTCAAAATAGTAAAAAATACAACATATAACTTCCCAGAGACCAAAATATATCTGATGCTATGAGAAAATCAAAAATACACCCGGTATCGTAAGATGATAAAAATTATTCCGTGTAACTTTTTGTCAACTATGTCCACCTACACGACGAGGAACATAAAATTTTATTAACCACCGTGGTTAATGCGGGAATTAAACTCAGCGATCCTTATAACGCAGGAACAGACACAAATCTCTGTCTTTTTGCATTATTTTTTATTCAAACCCCTTCCACCACTACCGTACGGATGTTGCGGGCTTGCGCACAACTCACTAAAGTTTCATTGCAAACTGACGAATTGTTTAGGAGCGCATAGGGGTCGAAAACAGGTAATCATTTATATGTATATATTACCCATTATGAGGTTCAATAAGAAAATTTAAATGATATTTATCTCCTTTGTAGTTGAAATGAGAAACTATCAAATCCAGATACGACTTATTCGGCTAATAATAGCCGTTTAGGAATGTTTTTAAATTCCAACACCTCCACCCATACCCTTAGAGGTGGTAGATGAGTTTTAATCCCTCGGTGTTTCTTCCTGGATGGAAGATGGGAACAAAGTTTGACAGAAATTACTCTACGCGTTTAAGATTGTACGCGGAAACGTGTTTCGACCCCTTACACTTCAACTCCTGGAGATTGAATTACAACTTAACAAGTATGGTAAATGTCAGAATTAAAGTCAGTGACTTCCATAACCCTGGATTCGACAGCTATCTCGGTTATGTACGCGGAAATTTGTTTCACTCCCCACTCCTAGGTACTGAACTACAACTTAAGCAGTATAGGACATGTCAAAATTAAACACGGTGATTTGCATAACCCCAGATTCAACACCATACAGCTGTTCACTCATTACTTTTATATAACGGCCTTTCACCCACTTCTTCATCCACCATCATATCTAGGGGCTGAACTACAGCTTAACTAACATAGTGAATGTCAGAATTAAACGTTGATTTCACACAAATCTCGGTTGTTTCGCTTTATTTTTATGTAGTCCCTGAACCCCCTTCCGTAGTGGTGCTGCCTTCCCATTCTGAGAGGGGTTGAAATTATACACTAAAACAACTGGAGAGAAATTAATTAATCTCATCGTCCTAAAAAACTTATTATTTGACGCTAGAAAAATGGCCGTTTTAGCATGTTTTAAAATTTCACCCCGTTTACACCTTGGGAATTTCCTAACGCTTCGAAAGGCAGACAGAAACCTTTGTGGGCTTGCGCACAACAACTCACTAAAGTTTCATTGCAAGCTGATGAATTGTTTAGGAGCGCATAGGGGTCGAAAACAGGTAATCATTTATATGTATATATTACCCATTATGAGGTTCAATAAGAAAATTTAAAGGATATTTATGGCCAGAGAAATTCAGGTCTGGTTGATGCTCTTCTGACGAGTATGTGAACTTTGGAATTTCTGAACCTCTTCATCAACTCTGTTTCTTTCCATATGCTCGTCTCCATCACTGTTATCGTAAAAAAATTGCTAAAAATTGTCCTCTCTGGTTGTCTGCAAAATTTCCGTTTGGACCCGAGTCGCACATTTTCTCCCATTATATACGATCAGTCGTTGACACTAAATTTCCCTGTTAACTGGTATTTATTTCAGGCCAGTGTTTGCTATTTTTCCACATGACGCCTACCATACTGGAGTATAATCTCCTTCCCTCAACTGCAAACTTGCCCATCTTTAATCCTTTTTAAAAAGCGAATTCTGTATGTTACTCAAAAACACACCAGCTATACGAAATGAATAATAGTTATATTTATCTGACTTCATTAAATTATAAACGAATAAAACAGAGAAATTTGTCATAAATATATTTTAATAAAATTAAATATTAGAAAATAATTATAAAATCTGGCACGACCTATTGGAATCTCTTCAGACGAGTATATAAAAATTTTGCAAATCTAAATATAAATGATTTCGTGAAATACGAATACATAATTAAAATTTTGTGGAGGATATTTCTAAACGTGTGCGCTTTACACATACAATGCAGCTGCATTTGTAATTAACAGGAATTGATCCCTGCAAAAATGATCAATTTATCCGTTCCAAAAAGGAAGACTTTTGTGAATTTGTCTAATTTTTTTTACGCACAGGTGAATTAGTAACATTCCACAACTTTCTTTCGTACCACCATAAAATTATTTTCATAAGCTGTCTGCGAGGGCTATTCTCTCGCAGGCATTACCTGCGAGGGATGTTCTCTCGCAGGCAGAACCTTGTAGGAGAGACAGAAGGGGCTACCTTTAGGGATGCCTTTTCCTCTCTCCGTTTTTGAACTAAGGTTCTCACAAGCCGTGGCCCCTCGGCCTGTTTTGAGAGGTGTATGTTCCGGGGCCACAGACCTTGGGCATACGGCAAGAGTTGTTCTCTGTTCCCATTGGAACAGTCGGCCAGCTGCCTCCTAAAATGGTCGAGGTACGGAGAAGGGAATGCTGCGTCCCCACAGCAAACTCTTTTCCCGCTGTCTGAAGGGCGTGGGACAAGTACCCAATGCCCGACCTACCTGACGCAGGTTTTTCTAGGGTTTTCCCTGCATTACTTTTAGGCGAATGCCGGGTAGGATCCTTAAAATATAGTCCGGGGGCCCTAGTTAACCCTTGGCTACCTTCCTCTACCCTTCCGCATCCCCCCTTTCAAATTCCATCCTATGCTATTAAAGGGGAGTTGCCGCAATGTGGATTACCCTCATTTAGCCTGTTACCTAAAAAAAATTAATTTCAGTTGGTCATTTTCAAATATGCTATAACGACGTCTGTGCGAATGGTGGTCAAGAGACTGAAGGCCAATTTTCCAAAATGATGTCCTTGAAAACTACGCTGCTCTACTTTACGTTGATAAAGAACGAATCTCTATTTCGCCCGGAATAAGATATTTATTATCGAAAGTGTGGTAAACCGCACCCACCGGCGCTCGTAATGGATAAGATACACCTTTCTCAGGATGCTGACCGGAAGCGCGACTCAAGATTCCTGAGTCCCCAGCGCGGAAATGCGTCACACCGTTGGGGATATATGCAATCCGTCGCCACCTGCTGTTTCGTATTCCGATCGAGTGAACAAGATGACAATGAAGTATCCCGCGAGTTTCGTGCTGTATGTGTTGGCCCTGGCGTTGTTCTTCGTACTTGCTTTGCCAGAAGTCCTGGCCATTCCTCCTTTGTATTTCCCAGAAAGGGATTTTTACGAATGCCCCCCAGGTTTCAAGTTCTACCGAGGCGAATGTAAGCGGATATACTAATATATTCCATCCAGTTCAAGCTCAAAGGTAACTATGCATTCTTAATAGCTACTAACAAAATACATTGTAAACTGTATCCAGTGATGATTTTACCAATAATTACTTCATTATTATTATCTTGGAGTAGTGATAGGCCCAGTAGCAACACATTATTTAATATAATCGAGTTAATGCCTATGATTCTTATAATTATGTAATGAGTTTGTATTTTAATTATAATACACGCAGTAAAGGAATACAAAAAGAAATTGTCCCAAAGCTGCTTATTCCATGTGTAAATTATGTTGCAACAAATATATTTGATTAAAATACTTAATTCAAAATAATCTGATTTATAAATGTAGTACCCTCACAGTTTTATGTGTTCCTGTACGTAAAATGTTTTAGATACATTTCGTGTCTTAACTTTTTGAAGGATCTAGTACCTCAATGTACTTATTTAAGATTGAATTATTATTTATATATGTAGGCCGGTAATAAATAGAATTCGTGTAATTTTAAGTCGAAAAATGTGCTGCTAATTAGGTTTTGGACCCTTAAATAATTTTCTCTGTAATTAGAATATGCCAAAACGGATCTGTTAAAAAGTGGAAATCACAACTATAGATGCAAATGATAATGATAGTAACCCGATAAAAGAGAAATATTTTTTATAATAAGCAAGATATTCAAATACAGACAAAATAAGTGATAATATAAATACCGCACAACGTTTCTGGGCTTTTGAGTTTTGTCAACTGACGAGTGCAGTTTTGTCGCCCTATACTCTTCTTAGCACATGAAAAAAGGGACAAGGATCCCAGAAACGTTGTGTGGTATTTATATTATCACTTATTTTGCCTGTATTTGGCTATCTTGCTTTTTATTAATTTTCAATAAGACGCATACTTTTTATTTCACTATTTTAAAATATTTTAGTATCTACATCTTAATGTTGGTAACTTACTTTTAGTAAATACCATATGAATAACGATTGTTAGATTACATAAGTTGTTGGTAGAAGGAAACTTGTCATAAGATATAATATTACTGTTTAAAAGAATGCATACTGTTTGACAGAGTTTTAATTTTAGTGGATCTCTTATTTTTCTGTACAGTTTCTTATCAGTTAAAATCTTTTGTGATAGTCAAATTTTAACTATGAGGTAACCTAAAGAGTTTCTACCCTCATGAGCTTTGGTATCCAAGTCTGAATCGACGTATATTTCGTAAATTTGTTTGGATTACAGCCGGTACTAAAAATAAATTTGTATCAAAACTGTTTCCTTTTGTCAGGACGTAACCAGTAACCACTGTGTTTGGAATAAATCATATGGAATGGAACAATTTGTAAACAATAATAGTAACTAAATTAAAAACTATAGCCCATATTTATTTCATGTTACGTAAATATTTCACGGAAAATCAAGTTTTATATTTGTTATTGTCCTTTTTACTTGTTGTTGAAGATGTAGTATTGTCTTGGTGCCATTCTTACGTATATGAATAAAAAGACTGTGTACGGTTAGACTGAGAAACAACAAAGATTTAAAATATGAAATCCGTTTTTCCCCATCACGCAAGGTTCCAGAGACACAGGCATATTAAATATCAAACATTTCTAAATACTTTATACACAATATTCAAACATTCTGACTCACCTAAAGTAAGAAATGAAGATTTTCTGTCACATTTCTCCTGTATAGCACCCCTTTTCATTGCCGAACAATATTAGGATACCTATTTTCCACATCTGAAATCTCCTGATGCAAGTTTTCCCCGGGCTCATCGCTCACTGAAATCTATGTGCGAGTGCAGGAAGTGTATTAAGGATATATTCGACCCTATATTTTATAAAATATGCTATAAGATCATTGACAATATCAGGGCAATTGTCAGCTTTTTATTTCCGGAAAAAAAACTGTAATTTTCTTGGACACCGGCCAAGCTGCTTTCTCCAGTGGATTCAATAGTTCCTCAAACTTTTCGTCATGCATTTGCGATCATGTTCGTGCACCAACAAATATTTATATTTCTTTACTCATTTCTGGAAAATTCTGTTTGAAGTTAATGAAACAAGGAGCACTCTCCATTGCTTTGAACGAAATTTATAATTAATCCTAGTTTGGCATGTAACGAAGGGAGGTGCACCTTTATAGTCTTTACACCATGGCTCAGATTTCACATTTTTCTGTCTAGAAATTAATGATTTACGTTTAGTCCATTCTTTTCTAATGTAATAGTTTTTTCTGTCCTTAGTTTTACAGTGACAAAAAAATCGTCAGTACTTTATATAACCAAGCTGCAGACTAAGTAAAAATACAATTACCGTCGAATGACCACAAAGATTCCATTCATACACAGCGTATTGAAACGTTTCCAATATAGTTTGAAAGTTTTCATATGTTTCTTTCATAACAGCAGAGCCACATGTACTGATGGGAATTTACTTCCATTATGCAGAAAAAATTAAATTTAAAAAATTGTTGGTGGTGGAGAAATTCCGAATAAATATTGGAACATATTTTTAAAAAAACTGCTTTAAGTACAACTATTGATACTCGTGAGACAAAAAACATGTTTGCCAGTGTTATTAAAGTTAGGGTTGGCTTTTGACACAAAGCCTTGTGTATCATTGATCAGATCGGCCTATCTCTTATTTATCATGTTTCTCATAACTCAGAGTTCCAGTACCAACTTTTTTAGTTAACAATTTCTATCTATAAGATTATTTAAGTTATCCTCTCGCCTATCCTGACATACAACAATCTGTAAGTTGTTTCTGTTATACCTGATATTGTTCAATCTGACCTTAATATCCTTATTTATTAATTTAGAGGTTATGAATTTAGTAAAAGAATTTTTTTACTTCAATAAATCAGTTAATTACAGTTTAAAGACACTTTTTATTTATAGCGTTACGACGTTTCGATACGTATTCGTATCTTCAGGTATTATCATAAATAGGAGGTATTTACAAATGATTAATATATGGACCAATTAAACAATGTGAACAAAGACAAACTGAAGTAAACAAAAATGAACAACTTACCAAATTCTTATAACAAATTAGTGCTACAAACAATTACAGTGTTGAAAACGGGTCGGAGACACAAAATTCACTTTACACCAACGAAATTATAGCAAGACTGAATGACAGGCTGCACCTTGATGGATTTGATCTGACATCTGGAAATTTTTTAATGCCAACCCTGATACAACACGTATCGAAACGTCATAACGACGTAAATAAAAAATAAAGTGTCTATAAAAGACTATAAACTGATTTATCAATTCTAAAAGAGCCGTAAAATAAAATAAAAATTACTTCAATTAAATTATATTTTTAGTACTTATTATGAGATAATTTGATAGCTTCATCTACCAGACTAAAAACCATCGATAAGAGGATGGTAGGACATGTAATTGAGAACTCTATACGAAAAAGTTGTTTTATTGGTACCAAGTGGTTATTATTTAAAACACTATAAATTAAAAAAGATAATAAAAATTATGATTCATAGTTTCATCATACATTGCTTCACTCAACATAATTTAATTAGATCCTATTAGATCCTTAGAAAAGTATGGTGTTAGAATTTATTGTAAATCACATAGCTATTTAAACTTATAAAAATTATTGAAGACAAATATGATATTTTAAATAATAATACCGTAATTTACAAAATTAATTGTTTCATTTGTAAAGCACCTATGTGGGTGAAAGTAAGAGTTCATTAAATACAAGGTTAAATGAAATTTTTTTTAAAGAGAAACATACTGCATGAGGGTAATCCACGTGGTGGCAACTCCCCTTTAATAGCGTAGGAAGGGATTTGAAATAGTACAGGAAGATAGCCTAGGATTAACTAGGGCCCCCGGGCTATGGTTTAAGGATCCTACCCGGCATTCGCCTAAAAGTGTTGCAGGCCAACCCTAGAAAACCTACATCAGGTAGGTCGGGCATTAGGTCATTGTCCCACGCCCTTCCGATAGCGGGAGAATGGTTTGCTATGGGGACGCAGCATTCCCTTCTCCGTGCCTCGACCAGTTTAGGATGCAGCTGGCCGACTGTTCCAATGGGAATAGCAGACAACTCTTACCGTATGCCCAAGGTCTGTGACCCTGGAACATACACCTCTCTCAAAACAGGGAACCACAGTTCAAAAAACCAGAGAGAGGATAAGGCATCTTCAAAGGTAGCCCTCTCCGTCACTTTGATCAACATAAAAAGTATAATAACTAAATTATTATTATTTTGAGCTTCAAAACAACAGGCAGTTTGTAACTAATAAATATGTATTCTTTCTTTCCTTGTAAAATGCCAAATTTTATGTAAATGTACTATAGTGACAGTAAGAATGATTAAGCCAGACCGGCAATTTTCTTTTTAATTGTTGTCTAATTTTTGTAAATTATTTTACTGAATTCTCACTAGACTGAGAACCGAGAACTATGTGTATTGTAAAATCATTATTTACTTGATACATGCAAAAATTTTCTGTGAATAAAGTTATGAAATAATTTACAAATTTAAATTTTCAATTGAAGCCACATTAACGAAGAACATCTTTTGTTGACAACTGTTCAATTGTGTACCGACGTATTCTAGAAGTTTCTTGTCTTACTTTATCTTACATTGTTATTAAACCCTGTAAAGTAGATAAGATACTAAATAATACATAAATACGATATGGAAGTAAACATTCAGAAAATGAACGACGAAGCAATTAGTGAGGCTTTCTATGAATTCTTAAAGAGTAAAAAGCGCTAAACCTTTTGAGAATGCTCTGAAATCTAAGAATTACTAAGTAACGTTACTGTTAAATTAACTAGTGAATTAAAAATTCATCTAATTTTAAATATATTATTTGTGTAATTAAATCACAGTTAAACATTTTACTGTTTATATTCTGTTTCAGGAAGTATCAAGATTCCTAAATATTTGAACAATTATTTACACAGTTGAACTTAAATTATAATTTACAATTTGTAATCAACTTGTAGTCGGAATGACTATTTCAATAAACAAATGTATTTTAAGGCTGTAAAAATGATAGAACCAAATAAAAATCAACGCATTACATTGTTCTACGATTAAATGTGACTATGAAAATGGCAAATATTTATAAAAAAACTTTTTATCAATAAATTTTTAATTATTAAAAGTCTCTGAAATAAACCACTTACCCATTTCCTAGATGTTTTAATGTGTATGTACGTATGAAGGAAGGTGTCCTACAACAAATTTTTGAAGCTAAGAAGTAATCTTCTATTGGTCCGTGGATTCTGACAACACAATGAAAAATATATTAGCGTTTCCAAATGCTGTTAAATATGGTGTCATTCTATGGAGGGATAGAGAGACATTAATTAATTGATATCTGTAACCGCAAAAAGTAGTTAACTTAAATGTAAGTAAACGCAATTCTTCTGCAAAGGCTGTGTAATAATAAATATTTAAACCGGCTGGAAACCAAAGATTTATTAATATCAAGAGACGTAAATAAATGTAATGACATTAAAAAGATTCCTTCTCCTCTCACTGTTGTTGTTTACTAAGGTTCCCACAAGTTGAGGAACCTCGACCTGTTATGATAAGTGTATGTCCCAAAATCCCATTGGAACAGTCGGCCATCTGCCTCCTAAACTGGTTGAGGCAGGGAGAAGGCAATGCTGCGTCCCCACAACAAACCACTCTCCCGCCATCCGAACACATATTATTGGTTCGGCGATAGCTGGTTCTCCATACTCGGTGAAGGACATCCCAGTTGCTCGTGGGGAAAACTACTCGACGCTGGATGCTGTGTCCTGGTCTCCTACCATTGAAGACGGTGGTCAAATTTTGATACTAATACAGATTGAACTTCTGCATATGAAAATGTTTATAGTTGAATAATTTTCTATTTCTCTTACAGGCTGCTTTCTTTCTCCATACTCTGCGCTCTGACACTCATCTCCAACTAACTTCCAAGTTCGATGCCCACAGCATCCCTCCTCCACTCTATCTCCAAAACTCAACTCACGATGCTCACAGCATCCCTCTCCCACGCTGACTAACGCTGACTCTCGCTGACTAACTCTGACTGACTCTGACTCCTCGATGCATACAGCACCCCTCTCCCACGCTGACTAACTCACAATAGCTTATCTCTCGCTTATATACTACTAGCCTCTTTTTTTTTCCCTTAGTTTCAAGACTACGTCGCAACGGCGCGGCGACAGAATCTCCATTACTGAGATTTACATTCTGCAGCTGCAGTTCCTTAGCAAACAGCTAGCCCCTCCGTCATGTCACATCGATACAGGACCCACAATTACTTTGCACCCTCAATTACTCTGGAGTGTCGTCCTCACAAGTCTCGCGTTGACCCCTCCTTACAAATCCTAAGTAAATACGCCACTTGTCAGGCCATTAATCAGAGACAACCGATACCTCTTGCGACCGGCCAACCGCGTGTCCTTTTTTTGCTTTACAAATCCTAAGTACACATTGCAACTTCCTGTGCCGGCCAAGACCATTCATCCGAAACAATTCTCTTGCCGCTCTGTCTTGTCACATCGAGACAGGACCCGTAATTACTTTGCACTTGCATCCTCCTTACAACATGTGCGTTGTTCCGAAACAATGCATTCCCTCAATGCATTACAATATATATATATATATATATATATATATATATATATATATATATATATATATATATATATATATTGTAATAAGTATTTAAAAAAACAATTAATTAACTGAATTGCTCACGTTGCGTCATAAATGTAATACTTAATGATGATACCAAATTGAATGGAACAAATAATATAAATTCGCCACACGTTGGCACGCAAAATGCAATCCTCGGAATGGAAACAATTTTAAAATGAAATTAATATTATAATGAAAAGTTATCTAATGAAGGAGCATGAATAAAAAAATATTGAAATTGACCAAACAATTGATTCATTATTATTCAAAATAATTCAAAATTATAAAAATAATTACTCTCCGACCGTTTACATTTTATTTCATACAATCTAATAAATTTTCTCTTGAACTCAGGGCCTTTTCTGGGCCTTTAAATACAGAATAATTTATTCCCTTTTTAAACAATCAATCTACTACTTAATATTGTCAAATATTTAATAAAAGAATCTAAATATGACGAAATTTTACCTTTAATATAACGTTTACAATTTAATTAAATGGTTTATAGCTCACTGTTTTGTTCTGGTAGCTGGATAATTGGAAACTTTCAGCAACACACACTCACTTTAAACAAATTACGAACAAGCCATACTGAATTTATACTTTATAACTGTTGGACTTTCACTATTCGTGGCACCTCGCAGAATTCGTTCTCGTTGATTCTCAAGATAAATTTGGCGTAACACTCGGAAACCTTTCTGAGTCTCTATCTGCATTATCGCTGTCCGATTTTACTTTTTAATAATTGTCTCGACTAACACGTCCACACTCTGTTGTTTTTGACCGCCGACTGTTCACTTCATCAACTCCGCGCGCGATGTCTAAACAATACCTTGCCTGTTCATATTCTCGTCCATTACATTTTTTATGTTTGCCGGTAACAATTCTAGTTCAACAGTTTATAATTATTAACTCTTAATTGCCCTTTAATTATTACAATATATATATATATATATATATATATATATATATATTGTAATAATCAACTGGAAGGCTTTAATTAAATGAATCAATTAACAACATTTACTAAGCTTAAAAGGAATTTATTATTGTTGATAAATTTTACAATGTACAAAACCTATTTTTCATGCCGAATTTCATCCATTTTTTTAAAAAACAAATACTTTAATTTTCATTTATTCATTCGTGGCATTTATGAACATACAGTTCTTATATCATTACAATCAAATACGTCGAATCTCTTATCTCAGGGTCACTACTGGGTTTGATAATTAGAACAAAATCAAATGTATAAACTGACAATTAACAATTCAAATATAAAAATTAACCTAATACAATATGAAAATAAGTGAAAAGAAAACTGAACGAAATGAAAACCGAACGAAATCTGACTCTACCCTTTTAATTATCGTTTACAAATTTATATCAAAGTTTTGGTTATTCACGGACCGTCTGATTGGTACGAGATCTCTCTCTTGTATCTTGATAACTATCACACTAAAAGGCCATTTTTTTTACACAGACTCTAAATTTCATTGAAAATTTTAATACACACGATTAAATACTCGTCCTCTGCTATCTGGAACCTTGGATGAGCCGCCCCCTTTGGTCTGCTAGTGGTTGTCGGTCCCCTATATGCGATAATTGTACAATCAGCGTGAAACAACCATTTTACGTACTTTATAACTGCAAACTTTACTGTTCGTTACTTTAGGTGAAGTCAAATGTATCATCTCTCGTACGCCACCATTCATAGCTGATTCCAGACTTGTAGGTTTTCAGTTCCCGACGTGAACTGAACTGTTCCGTTTCTCGCAGCCAACTGGCTCTCCTAGTGCATACTGAATTTTCACCCGCGCGCGGTCTCCATTGTCGAACAAAAGAAAAACCCGCCTTCATTGTCGCCTTTACGCATTCGTACCGCTAACAATTTAATTATATTAAAACAATTAATGGCCTGTTTATTGGCATTACACTATATATAGTAATAATCAGATTTATTTAGTCCTCCAATAAAAAAAATGACAATTAATAACTTTACTAAGTGAGAAATTCTTAATTTAAAAAATCAATGAAATGTGAAATCTAAAATCTCACGATAAATATAATTTACATTTAAGTTTAGAGAAAATAAATTCTTTAACTTACATTACCATTTTACTGTGCGAAAGGGGGCTCGTGCTCACTCGATTATTGTTTAACAGTTTCACAGACAGGCCATGTTTCACTGAATTTAATTGTGGTTATTATTTCCACATACAACACTTCCCGCTCTTTATATTAGACCACGCTAATTGTGTTGCTTTTCTCTCGTTGCATACTCAACATTTATTGCGTATTAGCTTGATATATCCGAGGATCTAACTAACTGGTGTCTCTCGCAACATCCGACAGCCATTGTGGACCGTAGACTGGAAACTGGCGACTCCTAACACACTCCACGTCTGACAAATACATTCGGCTATGTATCCTGGTGACTCCCAAAAACGCGATCTTACAACTTTTTCAGTTGAGCTCACAAACCACTCCCAAGTTAGATCTTTATCATCTGCGCTCCCAAACCACACTCAAGCATTTCATATTTATTCTCCTCTCTTCACCGACTCCCAACACACACTAAGTTCCGCGCGTCCAGGCATGTTTCACAATACACACAGCAAGCAAGCATTATCGGCCCCATATTATTGTACACAATTCTTATGTTTACGCCGCCGACAATGCAAGTCCCAAAATCTTGCTCATTAATTAATTACATGTTTCTTTTTAATTACCACAATATAATATATATATATATATATATATATATATATATATATCAAGCTAGAGTATCGAAATAATAAATAAACTTTTAATGTGTGGGATAAGTGACAAAGGGAAAATTTATCAGGGTGTTTAACAGCGTAGTCTTGGAAAATACTGCACTCACTTGCGCTTAACAGTGTAAATGGCACTGTACATAACTGCAGCAACCACTGACTTCAATTGATTGCTAGTTATAGTAAAAATGACTGTTGATGATGTTGTGCAGGAATAACCATAAACAGTCTCCAAGTTTTTAATTGCATCCCATGTCTCAATTGCCCAAAAACATATATAGGTTATACCACATCAAACATTAAAACTAGAATGTATCATCATAAACAGACATCAAAACCCACAGCCAAACCAACACAGCGCGGTCCACCCACACAAAATTGACTAACCTTGAATTCGATTTTAATAATATTAAAATATTAGATAATAATATTTATAAAATAAAACTTAGAATAGCAGAAGCAACTCATATTAACTTAAACAGAAATAATATTGTTAATAATAGAACCGAAGGTTTAGAAATAGAAAAAATAGTATGCAGAGATGCTAAAAATTTTGATAATTAGAACATCCAAAAATATTAATAAAATATAATGTAACCAATTATAAGTTTTTTATATATCTATGTTGATGTGTATATGTTGGCATGCATGTATAACCATATATATGTGTAGGTAAATAATAACTAACAACATGATAAATCGATACTATTGCATGGATTTGCGATTGTAATAATACACACTGAACCCCCTAATGGAGCATTTTATGAACGGAGCTTGTTGAATAAACAACATAGTTTTATATGACTAAGTACCTTTATGTACTAATATTTTTAAAGTTATTGTGATTTTAATTATGGAGTTTAAGGTACGTTATGCTGATGGTTTTGCAATTTATTCTTAACTTGATGTTTTTATATAAGTAGTAAGGTATTATTGTTCATTCAGGATGATTATACCAAAATAGTTGAAAGCTTCCAACCAATTTCTTACTAGTTCGATGACCTCGTGTTTCGGTAACCGGGTTGGCATTCTCTTTCAGTAGACACAGGTAGTTGTTTTCTAATAGCTTTATGTAAGGTCGAATTAACAACAAGGGCTTCCGCATCCCCATTTCCAATCCCTATGCTATTAAAGGACAGCTGCACACCACGTAGTTACCCTCATTTAGTCTGTTTGTCTGAAAAAAAATCATTAGCAACCGGACCATATAGGGGTTACTTGCATATAATTAAATTAAATTATTGACGTATTACATAGTTGATAACATATCTTCATAAAAGTTAATTGTTGGCAAGAAGTTGATTATCCTTTTCTGATATTCAGATGAGTGGTTGATCAAGCTTGGGTTGTCGTCTCCCAGGATACGGCGACTGTAATAATAGAATTTTCGGTATTATTTTATCAGGAGCTCCAGGATGATGACATTTTGCAGAGATCACAGATTCGAAGGGGACAGTTCGTAAATATGAGGAAGTGCGTTAGTCTGAAGTGACCGTGATATGATTATTGAAAGGACCACTAGGTTGGTCTCTTCTGGATGCCTTAGCATGAAGGTTGATGGTATGGATGTTATTGAGTGATTAGTGCTTTGGGCTGGATTTTAGATATTGGAAATTTTGACGTCATAGGGGGGTTAGTCTGGACAGTACCCATTTCCACACATACAGAATTTTGTTGGTGCGATTATGAGGATAGGACGATGAGGAGTGATTGGCGGATTTTGCAAGCTGGTCGACAGCGACATTCCCTTGGATTCCGCGGTGCGCCGGGATCCTTACTAATACTATTTTCTTTTCGGACGTATGAAGCTTGTGAATAGTCTCGATGGTGATCGTGGTGAGTTCTTGGAGGTTTTCTTCGTTGGAAATGTTTTTTAAAACGGAGAGTGAGTCGGACAGAAATAGGTAGATTGATTGCGAGGATTAGGCGCTGTGTTCGATAGTCATGTTGATGGCATATGTTTCAGCATTGAGTACGGAGGAAAATGGAAGGCAGGTGTCTTGACGTAAGGTTGGCGCTCTTCTTCTAGAGGTTCAAGTATCTCCTCCTGCATCCTTCCCGACCCTCAAACGAATTCCACTATACTTAAAATCAGATACAATAGTCCACTAATTTTTATTCCACATTACTCCTTCAGTTTTTGTTTCAATACTATTCCTTCAGCTGGCGTTCCTTGCCCCAATATCGACATTCGAGCCGCCTTCGTCCGGTCTCGCGGTTTGCCAATCATTTTAATAGAAAAGGATTATAGCATTTTCTGACGACGTCATCGAACTTTATTTTAGAAAATATCACGTTGTAGTTGACGTATTTCAGACTGCTCGCCAAGTTTTAATTCATTAATGTATTGTAGTCGTCAAGTCCTTAGTCCACAATCCGCGACGTGATGGCGTCGGGTTCCTGCTGTCTTAAATGATTCGGCTTCCGTCAAATATTCTAAATGCAGTTCTAATTAACAAATATATATTATTTTTAAATAATTTCTTGATAATTATATACGTGGTACATTAAATACATATATATGTAAGTAGGGTATTATTAAATTATTATATGTAATATCATAAGAAATAAACGTAAAACAAGAGTTATTTTGAAAGTATAAATATTCATTTGTTAACTCAGATTTCGTTGTACGCTTATTTTAACGAGTTTGTTTTGTTCCGAGGATAAAAGGGATTGTATATCTGCAGGGTTGGTTATGGGCAGTCACCTAAATTTAGCCAGTGAACCTAGTTATGTTAAAACTCGAGTTAGAAGACGGAATATTATAGTACGCCCTTTTTTCAAAATCATTTAATAATTATATACATATTTTTAAATTAATGAATATCTGAAGCCAGCTGCTTGCCGGAGGTTAGAGACAACGGACAACTCCTTAACATACGTTTCCATTATTTTAAATGAAACATGCAACATGTTAGCGGCACATAGTGTCAGAAAATTTGATGCAATAGAAACAGTCTGTAATAATTGTTTGGGGGAAACAATTGTTTCAAGTGATTGTGGAACATTACTTGTGTTGCACCGACAATGGAAGCGAACTATGACGAGTTACCATTACTTGCGCATGCAGCCAAGCCCTTAACGTACCCTGAAAAAGGTGCTTTCTTGTTTGAGGATGTCGTATTTTCAGTGTGTGACAAAATGTAAAGTTTCGAAACTTATTGAACTGTATGAACAAGAGACAGTGTTGTGGAATATAGCAAATTAAAACCATAAAAACGCTAATAATGGAAACGATACCCTGCAACGCATTTCAGATAATATGGAATGCACCATCGAAGAAACTTCTTTCACTAGGTCGCAATACCTCAGAGAACAAATTCCAATAGAAACAAAATAAGAAAAGCGCTGATGATGCAAGGGAATTCGCGTGGCTATTGTGGTTCTCGACATTCCTGTTTATTCTCCAGCCCAAAAAGGTGTAGTAAAGCTTCAAAATCCCTTGCTGTCATTCTAACAGCGTTCTGGGACACACTTTGGAAACTTAATTCTCTCAACAACGATTTATAGACTAATTCGGAATATCTTCTCGCTAAAAACACTTCTAATGTACCATCTCGGTCGTTTTCGCCTTTTTTAAGATGTTCATGGATTCAGCCTGCCATTACCACAAAAACTAAAGTAGATTAGTTGTCAATATTAGCTCAACTAACTAAAAAGTCACTCAAGAAACAATGTATCTGATTAACAGTACAATCAAACTATACAAATGTTGCAGGCGTCGCAGTAAAATGGAATTAGTTGAATCAATGACATGCAACATGTTGCCGGAACTTGGAATTTGTACGAATATAAACGTAAATTTGCTGTACTCTCCGGATAATGGGTAAATCACGAAACCGCATGGAAATTTCGGAGACACGGGCAAAGACAGCCGTACGGGCCGAGGACAAGCGTAACAAAGAAAGACAGTAAGAAGCACTGTGACGACGTGATCGGCATAAATTAGTAAATCACGCGTCTCCAGGGGTAACTTTCCAATCTGAAAGTGTAAGAGTCGAAAAGGATGCCATGTCACGTGGTTCAAAGGACCAATCGGAACATATCAGAACTAGGAGTTCAAGAGAAAGCCACCTCGGAGAACACTTTATATCTGGCTTTTGGAAGGAACACATGTCAAAGATTTACAGGACACTTGATATGTTACCCTGAGAATTACCGATGCTAGACCGGAGGTCACGCGTCCCTAGGTCTTCCAGTTTCACTATCTGGTAAGCGCAGGGGTCATTTCATGGTGTCGCGACGTGAGTTTTGCAACCAAAACCACCACGGTTTATCCCGATGAGAGGAGTTTCTTTTGCTTCTTGAGTAGCCCGACATTAATTAGAAGCAGGAGACCAAACTACCGAATATTACTAAAAATTGTAAAACTCTTTTTTAAATTAATTTTTTTCCATTAAGTTTGTTTTGTTAATTTGAATAAATTTCCTCGGTCAATCAGCAGGTGACGTCAATCTAAAAGTAAGAAAAATTTCCAAATGCATATATTATTGCTTGTTTCCTGTACCAAGATACATTATAAAGAGCCAATAGCTGAAAAACATGGACCCTTCTGAGATAAGAAACATTTTTACTCTTTTTTATATAAACATACTAGCTGGGTGCCCGGCGTTGCCCGAGATGTCAATTATCTATAAACATAGATAAGACTCCAATTTTGGTTACTTTTGAGCTATTTTTATGTAAAGCTCCTCGAACCCTATCCCTAAATGTGCTCACCTCACATGCTGAAGGGGGATGAAGTCATTGACTAAATATATCGGCCGTTTTTACATGTTAGAAGATGACCACCCCCACAAATATGCGATAATGAAAAAGAATGTATTCCACGCAAAAATCGGCCGATTACATTGTCTGAAAATTTATTCCCCCGGCCAACACCTCCCAAACCCGTCGCGTTACCCATGTTGTCACAATTAGATTCAGCGACATTCATAGTCTCGGAATTGATTCGAATCTTGGTTGTTTTTGCGGGATTTTATTTAACGTACCTCCACGCCACCCCTAAGCTTGCTCCCCTCACAGGGGTTAAATTATACACGAACAACATCGGTATAAATACTTTCAAAGTAATTAACCCCAGAAAATAATTTTCGCAAATATCGACCATTTAACATGTTTGAAATTTTTCACCCCCGACCACTCCCGCTTCGGGGACTTAAACGGTCAAGTTTAATGTCATAATTAAACTCAGTGACAATCCTGATAGTTTCTGGTTTACTTTTATCTAATGCTACTTCCACGCCAACCCTTAAGGGTGCACCCTTATGAGTCCGAAAGGGGTAGAAATTATTCACAAAGAACATGTAGGGAAATTTTATTAATCTAATTCATCCCTAAATATATTTAATTGACGCAAAAAACAGCCGGTCAACTCATCCCAACCCAGCCGATACCCGCGCGTTGTCCAGATTGTCATAAATAAATTCAGCAACATCCATTACCTTCGATTTGACTCGAATCTCGGTTGTTTTCCCGTTATTTTCAAGGAAATTAATTAAACTCAGTGACAATCCCGATAGTTTCTGGTTTCTTTTTATGTAATGCTACTTCACGCCCACCCTTAAGGGTGCACCCTTATGAGTCCGAAAGGGGTAGAAATTATTCACAAAGAACATGTAGGGAAATTTTATTAATCTAATTCATCCCTAAATATATTTAGTTGACGCAAAAAACAGCCGGTCAACTCATCCCAACCCAGCCGATACCCGCGCGTTGTCCAGATTGTCATAAATAAATTCAGGGACATCCATTACCTTCGATTTGATTCGAATCTCGGTTGTTTTCCCGTTATTTTCAAGGAAATTCCCTCCAGCCCCACCCCTATCATGGTGCACCCTTCCGAGTCCGAAAGGGGTTGAAATTATACACAGAGAACATGTAGGGAAATTTTATTAATATAATTCATCCCGAAATATATTTAATTGACGAAAAAACAACCGGTCAACTCATCCCAACCCAGCCGATACCCGCGCGTTTTCCAGATTGTCATAAATAAATTCAGCAACATCCATTACCTTCGATTTGACTCGAATCTCGGTTGTTTTCCCGTTATTTTCAAGGAAATATATTAAACTCAGTGACAATCCCGATAGTTTCTGGTTTCTTTTTATGTAATGCTACTTCACGCCCACCCTTAAGGGTGCACCATTATGAGTCCGAAAGGGGTTGAAATTATACACAGAGATCATGTAGGGAAATTTTATTAATCTAATTCATCCCTAAATATATTTAATTGACGCAAAAAACAGCCGGTCAACTCATCCCAACCCAGCCGATACCCGCGCGTTGTCCAGATTGTCATAAATAAATTCAGCAACATCCATTACCTTCGATTTGACTCGAATCTCGGTTGTTTTCCCGTTATTTTCAAGGAAATTCTCTCCAGCCCAACCCCAATCATGCCTACAAACAACATAGGTAGAAATACTATCAACGTCAATGGTCCCGGAATTTATTTATTCCACGCTAATATCGATGATTTAACATGTTAGAAATTTTCCATCCCATCCATGCCCGCCCCTTGGGGATAAATGGCCAATTTGATGCTATAATTGAACTGGATGACATCCATAACATTGGATTTGACTCCAATCTCGGTTGTATTCGCGTTATTTTATTGCAGCGTTCCCCCACCCAACACCTAAAAGTGCTCTACTGATAATCCCGACCCGCTTCTGGGGGTGGTAGACGCGTCTCACCCTAACAGTCGGTAGAAACACTATTAATATCTGTGACCCCAAAAAATATTTATCCGACTGAAATATAGACTGTTTTAGCATGTTTAAATATATCAACCCCCGTCCACCCCCGCTTCTGGGGGTGGTAGACGCGTCTCACCACGACAGAGTTTGTTTCCTGGTCGCAAAGAACCCGTGTACGAAATTTGGTGAAATTTGCTCCAGCGGTGTAGATTTGTATTCTCCACCCCAAACGCTAGGGGTACTCTTTCGCCAGGGTGTAGAGGTTGAAAATTATATTCAGATATCATCAGTGGAAAGACTATAAATATATTTGACCCCTAAAAATATTTATCCGACTGAAATATCGACTGTTTTAGCATGTTCAAATATTTCCACCCCCGTCCACCCCCGCTTCTGGGGTTGGTAGACGCGTCTCACCCCGACAGTGTTGTTTTCCTGGTCGCAAAGAACACGTGTACGAAATTTGGTGAAATTTTCTCCAGCGGTGTAGATTTGTATAACGAACATACAAATATACAAACATACAAATATACAAACATACATACATACATACACTCATTTTTATTTATAAGATTAAGTGTAATAATTATTTATATTAAGCCCTTTCGTTCTGGTTGAAAAGGGATTATTAATGGATTGATTTATATGGTTTAGGATTTTGAGAACAATTGTTCTAATAATGTAGATTACGTGGATAATATTTTCATTGAAGTTGTAGTAAACTAAATTATAAACTACGTTAGCATGTAGAGTTTTTGTTACATGTATTTGTCCGTGATTATTTGTTGCTTTATTTCTTCTCAATAATACAACTTCAATTACGGAATAAATGTAAAATTATGTTTATAACAATTTATAATATAAAAACTTTTTAAAAGAGTATAAAAAGCAATGGTTCTGAAACACTTTTATTTTTGATTAAACGTCGTTATTAATGGAAACAACATAGGATAAAATAGTATGAACAACACCACCCCTAAATATGCTACTTTCCCGTGGTGGAAAGGGTTGAATTTTTACTCATATCACATCGGTAGAAACACTATCAATCTAGTTTATATATAAACACATAACATTTTGGCAGTTTTAGAATAATAGACAATTCTCACACCCAGCCCTAAGCAAGCTCACCCCTAATGTCTAAAGGGATTTATATTTTCAACAACATCCGTTGAAATAGTATTCACGTAATTCTCCCCCAAGAACGCACAAGAACTGACTATTTATCTCCCCCTCCAACCCCCACCCTTTCGGGTTAAATGGGCAATTAAAAATATTTATCCGAAGTAAACTCACTGACATCCATAACCTTCGATTTGACTCCAAACTCGGTTGTATTCGCGTTATTTTTCTGTAAAGCAACTCCACCCCAAACCCTAAGGGTGCCCTTTTCCCAGGGCGTAGGAGATGAATATTATATTCTAATAACATCGGTAGAAACACAATCAATATCTTTGACCCCGAAAATATTTATCCAAATCGAATACCTGCTGTTTTAGCATGTTTAAGTATTTCAACCCCCGTCCACCCTCGCTTCTGGGGTTGGTAGACGCGTCTCACCCCGACAGTGTTTGTTTCCTGGTCGCAAAGAACCCGTGTACGAAATTTGGTGAAATTTGCTCCAGCGGTGTAGATTTGTATTCTCCACCCCAAACGCAAGGGGTGCTCTTTCCCCAGGGTGTAGAGGTTGAAAATTATATTCAGATATCATCAGTGGAAAGACTATAAATATCTTTGACCCCAAAAATATTTATCCAAATCTAATACCTGCTGTTTCAGTATGTTTAAGTATTTCAACCCCCGTCCACCCCCGCTTCTGGGGTTGGTAGACGCGTCTCACCCGGACAGTGTTGTTTTCCTGGTCGCAAAGAACCTGTGTACGAAATTTCGTGAAATTTGCTCCAGCGGTGTAGATTTGTTCTCTCCACCCCAAACGCTAGGGGTGCTCTTTCCCCAGGGTGTAGAGGTTGAAAATTATATTCAGATATCATCAGTGAAAAGACTATAAATATCTTTGACCCCTAAAAATATTTCTCCGACTGAAATATCGACTGTTTTAGCATGTTCAAATATTTCCACCCCCGTCCACCCCCGCTTCAGGGGGTGGTAGGCGCGTCTCACCCCGACAGTGTTTTTTCCTGGTCGCAAAAAACACGTGTATGAGATTTGGTGAAATTTGATCCACCGGTATAGATTTGTATTCTCCACCCCAAACCCTAAGGGTGCCCTTTTCCCAGGATGTAGGGGGATGAAAATTATATTCAGAAAACATCGGTAGAAACACCATAAATATCTTGGACCCCTAAAAATTATTATCCGACTAAAATATCGGCTGTTTTAGCTTGTTTAAATATTTCAACCCCCGTGCACCCCCGCTTCTGGGGGTGGTAGACATGTCTCACCCCGACAGTGTTTGTTTCCTGGTCGTAAAGAACACGTGTACGAAATTTGGTGAAATTTACTCAACCGGTGTAGATTTGTATAACGAACATACAAATATACAAACAAACAAACAAACATACAAACATACAAACATACAAACATACAAACAAACATACATACACTCTTTTTTATTTATAAGATTATTATATATAAATGTATATGTATTTACTAATTGATATTGAGATAATTTCATAATACACTCAATACCTGTATTCTTTCAATTTGCAGTCAAAATACATATAACACTGTAATGTTAAGTTGCTTCGATCGTAACATTTATTATGAGAATAAACAAAATATGTACCAAAATACAGCCCAAAAATACCTACTTTCATGGGAGTCAAAAATACTTGTATCATTTAAGGACTATATTGAAAAATCAGTTTTTCTAATATGTATAATCAGACAAAGGTCATCGCAAGATATGAACTGCATCAGCGACGACAACACTGATATTACATTAGTTGGAGTCCTACAATGGAGGCAATAAGACGGTTCTCAGTAATTTTGTATTTGACGTCAATGTTAGCATTGCTACTTGTTAATGTCTATTCAGCAGACTCTGATGAAAATGACAGCACTGGAGAGGAATACAACTACCCCGACACTAATTATTCTTACCGCTTCACTACGACTCCACCCAATGTTCATAAAACTGCAAGTAATGACAGTCAGTATAGACTGACTGGTAAGAATGCCCGTAAAATACAATCAATTGTAGGGTAAGTAATTTTTAGCTTCAGTATAAAAGTAACATTAGCGCTCCCATCATTTTATGAGGATATTAATTGTAAATTATATTTTCCTTCTTAATTAAAACGGTATTGTGATTACTGCCTTGTAACGTTATTATATACTTATTTTTATTTATTTGTTTGCATATGGTAAAAATAGTCTTTTATGATATTACTTTGCTTTCAAATTTCTGTTGAGAAATACTTGGTCATTTGTACCGATACGTTAATACAATAAACATTGATACCATTATTCAAGTATAATGAATATAAGGAATTATCATTTTCTACGAGTATTTTATAAAATCTTTATTAAATATTAACACTTAAGTTGGTCATTAATACAAAAACTTTTACGAAATTATATATAATCTCATGAATTTGCAATTAAAACTGATGCACTATAAAATTAGACAATAATAGAAACTAAATATATTTTAGTATACAATTTAATTCTCGAGAACTTTTCTGTTTTTACCAGCCAATTTAAATATTCTCAAACTCATTACTCATAAACTATCATTGCTAATGTATCATATAACGATTGATATTCCATATTCCTTAGGCCATTACTTTTTTTAATACGCAAAAGCGATTTATATCAAGTTATAAATATTAAATAATACTTGAACCAAATAACACTAGAATTTTACTAATGGATAGATAAAATGCTATTGAAAGAAGATAAGTATATATATATATATATAATAAGTAAACAACGCCAATACCATTTCATATATATTGTAACTAACAATTCCTCAGGGTTCATTAAATATTAAGTTGAAACTTATGATCTGTTCAATTAATGACAGTGTGACTTGAATATATATAATGGCTAATAAACCAATAACCAAATATTAACGAAATATAATTTTAAACGTATTTAATTTCAATGTCAATTTATAGAAATTATCATCATTCTGAACATACATTCTATAAATTGTAAATAAAATTACTTTCATATTTAAAAAACACTTTACTTCGATGTCACTGATATTAAGAACTGTAAATTTGATATTAACAAAAAATCCAACTTACATTTTTATAAATCAGTCTTGGTGCTAATAAGTATTTTAAATATAGAATCGAATTGATATCAACGTAAAAAAAAGTAAATGCGCTACCAACATCAGGGGCCCCCCTAAACATGGGATTTAGGATAGATGTTCTTTTATTTTGAAGGGAAAGCAAAGGTCGTAGACATTCAAATAATTTTTTAATATAATTTGAGTACCAGAGGTGGATGGCGCAGATTATTTTATTGTTTTGGAGCAGGGTAAAGTAATCCAACAGCCATTTTGCGTTTAAGCATCGATTTTGAACAGACATGCGTCGGGACTATTATAGTATGGTGGGAAATTTGGGAGTTGGAAGACTTGGTATTTTTTTTTTTAGGTTAAGAAGGATGGGCATATTTAAACTTAGATTTCTAACCAAAGCTTATAGGATAATGAAAGAAGAATACGACTTTTGGGATGTTTCTTTATGAAACAACGGCCGTAAGATGCATTGAGATGGGCAAGAAGCACATGAACAGGGTGGAAATTTAGAAGGCGATGGTGTTTGAATTGCTTGCAGGTATGGCACAGAACGAGAAGTGAAAGACGATGTCTGTTAATTCGTTTTTAACGGGTCTTAGGAATGAAAGTACGCGGTGGTGGGTAAAAACGACGTGGCTATAGGCTATTACAAGGCGACGGTATGTATGGAGAAGGGATTTAGGATGCCAGAAGCTCGTTCTGGAGGGTAGGGCATTTGATGAGGTTAAATCTTTGAGTGAACCGTATTCGGAGTAGTTGGTCATGTGGGATTTGGCTCAGTGATTGGTTTAGGAGTTTCCCGAGATAAGAGTCTCAGACAGACGCGGAAAATTAGTGAAAAAATATATTTGGATACCTGTAAAGCATCAATGTATTTTTCTTAATATGAAAATGTACGAATAAAAATACAACCCTACTTTCATTTTCTCATTTAAATATTATTCTTTATATGTTTACAGAAGTCTCTTCAAGAATACAACGTCCAGTGCAAAACTGACTTGAAACAATTTGAATAAAAGATTACTGACAACATGATCTGAGAACTACCATCACTCCATCGCGGATTACTAAATGTATTAATGTAAAGCGTAATTTTGTACAATAAATAATTGATTTAAATTAAAAAAGAGTTGTTATAAATATCGTCAGTATGTGAAGATTTTGTAAAACTTAGAAACTGCTATTAGAATAATTTTATATCGATAAAAATTTCAAAAACTCACAAGGGAAATAAAACTTCAGCGATTTACTAAGTTAAATTTTTTCATAATGTCATTCGGTTCTAAAATGTATGGAATTTTTTTCCTTACTTTCTTGACATCAAAGAGAAATAGCTGTTTCTACAGGGACGAATTTACCCATCACCATTTTGTTAATTTAACCTATTCATTCTCTTTTTCAGCAAACCCCTCTCCCGCCATCAGAAGGTCGGTGGGCTCAAGTACCAAATGCTCGATCTACCTGATGGATGTTTTTCTGGGGTTCCTCCAGCATAACATTTAGGCGAATTGCCGGGTAGGATACTTAAACAACAAACCGGGGGTCCTAGTTAACCCTTGGCTACCTTGCTCTATTTTCCGCATCCCCCGTTAAAGCCTCTATCTTCTGCTATAAGAGAGGATAAACTATATATACCCCGCCTACACGTTATTCTTCTTCTTCAAAATCGATAGCATTGCAGGGCGATATTACTCAATTTCTATAGATTCTTCTTATCGCTACGTCCTTACTGCGGCTCGAGCTATATGAATTCAACATGTACAAATATAGAAGAGTCTCAGAATTACTTTATCGGAACTTGTGTACATTGCATTGGACGTTTTTCGGTGTGAGAGAATGCATTTCTTTCAATTGTAAGCTCTCGCATGTAATTCATTTAAGTATGGTGACATCGCAATTTGTCCGCAGTGACAGTAAGGAACAAATATCTTTATAGTGATGCTATTCCGTTTGTTTATGTCGCTGTTTCTTAAAAATGCCGTCTTTGGAACCGTGACTTACTATCACTAACGTAGTAATTCCACGTCGGTTTTCCAGTACAAGTTGTTCAGCCACAGAAAGCCACGATGAGCCTATCCTGTACAAGCATCGTTTTTATGTGAACCAACTCACATTCTCTTTTGCCAATGCAGTTGACGAGTCCATAACATGAAGTTTTCGTCGTTTCCGTCGTTGCGATGAAGGATTTCTCGTCCTCCATTAAGTAAATTGCTCTCGGAAATGTCTTGGGGTATGTAATACATTCTGACATCACTAATATTGAAGCCAAAAGATAACCCACGTTATCTCCGGGTCACTCAATGTCAGCCTCATCTAAATATAATATTTCTTACGTTTTAAAGTGACATGTTAAACATATTTACTAAATATTATTACAAATATTTGTAAAAAATGAGTACAGACATCACTATAATATATTAAACAAGAAAATAATCCGGTGGGAAACGAGACTAAATAATACATAAAATGTGTTGGATTCAGTGCCAAGAAGAGAAAGTATAGTTCTTCGTAAAACAAACGAGTATTTTTAATGCTTCATGAATTGTGAAAAAAGTTTGTATTTGTAATTTAGTAAATTACACCTCGTTAACTAGCAGTAAAGCGACAAATAGAGATATAAAAGAAACCAATCTGCTCGATAAAGATATTTTTATTACACTATGTGATCATTTTCCATCGTATATTTGTTCTTAAACAATGAAACCAGCGAGGAGGAACTTTATACTGTTTTTTAGGATGTAATCTTTCTTTCGAATGTAAAATAAACAGGATTACCAGTTTGGATAGCATCAGGCGTATTTCTATAATTTCTTTTAGCATAAGAAATTTAGAAATGCTTAAATTTAGTGGAAGAAATACATAACCGACTAAAAATTTTCGTATAGGAAGACTCAATAAATTTCCTATCAATGAAACTCTTAAGAAGAATAAAGGATTGTTTTAATATTTTTTAGCGATATATTTATATATATATATATAATATTTATACACGGATGAAGAGACTGATATTATACATACGTTTTTAAACTGAATATAAACTTATTAGTTGATTTTTGTTCAATAAAACTTTGTTGTGGCAATTTTTAATTTCTAAGTGACTATTTTATGCCTTAACCTTGTTTATCTGAACTAAATTATACTTTAATAATAAAAAATAGCCAAATACAGACAAAATAAGTGAAAATGTAAATACCACACAACGTTTCTGAAAGACTTCTTCCTTTCTTGAGGTGTAGAAAATATATAATAGCTGATAGAGTCTCAACTGCTCTAGTCAGTTGACAAAACTCAACAGTTCTGTGGCGCATACATATATTCTGCACCTGTAGAAAGGAACAAGGATTCCTCAATAGTTGTGTGGTATTTATATTACCAGTTCTTTTATCTTTATTTGGCTATCTTTCTTGTTATTAAGCTTCAATCAGACGTCATTTGTTTCATTTAACAAAGTATACTTTCGTAAGCAGTAGTTCTGCTTTCTGAGAATTTCGGTGCTTACACATCACACTACGTGACTTTTCATAGAAATTGAGTAACCGGTTCGTATGAAAAGGTGAAAGATATAAATACTTCATCAGTGTTTTATGCGCAATTACTTCTCCAATCCGAGGTTGATTGAGAGAACTATCCTACATTAAATTCAGGATTTAGATTTATATTTTTATTAATTCCATTATTGCTCGCCTGAGGAAGTAGGAGACGTCGTTTCATAAAATTACAAATAGTTACTCGAAACCAAGTTCTGTTATCCTATCAAACAAAACTTTGGCTGGGCAATAAAACTAAAAATATTGTAGATTATTTATAATTAATTGATAGTATAAAGAAAAATACAATTAAATAACTAATTACAAATGAGCTCGGGAAAAGTATCATAACATTACGAAGAGAGCAGATTAATATGTAGAGAATGCTTACAATTTGTTTAAACAAAAAAATTTCTTAAAGTCGAATAAAACAATTACGGGGCAAAATAATTGTGTAACTACACAATACGTAGCAATAAGAAGTACACAGATACACAAACGACGGGCAAGTAAATCCTCGCTAGAGACTGTACACAGCTACTCCATGATGGGAGATAGAACTTTAATTCCAGCTCCTTGCGAAGAGTCGTTCAAAGCAGCTTTCGGCTTCCTGAGCGAGCTTTGGGCTGGTGCACGTAGGTGGAGGGGATGTTTGGTAACATTACCACGAGTATGAAATTCCCTACTACATATAATTAATAAATGTACACCATTTTCGTCTTTTACAGAGAATGTTGACTTGTAGAAAAATAACTTTAATATCTCAGAATGATACAAATTTCCATTCATCACTGTTCCGATTGCTAACTGAAATGACTGTGAAACCGTTTACGATTCTGGTAATGTGAGAAATAATACAATTAAAACTACGTTCCGAATACTTTATACCTTTAGTAGAACACTCAAGGACGAAGGAGCAGGTTTCGATTTAACCAGGCAGGTCTGCGTCAGTCGATTAACTACGCCAGACGCCATGAGGACTCAATTCACGATACTTCTGCTTTTATCCGTCTTTATCTTGGAAACTTATGCCACCCTTCCAACAATACTTAAAGCTCCTACGCTCGATAACTGTGGCGAAAACATGATTCGTGTGCGTGGACAATGCAGGCCGTTTAAGTAAGTATCATTTTAAGAAATTACTTAACATCTGTTGTGAAAGCATTAGATTTTTTCAAACATATATTCACGGCTAATACAATCGTTCCTAGAATAATTGTTCACAATTATTAATTACCATTTCTAAAGAACATGAAGATCTTTTAGAAAATTCACGTATAAGTTATTCTCTCTGAAAACCAACAGTTTTCCGAATTGGTCGCATATGACCAATTCGGAAAATATATCAATACTTACTATTGAAGTAATCATCATAATTTCTAATTGTTTCTTAGTATATTTTTGACTTAATTACTTAAAATATTCCATCGTAGAAGTAATATGTCTAACAATTTCTTAGTAACGGCTTAAAGGAGAATATTTCATATGCTAATCAATTTGGAATATCTTCGTATAAAATTCTAAAAATTTGAAGTTCGTGACAATTGTATGTTATCAATTATCTATCTGTTATATTACTAATATTAATTAAACGAATTTATTTTATATTATTTCACAGACATTTTAAAATATTTGATTGAATATAAGAACGACGTTTCATCACCTTTTTGTACATTCGTAAGGTTTTAATTTTAATCAGTTGATTTTGTTTCTACAGTAACAATTTCTTTATTAAAGATGGTGAGAAACATCACGTAATAACCAATATTTTTAATCGCTAATATACTACTTTATACTTTCCTCGTATTCTACGTTTTTAAAATATATAATGTAATAATTAAAGGGCAATTAATTTTCAATAATTATAAACTGTTGAACTTGAATTGTTATCAGCAAAGAGACACATAGACACACAAGAATGGACGTTAATGAAACAGGCCAAGGTATTGTTAGACATGGCGCGGAGACTGAGGTAGAAGTTAGTCGGTGATCAGAAACGACAGAAAATGGTCGTGTTAGAAAGACGTTTTCAAATATTAAAAAGTAAAGTTACATAATTTAGCTGGCAAGCAGAAATGACAGAAAGTGGCCGTAACCTAAATAAACGAGACATTTTGAGAAAGTAAAGTTGGTCGACATCCACGCAGAGGTGCCTCAGTGTTACAGGTTATGCCAAATAATCTAAAATGTCTCCAAGGAGGAATTTCCTGTATCACAGCGAAATTGGCATAACTGGTGGTATAGTTCGTCTACGAGGTGCCTCCAATATTGTAAATCCAAAGTGAAGTGTAAATTCAGTGTAAGAATGGCCTGTTTATTATTAATTTTTTAATTGAGAGTGTGTGTCGATGAAAGGATTCAATTGCCCAGATACCAGGTAAAACTGTGAGTTATAATTCATCTAAATTATTTATGTAAACGTTAGATTAAAGATAAAATCGTCAGATTTCGATTTTTTTCTAGAATTTGTAAATATTAATTTGTAATTTATTTGTTTGAAAACGAAGTATAATTGTATTTATTTAAAGGCCCAGAAAGGACCCTGCGATCAAGAGAAAATTTGTTTGATGTATAAAAAATTGTTGAAAAATGTCTTCGAGTAATTATTTGTAAATTTGAATTTATTTTAAATATAATGAATTAATGAGTTTGTTTGATTGTATTAAATTTTATTAATATCCTTCCATGTAAAATTAAAATAAAGTATTTCAACGCGGGCTAACTTTAATATAATTACATTTTTACATAATTTCTATTTTTCTCATTTTGGATTCACCAACAGGTGGGCAAAATCATATTAATTATTGTTATTTTAATAAGTATTACATTTTTAACATCAACGAGTGGTCACGTTAATTTGTTTTAAGATAATTATTACATTTTGGCGATCTCAACGAGAGGCATTGTTTCTTAATTGACGTTTCAAGTCAATTATTACAATAACAATAACAAATTTAAATAAAATCATAAATTTTCAATATTTTTACAGTTTAAGAAATGTTACAATTACAAAGTTAATATTAACCTTTTTATCCAATTAAATTACTTTTACATTTATTTTAAATAATTTAGTTGAGAAAGGACTGCGGCAGCGTTAGCTGGTAATTATTTTATTGTATTGTTGTATCACGTAAACCCAATATAAAAAATTAGTAATTTGTTGTTTGTAGGAAGAGGCTCAATACAATTTTTCTCATTTCTATCAGATCACAATATTTTGCTTACCATTCGTATAACCTTTTTAAGTGTTGTGAAAAAATGTAATGCAAATTCAACGGCAGCACCGAATCCTATACAATAAGGTATGAGGTGTTAAAGTACAATAATAGCACAATAATGAATAAATCAAAATCAGTTTTTCATCTTCAGGATTTTCAGATTTTTGTAACATTTCTCGTATGTTGCAGGATCCTGGAATTTCTGGGCAACAGACGAAATCAAAGCGTAACATTGAATGAGAACCTAGAACCGTATATTACGGGATTATGAGCACCAAAATTCTAATATTCTCAACAGCGATCGATAACTAACATCCTATACGATATAATAAATGAAGAAGAAATAAACTTGGAAAATAAAAAAAAATACATCAAGTACAAAATACTTAAAAATATGATGTTTAATTCAATAGTAATAACAAAGTTAAGTTACCTGGGAAGTAATAGTCTAACGTATCATCTCGTAATTTTTATACTATGGTTATAAATATGGATCAATAAAATTCTATGCAATACACTGAATAGTTTTATTTCTAATTTTCTGCGAAAAATGTTTTTAAAATTTCCTTACGTTCTAAGGAATAGTAACATATCCATGATAAAGGACCAAAAAATTTTAATAGTTGTATGAGTCACAAAAATTGAGCATCTCATCCGAAATGAAACAAGTCGTCATATATGCAAAAGGAAAGCTAATGCACCCTTTGCCTCTTCTTAGAGTATGTTAAATGAGTCACATCTTTTAGTGTATGAATTTTTGTATTTATTACACTAAATTTTAAAGCAATATTTTGGGTAAACAATACGGAATAAATAACCAAAACAATATCAAATGTGACGAAAATAAATTTAGCTCGTGGTGTTGCACATCTTCAACATCAATAAGACTGATTTATCAATAGTTCATATTAATTTGATAATTATTTTGTTAGTACAATTAGAATGCACTAGAATGTCGCTTAAATTTTGTTTCTTGAAATAACATAAAAAAACACAGAAAATAAAATATTCTGAAGTTGACCGGAGGGTAGAAAAATCTGGCTTGAGGGGTAGACCCACCGAAACCTAGAAAAAACATGTTTTGATATTCCCACGGATGCCAAAAATTTCACATTCCTTTAAGTGCATGTTATTCCATATCTGAATCACAAATTAGCTCTCGTAGAAACCAACAGACGCCTCTGGGGTAAAACTAGATGTTGTGTTGCACATATGCTACACTATGCACTAAAGGGTTAATATTACCACTTCTCTGGCATGTATTTGGATATCTTTCTTAATAATAATAGAAAAGGGTAAGAAAAGCGCTGCTGGTGCAAAGGAAATTTACGTGGCTATGGTGGTTTTCGACATTTCCTGTTTATTCTCCAGCCCTTTCGTCAGGTGCTGAGAAGAGCTTAGAGAAACACAACTACACTGGTCAGTTGACAAGGATCCCACAAACGTTGTGTGGTATTTATATTACCCTTTTTTGTCTGTATTGACTATCTTTCTTATTCATTAGTTTTGTATATATATTTGTTATATATTATATATTATAAAAATCTACACAGGTGGAGCAAATTTCACCAAATTTCGTACAAGTGTTTTTTACGAGCAGGAAACAAACACTGTCGGGGTGAGACGCGTCTACCACCCCCAGAAGCGGGGGTGGAAATATTTAATCATTCTAAAACAGTCGATATTTGAGGCGGATGAATATTTTTAGGGGTCAAAGATTTTGATAGTGTTTTCACTGATGTTATCTGAATATAATTTTCATCCTCTAAACCCTAGGGAAAGAGCACCCTTAGCGCTTGTGGTCTAGAATACAAATCTATACCGGTGGAGGAAATTTCACCAAATTTCGTACACGTGTTCTTTGCGACCAGGAAACAAACACTGTCTGGGTGATACGCATCTACCACCCCCAGAAGAGGGGGTGGAATTATATAAACATGTTAAAACAGTCGATAGTTCAGTCGCACATATATTTTTGGGGCTCAAAGATTTTGATAGTGTTTCCACTGATGTTATCTGAATATAATTTTCATCCTCTACACCCTAGGGAAAGAGCACCCTTAGCGTTTGGGGTGTAGAATACAAATCTATACCGGTGGAGGATATTTCACCAAATTTCGTACACATGTTCTTTGCGACCAAGAAACAAGCACTGTCGAGGTGAAACGGGTCTACCACCCCCAGAACCGGGGGTGGACGGTGGTGGAAATACTTAAACATGCTAAAACTGCCGGTATTAGATTTTAATAAATATTTGTAGGGGTTAAAGATATTGATAGTGTTTCTACCGATGTTATCTGAATATAATTTTCATCACCTACACCCTGGGAAAAGGGCACTCTTAGGGTTTGGGGTGGAGTTGCTTTACAGAAAAATAACGCGAATACAACCGAGATTGGAGTCAAATCAAAGGTTATGGATGTCACCGAGTTTAGGTATGATATTCAACTTGGCATTTACCCCTCAGATGCGAGGCTAGCGGGGTGGAAATTTTTGAACATGCAAACACGGAACATATTTGCGTTGAATAAATATTTTTCTGGGTTAATTATAATGGTTGTATTTCTACTGATGTTGTTTGTGTATAAATTCATCCCCTTTCGGCATGCGAGGGAAACACCCTTATGTGTGGGGGTTGAGGGACTTTCATATAATTAACGCAAAATCAACCTAGTTTCGTGTCAAATTGGGGGATATGGATGTCGCTGAGACTATTTATAACAAACTGAGAAACTCACGGGGGTGAGTGGGAATTGGCGGTGATGAGAGGGGGTGGGTGGGGAAAGAAATTTTCATTTTTGCGTCGAATCAATATAATTCTGGATCAATAGCATTTATAAAATTTCACTTCATCTGTGTATAATTTCAACTTCTTTTAGGCATGGAAGTGGTGCACCCTTAAGAGTTGGGGGTGGAGTGGCATTACATGAAATTACGCAAACACATTTTAGTTTCAAGTCGAATCCGGGGTTATATTTCTTTCTGTTTTTAATTATTGACATTTAAGTTACAGTTTAACTTTTCCAAGCCGTGATGGACGGGGGTTGAAATTTTCAAACATGTTAAGCAGCCGATATTTGAGTCGAATAAATATTTTCCGGGTAAAAGTGATTAATAGTGTTTGTACCAATGTATGTGAGTAAAATTTCAATATTTTACGGAATTGGAAAGGAGAACTTTAGGGGTGGGTGTGAAGGAATATTACAAAAAAATAACTCGAATACAAACGAGACTGGAGTCAAAAGCAAAGGTATGGACTCCGCTGAGTTTAATTATCCTATAAACTAGCAATTTACCTCCCAGGGACGGGCGTGATCGGGGGTGTAAATTGCCAAACATGTTAATCAACCGATTTTTGCAACTAAATATTTTTCTGGATCAATGAGATTTCTCTACATTTTCTCAGATTATAACTTCAACTCCTTTCGGGCTTATCAGTAGAGCACTTTTAGGTGTTGGTGGAGGAACGTTGCAATAAAATAACGCGAATACAACCGAGATTGGAGTCAAATCCAAGGTTATGGATGTCACCCAGTTCAATTATAACATCCAATTTGCCATTTAACCCCAAGGGGCGGGAGTGGATGGGGTGGATAGGGGTGGAAATTTTCTAACATGTTAAGCGATCGATATTTGCGTTAAATAATTAATTGGCGGGGTCAATGACATTGATAATATGTATACCGATGTTGTTTGTAAAATATAACCCCTTTCGGCATGAGAAGGAAGCACACTTAGGGGAGTGGGTGGAAACTTGAAACATGCTAAAACAGTGGATATTTATGCAGATAAATATTTTTATGAATCAAAGAGATAGTGTTTCAACCGATGTTATCTGAGATGATATTCACACATTTAATCCCCTCAGGCGGGAATGGACGGGGTGGAATTTTTCAAACATGTTAAATCATCGATATTAGCGTAGAATAAATGAATTCTATCATATTATACACACATATATACCCAAATAGGGCTTTTCAGAGTTTATCACAAAATATACTACTATATATACACAAATTATTACTAATGGTCTCTTCGGAGTCTATCAGAAAATACACTACTGTACACACACATAGACACTATACACAAACGGATGTAAATGGCCTGAAGGGCTTTACGGAGTATATCAGAAAATACACTCCTATTAAAACAGCATCGTTCTGTATTGGTATGTCCTCCGCGACGTGATGCAAATCGACTGGATGGTTACGACCAAACCAACGGTGTTTCATCCGTATCCTGTAGACGCATCGGGTTGACACTTAGGTGGGCGTGGAAACTGTCAGTTCCCAGCATAAGCGTTTAGCTGCAGCAGTTGGCGGAACTCGATGGTGTTCGTACACGTGGCAAGGCTACCACAGGTTAAGGTGTCACTCGGCATCGGGATGACTCGGTGTGGCCTCAAGTGGACGGGGCGAGGTTGTCAGCATCTGACATTGATCTGTCAGACAGTTGCGCGCCGACTTTGGCAGCATCAGTTGACAGCACACTGCCGCTTCCAACGGATTCACGTTCAGCTACCTATGGCAACCAGACTACAAGTTCTCGTCGTTACTGTGCATGCTTTCCACCCCAATCATGGTAAAACCAATGGACCAGTACCCCCACTATGACCAAGTAATTAACCAAATTAAATATTTCCTTTTTCAGATGGCTATAAAATACGAAATAAAGAACCAATATTACTCATACTCCAAACAAATTATATACACACAACATTCACTCTACCAGCCACAAAATATCAGATTACCATACATAAAAGAATCATTTCACACACAAAACTGACTATATACATAACATTCACGCTCTCAGCTACAAATATCAAATTCTGCTCTAGTCACATCTCAGAGTTATCCACAAACATTCACTTTATCCAAGACAGCATCCAAACCTGGATCCCACTTCCATCTTACTCCCTTCTTTAAAAGTCCGTTTAGTAAAGGCTTCACACCCTGCGCCGATGCTAAATGTCCCTTGGTCAAGTCAACGGTACTTAGGCAGAGCCTACCTGCAAATTTTTGTAGGACCTCTTGTATCAGAATAGGGCGTTCCCTTGAGTCGACCAGGATTGTATTAAGTTTACGTGCGTCAAGGCATACTCGTAATTTATTCCTCAGCGCAAAAGGTGTGGGATAAGTTCTAAGTTTGTATGGTTCATGTTTAATGGTATACAAATTATGGACGCAATCACGAAGGCAACCAGGCGAGTCATTAACATCTCTATTTTCCTTTAGCTTAACTCTAAATGCTTCTCCTTCCTCCTCATTTCTTCCCTGAATACAATTAACTATTTCCGTCACCGATTCTTCAAACTCCCATTTATCATCTTCATCCGTTGCATCATCCTCGCGTATCTTAAAATCATGTAAGTCGTCGCCGTTTTCGTACACGTATTCATATCTTTCCTTCTCATCTTCCGCATTCCCTTCCCTCACGACTCTATTAATATTATATATTCGCCTTCCGCCTTTTACTTCCTGAACCTCCAACGTCCGAATCTCCTTCCTAATTTGAGTTTCTACTGCTGAATTATTATTTACCATTAAACTTGGAACTTCTTCCCTGTTATATTCAATTTTTTTAATAAGATTATCGTAATTTTTATTCGTCTCCTGTCTCGATTCATCAATTTTTTCTAAGATTTCATTTTTATCAGCCTCTCGTTCCCTTTTATCAGCCTCTCGCCACTTATTCAGTTGGCTAAAGAACCACATCATTCCAGTTTGAACATCCAAATTTAAATTACATTCCCCATCAATTATTGCAGAGTCCGAACTGCATGATTCTGCTCCTAGATCTAATTCGGATCTCTCCACGCTATTATTGCCAATTATGGAATGACTTCGTTCGTTTCTAAGCCTGAACGCAATTTCATCAAAAACAACCAAAACGCACAAATACTTTAAACACGTACAACACTAACAACTATGCCAATCATACAAATACCAACATTCAGTCACACATATGTTATATTAACACATTCATTCCCCCAAAATATCGTCTGAAATAGGACAAAGGTACAATTTTGTCTATAGAATAACACAATCAAACAAAAGAAAACATTCAGCCACACATACATTCTATATTAACACATCCATTCCCCCAAAATACCGTCTGGAACAGTAAACATTGCTAAACATATCTATAAAGCGACTTCCTGCTACTAAAAATAAATTACAACATAATATTCCTATTCCCTAAACAAAATCACTTCTAAAGATATCATTCCCCCAAAATAGTGTTAGCAATGGTTCATTAATTAAAACCCAACATCGAACATTCTCATGTCACGCAGGCACTTTTCTATATCCCCAAAAACCCAATTAAATATTATTCTAGCCCCACGCTATTGGGCGACAATTTATGTGGCCCGGGAAACGTATTATATAAAAAGTGCTCAACGCAACCATGATATATGCAATATTGGTTACCAGACTGGGGTCTCTGCAACACAGCGACGTCCCTCGCAGCTGGTAATCGATGTCTCTCTCGCTGGTAAATATCTCCACTTCTCAAGCAACCGCTCGCTGTGCTTCTCCACTCAAGAGTCCTCCTCTAGTCAGCATCAGAAACAGAATGCCTTCAGGCCTCCACTTCTCCCGACCTGTGGGACCAACTGTTTTTCTATTGGTCCATTTAATTTATTATTGACCAATCACAGGTCATAGACGATCCGACGTGCATTCCAACAGCGAGACTCTCTGCACCTATTGTTTGTTGACGGGAAAACCCCGGAGGTACAGTTACTATCCCCAGCCTGACTGGCACCAAACGGTACTTTTTGCCGACGTTCGTTAAACATGGTTGCTTACGCGTTTAAATAAACTGACTAAAATATCAGTAAAATCAATTAAAAGACGCCTATCCTAAATAACGCGCTATAATGGATGTCGCTGAATTTATTTATGACAATCTGGGCAACGCACGGGTATCGGCTGGGTTGGGATGAGTTCACCGTCGATTAAATATTTTTCTGGATGAATTAGATTAATAAAATTTCCCTGCTTGTTCTCTGTGTATAATTTCAACCCCTTTCGGACTCGGAAGGGTGCTCCATTAAGGGTGGGAGTGAAGTGGCATTACATAAAAAGAAAGCAGAAACTAATTTAATTGTCACTGAGTTTAATTATGACATAAAACTTGACCGTTTAATTCCCCGAAGCGGGAGTGGTCGGGGGAGGAAATTTTCAAACATGTTAAACGGTCGATATTCGCGATAATTATTTCCTGGCGTTAATTACTTTGATAGTATTTATACCTATGTTGTTTGTGTATAATTTAACCCCTGTTTGGGAAGCAAGCATAGGGGTGGAATGTTAAAAAAACGCAAAAACAACCGAGATTAAAATCAATTCAGAGACTATGGCAGCCGCTGAATCTAATTGTGACAACCTGGGTAACGCGACGGGTTTGGAAGGTGGTGGGCGGGGGAAGAAATTTTCAGACAATGTAATCGGCCGATTTTTGCGTGGTATACATTATTTTTCATTATCGCACATTTGTGGGGGTGGTTATCTTCTAACATGTAAAAACGGCCGATATATTTAGTCAATGACTTCATCCCCCTTCGGCATGGGAGGTGAGCACATTTTGGGATAGGGTTCGAGGAGCTTTACATAAAAATAGCGCAAAAGCAACCAAAATTGGAGTCATATCGATAGTTATAGATAAATGACATCTCGGGCAACGCCGGGCTCCCAGCTAGTGTATTTATAAAATATAAATTCTTTATTTATTCTTCCAAATCAATTTCATCCCCTTCAAAGTAATTCCCGTCCGATAAAACGCACTTTTTCCAACGCTTCTTCCAGTCCTAAAAACAGTCGGAATAGTCTTTTTCTGGTATAGCCTTCAAGACCTTCTTCGATTCGGTTTTTATCTCCTCAGTCGTGTCAAAACGGCGTCCCCGCAGTGGCCTTTTGAGTTTGCTGAATAGCCAGAAGTCGCACGGAGCCAAATCAGGCGAATACGGTGGTTGCGGAACGATATGAGTCGAGTTTTTGGCAAAAAAGTCGCGAAGAACCAATGCAGTATGACATGGTGCATTATCGTGATGAAAGAACCAAGAGTTGTTCGCCCATAATTCCGGCCGTTTGAGACGAATTGCTTCACGCAAACGACGCATAACGCTCAAATAATATTCTTTGTTGACAGTTTGACCCGGCGGAAGGAATTCATAGTGCACCACACCATGATAATCAAAGAAAAGTGTCAACATGACCTTGATTTTCGGTCTTGCTTCACCTTTTGCACGATATTCGCTGGATTGGTCGGTGGTTTCAGAGTCGTATGCGTAAATCCAAGTCTCGTCTCCAGTAATGATGCATTTCAAAGTTTCAGACACATCAACGCGACGCTTTTTTTTCCAAATAATTGCGCGATTTTGGCACTAATCGAGACTTGACGTGTTTGTGACACAAAACATTCTTCAAAATGGTTTGGGCTGAGCAAAATGATATTCCAACACTAACAGCGAGATCTCTAATTGTCCATCGACTATTTTCAAGCACCAAATCTTCGATCTTTTGGACGTGGCCATCTTCGATAGACGTTGATAGTCGTCCAGAGCGCGGTTCGTCTTCAACGCGTTCTCGGCCCTCTTTAAACTCGTTGTACCACTTATAAACGTTATTTTGTGCCATAGTTTGATCACCAAAGGCCTTCCGCAACATTTTCAACGTGTCCGCACAAGAATATACGTTCCGCAAACAAAATTTGTTGCAAGTTCTTTGCTCAACAAAATCACCCATTGCAAAAATCGAAAAATTCACTTTTGGTTGTTTACAAAAACACGTGTAATAATTAAACCTTTTAACAAACAGATGCTTGGCAAATATTATAGACAACCTAGGAAAAAAAAAGTACCTGTCTTTCTAATACCCGGGAGTTTTAAATGACAATTTCACCGTACTTTTTGATCACAGTGGTAGAGATTCAGTAACCGGGTTCGTTTGAAAAAGTCAATGTTAAGAATAGTTCTCAAGTCCGAGCATGTTTGAGAGAACTACAATACATTAAGTTCAAGATTTATATTTATATTTTTATAAATTAAATTAGTAGCCGCTTGAGACAATAGGACACGTCGTTATAGAAAATTACAAATCGTTCCTAGTAACCAAGTTCTGTTATCCTATAAACAAGACTTTTGATGGGCAAAAAAACTAAAAATATTATACGTTATTTGTAATTAATCGATAATATTAAGAATAATACAATTTAATAACTAATTACAATGGAGCTCGGGATAATTAACGTAAGAGTATAGTACAATTAAGGTAAGAGTATAGATTAATATTTATAAAGTATGCTTACAATTTGTTTAAACACAAAATATTCCTTAAAGTCAAATAAAACAAGTACGGAGGAAATTGTGTAACTATACAATACGTAGCAATAAGAAGCACACACAGACACAAACGACGGACATGCAAATCTTCTCTAGAGATGGGACGAATCTGCTCCATGATGGGAGACAGATCTTTGACTCCCGCTCCTTGCGAAGAGTCGTTCAAATGAGCTTTCGGCTCCTGAGCGAGCTTTGTGCTGGTACACGTAGGTGGAGAGGATGTTTGGTAACATTGCAACGAGAATGAAGTTCACTGCTACAAATATTTCTTAAAATGTACACCATTTGTCGTCTTTTCCGGAAAATGTTGACTTTTAGACAAAAAAACCCCTTTAAAATCTCAGAATGATACATATTACTGTGAAACCGTTTACTATTTTGGTATTGTGAGAAATAATACCTTTCCCAATACTTTATATCTTTTGCAGGACACTCAAGGACGAAGGAGCAGGTTTCGGTTAAGCCAAGCTGGTCTGTGTCAGTCGATTAACTACGCGAGACGCCATGAGAACGCAATTCACGATACTTCTGCTTTTATCCGTCTTTCTCTTGGAAACTCATGCCAATATAGTACTTGCAGCTCCACCGTTCAAGGAATGTGGCGAAGACATGATTCGTGTGCTCGGACGGTGCAGGTCGTCTCAGTAAGTAACATTTTCGTAAGTTCATAAGTTACTTAATATGTGTTGTGAAAGCATTACATTTTTTCAAACCTATATTCACGGCTAATACAATATTCACAGAATAATTGTTCACAATTATTCATTGCTATTTCTAAAGAACTTGAAAGTCTTTTAGAAAAATTCACGTGTAAATAATTCTCTCTCAGAATCGAATTGAGAGTATCTGACGACTTGTTCCGTGTAGGATGTAATAATCAATTTTTGTGCACACAAAATTTTGTATTATAGTTTTTAAGTTTAATCCTGCATAAATTTTCTTGTTACCGTGCAGCGTACAGTAAGTAAATTTAAAACAAATATTTCGCAGAAAGTAAGAACTAAAACTGTCCAATGAATTGCACGGAATGTTAATAGTCCATATTTATAATTACGAGACGAATCAAAACATTATTCATGCCCAGATAAAATATCTCAATTATTTCTATTGAATTAAACATAATAGTTTTTAATTGTTTCTTCGTATCTTTTTGATTTATTTCCCATGTAAAGTTTTCTTCAGATATTTTCAAATAGCATGATAGTTATTAATCGCTGTAGAGAACATTACAATTTTTGTGATCAAATTCGATATTCACTGCTACTGATACTCGCCGATTTCGTCAGTTACCAGGATCCAGTAACAAATTGTAGTGTATGTCGTGTTTTGAATTTGTACTTGCTGAAATAAAAGTCATCTAAAAGACAAATGAGTCATGTTCTGACTTCCCGAAACTGTGACACGATTAAAAATCTCCGCAACAATTTATATATCATTATTAGATTAATCTTTAATTTCTGCGTATTCTTTTACATTCACTATAAAGTTTGTGGAATTACTTAAACAATTTCACCGTAGAAGTAATATATCAGACACTTTCTTAGTAACGTTTCAAAGGAGAATATTTCATATGCTAATCAAAATGGAACATCTTCGTAAAAAATTATAAACACTTAAATTTCGTGACAATTGTATGTTATCAATTTTCCGTCTGTTTTTATTACTAATATTAATTAAACGAATTTATTTAATCTAATTTACAGAGTATTTAAAATATCTTATTTAATATAAGAACAATGTTTCATCACCTTTTTGTGCATTCGTAAAGTTTTCACTTTCATCATGTTTCTACAGTAAAAATTCTTTATTAAATATGGTGAGAATAACGACCAATATTTTTATCGCTAATTTACAACATTTATTTCCTCGTATTCTACTATTTTAATATATATTAAAAGATACTTAAAAAATCATAAATTTTCAATATTTTACAGTTTAATAAATGTTACAATTAGAAAATGAATATTAACATTTATTTTTAACTAAATGACTTTTAAATTGAATAAATAGATTATTTTAAATGAGTAGGACATGGTAGCTGTAAATTATTTTATTGTATTGTTATATCACGTGAATCCAAGATAAGGAAATAGTAATATGTTGTTTGTAGGAAGAGGCACAATACAATTTTTCTCATTTCTCTCTGATCACAATATTTTGTTTACCCTTCGTATAATTTTTTTAAGTGTTCTGAAAAAATGTAATGCAAATTCAACGGCAGCACCGAATACTATACAATAAGATATGAGGTGATAGATACATTAATAGCACAATATTTAAAAAATCAAAACTTATACATTATAATGACTCAAAATTAGCATTTCATCTTCAGGATTATCAGATTATTATTTTAACATTTCTCCTATGTTTCAGGAGCTTTGAAACTCCGGGCAACAGACGAAATCGAAGCGTAGCAATGAGTGAGAACCTAGAACCGCATATTACGGGATGAGCACCAAAATTCTAATATTCTCAACAGCAATCGATAACTAACATCCTATATGATATAACATATGAAGAAGAACGTACTTTGAAAATAAATAAAAAATATATGAAGTACAAATTACTTAAAAATATGATGCTTAATTCAGAAGTAAAAACAAAGTTAAGTTACCTGGGAAGTAATAGTCTAACTGATCGTCTCGTAATTTCTATACTATGATTATAAATATGGATGAATAAAATTCTAATCAATACACATAGTTTTCTTTATTATTTACTGCGAAATATTTTTGTAAAATTTCCTTACGTCCTGAGGAATAGCAAACTTTCGGTGATAAAGGAACAATAATTTTTAATACTTGTATTAGTCACAAAAATTGAGCATCTCATCCGAAATGAAAACAGTCGTCATATGTGCAAAAGGAAAGCCAATGCACATTTTGCCTCGTCTTGGATTATGTTAAACCCTTTAGTGTATGAATTTTTGTATTTTGTTACACTAAATTTTTAATATGAATTTTTTGTAAACAATATGGAAAAATAACCAAAACAATATCAAATGTCTCCAAAATCAATTTAACTCTTGGTGTTTCTCATATTCATCATCAATAAAATTAGGACTGATTTATCAATAATTCACATAAATTGGATAATCATTTTGTTAGTGCAATTAGAATGCACTAGAATGTCGCTTAAATTATGTTGCTTGTAAAAAAAATTAAAAAAAACACAGACAATAAAATTTCTCAAGTTAACCGGCGGGTAGAAAAATCTGGCTTAAGGGGTTGACTCACCGAAAGGTAGTAAAGGCATGTTTTGACATATCCAGGGATGCCAAAAATTTAACATTTCTTTAAGTGCATGTTTTTTCCATATCTGAATCAGAAATTAGTTCTCGTAGAAACAAACAGACGCCTCTGGTGTGAATCTAAATGTTTTGTTGTATATGTGCTCAACTATGCACTAAAGGGTTCATGTAGACAACGAAACCAGGTTTCATTAATGTCGGACTACAACTCACGGCCCGTTTAGTTTTAGTTTAAATACTTCCCCATAATTAACGGGACGACACACGTTTTCTGCAAAACATGACAGATTTAATATTATCTTTATTTACCGTGTTTAAAAAAAATTAACCGATCTGTTACATAAATTTGTTTAACACGAAAAAAGTTGAAATTTTGGCCTCATTGTAATTTTTAGTTTAATTGCAGACTGAAAAATGGTGGTTGTATGGAGGGTGTATATACCGTATCTATATATCCATAAATTAATAAAAAGGCCTATTGCAAATACGTAAAGTTACAGTCGAAACGTAAGTACGAGATGTTTTATATACGTGCCACTTGGACCTTGTAGGAGAGATACGAAGGGGCTACCTTTGGGTATGCCTTTTCCTCTCCGATTTTGAACTAAGGTTCCCACAAGCCGAGGCACCTCGGCCTCTTCTGAGAGGTGTATGTTCCGGGGTCACAGACCTTGGGCATACAGTAAACTGGTCGAGGCACGGAGAAGGGAATGCTGCGTCCATACAGCAAACTTCTGTCCCGCTATCAGAAGAGCGTGGGATAAGTACCCAATGCCCGTCCTACGTGATGCAGATTTTTCTAGGGTTTGTCCTGCATTTCTTTTAGGCGAATGCCGGGTAGGATCCTTAAACCATAGCCCGGGGGCCCTAGTTACCCTTGGCTACTTTCCACTACCCTTCCGCTTCCCACTTTCAAATCCCTTCCTATGCTATTAAAGGGGAGTTACCACTATGTGGATTACCCTATACATAGCCTGCCTACACCCAAAAAATAATTAAATTAAACACTGACTTGTACAACTTAATATTAGGCTTATATAATAATTAATTGTACCTATTAATTTATATTTAATGATTAACACTAAACTACCGTTAGTAATTTTTGGCTGCGAATATTTTGACATCCCTAAAAAGAGCATTGTAGATAGAATATGAATCTATCTGAGACAACAACAAAACTGTTACTACATCTATCAGAGCAGTTCCATTCGTCAGATATGATTTTCCAGTTTCTTTTCGAGTCATTGGAGCCTAAAATATATTATGGGCAGTTCCGGGACATAGTCCGTTTTGAATTTCGCCAAACTTACTTAAACATGAGATCCGAAAGGTGGAATTGCATAAGTTCCAAAAACCATAAGACGATTTACTACAGTAGATAAGACCATTATTTTAAGTTAAAAAATGTCAAAACAAAGAACAGATGTTAGAAAATTATTATTCATACACAGATAAGTAAAAAAATAAACTATTCTTATAGCTGTAGAACTGATTGGTGAAAGTCTTCGTCACGAAAATAATTTTCTATTAAACATAAGAAGTAGGAAGTCTTGGTTTCTCTCCCTAAATGATATTAACACAAAATACTCCAACGGATTTTTAAAATGTACCTTAAGTACGAAATTAATTGAAATATGTTGATTTCTCTATATAATTAAAAAAATTAATAACAAAATCCCTAAACAATTTTTACTGTGCAACATTGAGTGAGGTAACGTACAATTATTAATTTATAATATTCCTATAGTGTTTATTCAACAGTAAATATAAATTAATTAAAACAATACAATATTATATTCTTATTCTTGAGCAGAGCTCAATTTTTATGCAGAGAATTGTCCCCGTCATTGTATTATTTTCATAAAAACGCTTACGATAGAGTGTCACCTAATTAATTGGTGTATAACCATCAAAATTTAAAGGGGGAGCAACAATTATAATATTATTTTTTCTCTCAAACTAATCATCTCCGGTAATTAGAACGTTCCGACCCAAGCCAACATATGAACAGATTCATATAAACCAATATATCACAAAAATAAAATACTACCAAGTAAATTAGAAAATTACCAAGTATTATAGAAAAATTTCCAATATTAGAATTCTTAGTTTTATTAGCATCTAAGGTAAAATCTCATTGTACGGTCTGCAGTTTATTTGCGATGGCACTGAGTTTTGCGAAGTTAAGTACTGAGGTCTTGGGCTAGGTTTGCACATTATTCCTTTCCTTATGTTCATTAATAGACCCTTGTGACCCATGCTGCATAGGGCAAAAAAAAGTTCCAAAATACCATATCGTAGATCATGAGTGGCTACTGTCAGTCACACAACAACGAAATTTGTTTTACCGATATTACATCGCAGATAATGTCACCACAGCGTTGCGAAATAACGATAGAATAAATTTAGTTCAAAATCATTGTTCGTCGTATCACGTCGGCAGTTTGTGCATATGTAATAATTAGTTATTTTAATAAACATTTAATATTTGCAGTTCGACTGATTATTAAATTCTTCTTCTTTCTTTCCATACATATGTCTAATATCAAACTTGCCATCGAAAAACAATCTCTAGTCTTCAAACGTATCATCATTCCGAAACTTACATTTTATTGACAACATGATACGATTTCAGAAATTGAGACCAGGTAAAACTCCAGACTAAAATCAAAGATACTTTACATAAAATCAAACATCACAGCACTTAATGAACAAACGGACACGATGAAACTCAACCATTCCTACAAACCATTATTATTACGTTAAACCTTCTGGTTTCCCCTTTTCTACGCTTTTGAGTTGTTTTAACTGACTAGTGCAGTTGAGATTCTTTCTCAGCACTTACATGTTTGATGTGCCTGAAGAAAGAAACATGTCTTCTATAAACTTTGGGTCGTATTAATATTAACACTTTTCTGGTATGTATTTGGATATAAGAGAAAGAAAAGCGCCGATGGTGCTAAGGAAATTTCCGTGGCTATTTTAGTTCTCGACATTTCCTGTTTATTCTCCAACCCAACAAGGTGTTGTTAAGTTTTCAAATCCCTTTCTGTCATCCTAACAAAATTGTGGTACACACTTTGGAAACGTAATCCTCTCATCAACGATTTACAGACTCCTTCGAAATGTCTTCTAGTTAAAAACTCTTATAATGTACCATCTCTGTCGTTTTAGCCTTTTTTAAGATGATAAAGGATCCAGCGTACCATTACCACAAAAACTAAAAGTAGATGAATTGTCCATCTTCGTTCAACTATCAGAGATATAACTCAATAATCACTGTATGTGATTAAAAGTACAAACAAACCTTACAAATTTATAAGAAAGAAAGCCAATACAGACAAAAAAATGGTAATATAAATACCACACAACGTTTCTGGGATCTTTGTACCTTTCGTCAGGTGCTGAGAAGAGCCTAGAGAAACACAATTGCACTGGTCAGTTGACAAGGATCCCAGAAACGTTGCGTGGTATTTATACTACCCTTTTTTGTCTGTATTTTTCTAAATTTCATATTCATTATTTTCAATCAGACTATATTTTTTCTTCTTAAACTATACAAATGTTGCAAACGTCGCAGTAAAATGGAATTAATTGAATCAATGACATGCAACATTTTTCCGGGATATGTTGCGAGACATAAGAAAAAAAACCGTACATTTCTCTACTCTCCAGATAATGGGTAAATCATGGAATTTTTGGGGACTCGGTCAAATACCGTCAGACGAGCCAAGGAGAAACGTAACAAAGAAAGACTGTAAGGTGCACTGTGACGACGTGATTGCATAAATTAGTAAATTACGCGTCTCCAGAGGTCAAGAGTCCAAGAGAAAGCCTTGATGTTAAACACTTTATATCTAGCTTTAGGAAGGAACAAATGCCTTTAGAGGACACTGGATGTCGAACCCTGAGAATTAACGCTGCTGGACCCGAGGTCACGCCGCGTGCGCATCTTCCTGTTTCAATATCTGGTAAACGTAAAGGTCATTTGTTGGTGTCTCATCACGAAATTTGCAACCGGTTTATCCTGAGAGGAATCCTTTTGCTCCATGTGTAGCCCGCAATTAATTAGTATCAATAACACATGAGACCTAACGACCCAATATGCCTGAAAGTTGGAATACTTTATTTTTATATCAGATCTTTTCCATTAAGTTTTTTGTTAATTTAAATAAATTTCCTGAGTAAGGTAATCGTTAATCGCAGGTGACGCCAATCTAAAAGTAGGAAGAATTTCCAAATGGATATATTTTAGTTTCTATTGTTTGATTCCTGTACCAAGATGCATTATAAGGAACCAATAGCTGAAAAACATGGCCCTTCTAAGATGAGATACATTTTTACATTTTTTATATAAACATATTACTAAATGTACATATATAGGTATGTACGTACGGATATTGAGGTAATATCAATTTGCAGTCAAAATACATATAACCTTAGTTACACTGTAATGTTAAGTTGCTTCGATCGTAACATTTATTATAAGAAAAACAAAGCATGTTTCAATTACAGTCGAAAAATACTTACTGTCAAGGGAGTCAAAAATGCTTGTATCATTTAAGTACTCGATTGAAAAATCAGCTTTTTTAATATGCATAACCAGTCAAAGGTCATCGAAAGATATGAACTGCTACAGCAACGACAAAACTGATATTACATTAGTTGGAGTCCTACAATGAAGGCAAATAGACGGTTCTCAGTAATTTTGTTTTTGACGTCAATGTTAGCATTGCTACTTGTTACTGTCTATTCAGGAGACTCTGATGTAAATGATATCACTGAAGAAAAGTACAACTACCTCGACACTAATTGTTCTGACCGCATCACTACGTCTCCACCCAATGTTAATAAAACTCCAATTATCGGCTCTCAATTAAGATTGCCTGGTAAGGATACCCTTAAAATCAATTCAATTATGGAGTAAGCAATTGTTAACTTCAGTAAAAAAGTAACATTAGCGTTCCCAAAATTTTATGAGGATATTCATTGTAAATTATACGAATTTTCCGTCTTCATTAAAACGATATTGTGATTACTGCCTCGTTAGGTTTTATTATAAACTTATTTTCGTTTATTTGTTTGCATATGTTTAAATAAATTAAGTTTTTTGTGAACTTTATCTTAATATTTCTGTTAACAAATAACAGTAATTTATTGTGTTTTCCATTGAATAAATCATTATTTGGTCAATTTTTACTATTCGTTAATACAAAAAGCATTCACACCATTATAATGAATATTAGGAATCATCATTTTCTACGCGTATTCTCTATAATCTTTATGGATTATTGTCACTTAATTTTGTCATTAATCACAAATATTTTACGAAATTATATATAATCTCAAGAATTTGCAATAAATAGGGATGCACTATAAAATTATACATAAAAGAAACTAAATATATTTTAATAGATAATTTTATTCTCGTGAACTTTTCTGTATTGAGTTGAATCCTATGATCTGTTCAATTAATGACAGTGTGACTTAAATGTATATAACGACTAAGAAACCAATAAAAAAAATATTTACGAAATATAATTTAAAACGTACGTAATTTTAATGCCATTTTATAGAAATTATACCCGTAGTTGAATTCAACACGCCGATTCATTCTGAACATACTATCAATAAATTGTAAAGAAAATATCTTTCACATTAAAAAAACACTTCAATTTTGAACAGAGATGGGATAAGAAGGTTATACTAATTTGGGAAATTGGGACTTTGGACGACTTGGTATTTTTGGATTAGGTTATGGAGAATGGCCATATTTGAACCTAGATTTCCCACCAAAACTAAAACGATACAGATAGAAGAATAGGACTTTTGGGAAGTTTCTTTATGAATCACTGTCCGTAGGATACATTGAGATGGGAAAGAAGCACGTGCACAAGATAGAAATTTAGAAGCCGATAGTGTTGTAATTGATCGCTGGTATGGTATAGAGCAAGAAGTGAAAGACGATGACGGTTAATTCCTCTTTAACGGGTAGGGAATTTGATAAGGTTAAATCTTTGGGTAAACCGTATCCGGAGTAGTTGGTCATGTGGGATTTGGCTGAGCGATTGGTTTAGGACATTTCCGAGATAAGAGTCTCAGACAGATAGGAAAAATTAGTGAAAAAATTTGGAAGGAAATCGGTTTAAGCAAAAAGGCTATTAGATATTTAGATACTTGTTAAGCATCAATGTATTTTTCTTAATATGAAAATGTACTACAACCCTACTTTTATTTTCTCATTTAAATATTACTCTTTCTATGTTTACAGAACTCTCTTCAGGTATACAACGTTAGGTGCAAATCGAACTTGAAACAATTTCATTAAAAGATTACTGTCAATATAATCTGAGAACTACCATCACTCCATCGTGGATTACTAAATGTATTAATGTAAAGTGTACTTTCGTAAAATAAATAATTGATTTTTATTAAAAAAGTGTTGTTGTTAATATCATCATTATGTGAAGATTTTGAAAAATGTAAAAACTGCAATTAGGATAATTTTATATAATATTATATTATAAAAATAAAAAATCTCACAAGAGAAATAAAACTACAGCGATTTGCAAATTATTTTTTTTTATATTGTCATGTGGTTCTAAAATGTATGGAATTTTTTCCCTTACTTTCTTGACAGAAAAGAGAAATAGTTGTTCTACAGGGACGAATTTGCCAATCTTCAATTTTGTTAATTTAACCTATTCATCCTCTTTCCAGTAGTGTTTCTATTCTCTCTTTATTCTCGTCTCTTTATCAGAACATATAATTGAATAATTATTTTACTGGCTTCTGTTTACATTCTTAGAGATGTTCTCAGGCCTTGGGCATACGGTAAGAGTTCTCCGCTATTCCTATTGGAATAGAAGGCTAACTGCCTCCTAAACTGGCGAAGATAAGGCGCAAGAGAAAGGTGCGATTCCTCAGCAAAAATTTCTCCCGCCGTCGGAAGACCGTGGGACAAGAACCAAATGCCCGACCTTACTGATGCAGGTTTTTTCTAAGGATTACCATGCATCACTTTTAGGCAAATTGCCGGGTAGGATCCTTAAACAACACCCGGGGGTGCTCCTAACCCTTGGCTACCTTCCTCCACCCTTCCACATACCAATTTAACTTTCTTACCTATGCTATAACGGGGATTATCCTATATACAGACCATCTACACGTTCTTCTTCATATATTTCGAGAGCATTTCAGCGTTATTTTACTTAATTCCTATAGATTCTTCTTATCGCTGGGTACTTATTGCGGCTCGAGCTAAATGAATTCAACCTGTACAAAGAAAAGAGTCACAGAATGACTTTATCGGAACTTTAGTACATTGAATTGGACGTTTTTCCGTGGGTGAGAATGCAGTTGTGTCAATTGTAAGCTCTTTACGTGTAATTCATTTAAGTTTGGTGACATCACAATTTGTCCGCAGTGACAGTAAGGAACAGAAATCTTTACAGTGATGCAGTTATTCCGTTTTGCTCTGCTTGTTCTAAATACCGTCTTCAAAATCGTGACTTATTATCACCTTCGTAGTAATTTCACGTCGCTTTTCCGGTACAAGTTGTTCAGCCACAGGAATAACAGGAGGAGTGTTGACAGGATGAGCCTACCCTGGGCGAGCACAGGTTTTATGTGAATCAACTCACTGATACTCTTTATCCAATGCAGTTGACGAGTGCATTACTGGTAGAATTTCTCGTCCTCCACTAACTAATTTTTTCTCGGAAATGTTTTCGGGTATGTAGTACATTCCTACTTGGCTAATAATCAAGCCAGAAGACAATCCATGTTATCTCAAGGTCACTGAATGACAGCATAATTTGTTACAATTACCAATCACATGTAAAACGTATTTCTTAAATATTATTTCAAATTTTTGTCACAGATGAGAACAGATATCACTAATCTGGAAATTACTGAACGACTTATTATCGATGTTTCTGTTTTCCATATGGAACAATAGTGGTATTTTATTTGGAATGTCTAAAGTTTAAGGAACTATAAAATAATCTCGTGGGGAACAAGACTACATAAGACATAAAATGTGTTGGATTCATTGCCACGAAGAGAAAGTATAGTCCTTCGTAAAACAAAAGTTTATTTTTAATGCTTTAAAAATTGTGAATAAGGTTTTTATGTTTTATTCAATAATTACACCTTCTAGTCTAACAGCAACGCAACCAATACAGAAATAAAGAAAGAAATACCAGCTCGATTCCGATATTTTTATTACATTGCACGATCAATTTTCATTGTATATTTGTTCTTAAACAATGAACACAGAGAGGAGATACTTTTAACTGGTTTTTGGGATGTAATCCTTCTTTTAAAAAACAATTAATGACTGGTTGCCAGTTTGGATAGCATCAGGCGTTTTCCTAAAATTTCTTTTAGGAACAGAAATTTTTTAAATGCTTAAATTTAGTGGATGAAATACATAACCGACTAGAAATTTTCATATAGGAAGACTCAATATATTTCCAACCAAGAAAACGCTTAAGAATAATAAAACATTGTTTTAATAATTTTTACGAGTTAATACACACGGCGAAGAGACTGATATTATACATACGTTTTTAAATTAAATATTAAGTTATTAGTTGATTTTTGTTCAATAAAACTTTGTTGTGGCTAATGTTAATTTCTAAGTGACTATGTGAATGCGATTAAAGTCATAACCCTGTTTATCTGACCTAAAGTATACTTTAATAAGAAGAAAAATAGCCAAATACAGACAAAAGAAGTGAAATTGTAAATTGTAACGCTTCTGATAGTCTTGTTCCCGTCTTTAGGTTCTAGAAAATATGAGAGTATCAACTGCACTAGTCAGTTGACAAAGCTCGACAGATCGCTCGGAACGTACATATATTATTCACCTGTAGAAAGTAACAAGGATTCCTGAAAAGTTGTGTGGTATTTATATTACCACTTCTTTTGTCTGTATTTGGCTATCTTGTAAATAATTTTAAATCAAACATTTTTTTCCATTTCAAACGGTATACTTTCGTAACTGGTAGATCTTCTTGATGGGGAATTCGGTGTTTACCCATCAGAGTACGTGTCATTTAATAGAGATTTAGCAACCGGTTCGTATGAAAAGATGAATGTTAAGAATACTTCATCAGTGTTTTATGTGCAATTACTTCTCCAGTCCGAGGCTGTTTGAGAGAACTATCCTACATTAAATTCAACATTTATATTTATATTTTTATATATTCCATTAGTGCCCGCTTGAGGAGATAGGAGACGTCGTTACATGAAATTACAAATAGTTGCTAAAATCCAAGTTGTACTATCTTATCATACAAAACTTTTTCTGGGCAATAAAACTAAAACTACTATATATTATTTACAATTAATTGATAGTATTAAGAATAATACAATTCAATAACTAATTACAATGGAGCTCGGGAAAATTAACGTCACATTACTAAGAGTACAGATTAATATTTATAGAGTATACTTACAATTTGTTTAAACAAAAAAAAATCCTTTAAGTCAAATAAAACAATTAGGTAGAAAAATAATTGTGTAACTACAGAATACGTAGCAATAAGAAGCACACACAGACACAAATGACAGACATACATCTCTTCCCTAGAGATGGGACGAAGATACTCAATGATGGGAGATAGAACTTTGACTCTCACTCCTTGGGAAGAGACGTTCAAAGGAGCTTTCGGCTCCTGAGCGATCTTTGTGCTGGTGCACGTAGGTGAGTGGTTGTTTGGTAACATTATCACGCGAATGAAGTTCCGTACTGCATGTGTTTACTGGTTAAATCTCAATTTACTCAAAATTTACGCTTTTATTCGTTTCTTAAAATGTACAGCATTTGTCGTCTTTTCCAGAGAATGTTGATGTCTAGAAAAAAAACTTTAATATCTCTGAATAATACAAATTTCCCTATGCTCGATAACTGTGGCCGAGTCATGATTCGTGTGCGCGGACAATGCAGACCGTTTAAGTAAGTACCATTTTAATAATTTACTTAACATGTGTTGTAAAAGTATTACTGTTTTTCAAACCTATATTCACCGCTAATACAATCATTCACAGAATAATTGTTCACAATTATTGATTGTTATTTCTTAAGTCTTCCTTAAAGTCAAATAAAACAATTACGGAGCAAATTAATGGTGTATCTACACAATACGCAGCAATAAGAAGCACACACATACACAAACGACGGACATGTAACTCTTCGCTAGAGATGGTACGTAGCTACTCCATGATGGGAGATAGATCTGTGGATCTAGCCTCCACTGAGCTTCAGTCTATCTTTCGACTAACTTCTCTGCAAACATCAGTTTACTGATCTGCCGACGAACTTCTCTGCTAGCATCTAGATAGTAGCATCGCTGACGCCTCGTCCACCAGCCATAGCGGTGAAGGGGAAGAAGAGATCGGAGCGCAGAGAACTTCAAGTTGCCGCCGAAGCCAAAGGATAAACACTGCGTTATTCTCAGAATCGTTATGAACTTCCATTGTTGTGCGAAATAAGAATCTTTTCTTATGGAGTAAAAAAACAATTTGAGTTCAGTTCGTCCTGAGCAATCGACCAGTGTCCATTCTTTTGAAAAGATAAATAAAATATTGAAAAAACTAGTTTCGTCATTAATCGCAGCCAATGCGATCACTCAAACATATTTAAATTTTCTTCCCGTGTGGTGTCGCAACTAACACGGAGTCCGCCACATAGGGGAGAAGAATTGGTGACCCCAACGTGATCTAACACGGCAAATTTGAGAAGATTTTCCTCACTGGATGTGATCTAATACGGAAACTTCAAGAAGATTTTCTTCCCTAGACGCGATTATACACGGCGAGACTGAGAAAAATCTGTTTTCTCCTGAAGTGATCCTGCATTTGGAGATACGCTTAACTCAGGACTACAAGATTTTTCTGCCTGCGAGATGTGACAAAACGAAGAACTGATGGTGAAGCTACTACTTCACAAGACATCTCTACTATCAGCTCGGCCGACTCCATACGGATTCTTGCTTTTTGGAAAAACAATCCGGCTCGATGGTTCCTGGTCGTGGAAGCTGTATTCGTTGTGAAGCGCATTACTTCCGATGCCGCTAAGTACAACCATGTGCTTAAAAGCTTAGACGAGACGACATTGAACGTCGTCAGGTGACGTCATCGAACGGTCCCCGAGCGCAGATAAGTATGTTACTATTAAAAACAGAATTATCAGTGCGTTTGGCGAATCAGATGAGAAAAGACTTAGTCGATTATTGCTCGGTCATTCAATTATTGAAAAAAAGCCTTCTTTTAGTCTTCAGAAAATGCGTAATCTCTCAGTGGGTCAGTGCAATGACCAAATACTACGTACTTTGTTTATGGAGCAATTACCTGATAACATTTGTAGCGTGTTAGCGATTAGTGAATCTCAGGATTTAAATGTTATATGTTCGTTAGCTGAGATTTACGAACTGATACGTCCTGACGTAAATTCAGTCACACAGGACATCACGCCACGTCGCAAGGAGGCTGCACCCTCCACGTCGTAGGGTAATTCAAGTGTATATGCAAACTTAATACGCGAAGTGAACGAACTCAAATTACTGGTACAATCACTGACTCGAGAAATCAGGAATCAGCAGGGAATTGCAAGCTGTAATAATAGACGTATACAGAGTAATACGCGCATAATTTCAAATAGTGAAATTTCAAAAGATGATCTATGTTGGTATAATCGCAAATTTTTCACAAAAGCTCGTAAATACGCAACGCCATGCACATTGGCAGACAAACAGAAAAACCACTTAGTCATATACGATAGCAACAATCGTATGCATTTTTTGATTGATACAGGTTCTGACGTTTCTGTGTTGCCAAGAAAGGTAGCAATAACTGAAACTGTTAAGTCTAGCTACCGACTTTATGTAGCAAATGATACAGTAATCAAAACTTATGGGAAAACAACACTTAACCTCACATTATGGTTAAGACGTGTCATTGATAGGACATTCATAATTGCCGATGTTTCCCAACCCTTAATCGGAGCTGATTTACTCCGACTTTACAATTTAGCAATCGATTTACGTGGTGAAAAGTTGTATGACAAGACAACTTCATTGTGGCGGACTCCGTGTTAGTTTCGAAACCACACGGGAAGAATATATATATGTTTGTGAGATAGCACGGGTTGCGATTAATGACGAGACTAGTGTTTTCAATATTTTATTATCTTTTAAAGAGCATTGACACTGGTCGATTACTCGGAACGAAGTTAACTCAAATTGTTTTTTTACTCCATAAGAAAAGAATCTTATTTCGCACAACAATGGAAGTTCATAACGATTCTGAAAATAACGCAGTATTTATCCTTTGGCTTCCGCGGCGACTAGAAGTTCTCTGCGCCCCGATCTCTTCTTCCCCATCGCGCAACGGCTGGCGGATGTGGCGTCACTATGATGCTACTATCTAGATGCTAGCAAAGAAGTTCGTCGGCAGATCAGTCAGCGGATGTTTGCAGAGAAGTTCGTCAAAAGATAGACGTGAAGCTCAGTGGAGGCTAGTTCCACAGATCTTTGACTTACGCTCCTCTCGAAGAGTCGTTCAAAGGATAGTATTTCTTAATTCTATATACCTTTAGTAAGACACTCAAGGACGAAGGAGCAGGTATCAGTTAAACCAATCAGCTCTGTGTTAGTCGATTAACTACGCGAAACGCCATGAGAATGCAATTCAGGATACTTCTGCTTTTATCCGTCTATCTCTTGGAAACTTATGCCAATATAGTAATTACAGCTCCACAGTTCGATGACTGTGGCGAAGACATGATTCGTGTACTCGGAGAATGCAGGCCGTTAATGTAAGTATCATTTTAAGAATTTACGTAACATGTGTTGTGAAAACATTACATTTTTTCAAACCTATATTCACGGCTAATGCAATCATTCGCATAATAATTGTTCACAATTATTTATTTCCATTCCTAAAGAACGTTAAAAATCTTTTAAAAAACTTCACGTATAAATTATTCTCTCTGAGAACCATCAGTTTTCCGAATTGGGCAAATATGACGACTGGTTTCATTTCGGATGTAAAGATCAATTTTTGCGACACACCAAATTTTGTATTATAGTTCTTAGGTCCTTAATCCTGCATATATTTTCTTGTTACCATGCAACGTAAGTAAAATTTGAAACATTTGTTTTGCAGAAAGTAAGGACTAAAACTGTTCAATGAATTGGAAGGAAGATTAATCGTCCATATTTATAACAGCATAAAAAAGTAACGAAACGAATCAAAACATTATTCATGCGCAGATAAAATATCTCAATTATTATTATTGAATTAAACATCATAATTTTTAATTGTTTCTTCGTATATTTTTTACTTATTTCCCATGAAGGGTTTTCCTCAGATAATTTCAAATTGCACGATAGTTATTAATACCTGTAGAGAACATTACAATTTTGGTGATAAAATTCGATATTCACAGCTACGGATACTCGCCGATTTCGTCAGTTACACAGAAATTCCAGGATCCAGTAACAAATTGTAGTGTACGTCGTGTTTTGAATTTGTACTTGCTGTAATAAAAGTCATCTAAAAGACAAGTGAGTCATGTTCAGACTTACAGAAACTGTACTTTATTAAAAATCTCCGCAATAATGTTTATATCTTTATTAGATCAATCGTTAATTAATGCGTACTTTTTTACATACACTATAAAGTTTGTGGAATTACTTAAAAGATTCCACTGTAGAAATAATATATCAGACACTTTCTTAGTACCGTATAAAAGGAGAATATTTTATATGCTAATCATTTTGGAATATCTTTGTATAAAATTCTAAAAACTTGAAGTTCGTGACAATTGTATGTTATTAATTTTCTAACTGTTTTTCTTACTAATATTAATTAAACGAATTTATTTTACAGATATTTTAAAATATATTATTGAATATAAGAACAACGTTTCATCATTTTTTGTGTATTCGTAATATTTTAACTTTAATCAGTATATTATGTTTCTATAGTAACAATTTCTTTATTAAACATGGTGAGAATAACAACCAATATTTTTAATAGCCAATTTACAACATTTTTTTCTTCGTATTATACTATTTTAAAATATATATCAATAACATACTAAAACAATCATAAATTTTCAATATTTTTACAGTTTGATAAATGTCACAATTCGAAAGTAAATACTAACCCTTTCTTCCAATTAAATTACTTTGAGTAGGACAGGGGTAGCCGTAAATGGTTTTTTTGTATTGTTATCACACGTGAATCCAAGGTAAGGAAATGGTAATTTGTTGTTTGTAGGAAGAGGCTCAATACAATTTTTCTCATTTCTCTCAGATCACAATATTTTGCTTACCGTTCGTATAACCTTTTTAAGTGTTGTGAAAAAATGTAATGCAAATTCAACGGCAGCATCGAATACTATACAGTACGATATGAGCTGATAGAGTACAATAATAGTACAATAAATCAAAACTGATACTTAATAATAACTCAAAATGAGGTTTTCATCTTCAGGATTTTCAGTTTTTTTTTAACATTTCTCCTATGTTTCAGGATCCTGGAATTTCTGGAGACCATACGAAATCAAAGCAAAACAATGAGTTAGAACCTACAACCGTATATTACGGGATTATGAGCACCAATAACTAACATCGAATATGATATAACATATGAAGAACGTACTTGGAAAATAATTTAAAAATTATGAAGTACAAACTACTTAAAAATATGATGCTTAATTCAAAAGTAATAACAAAGATAAGTTACCTGGGAAGTAACACTCTAGCGTATCGCCTCGTAATTTTTATACTATGGTCATAAATATGGATTAATAAAATTATATTCAATACACATAGATCTATTTCTAATTTTCTGAGAAATATTTTTTAAAATTTCCTTAGGTTCTGATGAATAGTAACATATCCATGATAAAGAACCAAAAAATTTTAATAGTTGTATGAGTCACATAAATTGAGCTTCTCATCCGAAATGAAAACATTCGTCATATATGCAAAAGGAAAGGTAATGCACCCTTTGCCTCTTCTTAAAGTATGTTAAATGAGTCACACCCTTTAGTGTATGAATTTTTGTATTTTTTACTCTAAATTATGAAGCAGTATTTTTGGTAAACAATACGGAAAAAATAACCAAAACAATATCAAATGTGACCAAAATTAATTTTGCACATGGTATTTCACATATTCATCATCAATAACATTAGGACTCATTTATCAATAATTCACATTAATTGGATAATTATTTTGTTAGTGCAATTAGAATGCACTAGAATGTGGCTAAAATTTTGATTCTTGAAAGAACATAAATAAAACACGGAAAATAAAATATTCTCAAGTTACCGTCGGGTGGAAAAATCTGGTTTAAGGGGTAGACTTACCGAAAAGTAGAAAAGGCATGTTTTGACATGTCCTCGGATGCCAAATATTTCACATTTCTTTAAGTGCATTACTTTCCATATCTGAATCACAAATTAGTTCTCGTAGAAGCCAGCAGACGCATCCGGGGTGAATCTAAATGTTGTGTTGTATATAGGCTGCACTATTCACTAAAGGGTTAGTGTAGACAACAAAACCAGGTTTTATAAATGTCGGATTACAAGTCACGGCCCGTTTAGTTTTAGTTTAACGGAACCAATGACATGAGTGAATTAATATTGCCTTGATTTACCCTGTTACATAATTCGCTTAACCTGAAATATAAATTTGATATTTGACCCACCGTAATTTTTATTTTCTATGCAGAGTGAAAAATAGTGTTTGTATGAAGGGTGTATATACCGTATCTATATATATCACTAAATTTATAAGAAGACCTCTTGCAAATACATAAATTTACAGCCGAAATTTAACTACGAGATGTTTTATATACGTGTCATTTACAAACCACATTTTACAAGCTGTCTGCGAGGGCACCTCGGCCTGTTTTGAGAGGTGAATGTTCCGGGGTCACAGACATACGGGCATAAGGCATACGGTAAGAGTTGTTCGCTGTTCTCATTTGAACAGTAGGCCAGTTGCCTCCTAAACTGGTCGAGGTACGGAAAGGGAATGCTGCGTCCCTACAACAAACTCTTCTCCCGTTATCGAAAGGGCGTGTCACAAGTACCCAATGCCCGACCTACCTGATACAGGATTTTATAGGGTTTTCCCTGCATTATTTTTAGGCGAATGCCGGGTAAGATCCTTAAACTATAGCCCGGGGGCCCAAGTTAACCCTTGGCTATCTTCCTCTACCCTTCCTCTTTCCACTTTCAAATCCCTTCCTATGCTATTAAAGGGGAGTTGCCACCATTTGGATTACCCTCATGTAGCCTGTTACCCTGAAAAAATAAACAATATACATTTTTCCAAATTTAAACACTGACTTGTACAACTTAATATCAGGCTGATATAATAATTAATAGTACTTATTAATTTATATTTAATGATTAACACTGAACTACCGGTATTAATTTTTGGCAGTGAATATTTTGAGACCCTTAAAAAGAGCATTGTAGATAGAATATGAATTCCGTTACTATTCTACAACTTTTCTGAGACAACAACAAAACTGTTACTACATCTATCAGACCAGTTCCATTCGTCAGATATGATTTTCCAGTTTTCGTTTCGAGTCATTGTAGCCTTTAACATATTAGGAACAGTCGTGGGACATAGTCCGTTTTAAATTTCGCCAAACTTAATCAAACGAGAGTTCCAAAGATAGAATTATAAGTTCCAAAAACCATAAGCTGAATTACTACAGTATATAAGACCATTATTTTAATTTAATAAAATTTATGTATAAACTAAGAACAGATGTTAGATAATTATTATTCATACACAGAACAGTTAAAAAAGGAAATATTTTACTTGTAGAAGAGTTTGGTGAAAGTCCTCTTCACTAAAATAATTTTCGATTAAATTTAAAAGTAGGAAGACTAAGTTTCCCTCCCTAAATGACATTAACACAAAATACTCAAACGGATTTTGAAAATGAAACTTAAGTAGGAAAGTAATTCAAATATGTTGGTTTCTCTATATAATTGAAATTAATACAAAAATCTCTTAACAATTTTTACTGTGCCACTTTAAGTGACGTAACGTACAATTATTAATTTATAATATTCCTATATTGTATTTTCAACAGTAAATAATAATTTATTGAAACAATACAATATTGTATTCTTATTCTTGAGCAGAGCTCAATTTTTATGCAGAGCATTGACAACGTCGTCGTATTATTTTTATAATAACATGTATGACAGTGTGTCACCTAATTAATTGGTGTATAACCCTCGCAATTTAAGGTGGGGAGTAACAATTATAATATTATTTTTTCTCTCAGACTAATCATCTCCGGTAATTAGAGCGTTCCAACCCAAACCAACGTATGAACAAAACAGATTCATGTAAACCAACATATCACAAAAATAAAATACTACCAAGTACTTTAGAAAATTACCATGTATTATAGAAAAATTTCCAACATTATAATTCTTAGTTTTTTTAACATCGAGAAAAAAATTCCATTGTACGGTCTACAGTTTATTTGCGATTGCTCGGAGTTTTGCGGAGTTAAGGTTTCTAGTAATTAGTGCTGAGACTTTGGGCAAGGTTTGAACATTATTTCACTCTTTATGTTCATTAATAGACCCTTGTGACATACGATACATAGGGCAAAAAATACTTTGTTTAATACCGTATCAAAGATCATAAGTTGCTACTGTCAGTCACACAGCAAAGACATTTGATTCAGCGATATTACATCGCAGATGATGTCTTCGCAGCGTTGTGAAGTAACGGTAGAATATATTTAGTTCTTAATCATTGTTCGTCCTATCAAGTCGGCATCTTGTGTATATGTAATAATTAGTTATTTTAATGAAAATTTAATATTTGCAGTTCAACTGATTATTAAATTCTTCTTCTTTCTTTCCATACATATGTCTAATATCAAACTTGCCATCGAAAAACAATCTCTAGTCTTCAAACGTATCATCAATCCGAAACTTACATTTCATTGACAACATACGATTTCAGAAATTGAGACCAGGTAAAACTCCAGACTAAAATCAAAGATACTTTACATAAAATCAAACATCACAGCACTTAATGAACAAACGGACACGATGAAACTCAACCATTCCTACGAACACTTATTATTAAGCTAAACCTTTGATATCCCCTTGTCGTTGTCTTTGCTTCGTTATTCAGTTGTGTTAACTGACTAGTGCAGTTGAGATTCTTTCTCAGCACTTACATGAATGATTTGCCTAAAGAAAGAAACAAGTCTTGCATAAACTTTGGGTACTATTAATATTACCACTTCTCAGGTATGTATTTGGATATCTTTTTCAATAATAATGAAAAAGAGTAAGAAAAGCGCTGCTGGTGCGAAGGAAATTTCCGCGGCTATTGTGGTTCTCGACATTTCCTGTTTATTCTCCATCCCAACAAGGTGTAGTTATGGTTTCAAATCCCTTTCTGTCATTCTACCAAATTTGTGGTACACACTATAGAAAAATAATTCTCTCATCAACGAGTTCGGAATGTTTTTTCGTTAAAAACACTTCAAATGTACCACCTCGGTCGTTTTCGCCTCCTTTTTAAGAAGTTCATGGATCCAGCCAGCCATTACCACAAAAACTAAAAATAGATGAGTTGTCCGTATTCGCTCAACTAACAGAAAAATAACTCAAGAAACACTGTATGTGATTAACAGTACAAACAAATCATACAAATGAATAAGAAAGACAACCAATACAGACAAAAAATGGTAATATAAATACCACAAAACGTTTCTGTGATCATTGTTCCTTTCGTCAGGTGCTGAGAGGAGCCTAGAGAAACACAATTGGTCTGGGCAGTTGAGAAGGATCCCAGTAACGTTGCGTGGTATTTATATTACCCTTCTTATTCATTAATTTCAATCAGACGTAATTTTTTTCTTTTTAAACTATACAAAAGTTGCAAACGTCGCAGTAAAATGGAATTAATTGAATCAATGACATGCAACATGTCGCCGGGATTTGTTGCGCGACATGTCACTGGAAATCTTAAGAATATAAACGTACATTTGCTGTGCTCTCCGGATAATGGGTAAATCACGAAACCGTATGGGAATTTTGGGGACTCGGTCAAAGACCGTTGTACGGGCCAAGGAAAAGCGTAACAAAGAACGACAGTAAGAAGCACTGTGACGACGTGATTGGTATAAATTAGTAAATCACGCGTCTCCAGGGGTAACTTTCCAATCTGAAAGTGTAAGGTACGAAAGGGGTGCCATGCCAGGTGGTTCAAATGACCAATAGGAACATATCAGAACTAGGAGTCGAAGAGAAAGCCTTTTTGTTAAACACTTTACGTCTAGCTTTTGGAAGGAAGGAACACATATCCAGCCTTTAGTGGAAACTTGATATCAAACCCTGAGAATTAACGCTGCTGGACCGGAGGTCACGCGTCGTCCACATCTTCCTGTTTCAATATCTGGTAAACGCAGCGGTCATTTGTTGGTGTCTCAACACTAGTTTTGCAACCTAAAACTACACGGTTTATCCTGATGAGAGGAATTCCCCTTGCTCCCTGAGTAGCCCGCAAATAATTAGAAACAATAACACATGAGACCTAACGACCGGATGAGCCTGAAATTTGGAATATTTTATTTTTATATTAGATCTTTTCCATTAAATATGTTTTGTTAATTTAAATTAATTAACTGCGTTAGGTAATCGTTAATCAGCAGGTGACGCCAATCTAAAAGTAGGAACAATTTCTAAAAGGATATATTTTATTTTATATTATTTGTTTCCTGTACCAAGATACATTATAAAGAGCCAATAGCTTCTGAGATAAGAAACATTTTTACTTTTTTTATATAAACATATTATTATATATAAATGTATATGTATTTACTAATTGATATTGAGATAATTTCATAATACACTCAATACCTGTATTCTTTCAATTTGCAGTCAAAATACATATAACCTTAGTTACACTGTAATGTTAAGTTGCTTCGATCGTAACATTTATTATGAGAATAAACGAAATATGTACCAAAATACAGCCCCGAAATACCTACTTTCATGGGAATCCAAAATACTTGTATCACTAGATTGAGAAATCAGTTTTTTTAATATGTATAATCAGACAAAGGTCATCGCAAGATATGAACTGCATCAGCGACGACAACACTGATATTACATTAGTTGGAGTCCTACAATGGAGGCAATGAGACGGTTCTCAGTAATTTTGTATTTGTCGTCAATGTTAGCATTGCTACTTGTTAATGTCTATTCAGCAGACTCTGATGAAAATGACATCACTGAAGAAAAGTACAACTACCCCGACACTAATTATTCTGACCGCATCACTACGACTCCACCCAATGTTAATAAAACTCCAATTATCGGCGCTCAGGTAAAATTGCCTGGTAGGGATCCTCGTAGAACCAAAAAAATTATGGGGTAAGTAATTTTTAACTCCAGTATAAAAGTACCATTAGCGTTCCCATCATTTTATGAGGATATTCATTGTAAATTATATTTTCCGTCTTATTTAAAACGGAATTGTGAGTACTGCCTCGAAACGATTTATTATACACTTATTTTCATTTATTTATTTGCATATGGTTAAATAAATTAAGTATTTTAGGAACTTTGCTTTAATATTTTTGTTAACAAATAACAGTAAGTTCGTGTATTATCCAGTGGATAACTCATTATTTGGACAATTTTTATCGATTCGATAATACAATAAGCATTGACATCATTATTCAAGAATAATTAATATAAGGATTATGATTTTCTACATTTATTCTCTAAAATCTGTATGAATTATTGTCAAATAAGTTTGTCATTAATCCTATAAAAAGATGGACCCAATTATTTTACGAAATAATATCTAATCTCAAACTTTGCAATAAAAACGGATGCACTATAAAATTATACATTAACAGAAAATAAATATATTTTAATAGACAATTTTATACTCGTGAACTTTTCTGTTTACACATTACTCATTACACATAAACTATTGTTGTTATTGTATCATATAAAGATTGATATTCCATATTCCGTAGGTCATTACTCTTCTTAATGCGCAAAAACGACTTTTATCATATTATAAATATGACATAATACTTGAACCAAATAACACTAGAATTTTACTAAAGGATATATATATATATATATAATAAGTAAACAACTCCAATACCATTTCATATATACAATTCCGCAGGGTTCACTAAATATTAAGTTGAAACTTATGATCTATACAATTAATGACAGTGTGTCTTGAATATATATAACGGCCAATAAACCAATAACCAAATATTAACGAAATATAATTTAAAACGTATTTAATTTCAATGTCATTTTATAGAAATTATACCCTTAGTTGAATTCAATACCTCAATTCATTCTGAACATACATTCTATAAATTGTAAAGAAAATTACTTTCATATTAAAAAAAACTTTACTTCGATATCGCTGATATTAAGAACTGCAAATTAACAGAAAAATCCAACTTACATTTTTATAAATCAGTCTTGGTGCTAATATGTATGTCTAAATATAGAATCGAATTAGTATCAACGGAAAATGTAAATGCGCTACCATGACCAAAGCCCCCGTAAACATGCGATTTAGGATAGATGTTCTTTTATTATTACTTTTAAGGGGAAGCAGAGGTCGTAGACATTCAAATATTTTTTTTTTACATAATTTGAGTTCCAGAGGTGAATGGCGGAGATTATTTTATTGTTTTGGAGTAGGGTAAAGTAATCCAACAGCTCTTTTGCCTTTAAGCATCGATTTTGAACAGAGATGGGATGGGACGGTTATAGTTTGGTGCGAAATTGGGAAGTTGGAAGACTTGGTAATTTTGTTTTAGGTTATGGAGAATGGGCATATTTGAAGCTCGTGAACAGGGTGGAAATTTTGAAGGCGATGGTGTTTGAATTGCTTGCTGGTGTGGATTAGAGCGAGTAGTGAAAGACGATGACGGTTAATTCCTTTTTAACGGGTCTTTGGAATGAAAGTTCGCGATGGTGGGTATAAACGACATGGTTATAGGCTATTACAAGGCTACGGAATGTATGTAGAAGGGATTTAGGATGACAGGAGCCCGCTCTGGGGGGTAGGTGCATTTGATAAGGTTAAATCTTTGGGTGAACCGTTTTCGGAGTAGTTGGGATTTGGCTGAATGATTCGTTTAGGAGTTTTCCGATATAAAAGTTTCAGACAGACGGGAAAAATTAGTGAAAAATATATTTGGATACCTGTTAAGCATCAATGTATTTGTCTTAATATCAAAATGTACGAATAAAACTACAACCATACTTTTATATTCTCATGTAAATATTATTCTTTTTATGTTTACAGAACTCTCTTCAAGAATATAACGGTAGTTGAAAAACGCACTTGAAACAATTTCAATAAAAAGATTACTGTCAATATGATCTGAGAACTTCCATCACTCCATCGCAGATTACTAAATGTATTAATGTAAAGTGTAGTTATGTAAAATAAATAATTGATTTAATTAAAAAAGTGTTATAAATATCATGAGTATGTGAAGATTTCGGAAAACGAAGAAACTGCAGTTAGGATAATTTTATATTTTACTAGCTGGGTGCACGGCGTTGCCCGAGATGTCAGTTATCTATAACCCCCGATTTGATTCAAATCTAGGTAGCACTGGCGTTTTTTTTAAGTACCGCAACTCGACCCCTATCCGAAAATTTGATCACCTCCTATTCCGACGTTATTTTCATGTAACGCTCTACCAAATTGCACCCCTAAGCTTTCTCACCTCCCACGCTAATAGGGGATGAAATTATACACAGAGATCGCCTACCGAAAAATTATGAATTCAAATGACACCTAAAAATATGTATTGACCCAAATATCGGTCGCTAAACCTGTTTTCAACTTTGCACCCTGGTTCAGCCCCAAACGTGGGGATTACACTGTAATTTTAATGTCATAATTAATCACAGCGACATCCAAAACCCTCATTTAGACTCCAATCTCGGTTTATTACTCTATATTTTTTTATTAAATTCAGCTCCACTCAACCCACCATTAACTTTCATCCGAATGCCAATATGGTTGTAATTGTACACAGGAATATATTAAAAAGTATTATGAGGGTCACTGACCCCGCAAAATATTTATTCAACGGAAATAACGACAGGCTAGTGTTTTTTATTTTTTCTACCCCACCCAGCTTCAACCAAACCTTTTGCGGTTCCTAGTTTGTAAAAATAAACTTAGCGACATCCATAACCTCGATTTGACTCGAATCTCAGTTGTTTTATCTTTTTTTATATGTAACGTCCCTCCTACCCAACACTAAGCATGCTCCCCTCCCATCCCCAAAGGGATTAAAATTTTCATAAACAAAATCAGCATAAATAATATCAATCTAATTAATCATTAAAAAATATTTATTCAACGCAAATATCGGCAGTGTTTACATGTTTCAAAATATTCACCACATTCACCGCCGAACCAGGGGGCTAAATTGTAAATTGGGTGTATTAATTATACTCAGCGTAATCCATAACCCTGGATTTGACTCCAATCTCGATTGTTCCGCGTTATTTTCTTGTAACGCCCCTCCAACCTCACCCCAAGAATGCTCCTTTCCCGTGCTATAAGTGGTTGAAATTATATATGGGCAACATGTAGAGAAATATTATGAATCTCATTGTGCCCGAAATATATTTCTTCGACGCAAAAGTCGGCCGGTTAACACGTTTCAAAATATGAACCCCCATCCACCTCTTCCCAGCCCCTGCCATCGCCATCCTACCTCACACGTTAATCAGGTTTTCATAAATAAACTCGTCGAAATGCAATAACTTCGATTTGCCTCGAATCTCGGTTATTTTCGCGTTATTTTCTTGAAACACCCCTCCACCCCCAACATAAAACGTCCTCCCTTCTCATGTCGAAAGGTGTTGAAATTATACACAAACTTCATCGGTAGAAATACTGTCAATTTCATTGACCTATGACAAATATTTATTCCAAACAAACATCAACCATTTAACACGTTTGAAAACTTACACCCCCCCCCCAACCTCTTGTTGGGGCAGTTAAACGGTAAGTCTAATGTCATAACTAAATTAATTGACAACCATAACTCTGGTTACGACTCCAATCTCCATTGTTTTTGGGTAATTTTTATGTTCTTCCACTCAACCCCTACCCCTAAGGGGACCTCCCCTCCCGATGCTGTAAGGATTTGAAATTACACGCCAATAATATGTAGAGAAATTTTATGAATCTCATAGTATATTTTTTCATAATATATTTATTCGAAGATAAATTTTGCCAGTTAACTTATTTAAAACTTCTACCCTCCGACCACTTGTATCCAAACCCTCCCACCCCAGCCCACCCCCGAACGAACCCAGATTGTCATAAATGAACTCAGCGACATGCTTTACCTCTTATGTGACTCAAATCTCGGCTGTTTACGAGTTATTTTCTTGTAATCCCAACCTCCCCACTCATAAGCGTACTTTCCCCTCATGCCGCAAGGGGTTAAAATTTTACACACACAACATAGGTATAAATACTACAAACCTAATTAACCCAGAAAAATATTTATTCCATGCAAATATTGACCGTTTAACATGTTTGAAAAATTTCAACCACTACGTTTGGGTTTTAATAGCCTATAGAATGTCAATATTAAACTCAGCGACATCCTTAACTCTGGATATGACTCTAATCTTGGTTGCATTCGCGTTATTTTCTTGTAATGCCAGTCCACCCCCACCCTAAATATTCTCCTTTTCCATGTCGCTAGAGGTTGAAATTTTACAAACAAAAAACGGGTAGAAGTAGTAAAAATCTAATTAACCCTGAAAAATATTCATTCCACGCAAATATGGACAGTATAACATGTTTGGAAATTTTCATCCCCGGTCTACCTCTTCCCTTGGGGGTTAGATTGCCAGAACCTTAGATTTTACTTCAATCTCGCGTATTTTATCGTAGCTTTTTATCCCCCACCCTTAACGGTGCTCTACTGCTAAGCCCGAAAGGATTTTGAAATTATACTCAGAGAATTCGTAGAGAAATTTTATTAATCTCATTGATCCCGAATAATATTTAATCGTCGCAAAATTCGGTAGATTAACATGTTTACCAATTTCCAACCCCGACCACCCCCATTTCTTGGAGGTTAATTGTTAGTTGAATGTCATAATTTCACTTAGCGTTATCCATAACTTTTGCTTTGACTCCAGTGTTGGTTGTATTCGAGTTATGTTCTTTTAACGCCCCTCCACCCCCACACCAAGGGTGGTACTTTCCCCTGTTATGAAAGGTTGAAATTTTACTCACATACATTGGTACAAACACTATTAATTACATTTAACGTGAAAATAATTATCCGACTCAAATATTAGCCGTGTTAGCATACATGAAAATTTCCACCCCTAACCACCCCCGCTTTGAGGACTTAAACGTAAATTTAAATATCATCATTAAACTCACTGACAATCATAACCCTGGATTCGAGTCCAATCTCGATTGTGTTAGCGTTATGTTAATATAAATACTACTCCACCCCGTCCGTTAAGGGTGATCCACTTCAAATACCGAAAGAGGTTAATATTAAATATATATAACATATAGAGAAATTTTAAGAATCTCAGTGAACCAGAAAAATATTTATACGACGCAAATATCAGCTGTTAAACAAGTTTGAAAATTACAACCCCGATCCACCCCCATTTGGAAGAGTTAAACGGTAAGTTTAATGTCATAATTCAACACAGTGACAACTAAAACCCAGGATTCGACTCCCAACTCAAATTTGTTTGCGTATTTTCATAAAATGCCACTCCAACCACAACCTTTAAGGGTGCATCACTCTCATGGCGAAAGGGGTTGAAATCATAACCAAACAACACAAGTAGAAATACTATATATATAATTAACCCAGAAAAATATTTATTCGACGAAAATATCATTTGCTTATCATGTTTGAAAATTTCAACCACCATCCCCCCCGCTTTGGGCCCGGATTTGACTCCAAACAAGAATGTGGTTGCGTTATTTTTATGTTATGTCACTCCACCCTCAACACTTAAGGGTGCTCCCCTCCCATGCCGTAAGGGGTAGAAATTATACACAAACAACATCAGTAGAAATACAATCAATACAATTAACCCTGAAAAATATTTATTCAATGCAAATATCTGCCGTGTTTGCATGTTCCAATAATTCCACCCCGCCCACCGCCGCCCTCTGGGGGTTAAATACCAAGTTAAAGTCATAATTAAACTCAGTGACCGATAACAACGGATTTGACTGCAATTTCGGTTGTATTCGCGTTATTTTCCTCTAACGGACCTGCACCACCACCGTTAAGGGTTCTCCTTTCCCACGCTGTTAGGGGTTGAAATTATACACACATTACATCCTTAGAAACGCTATGAATCTCTTTGACACCAAAAAATATTTATCCGGTTTTAATATCGGCCGTTTTAGCATGTATGAAATTTTCCTCCCCCGTCCACCCCCGCTCCAGGGGGTTGTTGACGTGTCTCACCCCGACAGTGACCGTCTCCTGGTCGCAAAGAACATGTGTACGAAATTTGGTAAAATTTGCTCAACGGGCGTAGATTCCTAAAAGGAACATACATGCATACATGCACACATACTCATTTTTATTTATAAGACTAGCTGGGTACCCGGTGTTACCCGAGATGTCATTTATCTATAACCCCCGATATGACTCCAACTTCGGTTGCTTTTGCGCTATTTTTATGTAAAGTTCCTCGAACCCTATGCCTAATGTGCTCACCTCCCATGCCGAAGGGGGTTGAAGTCATTGAGAAAATATATCGGCCGTTTTTACATATTAGAAGATAACCACCCCCACAAATGTGCGATAATCAAAAAAGTATTTATTTCACGCAAAAATCGACCGATTACATTGTCTGAAAATTTCTATTCCAGCCAACCACCTCCCAAACCCTTCGCGTTACCCAGGTTGTCACAATTAGATTCAGCAATATTCATACTCTTTGAATTGATTCGAATGTCGGTTGTTTGTGAGTTTTTTTTACTTAACGCACCTCCACTCCACCCCTAAGATTGCTCCCCTCACAGGGGTTGAAATTTTTCACAAACAGCATCTATATACATAAAATCAAAGTAATTAACCCCAGGAAATAATTATCGCAAATATCGACCGTTTAACATGTTTGAAAATTTCCACCTCCCGACCACTCCCGCTTCGGGGACTTAAGCGGCAAGTTGAATGACGTAATTAAACTCAGTGACAACTCTAACCCCGGATTCAACTCCAATCTCGCTAGTTTTTCTGCTTTCTTTTTATGTAATTGCACTTCACGCCCAACCTTAAGGGTGCACACCTCCAAAGTCCTAAAGGGGTTGAAATTATACACACAGAACATGTAGAGAAATTTTATGAATCTCATTGATGCCGAAATATATTTATTCGAAACAAAAATCAGCCGGTTAACATGTTTGAAAATTTATTCCCCCGCCCAACTGTGCCAATCCCCTCACACCCCCGCACACCACCGCCAACCACCGTAAATATCCCACGTTGTCATAAACACATTCACCTATATCTCCAATCTGCGATTTATTCAGGTTTTGTCCGTTTAACATATTTTAAAAATTTACATCCCTGGCAACCCTTCCTTCGGGGAGTTAAACGGTTAGTTGAATGTAATAATTTAACTCATTGACATCCATTACCGTGGATTCGTCTCCAATGTCGGTTGTTTTTGCATCATTATAATGTAATTCCACTCCACGCCTACCCTTAAGGGAAGCTCCATTCCCAATCCCGAAAGATGTTGAAATTATACATGTGTAAAATGAAGACAAATTTTATTAATCTAATTGATCCCGAAATATATTAACTCGACGCAAAAAACTGCCGGTCAACATGTTTTAAATTTTCTATCCCCCGTACACCTCCCCGCCCAACTCATCCCAACCCAGCCCACACCCGCCCTTTGCCCAGATTGTCACAAATAAATTCTGCGACATCCATTTCCTTCGATTGACTCGAATCTTGGTTGTTTTTTCATTATTTTCTTGTAAATACCCTCCACCCCCCTTATCATCCCCCCATATCATGCCTACAAGCATCATCGGTAGAAATACTATCAACGTCAATGGCCCTTGAATTTATTTATTCCACTATAATATCGATGATTTAACATGTTTGAAGAATTCCACCCCGTCCAATCCCGCCCCAGGCGATTTCGATTTGACTAGAATTTCGGTTTTTCTCGCTAATATTTTTTTAAGAGTCCCAATCCACCACCACCCCTTACCCCTTGTTTCAATAATTCCACTCCCGTCCATCTCCACCCCTCGGAGTTAAATGACTATTTAAATGTCATAATTAAACCCAGCGACATTCATAACCCTATATTTGACTCTAATCTCGGTTTTATTCGCGTTATTTATTTTTAACTCCCGTTGAGCCCCACTCTTAAGGTGAGCTCACTTCCAATCCCGAAATGGGTTCAAACTAAAGACGGAGAACGTGTAGTGAAATTTTAATGATCTCATTGTATATATTTATTCGATGCAAAATTCGGAGCTTTACTTATTTTAAAATTTCTACTCCTTACCAACCACCGCCCAACTTCTCTCACCTTAATCTACGCCCGCGAGTTGCTTAGATTGTCATAAATAAACCAGGGACAACCGTTACATTCGATTTAAATAGAATCTCGGTTGTATTAGCGTTATTTTCCGGTATCTCACCTCCACACCCAATTCTGAGCGTGATGTCACTCATGTCGCTAGAGGTTGAAATTTTACAAACATAAAATGGGTGGAAATACTATACATTACTATACTATACCATACTATACAAAAATATTTATTCCACGTAAATATCGACCGTTTAACATGTTAAATAATTTTCATTCCCGGTTCAACCCTGCCCTTGGGTGTTAGATGGCCATTTGAATATCATAATTAAACTCTGCGACATCCACAACCCTGGATTTGGTTGTATTCTCAGATTTATTCGCGTTATTTATTTTTTTACTCTCACCCCTAAGAGTGCTCCTTTCCCATCCTGTAAGGGATTAAACAATACTCATATAACATCGGTTGAAACACTATCTCTTCGATACCTAAATATCGGCTGTTTTAGCATGTTTGAATTTTTTCACCCCCTGCCGTAAGTGTGCTTCCCTCTCTTGCCCAAACGGGCTAAATTTTACAAACAACATCGGTATATTTATTATCAATGTCACTGACCTCGACAATTAATTATGTTACAATTAAATGTATTTATGCATTAAAAATATTTACTTCACGCAAATATCGACAGCTTAACACGTTTGAAAATTTCAACCCCCGTCCATCCCCGCTTGATAAAGTTGAAATGTAAGTTAAATGTCATAATTAAACACAGTGACAAATATAACGACGGATTCGACTCGAAACTAGAATGTGTTTGAGTAATTTCATGTAATGGCAATCCTCCCCAACACTTAAGGGTGAAACACTCCCATGGCTAAAGAAGTTGAAATTATACACAGATAACATGTAGTGAAATTTTATGAATGCTACTGAACCCGACGCAAAAATCGGCCGGTTAGCATATTAGAAAATTTCTTTCCCCGCCCATCCCCTCTTATCACCGACATTCCCACCCACCCCTGTGAGTTTATCAGTTAGTTATAAATAGTCTCAGCAACATCCATATCCCCGATTCGACTCGAATCTCGGTTGATTTGGCGTTAATTATATGAAACGTCCCACCAGCCCCACACATAAGGAAGCTCCCCTCGCATGCCGAAAGGGGTTGAAATTATACACAGACAACATCAGTTGAAATACAATCAATCTAATTAACCTTAAAAAATATTTATTCAACGCAAATATCAGCCGTGTTTGCATGTTTAAAAATTTCCTCCCCGCTAACCCTGCCTCTGAGGGGTAAATGCTAAGTTGAATGTTATAACTAAACTTAGTGGCATCCATAATCTACGATTTGACTCCAATCTCGGTTGTATTCGCGTTATTTTCCTGTAAAGCATCTCCACCCCAAACCCTAAGGGTGCCCTTTTCCCAGGGTGTAGGGAATGAAAATTATATTCAGATAACATCGGTAGAAACACTATCAATATCTTTGACCCATAAAATTATTTATACAACTCTAATATCGGCTGTTTTATCATGTTTAAATATTTCCACCCCCGTTCACCCCCGCTTCTGGAAGTGGTAGTCGCGTCTCACCCCGACAGTGTTTGTTTCCTAGTTGCAAAGAACTCGTGTACGAAATTTGGTGAAATTTGCTTCTCCGGTGTAGATTTGTATAAGGAACATACAAATATACAATCAAACAAACAAACACTCTGCTTTATTTATTAGAAGAAGAAGATAAGATTATATTATAAAATTTAAAAACCCCACAAGATAAATTAAAATTCAGCGATTTGTTAAGTAATATTGTCATGCGGTTCTAAAATGTATGGAAAAGGATATAGTCGTTAACCTACACTTCCGAATCGTCCTTTCAAATCCCTTCCTATGCTATTAAAGGGGAGTTGCCACAATGTGGATTACCCTCATGTAGCCTGTTACCCTAAAAATAAAAAATAAATAAAAATGGTTAATCTCTCACAGAAAATACATGCGAGGGATGTTCTCTCGCAGGCAGAACCTTCTAGAAGAGATACGAAGGGGCTACCTTTATGGATGCCTTTTCCTCTCCGTTTTTGAATTAAGGTTCCCACAAACCGAGGCACCTCGGTCTGTTCTGAGAGGTGTATGTTCCGGGGTCACAGACCTTGAGCATACGGTAAGAGATGTCCGCTATTTCTATTGGAATATTCGGCCAGCTGCCTCCTAAACTGGCCAAGGCATGGCGAGGGGTAAGCTGCGACCCTACAGCAAACCCCTCTCCCGCCATCGGAAGGGCGTGGGACAAATACCAAATGCCTGACCTACCTGATGCAGGTTTTTATAGGGTTTGTCCTGCATTACTTTTAGGCGAATGCCGGGTAGGATCCTTAAACTATAGCTTGGGGCCCTAGTTAACCCTTGGCTACCTTCCTCTACCATTCCGTCTTCTGAACCGTGACTAATTATCGCCAACGTAGTAATTCCATGTCGCTTTTCCGGTACAAGTTGTTCAGCCACAGGAATAACAGGAGGAGTGTTGACACAATGAGTCTCCCCTGAACGAGCACCGGTTATTTGTGAATCGACTCACTGATACTCTTTTTCGAATGCAGATGACGAGTAATTAACAAATAATTTATTGTCCTCCACTAACTAATTTTTTCTCGGAAATGATTTCGTGTATTTAATACATTCTGACTTCGCTAATCATCAAGCCAAAAGACAATCCATGTTACCTCAAGGTCACTGAATGACAGCCTAAGGTAAATATTGTTACATTTTCCAATCACATGTAAAATATATTTCCTAAATATTATTTCAAAATTTTGTCACAGATGAGAACAGATATCACTAATCTGGAAATTACCGAACGACTTATTATCGGTGTTTCTGTTTTTCATATATAACAATAGTGGTATTTTACTTGGAATGTCTTAGGTTTAAGGAACAAGAAAAAAATCTGGTGGTAAACCAGTCTACATAAGCCATAAAATGTGTTGGATTCATTGACTCGAAGAGAAAGTATAATCCAAAAGAGTATTTTTAATGCTTTATGAATTGTGAATATAATATTGTTATTCAATAATTACACCTTGTAGTCTAACAGCAACGAGACCAATACAGAAATAAAGAAACAAATATCTGCTCGATAACGATATTATTATTACTTTATACCATCAATTTTCATTGTATATTTGTTCTTAAATAATGAACACAGTGAGGAGGGACATTAAACTGGTTTTTGGGATGTAATCTTTCTTTCAAATGACAAATAAGAAGGGATGCCAGTTTGGATAGCATCAAGCGTATTCCTAAACTTTCTGTTAGCATCAGATTTAGAAATGCTTAAATTCAGTGGAATAAATACAAAACCGACTAGAAATTTTCGTATAGAATAAGAATAATAATGGATTGTTTTAATAATTTTTAACGAGTTAATATACACGGCGAAGAGACTGATATTATACATACGTTTTTAAACTAAATATAAACTTATTAGTCGATTTTTGTTCAATAAAACTTTATTGGGGCTATTTTTAATTTCTAAGTGACCTTGTGAATGCTATTAAAATCATAACCCTGTTTATCATCTAAAGTATACTTTAATAATAAGAGAAATAGCTAAATACAGACATAAGAAGTGAAAATGTAAATACCACACAAAGTTTCTGATAGCCTTGTTCCTTTCTTCAGGTGTAGAAAATATGTATGAGTGGGGGGAGTCACAACTGCACTAGTCAGTTGACAAAACTCAACAGCTCTGTCGGCTTTTACATATATTCTGCACCTGTAGAAAGGAACAAGGATTCCTGAAAAGTTGTGTGGTATTTATATTATCAGTTCTTTTGTCTGTATTTCGCTATCTTGTTGTTATTAATTCTCAATCAGACGTAATTTGTTTCATTTAAAAAAGTATACTTTCGTAAGCAGTAGTTCAGCTTTCTGGGGATATCGGTGTTTACGCATCAGACTACGTGACTTTTCATAGGGATTCAGTAACCGGTTCGTATGAAAAGGGGAAAGATATGAATACTTCATAAGTATTTTATGCGCAATTACTTCTCCAGTCCGAGGTTGTTTGAGAGAACTACCATAAGATTTAGATTTATATTTTTGAAATTCCATTAGTGCCCGCTTGAGGCAATAGGAGACGTCGTTACATGAAATTACAAATAGTTCCTAGTAACCAAGTTCTGTTATCCTATAAACAAGACTTTTGATGGGCAAAAAAAATAAAATACTATACATCATTTACAATTAATTGATAGTATTAAGAATAATACAATTAAATAACTAATTACAATGGAGCTTGGGAAAATTAACGTAACATTACTAAGAGTACAGATTAATATTTATAAAGTATGCTTACAATTTGTTTAAACATAAAAAAAACCTTTAAGTCAAATAAGACAATTACGGAGCAAAATATTTGTGTAACTACACAATACGTAGCAATAAGAAGCACACACAGACACAAACGACGGACATGCAACTCTTCCCTAGAGATGGGACGAAGCTACTCAATGATGGAAGACAGATCTTTGACTCCCTCTCCTCCCTAAGGATAGTATTTCCCAATACTTTATACCTTTAGTAAGACAGTCAAGGACGAAGGAGCAAGTTGCAGGTCTGTGTCAGTCGATTAACTACGCGAGACGCCATGAGAACTCAATTCACGATACTACTGCTTTTATCCGCCTTTCTCTTGGAAACTGATGCCACCGTTATCTCAATACTTCAAGCTCCTACACTCGATAACTGGGACGAAGGCATGATTTGTGTGCGCGGACAATGCAGGCCTACAAAGTAAGTATCATTTTCATAAGTTCATAAGTTACTTAACATGTGTTGTGAAAGTATTACATTTCTTCAAAGCTAAATTCACGGCTAATACAATCATTAAACAGTATAATTGTTCACAATTATACACTGCTATTTATAAAGATCTTGAAGGTCTTTTAGAAAAATTCACGTATAAATTATTCTCTCTGAGAATCGATTCCATTTCGGAAGTAAAGATCAATTTTTGAGACACACAATTTTGTATTATAGTTTTTAGGTCCTTAATACTGCATATATTATCATGTTACCATGCAGCGTACAGTAAGTAAAATTTGAAACAAATGTACCGCATAAAGTACGAACTAAAACTGTCCAATGAATTGCACGGAATTTTAATAGTCCATATTTATAATTACGGGACGAATCAAAACATTATTCATGCCCAGATAAAATATCTCAATTATTACTATTGAAGTAAGCAACATAGTTTTTAATTGTTTCTTCGTATATTTTTCACTTATTTCCCATGTATGGTTTTCTTCAGATATTTTCAAATAGCATGATAGTTAGTACTCGCTGTAGAGAACATTACAATTTTGGTGCTCAAATTAGATACTCACGGCTACTGATACTCGCCGATTTCGTCAGTTCCACAGAAATTCCAGGCACCTTCTAAAAGTTTTAGTGTATGTCGTGTTTTGTAATGTGTACTTGCTGAAATAAAAGTCAACTAAAAGACAAATGAGTCATGTTCAGACTTACCGAACCTGTGACTTTATTAAAATTCTTCGCAATAAAGTTTATATCATTATTAGATTAATCTTTAATTTATGCGTATTATTTTACATTCACTATAAATTTTGTGTAATTACTTAAAAAATTCCACCGTAGAAGTAATATATCAGACACTTTTTTGGTACCGTTTAAAAGAAGAATATTTTATATGCTAATCAATTTGGAATATCTTCGTATAAAATTCTAAAATCTTGAAGTTCGTGACAATTGTATGTTATCAATTTTCTGTCTGTTTTTATTACTAATATTAATTAAACGAATTTATTTAATCTGATTTACAGCGATTTTAAAATATATTATTGAATATAAGAACAATGTTTCATTACCTTTTTGTGCATTCGTAAGGTTTTAACTTTCATCAGTATATTATGTTTCTACAGTAAAAATTATTTATTAAACATGGAGAGAATAACAACCAATATTTTTAATCGCTAATTTATTTCCTCATATTCTAATATTTTAAAATATATTACAAGATACTTATAAAATCATAAATTTTCTATATTTTACAGTTTAATAAATGTTACAATTAGAAAATAAATATTAACCTTTTTTTCAAATTAAATTACTCTTCAATTGATAAGTAGGACAGGGGTAGCCGTCAATGATTTTATTGTATTGTTATCACACGTGAATCCAAGGTAAGGAAATGGTAATTTGTTGATTGTAGGAAGAGGCTCAATACAATTATTCTCATTTCCCTCAGATCAAAATATTTTGCTTACCCTTCGTATAACCTTTTTAAGTGTTGTGAAAAAAATGTAGTGCAAATTCAACGGCAGCACCGAATACTATACAATAAGATATGAGGTGATTTAGTACAATAATAGCACAATATTTAAAAAATAAATACTGATACTTTATAATGACTCAAAATTAGCATTTCATCTTCAGGATTATCAGATTTTTATTTTAACATTTCTCCTATGTTTCAGGATCGTGAAAGTTCTGGGCAACAGACGAAATCGAAGCGTAACAATGAGTGAGAACCTATAACCGTATGTTCGGGATTATGAGCACCAAATTTCTAATGTTCTCAACAGCGATCGATAACTAACATCGTATATGATATAATAAATGAAGAAGAACGTACTTGGAATATAAGTTAAAAATATATGAATTATAAACAACTTAAAAATATTATGCTTAATTCAATAGTAATAACAAAGATAGGTTACCTGGGAAGTAATAGTCTAACATATCGTCTGGTAATTTTTATACTATTGTTATAAATATGGATCAATAAAATACTATGCAATACACATAGTTTTATTCCTTATTTTCTGCGAAATTTCCTTTGATAATTTCCTTACGTCCTGAGGAATGATAATCTATTCATGATAAAAGAACAAATTTTTTTAATACTTATATGATTCACAAAAATTGAGCATCTCATCCGAAATTAAAACAGTCGTCATATACGCAAAAGGGAAAACTAATGCATTCCCTGCCCTTCCATATAATAGGTTTAACTAATCGCACTTTTAACCCTTTAGAGTATGAATTTTTGTATTTGGTTACCCTAAATGTTTAAGATATATCTGGAAAACAATACGGAAAAATAACCAAAACAATATCAAACGAGACCAAACTCAATTTTGCTCGTGGGGTTCACATCTTCATCATGAATAAGATTAGGACTGATTTATCAATAATTCACATTAATTGGATAATTATTATTTTAGTACAATTAAAATTCCCTAGAATGACGCTAAAATTTTGTTTCTTGAAAAAAACGGGAAATAACAGAAAATAAAATATTCTGAAGTAGACCGGCGGGTAGAAAAATCTGGCTTAAGGGGTAGACTCACCGAAACCTAAAACCTTTAGACATGTCCACGGATACCAAAAATTTCACATTTCTTTAAGTGCAAGTTTTTCCATGTCTGCATCACAAATTAGTTCTCTTAAAAATCAACAGACGCCTCTGGAAACTCAGGCGGACCTGGAAGTCGGTCCGACGTTTTCCGTAATACAGAAGATATGTCAGAAACTTTTCCAGTAACAAAGAAAACGCAGAAAATCGTTCTTTTATTGTCATCTCACGGGCGTGGGTGTAGTGAGCTATTAAAAGGAGAACTGGGCAAAGACTTCGAAATTTGTGGTATTGTGAAGCCCGGAGCACCGCTATCGGAAGTTGTTAAAGACGCGCCGGCCTTGACTAATGATGCTGTTGCCGTTGTACTAGTTGGTGGTACAAACGACATTAGTCAAGAAGGTAACGTGGACTGGACTGTACTCCAGAAAGTGCTGCCAAAAATGCGAGCTAAGAAGATCTTCGTGAGCCCCAACCCAGAGAGACACGACGACCCTGCTGCTCAGCGCCGCACCATCTTCGAAAACCGGCGACTACTGGCTATGAGCCTTGATAAAATTAAAAATGTGAGTATTGTTGATCTCTTTAATAACCTACCTCGTTCTGGTTATATCACTCACGGGCTCCATATGAATTACACGGGTAAACGACAATTTGTAAAGAACATTTCGACAGTAATTCAGCAATTTTGTATACAGTCGTCAAACGTTCCTCAACTCGCAAATGACTCTGACAGTATTGAGTTAAATGCTACTAAATTATCTATCTTTCATCAAATTATTCAATGTTTAAGAAATAAAAAACTTGATGTAGAATTGTTTCTATCTCGTCAGGATAAAGTTGATGTTCTTTCCTTGGCGGAGCACTGGCAAAATGAAGACTAAGCTAGTTGTTTTGTTCTAGATGGTTATGTTAGGGTTTCAAATTTCAGTCGAACAATAATGAAAAATGGGGGGTCGTGTATTTTCATTAAAAACGAGCATGTAGAAAAGAGCAAAGATAGGCCAGACATTCGTAACCTCAGTCGTGAATGTGTCTTCGAGAGCAGTGCAGTTGAACTAACAACCTTTAATAATTGTAGAAATGTCATATTTTTATCAATTAATCGCCAACCGGGTAGCGATTGTGCGAGTTTTATTTCGCTTCTAGACCGCGTATTAAGGAAAATCAACGCGGAAAATAAAACTGTTATTGTGTCAGGCGTCTTCAACTTCGACTACCTGCGCCAGTTCAGTAATAAATGCAACCTTGAGACCTTGCTTAAATCCTACGGCATTTCCGTCACTAACTTCGATCCCACTAGAGTTGCCTCTTCAGAAACTTGCAATTACTATATGTTATGTAACCTTCACATAGATTAATACAATGTTAATGTAATAGAGACAGGGTTATCCGATCATAAGGGTATATTAAGGAACATAAATAGTGAAATGTTGTGCAAACCTAGCCCTAAAGACTCAGTACTACTTACTAGAAACCATAACTTCGAAAAACTCAGAATTATCGCAAATAGACTAGAGACCGTACAATGGGATTTTATTTTAGATGTTAATAAAAGTAAGAATGCTAATGATATGTTCGAAACTTTTCTAAATTATTTCTTATTAGTCATCAAAGAGACAGCTCCACTTAAATTAAAGATTAGACCCAATTTGAAAGTAAAAAATTGGATACCTAAAGGCATACTAGTTTCTCGCGAAAGACTCTACCAAATGAATAAATTTAAAAATATTAATTCATTGCCACAATCCTTGATTTTCTTACGATCTTATAGACGTATTTTCAGAAAAGTGCTTGTAGCTGCTAAACAATTACATACATCGGAGTATATACCAAACTCAAATAACAAAATAAAAGCAATTTGGGAGATGATTAAAAATATATCAATTAAAGTCAATTATAACGCGACAGATATAAAGCTTGTCGACGACGGTAAAACTTTAACCAACAGAGACGCTGCGCGTATATTTAATTCATATTTTGTTCACGTGTCGGATCAATTTTCAAACAATAAGTCATCAGAAGGTCGTGCTTTTTATAAACTGCTACAAAACGCCGTACCAAGTGTTCAGAATTCCATTTTCCTTCAACCGGTTACCAATATCGAAATAATAAACGTAATAAGAAAGTTAAAATGTAACCAATCTGCAGATATATATGGCATCTCAAGAAAAGTTGTGAATCACTGTGCCGACGTCATAGCCACTCCCCTTCAAATCATATTCAACGCGTGTCTTTCTACCGGCATTTTTCCCGACTCTCTTAAAGCTGCAAAAGTTATTCCGATCTTCAAGAAGGCTTCGCCTACCGACGCATCAAATTACAGACCAATTTCCCTACTTCTGATATTTTCAAAAATACTAGAAAAAATTCTACACAAAAAGTTACTTGACGAAGTATAAAGTAATTACTCCCGCACAACACGGTTTCCTCAAACAAAAATCCACGAGTACCGCTATGTACGAGTTCATTCAAAGTATACAAAATTCCCTTGATGAAAAACTGAAAGGAGGCGGATTTTTTGCTGATCTTTCGAAGGCATTTGATCTCGCAGATCACAGCATACTTCTCCAAAAATTAGAATAATATGGGATCCGAGGCAACTCTTTGGCACCCTTTAAATCATACCACAACAATCGGAAACAGAAGGTGGCCTTAAAATGCAAAGCTGGTGAGGTGCACTTGTCAGAATGGGAAGGCATTACTTGTGGCGTGCCTCAGGGCTCAATATTAGGTCCACTGCTTTTTCTTTTGTATATTAATGATCTTCCAGAATATATGGAACCTATAAAATCTGTCTTATACGCAGATGACACTAATTTGTTAATTACGGACATTGATGTGAATAATCTCAATGCGGAGACTGAGATTGCATCTAGAAACCTAAATACTTGGTTCGCCGTCAATAAATTAACACTCAATGTACAGAAAACTAAGTTAGTTCGTTTTACAACAGAAACCAACAACATCGTAACGGATAAGTTCTCAGACCATGCGACTTCCCTCGGCTTTCAGGTCACCAGTAAATTAAAATGGAACTTGCACGTTGATCGCCTTGAGCGCAAACTTAGTTCTATTTGTTACTCATTGGGACTATTAATGCAACAAGTTGATACCAAAACTGCTTCACTAGTCTACTTTGCCTACTTTCATTCACATATGTGTTACGGTATTGTCAACTGGGGCAATTGTTCTCGTAGTGAGGAAGTTTTCAAACTGCAAAAACGAGCCATTAGAATTATATCAGGTTCAGAAGCTAGAGAATGCTGCAGACCGCTGTTCAAAAGACTTCATATTCTGACTCTACCTAGCGCTTACATATTAGAAATACTAAAATTTGTTAAACGCAACATGAACCTTTTTGCAAGTAACGGGGACAATCATAAAGGATCCGTTCAGTCCTCAGGTCTGACAAGCACAGCCTCAGTCTCTACGAGTCTAGCGTTCATTATTCCTGTATCGCACTATTTAACAGCCTTCCTGAACATGTAAAGAACATCAACAACTACAACTCATTCGTCAATGAGTGTGAAACGTTCCTTGTAAATGAAACTTATTATTTCTTACACGAATTTTTGAATCGGTCTCACATTCGTTGAACTGCCTTGCCTACAAAATTTCCGAATATTCTATAAATGTGTAAATAGTTTGTCCAGTTTTCCCCTTTTAGTTCTGTTTTCCTGCCTCTGCTTTCTGTTTTAGTAAATATCAATTACGACATCCCTCCGTTCCTAGCGACAGGAGATGAATAACAGGAAGTGATAAGTGTCTGTGAGTGTTTCTTAAAGATTGTTTGTATGATTGTGGTGACTGGACAAATGTGAACAGATATGAATTTGTGTGTGTGTGTGTGTAACCTATTAATATTAATTCTGTTTATATGTAATTTATCTACTGTACATTTGTGACGAATCCTATTTCCTCATTAGGCTGAATAAATCTATCTATCTATGCACTAAAGGGTTAATGTAGACAACTAAATCAAGTTTTCTAAAAGTCGGATTACAACTCACGGCCCGTTTAGTTTCAGTTGAAATACTTCCCCATTCTTAACGGGACGACACACGTTTTCTGCTAGGCATGACTGAATTAATATTATCTTAGCCAGATTAACCATTTAGTTACATAAATTTGTTTAACCTGAAATATAAGTTTGATATTTTGGCCTCATTGTAATTTTTCTTTTATATGCAGACTGAGAAATAGTGGTTCTATGGAGGCATTATACCGTATCTATATATCTATAAATTAATAAAGAATCCATTTTGCAAATACGTAAAGTTACAGTCTAAACGCAAGTACGAGATGTTTTATATACGTGCCATTTACAATACACATTTTTCCAAATTTAAACACGGACGGGTACAAATTAATAGTAGTTGGTTTCTCTTCCTGAGTGATATTAACAAAAAATCTCTAATCGATTTTAAAATGAAACTTAAGTAGGAAATTAATTATATATGTCGGTTTTTCTACAGAATTGAAATTAATACAAAATTTTCTAAAACTGTGCAACATAAAGTGAGGTAACGTAAATTATTAATTTATAATATTCCTATTATGTATTTTCAACAATAAATATAAATTAAATAAAACAATACATTATTATATTCTTAATCTTGAGCAGCGCTCAATATTTATACAAAGGATTGTCCCTCTCGGCGTATAATATTCATAATTACGGGTACGACAGTGTGTTATTTAATTAATTGGTTTTTAACTAAAGAAATTTAGAGGGTGTGTAACAATTATTATTTAATTATATTATATTATATAATATATTATTTTCTCTCTCAAACAATTTCCTCCGGAAATTATAACGTTCGGACTCAACCGATGAATGAAAAAAAACAGATTCATGTAAACCAATGTTTCACAAATATAAAATACTAACTGTCTATTCTCTATGTATCTTTAAAACTACAATTATGGTAAAAAAAAATGTAAAAAATCTACCAAGTCAAAACAAAGCTAACTAGGGCAATTGTGTACTATTCACCCAACTATAGATGAAATCATCAAAGGATCAATTGATTTTATGAATTTAATTTATTTCTTCGGGATTTTTTACGAGACAAAATGAACTTTCGAATGGTTGCGAAAGGTTGCTCTATAAAAATATCGGAAACTGATTGTGAGTACAATGGTCACTACTATTTCACTTTATTCCTTACGTCCTTTAACTCCTTAATTAGATATCTATAGCTCACATTTTGTAGCAATGAATTAATATTACCTTACAGAAGTTAAAACCATGATTTTCTTTTATACTCTTATATTATTATAGAAAGACACATCGAATATCTATTAAAGAAACATTGAAGACAATTTGTCACAACATTTAAAAAAAATGTAGTAAGTAGTGACAAATTTATGTCCCAACATGTCAAATAGAAGAATCTTAAAACATATTGTAAATTAAAATTATTGGTTTTAATATGGAATTATAAATATAATTTGAATTAAAGTAGTAAAATTGCTACTATTCTGTTGCAAGTGTCATTAAACTAACGCAACCGTATAAATTGGTACTCTATTAGAATTTTGTTGGAGACGTCTTGTAAATATGATCATAAGCTTCTGGCAATGATAGTTTTACTTTCGTTTCAGAATTTACAGTTAAATAGAACATATTACTTCTAAATGTTTTTATTTGGATAGACGGGATTTATACTGAATATTTTTAAGTTATTTAAATATATCATTATTTATCTTTGAAAATATTTATTTATTTTGCAATAATCAATTATTTATATTTTATTTACAAATAAAAAATTAACTTCCTGCTCTTGTTATCATCTTGAAATACCAACGGCTATTTTACAAAATAAAAACAGAGACAATTTCTGACAAGGGTCAGAGGACCAAAATGCGATGCTTCTATAGCTTTAATGAAACGGATTTGCAGATATGGCAGGGGTAGACTTGGCGTCAATCTGGCGGAGCATCATGTCTGAACGTGCTAAATTCTTGCGACCAAATATTAGCCTAGCCAGACACGATATTTTAATCTGTACAAAGGGATTCCGCGCCGGGGTTGTTTTCGTTTCAGCGAGTACCTGGGAAAAGAACATTGAGCCTCGCCAGACTCAAGCCGATAATAATAATTACTTATAATATTTTCTTACGTAAAATAAATTAAAAAGCGTAAATAATAAAATAAAATAATCCCAATTTCTTTTATTACACTACACACTGTACGACCACTTAAGTAATACTTTCGGTTAAAATTTCTGCTTTGGCGTTAATTCATATAAAGAGGGAATAAAAAGATCACTGAGATCAAATTGAAAAGTAAAGAGATTGCATTAGACATGAGAAGATATTCCCATTGCGTTTTAGTTTTGTAACAGATTACGTTTCCTGATTAGATACAAAGAAAAGAGGACGTCATATTAGGCAAGTCAGGCCAGTTCACAAATTTATTAAAAAACAACAGTAGTTTTTAAAAATTATGGAAATTTTTCATTAATACATCAATAAAGATAATTATTAAATTTGCTATCGGTTACAATGTAGGAAGTCCAAGATAAATTAAAACTAGCAATGGAAGCCAAATCCGCATCTCTTCTTTCACTGTGTGTTTTTATGGTCATCCTCGTAATGTATTGTTATGGTAGAAGTTAACCCTAAAACAGAAGAAAGATTCTTCAAAATTACAATATTGTGTATTTTTAATATTTCTCTATTTAATGTCGTTCCTTTGGATACAATGGGTCATATAATTAATTACCTAAATTCATTAAATTCGTATACAATAAACTAGTATTTAGAGTCATTTGGTAATCATAGAAAAATAATGTATTCATATTTAATTTCATGGTTTTCTTAATTAAGAGATAAACTGAATGAGTTCTAATGAAACAAACAAAATTTTAATTTGAACCAGAACTTAAGTTTGTTCATTATTTGACATGCTTAAATATAACAGTTATCTATTTATCTAATTAACGGAGATTATCTTTACAGCCCGTAAATTTCATTTTTACACATTTGAACTACCTAAAAATAAAGATATGAAAATATTAATATTATGATTTATGGCCAATTAAGCGTAAATTAATTATTAAATGACTTTATTTCAGTAATGTACGTTGTTATTCATCATAAGGTTGTTATTTATTTGGGAGACGTGTTTCATTTTAATATATATCTAGAAGCTACAAAATTTAAAAAATAAAATAAGGTCTCATTTTATTTATTAATAATATTGTAAGACCTAAAGAGATCCCAAATTTCTGAATAACTTCACTTACATTTATCATTTAACGCAAATTATTTACTTAATATTATTTACGAACGCAGAACGTGATTTTTGATAAGAAATTACTGTTCCATTGGCTATTTCAATATATAATAGATTTATATCATTTATTTATAATTGTCAATATAATTTATATATAATAAATTTATTTTTTATTTTTTAAACATTATCATCACTAATTAAACGTTTTATTTTAAAACTTAAACCGTCCAAAGCGGCTTCGATTAAACTTCAAGTAAACCATCTGTATCGTATATCATCAATTTTGTTGGCTTTTAGTATTTCTATACTAAATATAATTCTAAGTCTGTATAAACTCAAGATTTAGATTATACTGAACACGAGCTTAAACATTCCTGAATATCGGTGATATAAAACAAAAATTATAAGTTTTGGCAAAAAACCAGACAAAATTTATTAACGTACGAAAAATAGTACGTCTAAAAATTTAATTTCGAGTAAACAAATTTGATGATTTTTATTAGTAAATGCATGGTGGAGAATATTTATTAGTCGATTATGTATTGTACTTATCTTAAAAATATACGACCGAGGAATAATTTCGTTATATAATTGTAAACTCTAATTATATTGCAAATTAAAATTTGTAGAGGTGTATTAAAATACTATATATAATTGTAGACTTAAGTCTAAAAATTATTATTTATAACTTTGATGAAGTAATAAAACTTTTTTATTCCAAGTTACAGGGTGGTTAAATAAGTAATGCATCCTTTTTTTTCTCCTTAAATAATTTAGTTATATGAAAATTTTTAATCTGGCACGATTCCTCAAACATTCTTCTCCAATACACTGCAGTTAAAACTTCCCAAGTTAACCGCACTGCGGCCTCTTGCAAAATGACTGACATTGACATACGTATTATACAGCGTCAGTAATGGAATTCTTAAATTCGGAAGGTTAACCGTCCATTCTCATTCATGGAAGGCTGAAAAATGTGTATGGTGATGCAACGGGGTTGTCAACACTGTTCGGCGTTGGTTTTGTCGCTCTAACGAAGCTTAATGGCAAACACCGTTGGCTGATGAAAAGCGAAGCGGCAGGCCGGTTACTGTAGTGACTCCACCGCAGTGGAATACGAGCCCTTGTTAAAATGTGGTCAAAAACTGTGGAAAATGACGGAGGCTATATTGAAAAATGAAAATTTAATCATTAATGTTGTGAATTTCATTTAGGGGTCTTCGCAAATAAAAGAGAAAAAATAGGAGGAATTTCTTATTGACTCACCTCGTATAAAGTAAACTCAAATTTCTGAAATATTTAGTTAAGTATGAGCATTGGTTTTTGCACACAATGCAAAGCATTATAATTTATTAAAATTAAATAAGAGAACCAGATTATAACAAAATAAATGTCCAAAAAAATTTTCTATTTCTTTATAATTCAAGTACCAATTTCATTATTAAATCACCAAACGAGTCAAATGTGTATCTAATAGTTGATTGCAGAATATCACAAATTTTCAGTTACAATAGTGGAAATTAAAATGGAAGTGTAATATCCTTAATATATTCTCTGCATTAGTATAGTGACTTTCGGTATTGGTGAGTTTTACATTGTTTACGAAACATATAATAATAAAATTCAATAAAACTTACGTTTTTCTGCATTTTCCTTTCACCATAATATTTCCTACTGGGTATTCTACGCGGGACTTTTTAATTTTAGAAAAGGACCAAAAACTATTTTGATACTTGTCTTCAGATAATACTGACGTAACGAGCATCAAAAACAATATCCCTGCTACAGCTTTCATCGTGAAGAATGTCGTTCGAGACTACTGCTAAGAACAAAGCCACAGACTTCCGTTTCCTTCCCCTTTCTTATCACCTTTACATTTAAAACTTATTTCTATATGGAAAAAATTGAATGGATATGGATTTCATTGGGGTCGTATTAATTGTGTGGAGAAAACTTCGATAACAACGAATAGAAGGACTAGTGATAACTCAAATGTGGCATTACAAGTGTAAGAAAACCAACATAGGGGTCAGAGTTACTGACTCGCATCACAGAGTCCCGGGTTCCGATCCCGGCTAGGGCATGGATGTTGTGTGCGTGCTTCCATACTGAGAAACTCCAGTCAATCAGTTCACGGACAAAGATGAAATGTAATTGAGTACCTAATGAGTCGCTAACGATCTTAGCTGCTGATATGACTGAAATTAATATTTTACTTTTTTTAAAAAAAAAGCTAACAACGTTTCGTAAGAAACGAGAACCCATTGACGTGTATCGTTGATGTTATTATTTACAATGTTTTCTAATTCTACTGTGATATTTGGAACGGCAGCGTAAAATGAAGTAGAAGTGGTCAGATTTTGATTGGTTAACGGGATCTTGAGTTAATGCAAGAACTTGATAAACCCACGAGAGATAGCACATAGTTCGAAATTGGTGATAAAATCAACAATATCTAATTGATATAAACGAAAATACTGCACTTAATAATTTCCATAATCAACTTAGTGACATATATAAAATATTTTGAGACAATTTAACAGAGATTTTAGATAGTGTTATATTCCCCTAGTTATTATCAGGAAAATAATTAATTAAAAATGATAAAGGTAATAGGATATTTTCAAGGTCTACCGAGACCAGACTTTCATACTGGTAAACCATAATACGTTTTCCTAAAATTGATGTTCAACAAAAATTATAAATTATTAATTTAATATTATATATAATTAACAAATATATATGATAATAATATTAACAAATAAACAATTGATACGGTTGATAAATTATCGTTGCTATCACTTTTTCTTGAAGAAAATATCAATTAATCATTACATATAAATGTATTTATTACCATAACTATCTCGTACCGCAACAATAAGAACATTTCGTAACAATAGCATACATTCCTCTTCCAACATGTCACTGCTACACTAATAGCTTTATTATTTATGTTTGTCAAATTGGTCATATTTCAACTAGTCATGTGACAATACTGTCGTTATTATGGAGGTAAAATTATACAGCGGTTTTACTTTCTCAAGTCAAGTATTATTTGTACAATAGCGACTGAATTTAGCTACAAATATGTAGTGTTTTGAATAAAAATAAATAGAGTCGAAATTTAAACGACAAAACAAGCTACCAATTTATTAATGCTGACAAACTGACCAAGATACAGACAGGACAATAGACGAATTTACACAACGTATCATCTACTTATCCGTAAAACTCATCAGGTGCAACCGATTTCTTAACTCTTAAGAAATAATTTGTACCTCTTGATTTCTACGAATGAAGAGAGGGATCGTTGTGTTATTCCGCCTTTTGTCCTGCCCATATCTTGGACATTGTCAATATTAACTTTTAATAAAAAAGATGGCCAAATACATATTAAATAAGTGTTAATATAAATACTACACAACGTTTCTGGAAGCCTTGTTCCTTTCTTCTGGTGAAGAAAATATGTAAAATCTGATAGACACACACCTGCACTAGTCAGATGACAAAACTCAAAACCGAAGAAAATGCAATCAAGTTTAATCAGGTTCATCAAATCAAAGGCTCGCCCATAGTTAACCCCCTTAGACCTGTTTTTTATTTCTGAGATAGTCATGAGAGATTTAGAAAATTATTGTCTTTATCTACTTCCTGTCGAAACTCTTTGCTAATTCAATTGTTAATTCCTCTCAAATCAACCTTATAGTCAATACTTTCAATAATTTTAATCCCAACTTACAATTCATCCATGACATTGAATTGAACCGTTCTCTTAATTTCCTTGATGTCACTGTATCCATTCATAACACTTCCATTCTCACCAATTAGTTCAGAAAACCTAGATATTCGAATCGTGTTCTCAATTTTGTTTCTCCTCGTCTTCCTAAGCAAAAGAGACCTATTGTTATACAATCTTGTAGACAGAGCTATATTACTTTCTAACTCCAAGTTCCAACACACAATTTTAAATTTTATTAATAAACCCATAAACATTAAACTGAACAAAATCCAATATCCTACTGTCATTCGTCCCCAATCACTTCAATCCAAATTTTTTCTCGTACTCCCTTATTTACAAATTTCTACATCATAAATTCGTCCAAATTTTTAAATAATATAAAATATCCATCATTTACAGATCTACTAATACTCTTTCATTCTTTATTAAAAATCACAAGAACCCACTTGATACATACAGCAAACATTGTCTAGTTTACAAAATCTCTTGCTCTAATTGTAATTCAACTTGTTTGTATCAACTCGTTTAAACAATAGTCTCAATGAATAACAAACAGATCGAAGTTTGCGCACTAGGCGTGTAAGTTCCATTTAAATTTACTGTCGACCTGCAAGAGTCGCTTGATCTGAGAACTTATCAGTTACGATGTTTTCAGTATCTGTTGTAAAATGAACTAACTGAGTGTTAATTTATTGGCGGCGAAACAAGCATTTAGGTTTCTGGATGCAATCTCAATCTTAGCATTGAGATTTTTAAATCAATGATCGTAATTAACAAATTATTGTCATCTGCGGATAAGACAGATTTTATAGGTTCCATATATTCTGGCAGATCATTAATATACAAAAGAAAAAACAGTCGACCAAATATTGAGCCCTGAGGCACGCCACAAGTAATGCCTTCCCATTCTTACAAGTACAATTCACCAGCTTTGTTTTGTAAGGCCACCTTCTGTTTACGATTGTTGAGATAACAATCAAAGAGTGATAAAGCGTTCCCTCTGATACCATAATATTCTAATTTTTGGAGAAGTATGCTGTGATCCGCGAGATCAAATGCCTTTGAAAGATCAGTTTTTCATCAAGGGAATTTTGTATACTTTGAATGAACTCGTACATAGCGGTGCTCGTGGATTTTTGTTTGAGGAAGCCGTGTTGAGCGGGAGTAATACTTTATACTTCGTCAAGAATTCAAGCAGCTTTTTGTGTACAATTTTTGAAATATTGGAAGTAGGGAAATGGGTCTGTTATTTGATACGTCGGTAGAATAATCCTTCTTGAAAATCGCTATAACTTTTGCAGCTTTAAGGAAGTCGGGAAAAATGCCGGTAGAAAGACAAGCATTGAATATGATTTGAAGAGGAGTAGCTATGACGTCCGCACAGTGATTCACATCTTTGCTTGAGATGCCATATATATCCGCCGATTGGGAACATGTTAATTTTTTTATTCCGTTTATTATTTCGATATTAGTAACCGATAGAAGGAAAATGGATTTCTGAACAGTTGGTACAGCGACTTGTAGCAGTTTATAGAAATCACGATCTTGTGATGTAAGAAAATTGATCCGACACGTGAACAAAATATGAATTAAATATACCCGCAGCGTCTCTGTTGGTGAAAGTTTTACCGTCGTCGACAAACTTTATATCTGTCGCATTATGATTGAATTTACCTGATATATTTTTAATCACCTCCCAAGTTGCTTTTATTTTCCTATTTGAGTTTGCTATATACTCCGATGTATGTAATTATTATAAACTTACAAGCACTTTTCTGTAAATACGTCTATAAGATCACAAGAAAGTGAAGGATTGTGGCAATGAGTTAATCTTTTTCAATTTATTCATTTGGCAGAAACTTTCTCGAGAAACTAGGATGCTTATAGTAATCCAATATTTTGCTTTGAAAGTTGGTGTATTCTTTAATTTAAGTGGAGCTGTCTCGTTTATAACTGATATGAAGTATTTTAGAAAATTTTCGAATACTCCATAAAATACCATTGCACGGGATGTAGTTTACTTGCGATAGTTCTCAGTTTTGCGGAGTTAAATTTTGAAGTAAGTACTACTGAGTCTTTAGGACTAGGTTTGCACATGATTGCACTCTTTATGTTCATTAATAGACCTTTGTGATCCATGCCACATAGGGCAAACAAAACATTCCCTTAATACCCTTATAAAGGAAAATATGTCCAATTTCAAACTTCCAATCGATAAACAATCTGTAGTCTTCAAACGTATCATCAATTCGAAACTTTCATTTGATTGGCAACATGCTAAAATATTATACATTGACACCAGGTACAATTCCAGACTCATATCAGAGATTCTTCACATTAAATCAAACATCACAGCATTTAATGTACAAACGGACACTATGAAACTCTGCTACGATCCCATATTATTACGCTAAACCTTCTACTTTCCCCTTGTCGTTGCGTTTTCTTCGCTTTTGAGTTTTGTTAACTGACTAGTGCAGTTGAGATTCTTTCTCAGTTCTTACATATTTGATGCACATGAAGAAAGGAACAAGGCTTCCAGAAACTTTGTGTGGTAATTATATTATTTTGCCTGTATTTGGATATCCTTCATATTAATAATTTTCAATCATACCTACATTTTTATATCAAAATTAACTTTTGCATAGTCATATTTGTTTCACTTAACTAATCATTTGTTGCTGTAACAAAATATTTGAGACCCTAGCCGTAATTATAAAAATTTGGTATAAATTATTACAAACCGTTTAATAACTAACGTGTAAGTGTATTTCCATTGACACATTTTATTATTTGATATTTAACTTGTATCGCAGGTTTAGAAAGTTTATAAACTTCATTAAGTTAGTTCTGAAATCGTACTACTTGTAGTTAATTTCTGGGTATGCATATTCATAGATCTCATTTACAATAGAAAATGAATACCTTCCCCAATTAACATTAGGCAATTAATGAATTACGAAAATAATATTTTTTTTTCCTTGGGCTTTCTGTTTCCCTCTGATTCACCTTCCTGTGGGACAGGTTGTAGATATGCAAACAGCAGATAGCGCTATGGCTTTGATACAACGTAGTTTTGTAAAAAGTCAGAAGTCATGTTTAATGGTAAGAAGGTTATTATTGTGGTTTTATTAACAATGTTAATAAATTCTGCGGTTCTTCAACCATTTAATGGATGGAAACTATTTAAATTAGTCTCTCATGAGGTTATAACGACACCTGAACAACAGAAGCAGTGTGGGGGTGATTCTTTTCTTTTCGATGGAAAATGCAGACGTCACGTAAGGTTAGTTTGATACACGTCATCTAACTTGGATTTTTACAGTTTATTATATATATATATATATATATATATATATATATATATATATATATATATATATATATTGCAATGCCAATTAATTAGGCCATTAATTGTTTGTATTAGAAATTAAATTGTTAGTGAATAAATTGTTAACGATATTTTGAGCGACAATAGCGCTGAGCTCTGTTTCTTTGAGAAAATGCCGAAATGGAAATGCGCGCTCAAACTCGAGAGGCACTAGGATAGTTAGTTGGCGCCGAAAGATTGCGAAGTACGGAACAAGTAATAAAACTTGGTAGTTGGTGCCGAAAGATTGATGTGGACGGATGAAGTTTTGAGTCAGCAGTCAGAAAGGACAGCAAGTGGTCGTGTCAGAAACTAGTCGAGACGATCTTAAGTATTTAAAAGTAAAGTTAGTTTCGGTCAGCAGCAACGAGCAGAATAGCAGAGTCTACATTTAGGACCATCCACGAGAGAATAAACATTTAAAACAAATCTTCACTGAGCTACGTTGCAGTTTAAATCCAAATTATTAAAAGACTAATAAATTAGCAACTCGTAAGATTCCTGTAAAGGAAGCAGACATCAGATAAATGATAATTAGAAGGATCATCCGAGTTCCTGGGAGCCAAGAAATTCCATTTCGATTCAAATAGTGTAGAACCTGTGAGTCGACATTTAGAATCAGTGAAAAATTTTGCAATAGTGTACTTCTGAAGCTACAGAGAATGCTGGTACCAGCCGAACAGTTTGTAAGTAACAAAAACCAAAACTATGATAATATTGTAATCGCTAATTAAAGGATATAGTCAGATTTAGTCCGTTCGTTCGCTTTCTTCTAGTTTTCTTTCATTGATCGACTTATTGTTTTAAGTATAAGCAAATAATATTTTGAATTAGTCAAATTCTACTTTTATCGTGTCCTAATCATCAAACTCAGTAAAGACCCTGAGATATTAAAATTTTAATTGTAATTGTTTTGATTCTTGAAGCCACAATTTGATAATAAATTATATTTTATTTGTAAATTCTTGTTTAATCATTCATTTAATTAACGCCTATCCTACTGATTAATATTTCATTTAAATGAGGCTATTAGTTGATTATTACAATATATATATATATAGAGAGAGGGAGAGAGAGAGCATGATTCTAATTAATTACACGTCAAATTTCAAAAATTTAATGTCAAGAAGTCTTTCAACATTTGGCAAATGTTCTGGATCATGAAATGTATGGTTGTGAAAAGTCGTATTTAAAGCTTATAAATATTTTTGCAATGTATCAAATATCAGTTCACGAGGATTTGGGAATAGAGTGCAATAGAACAACATTAGCACAGTGCCAGATAAATATTGTGGGGAAGAGGACGTGTACGTTAACCAAGAAATATGTAAAAGCACCATTTATTGTAGAAGAACAGAAATTTTAATATTCAGGAATTACAAAAATTTGTATGTAAAAAATGAAAAGTAATCAATAAAATAATTATAGTATATCAATTCAATGTGTTTCTGGTCAACTTTATTTAAATTCCTGAGGGAACTCATGTGCTGAAGAGTTATGAGAGTTATTCAATTTTTCTGTGTATTCGGAACTAATTTTATCTACAAAATATCTCCGAGAAAAATTCATGTTAAAGTCCTTCATAACGGCAATCAACTAAAAATGTGAAGTTTTTGCTTAATTTAGTGAAAATCTGATTGACATGTTAAACACCGAACGACGGAACATAATTGCGCTGCGTTGAAATTCTTTCTCTTAACTGAACTCGAAACTTTAAATTCAACTACTTCAGAAACTGACCTAAGGTCAATTCTAATTGTTTCAGTACAGCGTATTTTAGTGGAGTTTTTTATAATTTTATTTACGTTAAAAGTATATATCGAGAGATTACGAACATTATTGGAAATAAAAAATAAAATTATCTAAAACACCTGAATGTTATTGTTGATTTTTGTTTAATTATTAATTATTATCAGTGAAGATAAAAATATACATAAATAAATAAAGATATTTATAATTTATTAAAACTGTATTCAAGAGATTTTTGAATCATCAAAATATAAACAATAATATGATCTTCATTAATAAATATTTTTGAAATATTGGGTCCGAATGATGGCCGATACGTTCAAATTAATTGATCAGTATAGGAACGAGGTAATGTCAGATGATATAATATTTCATTTAGTTTTAAAAATTACAGGAATATGATCATATATAATTAATACTAATATACGTTTCAACAGATACTGTGGAAATTTAAATATCTGAGACGGAAGTGTCGAGTATTGTTTTCAGCGTACTCTGGTATACGGAACCGACGCTAAATGGGATTACAAATAAGTTGGCGAAACATATTCTCTACTTATTTTGAAAATACTTTTGTTATTGATATTGTATGGACGCGTCAACGTAAATGTTATTGGCGACCTATTGTATAAATTACATGATTGGGTACATGATATTGTCTTTATTTCTAGGGCGATGATGGTGGCTCCATTCTTAGATTAGGTGAGCAGTTCTGACACTGGATATAAAAGCTATTAAAATAAAAAATATTATTTTAGCCGCAAACAGGAAATTACTGTTATTTACTGCTTCTGCAGGCGGTTCAAAACTTTCCTCTATAGAAACTGAATTTAACTAAACGCCACATGCAGACAAAGCAGGACTCTAAACGGTGTCAGTTCAAGGGCAGGATGACCTTAGACTCTGTGCCAGATCCGTATTTGGCAACAGGTTATATTTTATCACCTTCATAATTTTCTGTCCTCGACCATAAAGAACAATGTCAGGCTGAAACTATTTCTTACCGTTAATCCATCAGTTCGCGGACTCATATTACTTTTAGCTCCAAATTATTTCCTTTTATAAAATTATTCGTAAAATCTGCATTGGTGCCGTTTATAATCTGGCCCAACATTGTATTATTCATCGTTATGTCTTATAAAATATTTTTTTATTTTATATCAAATTAATTTGATTTATATATTTCTTCAAGAAATTTATTAAATTTAAATTTAATAGTACATTTCGGAAATTCACACATTCAACTTAAAATTATCAAGATCCTTTGAAGCAAATTTTACATTCATCCAGTCGTCTGTTAGAAAATTCTTTCACTATGTAAGTCATACTTTTTTATTCTTCTCGTGTAAATCTTACTTCTAGTTATGTTTCTTAGTTAATTGAGTAATGAAATATAATATCAAATTTTCAGGTCAAAATAATAAAGTGTTTGCATTGGGAATTTTCGCAGAGAGAATTTTTGCGTTATTTTTATGTAACGCCCCTCCACACCATCCGTCATTGATGCTTTAAGGGGTTGAAATTATACACTAAAAACATCTGGATTAATTACGTAGTATTAAATACTTACATATATATATATATATATATTGTAGCAATAGTTAATTAGGCCATTAAATTGATTAGGGATAATTTGAATTGTTTTGATAAATGAATTGTAGCGGTATTGAGCGACCAAAGCGACAATAGCGCTGAGCTCGGTTGCTTTGTTGAAGAGCCAAAATGCTGATTGTGCGCGCAAAAGTAAAGTTAGTCTACGTCTGCGGTCAGCCACGAAAGGATAGACAACCAAATCTGCATACGAGGAGTCTACGTCTACGGTCAGCTACGAGAGGAGAGGCATTAAAACAAATATTCACCGTGATACTTAGCAGTTCGATACAAATTGATAAATAAATCAGTAAGGGTCTAAAATCTGCAAATCGTGAGTTCCTGTAAGCAAGCAGATAATTGGACAGAGATATTTTCTAACAACTAGCCAACGGTGAAGAAAAGGTTGCTTCATAATAAAAATTGAACGATTTTGCATTGACAGAAACCGTCATCCGATAGCTGACAAATTAGGAGAGGATCATCCGAGGTTCCTGAGAACTGAGTACGTGCATTTCGACAGCGTATGTGTAAAATCTGCGAGGAAATTAGAATCAGTGTAAAATTTTGCATTTATAGTATAGTGTTGAAGCTACAAAAGAATGCTGGTACCAGTAGGACATTATGTGAGTAACCAAAACTTTGATAATAATATTTGTAAACGATAACTAAAAGGTAGAGTCAGATTTCGTTCACTTTTGATTTCGTTCAAGTTTAATCTCTTTAAATTTAGCTTTCTTTCATTTTATCGACATATTGTTTTTAGGTAAATTTTATGCTCGAATTGTTAATCAGTTTATTAAGTCACTTTTCTGTTAATTATCAAACCCAGTGAAGACCCCGAGAGAAGAGATTATAATTTGATTGTAATTGTTTTAACATTTGGAAGCCACAATAGAATAAATAATTTTTTATAATCTACAAATTTAATCGACCTTTCATTTTGATTATTACAATTCCTACAGTTCCTATAATTAGACTTGGCCGATTCTTACTTTGTTTCGAAATACTTTCGTATAAGTATATATGTTATAAACAGTTTTATGTCTTATATACGGTAATGATAATTACTTAATAAAAATTGTTGTTTTATAATAGCAGTAAGTATTAATACTGACCGAGGCTGACAGACGTCATTTTTCGTTATCTTTTACCAGACGAACCGGTGTTTAAAGAAGATAGGCAAATTATTCGCTGTCGCCTCGAAACATCCGCTTGACTTATTCAGTAAACAGAATGCTATTTCCTACAGAGGTAATAATTGCGCTAGCAGTAGGTTTTATTGTTGTTAGGCCATGTGCCTCTTATGAAAATTCTAACGACGGTGCCGGTTCTAATTTCGGTACCAGTGCCAATTTCGGTACCGGTGCCAATTTCGGTAACGGTGCTAATTTCGATACCGGTGCAAATTTCGGTAGCGGTTATTACTTCGGTGCTGCAATTATCGATATGCCTCGCATTTCGAAACCATGCCCTATTGGTTATGAGCCCATGTATTGGGAATGTAGGAAACTAATATGGTGAGTTTTCAACGTGACAGCGAAAATAAATATGTATTTCTCTCAATAATGAATTAATTTCAATTAACAGTTTGTGAATCATATTGACTAGAAAATTACTAGTACCTTTCCTGTTTATATAATTTACAAATATCCATCAATATACACTAATACTGAAATTCAACTAGGAATATGTCCGTGGTTTGTCATATTGGATATATTTTGAACATGGCTGAATGTGATGTTTAGTACAGAATAAGTACAATTAGGTTGTGAATATAAGGGGATATATAAGGGAAAACTTGAAAAATTTTGCGATAACCACTCATTAGTGCACATATTTTAATCATGCGTTAACATGACAAACAGCGGTTCGTCAGTAATTTTCTATTTCATTGTAATGGCATAATTTCGCAACAAGTAAAGCTGTATAGATACGTCACAAATTTTAATTATTAGAATGGTGAGTAGTAATTTATTCTCCTGTGCACAACAAATTATTAATCATTCGTAGATATTTTGTTCAATACGACTGTTTGATATTTATCAGTATGAAGTAGAAGCCAATTCACTCTCCGTATAAAATCTTTATTATATTGGGGAAGATTTTTTCATATGCATCCTTATGCTATCTTAACCAGATACAAAATATCTGGTCATATATACGTACGTCAAAAACATTAACATAGATTACTAACAGGTGCTTAATCAGCGAATGGACACAGTACATCCGCACGAAGTATAAACAACTATTTGTAAACTATTTTAGTGATTTGGACGCATGATATGACCGAGCACTTTGTGTCTGATTAAGTAACCATAAGGATGAATATGGATTAATATGTGGAAAGCTCCATAATGTAATAAAGATTTTATACGGAGACTATATCGGTTCCTACTTTAAGCTATACAGTAAATTATGACCCACAAAAATCCTTTAAAAACATAAGAGTATTCAAGTGCGGTGGAAAACATACCAAAATAGTATAAAATATGTATTTTATCCTTTTGAATATTTTTAAGAATATAATTACAGTTTTTCTGATATTAATACAGATTCATCTTGCTCATTCGGAAAGTCAAATAAATTTGTAGTATATGGCTTTCCCTTGTGAGCTGATAAGTCGTATCTCATTATACTTGTTCTGTCTTACGATTATTTTGAAATGTTTCTATGCATGATGAAATGGATAATTAATGGTATAAAAAAGTTACACGTTACATTTTGTTAAATTCCCTGCCATATGATAAATATCAAATAAATTTCACCTTGTCATTAAAAATTCTAATTAGTTATGAGTATATAATTAAGGATTTCCCGGTGATTGTCACGATTAAAAATGTCTTAAGTTAATTCCCGGACAGATAAACTAACAACGTATCGATGAATAATTCCCTCCATCGTCTTTGTTGACTAGCTACCAGAAACGTGCGTGTAACTACATTACATTTTAAATACTACGATATGAGCACTCCAACTAAATAATAAACCATTAATTCTCGTCACTGCACCATGCGCATTGATTCCATGTTGGTATTTTAAACATCTGCTTGGTTTTTTCCTATCTGGTTAATTATTCATAAAGACCTATTTGAATACTTAAAATCTCACACATGGTGCATACATACATTGTGTCGCATCTATTCCAGTGCATTATGAATTAATGATAATTATTGCATCCGGCAATATACTCATGTATCAAATACTATGAAAATGGTAGACAGTTTTTGTGACTATCATTGTCTCTGATGTAGCGCAGAAGTAAACACACACCTCCCCCCAAATTAATTAAAGACTTTTTTATGATTCGACAAAAACCGCCTATGTATCCAGAGCCGATCAGTGGCTTGCTGGAAAAATACGCACAATAAAATTTGGCGCCGGGGTGACGGAGGCGTTCAGAATAAATCGTACCTTCAGACACGGATTATGGAAGTCTGGAAAAGACTTGGCTTAGGAGCCAACGATCTCACCAAAATTCCAAATTGTCAACCCTTCCGACAATTATAAGATCGATGCAGATTGGCTGAGAAAAACCACGTGAAGAAGTTTCCACCCTCTGGTGGGGAACGAAGAAAGTCTGGCTGGAAAGTAGTCAAGAAATTTGAAAGGCAGTTCATATCTACAACGTGAAGAGGAGGAACTCTGGCAAGAGAGTTCTGATATAACTACTGGAGAGGAAGTATGGAAAGTATAAAGAAGTAGGTGAGAATTGTAAAGTTCAAATCAATCATTTGAAGGAAAAAGAGGCACGTACGATGGCAAATTCTGAGAATTATTACGCCGACGAGAGAATGAGGAAGCTGCATACGGATAAATAAATTTCCTGTGAAGTATTTCAGCGGCTCGACAATTCTACCTGCACGGGGAAGCTTCTAACCGACTGCAATAATGAACAGGTGTGTTTCGGTCTGCAACGTAAACAATTGAGGTTTCTGTCGCACGTATATGCCTTTTTTCTTATGTTCAGTCTCACACAATCGCCCTGAGGTTTGCCCATTTAACGCCCTAGAAATTTGAGTCTTGAATGTAATTTATTAAAGTAAACTATAAATACTCTAATAATATCACTACCAGTTTCAATGAACATTTAATTGCAAATCCAGATAGGAACATGTCAATTTTTTTTTTTTACCCGGCACTCGCCTAAAAGTAATGCAGGACAAACCCTAGAAAACCAGCATCAGGTAGGTCGGGCATCACGCACTTCCGATAGCGGGACAGGAGTTTTCTGTGGGGACGCAGCTTTCCCCACGCCGTGCCTCGACTAGTCTAGGAGGCAGCTGGCCGAGTGTTCCAATGGGAACAGAGAACAACTCTTACCGTATTCCCAAAGTCTGTGGCCGCGGAACATACACCTCTCAAAACAGGCCGAGGTGCCTCTGTATGTGGGAACCTTAGTTCAAAAAACCAGAGAGATGTGAAGTCATCCCCAAAGGCAGCCTCCGTTAGAGCTCTCTGGGAAGGTTCACCTGCGAGAAATTCTCTCGCAGGCTTCCTTGTCTTTTCTTGGAACATGTCGTTTGAAGACAACCTTCCCAGAGAGCTCTGGCGGAGGCTACCTTTGGGGATGCCTTCAGAACTCTCCGTTTTTTTAAAACTAAGGTTCCCACATGCCGAGGCACCTCGGCCTGTATTGAGGTCATTCCGCAGACCTTGGGCATACGGTAGGAGTTGTCCGCTAATCCTATTGGAATAGTCGGCCAGTTGCCTTATAAACCGGTCAAGGCACGGCGAGGGGAAAGCTGCGACCTCACAGCGAATCCCTCTCCCGCCATCGGAAGGCGTTGGACAAATACCAAATGCCCGACCTACTTGATGGAGGTTTTTCTAGGGTTTTCCCTGCATCACTTTTAGGTGAATTGCCGGGTATGATCCTTAAACCATAGCCCGGGGGCCCTAGTTAACCCTTGGCCCCCTTTCAAATCCCTTCCTATGCTATTAAAGGGGAGTTGCCACCATGTGGATTACCCTCATGTAGCCTGTTACCCTAAAAAAAATTAAAATAATATCTGTGAGAGAGCAGATATTTAGAAATAGTCTCTAACCATCATAATCATCACCTACTTATTTCTGCTTATAGAAATTGGTAGAGGACGATTGGAACTGATGCGATGTAGAATATTTGGCGTAATATGTCTTTAGAAGATTATCCATTAATACGACTAGAATGGCTATCCATTTAAATAACGCGTAAGGTCATACTACGATCAGCGGGAAAGGATCTGGTTTTCCTTGATCAATAACGAATATATTACTAAATTATACATATGTACCAATTTTTGTATAATTTTTCTCGTTGAAAAATTGATGTTTTATAATATTTCTAATATGTTGTATTTTGATTTTATGCATCTATTATGAATTGGGGTAGACCAGTTCCTGACGTTTACGGGCTGTGGGCTGACGTAATTCATGACGTCATCTCAACCCGATCGGCGAACAACCTACGCCTGAGTATTCTGCAGCATTGTCCTGCTCAGACAAAGCTGGTTCCCTGTTGTTACATCACACATAAATGTCTGGTAAAACTATTACAGGAGCAGGTCGACTTCGGTAGTAGCATCTCTACGCCATACAACCCCGTCACAAATAAATATTTGAATAGACAAATATGAAAAATGAAAGGATATATTCAATGTAGATGGAAATATGTATTCCTTCGATTCTCTTATTTATTTTAAAAAGTGCGGCTGAAATGAAGGAATTGTAAATATAAACGTGATTTGATGGTGGATGGGTTATTACATCAGTGACGCTACAAAACCAAATTCTAGTCACGAAATGGAAAAAAGGTACTGATTTTGTTAAATGTGTAGGAATTGGAACTTTGAATTTTTTAAATGAATGAATATCTCAAATATAATAAAACTGAGGGATTAAAATAGTGAATTAACAATTTAATTAACGCCATATCGTCTTGGGCAATAATTTATAAGGAGATGTCACAACATACAACCTGGTTTGGCTTCTCTTCTTTCATCTTTCATATTGTACGAACTTACAATCACTTTCTTCCGTTCGATGCATTACTGTCATTCTTTGCACAAATCCTCTTCTTTGTCTACTTCACACGTCTTATTTCTACCAACACTGGAATGCATAAAATAACTCGGCAGGTATTTCTTCAATTTTCAAAACTAGTACATAATATTTGTGCACAGGCTCGTGTTCTTGACAAATAATTAAAACAGACAATTAAAATTCAAAGGTAATATGAAATTGATTTCGTATTGTGTATCACAAAAACCCCACAAAAGTATGATAGAAATAATTTTATATAACGGGGTGTTAAAAATACCGGAAACATCAACGAGACAAATGTATACAAAAATTTTGAAAAAACATACGAGGTATGTTCAAAAAGTATCGCGAATTTTGTTTTTTTTTCAAAAAGTATTTATTTTTTCATCAATATATATTTTGTCCCCTTCAAAGTAATCCTCTCCGTATATAATACATTTATGCCAACATTTCTTCCAATCCTCGAAGCACTTAGAAAAATCATTTGTTGTGATCCTGTTCAGCTCCTCCTTCAATACAGTCTTTATCGCCTCAATCGTGTCGTAGAGTCGTTCGTTCATGGGCCTCTTCAGTTTGGGGAACACGAAAACGTCACAGGGGTCAAGTCTGGGGAATAAGGTGGCTGCGGCATCACTAGTGTGTTCTTTTTGGTTAAAAATTCACGCACAAGCAGCGATGTGTGAGCAGGAGCGTTATCATGGTGCAAAAGCCAATTTTTGTTCTTCCACAAATGTGGGCGTTTCTGCCTGATTGATTCGCGCAAATTGCGCATAACTTGCAGGTAATATTCTTTATTGACAGTACGACCCTGTGGCAAGAATTCGTGATGCACCACGACCCTGTAATCTAAATAAACTGTGAGCAAAACCTTCACATTCGACCGAACTTGGCAGCATCCATTGTGAAGTATGAGCTTTGGTTTCCACGTCATAACCATAAACCCATGATTTGTCCCCATGATCCTCTGGAGCAAAGTTGGGTCGTCGCGGACCGAGTCCAACAGGTCCTTAGCAATGTTAACGTGACGCTGTTTTTGGTCGAAATTGAGCAATTGTGGCACGAATTTCGCGGCGAAGCGTCTCATGCCCAAATCATTGGTCAAAAACGAATGGCACGAGCCAATCGATATGTTTAGGTCTTCAGCGACTTCTGTAACGGTAATTCTACGATCGACCAATACCATTTTCTTCACTTCATCAATTTTTTCCTCTGTTTCTGACGTGCTCGGACGTCCGGCACGCTCTTCGGACATTTTGTACCACCAATAAACGTTGCTTTGGTTAAGGGTAGCTTCACCATACGCCACAGTCAACATTCGGAATGCATCCGCGCTCTTAATTTTGTTTTTCACGCAAAATTTGATACAGATTCTTTGTTCCATTTTGTGGAATAGGCAAAAAACGAAGACAAACCAAAACACGTCAAACTTCAGTTGTTGTCAACAACTAACGTAACATTAAAAATGGCCGACCTTGTCAGCATAAGTGACGGACACGTGTACCAACATAACGCCATAAAAATATCGAAAATCGAATATACGTAGCCCGCGGAAATTCAAAATTCGCGATACTTTTTGAACATACCTCGTATATCATTCATTCAAGCTGAAATATTCGATCAAACGTTGCAACAAATACTGACTCTACACAGCTTATACATTCATGGAATTTTAAATATTGTAAAAGGAAACATAAATTTGTTTCAAACGAATAGCAACTTTCACTAATATAAATTTAGAAATCACTTAGCTCTAAAATCGGATAAGCATCGTCTTGCTCTCTACCAGAAAATTATTTACCATACATGGATAATTTTGTATAAAAGTCTTCATCCAGAGGTAAGGAACAATATAACTACAAGAGTTTTGCGAATCAATATAAGAAAACTTATTGAAAGGCGCTTCATACTAATAATAGGAGTTTTATGACCGTTCCCCTAATAGATATTATTTTTTCTGCAAATGAGTTGTTCATGTTACTTTTTAAAATATTCTACTTTTATACATTCTCTTCAGTTTTCTCTGTTCTTTTCTTTGTTTCTATCATACACGGCCTGGACTTTCCACGAAAGCTCAGATTTATTATCGTTTCGAGAAGTGAATTGTGCGTCTTTTTTGTATACGTTTGTGTGCTTCTTACAGTCAATCATGCTTTGTGTTACTACATTTCTCTGCGTGTGTGTGTGTGTAGTTTCACATTTATTACGTACGGTGGTTGTCTTATTTGCCTTCAAATCTATATTTTTTAATATGAATTGTAAACATACTCTGTATATATTAAACGATAATCTTCCTAATTTTAAGTCCGTCTTTGGTGTTCCATTGTTATTTAATAGTAGTTAAGGCTATTAATTAATTTGTAACTATTATACTGTATTCATGGTTATATAATACAGAATAAAGTGGAAAGAATTATTTTTGTGGGCTGGGTTTTTACGTTAAATCAAAATAAATATTTGACCAATAAAGAAATTTTATATAAGTTTATTGAAGTTAAACATGAAAACTCTTATCTCAGGCACCTGTGGTTTTTACATAGAAGAGATCTGCTGCCCGTACCAAATACGTACTGCTATTCTGTGTTGTGTTGCTTGCTGTAGCTCTCGTACCGACGTCTCCGTATCTCACAGCTGGCAGAACGGGTTAAGTGCAGTGTTGACTCAGGGGTTGATTGCTGGCTAAGGCGTCGGCCTCCGGGATTGAATGCTGGCAAGCCGTCGTACTAAATTGTGTGGTTCTATTCTGTAAACTCTTCAATAACTAATTGTGGCCCCTTTCTCACGACGATTCTGCCTCGAACTAAATCAAAGACAACAACTTTACATCACATCCACCAGCTTCGGTGAGCGCCGAACAATTGTCCAGTTTCAAAAGCTTATCTCCGTCCCCTCCATTATATCCTCCCATTCTTTTACTTTTTTCATTGTTAGAAAACTTCGTCGAAATGCCAGTTGACTGATTCTTCCATTGTCACAAGATTTATAGCACGCAGCTACAGTTCCGTAGTCAACAATGGCTAACTATTCTGTCATGTTGAGGCCAACAATCGAGACAGGACACGAAATTACTTAGATGGAAACATTTATCTCCTCCAACCCCACGCATGTGCACGGTTTCGAATTCTCAAGACCACAGCAAACAACACTTCCGAGACATAAAGAAAAACTTAAACCTAAATACACGCGTTACAAAAGTTTGTGGAAGATGACGACAAAGCTGTTGGTCGTCGAAATGTCGCGTCTTAATGAATGTACCCGAGTGGAAATCCGAGAGCTCCTTCTAAATCATATTTCTAAAGCCTTCAATATTTGATTGTTATATTTAATTGTTTCTGGCATTTTCATGCGTATTAAACTACAGCATAAGATGAAGGTTTTATTGAAGACTCGGATACTAGGTAAATAAAAGAGTATGTCGCATACATTTGACTTAATTTTTCTTAATTGAGTGATGTATTTCACTCGTTCCCTCATCAGACTGTAAATATGTTTATCATACAGTTTTAAATGGCACATTGCGTTGGATATAGTCATTAACGGGAAAGGGTTTCTGAAATAAAAATCGATTGAAGAAAGATTTGGCTGTCTTTCCCTCTTAACGACAATTTCGCATTCATACCAGAAGCTATTTAATTACTTTTATTGTTTGTAAACACATTACTGGCAATCTAAAACCGTATTAATACAACACATTCTCCATTGTATTGGAAACAATTCTCATTCAAATAATTCGAGTTTATCCAATATTTGTTTTTCTTGATTTATTTATAAACGTATCAACTGCTAAGTCATTAGCGACTTGGTAGTAAGTTGTATTTCTTTCTTCTCAAACTAACGAGTGTGGGTTTCTCAATAGGGAAACAAGCACACAAAAACCACGCCCTTTTATATCATGATATATTTTATTAGTAATTCTAGAAAAGACATATATTCTAGATAATTGCTAATTTCCTGAAATTAATATTTCTATTTGTTCCAGGATCAATCCAGGATAGAGGAAATCCTTCACAATCAGGAGAATTAGTGAATGATGGGGAATACTGAGACAAACTATTTAACCTTACATTCCTTATATGTAAAGATTGCACACGTGACATAATATATATATGCGTATTTCGTATATACGTTCATTTAGTTGCACATATTCACTATGTTCTAAACCAATGCTCATTATAAAACTCAAAATGGTCTATTTTCGTATAATGAATTCATTGTGTTACATAAGATACACAAACAATATTATTGTGTTAAATTTAATAAAATTGCACTAATCAATTGTATCACATAGAAAGTAAATACGAGTATTTTACAAGTTGTAATTCATCAAGTCAGCGCTATTGCATTTAATGTATGCATTTAGTTTTTTTTTTAATTATTCCTGCCCACTATTTTAAATTTAATCCAGTCCATTGTATCCAACTATCCGTTACAAGATAGGGTGAGTATATTTCAAAACAAAACCAGCACTTCAATACGTTTCAGAATTGTTCTAAACCTTTTATTCCCATTTTCCACTTCCATACATGAACACACCGTTAATTCTGTCACTTTTTAAATTATAATTTCGCATACATTATTCAGATATTGTAGTTTTGTGTATTTTCACGTCGAAATGATACATTATATTGCAAAAAAGTATATAAGAAGTAGATCGAATCACTTAGTTCAGTTTACAATTTTTAATAAATTATTACAATTATTGTAATAATTAGTGATAGTTTATCACAGATATTTGAGAAAACAGTATGAGTAATTTTGCAACTCTCATAGTCCTCCGTGATATACGAGGGTGATCTGAAAAGTTTCCGACCCAAAAATGATCGAAGATATATTTTTTTTTAATTTTTTAATTTTTATTTTTCAACATAGTCTCCTTGTAACTCTACACACTTCTCCCAGCGATGCTCTCATCTCTGTAACCCGTCCAAAAAGTACTCGGCGTTTTTCTCTGCAAAATAAGTGTTCACGAAGGTGATTGCCTCTTCATTTGACGAAAATCTCTGTCCTCCGAGCGCAATTTTTAGATGAGGGAGCAAGAAAAACTCTGGTGAGTAAGGCGGATGGTCAAGCAGTTCAAACCGTAATTCGTGGATTTTCGCCATGGCAACCGCTGAGGTGTGAGACGGTGCGTTGTCTTGGTGAAACAGGATTTTCTTTTTCTGCAAATGTGGCCGTTTTTCCGCATGATCTGCCTTCAGCTTGTCAAGTAATGATGCGTAGTATGCTCCTGTAATGGTTTTCTTTTTGAAGATAATCGATTAAAATATCTCCATGACTATCCCAAACAACAGTCGCCATCACTTTCCCTGCCGAAAAAACAGTTTTTGCTTTTTTTTTGGAGCCGGTTCGCCCTTTGCAGTACCACTGTTTGGACTGTATTTTTGTTTCGGGCGTATAATGTATAAGTTTCATCTACAGTAATTAATCGGCACCAAAACTCCGATTTATTGCGCCAACAGAGCGTTGGAAATGTTCATTCGAACACGTTTTTGGTCTTCGCGGCACCCAACGCGCAGACAGCTTTTTCATACCTAAATGTTGATTTAGTATGTGACAAACACGTTTTTTTGACATGTTCATGACCTCTTCTCTCTCTCTCACACTTTAATTCGGCGGTCGTGAAGCACCATTTGTTGAACTTTGGCGATGTTTTCGTCGGTAGTTGAAGTTTTTCGACGTCCCCAACGTTCATCGTCTCCCAAGCTCTTACGGTCACGTTTAAATTCAGCTGCCCAAAATTTCACCGTGGTTAATGATGGTGCTGTGTCCCCGTACACAGAATCCAACTCATCTTTGATTTGTGTAGGCGTATTGCCTTTCAAAAACAAATATTTAATAACAGCTCGATACTCGATTTTCTCCATTTTCACAAAAACACTCACATCAACTCACGCAAACGACTGTTACATAACAACTGCGCGTCCAAAATGGCTGAAACTTTGGTGAGTAACTGTCAACAGATGAACAACGAAATTCACCAGCTTTTATTTACTTGTGCTGTCATCTTCACGTTGAGGACGAAAACTTTTCAGACCACACTCGTAGGAGATAGTTATCGGAGAACGGAAAAGTGAAACAGATAATTGATGATTATATCGAATTAGGGTTCGTGACTGTTTTAACACCCTGGCTCAGAGATTAGAAATGTATGTAGAACACAACACTTGAATATGGAGTCACCGTCTCGGTCGAGTTGCCGAAGAGAGACTCTCGATTTTTTAGACCTTCTCGAGGAGGGGATATTCCTTCAAAGACATCACTTCTAAGGTTCCTGTTTGGCGTATCCAGGACTACGGAGACCAAAAGATGTAAGCACTGGATAGGGTGCAACACTGAGCGGTGAAAGTGAATTTTTATAGAGGAACGGGTAATCCGGAGACGGTTAGAAGAAACAGGGTTAGGCTTTTTGTACTATTCAAAGCTTATACCGGCGAACCGACCAGGAGTGACATCAAAGTACGTATAAATTTACCGACGGATGTAGCAAAAGATGACCACTGATTAAAAACTTAACTGAGAACCCAACGAACAGACGTGCGTAAATACTCTCTAGTAAATGGCGCCTTAAGAGACTGGAATGATTTGCCTGAAATTCTGCTAGCGACTTTTCCGAAAAATGCACAATCATTAGAAGGCAAAATTGGGAATATTGTTTATGTTAAATATTTACTATCGTCAAATTAACCTTATTAGTATGGGTGAAAATATTTGAAGATTTGTATTTGTTATATTAATAATAGTGTTAGTAATTCATAATTTAAGCTACATTGTTTTATTATTACAGTATAAAATGTATTTTGCTACCGGGCCCCTCCGATTGCGTCAATATAATATTAAGTTCATTTTTTACTGTCTCAAATAATTGCCTAAAAATCAAATTATGGCAAGAACAGCTGTTGTAAAGAATTAAAACGCTATTTGATTCCCACTGAACTGTCATTCAGAATCTGCAGAAAAGACAGACTTGAAATGAGAGGAAGAAGTCGGGAAGATTTGAACAGTAAATATTGGGCACAATGTGTCAGCAGTGAGAAGTATAAAGTTTAGTAACCATTAGTCGGTGCACCAGTAAATGTGTGAACATAAAACAATTAAAATCATTCTACGCAGAAAATTGTATTTTGTTTATGTAGAGAGAAATTTATGGCATTTACCAAAGTGTATTTTCAAACAAATATATTATTTGATGCTCTATGCTTACGAGGGTGGTCTGAAAACTTTCCGACCTAAACATGAAGATGGTAAACTTGTCAACAGATGCTAGGGAGTGTCTTTGTGGATGTCGTGAAAGGTTACCACCAAAAATTTCAGAAATTTTGAAGGCGTTCTTAGAGTGAGTCGATGTGAGTGTTTTTGTGCTGTTTTTTTAGAGTAACAGGCTACATGAGGGCAATCCACATGGTGGCAACTCCGCTTTAATAGAATAGGAAGGGATTTTAAAGGGAGGATGAGGAAGGGTAGAGTAAGGCAGCCAAGGGTTAAATAGGGTCCCCAGGCTATAATTTAAGGATCCTACCTGGCTGGCATTCATCTAAAACTGATGCAGGACAAACCTTAGAAAACCAGCATCAGGTAGGTCGGGCATTGGGTACTTGTCCCACGCCTTTCCAATGGCTGGAGAGGGACGACGTAATTCCATTATCCGTGCCTCGACCAGTTTAGGAGGCAGCTGGCCGACTGTTCCAATGGGAACAACAAACACCTAGTAACGTATGCCAAAGGTTTGTGACCCCGGAACATACATCTCTCAAAATAGACCAAGGTGCCTCGATTCGTGGGAACCTTAGTTCAAAAACGGAGAGAGAAAATGCATCCCCAAAGGTAGCCATCCCCGTCTGTTCAGAAAGGTTCTGATTGCGAGAGAAAAGCTCTCACAGGCTGGTCTTACCTGAAAAGTGCAGGTTTTTTTTAGTAACCAGCTACACGAGGGTAATCCACGTGGTGGAAACTACCATTTAATAGCATAGGAAGGGATTTGAAGGGGGCGATGCGGAAAGGCAGATGAAGGTACCCAAGGGTTAACTAGGGCCCCCGGGTTGAAGTCAGTATGCAGCTGTCATCAAATATTTATTTTGGAAAAGCAATATGACTGCGGAAATAAAAGATGAGTTGGACGCTGTGTACAGGAACTCTGCATCATCATTTACTAATATATGAGCAGTTAAATTCAAACTGGTCGTACCAGCTTGGGAGACGATGAAAGTCCGTGACGTTCAAAAACTGCAACCACAAAAGATAACATCGCTCAAGTTCCCCATATGATGCTAGACAATCGTCCAATTAAATTGAGAAACATAGCAGAGGCTACGAAAATGTCCAAAGAATATTTTTATCACATTTTTAATCAATATTTAGACATGAGAAAGCTGTCACCGCGTTGGGTGCCGCGATGTTCGAATGAAAATTTCCAAAGCTCTGCTGGAGCAGTTTAGGTGCAATAAATCAAGGTTCAAGGGCTGATGAATTACTGTACATTAAACTTTGATACACAATTACACCCCAGAAACAAAAATACAGTAAAACAGTGAGAATCGAGTAAAGAAAAAAAGAAAAAACTATTTTTTCGGCTGGGAAAGTGATGGCGACTGTTATGAAGTTACTTTAATTATCTTCAAAAAACGAAAACCATTATTGGATCATACTATGCTACAGTATTTGACAAGCTGAAGGCAGAAATTTCGGAAAAACAGTTACATTTAAAAAAAAGTAATTGTTTCACCAAGACATTGTGTCTCGCACCTCAGCGGTTTTTATGGGGAATAAAACATGAATTACAGTTTGGACTGCTTGACCATCCTCTTTACACACCAGATCTAGCTCCAAGCAACATTTTTTGTTCTTTAAGTTAATTGTTGCACCGTCAAATGAAGAGGCCATCACCACACCACCGAAATCAATAATTTTGCAGTTAAAGAGATTGGATCATCGCTGGGAGAAGATTTACAAGGAGACTATGTAGAAAAATATATTGTACATTTGTTAGGTCAGACCACCCTCGTATCGGAGTCATCATTATCTTAAACGAGAGTGACATACAGATAATAATATTGAGTGAACAAGTTTAGATCTCTGTTAAAGTTAATTGGTGACAATCTTGTTTGCAACCTATCATCAACAACTCGTGGTTGCCGCTAGCAATGCACTCTCAGTGCCGGAATCTCCTCGTCCAAATTAATGTCGAGCTCCTGGATGTAACCGAAGAAAAACACTTTAACACAGACATATCGGCAAACCGAGATAAAAACACTCCATAACATTTGTCACTAGTTCTGGGCTTAAGCTTATCAGCTAGGGCCAACAACATCCGAATATTAGCCACAATGCTTTGTTTTCGGACTTGATTTAGTTTTACAAAGCGCCTCATTTCTTAGTCAGCCGTTTCGGGAAAATTAAATAGCCGCTAGGTCCTAAAGTCAAAACGAACACTATTCAACTTGACGCAACGTCTTGGTTGAAAGAACCAATCTGGACTGCAAAACGATTCTAGACCACCTCGCGTGAATCACAACTACGTTCTAAAAATATGTAACTGTATGCACAATTTCCACACAATAAATAAATTCTAAATTCTATTTTAACCCCAAATCTAATAAAACCAACTAAAATCACAATACAATTTAGAGTATTTTGCACAAACGGCTCGACACTCATAATAAAACTACAATTAATAACTATTGAATATAAATGAACGCAGATGCTCCGAATCCCAATTCAACGTTTACAAACACAAACCAGTTCAGACAAACGCAATGTTAATTCAACGGCACTTGAACTAACACGCCGAATCCCAATTGAAAACGATTAACGATTGAAAGAGTTCAGTCGAAGCTTGAACTAAAAAGTCCAAGTACAAGAACCACAACGGCATCCCAACCGGATCTGAAAACCAAAAATTTGCACGTAATTCCAGTGATCTGTCTGAACAAAAGTTTCATGGAATCTGACTTACTGCCTGGAATTCCAAATTTGGGACTACAGACGAACACAGAGTCCGTCTTCAAACACAAGACATATCCGATAAAAGCACAAAATGGGGCGAGAACTAAACGTTCTCTACCACGAAATACATACGGAATCACTCTTCCCTCATTCGTAAATCCAAATAATAATCTGGAATTTCACTCCGGGGATTAGAAACACGGAATAAGAGATGAAGAAGCAAAAATGGCGAGGAATACATTGATTCGGCAACCATAAATATGTGGTTTATAGCAGATGATTGATTCATAGTGAACCAAATGATCACGGACTACGTATCCGGCACCCATAAAATGTGCACATAAACTGATAGTTGAACAAAAATGTGGTCCGAAACACGGATCGGTGGTAAAAATGTGCCCAAATATGATCGGGAGGACTAAAAAATGTGCTCGAACACGAGATCCGGCTTGGATGACCATCAAATTTCTGCGCCGATCCAAGATTTGGAATCGGCTAAGACTCAACTCGTACCGCGGGGCCCTATATAGGTATACACTTCGTCCCTAAGGAACGAATTTGTCGAGACTCAAACGTAGAGGAATTGCTGCGTGTCTTAACAACACGACTTCTGTTGGCTTGGTAAACGGAGACGAAGTATATGGAATAATGTTTTTTTTATTATTTTTTTTTCTTTTTAGGGCAACAGGCTACATGAGGGTAATCCACGTTGGGCAACTTCCCTTTAATAGCATAGGAAGGGATTTAAAAGTGGGGATGCGGAAGGGTAGAGGAAGGTAGCCAAGGGTTACCTAGGGCCCCCGGGCTATATTTTAAGGATCTTACCCGGAATTCGCCTAAAGAAATGCAGGGAAAACCCTAGAAAAACCTGAATCAGGTAGGTCGGGAAGGGGGGGAGGTGTCAAAAGTCACCTCAGTTCTTTACTGGGTCAATTATGGTGTCGCAATGCCCACGTACAGCATAGACGACTTAGAAACAATATAACTTAATAGGTAAACCCAGCCTATCAGATCATTCCCTTCTCCGTGCCTCAAGGAGGCAGCTGGCCGACTATACTCTTACCGTATGCCCAAGGTCTGTGACCCCGGAAAATACACCTCTCAGAACAGGCTGAGGTGCCTCGGCTTGTGGGAACCTTAGTTCAAAAACGGAGAGGAAAAGGCATCCCCAAAAGTAGTCCCTTCGTATCTCTCCTACAAGGTTATGCCTGCGAGAGAACATCCCTCGCAGGTTACCAGAGAGAGAATCCTCTCGCAGGCTTGCTTATGACTCTCATGCACCACTGTCGCCCAAAGTAGTTGCAAACTGTGTGCCCCTCTCTCTTTACTGCGAGAAAAACTCGCAGTGCCTCCCGCCACTGAGCTGTGAGAGATTGGACTTGCTGGCAGAGCTATCTTGGATAGTCGGCATTTCTCAGAATAATGAACAATAAAGCTCTCTGAGACCTGTACCAGCCTTTGGCGGTATCTTGACAGAGTTAAGCGAACAAGGATTGCAAGATAGTGGGTTTGTGTTCCGATCATCAATATAAAAGCCACGTTGATGATAGCCAGTCCGAATGGCTGTATCGAGCTCAGACATAAGCAAACCACAGTACTCAGGTCGGATGCTACGATGAGACTGCGTTACGCAAGCCAAGGACGTAAACAATCCAAAACTACTGGATTCAAAAACTAGACTTACTTTCGTACGTCCGCTACACGAGCGCCGGAACCACGTCAAATCACGGTACCTACATTCGGTACCGAACCAATCCCTTTGTTCCCACTGTGTACTTTTCTACAACGGCCATTGTCGTTTATTTCCCTCCAAGCCCTATCATTGTTTAAAAATCGATTAAAATCGATTTTTCTTTTCGGTCCTTAAGAGTTGCCAATTAATTTGCCACAAGTCTTTTGCTAACTTTTTTCAAAATTTGCAGATCATTTTCATTACCTGTTCGATTAATACCCTAACGGGCAGCATCTGGAATGAATGATAGAATTCACTGGCTTCCTTATGTGTTCACATTGTGTGATATAAGTTGAAGTGTATTAAGCGTGACGTCGTGTGATGGAGACAACCGATATTAACAAGACTAGCGATTGTATTTACCATTTATTTACTACAATACTGTTTTCCCCAATCGCGTGGGAGGCTCATCGAGAATTGTTCGAGTCCGGGAAGGGGGGGGGGGTGTCAAAAGTCACCTCAGTTCTTTACTGGGTCAATGATGGTGTCGCAATGCCCACGTACAGAATATACGACTTAGAAACAATATAACTTAATAGGTGAACCCAGTCTATCAGATCATTTAGATATATGCAAATTTTCTATTTATATAATTTATTATTAGTTTGTTTCTCCGTTCACACGTAAAACTCATTCCTTAATATTTTTCGTGATTTCGACGTTTCTAAGTACTTTACATCCTTGTACCACTCTATCATGATTTTGTCCGACATATTCTCAGTAAATAACGATTTTTTCAGAAAAATATATTAAGTTTTAGTTAATAGTGATTCAAAAATAAATTACGAAGGCAAAAAAAATGTCTGAAACAAAATCCTGAGGAATTTATGTCACCATACACACAGAAATTACCTTGACACCTGACACAGGTCCATCTACCAAACGAAATATATCAAGCTCATTTCTTAGCCTATCATGCGGTAAAGGGTCAAACGCCTGTGAGAAATCAATTACAGTTTCATCTATTCCAGATTATGACATAAACAAATCGTTTGCTGAGGAAGGGACGGTCTACTGATATTATAACGATACCGTATTCGCCTTTACTTACACCATTTAGACGCCAGCCAGCGCCTTGGAAGACCTGCAGTTATTAATTTAATTGGAATCGAAGGATATTCCCTGAATTCTGCGGGGTAACGTAATAATAAATTAAGGAGTTTCGAGGTTAAAAGTAGGAAGAGCCCGTTTGTACAAACCTAATTGGTATGTCATTTATAAACTGTATTTCACACATAAATCAATATTTTGGTCTCTATGAGATTCAATAATTTTAATTTTTAAACCAAAATAGACTAGATAATTTTTTTAAGTCCTTCGAGACTTTTTACAAAATCCTGAAAATAAATCAAGTAGAAACTGGACACATCATAAATTTATTGTCCTAAGCTGAGGATTCTTAGTATCGAAAAAATTGGGCTTTATTTGTAGGGAAAAAAATGGAGACGAAGATAATATGAAATAAACGCTTATTTTTTATCCAGTGACTTTTATTATCAAAGCAGCGACAAGGAAAACACAACAGTAATTACCTAAACGATAAACATGCATGTCTACCTTCTGAAAAATTTTCTTCGTTGTAAAAATGCTGGAAGAAAAATTATTTTAAAGTATATTTTCAATTTTTTGAAATATAAAACGTATAAGTATCTTAAATGATAAATAAATATCCAAATAACAGACACAAATGGGACCTTAATTAAATATCACACACTGTTTCTTCAATTCTTGCTGCTTTCGTCATATCTCATCTGGTTTGGGCGATGTATCGTTCGTATGGCCCATGCTTTTTTTAATCACCAGTTGAAAGCAACAAGGATTGCAGAAACGTTGTGTGATATTTAATTATGCACTCTTTTTTGTCTGTTATTTGGCTATTTATTTCTGTAAAAGAAAATTTCAGCAATACTGAATCCTTTCTAAAAACAGTCGTCCTCATATACTAAGTCTGAGAGAGACGAAGACGGTTACCATTAGGGATGCCTTATCCTCTCTCCGTTTTGGAACTAAGGTTCCCCGAAGCCGAGGCATCTCGGTCTGTTTTGAGGTTATGTTCCGGGGTCACAGAACTTGGGCATAGGGTAAGAGTTGTTTACTGTTCCCATTGGAACAGTCGGCCAGCTGCCTCCTAAATTGGTCGAGGCGCGGATGAGGGAATGCTGCGTCCCCACAGCAAACCCGACACCTGCCATCGGAAGAGCGTACCCAATACTTGTTACAGGTTTTCTATGGTTTGTCCTGCATCACTTTTAGGCGAATGGCGGGTAGGATGCATAAACCATAGCCCGGGGGCCTTAGTCATACCTTGGTTACCGTCCTCTACCATTACGCATCCTCCCTTTAAAATCCCTTCCTATTCTATTAAAGGGAATTTGCCTACACGTGGATTACCCTTGTGTAGCCCGTTTCTGTAAAAGAAATTGATCATAAAATACTTGGGAAGAATATCCATCAATTGTTTGAGGATTGATTTTTTTGCTCTTTTGTTTAAACTGTTTAATAGGCCAAATCATATATTAAACAGTCATTGCTCTTCAGGATTAGACAATGTACATCTGACAATTTACACTTAAAGAAAATTTACCGAATTTCAAAGCCCAGAAATGTCCGTACTAGTCCAGCACGCCATAAATAATTTTCTATATTACTTATTATCCCTCTTCTCTTGGAACTGGAAATCTTTAAAATGTATCCTACGCCCTCTATTCCGCATCATACATCTGTCTCGTCTCCTCTCCTCAGGTTTTGCGATAATTTTATTGGACTTCTCTAGATATATTCTGAAAATATCTATTTTCAATATTATTATTTTTTCAGCTCCAATCTGTAACTGTTAATGAACGACAAGACGGTACAAAATAATAGAAATATTAGCGAGCACTTTGATGAACAATTATCTGACTAACCTAATCACTAAAATTAATGCGTCTTACGTAATAAAGGAAATATGGACGTTCAAGTTCTATATACAGAATATTGTTTACCCTTAATCTGGATTAATTACTGGACATTAAAATTTTAAAGTTGGGATTCTGCTATCGCGATTATTTCTATGTCGTAGCCTTACGCTCACATGTAGTAATTAATAATACCACTGTGATCAAAAAGTAAGGTGAAATTGTCATTTAAAACTCCCGGGTTTAAGGAAGGCAGGTAATTTTTTTTCCTAGGTTGGTAGGACTGTCTATAATATTTGCCAAGCGTCTGTTTGTTAAAAGGTTTAATTATCTCCGAGTTACACGTGTTTTTGTAAACAACCAAAAGTGAATTTTTCGATTTTTGCTATGGGTTATTTTGTTGAGCAAAGAACTTGCATCAAATTTTGTTTGCGGAACGAATATTCTTGTGCGGACACGTTGAAAATTTTGCGGAAGGCCTTTGGTGATCAAACTATGGCACAAAAAACGTTTATAAGTGGTACAACGAGTTGAAAGAGGGCCGAGAACGCGTTGAAGACGAACCGCGCTCTGGACGACCATCAACGTCTACCGACGAGGGCCACGTCCAAAATATCAAAGATTTGGTGCTTGAAAATCGTCGATGGACAATTAGAGATCTCGCTGATAGTGTTGGAATATCATTTGGCTCAGACCAAACCATTTTGAAAAATGTTTTGTGTCTCAATCGCATCAAGTCTCGATTGGTGCCAAAATCGTTCAATTTTTTGGAAAAAAAAAGCGTCGCGTTGTTGTTTGTGAAACTTTGCTGTCTGACTATCAGGACCACTTGAAATCCATCATTACTGGAGACGAGACTTGGATTTACGCATACGAACCTGAAACCACCGACCAATCCAGCGAATATCGTGCAAAAGATGAAGCAAGACCGAAAAGACCACGGCAAAGTCGATCGAAAATCAAGGTCATGTTGACAGTTTTCTTTGATTATCGTGGTGTGGTGCACTATAAACTCCATCCGCCGGGTCAAACTGTCAACAATGAATATTATTTGAGCGTTATGCGTCGTTTGCGTGAAGTTATTCGTCTGAAACGGACGGAATTATGGGCGAACCACTCTTGGTTCCTTCATCACGATAATGCACCATGTCATACTGCATTGGTTCTTCCCGACTTTTTTGCCAAAAACTCGACTCATATCGTTCCGCAACCACCGTATTCGGCTGACTTCTGGCTATTCAGCAAACTCAAAATGCCAATGCTGGGACGCCGTTTTGACACGATTGAGGAGATAAAAACCGAATCGAAGAAGGCCTTGATGGCTATACCAGAAAAAGACTATTCAGACGGTTTCGAGGACTGGAAAAAGCGTTGGAAAAAGTGCGTTTTATCGGACGGGGATTACTTTGAAGGGGATGAATTTGATTTAGAAAATTAAATAAATTCACCTTACTTTTTGTTTACAGTGGAACATTAAAAATGTGTCCATAAATACTATAATAATCCAATTAATTATTAGAAATATTGTTAAATGCATTATTCTTTAATGTTACCTGGAAAGTCTATCATTCGGAAAAACGATATTTAATATCTCCACAACAAAAAAAAAACAATGGCGTTTCAACATCAATCAAGTCAACCGCAAAACAACTATTATGTCTAAATTTATCAACTTACATAAACGCAGGGCAAGATAGCTAATGATTTGTAGGAAAATAAACGAAAGTTATCAAAAGAAGAACTACTTTAAATACAAAATTTGGCATTGTTAGCCACAATCGGTTAGAACAAAACAGGTTTTACAATCACATAATTGGGCTACGACTGTTATATATATACGATTATAAGGTGCATAATTAGACCATAACTCTTTGTGACAGTACAGCAGAAACAATGGTGTATTCTCGTTTGAATATTCTTCTTATTTTTATTATCCTCGTTCTTCTGACCCTCGCCGACGTAAAAGGATGGCCTGAAAGGTGAGTTAATTTGAAAAAGATCTGCAGAAGGGAAATTATATCATGGTCTTTTTGGGGGACTGTAGGGCAAGTGATGAATAACATGCTAAAGATGCATGTTAATTGGACTACTGAAGTGATTTAAGACATGAATGTAAATTAATAAATAATAATATAATAAATTATAGTATTCAGAGATATCAGTAAAATCTATACGATTTTACGGTCGTTCTTAAAAAAGTCTTATCGTAATAAAGATTGTTTATGTTGTCACAGTAGTAAAAATATGTTTTTTATGTTCATACCATTTAATATTGCTTTCTATATGAGTTTAACTTCATTAAACTATTTTCAAATATGTAAGTATGTTTCAATACCATAAAATATATTTATATTTCTTTAAAATAATATTTTTGTTTTATTATATCTAACGAACGAAGTAACTATTTTTACTTTTAATGATGATATACACATATAAATATATATTCTGACTATTGAGAAAACTAATAAATAGATAAACATCAGCCAATTTTAAGTCCAAAAAAAGACTTTATTAATGTAAAATTAAACGTTTCGTCGCTTATTTGGCGACCTCATCGGGTTCAAGTTTTTTCAAGAAACAGACAGACAAGTAAATCTACTGCTGACGGGAAAAAAAAAATAGGTCACGGCAGTCTATATAAAACCTGAACCTGATAAGGTCTTCAAATAAGCGACGAAACGTTGTTTAAATTTACAACAATAAATTCTTTTTTCTCAATTAAAATTGGTTGATGTTTATTTATTTAGTCTCTCTACTTTTTCTAAGTATATCTATCCATTGTTCTAGACTCGAAAGATCACCTGACGCTGGGAACGGAAGTAAGAGGTTGATTGGTTAGAAACCTTTCCTATCATGGCTTCAAGAAAACCAAAATAATAAAATATATTGTGAATTATTTTAAATATAAAATATGTTTAGTCATTTATATAATTTTATGACACCGTTGATAAAACCAATAAAATTGTAACTTTCCAAAATCAGGAGTATTTTTTGTACCTGACTTCATAATTTCAGAAACGTTTAATAATTGAAAATATAGGAAATACTATCTAAAAAATTTAAAGTTACACAAAAATGAATGATTTTTTATTTTCTAAGTTAAACAAACAAGTCATCTATAACTTAAAGCAGTTCAAATATTTTTAATAAACGCGTGGAAAATGCCATCTTCTATTATGTCTTGCAAGGCTTAGTCTTATATAAAGGCACTTTGACATTTCCCCTGCATTACTACAAAGCGAGTATCCAACCAGGGTCAGGTTAAACAAACTGACCTTCGGGAACTCTGCTCCCGTGACGTAATTTCGATTGAGACATTGCTTGTAATAAGTGGCAATGCTTCCGCGAATTGATGTACCATTCTGAACACTTATCATTTAGTTTGTTCAAAACAACAAATTGCGCAACAGCACACGAAAAGTTCTGAAAGATTTACATGGAATTGTAGACATTAATGTAATTCACATTTTATTACATTAAGGCATTTGGATACTTGAATACATTTATTTTTCTCTATTGAAATAAATGAAACGTTGGTCATAATAAAGAAAATTGTTCATTTCACTAGTCCAAGGAGCGTAATAACACATAGTTTTGGACTGTGCAGCATTTCTCAAAATTAATTTTTCTATTGAGACTAGGAAACCAAAACTAGACAGTAAAATTTACATTCAAATATTATAAACTGAAATGAATTTTTTTTTTCCTATTTACCAATCTTTTCACAGAATTATTCTTAGTTTAAGGGACTCTCGGAAATAATTTTTTTTATCATTTTCCTTTCCGACGGGAAGACTCAGTGAAGAAAAGAAAGCTTTACCGAAATGTATTAACTAAGCAAGAAATTGAGTCAATTTAAATCTGATACGTGTTCCACTGATATTATTACAGGTCACGTTAGTATTTTTTAGTTGGGAAACAATATTTGTTTACGTCCCTTTCGTTGGATGTTGTGTGTGACCTGGTTCTCGGGTGAAGATGATTAGTAGCGATTATATAAAAAGCGTAAATCATTCGTTCTAAATGATTCCTGAATCTCATCTACAATTAAAACAACTACAATTACGTTCGTTCAACTAATATTTCTACTTATTTATTAAAACGCGCAGATTGAAAAATTCTAAAATTTTCCGAAAACGCAAAAATGACTCTGCTCCCTAGACTAAAATGATTAATTATAGGAAGTATGAAACGCTGTTGCATATAATAACTAAGAAAACCGAATTAATAATAAGTAAAATACCAACAGACAAAAAATTTTGTGTTTTAGTTTAATTAGTAACTAAAGAAGGGAATAAAGGTTTCCAGAACGTTGTGCGGTCTTTATATAATCACTTTTTCCCTCTGTATTTGGCTAGAAAAAAAATAATAAAATAATCAGTGAACCTGATAAAAGCATTACAAAACATGAAATAATCTCATACTTCTTTTGTAAAAACTGGGAAATATAAGACAATGACGAGGCACCTTGGCCTGTTTTGAGGTTTATGTTCCTGGGTCCCAGACCTTGGGCATACGGTGAGAGTTGTCCGCTATTCCTATTGGAATATTCGGCCAGCTGCCTCCTAAACTGGTCAAGACACGGCGAGGGGAAAGCTGCGACCCAACAGAGAAACCCTTTCCCGCCATCGGAAAGGCGTGGGACAAGTACCAAACGACCGACCTACCAGATGCAGGTTTTTCTAGGGTTTTCCCTGCATCACTTTTAGCCAAATTTCCGGGTAGTATCCTTAAACCAGAGCCCGAGGACCCTAGTTAACTCTTTGCTACCTTCCCCTACCTTTCCGCATCCTTCCTTTCACTCCCTTTCCTATGCTATAAGAGGGGAGTTGCCACTATGTGGATTATCCTATACATAGTCTATCTACACCTTCTTCATCTTCTCTCCAAAGTTCATAAAAATATAGTAAATACATTTTTTGTTAAAAAGAAAAAAAAATCCCTGTTCACAATATCAATTTAGTTCCAAACTGCTATTGCATTCACTTTTCACACAAAAAAAACTGTTTCTTGTATTTCGGGGCAGTATAGTGTCACTGTTCTCACAGCCGTTTTGTTCCAATGGATAACAGTGTTTTGACATTTCATCAAAAATAAAATAATGTCTTAATTTGAGTTTCATATGCAGTATGTCAGGAAGAATATTTGGTATCTTTCAATGTTATAAGCCTACTGTATCAGATCAGTAATATCACAAAGTTATATATGTATATCTTGTAGGCCTATCATAATATCATGAATTTAATGAACTTATCATTAAAAGAAACCTAAATATTCTGTATTTGATAATTTACCCATAACTATATAAAGTTAGCTAGTAATAAACGATCTTGAGTGTTAATGAAGATAATGTCTGGGTAACAGTTAAAATGTTTAATTACTAAATGATAATTGTTTTTATTTCCTAGATAAAGTAGGCCTACATCAGATGCAAAGACCAATATCCATTATAATTTTATTAATTTATTGCATAGTCACAATGTAAGATTTAATTCATTTTCTTGATTGAAGGTGCTTGCATTTAATATATTACAGCAATTGTGTGTATAGGATACATAAATATTTTTAAATATGTTCATTTATAATAGATTACAACAGTGTTTCCCAACCTTTTTACCATGCCCCACCTAAGTCTTTCTAAGCCCCTCTCCCGTGTAACATAAAAATTTGGTTTATATTAAAAAATTGCATTATTCCATAAAGAAGCCTAGCAGTCATCAACTTTGGTTGAACACAGTGCATGACATAGCAATCTCCCAATAGAGTACATACTATTCATTCACTAGAGTAAATTGTGGTTTAAATTACTCTATCTTTCAAGTGTAGATCTATAGAAAGCACAAAACTTGAGAAAATGCAGATTTGAAATTGAGTACCAACAATTTTTCCTTTTAAAATGAAAAGATTTACATCTGATTGAAAATTATGAATAGGAAAGATAGCCAATTCAGACCAAAAAGTGATAATATAAATACCATACAAATTAAATCCTACTAGATATTTTTAAACTCTAGGCAAGCTCACTTTCAAATTGCCCCCTCCCTCCCTGAACAATTAAACTTCCCCATGTGGGGCATGGGATCCGTGTTGAGAATCACAGGTTTACACTGTCACTCATTAATGTAATAAATTAGAGTACTGAAAGCTCTTTTTTCAATTTAATTGAACACAAAAAGTCTTCAGTTTTTCTTTAGTCATATATTGCAAATCACACTTTTCCTTTAGAAAGCAATGCTAATTCTATGGTCCTTGGTGGGGTCCAAGAAGCTTCTCTCACAGGCCTATTAATTCTGCAACATAATAAATCCCTTGTATTAGAATTCTAGTAAATACAGTGTTGTTTACCTAACAATCTCAATATAAAATATTTCAAAACTTTTAGTCTTTCTTACATGATAAAATAAAACAGAAGGTATAGTGCAAGACTGCAAGAGAAGCCACATAGCAGTTGATATAATGGTATGTATATGTTAACCAGGCTATAAAACTTCTATTTCCTATTTGGCTTATCAGTAGTTGATATTTTTCATTCCATAACGTAATTTACTCATTCTGAATGAAATTAGTTATTTAGTTATGTTTTATAAATAAATGTATTTTTTATTTTTTTGTATCAGATTTGGTTTTAATATTTAACTTTTATTCATTTAATACCTACATTTTAATTTCCTAACCTTAGCTCTTTACAGAAATTTACAATATTCCCCCAAAAATCTACTAAAACTCTTATTTGTCCCAACAAAATACATCATTAGTTGTTTAGTTATGTAGTACAAATAAATAAATACTTTTACTAATTTTATGCAGTAATGTAATTTAATGAATAAGAAAGATAACCAATACAGACAAAAAAAGGATAATATAAATACCACACAACATTTCTGGGATCCTTGTCCCTTTCATCAGATGCTAAGAAGAACCTGGATAAACACAACTGCACTGGTCAGTTGACAACACTCAAATCTTTTGACAACTGACCTTGAATGAACGTGTTTAATATGTGTGTAAAAAGCCACCAATGGTACATATTTGATCAAAATCTTCTCATGCAACTTACCAAAAGAAACATTAAAAACAGTATAGTATGGAGTTTTGTAACCCCCATATTATCTTTGGGATTAAATTCTGCAGATCATGTGCAGAGACCCACATGAACAGGCTGTTACTGCTTCAGAAAAGATGTACAAGATTAATGTTGAAAATAGGAAAGCAGGAAAGCTGTAGAAACACTTTTAGAGAAGAAAAAATCTTAACAGTTTAACCACTATATATAAGGTAATTATGTTAGTACAATACAAAAAACATAAGTCCACAACTTACAATGAGGCCCACATGTACAATACACGAACAAGGACCAACTTCTTCCAGCATGAGCACAATAATAATAAGAAGAAATCAATTATAATTGTACAATAATTTACCAAAGAAAACAAAAAAACTATCAGGTTAAGGAATTTAATTATAAGTTAAAAGTTTACCTTATCAATAATGTACTGTACAGTAAATGTGAACTATATATGTACTAAATCTCTAGAAATCTCTATCATATTACACTAAATGTGTTTGTAAAATATCGATTCTAAATAATAGTATTATATAACTTTGACAGTGCTAGAAACTTGTATGCACATACACCATGAACAATTATTATTATTTCTATTACAAAAAATTCACAAGTAAGATATATATGAAAACATACAAGCATTTCTATTATCTTATTTACTAGGAAATTTACCATGATAGTTAGAAGTTCATGAAGTACTTCGATGTTTTTACATGTTGGAATTAAGAGAAAACATTCAAGTCATTTGGGTAATGTGAAATAAAAGACAATACCTATGTTGGACATGAGAAATAGGCTCTGGTAGAGCACATGTAGAGTTAATTAATTAACATTTGGGTAAAGTAAGCTAATAAAAAGGATCAGAGGAAGATATTTCAGAGATTTGTTCTCTCAGTATTGGAATGAAAATTAGGTATATATATACATATATATATATTGTAATTGTGTTCCTTGAGAATTTTATATTTCTGTTAAGGTGGCTGAAGCTTCTAGGAGGTGGATGAACAATTAAGATAATACCGTTAACCAAATGTACTGTAAGGACCGAGGAATCGAAACAAATTTATGACTGTAGAAAATGTGGAAAAGCTACTTGTTGTCAGTTTGATGATTGAAAGAGTAGTTTGCAGTGTCCTGACAGATAGCATTCTAATATCAAGTAATGAATCACAACCCTGCCTACCCTCAAGCATTTCAGTCACAGTTCTCATTTCCACCTCAGTGAGATGCAGCCTGTAAGTCAAAAACTTTTATCTTGCATAGCATAGCCAAGGTTGAAGCTTGCCATAATAGTCTTTAATTTTCTTTGTTTTATTTTTACAGTGCATTCTAAGTCTGGCTCATCAATGATCCTGACAGTAAGAGTAATCCATATCAATGAAAATTTTGTTTTATATGTTCAGTTCAATAGTAAATTCATTTATTATGTAAATAAATTTACATATTAATTAAATGCATATTATTTTAATTTCAATCGAATAATATAAATCACCACCACAAACAAGTTATTATTACTAAATAATAAATTGTATGATTTTGATCAAGATACAGTTGAGGAGTCAGTTTATTTAGTTGTTGAAATAAGCAGAACAGAGGGTTCTTGAATTACTTCATTTGATATCAAATGGCATTTACACAATATTTATTGTTTAATTCAATTGAAGCATGATACATTAAAGGACGAAGGCCTTCTTTTAACACAATCATTAATTATTATTCCTTTCTAGATAACAATGAGATACCTATATTGGGTTCAAATGAAAAAATTCATCTTAATACAAGTTTATTAATATGAATTAATGAATGCTGCCCAAAAGAAATAGTGAAATGGAGGACCTGGAGTAAATATGCTCACAAATTTATTATTTTAATCACACATTCAACTATGATTCCTAGTATTTATCTGAAATTGTATTTGGGAAGTCTAAATGCAAAAAATGAAGATAGGTTCTGAATGAAAACTGTTATGAACTAATACCAACAAGATTGTCTATTACAAAATGTTGCTATTGCATGCTACTAGTCCGTAGAAGTGGAAAAGTAGAATATATAAATCATAAAACTAAAGGCATAATCTACATAAGTGATAAGAAATCTATGTATGATAAGTTTCATAAATTTTTTAGAATTTTAAATATAACGATAACATTGTTTGATAATACTATTGTATATACCAGCTATATATTTGTGACCAGCAACTGATAAGGATGCAATGCATATTTATATATATATATATATATATATATATATATATATATATATATATATATATATTGTAATAGTAAGAATGTGACATTGTCAAAAATATTGGTATGGAAAGGATAGAGAGATAGGTTGTGGCTTACCTGAAAGTGAAGTGCGGTGTCACCATGAGGAACTGAAGGTTGTTCTTCAAATTTTTGGAGGCTCTCAGCCTCCTTCTTCAGGAAGGAGTGTTACACCATTCCGTACACCGGCCGGCTTTGAACTGTCCTTTCCATACCAATATTGCAATTATATATATATATATATTATTTCAAGATCCTTCTACTTTACAATAACTCATTAAGCTTCTTCAATATTATCTTCTGTGTTTCAGGTGTTCATACTTGGGACAGTTTTTATTAGTTTCACACTTAAACTTTATAGTTGTTGCCTAAGTATTCACATTAATGTGTAATGTGTTAGTTAAGTTGTTGATGTTATGAAACAATACATAAAAAAGAATGGCTAACATGTATGTCTACACCATATACTATGTTAAAACACAAAATAATTTCTTTAAGTTTAATGAATCTTTATGAATAACTATTAAAAATCTCTTAGTGGTTTATTACAATGTAAAATTATTACAATATTTTCCAAGGCAATTGGAATCACTGGATCATTTTAGTTAAAAATTAATTATAATAATAATGTTCCAAAAATGTGCCAAAGTTCAATATGTTGGAGGATAATTAACCATGCTGTAGTGTCACTTTTTTAACGTGATTCCAAAATTATTTAATTAATTTGTTAAAAAAAATGAAACACTGAAACTTTAAGAGTTTATAATTTATTTGGTTAGAAACCGCATATATTAAAATTTAATTATCCGAATAATGTAGAAATTCTGAACAGTGTAATAGTTGTACCTATATAAAACAAAAAATAAATAAATATATTCCGAATCATTAAAGATTGAGACCCAAGTTAATAGCAGGCCTATTCTGTGACCAATGTTTGTACATTCCTTATATTTTTACAGCATAACTGGTTATAATTGTATAATGTATATGCAAGTAAAATATTTTTCACAGCACGTGAAACTTACGTTGTCATGGGTCTGCATTCTCCTCGAATGATAACGAAACCCGAACCACAGGATTTTCGCGGAGGACCGCGTACCGCAGTATTGCCTTCCAGATCTGCGACGAGCAAGACGAGGATCAGACATGGCAGTATTATGGGTCGGCCCATGCTCTCTGACCCTTCTAGGTTAAAGCTGAACGACGCGTGACAATTTAAGTTGACGATGGCGTGTTTTTGACTGGCGAATGGAATGTCTCCGCGTTCGTTTTATTCAACTACTGTGAAACTAAAGAAAAAGAAAAAACTGATTCAAGACGATCCCAAGGCGTTGAGTTAATGGGATCCGCATGTCAGGACATTGTAGCGGAATAGTTCCAGAGCAAGGCCGCTCTTAAGGCATACTTTTGCAAATTGATTCTTAAGAAGTTGTTTTCCTTAAGACCAAGGCTGTAGTAAATGCAAATAGTTTCTCAACATTCAAGCTGAAACTGTCTCGATCGCCTCCGTTTCACATTCTGAAAAATTTAATTGTGTTGTTTAATATGTGAAAGAAATGTTCTCATGATTATTTATTTATATGTCATCAGTCTCATGTCAAAAGTGAGATCAACTCGGCGCATCTGTTTGAAAATGGTATTAATGTTATCCCCAATTATTTGAAATAAAAGTTACTCCTTATATACTTCAACTATATACATGATTATGGTTTAGAATTAGTTTCATCTTTACTCATTATGCAATTAGGGGATCCGAATCGATGTAGTTTAAATACCTGTCTGATTCCATGGAACGTTGTTCTACCTGTTGTGGTGTAGCAGTCAGCGTCACAGCCTCGCATCACAGAGGGTTCGAATCCTTGCATGGGCATGGACGTTTGTGCTCGTCCTGGGGTTAAGATAGGGTTACTATTCGTCATCGTTTACCCTGGACAGTTCTCGATTTGAGTTTACATCTGGGCACAGTGTTGCAAAACGGTAGTTTTGTCCTACTTTTCGTTGCAATTAATTCAATTTCCTATCAAATTTTATTTTAATATTATCTAATTTTTCTATGCATACACCTAACAGCCTTATGAAACGAAGTGGTGATCGATTGAATCACTATCAAGTTAAAAGAAGTGGCAACTGCTTGATGTTTATGTACCTATGTTTGTGTTGTGAAATAGGTTCATAATAACTTTTTGTCCTTTACAATTTGATTATACCGAAACGAAAGTGTACTTTGAATGTACCTTATTTTTTGGTGGATCAGATGAGAAAGTTGGTGTTCAGTTTGGCGATTTGAGTTTTTCGTCCAACATATAGGATAGGGGAACACTGAGTAGCACATTATTTCAAAATGGCGTATGCAATCAAAAGAGATACTGAAAAGTCAAAAATGTTGGATTTTTTTTAAAAAAGTCACAAATTAAAAATTAAAGACAAATTAGTGCTTCTTAACGAAACATTCTACAGAGAAAAAATTGATTAAATTGATAGAGTTTATTTTTCGTTAACCTGAGACTTCAGCTGTTGTGGAAAGAGTGTTTTCATTGAGGAAAAATGTTTGGTGCACGGAAAGAGGGAGCATGGCTACAAATACAAAATAATTCTGTCTTCCATTAACAATGATGACATTACCAAGATAGTTTCTTCCTTAAAAAAATATTATTGGAACAAAAACAAGATTTCGCTGTAGCATTCACCGGTACCAGACAATAAAAATAAGTTTTCCTTATTTTTTCCAAATATTTATTTCCCCTCCGGTAACTATTTCATCCGATATATCTTTCTTTTAGAGTAACAGGCTACATGAGGGTAATTCACCTGGTGGCAACTCCCCTTTAATAGTATAGGAAGAGATTTGAAAGCGGGGATGCCGAAGGGTAGAGGAAGGTATACTATGGTTAAATAGGGTCCCCGGACTATAGTTAGAGGATCCTACCCGGCATTCGCCTAAATGTGATGCAGGACAAACTCTAGAAAACCTGCATCCTATGTCATGTTGACAGTTTGGCAGTTGTCCAGATAGGCGAATGTCCTAAATGGGTTATAAGAGGCAATTGGGGAAAAAAGAGAAATTTCTCTGCAACATCAATATCAGCCATCTTTACACAAAATTATGGACGTTCCAAAACCTTGACTTTATTCGATTTTTACAACGAAACTATACGAACTATTTCAATGAAACTTTCTGGATCGGTTTATGTAGAGGCGTAAGAAGGATATTAGCAATCAAATTGCTATCCCTCAAATTGTGATAAATTGGTCAATACCCCAAAACCTGAATTTAAATCCTTGACACATATTTTGTTCGCTGTTCCAAAAAAACTGTTTATAGGTTTAAAATGAAAAATATACGTCTGATAGAAAATTAATAATAAGAAAGATAGCAAAATACAATCTGTATTTCTTATTATTTATATGTTTATCCTATCCTATCTAATAGAGGACATTTGAAAATGTTAGAGCTAAAAAACAAAATCTGCTCAATTTACTATTATTTTCACTGGTCATGTTATTAATAGGTAGAGAAAAATTTTGTTGTTAAGAGAAGACAAGGAGATAATTGTATTATAATAATATTATTAGAGTCAAGAAGTAATAAGTGTTCCATCAGTGAAAGTTGATATTGTAACGATGTGTTGTTATAACGCGGTAAAGAAATCAATAGATTTTTTTAAAAAAATCTAGCAAATACAATTCAGTCACATTTAACAGCATTTTGAAAGAAATATAAGTTTGAACTACACTTTACCTGAATCATGTGTTCAGACATTGTTGTCTGACTTCAGTAAAACAGCCTGATACTATTTTCTGAAATATTTAATACATTACAAAACTGTTATAGTTTGGGAATGCACTACTTCATATAAAAGAAATTAATAAATCAAGGTTTTTTGCTTTATGCACTGAGCCACTTCTGTTTTAGCTTATTTATAAGAAACAAGCTCCTGATATAAAAGTGCCTACATTTGATTGTTGCATATTTACGTAACAGAAAATTATTTATCAGAAGTTGTATTAAGTGAATTATTTGTTTAAAGTTTCTAAAAAGCTTTCCCTACTCCAGTCTTTCTTTGACGATGACGTACTTCCAGCTTCTTACAATGAGAGTGAGTGATATATTATTCGTTTAGACGCATACACAGATACAGTGTATAAGAAATCGCCGCTGACCATTTCAGTAATATGTTACTTTTGGTCGTAAGGAGATACTTGATGGACATTTATAGACAATTATCATATGTAATGAGAATAATGTGAACCTTTGTTAAGAATTTACCTTAATTTTATTTCGTATTTCCACGACAGCTACTTCCTCTACAATTTAAATTCCTGAGGTAAAAGATACGCCCTACACGACTTTTTTTTCTCGCAATATTGACTCCGAAATATTAAATTCGTAATTGTGTGCATCGTGATGACCGTCTTTTCTGCTAAGGTAAGGGTGTGTTTATGTTTGAGCTGCGATACGAGCTGTGCGACGATAATGTAACCATGTTTTCAATACAGACATTTATGTTGGAGCAGCACTGTAAATCGCTCTTTGGTACCGAGCAGCGACTGGAGAGTAAAGGAAGGCCTATGTTTCTTTGCTCCCATTGATGATGGATTTAGACGTATTAATAAGAGACGTTCTTATGAGGCCCTCATGTGGGGTAAATTTGACTCAAATCACCACAAACAATGGTGTAAAGTAGCACAACTATTACAAACAATACGTAATTAAAACTTTTTATTTTTTTAAATATCGCATGTGCTAATTTTACAATGGATTTTTGCTATTTACAGAGCAATGAAGTAAATAAAAAGGAGGACCTAAGTTTCTTCAAAGCTTAGAACGCTTTAGAAAAATTGGAATACCGAATGAAAGTCATGAAAATCACTCAAGAATTAATGAAAGGCAGGGAAAGTAGTTTTTGAACGCGACAAAAGTTTTTACTGTCCACAGTTCAGCGTCCGGGAGCCATCAATAATCTGCTACAATATATTATACCAATGTTAAAACAAATTTAGATTTCTCAGAACAGATGGGAACAAGAAATTTATAGTATACCAAACCGTAATAAATTTGAAAATTATATAATTATATATATATATATATATATATATATATATATATATATATATATATAGTATTAATCAACGGGTGTCGAAACAAAAAGATTAAGATTATAAACAACAACAAACAACAAAGATTATAAATACCAAACCGTAATAAATTTGAAAATTATATAATTATATATATTTATATATATATATATATATATATATATATATATATATTGTATTAATCAACGGGTGTCGAAACAAAAAGATTAAGATTATAAACAACAAACAATTTTTATTTATCAGAATTTACACAATTTAATAAAAACATATATCTCTTTCTCTCATGGGTCTTTACTGGGTTTGATACCGGACAGAACACTTAAATAATCAAAGAACCCAACATTTATCTTTAAAATAAACAGAAATATTTAATCGTCGAGACATCGACGAAACTTATTAACGAACTTATTCTACCAGATTGATTCTAAATTTAAAAGAGTTTATTTTATTAACACAAAAGAAAAGAACGATATCTGACTGTATCTTTTAATTCCGTTTACACATATTAATACCATTTATTTTCAACTTACGATTACTCAGGAACATTTGGCTCGTTCATTACACACACACTTTATAGACTGGACGTGTAAACACTGACTCTAACACATATTATTGGTTCGACGATAGATGATTCTCCATACTCGGTGAAGGACATCCCACGTGCTGAAACTACTCGACGCTGGATGCTGTGTCCTGGTCTCCTACCATCGAAGACAGTGGTCAAATTTTGATAATACAACAGATTGAACTTCTGCATACAAAAATGTTTATAATTGAATAATTTTTCTATTTCTCGCAGGCTGCAAAATTTCTCCATACTCGGTGCTCGCCGTACACCTCCACAACCAACACCCAACTTCGGTGCTCACAGCTCCACCTACCACTCTGACTCCACCTCCTAGTTCCAACACTCAACTAACCTCCAAAAATCTTCTCTTCTCTTTATATATCACCGTCCCTTCTCTTTTCCTTTGTTCCCAAAACTACGTCGCAACTGCCCGTTGACAGTTTCCTCCCGAGATTTACGTTATGCAGATGCAGTTCCTTAGGAAATTGCTAGCTCCTCTGTCATGTCACATCGAGACAGGACCCGTAATTACTGAGCACTTGTCTTCTACCCTCACTCACACGTGCGCTCTTCTAAATTCTCCAGACCGCCCAAACTGCACCCTCAATTACTCTGGACTTGTCTTCTCACCCTTACCCAACCAGCGCTCTCAATAACTAAATAAACACATTACAGAATGTCCTTTTCACTGTCCAGGCCATTATCCGAAACAATGCCTGCCTTAACAGATTTATTTTGTGACAGGCCCCCGCACATGTGCCTTGCCCTGACTCCTCCATCCAGATCCTAAGTCAACAAGTGACCTGCCCAGGCCATTAATCAGACACAATGCCTGCTTTAACAGATTTATCTTGCGACAGGCCACCCGCAGATGTCACCCTTGCTCTGAATTCTCATGACCTGCCCCAAGTAAACATTACAATTTCCTCTGACGGCCAAGAACATTAATCTAAAACAATGCCTATCCCTCAAGGCATTACAATATATATATATATATATATATATATATATATATAAATATATATATAAGGTCGTTTTAATTAAGTAAATTTATTTAAAGAATTTGCCCCACATTGAAGCGCCATTTAGGTAATTATTAAATGATGAGCGTTTATTAACTGATTTATTGAATTTGATTTCAGTTTGAAGAACTTGCCTCACGTGAAGCGCCAAAATGTAATGATTAAAATGGAAGGCTTTTTATTAAATGAAAAGGTAGAAATTAACAAACAAAATATTTATTTATTTTGTGGCAATAACTCAAAAACAATTACAATTTAAAATTTTAGATCTCAGGGCCTTCACTGGGTTTGATAATGGACACATCAAATTGTTTTTTTAAAAAACTAATTAAAACACAGTTTATAATTCACCCAGACAATATGTCGATAGGAAGAAATTAAAAGAAAAGAAATTCACTCTGATTGACAATTAAAATAGAACGAAATTAAAAAGTCAAGAGATTAGCTCTGATTAACAATTAAAAAGAGAACGAAATCTGACTTCTATCCTTTAATTACGTTTACATAAATCATTAATTTTGTAATTTGTTACTCACATCTGTCCAGCTGGTTCTAGCATTCCTTTTGTTTTCGGGAGTACACTATTGCAAAAAAATTTACACTGTTTCTAATATTGGTTCACAGATTTTACACTCTTGAAGTCCACCTTGATAGGCTCCCAGGAACTCGGATAATCCTCCTTTTTGTCAGCTATCAGGTGATCGTTTGTCTTGTATGAATCCTGTGATTCATATATTTGCTAGTCTTTTTACCGCTTGGGACTTAAACTGCAACTTTACTACTACTGGCTGGCTACAGACGTAAAAACTGCACTCCTTTCCTGGCTGCTGATAGACGTAAAAACTGCTAACTTAGCGATATTTACGGGATAATACTTCCGTGAATGTTTTTACTGTGTCTTAAATTCACAACTTTGTTTAATGATACATTAAACGACGGCTAGTCTCTGCTCTAGTATCATTTGTTACGTCCTCCGAAATGTCCCGTCTCCAACTGAACTATCGTCGTGCTCTCCAGTTTTAGCGCGCATACGCCATTTTGACTTTCCGACAAAGTATATATATATATATATTATATATATATATATATATATATATATATATATATTGTAATGATAAAACGGCAATTAAAAGAATTAATAATTAGAGTTTATTGAACTGAATTACTACCGGCGAACACACAGAGATACAATAATGGACGAGAAATCAGGCCAAGACATTGTTGGACTTAGTACGCGTAAGTTGATGGAGCAGAAACCTTGCTGAATACGGGAGGAATTAAAAAAATTGTCGGTCAGCCACAAGACATTGGGGAGTACAGTATAATTAAGTTTAGCAGTTGGTAAAGGATATCAGTCGAGGACGGAACAAAAATTAATTTGAAGAATTTTAAAGTAAAATCGACAGATATAAATAGGACGAAAGTTTTGGAACAATTGTGTCCGGTGGTCAATCGGCCAGAATTTAGCAAAGTGAATCAAAGTAAATTCAGTGGAAACGTGGCCTGTTAAAGTGTTCGAGGTGAAAGTGTGTTGAAAAATCTCTACAATTGCCCTGGTACCGGTACAGTGAGTAAAGGAATAACATTTGAAATTAATATTGTAAACGTTAATAAAAGGTAGAATACCGTCAGATTTCGATTTCATTTCGTTTTTATTTCGTTTTATTTGATTTCATTTCGAGAGTTTATTAAAAATATTTGTCAGTAGTGAATCGTAAAATTAATTGTTCTTTATTTAAAAGGCCTAATAAAGACCCTGAGGCCAGCGAAAAGGACATTTTTTGTATAAAATTGTTGTAAAGTTCAGCAAGTAATTTGTTTTGTAAGGTAAATAGTTGTGCATATTAAACTAATTGTTAAGTAAATTAAATAAATGTTATTATTTTATGCTCCTTTCATTAGATAATTTTCAATGATGAGTTCAATTTAATTAATTATCTTCATTTTTGAGTAACCACATTTTGATGCCTTAACGTGTGGACAATCAAATCATTTTAATAATTGACGACTTTCATTGTATATTACATTTATGGCGTCTTAACGTGGGGCCATTCAGATAAATAATTCATTGTTTATTCTACTTATGACAACCTCAACGTGCGACAAAATCTTTTCAATTATTTTATTCATTGTATATTACAATATATATATTGTGATATGCAAAATAATGTAATACTCAATAATAATTAACAAAAATTTAAGGGAAATTAATATGACAAACTATCAGAATGAATAAAACATTTATTACAACTGACCCAAAAATTAATTTTATTATACACAAATACTTTATATTTAAAAAAGAATTTCTCGCCGATTTTTACAACAATTTATTATAAATAACTGAAATTTTCTCCTTATCTCAGGGTCTTAACTGGGTCTTTTAAATAAAGAACATTTATTCCCCTTTTAAACAATTATTTTTACAATTTACTATTGACAATGTTTTAATAAAACTTGAAATGAAATCGTAATAAAATCTAAGTCTGACGATATTCTACCTTTCATTGACGTTTACAATTTTAATTTAAATGCTTTTTTTTTCACTCAATGTTTGTACTGGTACCAGGGCAATTGTAAAGATTCTGCAACACACTTTCACCTAGGGATGGAAAGCCTGCGAGAGGATTCTCTCACAGGTAACCTTTGGGGATGCCTTTTCCTCTCCGTTTTTGAACTAAGGTTCCCACAAGCTGAGGCACCTCGGCCTGTTCTGAGAGGTGTATGTTCCGGGGTCACAGACCTTGGGCATACGGTAAGAGTTGTTCGCTATTTCCATTGGAATAGTCGGCCAGCTGCCTCCTAAACTGGTCGAGGCACGGAGAAGGGAATGCTGCGTCCCCACAGCAAACTCCTCTTCCGCTATCGGAAGGGCGTGGGACAAGCACCCAATGCCCGACGTACCTGATGCAGATTTTTCTAGGGTTTTCCCTGTATTTCTTTAGGATCCTTAAAATATAGCCCGGGGGCCCTAGTTAACCCTTGGCTTCCTTCCTCTACCATTCCGCATCCCCCCTTTCAGATCTCTTCCTATGCTATTAACGGGGAGTTGCCCAAAGTGTAGCCTGTTGCCCTAAAAAAAAAAACTTTCACCTCGAACACTATTACGAACAGGCCATGTAACACAGAATTTACACTTTTCGTCGAATCTCCGGACAATTTGAAGCAATACTCACAGACTCCTCTGAGTGACAAACTTGAATAATTCCGTCTAACTCCGCTTTCAATATCAGGTCCCGTTAATTCAGCTCACAAACACTTTACGTCGTTTTTATTGCTGTCTGCCTCTACTCCACTTATTAATATTTTACTTCCTCTCAACTAATCGTAATACAGCTAATTTCTCTCGACTCTGATTTCAGACTACTAAATTTTAATATATTCCGTACTCAGCAATGTCTAAATTTTAATTATACTGTGCTCCACACTGTCTCGTAGCTGACTGCTCACTCCATCGACTTACGCCCGCCAAGTCCAAACAATACCTTGCCTGTTCAATATTCTCGACCATTATTTTATCTCTGTGTGTTTGCCGGTAAGAATTCAGTTCAATAGTTTATAATTATTAACTCTTAATTGCCCTTCAATCATTACAATATATTTTTTAAAAAAATAATTTTAATATCTAAGTACCGAAGTAACATTAATTTTTCCTCTTGTAAAATGTCTCCTGTGGCAATTAAGTCAGTTTTTCTGGAGTTTTTTTTAAAATGATTATTTAATAAATAATCAAATGTTTCTATTCTCATATATTATGCAAACTTTGAGGAATGTTGCCTTAAATCTTTATAATTCTTCGGTATCACTCATTTTTACAATATTCGGCTTGAGCTTCTACTAAATACAGAAAGACTCGACTTCAACAAGCAGAAAACAAAATTCGACGCTCTAATAGATACTGTAGTCGTTATGGCAGCTCCAACATAAACGTATTGTAAAGACGTCCGGGGATTCTTAAAGTCAAATGAGGTGGTCTTTACTTTGGCGCTTATTCTATTTACTCACCATGAATACAGAAATTTACACCAAATTTGTGTACACTCGCACCATGAATACTGATTACGTTAGACTGTCCAGACTCCTAACACGGAGCCTTCTTTTATTATCAGTTCCTGCCAGGATGTTTGCGTCTGACAAAACGCATCAAAACTTCTCGAATTTCCCATTGTCAATGACGCTACTCCTAAACTTAACCTATCCATATCAATAATTGACTACGTCAAATTATACTTACATATTGTAACTCAGTAAGTTGGACATTGTATTTAATATATAAAATATCTGTAAGGGTGCAGCGCCTGAAAGATCTAAAGTTTGATTTGTACAAAACTTTGTAAATGGTGTCAAAAGATGGAGCCATTGCTCCAAGGAGTATTAATTTATATTAGCAAATTTTATAAAAGTAAATATAATGGGTTAATTCGTCGATAACACGCGACGTTTCGATGTCGCTGCATGTATCGATTTTACCCGGCTGGAAACCCGAGAAGCTTTTATCAACTTTCTACTACGGGAAAACCTTCGTTCTACAAGAAATATAATTGTATTTCATGATATTGTAGTTTAATAGTGCGTAAAGGAATGTAAGGAAAACCATAATAACTGAACACTTGCTAAAGAAATTTAAATACTAGTAATGTGTGAGGAAAGAAAAACCATTGTTGTTGATAGAACAAACGGTGTACAGACAGGAAGAGGGGAAACGCGTGCTGTCGTCGTAAATGTCCATGATCTCTTTAACCTTGAAATATTGAAAAAATAAATTACATTAATTGAATTGAGGCGACGATATTGAATTGAATGGAAGAGCAGTGAAGAGAGTGATTCAAAGTGATAATAAAATCAGAGCAAAGTGTTTGATAAATTAAAATCAGTGTCTACCTGAAGTGTTTCTTTTAGCTCATTCAAACAAAACGCCGTGCGGGAACACACACGTGGAGCGGATAAGACTTTATTCAGTTTTATGTTTCAGTAACTGACAATAATTATGTGTTTTCATTTCAATAAATAACTCAATTTATTTTAATTATCAAAAGGGTTGAACAGCTTTTAATTTTATAATATGCCAGTTGTCAATTGGTAATTATTGATTGTAATAAATTAGTTGTAATTACATTTTGTAATTGTCTTTAATTAAATTATTTCGTTTACAACCAAATATCAATTGATGACGCCCAATACAAAACAAATAAATTTTACTGTACTCTTAAATGCAAGAGACGGAGTACACTGCACAATATATATCAAAATTTTGGTTTGAGAAAATAATCCATAATAATTCGTATCATTCATTTATGCTGACGAAGTATTTGTACAGAACTATGACTTACCGGACCACAGGATGACATATCCTTCCCACACTGATTGTTCCATGTCCGCATGTAAAATTGACCGGATTAGATTTAACAATATGTATTGATATAAACCGGCTTCGCAATGATAAAAGGCAGTACCAAGACGCTGCAAACAAGTAGAAAAGCTTGCATGTTTCCAAACAACGTCGCTCCGTATGATAGCAAGCGACTCAGACTCTAGTTATGACCGGACTTAAGAGCTCCTGTCACTTGGAATACAAGCGAACTGAATGTCTAACGAGACAGCCGAGTGCAGAAGTGAAATTATATGCGTTTGTTATAATTGACCACTTCATTTGCATAGTATTTCGATAACAATAGAATATTTCTATTTCGAAGCTTGTGCTGTGAAACGGTATAATTTTTTATATTGTTTTATTTACAGTCGCATCAACAGCTCAGGTCATTAGCGACTAATTAAGGGACCTCATTATTGTCACGCTCACAAACATCTATGCCCTCGCCGGGGTTCGTACCCGGGACCGCTGTGATGCGAGTCAGTCACGCTGGCCACTACACCGCTGAAGGAAGTTGTTTGTTTATGCCTACTAAACTTTTTATTAATATTGAATAAATCATATATATTGTGGTAATTAAAAGGAATCATTAATTAATAAACAAAAATTTAGACTCGCATTGTTAGCGGCAGAAAACACACAAGTTGTACACAAGAATGTGGCAATAATGCCATGTTTGTGATTAATGGAGGTTGTTGGCTAACGAGAAGCGGTGTGTGCTTCAGTCGTCGTGGAAATATAGCTGTGAACAGATGAAAAGTAAAATATCCAGAAAGTACAACAGCTAAAACAATTACAACAGTTTTTTTTACAAGTTGCACTCTGCGAAATAAATACGTAAATTCAACGTTAAACATATTAAGTGCAGAGTCTACATTATTATATTCGTGATTTAGACCATTGTCTTCGATTTTGGGAGCCAGGCAACTGCATCCTGCAGTAAATAAACTTCGGAACGAGCGTATTTCCTAAACGAACAGTGAACCATTTTGAAAAACAAAAGTGTTTATTAGAATCAGTGTTAAAAATGGCCTGTATATAAAGTGTGTGTGTGTGTGTGTGCGTTTGTGTGTGTACGAACGAGCCAAATTTCCTTGAGTTCCAGAGACAGGACGTTAAAATTTCACAGAATTAATATTTGTAAACTCATAAGAAAAGTATTATCGTCAGATTTCAAATTTCGTTCAGAATTTAAAGTCATTTTTATGATGTTTTTTTGCATTGTATATAATATATTGATGAAGTAAGTCCATAATAACTTGATAAAATTAAATTGTTAACAAGTATTTTTTATTAGTAAACGACCCCTGAAAAAGAGTAAAAAATTTTATTATCAAATATTAAATAATAATGTAAATTGAAGTTACTTTCTTAATAACTGTTAAAAATTCAATTGATAATTTATGTAAATTTAATTGTTTGTGCGTTAATAAATTAATTTGTTTGTCTATTGTAAAATCTTGATTAATATTATAAAATCCTATCATTCTAATATTTAAATTACTAAAATTCGACACATTAACGTGGCGATTTAACTTTAATTAATTGGTGAATACTACAAATTAGCGTCATCAACGCTGTGGCACATTTTAACTTTCTTTTATTTAATTGTCTTTCATTTGTGATCACCACAAAATATTTCTTATATTTGATTCCCTGGTATTTATTGTTTCATTCGGATTGTCTTGAGTTGATTCCTCTTTAGCGCAGAATCACTGTACAGTTATTTTTATTTCGCGAGTCATGGTAGTGATGTACAGTGAACTTCAGTGCCTGACCAGCCGCTACAGTTTATCAAACATTCAGCATCAATTTTTTTTTCATGAAACGGATATTTTATCATCTACATTCAAAGGTTTTCCAATACTTCATATATAGTTCCCATTCAACTTTCCTTCTCGGTTTCAGGAATTACACTTTAACTAACGAAACGTAAAAACCTTGGAATCATTTAATTTTTATATTTTCATTCTGGTTTCAACCAGCAGTTTGTCCCATTCTCCAAAAAATAATTTATCTTTTTGTTTTTATGTTTTATTACAAATCCATTATTAACAAGCTGATTGCTTGACGTTGCTCGGGTGTATTTATATTACACTATAAAATGAATCATGTAGGCCTAGAAGATGACGGCAGTGCATTTGTCCGTCGAAACGTCGCGTTTCAATCGCATTGTTACCCAGGTGGAAACCCGAGAACTTTTTCTTCAACAAATACACCGGGAAAGCCTTCGCTCTTAGAACATTACTAATACTTTTTCACGACTTAGATCCAAAACTTCTCAAACTCATAAGTGTTTTTCAAGTAATATATATCGCTATAAACCATAATGCGTCGATAATTTCAGCCGAATTATACGCCATCTTCATGGCCACGGAACTGTGTCTGGAAACACAGGAGGCCATCAATATCATATTAACAGATTCCAAGGACGCAATACACAGAATAACTAGTACAGTGCACAGAAATGGTTGCATAAATCGAATTAGAGAGAATATATTGAAAATACAAGAAAAAGGAAACCGGATCACTATAGCCTGGCTACCGGCGCATAAGGACATAGTAGGACACGACAGGGCAGATCTCCTAGTGAAGATGGAAGCTGATCATCAAGGAAGATCCAGCAACCTGCCAGTTTGCACCAGCAGGGACTGCAGTGTAGGGTTCTACAAGGAACTGGAGGAAAAGTGGAGTAGACCTGTGAAACCAGAGGAATGCGGAGCCATCCTCAGAAATGTCAACAGCATCAGAGAAATATCGCACCCGAAAGAACTATCTCGAAGGCAACAGGTTGTTGTAGCCAGAATAAGAACATTGCACTCCAGTTTCACTCATTCATTCTTGATTTCCAGATATCCGCAGCCGGTATGCAGCTCATGAAAGGAGCCCACAACAATTCCTCATGTCCTCTTTGACTGCCCCAAATATAGCGAGATAAAAAGATCAACCATAGCCGCACATTCAATTATGGAGATTTGCAACTCATCAGCGGCAATAAACAACCTCATAGACTTTACGATGAAAACTGATTTGTTTAAAGTAATTTAAATGTTATACAAATGTAGAACTTAACAGATGTAAGTCGCTAATGACCAAAAGGTTAATGCGACGTTAAATTTAAATTTAAAAAATGTATATATATAAAAGTCTACTCCAATGCTACGTGTTTAAGGGAATAACGATATATAACAATGTTAAAGGAGAATAATTTTAATATATTGTACAAGAAAAATCAAGGAAATATAAGATAATTACATTTCTTAATTTGAAATTTTTAAATGTACTGTAATATGTTGTTCCTCTTCTTGAACTGAGTTCATTAATTGCTTCCAGTCACTTATCCTGACGTCTTTGGTTTCGTAGTCGAAACTGCTACCCTAATAAAGGAAAAAAAATAATATAAGTGACAATATACGTTTTTTTAGTAACAGTCATTTAATTCATTTCAATCGTTATTAGGTGCTCTCTGATAGAAAAAATAATAATTTCTTTTGGTCAAAGATAAGGTCATTTCAACATTTATTCATATTGGCATGAAAGATAAATATGATTTCGTGATCATAATTAATTGTATGCAATTATTTATTTTGGAAGTGTCACCATATTTGTGGTTAATATAAATAACAACTAATGACAATAAATTAAATTATATAGAATTAAATTGTATTAGATTCTGGAAATCCTTAGGAGAATTAAGTCTTTTAGAATGAGGCACGTGTTTATTTTAAAAGAAAAATTCTTTATTCTGATTATTTTATTTATGTCTGAGACCATCAATTTTTATATTATAGCATTAATTAACATACGTTTGAGATCATATAAATTAGAAAGGTTTTCTTTTTAATTCCCATAAATTATACAAAATTAAAATTTTTGAATGATATTCATCAATGTGCGCGTTGAGAATATCAAGAGTAAAAATAAATTGATAAACAACAGGTAACTAAATACCTATTGAATATAAGGCAAAAAGTAAAGATTAAACAATAATTTAAATGTCATAAATTAAATTGAAGTTGGCTATAGATCAATTACTTAATACTGAATCTGATTAAGACATAGAGAATTAATATTCACCGTATCATCAGAAAATAATATTATTATGCGGATAATTGAATAAACACTAATATAACGTTAAAGTGGCAGGGATATACAAGGAAAGTTAATGCATGAAACTATTACGAGAAATGCAGAAATTTCCCTGTGGGATTTGTTGATGCAAATGTAAAATAAATTCAATCAATTGATATTACCAAAACACACAAAAAATGGTGCTGTTGAAAAAAAAGTTATATGAAGGATCAAAGACGCAATACTGTTGGCAACCTAAAAAGCTTTTTAATTTGTCATCTGTATTTTGCGGTTGTCGCTCTTTGCTCTTGTGTTATTTTGTTTTTATATAACGAGAAGAAAGAAAGAAGGCTTCCAGAAACGTTGTGTTTCAAATACCTTCCTATGCTATTAAAGGGGAGTTGGCACCATGTGGATTACCCTCATTTAGCCTGTTACTTTTAAAAAAAATAGTGTTACACTGGGTGCCAGTTTCAAATAATAGTAAAAAAATAGCAAATATAAATTCTAATTATACACATAAACGTCGGAAATGAGTACCTGAAAAATAAAATTAAAATATCCATTGTTTAATTAGTTTTTGTCACACTACAGTTTCACGTCACTAACACGTACACTTCCTTATTCTTTCCAGGAAAATTTTTAGGTTATGAGGAAATGTTTCAAAACCTTCTCCTGGTAAACCTATTTCCTTGCTCTTGTTTCAAGGATTTTTATTAATAAGAACTTACTCACTTATTATCCAAATCTTGTTGCAGAAATTCTCAGTGTCAGTTTTAATTTGTCTGTATATTACGTAATCTTCAGAAAAAAGTCGTAAACTAGTCTTAAACTAACAATAATAAGCGAGCAATTACCGAACGCCGCGAACTCCCGATTTTACATTCATAACTGAGGGCAGTTCGTTCCCTACTTTGTTGTCGGTCTCGTGCAAACTCCCTAATCCATAAAAACACTCCTCAGACAACACACAATATTATCACTGACAAACTTTTCAAATAACTTCGAAGAATTGCACATTTTTAAGGCTTCATATTAGTGAAAAATTATCTTTTTGTGGTTTAAGCATTTGTTTGTACAAATCTTTCACCATTTTTATTCATGAATTGAGATGATGTTCACGGTCATCAATTATTAAAAATTACTGTACCCATTTGTATAAAATGTACAGACAAACACGTGTGTGCTACGTACTTTGTGACGCTGCTCACGCATCGGCCCTTGCGCTCTGTGTAGCCCAGAGGACAGACGACGTCGCTATTGATCTGGTCTGCAGTCACCACCACGACGGCCAAGACCATGAGGAAGAGAAGCATCAGCAAACGGGCCATGACGGGGACTGAATAATACTGTCACGCTACGGCGCAAAATGTTTTTATCGGACTCGCATAAACAGTGTTGCCATTAATGGGGCAAAGGTGAAGGATATTGAACTTTCTGCCCCATGCATATCACAAGTGTCAATACTCGGTGCCGGACCTCTCATTTCTAGGATTTTTTGAAGTTTCTTGACAATGTTGTTATGAATCCTTTTGCGCTTATTGTACTTTTTAAAAAAATCCTTGTAAAATGAGATCCATACAATTGCCAAGTTACCAATCTCAAAGAACATTCATGATGTTTCCTGATTGGGGGGATCTGACATCTCTCGAACTGTAAGCAACGTTTTCAATAGAGATGAATTTTGAGTTGTACTGTACACTTAGGTACAATCAATTTTAGGCATGTTGTGGTGCATTTGCTATCAAATTGTACCATTTCATTTTTCCTTACTCCTTGTTTCCTGTCTACCTGAGTGCAAATCACCTCCAGGATTTTTCCTCGTTGGTACGAGCTCGCACAGGGACATTCGGATGTAGTGCGCAGATCAGGTTCCTTCACGAATATATATTATGTCTTTTAACTATCTTCTTTTTTAAACCGGGGAAATTTGAGGTTATGGGAATGGATTTTCTTTAAAGGGCCACTTGATAAAATTTGAGTCTTGTGTTATCGCTATTTCAACAATATAAAATTGCTATCGCGAGTGTAGATTTCGGTAATTTGGATTCACTAGCGATACAAATAAGACAAAGTAAACAACAGAATTTGGCCACGCAAGGGTCAAAATACTAATTTTACTGTTTAGGGCAGGTGTGGCCAACCTTTTACATACCATGCGTCAATATTTTTTTTGACAGAAGAGTTCATATAACTCCAGTACCTTTTATATCGATTTCCATTTATGGTTAGGGATTAGTAAACTAAGATAATAATAGATTCTCCTATGTGTAGAGAAGAAACGGAATTACTTATTTAATTTACACAAGTTTAATAAAGCGCCAATCTACAACAGTCAGGAATAATCTAGTACGAGAGGGTGACCGCTTGATGATGGTACTGTAGCTGTCAGAGTGTCGTTTATTGAAGATAATTCCGGACCACTGTTGCTGACACAACGATCGAGATTGCTGTCAAATTCAATGTTATGTTAGCCGCTGAGTTCAGATTGACATTACATCAGAGTTAAGTTGAAGTCCTAGGGGGTAGAGACGGAAGGAGGCGATAATAATAATTTGATATTAGTGTCGAATCCGACGTTATGGTATTCAACCTCTACACCCTGGGGAAAGAGCACCCCTAGCGTTTGGGGTGGAGAGTACAAATCTACACCGCTGGAACAAATTTCACGAAATTTCGTACACAGGTTCTTTGCGACCAGGAAAACAACACTGTCGGGGTGAGACGCGTCTACCAACCCCAGAAGCGGGGGTGGACGGGGGTTGAAATACTTAAACATACTGAAACAGCAGGTATTAGATTTGGATAAATATTTTTGGGGTCAAAGATATTGATAGTGTTTCTACCGATGTTATCTGAATATAATATTCATCTCCTACGCCCTGGGAAAAGGGCACCCTTAGGGTTTGGGGTGGAGTTGCTTTACAGAAAAATAACGCGAATACAACCGAGTTTGGAGTCAAATCGAAGGTTATGTATGTCAGTGAGTATACTTCGGATAAATATTTTTAATTGCCCATTTAACCCGAAAGGGTGGGGGTTGGAAGGGGAGATAAATAGTCAGTTCTTGCGCGTTCTTGGAGGAGAATTACGTGAATACTATTTCAACGGATGTTTTTGAAAATATAAATCCCTTTAGACATTAGGGGTGAGCTTGCTTAGGGCTGGGGGTGAGAATTGTCTATTATTCTAAAACTGCCAAAATGTTATGTGTTTATGGGTATAGTGTTTCTACCGATGTGATATGAGTAAAAATTCAACCCTTTCCACCACGGGCAGGTAGCAGATTTAGGGGTGGTGTTGTTCATACTATTTTAACCGATGTTGTTTCCATTAATAACGACGTTTAATCAAAAATAAAAGTGTTTCAGAACCATTGCTTTTTATACTCTTTTAAAAAGTTTTTATATTATAAATTGTTATAAACATAATTTTACATTTATTCCGTAATTGAAGTTGTATTATTGAGAAGAAACAAAGCAACAAATAATCACGCACAAATACATGTAACAAAAACTCTACATGCTAACATAGTTTATAATTTAGTTTACTACAACTTCAATGAAAATATTATCCACGTAATCTACATTATTAGAACAATTTTTCTCAAAATCACGTGTTCTTTGCGACCAGGAAACAAACACTGTCGGGGTGAGACGCGTCTACCACCCCCAGAAGCGGGGGTGGACGGGGGTTGAAATATTTAAACATGCTAAAACAGTCGATATTTCAGGCGGATAAATATTTTTAGGGGTCACAGATATTGATAGTGTTTCTACCGACTGTTGGGGTGAGACGCGTCTACCACCCCCAGAAGCGGGTCGGGATTATCAGAAGAGCACTTTTAGGTGTTGGGTGGAGGAACGCTGCAATAAAATAACGCGAATACAACTGAGATTGGAGTCAAATCCAAGGTTATGGATGTCGTCCAGTTCAATTATAGCATCAAATTGGCCATTTAGCCCCGAGGGGCTGGAGTGGATGGGATGGAAATTTTCTAACATGTTAAATAATTGATATTAGCGTGGAATAAATGAATGCCGGGACCATTGACGTTGATAGTATTTCTACCGATGTTGTTTGTAGGCATGATAGGGGTGGGGCTGGTGGGATTTCCTTGAAAATAACGGGAAAACAACCGAGATTCGAGTCAAATCGAAGGTAATGGATGTCCCTGAATTTATTTGACAATCTGGACAACGCGCGGGTATCGGCTGGGTTGGGATGAGTTGACCGGCTGTTTTTTGCGTTGATTAAATATATTACGGGATGAATTACATTAATAAAATTTCCCTACATGTTCTCTGTGTATAATTACAACCCCTTTCGGACTCATAAGGGTGCACATTTAAGGGTGGGCGTGAAGTAGCATTACATAAAAAGAGACCAGAATCTATCGGGATTGTCACTGAGTTTAATTAATTTCCTTGAAAATAACGGTAAAACAACCTAGATTCGAGTCAAATCGAAGGTAATGGATGTCGCTGAATTTATTTATGACAATCTGGACAACGCGCGGGTATCGGCTGGGTTGGGATGAGTTGACCGGCTTTTTTTTCGTCAATTAAATATATTTCGGGATGAATTAGATTAATAAAATTTCCCTACATGTTCTCTGTGTGTAATTTCAACCCCTTTCGGACTCGGAAGGGTGCACCCTTAAGGGTTGGCGTGGAAGTAGCATTACATAAAAAGAAACCAGAAACTATCAGGATTGTCACTGAGTTTAATTATGACATTAAACTTGACCGTTTAAGTCCTCGAAGCGGGGACATGTTAAAACGGTCGATATTTGCGATTATTATTTCCTGGAGTTAATTACTTTGATGGTATTTATACCGATGTTGTTTGTGTATAATTTAACCCCTGTGAGGGGAGCAAGCTTAGGGGTGGGGTGGAGGTACGTTAAATAAAATCCCGCAAAAACAACCGAGAATCGAATCAATTCCGAGACTATGAATTTTCGCTGAATCTAATTGTGACAACCTGGGCAACGCGACGGGTTTGATAGGTGTTGGGCGGGGGAATAAATTTTCAGACAATGTAATCGGCCGATTTTTGCGTGGAATACATTCTTTTTCATTATCGCATATTTGTGGGGGTGGTCATCTTCTAACATGTAAAAACGGCCGATATATTTAGTCAATGACTTCATCCCCCTTCGGCATGGGAGGTGAGCACATTTAGGGATAGGGTTCGAGGGCTTTACATAAAAATAGCGCAAAAGTAACGAAAATTGTAGTCTTATGGATGGTTATAGATAAATGACATCTCGGGCAACGCCGGGCACCCAGCTAGTATTACAATATTGTACGTCCAGAAAAACAGACAATAAAATATTAACAAAACTCACGACGTTTCCTACACCTATTTGTGAACCTTGTCAATGGAACATAAAAATAACTAGTTTATGTTCACTTGATGAAGTCCACCAGTAGGTGGAGGAAACATCACGAGTTTTGTTAATATGTTATTGTCTGTTTTTCTGGCCATACAATATTGTTATACTATGTATAATTTTAATTTGGTGTGATACATTCAGAGGTGAAACGGGAAACGGGAAAACATACCTTTGTATTGCGATTGTATTCCTACATTGACCTAAGACCATTACTTGATCGTCGTTGCACTCTATATTCGGCGATTTAACTATATATACGGCTTCCACAAGACTATTGGCATTCTCGCGGCGGTCAGAAACCAGAAATTCTGGAATTGTAAGAAGTAACACAACCAGCACTAAGAGGTTCTTAATTGCAAACATGCTGACTTCCAACACAGCCTATTGGCAACTACTTCCTTGAAATACTGGAGAGTTCAAAGGGCATAAGTCACCAGTATGCTAAGCTCTCCGATAAATTTGTATTTGTTTTATACTTGATTTTGTTTAATGCTATAACTGTTATGTACTGAGACTTTATAAATCGGTAACAGAATTACTCCAATATGCTGAATAATGCAACGATTGGTAAGCATGAGGAAATTCCTTAAACAGAGAATATAGTTACAAAAATAATACGAAGAAACTCAGTAGTTTTACAAAATGCGAAATCGAAGGCGAATATTATTGCGCAGGACTTTCTAAAACGTTATTGGAATATATATTTCTTTCTAGAAAAGGATAAATGCTTTCAATCGTAGCTCAAACGCTATGAAATTGAATTAACGGATTAATTGAGCGGACTGGGAATACGAATCCACGACCTCATCTGCTGTCACCGTCTGAGCTACCCTGGTCGACTCACTGTCATGTACGAGACAATGTCGTGTGGAATATTTCGTATCATTAGGTAATTAATCCATTGGAAGCCCTAAACTTCTAGATATGAATAACTCTTCGTTGAAATGTGTAGAGAATAAATTATTGGTGCTTCGCGATGCAGATTGATACATGCCGACTTATTCTGCATGGAGAGACGTAACGAAGATTAAGATTTTTTGTAAAGTTCATGTGTTCATTAGACACACCTAAATTGGTTATTTGCAAACATATTTCATCTTATTGGTGAATATTTTCCTGCTCATTGCTTTGGACAAAATGTATTATATTTTCTCTAAAGTTAGAGAAAAAATAAGCTCTGTGTGAACTCTTGTATAAATTTATTTGATGAGTCACTATAGTTGCGTTTGTCCTGTAATAAACTCACTGACGCATAGAAGATCTTAAACAGTTTTAACAACAAAGTGTTGACGACTGTGTGAGAGTGTGGGTTCACGCTTATTTGCCTCTAGAAGTTGTTACAAATATTTATAGGAGATATAATATATAATACACGTTCAACCACAATTATTTTACAATACCAAGATTAAAGGGAATGCACTCCTCAATTTTCTAAGTATTACGAGTATATTTATTGAATAAAAATAATTTTCTACTCCATACTTCAACAACCACCGTTGTATCAATTCATAGAAATACTATGAGCAACTATCCGCGGATATTTGGACTTGAAACTATGAATTCAGAAATACACACGAGAATAAGGCATAAATACTTATTCATACTCATTGTTTTAATTTGACATCATACATTGATGTGATTCATGAATTTATTATGAATGATTATAAAATGTAGACATTCATCCATACAATATCAATATTTTATATATTTTTTATTACAGCCCCATTGTATACATGCATAAATATAATTAAATTTGGATACTTTAATCTTGTATTATTAATTTATATTAAAGAGTATCAGTTTAGATGTATATTATGACATATAAAACATACCTTCGTATTGTTATTGCATTCCTACATTGACCTAAGATCATTACTTGATTGTCGTTGCACTTTATAGGCGGTGCGGCAACTATATGTGTGGCTACCTGTATATTATTGTCACTCACGTGACGGCAAGAAATAAGAACTACAGAATTTGGAAGTAGTAACACAACGAGCACTAAGAGGCTCTTAATTGGAAACATGCTGACTTCCAACGCAGGCTATTGAGAACTGCTGAAATTCTGATGAGTCCAAAGGGCAAATGTCACAAGTATGCTAAGCTCTCTGATAAACTTGTATTTGTTTTATACTTGATACTGTTTAAACACTGTATTTTGTATTTTAATTGTTCATGTTCAGTTAAATGATTAATAAATTTTGGAAAATATCCCTTTACTTTATCATTTAATAAACCTACAACTACATAAATGGCGCATCAACGAGGGCTTCGATTTGGTATTTTCTCTAGGCGATCTGGTGCGAGAGACTTGACAGTAACGTCTTGAATTAAATAACAATTTGGGGATGTTGTTGATGATTAATATTATAAGAGTAAGGTTTTATTTTCATCCAAGTAAATGTTCTCAATTTTAATTCATGTATATTTTGTTTTGGGAGAAATGAAACTTTGATGTCAGGCAGCGAAACTGTTAGCAGAATTGGTGTTTTGGGGTAATATTTTATTGTGAAGAGTTGGTTAAGATTAAGTTAATTTTGTGTTCTGGGGGAACGTGATTGTAGTTGTGCCGCGGATTGTGTTCTTTTATTTTATTGTCGCATGAAATTACGTTCCGGAATGGAGGTGAGTCAGGTAAACGCGGACAATTCTCAGAATGTATCGGGGAAAGGTAACGGGATTGTAGGCGTAGCCACGACCACGGAAATTGGAAGGCTGGAAGGTTTACTAATATCAGTGATGGAACGGTTGCAAAATTGGATTGCCTAGCGAATAGATTCGATAGTTTCAAAAGTCAGTATAACAAGGACTTAGTGGTTAACCGAAAGTGCGGTAATATAGAACCAGAGGACAATAATAAATTACGGAAAGTGGAGCAGAAAATAGGGAATGTAAAGGACGATATGGAAAAAAAATATTTAACGCGACGGGAGAATTAGCGGAGCAGTTAGAGACCAGAGAAGCGGATTTAACGAAACTATATGGGATTGATACGGAAAACAGAAATAAATGTGATGAAGTAGAAGAGCTTTTGGCTAATTCGGAAGTAGGAACGGTAAATTCGGCCAAAGAAACACTGGAAAACTGTAATACGCAAATTGAGGCAAGGGCTGATGAGTTGAGGAAAAATATTAACGAAAATGTTGCTGTAGGGAATGGACAGCTGGAGGAAGTTGCACAAAATTGCATGAGAGTGGATAATAAATTGCTCACATACCGACTTTCGGAGACGGTATTGTTAAAAATAATTGATAATCAATTTAGATCGGGGATTGCTACTCGATGCAAATATTTTACTTTCGAAACGGCATTCGGGTTCGTGGCGTTAGTTGAAACAATTTTTCGAAGTCGTTCGCGGCCAGAGGAAAATGTACCGATATTCGGCGATCAAGATAGATTGAGGCATGTGGAGACTAGACCGGAGTATCATCCGAAGACATGGGAGCCGCCCTGGGAAATGGCGACAATCTGGAACCAAAAGGACTTAATGAAAGTCGGGATAAAGAACACCGGTATTTAAATTAAAGTTAGTTTAATTGTGTATAATACAGTGTATAATTTAAAAGTTATGTTTTAGGTCCTCGATTCATTGTAGTTTATTTGTTCATGTATGTATTTTACTTTCGGGGATTATTGTTGATTAGTACGATTCGTCTGTGGCACAGACAACGAACTAGTTTTCGGAAGTCTTGAGCAGGTAGTCGTACAGAAGGCTTTGATTAATGATGTATGGGCCCCAATTTGTAAGGTAATTCATGACTACCGCATATTTAGCGCGTGGCAACTGTTAATTATTGTGAATGTCACACAGGTGCAAAATCCAAGGAGTCTGACGTCGGGAGATTGGTATTGAGAGACGGACGCTTGTGACGTCGTCGAGAGTACCTTAACCTGACCAAGCAACAACTGGAGCAATATTGGAATTTCCTCAGGGCATGTTCTACACATGATGGGCGTGGCAAACCCTAGGTCACTAGCTGTATGTTGGGTCTATCACTTCATACCTGTTCTTCTTCCATCTTCTGATTTTTCTTGATCTAATGTATGGGAATCTTTTCTCCTTCGATCTTCATCAATTCTTGTTTATTTCAACCCCGACGCTATTAGGTAACGAGGGCTAGGGAGTATTTCATTTCACTCTTCTTTCACCTAAACTGTCTATCCTTTCGGAACGAGCTCTGCAAAGTTCAACCGACCACGAAGCGACTGCCGTCAGCTTTCTTGCCGGTTGGAGTTACCTGCTCAATACAGTGGAGTAGAGATATGTTTCGGCGTTGTGTAATTAAAGTGTATTGTTATGGAATGTTAAAGGACTCAATAAGAAAAAAATACCTTCCATATATCCTAAAAAAAACTAGACAATAAGGTTGGGTTACGACATCCTATCATTTTGTTATGTTTAATGTTTAATTTCGTATATTTTATTTTGTGTTATTTTATTTATCTTTAGAATCAGAACAAACAAAAGCCAAGAAAAGTAATCCGATCTATCCCGGTTAAGTATGAGATCGCCTTAAGGAGTTTCACCGTAAGTCAATCCCATAGGGGGAATTTATATAGCGCAATAATTTTATTATTACAGTCGCACCGTGGGAAACGTCTCACCAAAAACCTCAGCATTTAAATTAGCACATGACTGCCTGAACCAATCACATTTCTTGGTCCAGGAAAGATCGATCCAAACATGATCGAGACCATCGATATTCCACATCCAGCGAGGTGGCTGTAAAGAAAGTGTAGAGAGACTCATCGACGAACCGTCGCCAGGGACGGACGTGCAGCCCCAAACTTTGAGTTTTCCAGAGGACCCAGAGAGAACAAGGGTGCCACATGATCACGGCCAGAGATCAACGCGAGGTAACTGTGTCTCAATCGTTGACGCGTCAAAGGGAATTACCGTAAACCATGGTTTAACGTGGAATGAAGGGATCAGATTGTTTTGCTCGGCTAACTGAACACTTTATTTTGTATTTTAATTTTAATTGTCCATGTTTAGTAAAATGATAAATAAATTTTGGAAAATATCCCTTTACTTTATAATTTAATAAACCTACCACTACAAACTGTTGTGTACTGAGACTTTATAAATCGGTAATAGAATTACTCCAATATGCTGAATAATGCAACGATTGGTAAGCATGAGGAAATTCCTTAAACAGAGAATATAGTTACAAAAATAATACGAAGAAACTCAGTAGTTTTACAAAATGCGAAATCGAAGGCGAATATTATTGCGCAGGACTTTCTAAAACGTTATTGGAATATATATTTCTTTCTAGAAAAGGATAAATGCTTTCAATCGTAGCTCAAACGCTATGAAATTGAATTAACGGATTAATTGAGCGGACTGGGAATACGAATCCACGACCTCATCTGCTGTCACCGTCTGAGCTACCCTGGTCGACTCACTGTCATGTACGAGACAATGTCGTGTGGAATATTTCGTATCATTAGGTAATTAATCCATTGGAAGCCCTAAACTTCTAGATATGAATAACTCTTCGTTGAAATGTGTAGAGAATAAATTATTGGTGCTTCGCGATGCAGATTGATACATGCCGACTTATTCTGCATGGAGAGACGTAACGAAGATTAAGATTTTTTGTAAAGTTCATGTGTTCATTAGACACACCTAAATTGGTTATTTGCAAACATATTTCATCTTATTGGTGAATATTTTCCTGCTCATTGCTTTGGACAAAATGTATTATATTTTCTCTAAAGTTAGAGAAAAAATAAGCTCTGTGTGAACTCTTGTATAAATTTATTTGATGAGTCACTATAGTTGCGTTTGTCCTGTAATAAACTCACTGACGCATAGAAGATCTTAAACAGTTTTAACAACAAAGTGTTGACGACTGTGTGAGAGTGTGGGTTCACGCTTATTTGCCTCTAGAAGTTGTTACAAATATTTATAGGAGATATAATATATAATACACGTTCAACCACAATTATTTTACAATACCAAGATTAAAGGGAATGCACTCCTCAATTTTCTAAGTATTACGAGTATATTTATTGAATAAAAATAATTTTCTACTCCATACTTCAACAACCATCGTTGTATCAATTCATACTAATACTATGAGCAACTATCCGCGGATATTTGGACTTGAAACTATGAATTCAGAAATACACACGAGAATAAGGAATAAATACTTATTCATACTCATTGTTTTAATTTGACATCATACATTGATGTGATTCATGAATTTATTATGAATGATTATAAAATGTAGACATTCATCCATACAATATCAATATTTTATATATTTTTTATTACAGCCCCATTGTATACATGCATAAATATAATTAAATTTGGATACTTTAATCTTGTATTATTAATTTATATTAAAGAGTATCAGTTTAGATGTATATTATGACATATAAAACATACCTTCGTATTGTTATTGCATTCCTACATTGACCTAAGATCATTACTTGATTGTCGTTGCACTTTATAGGCGGTGCGGCAACTATATGTGTGGCTACCTGTATATTATTGTCACTCACGTGACGGCAAGAAATAAGAACTACAGAATTTGGAAGTAGTAACACAACGAGCACTAAGAGGCTCTTAATTGGAAACATGCTGACTTCCAACGCAGGCTATTGAGAACTGCTGAAATTCTGATGAGTCCAAAGGGCAAATGTCACAAGTATGCTAAGCTCTCTGATAAACTTGTATTTGTTTTATACTTGATACTGTTTAAACACTGTATTTTGTATTTTAATTGTTCATGTTCAGTTAAATGATTAATAAATTTTGGAAAATATCCCTTTACTTTATCATTTAATAAACCTACAACTACATAAATGGCGCATCAACGAGGGCTTCGATTTGGTATTTTCTCTAGGCGATCTGGTGCGAGAGACTTGACAGTAACGTCTTGAATTAAATAACAATTTGGGGATGTTGTTGATGATTAATATTATAAGAGTAAGGTTTTATTTTCATCCAAGTAAATGTTCTCAATTTTAATTCATGTATATTTTGTTTTGGGAGAAATGAAACTTTGATGTCAGGCAGCGAAACTGTTAGCAGAATTGGTGTTTTGGGGTAATATTTTATTGTGAAGAGTTGGTTAAGATTAAGTTAATTTTGTGTTCTGGGGGAACGTGATTGTAGTTGTGCCGCGGATTGTGTTCTTTTATTTTATTGTCGCATGAAATTACGTTCCGGAATGGAGGTGAGTCAGGTAAACGCGGACAATTCTCAGAATGTATCGGGGAAAGGTAACGGGATTGTAGGCGTAGCCACGACCACGGAAATTGGAAGGCTGGAAGGTTTACTAATATCAGTGATGGAACGGATGCAAAATTGGATTGCCTAGCGAATAGATTCGATAGTTTCAAAAGTCAGTATAAGAAGGACTTAGTGGTTAACCGAAAGTGCGGTAATATAGAACCAGAGGACAATAATAAATTACGGAAAGTGGAGCAGAAAATAGGGAATGTAAAGGACGATATGGAAAAAAAATATTTAACGCGACGGGAGAATTAGCGGAGCAGTTAGAGACCAGAGAAGCGGATTTAACGAAACTATATGGGATTGATACGGAAAACAGAAATAAATGTGATGAAGTAGAAGAGCTTTTGGCTAATTCGGAAGTAGGAACGGTAAATTCGGCCAAAGAAACACTGGAAAACTGTAATACGCAAATTGAGGCAAGGGCTGATGAGTTGAGGAAAAATATTAACGAAAATGTTGCTGTAGGGAATGGACAGCTGGAGGAAGTTGCACAAAATTGCATGAGAGTGGATAATAAATTGCTCACATACCGACTTTCGGAGACGGTATTGTTAAAAATAATTGATAATCAATTTAGATCGGGGATTGCTACTCGATGCAAATATTTTACTTTCGAAACGGCATTCGGGTTCGTGGCGTTAGTTGAAACAATTTTTCGAAGTCGTTCGCGGCCAGAGGAAAATGTACCGATATTCGGCGATCAAGATAGATTGAGGCATGTGGAGACTAGACCGGAGTATCATCCGAAGACATGGGAGCCGCCCTGGGAAATGGCGACAATCTGGAACCAAAAGGACTTAATGAAAGTCGGGATAAAGAACACCGGTATTTAAATTAAAGTTAGTTTAATTGTGTATAATACAGTGTATAATTTAAAAGTTATGTTTTAGGTCCTCGATTCATTGTAGTTTATTTGTTCATGTATGTATTTTACTTTCGGGGATTATTGTTGATTAGTACGATTCGTCTGTGGCACAGACAACGAACTAGTTTTCGGAAGTCTTGAGCAGGTAGTCGTACAGAAGGCTTTGATTAATGATGTATGGGCCCCAATTTGTAAGGTAATTCATGACTACCGCATATTTAGCGCGTGGCAACTGTTAATTATTGTGAATGTCACACAGGTGCAAAATCCAAGGAGTCTGACGTCGGGAGATTGGTATTGAGAGACGGACGCTTGTGACGTCGTCGAGAGTACCTTAACCTGACCAAGCAACAACTGGAGCAATATTGGAATTTCCTCAGGGCATGTTCTACACATGATGGGCGTGGCAAACCCTAGGTCACTAGCTGTATGTTGGGTCTATCACTTCATACCTGTTCTTCTTCCATCTTCTGATTTTTCTTGATCTAATGTATGGGAATCTTTTCTCCTTCGATCTTCATCAATTCTTGTTTATTTCAACCCCGACGCTATTAGGTAACGAGGGCTAGGGAGTATTTCATTTCACTCTTCTTTCACCTAAACTGTCTATCCTTTCGGAACGAGCTCTGCAAAGTTCAACCGACCACGAAGCGACTGCCGTCAGCTTTCTTGCCGGTTGGAGTTACCTGCTCAATACAGTGGAGTAGAGATATGTTTCGGCGTTGTGTAATTAAAGTGTATTGTTATGGAATGTTAAAGGACTCAATAAGAAAAAAATACCTTCCATATATCCTAAAAAAAACTAGACAATAAGGTTGGGTTACGACATCCTATCATTTTGTTATGTTTAATGTTTAATTTCGTATATTTTATTTTGTGTTATTTTATTTATCTTTAGAATCAGAACAAACAAAAGCCAAGAAAAGTAATCCGATCTATCCCGGTTAAGTATGAGATCGCCTTAAGGAGTTTCACCGTAAGTCAATCCCATAGGGGGAATTTATATAGCGCAATAATTTTATTATTACAGTCGCACCGTGGGAAACGTCTCACCAAAAACCTCAGCATTTAAATTAGCACATGACTGCCTGAACCAATCACATTTCTTGGTCCAGGAAAGATCGATCCAAACATGATCGAGACCATCGATATTCCACATCCAGCGAGGTGGCTGTAAAGAAAGTGTAGAGAGACTCATCGACGAACCGTCGCCAGGGACGGACGTGCAGCCCCAAACTTTGAGTTTTCCAGAGGACCCAGAGAGAACAAGGGTGCCACATGATCACGGCCAGAGATCAACGCGAGGTAACTGTGTCTCAATCGTTGACGCGTCAAAGGGAATTACCGTAAACCATGGTTTAACGTGGAATGAAGGGATCAGATTGTTTTGCTCGGCTAACTGAACACTTTATTTTGTATTTTAATTTTAATTGTCCATGTTTAGTAAAATGATAAATAAATTTTGGAAAATATCCCTTTACTTCATAATTTAATAAACCTACCACTACAAACTGTTGTGTACTGAGACTTTATAAATCGGTAATAGAATTACTCCAATATGCTGAATAATGCAACGATTGGTAAACATGAGGAAATTCTTTAAACAGAGGATATAGTTACAAAAATAAAGCGAAGAAATTCAGTAGTTTTACAAAATGCGAAATTGAAAGCAAATATTACAGCGTAGGACTTTCTAAAACGTCTTTGGAAAATATATTTCTTTATAGGAAAGGATAAATGTTTTCAATCGAAGCTCAATGCTATGAAATTGAATTAACGGATTAATTGAGCGGACTGGGAGTACGAATCCACGACCTCATCTGCTGTCATCGTCTGAGCTACCCTGGTCGACTCGCTGTCATGTACGAGACAATGTCGTGTGGAATATTTGGTATCATTAGGTAATTAATCCATTGGAAGCCCTAAACTTCTAGATATGAATAACTCTTCGTTGCAAAGCATAGAGAATAAATTATTGGTGCTTCGTGATGCAGATTGATACATGGCGACTTATTCTGCATGGAGAGACGTAACGAAGATTAAGATTTTTGGTAAAGTTCATGTGTTCTGTAGACACACTTAAAATGGTTATTTGCAAACATATTTAATCTTATTGGTGAATATTTTCCTGCTTTTTATATTTTTGCTTCGGACAAAATGTATTATATTTTCTCTAAAGTTAGAGAAAAATTAAGCTCAGTGTGAACTCTTGTATAAATTTATTTGATGTGTCACTATAGTTGCGTTTGTCATGTAATAAACTCGCTGACGCATAGAAGGTCTTAAACAGTTTTAACAACAAAGTGTTGACGACTGTGTGAGAGTATGGGTTCACGCTTAAGAGTTTTAATATTTGCCTCTATAAGTCGTGTACAAATATTTATAGGAGATATAATATATAATACACGTTCAACCACAATTATTTACCATACTAAGATTATAGGGAATGCCCTCCTCAATTTTCTAAGTATTACGAGTATATTTAGTGACTAAAAATCATTTTCTACTCCATACTTCAATAAACATCGTTGTATCCATTCATACTAATACTATGAGAAATTATCCGCGGATCTTCGGGCTTGAAACTATGAATTCAGAATTACATAGGAGAATAAGACATAACTACTTATGCATACGCATTTTTTTAATTTGACATCTTCCATTGATGTGATTTATTAATTTATTATGTATTTTTATAAAATGTAGACATTAATCCATACAATATCAATATTTTACACATTTTTTACGACAGTCTGACCGATTGCATAACGATCATCGTATACATTAATGAATATTTTAAATTTGGATACTTTAATCTTGTATAAATTAAAATTAAAGAGTATCAGTTTAGCTGTATATTATGACCAATAAAACATACCTTCGTATTGTTATTGCATTCCTACATTGACCTAAGATCATTACTTGATTGTCGTTGCACTTTATTGGTGGTGCGGCAACTATACGTGTGGCTACCGTTAAATCATTGTCACTCACGTGACGGCAAGAAATAAGAACTACAGAATTTGGAAGTAGTAACACAACGAGCACTAAGAGGCTCTTAATTGGAAACATGCTGACTTCCAACGCAGGCTATTGAGAACTGCTGAAATTCTGATGAGTCCAAAGGGCAAATGTCACAAGTATGCTAAGCTCTCTGATAAACTTGTATTTGTTTTGTACTTGATACTGTTTAAACACTGTATTTTGTATTTTAATTGTTCATGTTCAGTTAAATGATTAATAAATTTTGGAAAATATCCCTTTACTTTATCATTTAATAAACCTACGACTACATAAATGGCGCATCAACGAGGGCTTCGATTTGGTATTTTCTCTAGGCGATCTGGTGCGAGAGACTTGGCAGTAACGTCTTGAATTAAATAACAATTTGCGGATGTTGTTGATGATTAATATTATAAGAGTAAGGTTTTATTTTCATCCAAATAAATGTTCTCAATTTTAACTTCATGTATATTTTGTTTTGGGAGAAATGAAACTTTGATGTCAGGCAGCGAAACTGTTAGCAGAATTGGTGTTTTGGGGGAATATTTTATTGTGATGAGTTGGTTAAGATTAAGTTAATTTTGTGTTCTGGGGGAACGTGATTGTAGTTGTGCCGCGGATTGTGTTCTTTTATTTTATTGTCGCATGAAATTACGTTCCGGAATGGAGGTGAGTCAGGTAAACGCGGACAATTCTCAGAATGTATCGGGGGAAGGTAACGGGATTGTAGGCGTAGCCACGACCACGGAAATTGGAAGGCTGGAAGGTTTACTAATATCAGTGATGGAACGGTTGCAAAATTGGATTGCCTAGCGAATAGATTCGATAGTTTCAAAAGTCAGTATAACAAGGACTTAGTGGTTAACCGAAAGTGCGGTAATATAGAACCAGAGGACAATAATAAATTTCGGGAAGTGGAGCAGAAAATAGGGAATGTAAAGGACGATATGGAAAAAGTAATATTTAACGCGACGGGAGAATTAGCGGAGCAGTTAGAGACCAGAGAAGCGGATTTAACGAAACTATATGGGATTGATACGGAAAACAGAAATAAATGTGATGAAGTAGAAGAGCTTTTGGCTAATGCGGAAGTAGGAACGGTAAATTCGGCCAAAGAAACACTGGAAAACTGTAATACGCAAATTGAGGCAAGGGCTGATGAGTTGAGGAAAAATATTAACGAAAATGTTGCTGTAGGGAATGGACAGCTGGAGGAAGTTGCACAAAATTGCATAAGAGTGGATAATAAATTGCTCACATACCGACTTTCGGAGACGGTATTGTTAAAAATAATTGATAATCAATTTAGATCGGGGATTGCTACGCACTTAAGCGATGCAAATATTTTGACTTTCGAAACGGCATTCGGGTTCGTGGCGAGAGTTGAAACAATTTCTCGAAGTCGTTCGCGGCCAGAGGAAAATGTACCGATATTCGGCGATCAAGATAGATTGAGGCATGTGGAGACTAGACCGGAGTATCATCCGAAGACATGGGAGCCGCCCTGGAAAATGGCAACAATCTGGAACCGAAACGACTTAATGAAAGTCGGGATAAAGAACACCGGTATTTAAATTAAAGTTAGTTTAATTGTGTATAATTTAAAAGTTATGTTTTAGGTCCTCGATTCATTGTAGTTTATTTGTTCTTGTATTTATTTTATTTTCGGGGATTATTGTTGAATAGTACGATTCGTCTGTGGCACAGACAAGGAACTAGTTGCGGAAGTCTTGAGCAGGTAGTCGTAGAGAAGGCTTTGATTAATGATGTAGGGGCCCCAATTTGTAAGGTATTTCATGACTACCGCATATTTAGCGCGTGTTAATTATTGTGAATGTCACACAGTTGCAAAATCCAAGGCGTCTGACGTCGGGAGATTGGTATTGAGAGACGGACGCTTGTGACGTCGTCGAGAGTACCTTAACCTGACCAAGCAACAACTGGAGCAACATTGGAATTTCCTCAGGGCATGTTCTACACATGATGGGCGTGGCAAACCCTAGGTCACTAGCTGTATGTTGGGTCTATCACTTCATACCTGTTCTTCTTCCATCTTCTGATTTTTCTTGATCTAATGTATGGGAATCTTTTCTCCTTCGATCTTCATCAATTCTTGTTTATTTCAACCCCGACGCTATTAGGTAACGAGGGCTAGGGAGTATTTCATTTCACTCTTCTTTCATCTAAACTGTCTATCCTTTCGGAACGAGCGAGGCGGAGACGGAGAAGCTGTGCAAAGTTCAACCGACCACGAGACGACTGCCGTCAGCTTTCTTGCCGGTTGGAGTTACCTGCTCAATACAGTGGAGTAGAGATATGTTTCGGCGTTGTGTAATTAAAGTGTATTGTTATGGAATGTTAAAGGACTCAATAAGAAAAAAATACCTTCCATATATCCTAAAAAAAACTAGACAATAAGGTTGGGTTACGACATCCTATCATTTTGTTATGTTTAATGTTTAATTTCGTATATTTTATTTTGTGTTATTTTATTTATCTTTAGAATCAGAACAAACAAAAGCCAAGAAAAGTAATCCGATCTATCCCGGTTAAGTATGAGATCGCCTTAAGGAGTTTCACCGTAAGTCAATCCCATAGGGGGAATTTATATAGCGCAATAATTTTATTATTACAGTCGCACCGTGGGAAACGTCTCACCAAAAACCTCAGCATTTAAATTAGCACATGACTGCCTGAACCAATCACATTTCTTGGTCCAGGAAAGATCGATCCAAACATGATCGAGACCATCGATATTCCACATCCAGCGAGGTGGCTGTAAAGAAAGTGTAGAGAGACTCATCGACGAACCGTCGCCAGGGACGGACGTGCAGCCCCAAACTTTGAGTTTTCCAGAGGACCCAGAGAGAACAAGGGTGCCACATGATCACGGCCAGAGATCAACGCGAGGTAACTGTGTCTCAATCGTTGACGCGTCAAAGGGAATTACCGTAAACCATGGTTTAACGTGGAATGAAGGGATCAGATTGTTTTGCTCGGCTAACTGAACACTTTATTTTGTATTTTAATTTTAATTGTCCATGTTTAGTAAAATGATAAATAAATTTTGGAAAATATCCCTTTACTTTATAATTTAATAAACCTACCACTACAAACTGTTGTGTACTGAGACTTTATAAATCGGTAATAGAATTACTCCAATATGCTGAATAATGCAACGATTGGTAAACATGAGGAAATTCTTTAAACAGAGGATATAGTTACAAAAATAAAGCGAAGAAATTCAGTAGTTTTACAAAATGCGAAATTGAAAGCAAATATTACAGCGTAGGACTTTCTAAAACGTCTTTGGAAAATATATTTCTTTATAGGAAAGGATAAATGTTTTCAATCGAAGCTCAATGCTATGAAATTGAATTAACGGATTAATTGAGCGGACTGGGAGTACGAATCCACGACCTCATCTGCTGTCATCGTCTGAGCTACCCTGGTCGACTCGCTGTCATGTACGAGACAATGTCGTGTGGAATATTTGGTATCATTAGGTAATTAATCCATTGGAAGCCCTAAACTTCTAGATATGAATAACTCTTCGTTGCAAAGCATAGAGAATAAATTATTGGTGCTTCGTGATGCAGATTGATACATGGCGACTTATTCTGCATGGAGAGACGTAACGAAGATTAAGATTTTTGGTAAAGTTCATGTGTTCTGTAGACACACTTAAAATGGTTATTTGCAAACATATTTAATCTTATTGGTGAATATTTTCCTGCTTTTTATATTTTTGCTTCGGACAAAATGTATTATATTTTCTCTAAAGTTAGAGAAAAATTAAGCTCAGTGTGAACTCTTGTATAAATTTATTTGATGTGTCACTATAGTTGCGTTTGTCATGTAATAAACTCGCTGACGCATAGAAGGTCTTAAACAGTTTTAACAACAAAGTGTTGACGACTGTGTGAGAGTATGGGTTCACGCTTAAGAGTTTTAATATTTGCCTCTATAAGTCGTGTACAAATATTTATAGGAGATATAATATATAATACACGTTCAACCACAATTATTTACCATACTAAGATTATAGGGAATGCCCTCCTCAATTTTCTAAGTATTACGAGTATATTTAGTGACTAAAAATCATTTTCTACTCCATACTTCAATAAACATCGTTGTATCCATTCATACTAATACTATGAGAAATTATCCGCGGATCTTCGGGCTTGAAACTATGAATTCAGAATTACATAGGAGAATAAGACATAACTACTTATGCATACGCATTTTTTTAATTTGACATCTTCCATTGATGTGATTTATTAATTTATTATGTATTTTTATAAAATGTAGACATTAATCCATACAATATCAATATTTTACACATTTTTTACGACAGTCTGACCGATTGCATAACGATCATCGTATACATTAATGAATATTTTAAATTTGGATACTTTAATCTTGTATAAATTAAAATTAAAGAGTATCAGTTTAGCTGTATATTATGACCAATAAAACATACCTTCGTATTGTTATTGCATTCCTACATTGACCTAAGATCATTACTTGATTGTCGTTGCACTTTATTGGTGGTGCGGCAACTATACGTGTGGCTACCGTTAAATCATTGTCACTCACGTGACGGCAAGAAATAAGAACTACAGAATTTGGAAGTAGTAACACAACGAGCACTAAGAGGCTCTTAATTGGAAACATGCTGACTTCCAACGCAGGCTATTGAGAACTGCTGAAATTCTGATGAGTCCAAAGGGCAAATGTCACAAGTATGCTAAGCTCTCTGATAAACTTGTATTTGTTTTGTACTTGATACTGTTTAAACACTGTATTTTGTATTTTAATTGTTCATGTTCAGTTAAATGATTAATAAATTTTGGAAAATATCCCTTTACTTTATCATTTAATAAACCTACGACTACATAAATGGCGCATCAACGAGGGCTTCGATTTGGTATTTTCTCTAGGCGATCTGGTGCGAGAGACTTGGCAGTAACGTCTTGAATTAAATAACAATTTGCGGATGTTGTTGATGATTAATATTATAAGAGTAAGGTTTTATTTTCATCCAAATAAATGTTCTCAATTTTAACTTCATGTATATTTTGTTTTGGGAGAAATGAAACTTTGATGTCAGGCAGCGAAACTGTTAGCAGAATTGGTGTTTTGGGGGAATATTTTATTGTGATGAGTTGGTTAAGATTAAGTTAATTTTGTGTTCTGGGGGAACGTGATTGTAGTTGTGCCGCGGATTGTGTTCTTTTATTTTATTGTCGCATGAAATTACGTTCCGGAATGGAGGTGAGTCAGGTAAACGCGGACAATTCTCAGAATGTATCGGGGGAAGGTAACGGGATTGTAGGCGTAGCCACGACCACGGAAATTGGAAGGCTGGAAGGTTTACTAATATCAGTGATGGAACGGTTGCAAAATTGGATTGCCTAGCGAATAGATTCGATAGTTTCAAAAGTCAGTATAACAAGGACTTAGTGGTTAACCGAAAGTGCGGTAATATAGAACCAGAGGACAATAATAAATTTCGGGAAGTGGAGCAGAAAATAGGGAATGTAAAGGACGATATGGAAAAAGTAATATTTAACGCGACGGGAGAATTAGCGGAGCAGTTAGAGACCAGAGAAGCGGATTTAACGAAACTATATGGGATTGATACGGAAAACAGAAATAAATGTGATGAAGTAGAAGAGCTTTTGGCTAATGCGGAAGTAGGAACGGTAAATTCGGCCAAAGAAACACTGGAAAACTGTAATACGCAAATTGAGGCAAGGGCTGATGAGTTGAGGAAAAATATTAACGAAAATGTTGCTGTAGGGAATGGACAGCTGGAGGAAGTTGCACAAAATTGCATAAGAGTGGATAATAAATTGCTCACATACCGACTTTCGGAGACGGTATTGTTAAAAATAATTGATAATCAATTTAGATCGGGGATTGCTACGCACTTAAGCGATGCAAATATTTTGACTTTCGAAACGGCATTCGGGTTCGTGGCGAGAGTTGAAACAATTTCTCGAAGTCGTTCGCGGCCAGAGGAAAATGTACCGATATTCGGCGATCAAGATAGATTGAGGCATGTGGAGACTAGACCGGAGTATCATCCGAAGACATGGGAGCCGCCCTGGAAAATGGCAACAATCTGGAACCGAAACGACTTAATGAAAGTCGGGATAAAGAACACCGGTATTTAAATTAAAGTTAGTTTAATTGTGTATAATTTAAAAGTTATGTTTTAGGTCCTCGATTCATTGTAGTTTATTTGTTCTTGTATTTATTTTATTTTCGGGGATTATTGTTGAATAGTACGATTCGTCTGTGGCACAGACAAGGAACTAGTTGCGGAAGTCTTGAGCAGGTAGTCGTAGAGAAGGCTTTGATTAATGATGTAGGGGCCCCAATTTGTAAGGTATTTCATGACTACCGCATATTTAGCGCGTGTTAATTATTGTGAATGTCACACAGGTGCAAAATCCAAGGCGTCTGACGTCGGGAGATTGGTATTGAGAGACGGACGCTTGTGACGTCGTCGAGAGTACCTTAACCTGACCAAGCAACAACTGGAGCAACATTGGAATTTCCTCAGGGCATGTTCTACACATGATGGGCGTGGCAAACCCTAGGTCACTAGCTGTATGTTGGGTCTATCACTTCATACCTGTTCTTCTTCCATCTTCTGATTTTTCTTGATCTAATGTATGGGAATCTTTTCTCCTTCGATCTTCATCAATTCTTGTTTATTTCAACCCCGACGCTATTAGGTAACGAGGGCTAGGGAGTATTTCATTTCACTCTTCTTTCATCTAAACTGTCTATCCTTTCGGAACGAGCGAGGCGGAGACGGAGAAGCTGTGCAAAGTTCAACCGACCACGAGACGACTGCCGTCAGCTTTCTTGCCGGTTGGAGTTACCTGCTCAATACAGTAGAGTAGAGATATGTTTCGGCGTTGTGTAATTAAAGTGTATTGTTATGGAATGTTAAAGGACGCTATAAGAAAAAAAAAGACCTTCCATATATCCTATAGACAATAGGGATGGATTAAGACATCCTATCATTTTGTTATGTTTAATGTTTAATTTCGTATATTTTATTTTGTGTTATTTTATTTATGTTTAAAATCAGAACAAACAAAAGCCAGGAAAAGTAATCCGATCTATCGCGGTTAAGTATGAGATCGCCTTAAGAAGTTTCACCGTAAATCAATCCCATAGGGGGAATTTATGTAGCGCGATAGTTTTATTATTGATATATATATATATATATATATATATATATATATATATATATATATGTATATTGTAATAATCAAAATAAATGGACTTTTAAAGTTGCCCCACGTTTTGGTAGCCATTATGTAATATACAAAATTAAAGGGGCATTTTAAATGAAAATATAATTAACTTTAAGAAACAAAAGATTTATTTAAAAAACTTTAAAACAATTACACAATTTAAAAATATATCTCAGGGTCTCTACTGGGTTTGATAATGGCGAATCATTTTACTTCTTTACTTAAACACAAATTCCAATTTAAAATAGAAAAGATTTACTCGCCCATTAACTATGACGAAATTTACTTGTCAACAAAATTAAACTAAAAAGATGGATTCTAATTAACAAATTTTAATCAAAAGAAGAGAACGAAATCTGACGTCTATCTTTTAATCAGGTTTACATAACTAATCGTTTTATATTGTTACTCATGGCAGCATTCCAGGATACCTTGTAATTGACGAAACACTATGACGGGTTTTTGCACAGCTTATAAAAACTCACAGATTCTAAAATTAATATTTTTAGATCAAAAATCAGGAACCATGATAATCTTCCTTTCGTCTCTCTCTCGATTGACTTCTGCTCGGCTACGTGCACCAAAAACTGTTTGTGTTTAGCAGGTTTCGTATTTCTGCTCAAGTGAATATTTCGTTTTGAGCAAAATGTTCAGGGACCAATCAAAGCTGTTGATTGGTAATTCTCGATGTTTCTCTGCAAATTTCCTTTGAATATTTGAAATTGTCTTGTCTATTTCAACTCGTCAAATTTCTGTCGTGTCTGACTGCCCACTGCTTCTACTTAACTTTACTTTTTAAAAGAATATCTCGTCTATTTTAATACGACCTGTACTTGACCAAACCTTCCAGCCAACTGAACAACCGTCTCACAATTTTGAGAGCGCATACCTCTTCCGACAAAGGAAACCGTGCTTGACTACATTGTTGCTATGTTCTGTACCGCCGCCACAAAGGATTTCTCTAACAATTTAGATTTTCTAATTTACAATTAATGTCTTAATTAATTGGCATTACAATATATATATATATATATATATATATATATTTCATTTTAATGTAATTAGATATTAGCAAGGGTTGAGAGCTTGGCAAGTTGGAATTTGACCAGGCGCCACAAGGGCGGATAGATAATCCCTAAGGACTGTGCTTAGGCACGTAGATTGTTGACCCTCGGATGTTACCTGGACTGTCGCACCGAGGAAAACGTCTCACCAAAAACCCCAGAATTTAAATTAGCATGTAACTGCCTGAACCAATCACATTTCTTGGTTCAGGAAAGATCGATCCAAAGATGATCGATACCATCGATATTTCACATCCAGCGAGGTGGCTGTAAAGAAAGTGTAGAGAGACTCATCGACGAACCGTCGCCAGGGACGGACGTGCAGCCCCAAACTTTGAGTTTTCCAGAGGACTCAGAGAGAACAAGGGTGCCACATGATCACGGCCAGAGATCAACGTGAGGTAACTGTGTCTCAATCGTTGACGCGTCCGAGGGAATTACCGTAAACCATGGTTTAACGTGGGATGAAGGGATCAGATTGTTTTGCTCGGCTAACTGAACACTGTATTTTGTATTTTAATTTTAATTGTCCATGTTCAGTTAAATAATTAATAAATTTTGGAAAATATCTCTTTACTTTATCATTTAATAAACCTACCACTACAAACTGGTGTGTATTGAGACTTTATAAATCGGTAAAAGAATTACTCCAATATGCTGAATAATGCAACGATTGGTAAACATGAGGAAATTCTTTAAACAGAGGATATAGTTACAAAAATAAAGCGAAGAAATTCTGTAGTTTTACAAAAGGTGAAATTGAAAGCGAATGTAATAGCATAGGACTTTCTAAAACGTCCTTGGAATATATATTTTTTTCTAGAACACGATAAATGCTTCCAATCGAAGCTCAAACGCTATGAAATTGAATTAACGGATTGCGAAGGAAAAATCTTGAGCGGACCGGGAGTCGAATTCTCGATCTCATCTGCTCTCACCGTCTGAGCTACCCACGTCGACTCGCTGTCATGTACGAGACAATGTCGTGTGAAATATTTGGTATCATTAGGTAATTAATCCACTGGAAGCCCTAAACTTCTAGATATGAATAACTCTTCGTTGCAATGTGTAGAGAATAAATTATTGGTGCTTCGCGATGCAGCTTGATACATGGCGGTTTATTCTGCATGGAGAGACGTAATGAAGATTAATTTCATGTGTTCTGTAGACACACCTAAATTGGTTATTTGCAATCATATTTCATCTTATTGGTGAATATTTTCCTGCTTTTTATATTTTTGCTTCGGACAAAATGTATTATATTTTCTCTTAATTTATAGAATAAACAAGCTCTGTGTGAACTCTGTATAAATTTATTGGATGTGTCAGTATAGTTGAGTTTGTCCTGTAATAAACTCGCTGACGCATAGAAGATCTTAAACAGTTTGAACAACAAAGTGTTGACGACTGTGTGAGAGTGTGAGTTCACGCTTATTTGCCTCTAGAAGTTGTGTACAAATATTTATAGGAGATATAATATATAATACACGTTCAACCACAATTATTTTACAACACCAATATTAAAGGGAATGCACTCCACAATTTTCTACGTATTACGAGTATATTTATTGAATAAAAATCATTTTCTACTCCATACTTCAACAACCATCGTTGTATCAATTCATACTAATACTATGAGCTACTATCCGCGAATCTTTGGACTTGAAACTATGAATTCAGAAATACACAAGAGAATAAGGCATAAATACTTATGCATACGTATTGTTTTAATTTGACCTCATACACTTTGAAGTGATTCATGAATTTATTATGAATGATTATAAAATGTAGACATTAATCCGTACAATATCAATATTTTACACATGATTTTACGACATGTCTGACAGAATGCATAACGATCATTGTATACATTAATGAATATGTTTAAATTTGGATACTTTAATCTTGTATTATTAATTTATATTAAAGAGTATCAGTTTAGCTGTGTATTATGACATATAAAACATACCTTCGAATTGATATTTCATTCCTACATTGACCTAAGACATATACTTGATTGTCGTTGCACTTTATATGTGGTGCGGCAAAAACTACATTCGCGGCTTCCACAAGACAATTGACATTCTCGCGGCGGTAAGAAACCAGAAATTCTGGAATTGTAAGTGCTAACACAACCTGCACTAAGAGGTTCTGAATTGCAAACATGCTGACTTCCAACACAGCCTATTGACAACTACTTTCTTGAAATTCTGATGAGTCCAAAGGGCATAAGTCACCAGTATGCTAAGCTCTCCGATAAACTTGTATTTGTATATACTACAGAACTTCAATTGTCTCACCGTTGTCGGTGCAGCTCTTGTAGTGAATAAACTGATCTAACCTAAATTAATAATAACTTATTCGGCTAATGGTTAGTTTTTTAGTAATAAATAATCTAAACGCAATAAAATATTTTCCTATGCATTTTCGAAAAATTAATTTTCTTAAATTCAATGTTATGTTCTAAGTCTTTATTAGGGTTTTACTTTCGTAGCTATGAGCAGTATCATCCGTGTGACTGGAAACCTAAATCTCGTAGAAGTCGTAACTTCATTAAGAAAAAATTAAGTACTATATTCCAAATTCTGACAAATTAGCACATATTATGTATTAGAAATAATAGATAGTGCAACAAAAGTAAAGTGGTTTTGGAAATGGCAATAAAAAAATGTCATTAAAACAAATATACTTTTGCAGTGATTATCCATGAAATAAATTATTTATATTACCAATGGTGATCTCATAGTGAAGATAAAGAAGTAGAAACACGAACTACCGTCTAAAACTACTGTATAAAACAATAGAACAATTAGTTACACATGTTGAGAATAGTTCAACCGCGATTTTTATGCGACAATTATGGGAACAGAAAATTCATGTACTCAGAATCAAGTTCAATGAAGTTCCGTGATCCAGTTCATTAAGATGCACTAAAAAGTAAAATGCAATAATTTCATATGAATAAATAAACAACACAACCAATATGTCACAAAAAATATGTATCGATTCATTAATAAATATTACAATGCTGCCTTTCGTCCCCAATTTTGGGACTTTCTCAGGTAATATGCACAAATAAATTTATACGATAATCTAGAAATGTAAATTGACAAAAGCAGGTTAAATAAAAAGTACAAATTTACAGTTTTTAATTAATTTCGGTAAAATGTAAATTGTACAATTTTGTATGTATTTATTTACGTCTGTAATACTGTTTGCATATTCAGTATTACAAGCCTGTACAATTTATTCTTTTAATAGAATTTTAGTAACCATCTCGAAATAATTATAACGTTCCTGACGTACCTTCTGTATGACGTGACGGGCGTCACGTTTCTTTTCTCTGGAACGTATCTACAAGTACTATACACTTAAATGAATCCCAAATATCGTTTACGGTTCCCATATGTATCATTAAGTAATGTTTGGAGATTAAGATAACTACAATTATATATAATTTTTACAACTCGTATATTTCACAGAAAAATTATAGACATAAATGTTTTAAAAATTTTATAAATAAATTCTAGCTATGGAATGGTAAAAAAAACAATTTCACAATATCTGCATATATTAGAAAACTTTTACACATTTCCCAACGTTTTTCTGGGAAACTAGAAATGTTTGACCTCCATAGCCTTAATTACTACGATCGTACATGTCTACATAACGGTATGTTCAAAAAAATTTAATACAAATTATTATTTCATAAATAAATAAACAATTGAGTCAGTATGTCAGAAAACTTTAAAAATCAGTTCATACGACGCTTCGTTCACAATTTTTGGATTTCTTCAGGAAATCTGGTAACGTGCAGTTTACACATATCTGTATGCTAACTTAAAAGAAATATAAATTTAGAGACCACGAATAAATTTTATATCCATGAAATACTGTTACCAGTCATTATTATCCTAGAGGTAAATACGAGCGGATGAACCATTTTGTCCTCTTAATACACTTAATACAGTTGTTTGCGTCATGAAATGTAAATGAATTTCATAGACATGACACCACAGTGAAATGACTTTCAATTACCAAATCATAGGAATGCTCGCGAATTATCTTTCCATGGAATCAATGCTCTAAGGAATATTTTTATGCTAAATGACAGCCAAGTTATAAAACTCCTAGTTCTTTACCTAAATTTTAAAAATTATTATTTCCAAGAAATTTAATATCGTAGGTAACCTGGAAAGTGAAATATTTCTGAATAATTTCTGCTTATACGCACCTAAAATGTCATCTACCCGGGTTTCTTTAAAAAAAACACCTACTATACAAAACTGTGTAGAGTTACAATTCTTTTTTCACTGAACTTTGCGTATTTGTTCGAATGGAAAAAATCATTAACAATATTACTATATATACCACAACTCTTTTGAAGAAAGAAACGAAGGAGTTAAAATAACACACATACAAAGTTGCAAAACCAATTAAAAACCGCCGTTGAAACACTGCGATGCGTAGACTGTTTTTACCCTACTGTTCTATTAAACAGAAGTTGTACACACGGGATTTAAACCAATTATTTTTATTTCGTAATGAAACATCAAGAAATATCAAACCATCCTAATTTAATTACAAAATAATAATCTTCTAATAAATAAAAATAGACTGTAAATGTATGTATGCTCCGCATACAAATCCCCACCTGTGGAGCATAACTGACCAAAGTGATCATATCGAACGAATAACAAATAATGTGGGGGTGAGATACAACTATCACCCTCTGAGGCCGGAGTTTCAATTTTCCATCATGCTCAAACGGCCGATATTTGCGTCTGATAAATCTTTTTCATGGTCAATTAAGGTTATAGAGTTTCTCCAGTTGTATTTTGTATATAATTTAAATTCATTTCAGAATGGGAGGGAGGCACCCTTAGGAATGACTACACAAAAATAACGCGAAACCAACCGAGATTGGAGTCGAATCGAGCGTTATGGATGCCGTTATGTTTAATTATGACATTCAACTTGCCGTTTAACCCCCAAGGGCGGGGTGAACACGGGTAAAAGTTTTCAAATATGTTAAAACGACAGATATTTTCGTTGAAAGAAAATTTTTCGGGGTCAATGAGATTGAAATCGTTTTTCCAGATATTTTGTGCGTTTAATTTCAGCCCCTTTCTGCATGGGAGGGAGCATATTTAGGGATGGGATGGAGGGGCGTTACATAAAAACAACCGAAATTGGAGTCAAATCGGAGGTTATCGATGTCGTTGAGTTTAATTATGACAACCCGGGCACGCAGCTAGTAAAATAATAAAGTTCAGTCATAAAAAAACACAGATTCAATTATTAATGTTGTCATTTAATTTGGATGGTTGAAAGTGACCTATATGACGTACTAGTTTATTTTTACCGACACTTATAACATATTCGTAGTCCACATGTCTGCCCTGGTATCCGAAATAAATATGGTAGCCGTGCTGACTATGCACGACATGGAAATAAAGTTGTTTGTTTATAGCTCAAGCACGAAATCTCTCTTAATTATTCTCGTAACGTGTGTAAATTTGACTTCGCCTTAATGTCTGTAATACGTTAAGAAATTTAAGGAGCTACCTGAAAGGACTTAATATAAAATTACCATATATTCACTTCCGATTAGTAATCATCATATTAATACGCGTTGTCTGGCAATGAAAATACTATATCCTTTTTGTATTATATTAGGCTTTCGTGTATAAAATAATCGCCCAATAAATATTCGAATATACAGACATAACGCAACCGTATGTTTATGAGCCAAAGAAACGGGCATTTATGTAAAAAGTAACATACAAAAACAGATTTTGTTCTAATCACTTGAGATTAATAGGCATAACATATTAATAGTGGTACTATTTCATAAAAATTGCATTTCAGTGTAAAGATATCATTTGTTTGTAATCCTGCTGGTGATTCCATATATGTTTATTATTTGATAAACTGAACAGAAATGTTATTTTTATTTCAAATTATGTAACGTATTCTTTCTCTATATTTAACACCTAATAATATCATTACTGCTTCTTTTGTAAATACGTGATACACAAATTATTTTTTCATTCGAGTAACATCGAGCAGCCGCTCTAATCCTATCTACATTTATAAATTTATATTAATTGGACAAGAAATACCCTGAACTAAGACTACGTGGTGTGGATATCGACACACTTCTTTCTATGAAGTCACGTCACCTAAGCCTTTGAACTCTGTTCTACTTTTAATCTACGCCCCGTTACATACTATTATATGAAAGTGAGCAAAAACTTGTATGAAAGTTCTGTTGCAACGTTACTAGCGCTTTGCTGAAGTAAATAGGTTCCCAAAGAGCTCTGGCGGGGGCTACTTTTGGGGATGCCTTCACAACTCTCTGGTTTTTTGAACTAAGGTTTCCACATGCCGAAGGCACATCGCTCTGTTTTGAGAGGTGTATGTTCCGGGGTCGCAGACCTTGGGCATACGGTAAGAGTTGTCCGCTATTCCTATTGGAATAGTCGGCCAGCTGCCTCCTAAACTGGCCAAGGCATGGCGAGGGGTAAGCTGGGACCCCACAGGAAACCCCTCTACCGCCATCGGAAGGGCGTGGGACAAGTACCAAATGCCCGACCTACCTGATGCAGGTTTTATAGGAATTGTCCTGCATTACTTTTAGGCGAATTCCGGGTAGGATCCTTGAACTATAGCCCGGGGACCCTAGTTAACCCTTGGCTACGTTCCTCTACCCTTCCGCATCCCCCCTTTCAAATCCGTTCCTATGCTATAAGAGGGGAGTTGCCACTATGTGGATTACCCTATACACAGCCTGTCTACATACACACACACAAAAAAAAATATTTACTAGTTGCTTTTTTTAAAAAAAACAGTAGCAGATTAATTTTCAGTCCTAAACGTAGTTTTATTGTCTGTTACTTCCCGTTCATCTTTATTTTATTCATAGCCTTAAAATTTCTTCAACTAACCACGTTCTATCTTGCATACTTGTCTTTCGATATTTCTATTACTGCACCTTCTAATCCAATCCGACACATTATATTTTCTGATAATAGCGTAACATCCATACACGTATATTATGGAAAAATGGCAGTTTACGTTAAATAATAAATAAAACAATAATAATGTAAGGCTGTAGCATTTAACCTGAATATTTTTCATTCTATGGAAGTGTTTAATTACGTAATATATAACAGTAAATATAAAAAATTCGTCTCAAATTTCCATAAATTATTCCTTTTGATTTCTTTCAAAAACAGTAAGAAAACACAGTTGTGCATATAAGAAGCGCCTTTTAAGTTCATAAAAAATGAATCCTAAGAAGCTCAACAATTGAAAGCTATTTATGTAGGCAGGTTTTATTAATTTAGTTTGTATCTGAAAATAATTAGAACTATTTTGTAATTTTTTATGTGGATGAGGGAATTTTTATTGTGTATTTTAAGATATTTAATTTTTACATAGTTATTTAAATCTGAAATTAACTAATCATAAGGCAGAGTAAAATTAATTATAATAATTAATAACTTATGTTTTATTAACACATAAAGAAACTGACATAAGTTCCTGCTCTTATTAGCATCCTGAAATACCCACGTATATTTTACAAACATTAAAAAAAATTAAACAAAACAGAGACAATTTCTAACAAGGGCCAAAATACAGTCGTCATATGGGTTTTATGAACCGATTTTGAAGGGATTATCTTCCGGTATATTACCATTTGGAGGTCTGGAAGGATCAGTAAACTTGTCAGGTGGCTCGGGTGGACTCTGAAAACTCTCGAGTTTTGTGAAAAATGGTCACCCAACTGGCCTACAGGGTCTCCTTGACAGGACAGTGCAAATGATGTCCACTCCAAAACTCTCTCACCGAAGTCCAGAATACTACTTCCTCTACAAATCTCCACTTCTTCATAGCTTCCCCAAAAGTAGCTTATAACATCCCAAATTTACTATTCTCCGCACTCCAAAATTCACTTATTACCAAAAAATAAAAACCAACTAACTTCTCATAAATTACTGTCCTCCACTCCAAAACTCTCTAACACAAACTCCAAAACTAATTGTCTTACACTCCACTACTCAAAGCTATCTATTTCCTGTTCCTGCTTGCTCTGCAACCTCCCTTTATACCTGGGTTTGCCGAAATTTCCCCCACAGTGTCTTTGATTCTGCTGTTTTTATCTAATAGGAATCATATTTGTGTCCCCAAAAATCTCAATTGTTTAATTATCCATACATCATTATTTCAGGAGCGGGTGAAGACACGTCCGCCACGGTGCCAATCTGGTGGAGCGCCTCTTCTGAACGTGCTAGAATATTGTGACCAAAGATTATACTAGTCAGACACAATATTTAAATCCGCACAAAGAGAGTCCACGATGTTTACCGCCCTCCCTTACTCGAGTCGTGGGAATTTCCCTCTGGCCAGACTGAAGCTTAGAATATTTAAAGCTCACGGTACTTCTCTTCGTAAAATAAATTAAAACACATAAATAATAAAGTAATAACTATAATTATTACAATTAATTAAACTATAAGATTCTCAGTTGCTACGCGCAGAAAAAATTATATTACTTTATTCATGTTCAATGGTGAATGTAGATCCTCCCCTTTATCCGATCCTTAGGCGTATTAATGAGCAATTTGGCAACTACTATTTGTTCCAATTGTAGTTGGCTGGATGCCTCGGCGTTGATCCTCTCACGACGACAATTTTACAGGGAACTGTCTGCGACCCCATAAGTATGATTTATCGACTAACTTGGTCGATTTCCTGGACCACAAAATTCCATTATAATCGAAAGTCACGTCAGATTTTTTCGCTAAACACAAATTCATTCTAGATCATCGGCGTGGAATTTTCATGACCATATGTTTTAGGTCTGTTTCTTGATTCCCTGCAAATTAATTAACACTTCAAAGTGGTGACATCGAATACAGGTGGGGTAAAACGTATTAAGTTCTCAACCTTTACTAATATCTTTGATGAAGTAAATTAAAATAAATTATAGGTTTTAAATCAGTCACGTAAGTAAACTTTTTACTGTCTTCAAAATATTTATTTATATTTGTAATTGCAGCAACGTTTATAATATGCCATAATCATTTTCATTCAATCCAATTCAAAATAAAATATTTTAAGAGAAAACTTTAAAGTCCAATATATAATGTATAGAGCAATTTATTGGTTCTTTAATAGTCGAGACGTAATGTTACACTAGTGTATACTTAAAACTAATATCCATGAATTATACAAAAGTTTTTTAAAATCCATAATTGTTGAAATCTATGTCTGAATCAAGTAAACTATTAAGGTGCGTTTAGGACTGACGAAAATAAAATTATTAATTGATAAACATTTTCTATTTAAAATGAGTAAAAATAGTTACATTTTATAGAAAATTAACGGTAATAACATAAATAAATTGAACTAGCTATTCTTGATTATGAAGTTATGTTAGCAGCGATACATGGTGCCGTCACTGGCGTTGAAGCAAATTTCAGGTGATTTATCCTCGATCTTTGGAATTAGGAGATGGCACGCCAGTTCTAAATTGAAGAAACAAACGATAATAAATATTAGTAATGCTAATATTTTAGATAAGCCCAATACTTCTATTATTCCAATAGGAAAAGTTCATTACTGCTTTATTGTACATTAAAAACTGTAGAATACACATAAAAAGTGTTAGATCTTTCAATTGAAATTTCACATATTTCTTTACCAGAAATATAAAATTTTGTCTACCAAGACAACGTGACAATCCAAAAAACAAAATTGTGTTATTTAAGATAGGAGTCCGATCGACGACTTAATTGTCCAAGGCCCTAGATGGGCTGTAGCGCAAAAGAAGGCAGGAAGCACGGAATGAATCTAAAATTTGTGTTCCTAAATACAATTATACTGTAAATTATAGTTACTTTATCTGAAAATAAGTAGTTATATGTTTAAGTTCAAGTAGCTGCTAAAAGAATTGAGTCTCCTCAATTCAAATAATTAGTTGAAAGCGTGCCCAAAATAATATTCACAGAATACAAATGTTCATGCTAATTTTCAGTTATATATGTCGCAGTAAAGAACATTATTAAATATAATAGTTTATCACAAACAATGGAAACAAAAGTTTTTATATATTTGCTTATATTACCTATTACTTCAGTGGGACAACGGAATTGAATAAAATGGGAAGCCTATTTAAATCATGAGTTAATTGTCACAAAAATTCATCTATGTTAATTATAAGTACGTAATTTATTTCACGTTTTATTTCATTGTTATAAAAATTGAGCCTAAACAAGATTATTGTAAATTTTCTAGCATTTGGTAAATTCACTTGATCGAGCTTGATAATTGTTTTTCTGAAAGTAACATAATCAGAAATATATTCACTAGCTGACATCACTGTAACTGAACCATCACCATTTTTCTCTATTTTAAAACAATCTTGGGATATTTTGGTTTTTCATTTTGCATTGTCAATGTTAGGACGTCTCAAGAGATATATTGAAATTAAGGGAATATTTACTTATAAAATTGGTTTGTATACCGAATATAATAAGTAATAGTGCGTACTCAGCAGGTGCACTTGAAATATTACAATATTTTTTATGAAAATAATGAACGGGGAAACTGTCCGTGTTCAGGGAAATGAGCTTCTTAAATCCTAAATTGGCTTTTTCCCCATTGAGTCGCATTGCAGCACACATTTCTAAACGGTCTGTAATCAGATAGTGAAAAAGTGACTTCTGTGCCCGAAATTCGCAGTAAAAAGTTTCAAGAATAACTCTTTTTTCTTCAGTTTTGGGGTGCTTATGAATTCATCCATTTCATTCATGGCGTCCCTCAAAATTAATTCACACAAATTACTTCATTACAAAATTTAAAACACATTAAAACTGTAATAATATAATATTTACTATATACTACCATCTATTATAATATAATACTAAGGATCTCTGAATAACTGAAATGAAAATATTGACAAATATCCAGTAAATTAGCCAACTATTATTTAAGATGATTAACTTTTATAGAAATACTGGTCGGTTATTCAATTAACTGAATCCAATTCATTCTCCGTATGCCTTCAAAGAACACAGATTTTGCTGCTATGAAAAACCAATTTTTTTTCTATCTTACATAAAGGTTCACAGTTCTTACTTACATTAAACGGTATAAACTTCCAACGAAGCGACAAATACCCCTTATTCGAACATGTTGTGATGGGCAATTAAACAGCGGAGCATTAAATACACGTGATGGACGGAAAATAGGTTCTGATGATATTGCCACCAGTAGTGCAAAAAGAAATAAAACTATATGTAGTTTACGCATCCCGTACTAGACTCATTCGCGAACGAAAAATCATTATCTCCTGCTATCTGCGTTTTGAATCCGTTCTTTAGATAAGGAGGTAACGTAAGCAAACGTATTATGCATGTAATTTTTGAAAACTGTTTTAAACTTTTAAACTACAAATAAATAAGTAAATAGATAAAAAGCACGAGGAATTAACCAGTGTAAGTCATGAAGAAAAAAATCTTTCGTTTCCAACCTGGTGTAAATATTCATTAATACTCGTTTCCATGACGCGTTGTGCCATCGTCATCAAGTGGTTTACAGTTACTTTTGTTAAAATAAATAATTTATTTTCTGGTACAGTTTACAATTCTTGAAGTCGAGGAATAAATATGAGTAAACTAAGTATAACAAACTGGAGGAATACAACAATAAACGAGTCTGATAATTTCAGACACGCAAATAGGCGTTACCTTTAACAAAAATGATACGTTGACACAGAACGCCATGGAAACGTGTACTTATAAATATTTATCCCGGTTCGAAATCCAAGGATGTTTTATTCGAAGAAATGAATTCATTTTTCTCTGACACGGATTACATAAAACATCTGCACTGTTCAGTACTGAATATCAAGTAATTAAAGAGCACATATAAATATTTGCATGTTTCCTCTCAGATAAATACGATATTAGCGTTTACGCCGAAATGCGCTGCGCAGTTGCGCAGATTACGTCACCCAGCATTCGACCTATAATGTTTTTGTTGTGTTCCGTCGTACTTAAAGTTTGCTCATATTTATTCCTGAGAATGTGCCCAGCACCCGTACTGAACGGACGTGTCTTCGCAGCTACCGTTTGTTTACGGAACATAGTGTTCGAGCATTCGGCGGACCTCTGAATCAAGTGCGCCGGGCCACCCTGGCCACAAAAATCCACAGACTAGATTAATTTATCAATTATCAATTATCCAGCAGTATTAAAGTGCAACGAGTGTAAAATCAGTGTTCAAGTGATTTCGCGTACTATTGCGAATTCAGTGTTTTAACATCGGTGTCCAGTACGCGTAAGATAACAGCTTAGCGCCAGATGGAGGATTCCCTCCCGGCGGCGCTCTCTCAACAAGTAACCCCTCACTCAACAATCAAGATAACCAAGAAAAGCCAACTCGCCAAGAAACCTTCGGACGACAATACTAAAATGCAGAGCCTACCGCCAACAAAACGGAGCCTCCCGCAGCAGCTAAGTCAAAACGAACTATATTCCTCTGTTTCGCCCCTCCAACACAATCCAACTTATGCACCATTGCTAAATATACCTCATACCATGTCTCAATTCACACCAACCGCTAGTAATATCACTTCAGCTTACTTCCAACCCGCACAAAATTGCCAAAATAGTGACACTATTAGCATCGAAAATATGAGCACAGATCCAGAAACTGAATCTGAAATCGAAGCTGACAATGACAAACATCCCTGGCAATATATGAATAAAAAGCGAAAAACTACAAGTATATCAAAGTTAAGTGACGACATGACTGTACTTAATACAACCAACAGATTTAAGATACTTGCAGAAATTGAAACCACCGCCCAAACTACAAATAATCCCACCAAAAATAACTTATTACATTCAGAACAGAGACCTCCGCCTGTATTTATCTATGGTGTAACTGATTTCAAAGCAATGACCGAAGAATTAAACGTAGCAATCGGGAATGAAAGATTCTACTCTAAATCATTAGCCAACAACACAGTAAAAATAAACATAAAAACCATAGAAGCCTACAGGAAACTGATAAACCATTTGCGTAAAGAAAATATTGTCCACCACACTTATCAGATCAAGCAAGAAAGAGCCTACCGGATAGTTATTCGTGATCTTCATCACTCAATACCTCCTGAAGACATTAAGGCCGAACTAAGTAGACTTGGACACCCCGTTAGAAACCTGATTAACATTCGACATAGAATAACCAAGGAACCCCTGCCAATGTTTTTTATAGACCTTGAACCTCAAGCCAACAACAGAGAAATCTATAAATTAGAATTCATTCTAAACACCAAAATTCGAATTGAAGCACCCCGAATTAAGAACAACATTATTCAGTGTATTCGTTGCCAGGCATATGGCCACTCGAAGACCTACTGTACTAAGCCCTATCAATGCGTCAAATGTGGAGGACCCCACGACAGCAAAACATGCAAAAAGTCAAAAAATACTCCCGCTACATGCGCCCTGTGTAGTGGTAATCATCCCGCGAATTATAAAGGCTGCACAATATACAGAGACTTAAAAAATAGGAATACACCAATAGCATCAAATAAAAAATCATATATCCATAATACCAACCCAGTGACAGACAAACCAATCACCCAACAACCCTGCTATAATCCCCCCCAAACCACTCCTAGCTATTCTCAAGTTGTAGCTGGTCGAACTAACAATGACATCACAATCAACCAAGTAGCACAACGAGACATCGAACAAAATCATACGCAAGACCTAACCTTACACAATTTCCTAGAAGAATTTAAAGGTATGTTTTCCCAACTTATGCAACAAAATAGCATGATAATTAACATGCTATCCACGGTCCTCAATAAACTCATACATTAATGGCTAAAACCATACGTATCAGCTTATGGAACGCAAATGGAATCCTTACCAAAATATATGAAACTGAATTGTTCCTAAAATTAAATAACATTGATATATTACTGGTATCAGAAACGCACTTTACGGACAGATCATACCTTAGAATACCACACTATACGTGTTATCATACCGAACACCCAGATGGAACAGCCCATGGAGGCACGGCTATATTAATTAAAAGTTCAATTGTCCACCAAGAATTGCATCACTATGCTGAACCGTTTCTTCAAGCAACTGTAATCCAAATTGAGAAACTACCAAATCCAATAACAATATCTTCTGTGTACTGTCCACCTCGGCACAGACTTAGCAAGGGCATTCTTCGACCATTCTTCCAATCACTCGGTAATACTTTCATATGTGGTGGAGACTTCAATTGCAAGCATACCTACTGGGGATCTCGACTCATCTCGACAAGGGGTAGTGCATTATACAACTTGATACGTGAACAAGACTACGGATACCTCTCTACTGGCGAGCCCACATATTGGCCCACAGATTTGGCGAAAATACCAGACTTACTAGACTTTTTTGTGACTAAAGGAATGTCCTCCAATTATTTTGACATAGTCAACAACTATGATCTGTCATCCGATCATACAGCAGTTACAGCTACAATTAGTACAACAATAATCAAAAAGTCACCTAGACCGTCGCTATATAACCAAAAAACAGACTGGGATACATTTAGGACAGTGGTTGAAGAAAATCTACAGTATAATATTAGCCTACGTAGCTTTCATGAGTTGGAAGAAGCTGTCGCTCACTTCACTGATACTGTTCAAAACGCAGCATGGAATGCTACACCTGAGATCACCAAACAAGTACGGGAGGATATAAATATCCCCAACGAAATTCTGACTCTAGTACGACAAAAACGCAGAGCAAGAGCAAAATGGCATCGATCCCGAAACCCATTAGACAAAACAATATTTAATAGATTAGCAAAAATTATTAAGAATAAATTAAAAACGCTAAAACAAGAAACTTTTAACCACTATTTAACAACACTCTCACGCACGGACCACAGTATCTGGAAGATAGCAAAAACAAACAAGAGACCACAAACAACAAATCCTCCGTTAAGAAAAACAAATAATGATTGGGCCAGAACTGACCAAGAAAAGGCAGAACTGTTTGCTCAACATTTCGCCAAAGTTTTCACACCACACTCCGTCGAACCAAACGATGAAGTAAAGCGCCTGCTAGATGCACCTCTGCAGCTGTCACTACCTATTAAAAACTTTTCCACTGTAGAGATAGACACTGAAATTCAACATCTTAATCAAAAGAAAGCGCCAGGTTACGATCTAATAACAGGAAAGGTCCTCGCCGAGTTACCGAAAACAGCAATAATATTCCTAAGAAATCTATTCAACTCCATCTTACGTTTTAAATACTGGCCTGCACCACTTAAATTTGCACAGGTAATACTAATACTAAAACCTGGTAAACCCGCCGAAGAAGTCTCATCATATCGCCCAATCAGTTTATTGTCACAAATTTCTAAATTATTGGAGAAACTTTTACTAAAAAGATTGAAGGAAACTGATTCACTAGAGAACTGGATCCCGAATCACCAATTTGGATTCAGAAAGTTCCATTCCACAATTCAACAATGCCATCGAGTAGTAAACATAATCTCAACGACGTTTGAAAACAAAGCGTATTGCCCAGCAGTCTTTATAGATATACAGCAGGCTTTTGACAAGGTGTGGCACGATGGGCTCCTACTCAAGATAAAGTCTTCTCTGACAAGCGAAGTTTATCTTCTTATGAAGTCATACTTGTCCGACAGATTCTTCCAAATTAAATATGGTCAATGCTATTCTATAATCCACCCGATTGCTTCCGGTGTACCCCAGGGAAGTGTGCTGGGACCTATACTCTATCAATTATATACAGCCGACATCCCCACAACAGCTGACACATATATAGGCACTTTTGCTGATGACACCGTCCTCCTATCTCAACATACCGACCCACACATGGCCTCCTCAAACCTTCAAACCCATCTATCCCTTCTCCAAGTATGGCTCAATAAATGGCGGATCAAAGTTAATGAAGCAAAAAGTACTCAAGTCAATTTTACATTAAATCGATCAGAATGTCCATCAGTGTCCCTAAACAATATAGAAATTCCAAAATCAAACGAAGTTCGCTATCTGGGTCTACATTTGGACAAAAAACTAACCTGGAAAAAACATATATTAAAAAAAAGGAAGGAATCCGACCTGCGACTGAGAAAAATGTACTGGGCACTGGGGAGAAAATCGTGTTTATCGCTTGAAAACAAAATCTTACTTTACAAAGCTATAATAAAACCAATTTGGACATATGGCATTGAGCTATGGGGCTGCTCTTGCAAATCCAACGTCAACATCATCCAACGATTTCAATCGAAAACACTCAGAATGCTTGTAAATGCACCTTGGTACGTCAGCAATCGAACATTACATACGGACCTCGGAATGCCAACCGTTCAAGAAGAATGCACCAACCGGAGTGCCAGCCACTTCCTGCGTCTCCAACTTCACTCAAACGAACTAGCGTCCACCCTGCAACATGACCATCCCTACAGAAGACTTCAGAACAAGAAATGGCCGAATGACCTGAAAGCAGTATAAGTTCACAATCCGGATAACGTCATTGGATGGGTATCCGCTCACGTTATTGTATTATTGTGTCATCACATTAACTCATGGAACATGTACTATATAGTTCCGATTGTTAATTTTCTAATAAATTAAAAAAAAAAAAAAAAAAAAAAAAAGAAATATTTATTCCTTAACTTCGTGAATTAATACCAGAAAGTGTACTAAGGATTTTGGCGGTTTTACTGAATTATTGTTGCCGAACACATATTGTTTGTTTCCTGGTCGTAATTACACACATAAAAATTAAATATGAACATGTTTTTAAACATTCCGTCAAACTTCAGTGACATATTGAACTGGAGAGAAATAGATAGTCGTGACAAAAAGCGTCCACTGACCTGAATGGTAGTGGGATATACGCCAAAAAGTTATCCGTAAAAGTAAAGAGATAAGAGCAGGATATGATAAAACGGCCTTGTCGCTGTGTATATTTCCCATTCTAAAGAATATAATGAAAATTTTTAAGAATGACAGAATCTTTTCTCCAGCTGTCTCCAATGGGAAGTTCCCCCTTACGACGACAATACTCCCAACCATCTTCTCCCTTCTCTTCATGCGTATTTCGTACACCTACCTATATATCACCGACCTATACTTTATTTATAAAATCTGCAACAATACGTCAGAAATTAAATCAAGCTTAGATTTTACGTAACGTTGATTATTATCACTTATCCTACCATTGTACTGGTAAAGGTTTATGTAAAAATTATACTGACTTTGGTCACGTATAAAACATTTGTTTGTCACTCCACTAGTTAAATAGTAGGTATTTCACCTTACCAATGTACCATATAATAATCCTAAATGACTTCGTTAACCCTAGTAACTACTTGAAAAAAATTGTATGTTTCATCCATAAGTTCAGAATAAACCTGAAGGTATATTTTATATAACATTATTATTTAAACATTAGGATTTCGGTTTTGATATTTACAGGCTGTATCTCATGTTTTAGCTCTGCTATGTTTTATTTAACACTCTGCGTCAAGTGTGACAGCGGGAATAAAAATTTAAATAGTAAATATTAAACAAAATTTTACAAGAATCTATGAACTAGATAGCATTATTTTACTAAATTACAAAAAAAACAGAAGTATAATGGAACCGGTTAGTGTCAAGCAACATTTATTAAATGAATGAAATGAATTGCAAATTAAAGTTGCGTATAATAAAAAATCACTACAGGTTATACTGTTGGAAATTAAAAATAATTTTATGTATTGGGTACAGAATATTTCTTAATGACTTACTAGCTTTATATGCGGGTGAAAGTCGGACGACAAACGCCTCTCACGCGTACTTTTCCAAACCCGCATGGATGCTGCTTAGCCTTGATGACATGTATTGGCTTGTAGCGTTGACCCATGGACTCGGCAACAAACGCAGAGAGAAATAATAGGAAAAGTGCCAACAGCGGCAGACGCATTTCGACTGAGTGAAGCACTGTATCAGTTAATCTCTTTTATAGGATGTGAGTTACACATCCTTCCTTATTTATAGATGCTTAGATCACGCAGGGAAAGTTTTCCTTAAGAGAGCCTCCCACTCAACTTAAGAACAGTTAAAAAAAAGTTTCATGTTTAGCTAACTCAAAAAGTTATGGAGTGTACGTTCAGCTCATTAGAAGCTCGTTTTAACAACACGAATGACTACTTCACCAAAAAAGGTTGGCGTACCGCAGGGTAGCGTATTGGGTCCCTTACTGTATGTCCTGTACCCCTCAGGTTTACTAGTAAAGGATAATACTGCAATTGGCACCGTTTATGACTACACAGTTATCCTGTCCACCAACGATGACCCTCAACTAGCATTACATACTGAAATAATACCGTGAACACACAAGTGGAAAAACTTATCCGAACTAAAAGTTCAGTGTCTTCATGTTCGTCTAAATAGCATACCAATACGGACATCATGTAGTACAAAATAACTAGGCATGCATTTAGAAAACAGGTTAACGTGGAAACAACATGTATTTAAAAACCGCAAGTAGCAAGATCTAAAAGTCTAGGAAATTCAATGGTTACTTCGTAGGACGTCCAGCTACCACATGAAAATAAACTCCTTAACTATAAAACAATCCTTAAACGAATATGGGTTTATCTAATTAAACTCTGGGGTTGTACCAGCAGTCTAATATGGAAATAATAGAGAGAAACCTATCAAAATTATTACATATGATCTTCAATGCCCCATGGTACGTCTGTAACGACACACTTCATACATATCATAAATGAAAAACATTATCAGTAGCCACACAAAAAATAACATTCCTGACCCCTCTTCTGGAAATACAATATGCCAGAAAGTTTGAACGTAAATGGTTGAGTGAGCTAATGAATAAGGATGACTTATCACGTCAAAGCAGAACGTCCTAGTTCTTAGCCCAGCTCATTAGAGTATAGAATTGTATAGCAATATTCTTATTGCTACTTTCAGATCATAACTTCATAAGACAGTGTTCAATTTCAAACACTGTTGAAACGAGCAGTCTGCCATTGAACATGAAGAAAGTAATTCTTATTTAAAATACGGGTAGCACCATTTCATTTATATACTATCATATTTAAATTAATTTGAAACAAGTCTGTGAACTTGTTACAATAATTATCTCATACTGGAATCAATGGCTAATTTATCAACGGTGCTGAATATCTTGTCACATAGTTAAATACTATTCTGGTAGCTAAATTACCAGAAAAATAATTTCACTGATTTTTTAGAGTAATTGACAAATCTATGAAAAGGACCATAAATTTTGAAATGCTATGTGACAACGTTTATTTTATCGGCATTGTGTGTGAAAAACGTACCCAAAAAGACCAAATATTCTCTGTTACGACCTAAATAATCATCAGCAATGCTATCTCAAACATGAGATCAAAAATGATTTAGACATTTAGTGAGCCTGGTCAAAGCTTGATCCTGGCTAAAATAAAAATCGAAATAAGGCAGAAAACCAATAGTTTTCATAGTATATGGTTTGCTTGTTGGGAATAAACTAAAAAAATTGTGCAAAAATATTATAACTACGAAGATTTTTTTTTTTATTCGGAAACACAAAAGTGAAACCAAACACGCCTAAGACATAGGCTTACCATTCGTACGTATTTTGTACAGATTGTCCATTGTCCAGTCCGTAATTCAAATATAGTCCGTTTGAAGCGCTTATCAGAAAAGTCAGTTCACCAGCATCATAAATTTGTGCTTTTCGGAACTATATACATATAATTAATAATTATATTAAATATCAAAATGTAATCAAAATTAAATTAAAAATAATTTTGTCTGTATTTGGCTATTTCAAATAATTATTATATTTTAATTTTTTGAGAGTAACAGGTTACACTACCCTTAATAGCGTAAGAAGGATTTGAAAAGTGGAATGCGAAAGGGTAGAGGAAGGTAGCCAAAGGTTAACTTGGGCCCCCGGGCTATGCTTTAAGGATCCTACCCGACAGTATCCTCAAAGTACAGTACAAACCCTAGAAAACCTGCATCATGTAGTTGGGCATTTGGTTCTTTTCCCACACCCTTCCGATGGCGGGAGCGAGGTTTTCTGTGGGGACGCAACATTTCCTTCCCCGTGCCTCGACCAGTTTAGGAGGCAGCTGGCCGACTGTTCGAATGGAAACAGCGAACAACTTTTACCGTATGTTCAAGGTCTGCAACTCCAGAACACACACCTCTCAAAACTAGCCGATGTGTTCATTTCTAGATGCAATCAACAGCAAGATAAAGCTGTTTTTAGTTGTTTTGCATGTATTGTGCTTATTTCTGATATAAATTTAAAGTTTTTTCAGTACTCCTATACTTGACGAAAAATTACATTTAATAGTTCCTTACAAAATGAATTTTATTTATCATTAGAAGCAATAGCAGGAGACCATCGTTATTTTTACTGTATATACTACACAATTTTCAATGGCAAAAGGTGGACATCGAGTCATAATAGCATGTACAAATTCCGACAAACACAATAAAATTTTGACAGGAGTCTGCTCTCGGCAAAACCGTTACATCTTTCTTTAAAGATACGGAACCAACTCCACCAGACTTGAAGTGTGTCTCTAAAGAAGTTATTTTTGCATACCGTAAGCTACGTCGTGACATTAACTTCAAATCCCCTGATTGTACTTCGAAGTTAATTAAAGAATTGTATGATTCTAAATTTACCTCTGCAAGAACCAAAACTGAAGCTGTTGTAGTAAATGTTAATTCTCCTTATCTTTTCAGATAATTTATACACGAACTGAAAACCTCCAACTACATTTCAATCATATGACTTTTCAAATAGGCACGATGTTAAATAAGTTCTGGTTGAAATACGATATTTTATGCTCAAGAAGGTACTAAAATAAAATTTCTTGATTTTGGAGAGTTTCCGCAACAAATATTTGTTATTTTAACTGAATATGCGTCTAAAGTTCTCGAAAAAATATAAGTTAACCCATAAAATTGTATGTTTTGTGCTGATAATACAAACACTAATTTTGGTGAAGAAAAATTAATGTGTTCCCAAAATTTCAAGAAAATGTTTTGTCGGAACTGGGTAGGTATAAGATGCGGAAGAAACATTACTCATAATTGCTTTCAAAACGCATCCGAAAATGAGAACAATTTACAAATATTCTGATTAGAGTTATAAATCTTTTTTTTAAAAAAATTAATATTTTGCGAAAGCCGATAACAAAAAAGTTCTTTCACACCCTTGTATTTTTTTTAAATTACTACCAACAATTCACTGAATACTATTTCAAGGTTTGAAATCATATTTATTGTTGAACAGAAAATTCATACACAAAAATATATGTTTTTTAAATCCGACAAATGAATTATTTTAAAAATTAACAAGTCCGAATCTACTGCGACTGAAGTTTTCGGACTAATTATAATTCTATACGAACAACTTCGTTAATTTAAGAACCAAGAAATCATAACTCAGGGAGCCAATTAGATATGATGAAACTGGCGAAGTCGATATGTACCGAATCAAAATCGGTGTGATATATTTATATGAAAATTGGATGTAATGTTAAGATTTATGGAAGTGAGCTATGGAAATACTTATCAGTTTCAATTGATTAATTTTAATCAAAAATAAACTCAAGGTAAAGAAGAAGAATCCTCAATTTTAATAAATAGACATATTTGAGAAACAAATAAAAACGAACGTTTTTATTATTAAATAGTCACAATAAATAAAATCGAAGAAATAACTCAATTTAAATATATTAAATCGACATCAGAAAAATGGATTGAAATGTTCAAGATTTTACGGACAACTCTCAATGTGTGGAAATTTGATTAAATTAATCGAGTATGTACTTTTTTTACTTGGCACACCGTCAGTTGTAGAAAGAACATTTACTATTAATGACTGGACAGCCGAATGGGGTAGGATGAAAATTTGTACTGTTAATGTTTTTCGAATTGTAAAAATTAACACCGACTTGAACTTGATTTGTAGAGAATTTTACAATGCATTCAAAAATATTGTTTCGTTGCTAAAAAAAAGTTACAACTACTGAAAAATATGAAAAAACTGATCAGGATCCATCAACATCTAAAGTTAAAACATGTTTATATGAATATTTTCTTCCAAATCGTTAGGGTGGAAGATATTAAGGCCTGAGGAAGTGATAAGTGTTATGTGCGTGTTTCTGAAAGATAGTGTGTATGAATGTGGTGACTGGACAAATGTGAACTGATACGATTTTTTTTTGTGTAACTTATTAATTATTACTATTAATATTAATTCATTTTATATGTAATTTATCTATTGTACATTTGTGACGAATCCTATTTCCTCATTAGAGGACTATTGAATAAATCTATCTGTCTATCTGTCCTTAAAATTATGGTAACGCTATTGAGACATAAGATATAGAACTCGCGCTAGTAATGCTCGTACACGATCCAAAGGAGTACGTATGAATTAAATTACTTTGTTATTTCGATGGTAGACAGTCAATATACATTTTAACGGATAAAGCGAAATTATCTCACTTGTGTTCACTTATGTATGGATGCATCACGTAATGAATGCAAATTAATGCTAAGAATAATTAATCTAAATTCTTCGTAGGAGACGACGAACAATCCTGAAACAATTCGTCGGTCACAAGGCGAAGGGAATGACGTTGATTTCGTCAGATGTAAAAAATCATAAGAGATTTTAGAACGACCCGCAGTACAAACGTTTCGAGGTCCGCAAAATTTATAATTTAAATTTGTGTGTTCATTGTCTACATCGTTTACAATTGTTGAGAAGCTACTAGATTCTGCAGGTTTTGAGAAAAGACACTTTCTCGGCACAAAGTAAATGCGCAAAAACCTAAGTTACGAAAACAGAAAATTTCAATTATTATTAAATATGGTGGTACCAGTGGCGCAACAATGTATTTGCGAGAAGGATGCGGGAAGTACAATTCCTGACAGCTCGAGATGTAAAAAGGTTACATACAAGGCGATTATTATCGCGGAGTAAATTTATCGCTTAAGCCGTAACCGCAGTAGTACATTAAAGTGAATGAGAGCTTTCACAATGGGCTGTAAATAATCGCGGGAATAAAATTGACGCGGACGACAGTTTCAGCAGTCTCTCGTTGCCTCTAGCACTCAGTGATAAATTTATCGCCACTCGCACGTAACCCAATGCATGTTTGCACACAGGGCGGTTTTCTGCTGCTGGAGTTATTTTCATTATTGATTTGAATTTTCGTATGGAAAGGTTGTTTTTTGCCATCCCATCTTTTGTGTCATTTTTTTTGCATATTTCGAATCTGAATAATTTGGATGACATCATACATAATGAAGTACTTATTTCATTAATTCAAGAAAGGCATGTGTTATGGGATAAAACCCTGCCTCAACTATTCAAACAGTGTGTAGAAAGCTCCAACCTCTTCTTTTATTAATTGGATGAACTCAAATTAGTCGATTTTTTCTTCTCATTTTCATTAGACGTCGAAATAACAGTAATACCAGAATCTGCTATCTGTTCATTTCGAACTACACTGTTCACAGTAGTTCAACTGAGAATCGTATGTCGGAAAATTTACCACCGCGATAATAATCGCTGGGTATGTTTCAAGATTTCTTTGAGGGCGACGATAATTTTAACGCCGAGATAGAGTTTCGTATGATTGTGGAGAACATTCCTAGGACAAGGAACCGTGCAACTGTACCAAACTTAAGAGATAGAAAATTTAAGATTTCAGCCAACGAAAATACTTCAAGTTAAGTGCTTTCGAAGAAGCGGAGTAATAATACAGAGAGAGAATCCACCACCAAGTTACCCCGTGGCACTCCATGATACACGTCACGGTTTGATGATGCCCATAAGTTAGAATCCCTAACCGTAGCATAACGAATGTTAATTTTGTCGTTCTATTTAAAAATTTAAATTGTTAATTTTATATCGTGGTAAATTTGATTAATGTACGTAATTTTTTTTGTAGTTTTCCAATACTGTACCCCCGAGAAACGAGTCCACTTTTTATCAATAATCTGAGGATTAGTCTAATTCCATATATGATGTTTTAGTTTACCATTTTATCTGGTCTCGAATTAATTAATTATTGCACCTTTGATCAATTTCACGTATTACCGATTCCTCATGGAGTCTTATAATTACGAATAAGTTATCCAGGCTTAAGTTATACCAGTGGATGTTGTCGACTGGGATAGCTCAGAGGTACAATAAACTCGTAATAAGTGAGTGTCCCGGGCTCGACTCCCGGTCCCCTCGAGATTTTTCCATCTTGATCCTTTAATTCAGTTTCATGTCAAAATAAAGACAAATGGCAGAGTTTAGTATGGAAGTTGTTCTTGAATAACTTTCCATATTATTTTTTAAATTAAGTTTTGGTTTTTAATTCCAATATCAAGTATTTGTTTTTAAATCCTGACAACCCAAGAAAATTAATTTATATTATATTACAGCATATTATTGTCACATTACATGAGAACCCTAGATTATGAGCATCAATTAAAGTTACAGAATTTATATATTTCATAATTCTATTGATTAAAATGCTTAAAATAGGGAAGAAATTTGAAATAAAATGTAAGAGTGTCGTAAATAGGTAGTAAGCAAACCAATATCCTCCTTATTCGGACGGTTGGTCATTATCACCGTATTGTTATTTGTAATAATACAGGGTCTGCATTTGGCATAGCTATCTCACGGAAGAAACATGCAAGCGAAAATCGTGAAACTACAATTAAATTATTGACTTGGGATTCTTGTATTAATTGACGATTGAACGAAACAAGTGGAAATATGTTGGAGGTTATATCAATGGAAGGATTACCAAATAACACATGTACTTGATAATGGCCAATGGGCCGAAAGCTCCTGAATAAGTTGTTATTTTAACAAGTTAAGGATATTGGTTTACTTACTACTTATATTATAATAATCCTCTTGCCATCTTTCAATTTTATGAGAGTATCATAAAATAACCAGGACTTGTTTCGAGTTTTGTAATAAAAGACTTGTGAATTACTAAAACATTTAGAAAATAATATAATTATATATACACACTTATTTAAAGATTGTATTTATACATCAGTTTAGAATTTTTAATCTTCAATTAAGTTGTGTAACCCACACGCTCTTCGCCTTATTATGTGATAAGGTCAGTAAAAATCGGGTTTTAAAGCCTGGAAGAGGCCATTTTAAACAAGTTTATCTTTCGCCTCCTAGTTTGAATAGTTTATTCGATTATCCAGAGTTTAATCAAGTACTCACGTGCTTCAATGTTTTGAAATTCGGCACTTTATTTCCCTCTGTTTGGCCGCAGCCGACACAACCATCCCACTCGCTTCTGATGAGATTTGCAGGACCGGCTCAACACTGCCTCAGGAAAAAGGCTGAACAAGCAGAGTAGAACCACGATCAACAAGACGCGTACGTTCATGTTTCCGTTTTTGATCTGCACCTTCACCGTCGTCTGGTATTTATTGGCAGTTATTTTTTTGGTACAATATTTACCTCGCATACGACCAAGGTTAGTAAACAGCAGTGAAGCAATGGCCCCATACCAGTGATCCGTTTTGCTACTTGTTTAACGCTTCATTGTGTGCACTTTTACTTTTCCTCCTTTCACACACACCTCCTGTACACACAAAATATTTACACGTACTTCAGGAAGTACAAAAGTAAATCTTGTGGAAGATTTACAACAGTATAAATAATTACATCATTGTACATGCGTGAGTGACGGAATTTTTAATTAACATCTAGTTCATAAGAACGTAATGAAATGGCCAATTTAACTGACATTTGTCAATTTAAATACACAAAACACGTTTTCTCCACCAATTTGTGGACCTTTCCAAGTGCAGCAAAATAAAAATACTGAGTTATGTTAAACTAGGGTCACACCAACTTAAGAAAACAAAATAACATCAATTACTGAGCAAAAGATCATTAATTTGACTAAAAGCTTCAGTATCACTCTGAACATTAATAGAATTATTCTTATTAATTCTAGTATTGATAATTTCAGATATCAATCTGAAAAAATAGTTAGTATCAACCTCAGACAGGTTGAAGCCAACAGGGCTATGATTTTTAAAGTCGTTGACAGGACCCTACTTCTCTCAGATTCTATTTTTCAGTCCATAAATCTGTACATCGTCATTTAAAACATATTAGCTAATTATTATCGTCTTCATTTTATAAACATTACTATCAACAATAGACCCTAGAAGTTATTACATTCTTCTACAACAATTCACCAAGATCTCTGTGCTACCAGGATCAAGATAGTATTTACATATTACAATGATCTACATAATGATATAACAACATTTCTCCGCCAGTATAATATTGGTATTATTTACAAAAGTTCCAACTCGTTGCAATTTAATGTTAGGAATGGTAAGGACCCCTTGATTTCCGAGGATACTCGTTTTGTTGTGTACAAAATTGAATGTAAGGATTGCAATTGTGGTGTAACCGCATACCTCATTTATAATATTTGGAGGATAAAAATTTTTATATTGGACTTAACACCAGATAAAACATGCGCACTAAACTGAACAATAATTTGCTTTCGTATACAAAACAGGACGTGGGGGAAAGTGGATTCTTCAGGGGTTCCGTTTTTTTGTCTCGCCCACGCAGAGGGTGGTCACTGGTCAGAGGAACTGAAAAGGTCAGCTCAGATGTGCAGTTGCTTGGGAACCACAAGGAAACTGTTTGGAAAAACGGACTGGACGATCGGAGAGAGAGGATCGAGTTTGGCAAGGTACGACTGGATGCAGCTAAAATATTCTGCTATATTCATCCAGAGTTTCAAATCAAATAAGCTCTGAAGGCGACGAATTGCAACATGTCTGCAGAGGAAGATGTCGCTAAAATTTATTGGACGTTTAGGGAGGAGGACGTAAAATATGCTCTGAATGAGGATTTTCTATAGGAGACAACAGATGAACAAACGCCGCTCGCCATTTCCCGACGACACCGGTTGAATTTTACATAAGCAAATCTCGCGGTTGTCTTAAATTACATTTCTTTTCAAACATTTCAATTGTCATTTTCAATCTGGTCTGTTTCGCATTCCACCCTGGTATATTTCTTATTTTACAGTGTGCACTTCGTATATGTGCCGAATTGTTAATATTTTGGCTTAATTATTGTGAATCAAATTAAATTTTGGGTTATTAAATTCAAATAATTACATACATCAAAAGGTAATAATAAAGTAAAGTAATTATTTAGGAAATTGAGAGTTTCAATAACCAACCTTTCCACACAGTGCTGTGCGTATTGGCACTGTTACATCAATAAATATTTACTGAAATAATCGTAACTTCAACTGGACGGATGTCAAAATCTTTGAAATTGAAACTATTTTTCCAGACTGATACCTAAATTGATCAATTATTAAGAAAAATTCTATTAATTGCCAGAGTGATACTAAATCTCAGTAAAATTTATCACATTTTGCTCAGTAAATGATTTCTTTCTGTTGTCTTTCGTTAACATTACTCAGTACGTTCATTTTGCTGCACTTGAAAAAGTCCTCCAATTTGGTGGAGGAAACGTTGTGTTTTTGTTTAATTATCAACTGTCTCTTAAATTGGCCATTTCATTACGTTCTTATCCATTGCAAACAGACATTATTTATTTATTTTAGTCCATAAATTAAATAAAATAAAGATAAATAAATTTATCTGCAAATAGCTAACTAAATTTTCATAAAATACTGCATCGTATATATATATATATATATATATATATATATATATATATACTGAGTAGCAATACAATAAAAAAATCCCTGCCATAATTAACTTCAATTGCAGGAAATTGACGCAAAATCTTTTTCATAACTGGAAAATCAGACCTGCGTAATGGAATTCTCCTCCTTTTATTAAATTACTGGGAATCTCTTCGTTCTTACTTGCGAGCCTGCACCCACACATACGTCATTGAGCAGGTGTAGTTTAGTGGGAAGTGCAACGTTCACTCTTTTCTCTCACGTGGGTTGTGCGGGCACGTGGGACGTGAACATCCAGCACTGTTAATCCTAATGGCTCATTTGAATTGTTCTGGCCCATCTAGAAGCATTTTTCCTCACACCTCTACGACCGAAGCGTGTCAAGCTCGAGTAAGATTTCAAACATTCTTCACTTCTTCCACTAAGCTCTATCACTAACAGACTTAATTTCCTGTCAAATATCCCTCGTGATTACACCTCGTAAATTTTAAACTGTTTACCTTTGTAGTCTGCGTCTTGACAGTTAAAAATACAAAATTACCGATTTACCCTGCAAAGTCCCAAACGAATTCATTCCTCCCATTCCCTATTTCCTCGGCTTTCTTGTTATCCTTCGAGATAGCTCCTAGATCTACTCTCCTTCCATGTACCGATTAAGCTGTTGACGCCAATCTATACTTTCAATGATACCCTTCATCTCTTGCAACTGCTCCTCAACGATATGTATCGACGAGTAAAAACGTTACACCACTGTCAACATTTCATCAGTACGAAATTGTATAAATGCTCCACAAAAAAAATTCTTCGCAAGTAAATACTTAAATATTACAATCAATTTTTTGTATTATGTAGCCACCTCATAAGTAAAATATAAAATATTGTTCAATTATTACACTTCAACCACGATATGTGAATCACATATGAAATAGATCATCTTTACTCATACTAAAATCACTACATCTTTATTTCTCGTCTGGATATCTGATCCCCTTCTTACTCAGCTCTGCCGGTAAATTATTCCTATCGATTAGAACGTTCTAAAAATGAAACAATAATTGTTTGTGTTAGTTCATGTATTAAATTTCGAGCTTTTATATATATTACTGAGATACGAATGATTTCTGGAACGCACAGAATATTTCAAGCAGAAAATCAACATTTAGTTAAAAGAGAGCTATTTCGGACGGAAGCCAGATGACGGACTCGGTTGGTGGTCTCGGATAGCCTCTGTGAAAAAAGACTGTAAAGAGGCTGACAGCTGCAAGGGACGCCAAACTTTTTATGCGTGAATAATGGAGCTCCCGTTGCTTAAAAATATTCAGCTGACGGACATGGATAAGTAAAAACATATTCCGGAGGAGTTCTGGAGATTGCAAGAGAGCGAAATCGAAAGTTTGTAGCCAGCACGAGTTTGAGCGGTGAACAGACTCAACTCAGAGGAATCCAACGAGTCCTGATAAAATTGTGGGGATGCTCCCAAACCACCTGCCGCCATCGGCGTCGCAGTACGAACGTCCGACACTACCACCTCAACCAGTCAGCACCAGCTGTAACCAACACGGCACGGTATCGTTTGAATGTACTAAATATAAGTATCATAATGCCTGGTTCCTGCATTTATACTATATACATTTATAATAAATTCAAGTTATTAATAGTATTAGTTTCAATTTTTGCCATGTTGAGGTTCACCCTACGAAATCCCTGACAGAGAGAGAGAGAGAGTCCAAGTCACGTTCTTTTTAATTATGCTCATTTTTTGTATAAATTCAATTTTATGTGACTCATCTTGATTAATAAATAATTAGAATAAGTAACTTAATCTTTGTATTTAAGATACCCCACCCAACGTAAACCCTATAAAGTAAAGTATTCCTATATATATATATATATATATATATATATATATATATATATATATCAATGATTTTACTTGTTTGGCTTTTCGACAACACTTAAGCATCTCTTTCTGGCTAAATATCACAATGTAACGTTGATTTCATAATATACTAAAGCACTTTAACTGATCAATGATACGAATAACTTACGGATGAATCTAGAGACAGAAACTATAATTTATGGGTCATCTGAAGTTGATATTACAGGCTGAAATTATATATATATATAATTATTTGAGAACTACTGGAAACGGAGATGTGATGTTCTGTTGAAGAACACGAATCGCTCCGACGATAATAACAGAAATAAATTTCAAATTTTCGAATGCAATAATGAGATTCCTTCCTCAAGAGAGATACATATAGCGTACCGGCAGACGGCACAGTGCGAAATTTCAGTACTGTATTGTTAATTTTTATAAACATAAAGCCATTAAATTGTTATTTGGACAGAATTAATAAGAGTCAGTATAAGTATGCGCCCAGTTTCCTCTCGTGAATACATTCTTTCCAATAGAATGAAAAAACTTATCTATCGAATATTATTCTAATGAATATTGTAAAATTTGTCAAGTTTAAAACAATAATTAATCAATAATAACAAATGTTTTGTTTTATTTGACGATTTCAGTGTCACTTGAAACTAAATAAAAAATTATTTTGCGAGTCTCTTTACTGTTGTTGTTCCTCCTTATTTAAATAGTATTGTCTAATCTATCATTTCAAAATATTTAGTTTTTAAGTCTCCTGAGTCTTTTTACTAAGAATGTCAGAAATTAAAACGGACACGTCAGCAACATTACTTAAACTGTGCTGCACTCCTGTGATCTCATCGGAGATACACGTTTCAAAACGGGTTCAACTCATAAAAGAGCTGTATCAAAATTCGTGTGCGGTGCATTAGAAGTTTCGTGTTATGCGACCACGACTGACAAATGTTGACGTCAACAATATTTTCTTCTTCGGTGAAACGTGTCACACGAATTATCTCCGTATATCACAATATTTGTATGTAAAAAAACTCCGGGTTGAGATTTCGTTCCTTTGGCCTTCATCCATTAAATGAAATCTTCTTCCACTAAGTGAAATCGCAGAACATCACAATCTCCGTTTCCAGTTGGCCACGCGATATGCATGAAAGAGGAACCGAGAAATTTCTCCAAAATAACAAAGCAGAAGGAGAGTATTTGAATTATGCTATTCTCTAAACATAATTGTCAAATATTTTATTAGTAATATTTAATCAAGATGACTTTTTTATAATGTGTCGAGTTAGTTGTGACGCGCTTTGCAGTTCTAACACTGTTATTGGTAGTATTTTTATTTTCGAAGCCATTTACTTTCCATTACAGTAACATAAAAAAACGTAACAGAATACGGTGTAAGCTAGCTACAATTTTCAACACAACCATTAAATTTAAACAATATATTACTTTCAATTTTTTATCTTTAGATGTATTGTGTTTATAACAAATGAGTTTGGAAAATAAGTAAAAATCAATTATTTATTTATCTGGAAGAACAAGAATATTACATATTCGTTTGATAAGTTAATTGGCTGAAGGGCAAACAGTTTGTTAAATCTAAAGTTTAAAAACATTACAAACGACGAGGCTTTACAACAAATTGTACGTGACGTGATAGCAGTGTGTATCCACCTTAAACGTTACGCACACAATAATACTTTTGAATTATGCATAATATATACTATTATCTTAATAGTAGTATAGTATAATATTATATCCGATTCCGTAGATCCTGTACAGAAGTTTGGCTTCAAGGATGTGGCATGAGTCATGAATTACAAAATTACAATTGTACCTTATAATTATAAATATACATAATATTCTTTAATGAATAAGAAATATAGCCAATTCTGACAAAAAAGTGATAATATAAATACCACACAACATTTCTGGGATCCTCGTCCCTTTCGTCAGGTGCGAAGAATAGCCTAGAGCGACACAATTGCACTTGTCAGTTGACGAAACTCAAAAGCGACGAAAACTCAACGACAATTCCAGAGCCGAAGGGTTAGCTGAACAATAAGGGAGCAACGACAATGGAAAACAGAAGGTTTAGCGGAATAATAAGGGATTATAGGAATTATTGAATTTCATTGTGTCTGTTTGTACATTAATGGTTCTGATGTTTGATTTAATGTGAAGCATCTTTGAAATGAGTCTGTAATTGTACCTGGTGTCAATGTCTAAAATCTTAGCATTTTGCCAAACAAATGTATGTTTAGAATTGATGATAGGTTTGGACACTAAAGATTGTTTATCGAATGGAAGTTTGATATTAGATATATGTTCCTTGATACGTGTATTCAGGGAACGTTTTGTTTGGCCTATGTAGCAGGAATTACAATTAGAGCAAGAGATTTTGTAAGCAACTTAATTTTTCTGTAGATGTCAAGTGGGTCCTTGTGGTTTTTAATCAAGAAGGAAAAAGTATTAGTGGATCTATAAATTATGGTTTTTTGATATTCTTTGACTATTTGGAAGCCCAATATATTGTTCAAATCGTTTGACGAGAAGATTATTTTACTTAAATATCACTCCGATAATCCATCTATGCTTAAAACTAAACCGACAAACTTTCGTGCTGAATTTTCTTCATAGTTATTAAACTCATTTAACTGTATTAACGACGTAAATATTTGTATGTGAATATCACTTTAATATTTTTATACTCTGCGTATCATTGAAGTGTTTTATTTCTGCAAAATATTTTGTAATATTAAAGAAACCGTATTCTTAATTACACGAGTTATGGAAAAATAGACTATGTTTGACTTTAGTTTGGCTACATATACAGTTTCAAAGTCTTGTTAAATTAATTTGTCTACTTCAATTAATGTGAATTCGTGTCAGTCGCCACATCTACGTAGTAAAAAGCGATAAGAGTTTGGCACTTCCTGAGGATGACTGTTCAGGAAATGTTGCGTAGATATCGTTCCTCGAAGATTAATCAGGCCGCAAGCTTTTTATGCGGTCGAATGAAAACGGTTAAGTCCCGTCGTAATGAAGATCACATTAACTTTGCAAAACAGCCAAGTGTTTACAACCATGTGGTCTGGTTCAAGGCTAAGGATCGCTGGACTTCTTGCTTCTTTCGGGGACTCAGTAGTGTAACAGGAGAAGTAGGGAGACCATCTTCCCGAACAAATTATAACGCAGGGCTTGTTCCATCAGTGGTCGTCTAGATGTACTCAGGTTTACGTAAGAAAGTTGGCGTTTTATTATATAAACATTGCGTTTGCCAATTTAAATGTTTCTTCTCAACGATCACTGTATCTTCTTTCAGTATTATAGCTATTAGGGTTGGATGGTAAATTTGTAGGTCAACATAGTTGGGATATTTGAGCAAGTAAATATATCAACATAAGAGTGTTTCATATTTTGCTCATTATTAGTAATTAAAGGATGGTTTGGAAATATACGTTTATAATTTTAGCAATATAAATTTTCGAATCTAAATAAAAATATATATATTATGTTATAGTGAGAATGTGTCTGTCGATCATTATAATTGTTGACTAGTTAGAAATCAATTAAATTTGCGGTTATTGTAATAATGAATGGGAATAAACAAAACGATCAAACTCACTCGAAATTTTCCAATAAGTTTACTCACACGTTTCTAGTCGATTCATACAACGAATAATTTTTTTTCTGTAGCACATAAATACAAATTCATTTATCTATGACTAAGTCAGAAGGATCTGAGCGATATCATTGCACTTAAAAGTCAGTTTTTACGGGCTCTTAAACAAGATTCGTTCCAAAAGAAGGAGCCCGATCCTTGGCGCCACAAGTTAAATTTTGTATGTTCTAGACGAATAACCAATTGTACGTTAAACTAATTCATGTCAATAATGGTGAAAATCATTATTGGTTATTAAATCAAAGAAAGAAATATGCACAAGAGGTCTTGTAAGTTTTTGCAATCAATTAAACTGGAGAAATAAGATGGTATTAATGAAATATGACTGATGCAATTGTATCGATTTTTATATTCTTCAGAAAGGATAGTGGAAAAATGTAATGACGGATGATAATAATGTGGCATAAAAGTTTTAAATCAGATATTCATCAAAGAAAATTATTATCATTGATCTATCAATCTCCATTTGATCACTAATAGTAGTTTCGCTATCACTGGAACACTCACAGCGTCTTCGTTTGTGATAGAATAATACACACATAACTTTCACTTACGGTGGACGTGTGTGGATTCCGTTGAAAAAAAAAATCACAAAACGAATACAGAAAGCAAGTTGGCAAGGTTAAAGATTAACATTGAGAAGCCTAAGCAATGCTTAAAGCAAGCGATTATAACTGGGAGTACTAATAGATGTAACACGACTGCTAATATCATGGACCAAGAAGAATAGAAGTCGAGTGAAGTGCATTTAGAAGAAATTCGTCGATTTCCGAAATCAAATACTATAACATAAAGTGTTGACTTATAGACCGGAAAGAGTGACGATAAATTGCATGATATTGCGCGAAGCATAAGTGGCGCAAGAAAGTGAGGAATGAGACTCAAAGGAATCGACGGAGAAAGTTGACGTTAGAACTAGGACGAATAAAAATAGAAGCTGCAGAACGTAGAAGAAATCTGAAATGCTACTGCCATTGCGTGAAGAGTTTGAACGTGGACATTTAGAAGACAGCAATGACCAACTTCATAAAAGCTGCCTCATAGAGAAGAATGGAGAAACGTGGGTCTGAGGTTTAAAAAAACAGACCTCAATTAACCAATGAAAAATCCAACACAGGACCTAATTATGTCGGTAACAGCTCGTGTGATGACCGCTGTCATATCTATTTATTGCGCTGTTTACCGTCGTCTATTCTCAAATAACTTGTTGTTAATCTAGAGAACGATTAATTAGTTATTTCTAAGGAGGAGTTGTTGACCAGTGAGCCTAAGCTGAAGCATGTTTTCAACTTAAACAAGGAGTCACTGTTGGAAATTAAGTTCTCCGAAACAAATTCACATAACTCACTCCGGATAAAAGAAAACACTGGCAACTTACCTTTTCCCTGCAGGTCTGGTGCGAACGGTGAAACTCTGCCGACACTTTTGAGCTACCAAAACGAACCCTGGTTGACAACTTCCGGCATCGTCATTTACAAAAGGTCTCGCTTTTATTAAGTATCTGTCGTCCAATCCACTTAGGTTGGGAGTAACACTTTGTGACTTAACGGTGAAGAGCAACGAGAAGAGCGCGGACAAGATGAGCCAAACGCATAGATTGGCAGCCCTGACGAACAGCATAGCGGACCCACTGACGCGCCTGCTATCGTAAGTTCGACTAAAGCGAGAAGAAAGAAGAGTCAATGCCAGCAGTGTAGCCAACCGGCTCCTACAAAAGTATACGCATACCTTAGTCATCGCGACAAAAATCTTCCGCGAATCCAGGAGAATGAAATGATGTAGGTCGCCTGGTTTCCGGCAATAGTTGTCCGCGTTCAGTAGATTAACACTATATTCAAATATTTGTGCGAAGTTTCTGTAACCATTTTCCGGCGCAGGAATTCGTGGTACGTGGAAACCCTTTAAATAAATTAACCATAACACTGTATAGCAAGCCAATAAATTTCGAATTCAAATTCAAAAATTGCGTACTTCCTGCCGAAATTTGCAGTTTGTTTTCCTTAAAAATCGAGGATGTGGCTTTGCCTTATACGTATATGTCCTGACAAAAAATAAATTAATATATTCGCTCTTCAACGCGCCATTAATACACGCTTCACTCGCAGATGCGAGACGAAATTTAATGTCTGTGGTTTTAGATGTAATTATTACCACGGTCTTCAATGGGTGTGCTTTTATTTCACGGTGAGTTGAAAAATATAAATTCTTTATTTCACTATAATGCATTCGTTTCAAATCAGATTGTATTCTATAGTTTCCGTTTCGTCTGGAAGTTTAAACACGTAATTTTTTTTCTATACGGTGTTCCGGTGTTGATGACCTCGAACATCGACATAATTAGGATGCTGTTATCATTTGCCCAGCCTATCGTTAGTCCTAGTTGTATTTTGGAATCATATATTTAACGATTACACGTAAATATTACAAGACCCCAATTATTAAAAAAAATCGTATAACTGCACCGCAGACGTTCCTACTCATCTCATAAAGAAAGATTCCACTCCTGCGTGATCACTACGAGAGACCACCGCGTCAATATACTCATACGAGAGTTCCTCCGAGACCCGAGATCACGGCATTACGCCCTCCTTTCATACTTTCTGGTATTTGTACAAAAAGGTTTTCAAATCAAATAAACTTCACCTGTTTGGAAATTCAGGCTTGTATAAAATATTTCTTACTTACTTTTGCACCGCAAAATAAAAGTCTGTGTATTATTATAACATTTCCTTACGCAAAAAAATTAGAAATAATTGAAGCACAGTAAAAATAAATTGTAGTGTCTTCAAATAAATAGTTCACAATTACAAATCAGGAATTATATAGTATCAACAAATTTATACTATTTATGGTGAAACAGCAGAATTCAAAAGCTAGAAACCTTGAGGCGTAGATCATCCGAAAGTTGGAAGTTTTCATTAGGATATATTCAAATATTTAAATCTGCATTTTAAATATAAATTGATTTAAAATACTTTATACGATCATTATTCATGATGGTCGTCTGTTAACTCTTAAACTTAGAAGACCTTGCGACAGTTTTCTTTGTGATCCGCTCTTTAGCCATTCAAGCACGTTGCCTTTCGTCTCCACTTTATTTTGATTATGTGTTCCTCCAACGTTCGATTGGTGACGGATGCATCATTGTGAGGAGGTGGAGTGGTACTGACTGCAATCACGTTGGCGGCGAAACTGTATTCGCAATGCCAGACTAGCCCAAGCATAAATACAAGAAGAACCAACGATAAGCTGCCGAATTTGCACATTTCGTTCCTCTCTCTGATGAACGTGCGGCACTTTAAGAAGGATATCACAGAGATGCTGCGAAGCTCCGACTACCATCTAGGCAGCATAAGAGCGTGTAGCTTCCCTAAAGATGGCATACGAATCGTAACAGAAAATGAAATGAATAAGGCCAGATTGGCCAATCGCAGGTGTCATGTCTCTATTTCGGAGCCGTTGTTAAAGTCACTTATAAATCGTGTCCTTGCGATTCTTCACAGCAACAATTTCACTTAGACTGTCTGAATTGAAAATAAATATTGTGGGTTATATAAGCATGTCAGAAATCATGTCTTGCCGAGCATGTAATCTGTTAAGAGTGGGAATATACTTAAAAGGTGTCATAATTTGTCAATAATTAGGAAAAGTAATTTTTTTAGAAACAAAGAGCGTTAAATAAATATACTTTAAAATAATATTTTATTCAATGACACCACCAGAAGAAGATCATTATTCATTCCAGGAATAGATAATAATGTATAACACTTTGAAGATTATCTCATAATTTAGGTGGAACCAATTTGAACTCATTTCAATACTGTCACATTTAATAATACGCTGGAAAGGAACATAAAAATGTTTACGAAACTGAGATTTATGCAACGAATTTAAAGTGAAATCGTTAGATGAAACTGCCGTTAATGAATCTAGAAAGAACGAAATTAAGAATCACACTACTAAATTCGATGAGGAATGACAGACAGAGCACGGAGTGCAATGTGTGCAGAGACATTTTTCAAGTTTTAAACAGGGTGTAACAAAAGTCGACAGATTAATTCCAGGAATGAATTCCTCAAATTTAAAGAAGAAAAAAGTGTGGAACAACATTTGTCCGGAAATTCATAATTGAAAAGTTAACCGAACTTTTATGAATTTTATTGCATGATGACATTTCTTGGTTTCTGGACTAAAATGCACTACCCGAGGTATTTTTTATCGTTTTATAAACTTATTTCGAAGAAGAGCAACTGCCTGAAATCAGTCAAAAGAAGGTAACTTTGAATCACATCTAATATATGAACAGAGCGCTCCACCTAATTAGTTGAACTTATTACAAACCGATCAGATACGAAAGCTCGGATATCGCTGCAAGTACGCATTTCCGAACCCATGCAGAAATACATATTTTTCCCCCTCATTTAACTGCACCGTAGACGTTCCTAATCCTTTCTCTCACATTACAATTTTTCTGTCCACTACAGTCACTGTGCTCTGAAAATGAAACCTCAAAGATAAATAATGATTCCACTCCTGTGTGATAACTACGAGTAACTACCTCGTTGACATACGAATACGACAGTTTTACCGAGACACTATATCACGACATTCCCGTCCTCCCATTTTTTCTGGTATTACATCAAAGTTTTTTTTTCAAATAAAATAAAATTAAACTTTTTGGAAATTCAGAGCTGTCTAAAATGTTTCTTAATTACTTTTTCAACGCAAAATAATAGTCTGTGTATTATAATTACAATTCCTTGCCAATTGTTACCGTAGTCACCAAAAATAGAAATATATAAATAACAGCCTAATAAATTGTAGCGTCTTCAAATAAATAGTTCGCAATTACAAATTAGGATTTACATAGTATTAACAGTTTTATACTATTTATTGTCAAACTGTTACTTAACTCGGTGTATAGGCTGAATGTTAAGAATCAATCAATTTATCGAAACATCAGTGATATTTACGCCATCGAAAATCAAATAAGTTATAAATGTTCAAGGTAAATATTTGTTATCTAGTGTTACACGTAATAGTCTCAGGATGAGCAACGCTGGGGGAAGATATGTGGGACAATAAAATTTTTCTTTATACACGATGAAACTAACATTTCCGTTAGCAAGCATGCAGTGTAACACGACTGCAGGAAAGTTTCTGCTGAGTTTGATAATTATCGGTTTGCCTATGTAATATCCAATTTCAGAATTGAGCAGTATTCAATAGCTAGAAACCTTGAGCCGTTGGTCATCCGAGACTTGGCACTTTTCATTACGATATATCCGGATATTGAAATCTGCATTTAAAATATAAATGGATTTAAAATACTTAATACAATCATTATTCATGATGGTCGTCTGTTACCTCTTAAACTTAGAAGACCTTGCGACAGTTTCCTTTGTGATCCGCTCTTTGGCCCTTCGGACACGTGACCTTCGGTCGCGGCTTCATTTTGATTATGTTGCCCTCCAACGTTCTATTGGCGACGGATCCATCGGTGTGAGGAGGAGGAGTGGTACGGACTGCAATCACGTTGGCGGCGAAACTGTATTCGCAATGCCAGACTAGCCCCAGAAGGAATACAAGAAGAACCACCGATAAGCTGCCGAATTTGCCCATTTCGTTCTTCTCTCTGATGAACGCGCGGCACTTTAAGAAGGATATCACAGAGATGCTGCGAAGCTCCGACTACCGTCCAGACAGCATCAGTGCGAGCAGCTTCCCTACAGATGGCATCCGAATCGTGCCAGAAAATGAAATGAATAAGGCCAGATTGGCCAATCGCAGATGTCATTTCTCTATTTCGGGGCCGTTGTTAAAACACTACCTCAACCGAGTCACTTATATAACGAGTCCTGCGATTCATCACAGCAACAATTTCACTTCCACGGTCTGAATTAGAAAGAAATTTTATTGGTAATAGAAGCATTAGTCGTTCTTGTAAACAATTAGAGTAGGAATTTACTTAAACGGTGTCATAATTTGTCTATAATTACGGAGAAGACATTTTTTTTTAGAAACAGAGACCGTTGAATAAATATACTTTAATATAATATTTTATACAATGACACCACCAGGAATACATAAAACATGTATAGTACTTTTAAGAGTATCTCAAAATTTTGGTGTACCATATTGGAACTCATTTGAATACTGTCACATTCAATAATACCCTGGAAAGAAACACAAAAATGTTTACGAAGTTGAGATTTATGCAATGAATTTATAGTGAAATCATTAGATGAAAGTGCCGTGAATCAATCTGGAAAAAACGAAATTAAGAATCTCATGACTAAATACAATGATGAATGACAGACGGAGTGCGGTGAGTTAAGTGACATTTTTCAAGTTTTAAACAGGATGTAAAAGAACTCGACAGATAAATTCCAGGAATGAATTCCTGATATTTAAAGAAGAAAAAAGTGTGGAACAACATTTGTCCGGAAATTCATAATTAAAAAGTTAACCGAACTTTTATGAATTTTAGTGCATGACGACTTTCCTTGGTTTCTGGACTAAAATGCACTACCCGAGGTATTTTTTATCGTTTTATAAACTCATTTCGAAGATGAGAAACTGACTGAAATCAGTCAAAAGAAGGTTACTATGAATCACATCTGATATGTGAACAGAGCGCTCCACCTAATTAGTTGAACTTCTTAAAAACCGATGAGATATGAAATTTCGAATAACTCTGTAAGTATATATTTCCGGACACACGTTGTACTACACCTTTTTTTTTCGTTTAAATGCACCGTAGACGTTTCTAATCCTTTCCGTCACATTATAATTTTTTCTCTTCCCTAGAGGCACTGTGCTCTGAAAATGAAAGCTCAAAGATAAAGAACGATTCCATTCCTGTTGGATCACTACGAGTGGTTACCTCAATGAGATACAAAATGGCAGTTTTACAGAGACACTATATCACGACATTGCCCCACCATCCATATTTTCTGGTATTGAGTCAAAAAAAATTTTTCCAATCAAATCAACTTAACCTGTTTGGAAATTCTGAGTTGTCTAAAATGTTTGTTACTTACTTTTGCACCGCAAAATAATGTCCCGTGTATTATTATTAGAAATCCTTGTCAATTGTTACCGTAGTCACCAAAAATAGAAATATTTAAAAAACAGTCTAACAAATTGTAGCGTCTTCAAATAAATAGTTCACAGTTACAAATTAGGATTTACGTAGTATTAACAGTTTTAAACTATTTATTGTGAAACTGCTACACATTCCAGTGTATAGGCTGGAATTTTAGAATCAATCAATTTATCGAAACATCGGTGATATTTACGCCACCGAACATCAAATAAGTTATAAATGTTCAATGTAAATATTTCAGGACTAATGTTACACGCAATGGTCTCAGGATGAGAAACGCTGGGGGAGGATATGTGGGCAACAAAATTCCTGTTCACACACGATGAAATTAGCGGTATCAAGCATACAGTGTAGCACGACTGCAAGAAAGTTTCTGCTGCAATTGATAATTATCGGTACACCAATATAATATGCAATTTCAGAATTGAGCAGTATTGAAAAGCTAGAAACCTTGAGGCGTAGGTCATCCGAGTCTTTGCCGTTTCCATTAGGATATCTCCACATATTGAAGTATACATTTTAAATATAAATTGCTGTAAAATACCTAATACGATCATTATTTATGATGGTCGTCTGTTAAATACCTCTTAAAGGAATAACTGGCGGCAGATTCCTTTGTGATCCGCTCTATGTCCAACCGGACACTTGACCTTTGGTCGCGGCTTCATTTTGATTACGCACTCAATCAACGTTCTGTTGCTGTCGGATGTATCGATGTGTGGAGGAGGAGTGGTACTGACTGCAATCACGTTGGCGGCGAAACTGTATTCGCAATACCAGACTAGCCCCAGCAGGAATACAAGAAGAACCACCGAAAAGCTGCAGTATTTGCCCATTTCGTTCCTCTCTGTGATGAACGTGCGGCACTTTAAGAAGGATATCACAGAGAATCTGCAAAGCTCCTACTACCGTCAAGTCAGCATCAGTGCGTGCAGCTTCCCTACAGATGGCATCCGAATCGAGCCGGAAAATGAAATGAATAAATCCAGATTGGCCAATCGCAGATGTCGTGTCTCTATTTCGGAGTCGTTAAAACACTACGTCACCGAGTCAATTATATAACGAGTCCTGCGATACTTCACAGCAACAATTTCACTTAGACGGTCTGAATTAGAATAAAATATTGTGAGCATAAGTCAGAAATCCTGAATTTTGTCGATCACCGAAACAGTTAAGACTGGGAATATACTTAAAAGGCGTAATAATTTTTTTTCTACTATATGACACCAACAGGCCGAGATCATATTCATCATCCCTTGAGCATTAGTATAGAACCTTTAAGAGTAGATCAAAATTTTGGTAGAACAAATTTGTACTCCTTTCAATACTGTCACATTCAATAAGACACTGGAAAGGGACATAAACATGTTTACGAAGCTGTGATTTGAGCAATGAATTTAAAGTGAATTCATTAGATGAAAGTGCCGTCGTTGAATCTGTAAAGAACGAAAGTAAGAATCACACGACAAAATTCTATGAGGAATGACAGACAGCCAACGGAGTGCGATGTGTTAAGAAACATTTTTCATGTTGTAAACAGGCTGTAACAAAACTTGACAGAAAAATTCCAGGAAAGAAAAAAGTCTGTAGAATAAAATTTGTCCTGAAATTCATAAATACAGAGTTAATCGAACTTTTATGAATTTTAGTGCATGACGACATTCCGCGGATTTTGCACTAAAATGCACTACCCAAGGCATTTTTATATTGTTCTAAACTCGTTGCAAAGAACAGCAGCTGCCTGCAATCAGTCAAAAGGGGGTTACTATGAATCACATCTGATATGTGAACAGAACTCTCCACCTAATTCGTTGAACTTCTTACAAACCGATCAGTTACGAAGATCGGATGCCTCTGTAAGTACGAATTTCCGGATCTGTGTTTATAGACTTTTTTTCTCGTTTAACAGCACCGTAGACGTGCCTAATGCTTTCCGTCACATTACAACTTTTCTGTCCACTATAGAGACACTGTGCTCTGAATATGAAACCTCAAGAGATGAATTTTAATTCCACGACTGTGTAATCACTACGAGGGACCACCTCGTCGACATACGAATACTATAGTTTTACCGAGACACTTTATCACGACATTGCCCCTCCTTCCATATATTTCTGGTATTGATTCAAAGTTTTTTCATATCAAATCAACGTAACTTGTTTGGAAATTCGGAGTTGTCTAAAATGTTTATTTATTACTTTTGCACCGCAAAATAATAGTCTGTGTATTATTATTACAAATCCTTGGCAACTGTAGGCACTAAAAATAGAAGGATATGAAAAAACATTCTAATAAATTGTAGCGTCTTCAAATAAATAGTTCACAGTTACAAATTCGGATTTTCGTAGTATCGAAAGTTTTATACTATTTATTGTGAAACTGTTATTTCAACCAGTGTATCGGCTGGAATTCAAGAATCAATTTGTTTTTCAAAACATCATAGATATTTACGCTATAGAATATAAAATAAGATAAAATGTTAAATGTAAAATTTTATGGTCTAATGTTACGCGAAATGGTCTCATAATGAGCAACGGTGGCGAAGGATATGTGGGCAACCAAATTTTCTGTTTACACACGATGAAACTAACATTTCCAGTATCAAGCATAGAATTTAACACGTCTGCAAGAAAGTTTCTGCTGCAATTGATAATTATCATTACACCTAAGTAATAGGCAATTTCAGAAATGAGCAGTATTGAAAAGCTAGAAACCTTGAGGCGTAGGTCATCCGAGACTTGGCCGTTTCCATTAGGATAAATCCATAGATTAAATATAAATTTGTTTTAAATACTTAATACGATCACCATTTATGATGGTCGTCTGTTAAATACCTCTTAAAGATGTAAGACCTTGCGGCAGGTTCCTTTGTGATCCGCTCTATGTCCTTCCGGACACATGACCTTTGGTCGCGGCTTCGCTTTGATTATGTTGCCCTGCAACGTTCGGTTGGTTTCGGGTGCATCAGTGTGTGGAGGAGGAGTGGTACGGACTGCAATCACGTTGGCGGCGGAACTGTATTCGCAATGCCAGACTAGCCCCAGAAGGAATACAAGAAGAACCACCGATAAGCTGCCGAATTTGCCCATTTCGTTCCTCTCTCTGATTAACACGCGGCACTTTAAGAAGGATATCACAGAGATGCAGCGAATCTCCGACTACCGTCCAGACAGAATCAGTGCGTGCAGCTTCCCTACAGATGGCATCCGAATCGAGCCAGAAAATGAAATGAATAATTCCATATTGGCCAATCGCAGATGTCATGTCGCTATTTCGGAGTCGTTGTTAAAACAGTACTTCACCGCGTGACTTATATATCATGTCCTGCGATTCTTCACGGCAACAATTTTACTTGGTCTGAATTAGAAAGAAATATTGTGGATAATAGGAGCATAAATCAGAAATTATGTCTTGCCGATCATTTAATCTGTTAAGAGAGGGAATATCCTTAAATGGCGTCATAATTTTTCTACGATTAAACGACACCACCAAAAGGAGATCAGATTCATCCCTGGAGCAATTAATGAATATTATAGAACTTATAAGAATATATCAAAATTTTGGTAGAACATATTTGTTCTCATTTCGATAAGGTCACATTCGATAAGACACTGGAAATGAACATAAAAATGTTGTGGTCCATATCCTTACTTACGAAACTGAGATTTGTTCAATTAATTGAAAGTGAAGTCGTTAAAGAAAGTGTCATAGTTAAATCTGGAAATAAATAATTAAGAACGCAATTCTAAATCGAATGAGAAATAACATGTAATCCAGGTAGTGTTAAGAATGTAGGCACATTTTTCAAGTTTTCTGCGGTGTCTCACAAAACTCGACGGCAATTTTTCTGGATTGGATTCCTCGTATTTAGAGAAGGAAAAAAGTTTCGTACTACATTTGTCCGGAAATGCATAGTTAGAGTTAACGGAACTCTTTTTAATTTTTGTGCTTGAAGACATGCCTTGTTATTTGAGGTATTTTTGATCGCGTTCTAAAGTCATTGCGAAGAAGAGCAGCTGCCTGCAATCAGTCAAAAGAAGGTGACTTTGAATCACATCTGATACGTGAACAGAGCGCTCCGACTAATTAGTTGAACTTCATACAAACCGATCAGATATAGAATCCTGGATAACTCTGTACTATGCATTTTTGAGACCCATGTTGTAATATACCTTTTTTTCTCTCAATATGAGGAAACAATCCCTGAAATTTTGCGATTTGGTTTTGTTACACCCTGTATTATTTTTAACACTGTAGATAATAGTTTTACTGTAATTGAGGGATAATAGAAACGACCACCAACATCTTAGAAAATTAGAGATATATCATACTAAATGAAATAAGAAAATAATAACTAAATTTTATTTGCCGGATTAAAGTAAGTGTTAAAATTATTTTTCAAAATTACTGAAATAATGGTTAAATGACAGGATATGGTTCACACAGAAATTTCAATCGAGTTCAGGATGCAAACAACTTATCACTATATTGTTTATTAATATTACAGGCAAGACTTTTATTTGTTAGTACAACCAGTGAGAGTGATAAATTATCACTTTGAAGGGGCGAGTCGTAGATTACGTGTAATCTCAAATATGAGTTGCACATGTAATTCTTTGCGCGGTGATAATTTTTAATATTGTATTTCCCTTCAATGAACATGTTGCGCAACAGTACATTTGACTATCTCTAGCATTATTTTGAGGAATACAAGTTTCGCGACCAAATCGTTAAATATCATCGTAGAGTGCATATGAACGTGAGAACTCGTCAAAGAAATACGAATAAATGATTACGACAAGAAATGAGAATTATAATTTGATTACCATTTGTCAGTTGTTAAAGAGAATCTGTATTTAACATAATTAAAATATTTTTTCCCTTTTACTAGGAGATCTTAGATGCATAAAACCGAAAATATAATTCAACAGCATTATTCAGTTATCTTAGTAGATTATTTGATACTGTTTTCCATAACATTTGGTTCAAGATTTAAAGTTCTCTGAAAATAGACAAATCTGTTTACTCAAACCAGAGGATGATGTGTGTTTCATGACGTTTGCCCTACTCTCGTTATTCAGGGACGTACTTATATTGAAGTTCTTAACACTTTACGTCAAATTCATAGAAATAAGATGATAAAAATGTGATACAATAGTAATTTCGTTCCTTTTTCGACTGTAACTTACTGAAAAGACATAAATAATTTGCTAATTCCTATTTACAAGTCTCAATTAAAAATTATATGAAAAAATTTTAAATAGAATTTATCTTACCATATAATTTCAAATTATTTTTATCAATTAATTAAATAACTTTTCAAAAATAATTTTAACCTTCAACAATACGCTCAACACCAATGTGTAAACAACAATCATTTCGGCTGCGATTTCTGGGTAAATTTATCTACAAATTAATAATTATTTATTGATATTAGAAGAAATAAATATGAAGTAATATTTAAATTTACCTTAATTGTATTATAGATATCACGTATATAAAAAATTGTTCTCTTTAAATATTAAAACTTATAAAAATCAACTTACCCAATTTTTAATATTTGCAAAACAAAGGAACGGTATTTACTACTAATTTTCATTTTATAAAAATGTGCTTATTTTTATTAGATTAAAATGTTTATGAAACGTTGAATAATTTATGATTTAATTTAAGTCATATAAATTTTTAAAAGTGATGCGTATAATGGATCTTCTAAGATTATGAGGCAGCGTAACACTCACAAATTTTATTATTAAATGTTGTACATTAAAATTAATATTATCTCCAGATTCGGGTCTGATTCCATCGTTGGTCGCTTTTGGCACGTTTTCAAGTCAAACATTGACAAAATGTACGTGAATCTCGTCTAGACACCGCCAATATATATGCTGATATTAAAGTAAAGGATAAAATATATGCAAAATTGTTGAAACAGAAGTAAGGTTGCGAAGAAAATGAGACTAGCAGGAAAGAGGAACAAAAATAGTGTGTAAATCATGAAGTAGAATTTTTTCCCGGAAGTTCTCAGTTTCGAGACGATAACGTAGTGACGTACAGTAAAACGAGAGACGAGTTGTCTTGATTATAAGTACTATGTATCCGAGGTATTTATTGCAGAAAACTGGAAGAGAATTCTTTATATTCGACGGTTTGCCGGTGTAAATCACGGATTCAAAGAAAAGATGATGATTAAGAATCTGAGCAAGGTAAGATATTAGGAAAGAAATTCAAATTCCAATCTCAAGTTCGTGTCGGAAGTCTTGAAACGCTGTACTAATTATTAAACTGGAAGAAATAGTATTGTTCCATGCGTATGAAAATAATTTGGACGACTTAGCATCGTTGGATTTGTATATTAATACAGTTACTTTACCTGAAATCAATACACCTGTCTGCATTGACCTCTCCAGTCCAGTTTATAGCCAGTATCGCAAAGTTTCGAAGTCCTGCCTTTTATCCTAATGAATTTTCCTTGTATCCTACGTTTCTGATATGGCAGTAATGGCGTCTTGCGGACGAGTATGACGTTGGCGCTGTAGGAGATCAAGGCCATTTCCCAAATCAGCAACATAACATACACGATCGCCACTTTCCGCATCTCGAAAGAAACTAGTTCGCCTGACCGACTTTCATACGCAACTGACGGAATCCCAAGATATCATCATACATTGAAGTTTTCTGTGTTCCGCAAACGTACTCTAGCTTCCTCGACAAGAATGATGAGCTCATTAAAACACCAATTGTGAGAAAATTTCACTGTATTATGTGAAATTAATTAAAACAATTTCTTAATTTATTTATTGTAACTTTTCTATTTCTTCTGATAGAAAAATATCATCTCACGCTCTATCAAAGAAGTATTTACTACTCCGGTATAAATCTAAGTATTAGTCACCTCAAACAAATGAACATATAAAAAACATCGATTGTGAGAAATGATTGTAAATATTTGTTGAATATTTTATTCAGTTAGTAAATACTTTTAAAATGCTTATAATTATATAATAGTTGTGTAAACATTAAGAAATTTATTTCGTTCTGCTGACATGTCACAGTCTATCATCAAAAAATGACCACGAGAACCGAGGACCAGACATAAGAATCACCAGTGTGACCACGAACTCCTTCAAATCCAGCTTGTTGACAGTCGGGCACTTGCTTCAGCAGATAATAATCCTCCTTATTTTAAATACATGATAATAGTTTGTAATGAACATTTCTTTATTTCGGACGGAAGCCACTGATGTCCAGCTGACGGACTCGGACGGTGGCCTCAGACCCTTTTGGTGACTAAAGACCTAAATAGGGTGACAGGTCAAAGGAACACCAAGATTAATAGGCCTTCATAGTTGAGCTCAGAAAGCATGCCCTAGGACGGGCATGGAAAATTAAAATCATTTGGAGTTGCAATATGAAAATTGAGGTCGACGCTTCCACCGCAATTAGTCTGCACGAACTATAACCACAACGGCACTGTACCGACTGAATTGCTTAAAACAAAGTATCGAAAAGCCGGGTCCCTCCATTAATACATTTCACCGTTAAATTTAATTTATTTATATCAAAAATTTCAATTTTGCCATGTTGAGATTCACCCCACGAAATTCCTGAAAGAGAGAGAGGGGGGGAGAGAGAGGGAGAGGGTGAGAGAGAGAGAGCCCATGTCACGTTCATCTTAATCGTCATTTTTGTGTGAATTTAATTTTAATGTGGTTTATTTTTATTAGTAAATCAATGGATTTTTTTTAATTTAAGGAACCCAGCCTAACCTGTATTCCTAAAATTTATAATATTACAAGCGTTTAAAGTCTCTATCAGTTATTATTACATCGACATATTTATATTAACACTTTGAACTCTGTTTTGATCAAATATTTTAAAGTTTAATAAAATAATTAAAACCTCAATTAATTTAAATATTAATTATGTCCTTCTATGTCTTCAGGTGAGTCAATAATCAACCACTATTGCCAATAAAAATAATTATTTTTTCTTTAATTGACTTATACGGCCAGAATCATTTGATGTATATAGGCTATATGGCAGCGTTACAAAGAATACATCTGGCTCTATCAGAGCTGAGTCAAAAAATTCAAAGGAGCAATGTGACTCCACCAACAGGCAAGTCACATTACTCAATGTAATGTTTTGACGCAGCTCTATTAGAGCAAGATGTTTTGTATTATTTATAACACCGTCATGTTTTTAAAGATGATGCCTATATAGATCGGATGATTATGGCCGTATATGCAGAAAGCTTCTAGTTGAATAAAAAAAATTTGACTGACAATAACGATTGATTATAGTCTCACCTGATGACCAAAATGGGCACATAATTAATATCTACAATATAACGGTCCAATTAAGTGCTATTCTTAAATTAAATATTGAATAAAAAATTACAAAATGAATACACACAAAAATAATTTTATTCTGACATACTTATAGGTGTTCTTAGTGTCTAAGTATCTACCTCCGTGTAGGAAGTGGTTTCCATATAACGGAAGTTGGTGGTGAAAGTGAAAGCCAACAAAGATAGAGTATTATATTTCCGAGAGTTCATACGTTACAGTTCGTACTACAACTGACTAGAAAAGTGTTTCTGTATTTAGTTGCGTCAAATAGAACGACTATTATGAAGATGTTTGGTAGATGGTTTGCTGTTTGTATTCTTACGACGAGTTTCGTGAAAAACTTAAACGGAGGTGAACTGTTAGATGATGCTGAAGGTGATTTAGGAATAAATAAACGATTTAGTGCAGGAGATGTACAAGGTAATGAAGAACAGGAAAATTCACCTATTGAGAATAACTTTATGTTGAGATATTCAATTACACATTTGAAACCCTCTAATAAGTATAATGTCTCTCATAAAAAAGTTATCAACAATCAGAATTCTCCACAAGAAAAGGAGAGGCACAAGACATCAATACGTTTCTTTCCCACTTACCGACGTAAATTTAAAATGGAGCTTCTACCATCCAACTTACATCAAGACTCTGCGGTCATCTTTCCAGCGCCTGATGTGAAACACCTCAACATGTGGCATAAATACTATTCACTTCGAGGCTCCGAACCAAACGAATCTCAAAGCCGGACTGTGACCAGTTCACGAAAAAGTTATAAAATAATAAATGATCCTCGGCGAATCAAAAATGCATTACGCGCATCGGCAGTTAACGAGGAGCGTGCAAACAAAAATCCTCTTCCCCGGCGTGACGTATGTCAAGAGTTAGACCATCGGAATTCAAATCGAAACGCTGACGAACATGCACATTCTTCACATCTTGTTATTAGACCTTACATTGCCAAACCTGTAGAACCAGCAATCTTACTACATATAATTAGAAGTGAAAAACTTTGTGCGGAAGGATTCTTCTTTAATGGAAACGGTGAATGTGTTTGTCCTGCAGACTTTCGTCTCACAAGAAGCTACAAGTGCATAAAACCAAAGAACAGAATTCCTAAGCTATAAAAATAATATTAATACTATATTTGTCATATTTAAAATTCACCTCTACATATTTTTACAAACTATTTAAATATATAACTATATCTTAATGTCTTATGTCGACGGAAATAAATCGTGTTCTTCCTAATTCATTAATTACATTCGTCACATAGAAAATGCACATTTTATACACAGAAATAAGAAAAATAATTTTAAAACTTCTGTACACTATTTCTGATTAGCATAGAAGTTCACAATGTTTCCTGATTTCAAAATTATAAAAAAAAGTTAAAGAATTGTCAAATTCGTATAATTAGGTAACATACGTTCAAATTTATTAATTTTTATAGTATGTCTGCTAATATGTACGTTAAAATTTTATTAAATAAAGTTATTCTGATTTATTATTTGTAAAATTAATTATTTAACATATATCAGTAATTGAATTTTTTGATTAATCTCAATAATATTCTATTTTTGTAGCAGCGATATATAAGAAATAATAAAAGCGAGAACCAATATTTAAGGCTTGCATGAATTTGGAATTTAGGTTTAGGAGACAAAGTTATAATATAAATTAAAGTGAAGACTTCTGTGTTTATGCAGAATATGCGTGTAATTAAGGAACCAAAAACTGAGAAAGAATTTAAAAGAAAAGAAAAGGACAGCTATTTTGACCTGAAGTTTTCAAACAAATAAATACGAGAAACGTGATTGGTTCCATACCAATTACTTATAAATTCGAAAGTGAGGTATTAAGTTAACCGCAATGCATCGAATGGCGATGGAATTAACTTTTTTACAGTGAGAATTACTAAGTCGGGTAAAGTGAAACAAGCTAGTAAGTGAAGGATGATGGAATAAACGATATAGTAATTCAGTACAGTTAGTCACTTTCGATCGGGTACCGTGAAGTTAAATTTTTACGTTGTATTAAACAATGAACGAAGAATATAAACACACAATTTTATACATGTGAAGTTAAACTGTACGTATTGACGTTAACAGATACTTTGAATACTTCACATCAATTAATTTAAGACTACACTTCCTAACGCATAAATTAAGTTACACGACACAAACATTTGCAACTTCCTCTTATCAAGTCGTAAGCATTTAGCGGAAGTTTGTGGTGAAAAACCACCTAACATAAGGATAAGTATTGCAATTTCAGAATCAGAACATCAGTTCGTGTGCTTGATTTACGTCTGTGTAGTAGGAGAGTATTTCTTAAGCGATGTTGGCATTTCGCTATACGATTATAATTGTTACGTTCAGTGTAATACCAAACGTACATTCAAACACGATTTTTCATGCTGGAGAAACTGTTCCAAGATTGAATGGACGAATAGGTGAGAGTGAGGCCCAAAGTTCTGTTAGTGGAGGAACTTCACTAGGACGTGAACTACTAGAAAATCAAATAGATGTCACCAACTATTCAAACTTCTCACCGAATGATGAAAAATTTTATCAATATCCTCATGAACTTATGTCCAGTCAGGAATTTAAAGACAATGAACTGACATATTCACAAGAAAAATTAAGACTCTCTCGGTCAAGACAGAGTTCTAAAACACGAGAAACTGTATCTCCTCAAGAGAAGGCGTCGACTAAATCGTTTAGTGTTCCAGAAACCCGAAGAGGATCTTTCAGAAATTCTCAAAATATATTTCCGGATTCTCCTAAATATTTCAAGAATAGACTTCGAAGAACGACAGTGAAGATTAATCGTTCAAAACAACAGCTTAAAGGTATTTATGCGCCACCCAATTATTTAAGGAAAGGACTTGATGGACAGAAAGGGAGTATAACCGTCGCCAGATTAATCTATCCGTCACCTGCTACTACAATTACCACTGCAAGACCTTCCAATCCTCCGGTTACACCAACCGAAGTAATACCTCCATTTCCGATAATACACTATGACCTTCTCTTTGTACCCGAAGAATATTGCGGTGAAGGGTTTATCTACGCTGGAAATAGAAAATGCGTGTGTCCTACGGGATATCTTCTCACAAGAAGCTATAAGTGTAAAAAAAGAAATAACGGGAAAATTCTGAGACTATAACAGTCAAATAATATCGATTAAATAGTGCCTGTTTTCAAAATCATTGATATAAATTTCTTGCACACTACATAAATACATAATTATTTCTGAAAGTACGTCCTCAGCCAGAAATTCAGTTATGTATATTTCTTTAAGTCATTCGAAGTACGGTGAATGAATATTTGTTACCGACAGATAAAATGAATTTTCTAAATGTAAGTACAAGCTTTTGTATTAAACTATATAGATATTGTTTTGATTCTTAATTCAAAATTATAAGTAATTAATTATTTTAAATGATGCAAATATACCAAAAAAAATATAGAAATAATTCAGTGACGTACTTATATTGAAGTTCATAACACTTTACGTCAAATTCTTAGAAATAAAATGATAAAAATGTGATACAATAGTATTTTCGTTCCTTTTTCGACTGTAACTTACTGAAAAGATATAAATAATTTGCTAATTCCTTTTTACAAGTCTCAATTAAAAATTATATAAAAAATTTTTAAATATAATTTATCTTACCTTATAATTTCAAATTATTTTTATCATTAAATTCAATAACTTTACATAATTCATTTTAACCTTCAACAATACGCTCAACACCAATGTGTGAACAACAATCATTTCGGCTGCGATTTCTGGGTAAATTTATCTACAAATTAATAATTATTTATTAATATTAGAAGAAATAAATAGTAAGTAATATTTAAATTTACCTAATTGTATTATAGATATCACGTATATAAAAAATTGTTCCCTTTAAATATAAAAAGTAATAAAAAACCAACTTACCCAATTTTTCATATTTTCAAAACAAAGCAACGATACTTGCTACTAATTTTGATGTTATAAAAATGTGCTTATTTTTATTAGATTAAAATGTTTATGAAACGTTGAATAATTTATGATTTAATTTAGGTCATATAAATTTATAAAAGTGATGCGTTTAATGGATCTTCTAAGATTATTATTCCGCGTAACAGTCACAAATTTTATTATTAAATGTTGTACATTAAAATTAATATTATCTCCAGATGCGGGTCTGATTCCATCGTTGGTCGCTTTTAGCACGTTTTCAAGTCAAACATTGACAAAATGTACGTGAATCTCGTCTAGACACCGCCAATATATATGCTGATATTAAAGTAAAGGATAAAATATATGCAAAATTGTTGAAACGGAAGTAAGGTTGCGAAGAAAATGAGAATAGCAGGAAAGAGGAACAAAAATAGTGTGTAAATCATGAAGTAGAATTTTTTCCCGGAAGTTCTCTGTTTCGAGATGATAACGTAGAGACGTACAGTAAAACGAGAGACGAGTTGTCTTGATTATAAGTACCATGTATTTATTGCAGAAAACTGGAAGAGAATTCTTTGTATTCGACGGTTTGCCGGTGTAAAGCACAGAATGTATGTGACACAGAATTCAAAGAAAAGATGATGATTAAGAATCTGTGCAAAGGTAAGATATTAGGAAAGAAATTCAAAATGCAATCTCAAGTTCGTGTCGGCAGTCTTGAAACGCTGTACTAATTATTAAACTGGAAGAAATAGTATTGTTCCATGCGTATGAAAATAATGTCGACGACTTAGCATCGTTGAATTTGTATATTAATACAGTTACTTTACCTGAAATCAATACACCTGTCTGCATTGACCTCTCCAGTTCAGTTTATAGCCAGTATCGCAAAGTTTCGAAGTCCTGCCTTTTATCCTAATGAATTTTCCTTGTATCCTACGTTTCTGATATGGCAGTAATGGCGTCTTGCGGACGAGTATGACGTTGGCGCTGTAGGAGATCAAGGCCATTTCCCAAATCAGCAACATAACATACACGATGGCGACTTTCCGCATCTCGAAAGAAACTAGTTCGCCTGACCGACTTTCATACGCAACTGACGGAATCCTATGATATCATACATTCAAGTTTCCCGTGTTCCGCAAACGTACTCTAGCTTCCTTGACAAGAATGGTGAGCTCATTCAAACACCAATTGTGAGAAAATTTCACTGTATGATGTGAAATTAATTAAAACAATTTCATAATTTATTTATTGTAACTTTTCTATTTCTGCTGATAGAAAAATATCGTCTCACGCTCTATCAAACAAGTATTTACTACTCCGGTATAAATCTATGTAATAGTCTCCTCAAACAAATGAACATATAAAAAACGTTATTTGTGAGAAATGATTGCAAATATTTGTTGAAAATTGGAACTTTTTATTCAGTTAGTAAATACTTTTAAAATAGTGCTTATAATTATATAATAGTTGTTTAAACATTAAGAAATTTCATTCGCTCTGCTGACATGTCACAATCTATCATCAAAAAATGACCACGAGAACCGAGGACCAGACATAAGAATCACCAGTGTGACCACGAACTCTTTCAAATCCAGCTTGTTGACAATCGGGCACTTGCTTCAGCAGATAATAATCCTCCTTCTTTTAAATACATAATAATAGTTTGTAATGAACATTTCTTTATTTCGGACTGAAGCCACTGATTGTCCAGCTGACGGACTCGGACGGTGGCCTCAGACCCTTTTCGTGACTAAAGACCTAAATAGGGTGACAGGTCTAAGGGACACGAAAATTAATAGGCCTTCATAATTGAGTTCAGAAAGCATTCCCTAGGACGGGCATGGAAAATTAAAATCATTTGAAGGTGTAATATGAAAATTTTGGGAGAGCGAAATCGGGCAGTGAGTAGCTAGCCCTGATATTGAGCGGTTGGTGACCAGACACAGAAAAATCCAGCGAACCCTGAGAAAAATGTGGAGGTGCTTACGATTCATCAGCCGCCTTCTTGGTGAAGTAGAGCGTCCTAGCACGAGAGGACGACGCTTCCACCGCAATTAGTCTGCACGAACTGTAACCACAACGGCACAGTACCGACTAAATTGTTTAAAACTAAGTACCGAAATGTCCGGTCCCTTCATTAATACATTTAACCATTAAATTTAATTTATTTATATCAAAAATGTCAATTTTGCCACGTAGAGATTCACCCCAAGACATTACTGAGAGAGAGTGCACGTTTCGTTCCTCTTAATCGTCATTTTTTTATGAATTTAATTTTAATGTGGATTATTTTTATTAGTAAATCAATGGATTTTTTTAATTTAAGGAAACCTGCCAAACCTTCATTCCTAAAAGTTATAATATTACAAGCGTTTAAACTCTCTTTCAGTTATTATTACATCGACATATTTATATTAATAGTTTGAACTCTGTTTTGATAAAATATTTTAAAGTTCAATACAATAATTAAAACCTCAATTAATTTAAATATTAATTATGTCCTCTTATGTCTTCAGGTGAGTCAGTAATCAACCACTATAGCCAATAAAAATAATTATTTTTACTTTATTTGACCTATACGGCAAGAATCATCTGATGTATATAGGCTATATGGAAGCGTTACAAATAATACAACAGGCTCTATCAGAGCTGAGTCAAAAAATTCAAAGGAGCAATGTGACTCCACCAACAGGCACGTCACATTGCTCAATGTAATGTTTTGACGCAGCTCTATTAGAGCAAGATGTTTTGTATTATTTATAACACTGTCATGTTTTTAAAGATGATGCCTATATAGATCGGATGATTATGGCCGTATATGCAGAAAGCTTCTAGTTGAATAAAAAAAATTTGACTGACAATAACGATTGATTATAGTCTCACCTGATGACCAAAATGCGCACATAATTAATATCTACAATATAACGGTCCAATTAAGTGATATTCTTAATTTACATATTGAATTAAAAATTAAAAATGAATACAAAAATAATTTTATTCTGACATACTTATAGGTGTTCTTAGTGTCTAAGTATCTACCTCCGAATAGTAATTGGTTTTTATATAATGGAAGTTGGTGGTGAAAGTGAAAACCAACAAAGATAGAGTATTATATTTCCGAGAGTTCATACGTTACAGTTCGTACTACAACTGACTAGAAAAGTGTTTCTGTATTTAGTTGCGTCAAATAGAACGGCTGTTATGAAGATGTTTGGAAGATGGTTTGCTGTTTGTATTCTTACGACGAGTTTCGTGAAAAACTTAAACGGAGGTGAACTGTTAGATGATGCTGAAGGTGATGTAGGAATAATTAACGATTTAGTGCAGGAGATGTACAGGGTAATGAAGAACAGGAAAATTCACCTATTGAAAATAACTTTATGTTGAGATATTCAATTGCACATTTTAAACCCTCTAATAAGTATAATGTCTCTCATAAAAAAGTTATCAACAATCAGAATTCTCCACAAGAAAAGGAGAGGCACAAGACATCAATACGTTTCTTTCCCACTTACCGACGTAAATTTAAATTGGAGCTTCTACCATCCAACTTACATCAAGTCTCTGCGGTCATCTTTCCAGCACCTGATGTGAAACACCTCAACATGTGGCATAAATACTATTCACTTCGAGGCTCCGAACCAAACGAATCTCAAATCCGGACTGTGACCAGTTCACGAAAAATTTATAAAATAATAAATGATCCTCGGCGAATCAAAAATGCATTACGCACATCGGCAGTTAACGAGGAACGTGCAAACACAAAACCTCTTCCCCGGCGTGACGTATTGCAAGAGTTAGACTATCGGAATTCAAATGGAAACGCTGACGAACATGCACATTCTTCATATCTTGTTATTAGACCTTACATTGCCAAACCTGTAAAACCAGCAATCTTACTACATATAATTAGAAGTGAAAAACTTTGTGCGGAAGGATTAATCTTTAATGGAAACAGTGAATGTGTTTGTCCTTCAGGCTATCGTCTCACAAAAAGCTACAAGTGCACAAAAGCAATGAACAGAATTCCTAAGCTATAAAAATAATATTAATACTATATTTTTCAAATTTAAAATTCACCTCTACATATTTTTACAAACTATTTAAATATATAACTATATCTGAATGTCTTATGTCGATGGAAAGAAATCACGTTCTTCCTAATTCGTTAATTTCATTCGTCACTTAGAAAATACACAGAAATAAGGAAAATAATTTTAAAACTTCTGTATACTATTTCGGATTAGTATAGAAGTTCACAATGTTTCCTGATTTCAAAATTATAAAAAAAGTTAAAGGATGTCAAATTCGTATAATTAGGTAACATACGTTCAAATTTATTAATTTTTATAGTATGTCTGCTAATATGTACGTTAAAATTTTATTAAATAAAGGTATTCTGATTTATTATATGTAAAATTAATTATTTAACATATATCAGTAATTGAATTTTTTAATTAATCTCAATAATATTCTATTTTTGTAGCAGTGATATATAAGAAATAATAAATGAGAGGATCAATATTTAAGGCTTACATGAACTTGGAATTTAGTTTTAGGAGACAAAGTTATAATATAAATTAAAATGAACACATTTGTGTTTATGCAGAATATGCGTGTAATTAAGGCACCAAAAACTGCGAAAGAATTTAAAAGAAAAGAAAAGGACAGCTATTTAGACCTGAAGTTTTCAAACAAATAAATACGAGAAACGTGACTGTTTCCATACCAATTTCTTATCAAATCGAAAGTGAAGTTTTAAGTTAATCGCAATGCATCGAATGGCGATGGAAGTAACTTTTTGATCGTGAGAGTTAATAAGTCGGGTAAAGTGAAAGAAGCTAGTAAGTGACGGATGATGGAAGAAAAGATATAGTAATTCAGTACATTTAGACACTTTCGATCGGTGAAGTTAAATTTGAACGTTGTATTAAACAATGAACGAAGAATGTAAACACACAATTTTATACCTGTGAAGTTAAACTGTACGTATTGACGTTAACAGATACTTTGAATACTTCACATCAATTAATTTAAGACTACACTTCCTAACGCATAAATTAAGTTACACAACACAAACATCTGATTTGCAACTTCTTCTTATCAAGTCGTAAGCATTTAGCGGAAGTTTGTGGTGAAATTATGTAACCACCTTACATAAGGATAAGTATTGCAATTTCAGAATCAGAACATCAGTTCGTGTGCTTGATTTACGTCTGTGTAGTAGGAGAGTATTTCTTAAGCGATGTTGGCATTTCGCTCCACGATTATAATTTTTACATTCAGTGTAATACCAAACGTACATTCAAACACGATTTTGCATGCTGGAGAAACTGTTCCAAGTTTGAATGGACGACTAGGTGAGAGTTCTGTTAGTGGAGGAACTTCACTAGGACGTGAGCTACTAGAAAATCAAATAGATGTCACCAACTATGCAAACTTCTCACCGAATGACGAAAATTTTTATCAATATCCTCATGAACTTATGTCCAGTCCTGAATTTAAAGATAATGAACTGGCATATTCACAAGAAAAATTAAGACTCTCTCGGTCAAGACAGAGTTCTAAAACACGAGAAACTATATCTCCTCAAGAGAAGGCGTCGACTAAATCGTTTAGTGTTCCAGAAACTATTCAAACCCGAGGAGGATCTGTGAAGAATTCTCAAAATATATTTTCGGATTCTCCTAAATATTTCATGAATAGACTTCGAAGAACGACAGTGAAGATTAATCGTTCAAAACAGCGGCTTAAAGGTACTTATGCTCCACCCAATTATTTAAGTAATGGATTTGATGGACAGGAAGGGGATATAATCTTTACCAGAATAATCTATCCAACCATAGTATCACTTCCACCACCGAAAATACAACATGGCATCTTTGAACCCGACCATTATTGCGATGAAGGATTTGTCTTCGTCGGAAATGGAAAATGCGAGTGTCCTACGGGATATCTTCTCACAAGAAGCAATAAGTGTAAAAAATTAAATAACGACAAAATTATGAGACTATAACAGTTAAATAATATCGATAAAAAAGTTTGTCTGTTTGAAATAAATTTCTTACACACTACATGAATACAAAATTATTTCCGAATGTACGTCCTTAGTCAGAAATTCGGTTATGTATATTTCTTTATGTCATTCGAAACACGGTGAATGTATATTTGCTACAGACAGATAAATGAATTTTCTAAATGTAAGTACAAGCTCTTGTATTAACTTATATTGAATATTGTTTTGAATCTTAATTCAAAATTATAAGCAAGTAATTATTTTAAATGATAAAATTAATACAGAAAGTATTGAAATAATTCTATTAAAATTTTCTGTAATTTTCATAGAACATTTTATTAAATAAAGTTATGGGGTGTTAAAGTTGATTTTTGACACATTTATTTAAATATATTTATATACGATATAAACCATAGAAGACTTGAATTTGCTAATATCCCATTTATATATATTAGTTATGAAATAACTCAATATACGGCCATTATTCATTGTTCAGAAGAGGCTACAAATTTCCGTTAAATAACTTGGGTTCATTGAAATTTCTCTCTAACGATCAATGTTACGATACAAAATAGCTGTTAACCGGAAATTAATTAATTTAATCCATATTCTGAGTATAAAATTATAGTTATCTCTTCCGTCCATCATGTACCGCAGAACATATATTTTATCAAAGTTGTTTACTTGTTATATATATAATTATTTTAAACCTTAAATTTAATGACAGTTAAAAACATCCTACAGTGAAGTATAAAAATTAAGTTTTAGAAATTCCAACAACTTCAAATTGAGGACATCTCAAAGTTAACATACGGGAATCGAGATGTAATTAAAAATAATAACAACAAAAGATAGTTTCGTTCTCATAATGGACCCTAAATTCGTTGCGTGGAAAGATTTGCCTTTACGTAAAATGGACTACGCCGTTGTCCTCCAGGTCATTTTCCCTCAAAAAGTGAAACGTTCAGAGAAACGCAGAATAATATAATTCCAAGTCAGTTAAAGTAGAAATTTGTTTTATTGTTACATTATTAGTATAAATAAATTTGATCATTGCAACTTTTAAAAAAAGTAATAAATAATTCATGAGTCATCTTATAAACTTTTCTTTTCATCTAGCGCTGTTATCAGATTGTCACAAATTAATGATATTTATAAGACTGCTAATTTTTCTTACGCTCCGTTTCTAAATACATTGATGAATGTTTTAGAAGAAATTATCAGTGGATTTGGCAATTAATACACAAATTCTCTCTCATCCATAGGCAAAATTTGTACTACAAATAGTGGGGAATACGCCAGTAATGATTTTAACCGAAAATCACAGAAAAATGAAATAAAATCCCGTCGTCTCGAATTACACCATAATGATGCATTAATCTTTACTCTTATTTAGTGCAACGGTGTCACTTCAAGACATGGACTAAATTTTTATCAATCAGAAATACCGAACGTATTAAAAACGGAAAGGACTGTGACCCATTAGCGAAATAAGAGTAAATTATTGTCTGTCTGAAACCATCCTCGAAGAAATTAGCTACGTAAACGATGAGGAAGATATCTGAAAGCTCGAATATAAAAGAAGTAATAAACAAATACTTCTTCCATCTCAAAGATTCTTTCTGCGGTTAGATCAGAATGAAACCATTAGCGGACTAATTCCGGGCATACATGGTTATCACTTACGCTTTAGCTTACATCACCAACCTTCCGGTTGAACGAACAGAAGCATAATTATTTACACCACAAATTTATTCTGCAGACGAATTAGATTTGTCGGAAACAGACAATGCGGGCGTCCTACACTCTCAAGAATCAAGTAAGCAGTGAAGGTGGAATTTCAAGACTTCAAAAGTCGAATTGTACCGATATATTTTCATTTATATTCGTAGGATTAATTATTTTACTAATTACATACAGATAATTATTTCGAAATTTAATTAGCAGCTTTGTATTAATTTTGTAATCGTCAACTATCAATTATTAATTCACAAGAACCCAGAAAATGTTCAGTTGTTTATAGACAGTTAAATTTATCAACACATTTTCGATGCAAAAACACGTAAAAGATTAAATTGCAAAACGAGGGCATACTTGTTTAAATACGTTAGGTTGTCAATAGTGTTTTTATTATCACTGCAAATTATGAACTATTCTTGTTAATTATAAAAATTGTAGAAATTTTATAATATTTTCACTAGCATTTTTATGATTTGCATAGAAACTAATTCTTTACAATTGTCTTAAGTATACTTATTATCAGCCTAATTTTATGTAATGCTTAATTTTCATTTTTTAAATTTTTGAATCCATAAAATAAAATATTCTTGTGACAGTGATTAAAAGTTAAGTTTACTAATAAATCATAGGTAACGGGCGGAGGTTGAAATTTATCCGCTTTAGTGTTTGTATCTGTAAATGGTTGTCGTACACGAGAATCTCAGTTTACCGAATTTCCTAATGGATCTCTTTCCACAATTTTCCTAAACACAAATTTACGAATACTTACTGCAAACGACAGCTCACGACAGGTAACAATAAATTTTTAATACGAACAATTACAGAAAAATGTAGTTCACATTAATATTCTGGGATAACATTGCTTGAATAATTTCTTAATAATATAATTACATAATAAACTGTTTCACTGGTTAAAATATATTATTTTATAACGTCACATTTACAATTATATTTCTCTCATAAACTATAGATTAAAATTGGCATTATTTAATAGGTAAGTAATCCCCATTGTCTTCTGTAATTTTCTCGAAGCAGAGATCTGAAACAAGAAAGTATGATTCATTTGAATAATTAAAAATCAAATATGTATTTTTCTTCTTTGTTAATAACATTCTATAATATTTAAGTAAAAAATTCTATAAAAATCCTTAACAAAATTTAGTATAATAATATGGTGTGTAATGAAGAAGTATCGTGTGTTTAAAATAACTCAAAAGTTAAGTTATATAATGTATAATAATATAATAATGAGAAATTAAGGTTGATAACTATAATTTCGGCTTTGTTGGAATATATAAGGGTCATCCGTACTTCATCAGAATAGTAATGTTTATTGACTTACATTTTTAATCGGTAAAAACAAATTTTATGATTGGTTGATCTTCAGAAGAGCGGAGACAGCCCGAGTGAAGCTGATCGGAGTACCACTGAGTAGCTGGAGTTGATTGAGATAGGTTACGCCCGACTCTGCTGACACTACCGTTATTAAACTTGCACTGATAGTATCCGAATTGGTTGAGTACGCACAGTTAGTATTTCTTCACTTTAATTGAAGTTACAATACCAGGTAATGAATTGAATTTTAAGTCACTGGTTTCCTGTTTGAATGGATTTTCCGTACGAGCCTGTCTGCTGTGTCATCGGTGTACGAGCCTGCCGTGGGGGGGCCCGTATAATCTTCGCGTGAGTGGAGCCAAGTAGCGCTGTACCCACGACGTGGTTGATACAACATTATCCTATGAACGATGTGGCCACGCTAACGTGTGTAAATAAGGGCTTTTCAAAAAATCGTTAGATGACCCGACTTTCAATATATATATATATATATATATATATATATATATATATAACGTAACACTAATTAGCGGCCAGTAATTATTTTAAATAATTGTATTGTTAATGGTACAAATTATTAAAAGACAACAATGTCGGCGGGCTTTGTTGCGAGCCGCTAGCACTGTCTGAGGCCAGTCTGGCTGATATTATAGTAGGGAGCGCAACATTGAGAGAGAACGAACAGCGTGGCCCAAGTTTAAAATTCGACCTAGAGAGTTATAAGTTTCAATCCAACTATAAAGTCTGTAGAGAGAGATACACTGTAAAATAACCGCAAAGAAGAGTCAAATATTTAGCGCCACATTCAGATTCATACGCAAGTAACAATATGTCTGGCTGATGACCCGGAGGTGAAGCAGATCGAGTTCCCGGAGGAAAATCCACTAACTACGACCGTGTGTTTGACCATCACGTGTAGAATCTGTGATTCATGGCCTTTTAGTGAATATTGTGTCCCCAAGCCTCGAAACTAAGTCTGGTACCAGCAGGACATTTCGTAAGTAGAAACAAAATTAATTAAGCTTGTAAACGATAGTTAAAGATATTCGTCAGATTTCGTTCGTCTCATTTTTGGTTTGGGATTGTTATTTACTTAATTTATAAACTTTTGATTGCCCTTTACCTATCAAGCCCAAGTAAACGACCCTGTGAGAATTGGTGTCAAATTGCTAAACTTTGAGATTTAAATGTATTTAACCACAGAGCAAAAGTCGTAAATTTATATTCAATAAATTAAATTGTCTTATAAAGGTTTTGTTTAATTTAGAAGGCCCAACAAATTATAAATAAAATATTCGTTTGTTAAATTAAAGTTCGGCGTGCCAACGCAGGGTAAATTAAATGTATCATTAATTAAATAAATTTTGTTTGTTAATTAATTTTTTCTTTATTCATTACATTTGTGGCTTCCACAATGTGGGGCAATTCATTCTTATTAATTATTACAATATATATATATAATAATTTCTTAGGTACTTTATGCAAAGCTTAAGTTAGCGGCTCTGTGTTTATCATTTTCGATAGTTACTTGAAGAGAAATAATCTAAATTTTTAATTACATGTGTAGGAGTTAAATAAAGTTTATTATATAAAGTTGTAGATAAAATATACAGGTGGCTCAGAAATTGATTTATAATTTATCAATTATATTCATGCTTTCAGTTAATAAATATATTGCAATTAAAGTAGTAATTTTTAAAAACCATGATGAAAAATATCCTCAAAATTACATAAATATATGCGTCAGGTGTTCGTGACGTCAGCGATTGCGGAAAAGCTGTGAAGACGAAGTTAATAAATATCACATATGAGTCAGTAGGCTTTAATTCCGAATAGTAGGAAACAGGATATGTACTCTTAGGCCTAATTCAAGTATGGTGAATGGTGAAACCTTTCCAAACACGGCCAAATTTCAAGGAAGCTCTTCTAAAACTCATAGCGCCACGTAAAAAACATCATTAGCAATAGTAGAAAAAACAAAAATATTGTAAGATAATTGAAAAAAGTCTTGTTAGCAGCTAATTGTTTGCGAGTTCTGTGGATTACAACAACTGGCAAGAAAAATATGTATTGTACTGAATGGCTCAACGAATTGAATTAAAAATTATTATGTGTATTTGAGATACTATAATATGTAGAAGTGTGATGTGTCGTTGTTACTAGCCACATAGTGTTTTAAGGAACATTTGATATGATTTGATTTACCAAACGTTGGAAAAGAATATAAGCGATTAATTTATTGAGTTGTGGTATTGACTCCTACAAATTAACATCATATAGCCCTATAACACTAAATTTAGTGGAACAACTAAGCTCTTTACCTCACAAGTACCCCACCCACGATATATGTGACGTATAATAACTTAGCCGGACACAATCGTAACGACGATCTGATTTCTCATCAGGCATACTAAATTTCGTTCGTTCAACAGGCTGATCTTATTACAGCATTGACTGTCTTAACTCTCCACCAAACAATATACTGGTAATATGAATATATTTAATGGTGACGTAAACACAGCCTCAAAGGTACATTTCCTATCCATTATTTTTTTTCATTGTATATAGCAAAGTAATCTTACGCGTAAATAAATATAAATAAGATTAAAAAGATACTGGGATAAAGCTTTATTGAAAGTTCCTATATATTTTTGCAAAAAATTACGATTTACTCTAATAAATAACTATTGACCTTAAAAAATCACGATTCAAATTTAAAACCTGATTGTTTCCTTCAACATGGTTAACAGTCATAATCTTTGTTATTGAACGATTTAGGCTAAACTCTAAAAACGTTTAAATGTCTGATACAAGTTAAGCAAGCTTTTAGTAAGTCAACTATCATGAACTCCGGTGATCTTTCCACGGTCTTTATACTTCGACTCTTTTTACATTGTTCTTAATTCAACTGTTCTTAATTCTAATCCATACATAGTCACTACCAATATAGTACATAACTACCAATATAGTACATAGCTATAGTATTTTACTTAATCTATATATTTCTCTCTCTTTCAAGAAAACTATTTAGTTTTAGGTTTATCTGACCACCTCTCTCTTATACGTAAGGGGAAAAATTAATAAAGGGTTTAAGGCTGGCCTCACACGGTCAAATCAACCCTCCAAACGACCCTGCGCGAATCCAAAATCTCTCCGTGTGTTGGGGAATTAGTACGGACCGTTGACCTTGGCGAGGTAGGTTGGATTTTCGGCGGGTCCAATTTCTGCACGTCCAGGCATCAGGCCGGATCTAGGATGTGTTGTGTGGCGATACCTCGAGCCAAATGGATGGACGGCCCCGGACTGAGCTTAACCGCTCATTAGACATACATCCGTCGTTGAACAGATATTATGGAATTATTTCAAACAAAGGACCCAACGACAAATCGGGAAACAGTACAGAAAAATCTGAGAAATAACTTGTCTCGTCTACTTAATTGTAAATTTTTGCATAATATTTACTTCTATAAATGTTACAACGGGCATTGCAAGTAGAGTATGCGTTAGGAATTCTAGACGAAACTATTTATGCTGCATCAAATTTGGCTAATATTTATAAACGAATTTTTGAAAAGTATAGGAATTCTTTTATTCCATTGTACAACTTACGAAGTCCTAGATTGAGATATTATATACTACACCCAGAGAAAATAAACCTAGTTACCGCTGAATTATTCAATTATTTTCTGTGTTAGATATTTTAATTTTGTATTGTCCTGTAAAAAATCAGTTAGTACGAGTTAACTACAATAAATCAAAATAAAAACTTTGTGGAAAGAGTAATCTACCTATCATCATAGTAGACAGAATAATAATCATTGAGTCCTCCTATAATGACCTTAAAGTGTGAAACCTGGTAATCTAAATAGACAATAATACGTTAGGTAATAAAATATTTATGGTATGGAAATGTGAAGCACTTACTGAAAGAGGTGCTAAATGAGAAAATCAAATTGGATTTTGTTACAGAGCAAGTGGAACATAATACTGTATTGAGAAGTCTGTGGTCGCTTGGGTTAAGGAACTAAAATAATGATAATCAGGTTTTGAATTTTTTGACAATCGTGTACTAATTTTATTAATTCCCTCACGATAAGTACAATTATACTCATGACGGTAGAAAACATTACACTAAATTGTGTAGAAGGTATACAACAGATAAAGTAAAAAATTAATTACCAAAAGACACATAAATGGTGGGATATAAAGTAGCGCATGCTTCGAGTATTTATATGAAGAAGGACATAGCTTAAATTAATTCTATACATAAGCGTATACTACATATGGCATATATATATATATATATATATATATATAATAACGCATACAGGTTTATGGTTGCAAACAGCTCACGTACCTTCTTTCACCTGTCAAACGAGTCAGATTCGTCGCTGTCCGAATCCTCCCAGGACACCGACCGTAATTGTCCTACATTTAAGAGTAGTCCTGCTGCGACACAGGCAATGAAGAGTAATGCACTCTTCAGTGTCACCATGGCGACCAATAGATCAGCTCGCTGCTCATCAACTATTAGTGGGTCCTCGACTTCTGTATAAATATCTGGTCTCTTGACCTCGTAATCAAAGCAGCTGAGTTATGTCATCAATATAATTAAAAATTCTGATACCTCATAGACTAATGGATTTCGATGTAAAAAACTAATTAACTACAATCAACGAAAGAGTGAGGGTTGATCAAGACATGTTAGTATATTTTCTGTTTTCCTTTAAACTTTTACCCAACAGTGCAGGCGAGAATAATATTGCACATTCTTCAAATATTGGTAGTTGAAAGTAAACAAATATCACTATGTATTACGGTTTCAGTAAATTTTCCAATAGTTCCAAATATCAAGGTTATTGACCTTTATTAAATATTTGAGAAGAAGCTTGAAGTGAAATTGTTCAACAATAAATCTTAAATTAATGGCATAAATTTCCACTTTATTCCCTACTACAACGTTATTGTGATGCTTTTCGAACTGTTTATCGTAACAGTAATCTACATTCCTCATGATAAGCATCGAAAAATGTAAAAATTTAATAAATTTCTCTTACTTAACGTCTCCCGATGAAATAGCAGGAAACCGATATTATATGTTATTTTATAGTATTAAACTATTTTGAACTCATTTATAACTGATTCGCCGACCTGCTGTGGGTATCAAAGAGGTCCTGGGTTCGAATCCCACGTAGATGATTGTTCTCGTCATGTTCACGAAAACTGATATTAAGACTGAAGGATATTCGCTACACTTACCATGTGCCACTCTAAAAAAATTCTGAATCTGACCTGATCTAACTAATTCATTAACGAGCTGTATGTATACGTGCCTCATGACAATGTATCTTAAAGTCGCAATAAACTTCTCAAGGTGAAGCCACATACTTATAAAAAAAGTCTGTTTAAATTTACTTAAAGGAGCTATTTGAGTTTGAGTTCGACTTTGACAAATATTAATTGCATTATTTCTACTTTGTTTGAAATGAGATTCTGAAGCCTTAAAGTTAAATTGCAAATGCCTTAAAAAATAGTTTTTAATTTGATGACTAATTTTGATATTATTATTATTATCAATGATTGCAAACATGGAATCCATTTTTTCTTATCAAGTAAGGCTGTCTCTAAATGATGTCATATTTTTGGAATAATAACTAAATTAAATGTCAACATTTTAATTTTTATGTAGTGGATACATTACATTTATATGAAAAATGAGTGAAAAAATATAATGGAAGTAAAATATTTTTTAATGAATCAGACTTACTCTTTCACATTTTTTGACTCCAGGGTGTCAATATCATCATTTTTGGCCATTCTTTATTTACATTATGTTCAATTTAATCAGGGCAGTCCCATTTCGGAAAGAAAACATTGAAATTAGGTGTAACCACCAAGCAGCATACGTATCGCCTTTAAATATCCGTAAACTGTCTATACGAGTCGACTCTCCGTCAAATGAGAACTTTCAACACACCTGACTACCACCTCACCTACAATCTACTAAGTCACATTCATCACCGAGTAAATTTAGAACTTCAATGAAGAATCGATATCGCACACATAACTACTAGAGGTCGGTTCGATTCCCTGCCCGGTCGAAATTTTTCCATCATGATCATTTTTATTCAGTTTCATCACCTCTTTGGCTGAGTTATTATTTTTTAAATAAAAATTGTAATAATTAAGAATAATTCACTTTCTATAAGGCTGAAATGTAACACTTGTTTCGAAGTATTTGTGAATAACGTTGGGCTTTATACATTTGTAAAATGAATCAATTTATGGTAATTAAAGGACCATGAATTTAAAACAAAGGCGCCAAGATTACCTACTATAATTCTATGAATTTCCTTGAATTATTAATTATAATTTGTAATAATGAGATCCGGGAAAGAGGAAATCTCGACATTGCGTATCAGCTAAAGATTTTCTATGGTTTATAGTAAAGGTATTTATTTACTGAATTGCCGTTGAGTTAAGCTACATAGAAATTTGTGGTGGTAACAATTTCATCGTAAATTAAGAACTACTGTTATATTTTTGGTAAGAAATAGAGAGACATTTTGGGGAATGAAATGGATTCATGTATAACGTAATAGGTCCATTAAATATTAAATTAATGGTTAATTCATTTAATGTTAATAAAATAACATGTTCATTATTATGGTGGATGTACGCGTACACAATTAGCGAAGGAAAGTGTAACATGTTTTTAAATGGTACATATTTAAAGATAATATAAAATACATCTTAATTCCATCCATGCTGATTTTCCTTTAATTTTTAAATATTATTAGTGCATAAAACCGTGTAAGTGGGTCGTTATTCACTGTTCTGATATTCTTAGGCATTCAGTTATTGTTTATAAGCAAATGTACAAACTTTCTATCGTTTTAAAAAGTGGTTCCTTGACATCATGACACACTTCCGATCGGTGGCCCAGTCTATAGCGAACTTCGCTATTGGCCTGATGCTAATAAATCCTATTAAAAAGAAATGATTGCTTCACATCTCTGTCGGCCAATAAAATGAAGGAAGAAAGCGATATTGATAGTAAAAAGGGAGGAGCTAGCGATGTATTTATAAGACTGCTAAGTGTACTGAAAGGAGAAGAAACAAAATATTTATTTGGATCGAGTTTAAGCACTCTTCACATCACCGTGAGCTGCTAATATATATATCTAATATTATTATTATTATTAATATACAAATACTAATATTTATATTAAGCTTATAGTTGAAAAATGTTCATTCAAATTCATTCCACAAAAATATTGTCTAAATTTTTAATATCAGTTCTATGGTGTTATGAAACTATTAATAGTTTAAAGACGCTAATAGATTCATTTATTACTTCAATTGGACATCGGGGTCAAATTACGAAACTCATTTCTAAACTACCACACGCAATTTGCGTAACATTTTTGATCATATTTGACTAACTTATAATCAACATATAAAATTTTATATTATTATACATTAGGACCAAGTGAGGTGTTTATTTACTATAAACTACTGTTTCTTATAAGTCATTTAAATGTGCAATATTGGTCTAAGTCGCATGATGAGGCTCTGGGACAAATAGGACAAATTCTGTCAAGATAACTGTTGACCCTACGATGAGACAATCAAGTGAACTATGAGCACTCTTCTGACATGGTGTTTGACTTGCAAGCATATTTAACCATCTTTCATTAAACTTTATGTATAATTATAATCATCTGACTATTTATTTTCCAGTGAATAATTAAATTGGTCACAGTTAAGGAAAAATATTTAATAAAGAAATTGTTAAAAATTTAATTACACATTTCGTCCTTAATCAGGCATACATAGGAGTTGTATTATTAATAATTTGTATACATTACAATTTTCTTCAATTCTGCTAAAAATTGAAATTAAATAAATAAATTTGGAGTTAAACTTCAAAGGCATGTTTCCAAAAGTGTAATTATATTTTTATTAATTGCTTTATTATTTTTTTCTGACTTGTAGCCAATTTAGCTATTTATTAACGATATAAATATATATATATTTATTTTGGCGTGTTCATATTTGTAAACTATAAATTAAACATGTATTGAAGCAGTGTTCTTTTCGTTGATACTTCTTTCTTGTTTATAATTATTTAATCTCTAGAGCGACCGCAGTATTCTTGGGACAGTCTAGTATTTTCAACATTATAGATGCGAGATAGATGTAATATCGTGACAGAGTATTTCTTGTTTGTTTCAGTAACAGTGCTCATTAATGACTCAGTCAGTGATAGGTTTTCAATAATAGGTATAATTGAAAACGACATTTTGTTGGAGAGCATTTATGTATAAAACGTTATTTGAAACTCTCAATTTTCTCACATAAATTGTATACTTTTTTCATTGACGTATAAAAACAATTCAATAACTAAAACTTTGAGCAGGCTACATACAATTCCAAAATATTAAGATGGAGTCATGTTTTTTATCCATTGTGAAGCAACGTTTTTCCCAATCTGAAGTATCAGTTGAAATAAACGTTAAATTAAAATTAAAATTTTGGAAACAGTCACAATGTTTTCTAAAGGTCATTTGAATGCCTACTTATATATAAAAGTTCAATACTCGGGTAGACAGGCTTTTCGACTTTTGCGTGTGAAAATAGAACAGCTGTTATATACAAACGCATTATAAATATAGATAATAAAATAACCACTTTTTTAGCAACAAATGGTGAGTCACTTGAGCCAGTGATAAATGAGATTAAAGTTAAATAAAACTGCCATAAGCACAAATAAAGGGTTCAATGGAATGATTATCTGGCCGAATGGTAGAATCTCAGATGCCAGAGGATAGGTGTTGAATTCTGATCTCATAATTTTATTTTCAGTGAGTCTTAAAAAAGAGGTTGACGCGATGACCTATAAACTGAATGAATTTCCAAACTGTAATTTGTTACCTTTATTTTAGAAAAGTTATTTTTCTCAAAACAAGTATAATATTTTTTTAAGTATTTAATTTAATTATATGAGTACTTTTTATGTCGTATTATGTAGTTTATCTCATAAATAAATTGTAAATGAAGTAGAACATTATTTATCATTTATGAACTCTGCTTGTTATATTTTTTTATAATATTTTGGAATTCGATCAAGATATACTTTAGTAAAATAATAAACGCTAGTGAGCAATTATGTAATAATTAGTACTTAACTGATAGGGTTTCTGTGGTGTTAAATAATTACAATATTCATATATATTGTTAAAATTGTTTTAATTTATTTATTATTATTCATAAATATTTGAGCGCTCATATTCTCAAGATTTAGTGAGCACTGGATAATTCGTAAAAATGTATAATCGTGCTATGAATATGTAACTCTTGTATTTGATCACGTATCTTAGTGATACGGTTGGTCTCTGACAGTTGACTTCAGAGGGAATCAATCTGACTGAATCAGCGCTGTCGTCTCAGTTCCTGCAATATCATTCAATGTGATCATTGTTGCAGTATTGAACGCACAGCCAGTCTGATTGCTGTGGTGGTGGACGCTAAGGAAAGCTGGAGTCTTTTTACGATTTAACAACTGCGGTCGAAAATCTCACAAGATGAACAAAATTCAAATGAACATCTAGTATATATATATATATATATAGTTGATTCGCCCAACACGAAGACATGTTTCCCAAAAATATTCATAAATTATCCCCTAAATACGCTTATCGATAATCACGGGCACCAACAGTCCACATCCAGCCTCCACCGAGAACCCCCTTGCTGGCATCCTCATAACCCCAAACTATTTCATATTTCTTCTTAATACTGTTTTAACAAACTACTATAGTCGTGACAGGAATAAACCATTCAAGACATTCCATAGGAAACTTTATTTTTTCAGGTATCATCATGCAGTACACTAGCTTATTAATAGCATTCGCCATAATTTCCTCAACGACAGCAGTCATAGACATTTTTAAGCCAGTGAACACTGTCATAGATGCACTGACTCCGAAGCGATGGCGTGCGACCACGACCACGACGACGACGACGACAACGGCAGCACCAGAGGATTTCAACAAAGTGGAGTCTTCGGAGACTGAAGTGGTTGAAGCCGCCAACATAACCGTCACAACCGAAGAAATGGGATTAGTGGACACCGAGATCTCATCAGGGCTCAACCAAACTAACATAACCAGGGCGATGATCCGTGCTCCTCGTATTTCTAAGTGTCCAGCGGGACACAAACCCACGGGCACCGGCGAATGTAGACCTGTGCACTCACGATGAACAATACTGATTCTTGTGTAATGAGGACTTTGAATGACTAATATGGTTGACACATTTTTAAAATTAGTAAAATCATTCCTATGTATATAATAAATACTACCGGACACCCCAGATAAGGCATAAGTGAAATAAAAAAACATTTTTAGATTAATTATGTGTTGTTTATTTATGCACTGTTGCTCTGTTAACGTTTTGTTACAAAGAAAAGAAGTTTCTAAGCCAAGTTTCTCACTGAAAATATATTCAAGTATACATCCAGATACATAATTTTTTCTCTGCGTTTCATTTATTTTCCTTCTCACTTCAGTGGGGTATGCAAAAAATGATATTTCTGAAGACTATTATGAAGCATACAAATTTGTCTTTTAACCGGATTGTCATTAAATATGGCTCTTTTTGAAAGAATAGTATGCAGAACTCTACATAAATGGTTAAGTAATTCGTTCCCTTTAAAAAATTCAAATACGCCGGACCAGGTCATTTATATAAAATCTGACAGAACATGACAACCTCAGTTGAATGAAATTACTTTTCATCGCTTAATTGAAATGTGAAAAATTAATCTTGCAGATACTTCGTGTTTTCATAAACTGTTCTGAAACATAAATGTAATCTAAATTATTTAAAATAATAGTGCATTGGAAACGCTTCTAATAACGACACATTTTGATGTTAACAAATATAAGATATGGAATTACATGAACTCTATAATTTTAGGACTTTCTGTGAACAATAAAACTTAATTGGAAACAACGTATTAATCAAATAAACTTTCTACAACTAATTAAACTGTAATAATTGTATCTAACTACACTGATCTCACCACACGAAAATTAGCATATAATGCATACTTTTAATTTAATTTTCCATGTGGAATTATATTATAAGGAGAAGAACAAATGCTATTTAATACCAAAAATTATATTTTTTCCAAAATGTTAGGTTAACTGAAGAACGTCTAATAATAATTAGATAAAAGAGATAAATTCCAGATAAAATGAAGTGATATGATTAATTCTCCTTGTGATTAACAATAAAACTTATTTGTAACTAATTCAGATAGTCACAGTATTAACACCAGAAAATAAAATAACTTTCGTATGAAATGAAAGAAACTATCGGTTACACAGAACACTATAGGGGAACATCCTTGTTCAAAAAGATTTACAAACGTATTCAGCAGCTGCGAAATTATCTAAAATAAATTTAAAATGAACCAAAATAAACTAGCCACTTTTTTACTTTGCCACACTCCTATTCTGAAAAGTAATTTGTAGATATGTAAGAATTTAATTATTAATAACATTACAATAAACACATGTAAATAGTTAGCATGTGTTGCTAATTATTTTTTTGGGGTAATAGACTACATGAGTGGAAACTCCCCTTTAGTAGCATAGGAGGGAATTAGAAATTGGAGATGAGGAAGGGTAGAGGAAGGTAGCTGTAGTTTAAGGATACTACCCGGCATTCACCTAAATGTGATACAGGACAAACCATGAAAAACCTGCATTGAGTAGGTCGGGCTCTTGGTACTTGGCCCACGCCCTTCCGATGGTCGTAGAGGGGTTTTCTGTGGGTTCGCAGTTTAATAGGTAGCTGGCCGACTGTTATAATGGGGAAAAAAAACGTATGCCCAAGGTCTGCGACCCCGGAGCATAGACCTCTCAAAACAGGCCGATTTGCCCCTTTAGGTACCGTCTCTATACTATAGTAAAACAATAAAATCAACTGAACGTGAAAAGTTGGAAAAGTTTTGAAGCCCGTAACTTGACCATAGATTTACCATCTTCGTATACAGGTACATCTTGAACCTAATCACCACAACAGTTTTATTAGTTACAGAGTTATAATGGATAATTTCGAATTATTGTCCATAAATAACTGTAATTTCACTAGCGAGAATATAGTTTCTTGACCAAATATTACTTTATTAGTGGCAAATAATCACAATTTTGATGGACTCTATCATCCAAAACTTTCATAAGTATCATTTCTCATCATTGTCGATTCAACGTTCACGCGGTGAATTAATGCGTGACTAAGCCGTCTTCCTTGAAGCGCGGGGTTATCTGCTTCCATTTATTCTGCCTCTGGTCTAGTACAGAACTGATAGCCTCCATAATGGTCCGTACGCAGCTGATGCTGATGCTAGCTTCGGTCCACTTAGGGATACTCACGGCAAGCTTCCCTCTCACCATGGGACAGACTTTGGACGTACTGTTATCAGCCATGCTCGTCGTGCAGCAACCGTGCTACAATATCAGCGACATGAATATTGAGAACGCTGAAACAAACATGACGACTCCAAAAAACAGTAGGGGTCGTAAGGCCAAGGCCTTGTTCCGAGCCCCAAATATGAACTCTTGTCCTCAAGGGCACAGGAAGGACAGAACTGGAGTCTGCAGACCCGTCTACGGTGTATGAGGTAAGATAACGTTTAATACTTCTGTTTGTTGCTGCATCTGCCATACTTTGTTGAAACCATTAAACTACAATAACTCCTACAAAATAAATGAGTTCGTTTTAAAAAAAAATTCTTTTCGCTTTCTCTTCATGTAAGTAAACTTTTTAACTATACAATGAAATATTCTATTCCCTAACAACCAAACCATGTTCTTAATAACTATTCCCAATAATATTGTAACACGGTTTGAAAAATGCTCAGATAATCTTGATAGAGTATACCCTGGTTTCCACCTAAAATTCAGTTCATATTTTTAAAGCTACATTGCGGTGGCCCTGAATTTTCATCCAGTAATTGCATCCTTCTGTACAATTGAGTGCAATACCACTGCCCAGGTAAGACACACATCTATGGTGGGTAAATAAGTATACAGAGAAAACTCGGATTTCGTCGGTGCCTCGTCCATCAACCCGCGCGTTTAGTTAAACAAATTGTTTCTTAGTGCTTTTCGGAGCCTTTTTAATGATTGCGAGTGAATACTACACATTATGTACTACTTATTCAGTATTCGGAAAACTGAGTTTATTTTGCGATCTTCAGATAAAAATATACGTTTCGCTCGAAATTTATGAACGCTCTAGTTTAGCTTCATCATGCGACCAAATCCAAAGCCAGCCTGCTTCCGAAGAAGGCCAGGAACACAGTCTAACTGCAAAATGAAATTGTTCAAAAGTATGAGAGCGGAAACGAGATTACCAAAATCTGCCGAATGTACGAGAAGCCTCCATCGACGATAAGTTCGATACTGGCGAAAAAGGAAGTTCTGAAGGAGGCTAATTTAGTGAGAGGCGCGAATGTGTTCTCGAAACAAACATCACAAGTGAAAAGTAGAACACTTATTATTAATTTGGTTCAATAAAAAGCAGTTAGGTGGAAGATTCTATTTATGAGGCAGTTGTAGAAGAAAAGACCAAGCTGTTGTATGCCAATCTCATTCAAACCTTGCCTGAGACGAATGCTAATATACATAATTATATATGGCCAGCAGAGGCTGTTTGGAAAAGTTTAAAAGTGCGGACTGACATACACATTGCGAGTTCGGACGAGTGTGGAACCCAAACATTTGTCTCAGAATTCTCTCCCGCCGACGGAAGGGCATGGGACAATACCAAATGCCCGACCTACGTGATGCAGGATTTTCTAGGGTTTTTCTTGCATCACTTTTAGGCGAATTGCCGGGTAGGATCCTTAAACCATAGCCTGGGTGCCCTACTCCTCTGCCGCTATCGGAAGGGCGTGGGACAAGTACCCAATGTCCGACCTACCTGATGCAGGTTTTTCTAGGGTTTTCCCTGCAATTTTTTAGGCGAATGCCGGTATGGACCCTTAAAATATAGCCCGGGGGCCCTATTAACCCTTGGCCACCTTCCGCATCCCCGATTTCAAATTATTAAAGGGGAGTTGCCCAACGTGGATTACCCTCATGTAGCCTGTTGCCCTAAAAAAAAATTAAAAATTATAATTAAAAAATACTTTATTTCTTTTAATTATTACTTAAAACGAGTGTAGAATATTTCACCATATAAATTATATTAGATTTAAATTTATTTAGTCTGATTTAAGCATGTGTGGCTCTTTACAACATATTTGTGTATAATATCAACAAATTGTCTACCATTCAAACTAGTCTTTAAAGCCAGACATTAATTTTATTCTTAAAATCGTAAACTATATACGTATAGACCAGAGTCTGTCCCGTGTTGTCTTCAAGATTTTTCTGGTCAGTGTAAACTTTACTCACGTATTGTGCCATACTTCGTTACAATATATACGTTACCGGCAAAGTTTAAAATCCAGCATTTTACAGAATGCCTATGGATTGTATGTAATGCCGAAAACTAGCCTGAAATATCCGAAACGATTCATATTTCACACATGTCCTGGGCATTCTGTAGAATGCCAAATGAGAAACCGAAAAAGTATGAAATATATCTCCGATTCTTCTAATATCACCCGGCACGACACAAAATGTCATTCAAACATACCATGTCGCAACAAGTAGGTTAATTTTAATTTCTTATCTTTTTTATGGAATTTTTGTTTCCCCGTAATAAGAAAGGCATAAATTTTGTTTAGTACAACTTGCAGTTTTCTTTACGTATTTTGAATAATTTTTTTTAATGGCACTCACATTATTTTTTCTGAATAACATTTCTATTTTTGAGGAATGCACGTCATTTACATAATAGCATTATTTTCGTACTTTGCGTAAATAACATTTGTCGTTCTATAGAATGACTAGGTATTATATTCAATGCCAAGGGTAAGTATGTAATAATTATCATATTTCATACATTGCCTGAAAACGCCGGGCATTCTATAGAATGCCGGCTTTTCTTACATTGCCGGTAACATATTGTAGTGGTAGGTTTTTAAATGATAAATTAAGAGGGTATTTTACAGAATTTATTAATTAATTATCTGAACATGGACAAAAAATTAAAAAAATACAGTGTTCAGTTAGCCTGACATCACAATCTGATCCCTTAATCTCAGTTAAACATGGTCTACGGTAATTCCCCCTAGGCGCGTCAAGGATTGAGATACTTGGCAGGTACCTTCGTTGATGTCTGGTCCTTATCGTATGGCACCCTCGATCTCTCCGGGTCCTCTCGAAACTGCAAGTGTCCTCTCGAAACTGCAAGTTGGGGCTGCACGTCCGTCGCTGGCGACGGTTTTTCCATCTGTGTCTTACTCTTTTTTTTTCAGGCCCCTCGCTGGATGTCAAAAATCGATCGTCTCGATCATCTTCGGATCGATTTTTCCTGAACCAAGAAATGTCATTGGTTCAGGCAGTCACGAGTTCACTCAAATTTCTGGGATTTTCTGAGAGACGTTTCCCACGGTGTGACAGTCCAGGTAAATTCCGAGGGTCAAATCATACGTGTCCAATTCCAGACTGGAGGGATTATCTCCCCGTCTCGGCGGCGCCTGCTCAAATTCCAACTTACCAAGCTCTCAATCCTTGCTCTCTAATTATATTAAAATGAAACATATATATATATATATATATATATATATATATCAATAATAAAACTATCGCGCTACAATATGTAACCGGAATTAAGTTCCCATTGTCGTCAAGCATTTTCACCTATGATCCAGACAATTACATGGTTTGGGAAAATGTTCTGAATTAAGTATACATTTAAACGGAAATGTTTTAAGAATCTATTTATAAATACAGGAATACAAAATCGTGTCTTAAATTTGTCTCTTTATTGGCTAATAATGTAAAATGTTCGTTTAACATTTACGTAAATTAAGTTTCTTATTCAAGTTCACTGCAAGTACTTTGATTAAGACAGGAAGTGGTAGTTGCGTAATGTCCGCCACGGAAACATCAAAGTGTAATATCACCTGGGCATTGGGTTGTGTGGAAATGTGGTCTGTGGTCAGATTTCACGCAATCGGTTCAGATACTCAGTGGCACAGGGCAAGAGTAAAAGTCGTCTACTGGCTATGATCATGGCGAGCTCGATCCATAGCGTCATTATAATCGTCCTCATTATAACATCATCTTCTCATGCCGGATTAAAGAATTTCATACCTAACATTTTTGGCCGTGACACGTATCCACAGCAACGTCCTATATTCGTCGGTCCAAAACTAATAAATTGCCCAGAAGGCTATCGCATGACGGGTCTGGGCATCTGCCGGAAAATTTTCGACGGATAGTCGCTCTCATTAGGTATGTATTATTCGTCTAATTAATATGGCCAGACTTAAATTAATTAACAACGTTTTATAATGAAATCTATTTGAACACGACAAAACAATAATAGCCTCCATTCTGATTGCAAATAACGTTTACAATTACCAAGTATCCAATAATACAATTCTCAATCTTGTAATACGCATCTACTTAAAACTTAAACTATGGCGGTTTACGAGTACAATTTTATCAATGTCAACAAGAAGTCAGAACTTCCCATTAATAGTTATCCTCCGATTATTTGTTTGTGTATAAGAACATTATTCTTTATAAAGTATAAATATGACTTGTGTCCACCACATTTAACTTGCGCAAAATATTAATACGTTTTACTAATACCCAATAATTATAAAATGTCAAATTCCAGTCTATTGAATAACAATGCAGGATGAAAACTTAATGATAGAATTAATGGACTATTTATTTTGCGTCTTTATTCCTTGAATTAGAAATTATTCTATAGATAGAAACAGTATTCTAACTCTTGTTTAATTCATCAAAGATGTTCAAAAATCTTTTATAAATTTACTCGTACATTTCTTATTTTTCTTCAAAAAGTCAATATTGTCCACATTAGTGTATTGGCTGTTGTCAATTTTAACAGAATGTTTGGTGTGGATTAGATAACTATATGTCCTTAAATATATCACTTGTACGATAATTTTCTATCCCACGATCAATGCGCGTTTATGTAATTCTGAATAAAATCTATACAGCTATACAGATTTTTAAAATACTAGTTACCGTTAGCGTTTTTTATATTAATATTCTGTCTCTTAAAACTTCAACTAATAACACTTCCGTATACGTCACTGTCAAAGCGAACCTGAATATTATCTCCGAAGTCCAAAATTTGTATGGTAAGTACTAGAGTCTTTTATCGCATGCCAAATCTGATTCGACTTACTATTCCAATAAATTTGGAAATAACTACTTACGCGTCTTTCTCGATATTTCCATTGTACACACTGATTTCATATAGCTTTATGCTTTCCCATATAGACCACTACTTTTAGCAATTGTTTCAAAGAACTTTTCGATTTTTATCCTTCATATCTGTTTTCAATCGTTTGTTGAATAAAATAATATTCTCCAAAGTGGTATTTTTAAAAAGCATCACACACCGCTGTCAACTCACACGAACGGAAATAAAAAACATAAATGATATGATCTAAACATAAAAGTCATGTATAATTGTGCGACGAATGAACTTAAATCCGGATCACGTATACTTCTCAAGTCAAACATCACATCTCTGAGGTAATTTAATTATTTTTATAATAATTAACTTAATTTTGAGAGTATTTAATGTCAATTATGAATTTTTGTATTTTCGTGATAACAACCAAATAAAATATTCTTTAAGAAAAATTTTTATCAGCAGAAGAAACTAATGTATATGACACTGTTCATCATCGGAATTATACTAATATCTCACTTTCAAAATCATGAAATTTATTAAGTATATTTCTACTGGATTTTTTAACAGAACGCATTGAGAAATTTGCGTGTGCGGTATATAAAAATACAAATCTAAGCTACGCACAGAATATTTAAGTTACCTCGCGCTTCTTATAGTATTCCATTGGTGTTGAGGAGAAGGCGGTGTCATCGCGACCGCGATGCTTGATTATGTAACGTTAGGAGTTGCTCTTTTTCTCATGGGATTGCTAATTCTCTCACTTAAGATATTTTTGCTGTTGTTACAACTCTACACGCTCTGAAACAAAACAAGAATTTTTCCTAAACTGGCCAAGCCATGGCGAGGGGTAAGCTGCAACCCCTCTCCCGCCATCGGAAGGGCGTGGGACAAGTACCCAATGCTCGATCTACCTGATGCAGGTTTTTCTAGGGTTTGTCCTGCATTTCTTTAGGCGAATGACGGGTAGGATCCTTAAAATATTGGCCGGGGGCCCTAGTTAACCCTTGGCTACCTTCCTCTACCCTTCGACATTTCCCCTTTCAAATCCCTTCCTATGCTATTAAAGGGGAGTTGCCACCATGTGGATTACCCTCATTTAGCCTTTTACCTAAAAAAAAAAAGATGATAGTAATGAATGAAGCAACGTGCTCACCTTGGACAGACTGCTTCTTTGTCAATTATAATCTAACCATCAATACTATTTCTCCGCAGTCAACGGTTAAAATTTAATCCAACTTTAATAAATGTACAATACATATTAATATTCGTTAATCTGTATTTTTAGGGAAAATACGCGCAGAGAGATGTCTGAATAATTTTGATTTTTCAACAAGAAAGTCTGATAGAAGTACAATTTTTCATGTTCAAAAAATGACCAAAAGAAACTTCTCCGTTAAATTTCTACACCACAAATTAAATAGATGAACTATTGTAACAATGATGAATAACAAAATTTCAATATTATATACGTTTCCTATTCTTTAAATATCAAAAAATTATAGGAGCAAATATATATTATAGAATGACTTTTACATTGCTGTTCTGGGTCATTATCCTATCGTAATGTTTTTTCTAAGTTGATAGTTCACGTGCTCGTAAAACTTAATGATGCAAATTATTAAATTCAACGAATTTTCTCAAAGTTGTTACATTACAATTCGCCGAACAAACTATATTCCAATAGGAAAAAATGGCTATTAATGATAAATATTTTTGTCATTATCACATTTCATCTCGTCTTATTACAATATTGTATATTTTTAGTTTTGCGGCTCGTCCTTTATACAGGAATGAAATAATGTGCATGGCTTCGACACAAAAAAATTTCTAAAGTGTATTATGTTCATGGAATACAATTTCTAGTCTGTCGTTATTTTTGAAAACACTACTTTTAATTCACTATTCCACTAATTTTTTTTTGAGTTAATTCTTTTAATTACTTCTTATGTCCATCTTTATAAGATTATATTCTCGCCTACTCTTGAGAACATGAGCCTGTGAGAGATGTTCTTAGCTGGAAATGCCCTTTTCTCGCTCTGCTTTTGAACAACCCGAGGCACCTCGGCCTGTTTTGATAGGTGTATGCTCCGGGATCTGAGAACTTAGGCAAACGGTAAGAGCTGTCCGCTGTTACCATTGGAACAGTCGGCCAGCTGCATCAAAAATGTGGTCAGGACACGGAAAAGGGAATGGTGCGTCCACACAGCAAACCGAGTACCTAAAGCCCAACCTACCTAACGCAGTTTTTCTAGGGTGTGTCCAGTTTCACATTTCGGCGAATGCCGGGTAGGATCCTTAAACTACTGCCCAGGGACCCTAGTTAAACCTTGGCTACCTTTCCCTACGTTTCCGCATCACCCTTTCAAATCCCTTCCTATTCTATTAAAGGGAAGTCACCATCACGTGGATTACCTTCATGAAGCATGTTAGTCTAATACATACATACATATATATATATATATTTATCATATATATATATATATATATTTATCATATATATATATATATATATATATTGTAGTAATTAGTAATTAATCCATTGTTATAATTGCAAAGTAAAGGACTCATTATTAGAGAATATAAAGCGTGCACCGCGACAAAGCGGGCGGCGAGACAAAAGAACCATTGTTGAGACGTACGCAGTCAAAAATTTACGAGACGAACAGACACAGTCTACGGCGAGGAGCGAAAGAGTACAGTTTCAGTCAGCGAGGAGAAGCGAAACGAAAAGGTTGCAAGTTAAAATTGAACAAAAAGTTTTTCAGTCTGTAATTCATCGAATAAGGTTACAGGAAAGTTTCTCAATAAGTAAAGCCACAAGCAGTAACCTAATAATTTCCTGCCGCAGTAAAAAAAACTCAATAAGTAAAGAGACCGTCACCGATGTCATCGAGAGGAAGTTGTTAATGATCTGACTGACCATTAATTCGGAAGGAGTAGCCGTTTCCAGCTGCGAGAACCTAAAGTTTCGACAAGTGTTTTGTAACCAATTTAAATTCAGTGATATCCCCAAAAACGTGTGCACAGAAAACCCCAAAATTGAGACCTGGTCGGCCGTAAGTAAAAGAACTCTAAATTTATTTGTAAACCATTTCATTAAGATACGTCAGATCGTTCTTCAATTATTTTCTTTTCTTTAATTATTTCTTTTCTTTAATTGTTTTGTTAGATAATTTAAATTCAATTCACCCATTTATCAAACCCAGTAAAGACCCTGAGATTCTAAATATTACTGTGTAATTTTATATTGTATTTAAAACTTTTAATAAATTTTGTTAAATTGTTGCACATGAATTCTTTTATTCAGCCACAGCCATTAATTTATTATATTAAATTATTACAATATATATGATAAATATATTGTTTGCGGACAAAGCCAAAAAAAATAACGTGAATTGGGATAAATTTTACGAAGGGAGTATAAAAATTAAATACTCCTTCAAAGTTCCTGAAGTTAATATATAAGCCGATTATCTGTAATCCGAACAAAATCACTGCATAAACAGTTAAAAACTGGTTATGGTACTTATAATTATTTAGTCCCATTATGGAAATTGGCTGTTAGATATTTCAAAAATCCTTTATACGTAGTTATATGAAAAATATATAAAGATATTTTTTAAAAAAATAGATTCTTGGGAATATTTTCGAAAAGTATTCAAAATAAACGGAACAAGCATGTTAGGAAATTTGATGACACCGTTTTTGGATCTCCTAATGTATGAAACGTATATAAAAATTAATCGTTGCTTCGCCATGAACAGATTAATTTAATATTTTACTTAAGGCTGTGGCATACTTTGTTATTACACTTCCATGTTTGATAACATATAATTAAAAATCAAATCACACCATTTTTATATTCGCAACTGTTATTAAATTATAGCGGAATAAATGTGAACTATAATATGAATTACTAACTACGTACAAGGAGTACATATTACTTTCTTTCTTTATTTACTTATTTCGTGCCAGAAAGAGTATATAGTAAATGTTAACAAATATACACAAATTCTGCAAATTGATATTATTATAATATTCTTTATGTTTCTGTATGGAAAACTACAAACATTAGACCTATATACACAAGATTGTAGACATAATTAATGATCATTTATCCGTCATGAAAATTAATAATCGTTTACTAAACAACAAATAATATGTAAAACTTTGCAGGAGGTGAATACAACTTCGTTCTTAATTAAGGAAAACAAAGAACGTACTATATAATTTTAAACCACAATGCATACATCAGTACACGTTGTGCATAAAAACTAAAATTAACTAAAAAGAATAAAAGTAATGATTGAATGATTTTTTATGTTCCTAGTAGCTGTATATTTGAAGTATTTTAGTGCACCAATTACTGAATAACAAACCAAAATTAGTCCGTAAATTACTATTCCTTAGGAAAAAAAATTGTTTGCTTATTTTTTTTATATTGCTGGGAAGACTTAATACCTGAGTAGGGAATACTTATTTCAAATGGGCTACCACGACGTTTATCATCCGAGAAAATGATTCGTACAAATATTTTCGTACGTACCGATGTCGTGCGAAAGCTAACTTTAATACGTAGATACATGTACTTAAATTTTTATATGAAGTTTTCCATACAAGTGCGTTCCAATCCACAAAGGATATGAAATACTCTTTAAATGCCTTTTCCTGGGTATCTCTCTCCTGAGTTCTTTGATAAAGCCAAGGCCGTCCGTTGCACAATTTGCAGAAAGTCTGAAGTTCTGAATCTGTGTGGACATGAAAGTGTACGTTTACGTCCTCTTGGCGCTTATTCTAATAGACATCTTTGGATATTGCACGGGTTCAAAATTGACCTATAAACAGAATCTCTTTACAACAGTGCCATCAATAACAGCAGACAATGGCATACGGCTAGGTAACAGTAGTATTTATAGGGAGTTAATCAAGGCTCGGATATTCGAACCTAACGATACAGTTTATGTTAATGGGAAGCCTAGAATGCTCGTGAATTTGCGAGGCAATAAATTGCGGAATATAAATGTAAGTAAATTTAATTAAAATACAAATAACATTGAGATTTCTCTTCTAAATTGTAATTGCCTGTCGCTCTTGCTTATTAAGTTGCATGTATATATATGAATCCGTTCCAAACATCATACTGCAATGTCCATTTTACCATTAAATATGTACGAGGATAAATAAGTTTATTGCTCACTTGTTTATCACGTACACGTCTGATTTAGTCTGGTTGCATTTAATAACAATAAATTGTTCCGGAGCTCGCTTTCACAAGGATTCAAAAACATGAGTCTCATTTGTGGATAGATCGTAAATTACTAGTAAAAGCCTACATTCTTTAATATATATATATTATATATACACTATCCATCTACTCCACAGCCTCCAGCAGGATGAACAGAAACATTTAGGCCAACATTAGTCTTTTGATTTATGAATTTATTTATTCATCTACGTCTCCAACCATATTTTAACTTGTATTTTAATCTATAATAATGTTGTGGTAATAATGATTTGCAAGTATTGCCTTTGAAATTATTGGGAACATTTCATTCTTAGAAAATGTCTATTAACCTGTATATGCCTAAAGGTTATGAAATTGAAACTTGGTTTCTATTCTGATTTCTTATAAATAATATTACACGTCAGATTATTACAGAATAATTAAATTATTTATATAGATATATTTTATTTTATCAGTTAGAATTATTATATTATATTGTTTTTCGTTCCGTAATTAATTTTGATAAGGCAGGGAACTGTAATGTCTATGTTTAAGTTTAACTAACATTATACTCGATTTGTCAGTCGTAAATTCAAATATTGACACTGGTTTTATTAGATGTGTGCATCATATTTATTTTAAAATATTATAAAGTTTTTACGACAGATAGTTTTGTCATTTCGTTTTGTTTCAGGACACAACAGGTGTTAACGGGTGATCATTATCAGAAACTACAAGCGCAGTACACGTTATTTCTACATGAAAAATTACGTATTTGTGATGATGAATTGGACTGTTTTTAATAATTTTACATAATATTAGTCTCAACATAAAACAATATTAATTTCTCGATTAAGGAAGCTTTCAACATTAATGTCATATTCGGCCTTATAAATGTAACGTGTAAAGATTTCTTATTGGAGAAATAAATTTGGTTTTATCTACAGTGTATATGGTTTTCATTATTGACAGTATAAAACAATGTTACTATAATCATTATTAAATAATTTTCACATTCGAACAAAATGGATTGTGATGCAAATATTATTCTATAAATATTACTATGTACTGCTGCATCACTGAAATTGGTTCCTAGATATAAATACTATTTAATAGTTAAATTATAATAATTATTGTTCTTCGTCATCAAGTAGATAAGTCAAAAAGAATTATTAGGGTAGATTTATTAGAACATCAACGCCGCGTGTGGATCTTAATATGTCATTATTTATTTTATAAAAGTACATAATTAATACTACTGGTTATTTGTCAAGAATCATATGTAAGTTTGTTTGTGTGTATAACTGGAACAAAATTGTAAATAAAAATTAAACTTTTATTCAAATAAATATTAAACGTGAATTTTTGTTCAATGAAGATAACATCCTGCATACTTCTGCACTGATAAACGAACTGGAAACGGATGTTCCAAAACCACACTTTCGCGGTTTGGACAGGAATTTTATTAGATTTACAGTAAAACTGCTGAACGTGATTTATTTGAATTGATAAGTAACTTTTAGGCTATCTTAGCCTATCTATCTTAGACAACCCCGAAAGAAAAACATTGGTCCCCTGAATTTGCTGTGGGTTGTCGTAGAGCTGACGACCCGATCCGTAAAAAACACCCTGTTACGAAATCTGAAGAAGGAAAAGCCGGACTGACCTATATACGACGACGACATGGCAAACGCGCAATGGACCTGAGAACAGGATCATGGAACGTGTTAAGCCTATACCAGGCAGGAGCTCTGAAAAAGCTGTTAGATCAAGTGGACGAGTACCGACTTGATTTAACCGCGGTCCAAGAAATGAGATGGGTAGGGGACTGGATAATCGAAAAGAAAAACCACACAGTATTCTACAACTGTCAAAAGAAGAACCACATGTTTGGCACTGGATTCATTATAAATAGTCGAATAAAACATCTTATTAGGGATTTCCAAGCCAAATCACATAGATTATGCAGAATTAAAATCAGAGGGACTTTTTTAATTACCACTTCATTAGTGCGCATGCCCCAACTGAGGAGAAGAGCGATGAAGAAAAGGACAGCTTTTATGATGAGCTGGACAAAATATATAATGAATGTCCAACAGGAGATAATTTTGGGGGACATGAATGCCAAGATTGGAAAGGAAACTGAATACAAACTCTGTATCGGAAAGTACTGCCTACATGAGGAATCTAATGATAACGGGATAAGACACCTTGCGGCCTCAAGAAATATGGTAGTGGGAAGTACCCTTTTTAATCACAAGAATATACACAAAATGACATGGAGATCGCCAGATGGCAATACTTATAATCAAATTGACCATGTTTTAATAGACTCAAGACACCTATGCAACTTGATGGATGTCAGAAGTAAAAGGGGGGCTAATATTGACTCTGACCACTACCTGGTAAGGGCAACTATCAGAAGTCGAATATCCAATGCAAGAAAGACACACAGGTCACAGTCGAGGAAATTTAACTGTGAACGGCTGAAATAATCTGACACTGCTATGAAATACGTCAATCACAACAATGAGGCCCTGAAGGGTCTGACGGAGACTGAGAGCGTTAACGAAATTTGGAAGAGCCTTAAAGGCACTCTCATTAAAGCAGCTGACAATATTCTGGCAAGAGCTGATAAAGTAACATATAAATGTTGGTTTGACGAAGATTGTGTAAAAGCAACAGCCCTAAAAAATAAAGCACACAAGCAAATGCAACAGAGGAATCTCACCATAAAATCTATAGAAGAGTATAGAACAACTGGAAGAGAGGAAAAAGGAATACAAAAGAGGAAAGAGAGAACACGAGAGGAAAGAATTGGAAGAGATGGAACGTTTGAAAGGGGCGAACGTAATAAGAGCTTTTTATCAAAAGATAAAGAAAAGCCGCAAAGATTTCCAACCTAGAGTGAATATGTATAGGAACAAGGACGGTATAATAATTAGTAGCGAAGAATCAATACTCCAAAGATGGAATGAACATTTTGATGAATTACTGAATGAAGATCTTGTAGATAACCAATGTAATTTCCCCTCAATACATACTGGTAGACGGGAAACGGAAAGGGAAATTCTGGTCTCAGATATCAATGAAGTTGAATTGGCTATTAAAAGGCTGAAAGATAACAAGACTCCTGGAACAGACCTTATACAATCAGAATTAGTTAATAAAGCAGGTAAAGAATATGCCAAGCAATTTCACAAACTCGTAACTAAGATATGGGGCTGCCGAAACAATACCTCACGAATGGAACGTTGGCATTATCTGTCCAATACACAAGAAAGGCGATGTTATGGAGTCCTAAAACTATATATAAAATATTCTCCAACATCCTCTTTAGTAGACTTGCATCATTACGTCGAAAATGCTATTGGCTAATACCAGTGTGGATTTCGCCAAGGAAGATCAACTTTTGACCAGATCTTCACGATACGGCAAGTTCTTAAAAAGTGTAAAGAGTATGGAATTGATACGTATCACCTTTTCATTGACTTCAAATCAGCGTACGACGTAACAGAAGTAACCTGTATGTAGCCATGGAGGAGTTGGAGATCCCTAAGAAACTGATGACTATTGAGAATACTCGGAGCCAAATTAAGGTGCAGAACAAGCTATTAAGCGCCATAACTATCAAGAAGGGAGTTATACAAGGGGACTCGCTATCCTGCCTTTTATTTAACATAGCTCTGGAGAAAGTGATAAGAGATGCGGGGATTAACCCAAGGGGGGGGGGGGCATTTTATATAAATCAGTGCTAATACTGGATTACGCCGATGACATAGATATCATTGCAAGAACACCAGGAGCAATAGAGAAGCTTTCATAAGTCTGGTAAAAGAAGCAAAAAAAATGAACTTATAGATTAACGAGGGCAAAACCAAGAACATGCCTGTAACCAAGAAAGACATCCCGAGGGAATGCACATCCATAGAAATTGGACCATACAAGCTAGAAGCTGTGCGTAGCTTCACCAATCTGGGATCAGAAGTTAATAATAAGAACAGTGTCAGCTCGAAACACTTTCTAAATCTGATGAGAGGCAACTCATTACATTTGAAATAAAGATTCTGAGGAAAATTTTTGGCCCGGTAGAAGTGAAAGGTGAATGGAGACGAAGATATAATACTGAACTATACGATCTGTATAATGAACCAGACATCGTGAAGCTAGAATGTGCAGGACATGTGCTACGGGAAAATGATAGAATGATAGGCAGGATATTGAAGACATCCCCAGAAGGGATAAGGAAAGCCGGAAGACCAAGACTGAGATGGGAACACGGCGTGAGAGAGTGTGTCAGGATAATCGGAATCAAGAATTGGAGAAATGCAGCGCTAAATAAAGGGGAATGGCAAAAACTTCATCAGAAGGCCAAGGCCTACAAAGGGCTGTCGTGCTATTAATGATGAAAAACTAATGAAACACTTGGTAAAATTTTTCCATTTAAACTTTTCATACATTGTGTCTGGCACTGTCAATATTTTCTGGCAGATACACGGTCATGAATGTGATATAATTCCACACAATAAATTTAGTAGTACTTTAATTTGTTTCACTGCGAACATATTTTAATTATGCTCTTTTTAATCTACGTCTGTTTTTTTTCATTTCTGAGTTTGTTTCTTAGATGAAATTAGAGCAAATGTGAGTGGCTAGAATCGTTCACGCTTGTATTGAATCTGGATCATGTCATTCTCGTCTGCGTATCGTGTTGTTTTGTGGTCGTTGGAAAGGAGCGTTTGCATTTTTGTTTGCTATTATAGGTTAATGTTAGTGGGGTTAAATTCGGTTTATCCTATTAAAATCTAAAAAAATTGTTATAATGGATACCACTGGTTCGAGTACTGATTTTTCGGACGCAGAGGGTGACATTTTAGCACAAACTGTTTTTAATTCGTCAATTTTGACCTCCGATTTTGTAGAAGAAGCGGAGGATCAATTGATCATTCCATAATTGGATAGAGAAACAAATTTAGTGCAAGACGAGAGGCAGGTTGAAACCGATAGAAGTCATAATCATAATAAGCGAATTTGAAACAATTATGACGGTATTTATGGCTGAATTCATTAAAAAAATGAAAAACTTGAATCTAATAATGCTGAATTGAGTAAGGACTTCACCGCTGCAAATAAAGCAAGTTTTTAACAAATTTAAGAAAGAGATATCTGTGAAATGAGAAATTAATAACACGAAAATGGCATCATTTAAAGCTGAAATTAAATAAGATAATGCCGCGATTAGAGCATACCTTTTGGCAATAAGAAAATCATTTAAAGCCGATCTATAAAAGTCAAAACTGAAAAAAAGTTGAAGATAGCAATACAATTTTGGAAGAGAGCGTCTGTGAACAAATTACTGAAGTTCAGATTACAATAGAGAAAAATTACAACGAGCAGATTAATAGATGGACGGAACAGAAGAAACTTAATCATGAAATTTATTTTAAAAAATTGGATATTAACATGATTATATACTGAAAGAAGTACGTAAACGAAGGAAAAAATGAGCTCAAACAACTAATGGAAGACAAAATTAATCAAGTCAAAAAAGGTGCGGGGTTAATTAGACGTTAGAAAATATTACGACCCTGCAAGAAGAAATAAATCAATTGAAATAAGCATGCAGCAAGACCAAAATACATCCGTTGTTATTGAAAATTTAATACCATCGCGGGGGCCGAAGTTACACTGCCTAATTTTAAGGAGCACGGAGCAACTCATCCATTGAGATTTTTGACGTAGTTTGAAATTATTTTCGACGTTAAATGTATTCCGGAATGCTTAAAATACGCCGTATTTCTTCAATCACTGTAATCGCCGACAATACAAAGGATTGAGATTACTCTGAAGGTAGAAGATTCCTATGGAGAACCCAAGGATATTTTCCTAAAGAAATATTGGAGTGCATCAAAGCAGGAAGAAGTACTGCGTTCATTCTACAAAATCAGATATACGCCGAATTGCGGTTTAAAATTACCTCAGCACTTTTCTGGATATACAGAGCGAAATAAATTTTTTAATAACCCGTGCAAGAAGAACCGTTGGTGGAAGGACTAGGTAAACATTACTGAAAGAAATAGCGAGACATTTCTACGCAGTTCCTATCAAAATCATCCAGGAGGCACCCGAATACGTGTGAACAATTAGAATGCCAAAGTCCGCGGGGGAACAACGAAAGTAGGAGATCTGTGAACAAAAAGTAAGGTGCATTTATTTATAAAATATAAATTCTTTACTTATTCTTCCAAATCAATTTCATTCCCTTCAAAGTAATCCCCGTCCGATAAAACGCACTTTTTCCAACGTTTTTTCCAGTCATCGATACAGTCGGAATATTCTTTTTCTGGTATAACCTTCAAGACCTTCTTCGATTCGGTTTTTATCTCCTCAATCGTGTCAAAACCGCGTCCCCGCATTGGCCTTTTGAGTTTGCTGAATAGCCAGAAGTCGCACGGAGCCAAATCAGACGAATACGGTGGTTGCGAAACGATATGAGTCGAGTTTTTGGCAAAAAAAGTCGCGAAGAACCAATGCAGTATGACATGGTGCATTATCCTGATGAAGGAACCAAGAGTTGTTCGCCCATAATTCCGGCCGTTTCAGACGAATAGCTTCACGCAAACGACGCATAACGCTCAAATAATATTCTTTGTTGACAGTTGACAGGAATTCATAGTGCACCACACCACGATAATCAAAGAAAACTGTCAACATGACCTTGATTTTCGGTCTTGCTTCACCTTTTGCACGATATTCGCTGGATTGGTCGGTGGTTTCAGGGTCGTATGCGTAAATCCAAGTCTCGTCTCCAGTAATGATGCATTTCAAGTGGTCCTGATAGTCAGACAGCAAAGTTTCACACATATCAACGCGACGCTTTTTTTCCAAAAAATTGAGCAATTTTGGCACCAATCGAGACATGACGCGTTTGAGACACAAAACTCCCTTCAGAATGGTTTGGGCTGAGCCAAATGATATTCCAACACTATCAGCGAGATCTCTAATTGTCCATCGACGATTTTCAAGCACCAAATCTTTGACTTTTTGGACGTGGCCCTCGTCGCTAGACCATGATGGTCGTCCAGAGCGCGGTTCGTCTTCAACGCGTTCTCGGCCCTCTTTGAACTCGTTGTACCACTTATAAACGTTATTTTGTGCCATAGTTTGATCACCAAAGGCCTACCGCAACATTTTCAACGTGTCCGCACAAGAATATTCGTTCCGCAAACAAAATTTGATGCAAGTTCTTTGCTCAACAAAATAACCCATTGCAAAAATCGAAAAATTCACTTTTGGTTGTTTACAAAACATGTGTAACTCGGAGATAATTAAACCTTTTAACAAACAGACGCATGGTAAATATTATAGACAGTCCTACCAACCTAGGAAAAAAATTACCTGCCTTCCTAATACCCAGGAGTATAAAATGACAATTTCACCTTACTTTTTGATCACAGTGGTACCTCAAAACAGGAATAATCGATGTAAGCATGGGCGAAATTTTGAGCATAGGCCAGTAAGACACCATTTATAAAATGACAATAGACAAAATTCCAATCCTAATTACTGTCGTCATCAAAATAGAGGCAACACCAAACTAAGCACATCGAAGGTGGAAAAATTGAACGGACTGACATGTCCGCCCTTGCGTGCATAATCCGCAATAAAGTCAATTTTTGGGTGTTAAATGTTATTAGGAATACATTAGTTGACAGATCTGAATTTTTTGACGAATAATAATAAGAAAAACATTTTTCAATCAGATGAGTGCGTCAACAGGCGAAGGTTAAATTGGAATTGGGAAATAGACTGATTGACGTTTGGATTGATACCGGAGCTATATTTTACATTTTTAGGCAGGATTTATATGAATTTCTGAAAGAAAAAGGTCAAGTAAAACAAAGCTAATCTGTTACGAATCTGAAAGTAAACGGAATTTTGTGAAGAAGAAATGAAATAGGACCTTTTCAAGTGTTATTACCAATTAAAAAGGATTCGAATTATATGCTAAATAATTGTCTAGTAGACAAAGGTACGTTTACTGAGATGATTCATGGTGTTAATTTTCTTAAAGTGACAAAGGTAAAAATAGATTTTGATTTGGGATGTGTGGATGGATTTGCTAGAAATGAGGATGGAGAAATATATAAATTCTGTTGGAAGTTGGAGAAAGTGGATAAAGTAAAACGGAGTAGCTATGTTTCACAGATGTATGGTGCAGAAATAGACTAAGATTATATTGATGCATTGAAGAATTATGATGGAATAGAATATATTGATTTGAGTTGCGATATGAACAAAAATGCACATAGAACAGAGAAGGTCGAAAAAAAAATTTATTAGGATAACAGGCTGCATGAGGGTAATCCACATGGAGGCATAAAAGAAGGGATTTAAAAGGGGGGATGCGGAAGGGTAAAGGAAGGTAGCTAAGGGTTAACTAGGGCCCCCGAGCTATATTTTAAGGATCCTACCCGGCATTCGCCTAAAAGTAATGCAGGGAAAACCCTAGAAAACCCTGCATCAGGTAGGTCGGGCATTCCATACTTGTCCCACGCCCTTTCGATAGCGGGAGAGGAGTTTTCTGTGGGGACGCAGCATTCCCTTCTCCGTGCCTCGACCAGTTTAGGAGGCAGCTGGCTGACTATTCCAATGGGAATAGCAGACAACTCTTACCGTATGCCCAAGGTCTGTGACCCCGAAACATTCACCTCTTCGAACAGGTCGAGGTGCCTCGGTTTGTGGGAACCTTAGTTCATAAACGGAGAGGAAAAGGCATTTTTTTTTTAGGGCAATAGGCTACATGAGGGTAATCCACTTAGGGCAACTCCCCTTTAATAGCATAGGAAGGGATTTGAAAGGGGGGATGCGGAAGGGTAGAGGAAGGTAGCCAAGGGTTAACTAGGGCCCCCGGGCTATATTTTAAGGATCCTACCCGGCATTCGCCTAAAGGAATGCAGGGAAAACCTTAGAAAAACCTGCATCGGGTAGGTCGGGCATTGGGTACTTGTCCGACGCCCTTCCGATAGCGGGAGAGGAGTTTGCTGTGGGGACGCAGCTTACCCCTCGCCATGCCTTGGCCTGTTTAGGAGGCAGCTGGCCGACTATTCCAATAGGAATAGCGGACAACTCTTGCCGTATGCCCAAGGTCTGCGACCCCGGAACATACACCTCTCAAAACAGACCGAGGTGCCTCGGCATGTGGGAACCTTAGTTCAAAAAAACCAGAGAGATGTGAGAGCATCCCCAAAGGTAGGCCCCGCCAGAGCTCTCTGGGAAGGTTCACCTGCGAGAAATCCTCTCGCAGGCTTCCTTCCCTCAGGAAAAGGCATCCCCTAAGGTAGCCCCTTCGTGTCTCTCCTATAAGGTTCTGTCTGCGAGAGAATAGCCCTCGCAGCTGTATCCAACGAAAAATTTTGGCAAATAGCGAAGGAAATGGAAGAAATCTATGATAAACAACTAGAAGCTTTAGTAGAAATTATGTCGGAAAATGAGGAGATCTTCAGTGAAGAACCCGGGCTACTCAAGGAATTTTAATACAACATCCAGACAATAACAGACGCGCCATTTAAAGGAAAATCTACCCCATACTGCAATTTTTAAGAGACCGCGTTCAGGAAGGAAATAGATAATTTAATAGAAAATGGAATCATTAAAAGAAGCGCTAACCCGTACAACAATCCTATATGCGTTGTTAGAAAAAAAAAAGATAATACTATTCGTTTGTGACAAGACGCTCGCCAAATAAATAAGATTATTGTGAACATCTGTCAGAAACTGATTGAAGTTGAGGAGGCCATAATAAAATTTTATAATAAAAGTTGCATTTGAATCACGGATCTCACGAAAGGCTTTTACCATGTAAAATTGAACAAAGAGTCGCGTAGGCTAACAGCTTTCCCAATTGTAAACAGGCAATACCAATTTGTAAGAATGCCATTCAGACTGATAACAAGTTGCCAAGATTTCGTTCAGCAACTAGAAAAGATATTTTCGATGGAAATGAGGCTTATATTAACTATTTAGTTATGGCCAGCGAGACATTTGATGAACACCTTGTCCACTTTAAACAATTATTCAAAAAATTTAAAGAACACGGACTGACGATAAACATGAGCAAGAAGAGAAATTCCATTTCTGGGTCATATCATTTCAATGGAAGGTATAATGCCATGTCCCGATAAATTAGAAAAGATACGAGAATTGCGGTCACCGAGAAACATAAATCAAATTCGACAAATAGACGGGCGCCTTAATTTCTACCGTAAATTTATTCCAAAATTCGCAAATTTAAGAGCGCCAATAAATAATCTTTTAAAAAAGGAACAAAATTTATATGGACGGAGAAGCACCAAACAGCTTACGAACAATTAAAAGAAGCGTTCAGGATGTCTGTTATTTTGAAGCATACCGAGTTCAGCAAAGAGTTTATTGTGCAATGCGATGGGAGCAAGAGTGGAGTCGCTGCAAATATTTGATCAAATGGACGAGTGTGGGCAAGAAGGAGTAGTATGTTTGGCAAGTATAAACTTAAAGAAGTATAAGAGGAATTATTCGACGACTAAACTTGAACTTCTTGCAATAATATTTTCCACCGAAAAATTTAGGACATACATTTTTGGCCATAAAGTTATATTATATTCAGACCATCAGGCTTAACTTATTTAAGAAGATGTGAGCATGGCAATGCTAGGATACGAAGATGGTTATTGACTCTTGAATTGTATAATTTATAGATTAAGTACATCAAATGAAGCAAATTATTTTAGTAGAAATACTCACATACTGGTTGTGCAAACCAGAAGATATTGAGAAAATTTTTATTGCGGCAAGCACGTGAAAAGTAAACTATAATCTAATTCTTGATATCAAAATTTACATGCATAATGACTTAGAAACGAAAAAACTAATTGATTCCGCTGAAAATACAAATAAAACGACTTGTATTGTTTGCAAATTGAGTTATTGTTCAAAAGAAATCGAAAGACAAGGAAAGGATGGGCGTTGCTGATACCATTCGGATATCGGAACAAATTATTGGAATATTTACATGACCAACAAGGCTACCCCGGATTCTGGAAACTCATAGGCTAACTATCATGAGAAATCTAGTCACTTTGAAGAAGATGGCCAATGAAGCGAAGCAGTTTGTGAAAACATGTCAATCTTTCCAACTATATAAGCACAAAAATCGCATTTTTCGAGGGATCATTTCGTGCAGCTAAACCAAAATTTAATGTTAACTTAGATATTTTTGGAACATTAATATTACATACTAGTAATCTAAGATACTTTCACAAAGCATGTAAAATTATTTGCACTCAGATCTGTTAAAACGGCAGCTTGTTTAAACAAAATTTTAAACTATTACATTGTGGAGGACAGAAAGCCGAACAAGATTATCTCCGACAATGGGTCGCAATTTTTTAATGAAAGATGGCGTCGTTGATTTGGAAATTCAGGTGGGATACATGTCCATGCGTCACCCACAAAGGAACATGTCAGAACGATATATGAGAGTGATAGGAGACGTGCACAGAATATTGTCATAAGGGATGGGTGGGAGAACTATCTGGTGTGGAGGATTTTATTAACACCAATTTCAGCAGTATTACGGGGGAAGATTCCTCGGGATATTCAGAAGGGAAAATTGGTGATTTTGAGAATCTAGTAGGGCTTCCCGATGCAAGGACTAACTGTAATTACGATGCAGTTGTAAAGGAGGCGAAGAAGCGAATGCAAAATTTTGCTAAAAAAAAAGGAAAGACAGACAAAAAGTCAAGGATTTTACTTTGAAAAACGGTTGGGACGCTGAGAATGTCAGATCACACCGGTAAGCATTGTGAAAAATTGTTGTTAATATTTGAGGCTCCGTAGTAGTAGTAGTATATCCTTTCGTTCCTTTAGGAACATAGGGCATCCACCTAACCCTATTTTTTCCCAACATTTTAACTTCTTTCCAGGTCTTGCCACACTCCTTCGCCTCCTCCATGATCGTTCTCTTCCAGGTATGTTTAGGTCTTCTTACTTTTCGTTTACCTTGTGGATTCCAGTCTAATGCTTCCATCTCAACTGACCCTTCATTCTTCCTCAAGGTATGTAACCATCTCCATTTTCTCATCCTAATCTGTTTCTCTATGTCTATCTGACCGCAGGCTCCCCATAATGCAGAGTTACTTATTATTTGAAGGTCCGTATGTTGTCGTAAAATGTTCTGACAAAAACTATTATCATGTCTAAAAACCTAACAATGGAAGTACCAGAGTTTTTAATTTGACGAATCACGTTCCGTACTAAAAAAGGAACACGGGATAGATTTTTTTTGTCAATATTAATTTCAGTTAAAGATATTTTTATTCTATTAGACTTAAGAAATAATAATCGATTTAAAATTATGGTAGCAACGCATAGGTGGTGCGAGAAACAAGTCACCTGACGTGAACACAGTGTGCCGTGTGTTTGCAAACAAGCTTGAACAGCTGACAGGTACTTTGAATGACCAAAGATTTTTGTGGTGGAAGAGGCCACTTGAGCGCCGAGTGTTGAGAAGAAGATAAAAAAGTCTCAAAACTCCTCAAAATTTGAAATTCACAAATTCAGGAGGTAAGTTTAATAAACACTCTTTGGATTTGTATATTTCTTTGACGCATACTTAAGAATTATTTCTGGCGAAAACGTTATGGTACACTTTTTTTATTGCATTTTCAATGTTTCTTAACATGTAATTAAAAATTAAATATCACCGTTTGTATATTCGCAATTATTATTAAATTATAGCTGAAGAAATGTAGACCGTAATATAAATTACTATCTGCGTGCATGAGTGTAATTATTTTTTTTATTTTATTAGTTCTTGAAACAGTTGTCAGTAAAAGTCAACAAATGTACACATGAAAGATTCTAAAAAAATGTACGCCTTTTTAAAAAATTAATAATACGAAAGATAACTTAATTACAGACAAAATAAGTAATCATATAAATACTACGTAACGCTTCTGGAAGACCGCATCGTTCTTCAAATACAGAGTGACAAAACTGCACAGGTCAGTTGACAAATCTCAACAGCCAATTCGTTCTTTAGCCATGTACAGACATGGAAGATTTTTATGTTCCTGCATGTTTTAAGTATTTTCTGTCTACAAACTCCCTTTACTGAATAAAAAAACCTCAATTAGACAGTAATTTACCATTACTAAGGGATAAAATAGAGAAATTTTATTTTTTATATGTCGCAGGAAAGACTATATACCTTAGTAACGAATGCTTATTTCAAAGTAACTAACGCGACGTTTAAATGATTCGTATAAACGATTTCACATGTACCGATGTGGCTCGAAAACTAACTTTAACACGTAGATAATGTACGTACATTCTTATACCAAGTTTTCAATACAAGCGCGTTCCAATCAACAAACGTTATGAAAGATTATTTGAATAGCCTTTAATGAGTATCTCACTCCAGAGTTCACTGATAAAGCCACGACCGTCAGTTGCACAATTTCCAGGAAGCCGGTAGGACTGAATCTGTGTGGACATGAAAGTGTACGTTTACGTCCTCTTCGCGCTTATAGTAATAGACATCTTTGGATATTGCACGGGTTCAAAACTGACCTATAAACAGAATACCTTTACAACAGTGCCATCAACAACGGAAGTCAGTGGCATACAGTTAGGTAACAGTAGTATTTATCGGGAGTTATTCAAGGCACCGAATATCAGAAGTAACGATACAGTCATTGTTAAGGGGAAGCCTAGAAAGCTCATGATTGTGCGACGCAATTAATTGTGGATTATAAACGTAAGTATAATTACCTATAATACATGTAGCACTCAGCACTCTTGAAAATTTTAATTGCCTGACACTCTTGCATATTATGTTGAATGAACACACACACTCACAAATATATATATATATATATATATATATATATATATGTGTGTGTGTGTGTGTGTGTGTGTGACTCCAATCCATACACCATACTGCAATTTCCATATTTATCATTATATATCTATAAGCATAAATAAGTTTAATGCTCACTAGTTTATCACGTACACGTCTGATTTAGTCGGGTTGCATGTAATAATAAGAAATTGTTCTGAAACTCACTTTCATAAGGTCAAAACATGAGTCTCATTTGTGGATTAATAATAAATTACTAGTAATAAGTTACATTCTTTAATATATTTATTATGTATACATATCTACACTACCCAGACTCCAGAAGGATGAAAATGAAGTGATGTTGTTTCAGAAAACTTTGTTCCTTTCATCAGGGGCTAAAAAAAACACAATAATCAAGATTAACATAACCGCACAAGCCTTTCCTGCAACAAATAGTTTTGCTATTTATTTTTGTTTCAGGACACAACATGTGATTATCATCAGAAACTACAGACGCACAATACGTAAATTCTACGTGCAAAATTTCGTATTGGTTATGTTAAATTGGACTGTTTTCAATAAGTTTTGATAATATTATGTAGATTCAGTCTCAAGATGAAACAATATTTATTTCTTGAAGAAGCAAGCTTTCATCATTAATGTCATATTCAGCCTTATAACTGTAACGTGTAATCTTTAACAAAGTACCGATACAATATAAAGTCGGATGAATTTGACATTACTGAAGAAAGCATCCTTTTTGGAGAAATAGATTTTGTTTTATCTGCAGTCTATATGGTTTTCGACCGTATAAAATTTTATATATATATATATATATATATATATATATATAAAATCACTATTAAATAATTTTTACATTCGAACATAATGCAAATATTATTCTATAAATATTACTATGTACTGCTGCATCACTGAAATTGGGTCATAGATATAAATACTATTTAATACTTAAATTATATTAATTATTGTTATTCGTCATCAAGTATATGAGACAAAAGGAATTATTAGTGTAGATTTATTAGAACATCAACGCCGGGTGTGAATCTTAATACATTATTTATTCTATAAAAATACATAACTAATATTACTGGATATTTGTGCAGAACCATATGAATATTTGTGTGTGTATGTAACCAGAACAAAATTGTAAATAAAAATTAAACTTTTATTCAAATAAAGGTGAATTTTTGTTCCATGAAGATAACATCCTGCATCCTTCTGCACTGATAAACGAACTGGAAACGGACGTTCCAAAACCACACTTTCGCGGTTTGGACAGGAATTTTATTAGATTTACAGTAAAACTGCTGAACGTGATTTCTTTGAATTGATAAGTAACTTTTAGGCTATCTTAGATTTCCAAGCTCCATTTGAAAGATTAAAAACTTAAATTATGTCAGCTCAATTTACTTTTCTTGTACATTGAGTTATAAGTAAAGCGGAACAGAAAATCATAAATCGAAGCTATATCCTGTTCCAAACTCTGACTATGACCGTAAGAACCGCGGAGTATTTTCATTTCCGAATGAAAGTCAGTAGTCATTAGTAATTTATATTACATCCTATATCAATATATTACTTACAGCGAGACCCTCCACAATAATACACTATGTTTGCATGAGGTTGTATGCATATGTGGAATAATAATTATTAATTAATTAAAGATAGGAACGGCTATCTCCGTAACGTTTGACATTTAAATCACGTTCAGTAAAAACACCCATAATCAATTATTGAAGACTTTCCAGGTGTAATTGCTGGAGAAAAAGTTCGCAGGTTTCACACTGGTACTAAAAACTAGGAACTAGGATGCCAAAAAGTATCGGTGTGGTTTCCATCATTCTGGAGTATATATATATATATATATATATATATATATGCCTACCACTATTTGAGAGGATCCCGGAACTTCTCCAATAAGATGACGGCAGAGCTTGTGGTCATCGAAACGTCGCGATTTAATCGCTGCTGGTACCCGTGTGAAACTCGTGTTCTGTTTCGTTAAAAAGATCCATATATTAATTTGATAAATAAATAGCCAAATAACGAACAAAAAAAGGTCAAATTAAAAAGCACACAACGTTTCTGCTATCCTTGTTGCTTTCTTATCGTGATTCAACGAAAGAGGCGTTAAATTGCAGAATCATTGTAGGGTTTTTTATTTAACACTTATTTATTAACATTTATTTGTGTTTTTTGATGATTTATTAATATAATTAGTATGACGGCTTATCCTGTATACTAAAAGGAAAACAATGTGTTCTGATTTCGACTTAAAAAAATTTCTAAAATGTATGATATTCATATAATACAATTTTTTGTGTCTCGTTATTTTGAAAAGCATAATTCCTATAACGTGTTTTTACTTAATTCTTTTAGTTACTTCTTATCTTTATGTATGTAAGATTTTCTTCATAAACCTGTAGAAAATATTCTTAGCTCTCGCATTCCGAACCGTTCTGAGGAGACGGAGAGGGCTACCTTTGGGGGGATGCCTTCTTCTATTTGAACTAAGGCTCCCACAAACAGAAGCTTCTAAGAGTTGTCCGCTGTTCCCTTTGGAACAGTCTGTCAGCTGCCAACTAAATCTGGTCGAGACACGGTGAAGGGAATACTTGGTCCCCACATATAAACGCTTCCCGCCATATGAATTTGGGCTAATACCAAGAGCCCGACCTACCTGCTGAAGGTTTTCTGTGGATTGTCCTCTATCACTATTAGGCGAATGTCGTGTAGGATCCTTAAACGACAACCCGAGGGCTTAAGTTATCCCTTGGTTGCATTACCCTACCCACCGCATCCCCCGTTACAAATCCCTTTGTATGCTATTAATTGGCAGTTGTGGACACCCTCATGTAGCCATTTACTACATATATATATATATATATATATATATATATTGTAATAATCAAATAGATGACGTTAATTAAATGCAATAATCAACAAGAATTTAATACATAAAATTATTTATTTATTTTGTGGCAATAACAATTACAATTTTAAATTTTAAATTTCTTAGGGTCTCTACTGGGTTTGATAATGGGCACAACAAGGTTGTTTCAAAAAACTAATTAACACACAGTTTATAATTCACCTAGACAATATGTCGATAGAAAGAAATTAAAAGAAAATAAATTAACTCTGATTGACAATTAAAATAGAACGAAATATGACTTCTATCCTTTAATTACGTTTATATAAATCATTATTTTTGTATTTTGTTACATCTGTCCAGCTGGCTCCAGCATTTATTTTGTTTTCGGGAGTACACTATTTCAAAAATTTTACACTGATTCTAATATTGGCTCACAGATTTTACACTCTTGAAGTCCACCTTGATAGGCTCTCAGGAACTCGGATGATCCTCCTTTTTGTTAGCTATCTGGTGACCGCTTGCCTTATATGAATCCTGTGATTCATAGATTTGCTAGTCTTTTTACCGCTTGGGACTTAAACTGCAACTTTACTATTCCTGGCTGGCTACAGTCGTACACTGCTTTTACTTAGCAATATTTACGATGTAATGCTCCCGTGAATGTTTTTTACTTTGTCTTCAACTCACAACTTTGTTTAATAATACATTAAACAACGGCTAGTCTCTGCTCTAGACTCATTTGTTCCGTCCTCCGAAATGTCCCGTCACCAACTGAACTATCGTAGTCTCGAGTTTTAGCGTGCATACGCCATTTTTGACTTTCCGACAAAGTAACAGAGCTTGACTCCTGCCGCTACAATTAAATTTTATTAAAACCTATTAATGGCCTAATTAATTGGCATTACAATATATATATATATATAAATTCTACATAAAAATTTTGTTTACGTAGAAACCCGACAAAAATAATTGTGAATTCGGAAGTCTTTTCGAATGGTGTAAAAGAATTAAAGATTGTTTCAAAGATTTTTTAACTTTTTAGGAAATAACATTTCAGCTGTTTGTCTATAAGCCGAACAAAATCACTGCCTATACAGTTAAAAACAGGTTATAGATCTTATAATTATATAGTTCTATAATAAAAAAATGGCTGTTTGATATTTCAGAAAACCATTATACGCAGTTATATGAAAAATATCTAAAGTTTTTTTTAAAAAAAAAGATACTTCGGAATATTTGCGAAAATCAGCCGAAGTAGCATGTTAGGAATTTAGATGGTATCGGTTTTTTAATCTCCTAATGTATGAAATGTATGTAAAAATTCATCTTTGCGCTACCATGAACAGATAATTTTAATATTTTACTTTAAGCGGTGGCATTCTTTGTTACTACAATTCCAATGTTGGATAACATATAATTACAAATTAATTGAGATCGTTTTTATATTCGCAAATTATTATTAAATTATAGCGGGAGAAACGTAGACTAAAATATGTGTTACTAACTACGTGCATGGAGTACATATTACTTTCATTATTTACTTATTTCATTCGTTCTAGAAACAGTATACAGTAAAAGTGAAAAATAATAATAATAAAGATACCTAAATACAGACAAAAGAAGTAATAATATAAATACCACTCATGGTTTCTGGATGTACTTTTCCGTTATTCGGCTGCAAAGGAAACTAAAAAACACAAGAGCCTAGAACGACAAAACGGCACTGGTCAATTGGCAAAACTCACAACTCTTTGCTTAGCCATGTACAGACATGGAAGATTTATATGTTCCTGTATATTTTAAGTATTTTTTGTCTACAAACTCCCTTCACTGAATTAAAACCCTCAATTAAACCGTAATTTACTATTGCTAAGGGAAATTATCAGAAATTTTATTTTTTATATGTCGCAAAAAAGACTTCATACTTTAGTAGCGAATTATTATTTCAAAGTAACTAACGGGACGTTTATCTTTTGAGAAAATGTTTCGTATAAATGTTTTCATATGTACCGATGTCGCGCGATGACTAAATTTAATACGTTTATAATGTGCGGAAATACTTATACCATGTTTTCAATACAAATACATTCCAATCCACAAAGGCTATGAAATACTCTTTAAATAGCCTTTAATGTGTATCTCTGTACAGAGTTCGCTGATAGAGCCACGACTCTCTGTTTCACAATTTGCAGAAAGCCTGAAGGACTGAATCTGTGTGCACATGAAAGTGTACGTTTATGTGCTCTTGGCTCTTATAGTAATAAATATCTTTGGACATTGCACAGTGTTCAAATTTATCCTATGAAAACTATACCCTGAATTCAGTACCATCGAGAATGGCATACAATGGCACACAATTTAGTTATGGCCATTATCAGAATAACGGAGTTCATCAAAGCAAATCAATTCAAACGTAACAATATAGTCTATATTATTTGGAAGCCTAGATATCGCGTGATTTTTTGACGCAGTAAACTGTGGAAACAAAATGTAAGTAAAATTACTTAGAATACATTTAACATTGAGGTTTCTCTTCTAATTTTTTTTGCCTATTCTCTTGCTTATTACCTTGAATGTACTTTAATAATTGTTGGGCGTCAATTAAAGTGCAACATGGCAATTAAACAATTAGAATTTTATAAACGCAAATCAATTAAATATACACAAAAGTTATTTAGGCAAATAAATTTTAATTTATATTATCAATTGATCTTTTACAATAAAATGACTATATCTCAGGGTCGTTTTCTGGGCCTTTAATAAAGAACATACTTGTTAACAATGAAATTTTATGAAGCTATCATGGACTTGATTCATTAGTAGATTTATTAAAATGCAAAAATATAAAATATTAACTTTAAATTCTGAACGAAAATCGCAATCTGACGACAATATCTTTACTTGTGAGTTTACAGAGAGTAATTCTGTGGAAATTTACCTTACTGTCTCTGGTATTCAAGGAAATTGTCTCGTTCGTACACACACTTATTGCACTTTATAGACAGGCCATTTTTTATCCACTGACTCTAATTAACACTTTTAGTTTTGCAAAAGTTGGTTCACTGTTCGTTTAAGAAATATTACTAGCTCGTTCCGAAGTTTGTCAACTGCTGGATGCAGTTGACAGGGCTCCCAACAATTGAATAAATGGTCTGAATCCAGAATACAATAATTTAGACTCAGCGCTCTAAATATTTAGCGTTGAATATTACGTAGTTATCTCATAGACTGCAACTTGTAAAAATGTTCTAACTGTTTTAACTGCTGTTACATGTATCCAGGCACTTTCTGGATTTTATACTTTTCGTTTGTCCACTGCTATATTTCCAAGACGACTTTACTGGAGCTCGCCTCCCCACAGACTCTCTACTGCGCGTCTAGCGAACCAACATCTACAATACCCAAAAACATTGCATTCTTGTGTACGACTTGTGTGTTTTATGCCACTAACAATGTGAGTCCAAATTTTTGTTTATTAATTAATTATTTCCTTTTAATTACCACAATACATATATGAATCCATTCCATACGTAATACTACAATGTCTATATTTACCATAAAATTTGTATAGAAATAATAAAATATTATTCTGAAGGTCGCTTTCACAAGGATTCAAAACATGAGTCTCATTTGTTGATTTATAATAATTTCTAGAAATAAGTTACATTCTTTAATATATGTATTATATAGTGTAATAAACAAACGTGACAATTTATTTTGACGGGCTTTTGAATGAAAAATTATCGACTTCAAAACAAACAACATTTATTTACCAATTCTTGAAACATTATAAATTTAATTATATAAAAAAATCTCTTTCTCTCATGGGTCTTTACTGGGTTTGATAACGGACAGAACACTTAAATAATCAAAGAACCCAACATTTCTCTTTAAATTAAACAGAAATATCTAATCGTCTAGACATCGACGAAACTTATTAACGAACTTAGAATTACCAGATTGCTTCTAAATTTAAAAGAGTTTATTTTATTAACAAAAAGAAGAGAACGATATCTGACTGTATCTTTTAATTCCGTTTACACATATTAATACCATAAATTTCAACTCACGATTACCCAGGAACATTTGGCTCGTTCATTACACACACACTTTATAGACTGGACGTTTACACACACTGACTCTAACAAATATATTATTGGTTCGACGATAGCTGATTCTCCATACTCGGTGAAGGACATCCCAGTTGCTCGTGCTGAACTACTCGATGCTGGATGCTGTGTCCTGGTATCCTACCATCGAAGACAGTGGTCAAATTTTGACATTACTACTGATTGAACTTCTGCATATGAAAATGTTTATAGTTGAATAATTTTCTATTTCTCTTGCAGGCTGCATTCTTTCTCCATACTGGGTGCTCACAGCTCCCTTTCCGCTCTGACACTCAACTCCAACTCCTCGACGCTAATTCCTCGACTCCAATTCCTCGACTCCAACTAATTCTTATCCTTCCTTTATATATGACCGTCCCCTCTATCTTCTGCTCTGTTCCAAGACCACGTCGCAATTGCATTGACAGTTTCTCCATTACTCCGAGATTTACACCCAGCAGCTGCTGCTCCCCCAGCTGGTAAAATATCTAGCCGTTCCGTCTTGTCACATCGAGACAGGACCCGTAATTACTTTGCACTTGCCTTCTCACCCCCACATGTGCGGTGTTCCAAGATCCTTCAGACCGCTTTGCTCCCAAGTCAACAAGTTAATGGTCAAGCCCATTAGCCAGACACAATGCCTTTCCTAAACCGATACATCTTGCGACCAACCACCCGCGCGTGTCCCTTGCGTTGCTTTACAAATCCTAAGTACACATTGCAACTTCCTGTGCCGGCCAAGACCATTAATCCGAAACAAATATCTTGCCACTCTGTCTTGTCACATCGAGACAGGACCCGTAATTACTTTGCACTTGCATCCTCACCCCCACATGTGCGGTGTTCCAAGATCCTTCAGACCGCTTTGCTCCCAAGTCAACAAGTTAATGGTCAAGCCCATTAACCAGACACAATGCCTTTCCTAAACCGATACATCTCGCGACCGGCCACCCGCGCGTGTCCCGAAACAATGCATTCCCTCAATGCATTACAATATATACATATCAACGTTATCCATCTACAGCACAGCCGCCAGCAGGATGAATATGAGAATGAAGTGATGATATAAGTACCACACAACGTTTCAGGAAACTTCGTTCCTATGTTCAGATGCTAAAATTTTGCAAGAGCCAAGGACCGCACAATACAGATGACAAACTCAAAAGCTTTTTTTTTCGACAATTAGTTTTGTTATTTATTTTTGGTTCAGGACACAACATGTCCCTGAGGAGACCCTGAGAAGAATCTCTTAGCTCAACATGACCGTAATAAATAAAAATTGCATTGTGTTTATTAATTTATTACATGATGGTGTCAGTGGAAATACTTGTAGCGCGATAGTTTTATGATTGGTATATATATTATTTTATTTTATTTTATTATATATTAGTAAGGGTTGAAAGCTAGGCATGTTGCAATTTGTCCAGGCACCACCGTGGCCAGTCTGAACATAAGCACTATGGGTGGACACTAGGACGTTACCTGGAGTGTTGCAACCGTGGAAAAGCGACGTCTCCAGAAATATCAAAATTGAACGGACACGTGATATTCTGCACCAATCATATTTCTTGGTCCAGGTAAGATCGACGTAAAAGGGTCGAGAAAATCGACATTTCGCACAGAGCGATGGGGCTGTGTACAAATTTGTCAACAAACCGACGCCAGAGACGAACAAATTTTTGGAACGTGCCGTCTTCTGATCCAGACGATGGTACGGTGAGTGTGACTTGACACGAATGCAACGTGATGACGGCCATAGAAATACACGTAACTGCCAGGTGAGTCAATCCTTGACGGGCATATCAAAGTCCGTAGTGAACTCTGAGAATTAGGATATCTGATTGTTTCTCCGGTTAGCTAAACCCGTATAATTTGTACATATTTTTCCATGTTCATATTTGCATTTTCAATTCCATAGTAATTAATATATTCTCTTAAAAGTTCCCTTGACTTTTTATCAGTTACAACCCTACACGTTACATACTGAAATTGTAAAAGTGAAGCATTGTAATAATATGAGGTTATTTTTGTGTCATTAAAATGTATGAATAAAATTAAATTGTTATTAATATATTATGTATCTACTTAGCTCTACTCTACCCTTAAATATTTAGATAATATTAATTAAATATGTATTGACAATATTCAATCAATAAATTATTTAAAATATCTGATTAAAAAATTCTAACTGGCTTCATTCCAGGAATTTGGAGTCCGAATATGAAATCGCATTTTATTTACCGCGAGTAAACCTCTACTAATTATAGAAGCTATAAAAAATTTTGCAATCATTTTTGTGATATCAGTTTGCCACGTCGTTTGTGCCATAAAGCGACCCTAGAAGAGAGATAAGACCCTTTTATCTCTTCGGGTGATTTCAGTTCTAGGAGCTGTAACGAGTTCACAACTTGTATTCGTTTCCTTTCATCAATGTCCAAATATTCAGTCTCTGATGGAAAAGCTATTTCTCTCGTGTGTCATCTCCAGTGTATGGATATTGAGCACGGTGGAGAGCAGACCGACTCAATACTTAGGGGCTACCGTGTGCTACGTTCAGAGAGGACGGTTCGTGTATCCCACTATTTGTGACATTGTGGTTGCCTGTGCTCAGTGTAGCCTTGGTGAACCCACTGGACATCCTACGACGACGGAAGGTGCCCCACGTCCCACAGACCCGACCACTCCCCAACCCGTCACGCATGGCCCGACTGTCACGGTTCAAACTCTGACGACCAGGACGACAGGCAGAACGAAGGTGACAACTGTCACAACAAAACGCACCAAGCCCCCAACGAAAGCTACAACTCAAAAAACTACACCTATTATTACAACCACATCGCAGCGGTTCACTCCTCGGCCTCCAGTCACCACCGAGCAGCCGGCGCCTGATACACCTACGCCTCAGCCGCGGATTTCGACGACAACCGAGGAGGACATAACTACATCAACAATAAGGGAGGAGCGGCTAACCACAATATCAGTCACCACCGAGCAGCCGGAGCCTGATACGACTACTACGCCTCTGCCAGAGATTACGACAGCCAAGGAAGACATAACTACATCAACAATAAGGGAGGATCGGCTAACCACAATATCAGTCACAACCGAGCAGCCGGAGCCTGATACGACTACTACGCCTCTGCCAGAGATTACGACGGCCGAGGAGGACATAACTACATCAACAATAAGTGACGATGAGTTAACCACAGTATATATTGACAGGCCACTTCAATAAACTCGGCTTTAATCGAAATTAAAAGTGCGCCATCGGTCAAGAAAACAGTGCTGTTTTTTTAAAAAAAAAATTAGTGCTTTTATGTGGAAAAATATGTTTTCCAAAAACTATTCTATTGAAATATTACACAGTGAAAACTTTATGCAGATCAATTTTGAAAATATAATATATTCGTGGACCTACACTTGTATTATGTTCCATTAAATATGATACAATTTCATTTTAACTAGTGACACATTCTAATTCATGTAAACGATTAAAAAATTTTATTAATTAATTTACCATTCGTAATGTAAAATACAATTGTCTGTAATTCATATTGATGATATTATTTATAGAACAGATATTATAGGAATGTGATAAGTCGTTCGTACATTTCCATAGAATTTCGCAAACTGACGAGAAGTTCGATAACTAGAATGTTTTGCTCTATTTTAGTTAACGTTTTACTTAACCAAAATACTGATTCTATGTCATTGAGTGGAGTTTTAGTTTAGGAATAACATGATTTTAATAGTTGCCTGCTAGTGACGTGTTCATAAAAATTGTTCTAAAATATGTTGAAATGTGTCCGATACGGTTGAAACGTCCATTCTATCAAATATATTCGATTGCCACGACACAACTGTGTCACAAGATTTGATATTTTTTTTAATCGCCTTGTCTAGAATCGTGACGCTTATTTTAATTTAACATAAACGTGTTTTATTGGCGGGTAAGGTCATATAATTCGTAACCGTGAACAGAGATGCGACTCAGTATTATATCTTCTAGAGTTTCCGTAGTCTCAAAAAATCCTAATAATACACGATGTTTGTCATGAGCCGGTAGTCAGTGATTCATGCACATTAAAAAATATGTGGTGATAATTTCGCCGTAGAAAAACCTACACAGAACAAAACCCCGTGGCCAATTAGTAGCCGAAACCGTATAAACCGAATTCGTGCTCGGACGTTAAGGTTTCCTTAAAACTAATTCTAGTTTTAATTCCATTAAACTGGCAATTCGAGCATGACACCGTTAGCTTCTGACACCTTCGAATAATTTAGAGTCCTTATAGTAATTGAAATAATAAACACACTCTGTTTTCAGGTACAGCTCAAATAACCCTGAAGCTGAAGAAAGTGGCACACATTCAAGTCACCGTCAGCACTTTTAAGAAACTTAGTGCAGAACATATCGACAAGGCAATTGTGGCATTATTTCAAATAAAATTGTCCACCTAGATGGCGTTTAAAAAAAATATCAAACTCTATTACACAAATTACATTTTCCCATATAACTAAAACAAAGTCTGGTTGTACGAACCGAGGCTCAAAAGTATATATATATATATATATATATATATATATATATATATGCTATTATATTATCTATCATGCTGGAGTAAACAAATGTACATGACCGGTGCTGTCCTCGGGTGTGACTTAAATTAAAATGTGGAGAGAAATATTTCGTTAGACTTTGGCAATCCATATTAGTAATTAATGTCAACATTATATCTCAAAATGTATCTAAATAATTACCTGTAAATACTATTAAGTAAATGGAGATCACGTTTTAGGTTCTTCAAGAATAATTTTGCAGATTTATACCAAACATTTTGTCAGTAACATAATAATACTGAGCAACAAACATTTATCAACACTGAGTATTATATATATATATATATATATATATATATGTAATACTTGTGTAAGAGAGATAGATTTACCTCAATGAGATTATATCTTCTTTAATATATATTGTATTGAAAAATGGGCATTAATTGTTCTTTTTAAATCGAAAAATATTATTACAGTTTCCGACTTTGTCCCTACACAGAAAAAAAAATCATTTCGATAACGTTAATGGCGTATCGTGTTTATTCACATTTGTTGTTGTTGTTAGCTGCCTTAGTCATAATTATTTATAAGTTATGTGGTGATCTGTTATGACCATCACGCACTCCAATTGGGCAATCGGAAAGATAAGAGATGTTTTCAAAGTGGTTGATCAGAAGAGAATTCGAGTATTATTCCAAAGTAAGTTACAAAATATATAGGAGAAATGTTGAGAAAGATGAATATATTATTCATGTTGATTATGTGCACATCAATTATACTGGCTATTGAGGAAAAGGAAACTGTCTCGACCACCGAGAGAGTAAAATGTATATTTCTTCGCAAAACTTGTACGCCTGGTGAGACCACTATTATGAAAGCAGTTGACATTTGCAGAGACAAAAGGTAAGCTAAATTGTATTCATATTTATTGCATTGTGCTACAAACCGTTAAATGGTGTAACACGTTCGCCAAAGTTGCTTTAAAATTATTGTCAACACTAAAATTATTTCAAAAGTAAATGTTATTGCTAAAAACTACGCCTAATTGTTTCCTTTGCGGAAGACTGTGCGGTATATCTTACGAAACTCAGACCGAATGAGGGAAATAAATTAAAATTCTACGTTGAAATGAAACGCTTCGCCTATTATATTGTATTTCATCTACACTATTTCCGGATTGGATAAAAATCCGCATTGCGCCCACGAATATATCATTTAGTTATTCTCGAAAAAATTAAGATACTTTAATATGTAACAGTAATTTTGTCTGTACATTATACGTAGTATTACTTAAATTTTGAAACAATCTTGTGGTGTGAAAATTTTCACTGTCATATCCTATTAAACATTTAAAGGAATCCAACGAAAAGGAGGACATAAATTGTATTATAATATTTTTATGTTTAAATTAGTTTCGTAAAAGCGAGTCAGACAAGCAATGAAATGAGTTTCCCGTTGAAATACGCTACAGTTTTAAGGATTACAAACATCAAATAGTCCATTAAACTTTTTGAAAAATTTAATAGTTACGCAAACGTTGTCCATAGTCCATATTGTAAACGTTCGAGCTGTGTGACTTCATTTCGTCGCACAATTTCTGAAATACATGCATTACTTTTCAACAAACTTCTCAGTACATATCACACTCGAAAGATATGACCTAATAGTAAATATTTTATTGAAACATGAAGTCGTTAATTTATCATTCTCTTTTCGCACGTTTGACAAAAAATAGAAATTTTTCACCGTTATTTAGTTTTCCTGAATAAAATTATTACAAAAATGAATTAAGTTCGTTAAACGACAAACACAAATTGTTTAAAAAAGAAAATTCAAAAGCAGCTTTTAAGATTAGTGAATTAAATTTAAACTCTTTTTAAAAACATTAAATTCATCTTTAACATTGAATTTTTTTTCGTAATTTAATAATTTATATATAAGTGATTAAAGAATAAAACTATAGTACGAAAAGAACTTACTCTTCAATATTTTTAAATATCGTAACGTCTTTGCATGAATCATTGTTTGTATCTCCAATGCATATTTATATAATTATTCTATGTTTCAGCAAATCGTGTACTGCCAAACCGACTTAATTTTCAATGGTGATCAAGGATCCAGTTTCTAACCAAATCATGTATCTCAAGAATATGAACAAGATGTGCGAAAAAAGTTAATAAATGATCCAATTTTGGATGAGGACTTGTTTGTATAAATATTGGAATAAAATTTAGTTAAATACGTACTAATTACTTGTATATCTTATAATAAACTCCGTGCTGTATGATATCTCTTTGGCATGCATATAATTTTATATTTGAATAAAGTAAATTCTAAAAGTTTATTTCTATAGCACATTGTACTTGTTTTAATTGTAATATAAAATATTTAACCAATTTGTATTTTTTAATGTATACTGAATAACAGTTTTTTATATCATATTTTTTTTTTAAAAAAAACTACCCTTCTGTAGAGATTTTCAAATGGATGCCGATTTAACCTTGAAGCTCTTCCTTACGCCGACGAATCAAAATTGTGCGGCGTTGTCACATATTATAGACCACGCAGCTGCAGTAAGTGTTTGTTGTTATTCATTATTGACGATGTGTCAACGTTTGTCTAATTCTCTGATCTCTTTCGCTAACAGTCAGAACGGCTCCAATTTGTAAATCACTATACACTACCATGAGTACTAAGACGAACGGTACGAAAATGTCCCAGGCGTTCCCAGCCTGACGTGTATATGGCGGGGTTTTGCTTGAAAAACAAAAGTGGTGTTCAGTACCAATCTTATAAATCTTACGTTTAACGATGTTTAGTGTTTGATAGCCATAACTAGTGAACACACTCAGTGAATTTGTAAACATTAAAAAAATTGGTCATCGTTATGTGATGCGATACTTCCATTTCAAGTATCTCATTCCGACCAATATCGAAGTCGAGCTAGACTCTACTCTGTGGGAATATTCTTTTTCTTTTACAATAATAAAACAGGGGGGGGGGCAAAGTTTAAACGAGTTCATACGAGCTGCCAAGGTGGTCGACCTAATGAAGTAACCTCGTCATGAATGGTGACGAAAACACACAAAATGGTATTGTATGAGGGTCGACTTAAACTGCGAGAGCTAACAGACAAGGTAGGAATTTCAAAACATTCCGCACAACTCATATTGCCTGAAAATTTGACAATGAAAAAGCTGTGGACAAGACGGGTGCCGCGTTTGCTTACAACGTAACAAAAAGCCGCGTCGCGAGGATGCTTCAATCGAATGTTTCACAGCAATAAAAAAGAGTTTTTGCGTCATGACCGTAGATGAAACGTAGGCCCATAACTTCACATATGAGACAAAGGAACAGTCAAAACAAAGGACTGAGAGGGAGCTCCATAGGCGGCGAAGGCTGTTTTATCTGCTGATTAAAAGGTCTTGGCGTCAGTTTTTTTGGGATGCGCGCCGAATAATTTCCATTATCTTCAAAAAAGGAAAAACAATCAACGACGAGTATTATGCGAACTTATTTCAGCGTTTGTTGTGGTCAGGACAACAGGATTCTCTTCCAGACTTAACAAAATGTTCTTACACTTGTACCTTTCACAACATTAACTATGCTCTGACTGCACACGCACTTCTCCAGAGATCAAAACTGTCCCCTTGATTAACAAAATGAAAATGACCTAAAACTTGCTCAGGGTGCAATAAAAAATTCATAGATAATTCGTCCCACGCAACGTTTTCCAATATGGCAATACGTTTTATCTTTAAGACAAGTAAAACCTGGTTATCCTGTAAGTTCTATACGCAAATGTATAAACATTAAAGTTGACCAACTTCCCGTCCAACCACCAATGACAACATAAGTCATGACACCTTCCTGACTAACAGGCAAATACTATTTGTTCATTATTATTTTTTAACTGTCATGAAAATAACCTTAAGTCACTTCTTTATGTTCACAGAATATGTACAATCAAAATACGTATTACTACTAATAAATCTGTTCTCACATTGGTTATTTGACCGTTACTGTCCTGGCTACTACTAAGTCTTACCTTTACGATCCTTAATGTATCATAAGCTTAATTTTGAGCAATCTTTCACAAACAAAAGGAAGAAAATATTTAAAAACTTGTTGTGTCAACGATTAATTAACCCTCAAATTATAGGATACATCGACAGCCCGTTGGAATAATATGACCGTTGGAATCGACTAGACACCTGCTTATATTCTCACGCCATAGACACGCAAAAGTACAGGTATTTGCATCAGTGCAGACCAGAGATGGATGTGGATAAGGAAAATTCTGACTTCCAGTATCTCGAGTACACAATGTTTAAGATGCGAAGTTATGGCCTTTGGCCAGACAACGCTAAAGGTGTGTACTAGCTGTTCTATGTATGTCAGAAAATTAAATTTAACGTTGTACAAATTTTGTGAAAATCAACTAACATAATCATAAAATATATCATTTTGAGTTAAATTTCCAAATGAATAACATGTGGATGACACTTAACTTAGCTCCTAATAGGAGTCATCTGCAATGGTGTTGCTCGGGGATTATCAAATGATTTATTTTAATGATTGCAGACAAGACGGGTTTTAAACGTTTATATATTTTGAATAATTACTGCGCACATCTACAGAGTATCAATTTTATTATTCAGTATTTTCAAATTTTATTATTCAGTATAATGGTTGATTTACTGATAAATGTACATAAAACGAAGAATTTTCGTGAAATTTCATCATAAAACTTATAATTTCAGTAAAATCGTTTGTGCTCATTGTTATTTTTAAAAAAAGCGGGTCCCTAAATTTTAATTCCACAAATTTGAGACATCCAAATTTTATGCCTCATAAGCGCCGCGGACATATAGCAAAGCAATAAATGTATTTAGTTTTGTAGCATTTATCTCCCACTCAGTCCCCAACACTCTAAATGATTTTTTTCTGTACATTTTATAATATGATGCATTATAGCGTGTGATCAAGCAAATATATTAAGGTACGTGAAGAGTAGAAGAATTGCATGGTTTGGACGTGTGATGAGGATGTGTGAGAACAGAACACCTAAGAAAATTATGTTGTGGAAACCGGAGGGACGAAGAATAAGAGGAAGACTTCGGTTACGATGGATAGACGGCGTTGAGAAGATATGAGGACGATGGCGAATGACAGGGGAGAATGGAACAATATTGTTGAAAAGGCCAAAATCCATCCAGGATTGTAAAGCCAAGAATTGAAAAAAATTATACCTTGTTTGTCCTTTCATTATAAGACGTTTTGCATATCCTGTTGGGCCTGACATATCTCTAAAAATATTATGCACTAGTGTCCTGCCTGATTCGGGATTTCGGTCTATTTCAGTTTTGATACGTTGGTCCTCTACATCTGTCTCACTTTCGGATGTCAACAAAAATCTGAACGCTTATTTATAATATTCTCCTCGTCATTATCGCTCTCTGATTCTAATTCACTTGTTTTAAGTATTTATCTGTTTCCATATTTTTTCAGTACCAGAAATTTTTTGTTCATCACATACTGAGCAATCTTCTTCTATGTCCGTTATTTTTTCTAAGTACTTTGTAATTTTGAAATGCCTTAGTTTTAGGGCAAATATTCACCACAAAATATTACACTATGTATTAGAAAAAAATTTACATCCAAGTTTTGATACTTTATCTTTTTCAAATAAGCAATCGTAACAAAATTTCATAATAAATACTTTATAACTGCTCTACTTGAGATTGTAGGCCGATATTATTATATTATATAAATTTAAAATAGTAAATAAAATATTTTCTCCGACGGTAAAATTGACCGACCGCGATAGGTAGGACACAAAAAAATTTCTTGGGAAAGAGAAAAAAACTAGAAGTAAATACTGAAGAATATATTGTATGTATATTTTAAGAAAAGTGATATATTTTAATAGCGGTATTATAATATTTAAATTGTACAATATTTTGAAAACAGTCAATTTGACCGGTACTGGTAGGTTTATTGTTCATATTAGCGTACCTTGATTGGAAGACAATTAATATTACTGCTATCAATTGACATTCCTATATAAGTTATTGCTCGCCAGTTTGAGCAGGACGTTTCTACGTAAGATGCGCAGTGGTCCATGCGTAGTGGGGGTAGTCCGGAGCTCAGTTCAGCACGAGCATTTGTTTCCGCAACTACAGAATTTTGTAGTGTAAAAACTATTCTATTGAACAAAAGAAATATATTGTGTTCAGTTCTGGATATGCTGTACAATAAAAACTTTTTCCATAAAAGTGAAAAGATGATGACTACAGGGTGTTATAAAAAAGACTTTGCTGCTGTCTGTAGATCCCCTTCGTAATAATATAATGAATGTTTTTATGAACGGTAGTGGCGTTGCTTCAAGAGGTGGCTCTCTCTTGACTACAGTGATCCCCTTCATTTTTTGCCCATACCTCTCCAAGTATAGGTATGGGCGATCAACTACAACCTCGCACTCAATGCTGACGATAAAATAAACACCGGGGCCCAAAATAAATTGTGGTCCATTATCCTGGCGTAAAAATAAACGTAAATGGATTAATTTAATTCTTGTTGTGCACATTATCAGACTGAGGAGAATTTTTAGTATATTTGCCTCGTTTAAATGCTTTTTGTGTGGAGAGGGGAATTATAGCAAGGAGTCTGAGAGGAAAAGGAACCTGGATAGGCTGATTGCTCTTATTCGACTCCTGAAGACTCCTTTCCCTAGCGTTCGTGAATGAATCAGAAAAATATTTCATGCCCTTGGCAGATTTTTAACTCTTTTCGTCACTTTCCTATTCTCTCCGCGCGAAACATTCCAAATTCATTCCCACTAATCATATTCCTATACATTCCTCCACTTTGACTCTGGCAACACTTCAACAATCTGGTGTAAGCTCAACTCACATCACGCACTTCCATGCATGAGAGAAACGTGTCAGACCCAGAATTATACTAAGTCGACAAATATCTGCTAATTTTTTTACATGGAAAATGTGGTCGCAATTAAATGTTTACTTTCATCATTTCTGTTACAGAATTATTGAGAGAGCTTTTGCTGCTGGTATATCTGTTTCTAGTGGCATTGATGTGCATAGCAGAAATGGATCCCTCAAACATCGAGGAGTTCACATTCATAGGGTCCGTTATGGTAAACGCAGTAACGCTTTTTATTAAGATCCTGATGCTGAAGGTATTTCAGGCCAGAGGAGAATGGATGGTACTTGATACGAGACGAAGGTGTTCGCGTCTAACCAAAGAATTTCCAGAGTTCGTCGGTCCCCTGAAACAGACTGAGCTACAACTGCGGAGGATTACAAAAATACTAATTACATCAATGGTGCTCGTTTTCTGTGGCTGGGTTGTTTTACCTCTGCTCAAGGTCACTGGTATTTTTCCAGGTTAGTGCTGTTAATTCGATTAAAAATATATTTTTCTTCCTTAATGAGAAAAGGTGGTAATCTACTGCTCTTATTTTACCTACTACACCAATCAGTTAATGAAACACCAGTAAAGCATTATGTTTTAATATAATTCATTACTATATTAAATTTTCTTACTTTAGAGTTGTTAATAGGTCTAAAAAAAGTAAATATTCCATTTTTAATAGTTTCGAATTGACACTATGAAACTAAAAAATATCTATTATCCATTATTGTTACTCTAACACTTCTGCTTTCCCATTGTCGTCGCTTTTGAGTTTGTCAATTGGGAAGTGCGATTGTGTCGCTCCAGTCTCTCGTGTTTTTATAAATCACATGGCGAAAGGAACAAGAACATTAGAAACGTTCGGTGGTATTTATATCATCACTTAATTTTGTCTGTTTTGGGCAATTTCAACTAATTATTATATTTTATACAGACGTATTATATTCTACTTTCTAACAATCACGTTTTATTTAAAATGTTGACAAAACTGCTGTTCTTGGATTATGTGTGCCATGTATAAAACGGAAAACACAATAAAAATATGTAAAATTATTTAACTTGCAATGTTATTAATCTTGAATTTTAATACACACCCGTAATTTTTAATTATGGAAACAAAAGCTACTTTGATTTTTTAAATTTTAAATAAGTTGAATATAAAATGAAATTTAATGTGAAAGAGGTTTTAATATTTATGAATATAGATATTAAGAAGTATTTTACAAATAAAAGTTTCGCAATTATTATAGGTCCACGAATGAGGTTAGTTCAATCCATATTTAATCAGTCCAAGGTATCATGAATATTGACATCAGATAAACCCAAAGCATCTTCAATCCTAAAGTTTCTCTACCTCGCTTATCTATTAGGAGTGAAAATAAATTATGATAATATTTATAATAATATAAATACTTAAACATACGGCCTTGAGTCATAAAATTATGTTTATTACCAAAAATTAATTTTAAGGTGCGTTCTTCAGGTTGGACAGTTTTTAATAGTTGTTTATATATTGTAGAGATTACAAATATGTGATGAAATATTAATAAAAAAAAATTAATTATTGGTGGCGTAACTTTAGGCCAGAGCATTGTGAAGAACAGCATTGTTTGGCGCGAGAATCCAGAGACGATAATGGTTGCTAGGTGTATTGTCGAAAACGTATATAACACGCTCAGAACTTTAACGTCGACAATCACCCAGAAATTCAGAAAGCAGAGTGTGTGTTTGGCAGTCAAGGCAGTGTGGGAGACAGTAAGTGAGTTTTGGAGGGCCTGACCATGGTTGTCCGTGTTGTTCGAATTGAGCAAAGTATACGCTGAATATCATCAGTTTTTGTATTAAATATTTTTGACAGCAAACTGAGTGTGACAATACTACGACTGCAAAGTAGAAATGCGCCTAAAGTGCTTGAAAGTGAGACGATAATAAAATCAGTGCTGTGGCCTGTAAAAAAATAGAATTGTATAAAAAAAATAATCGCGTATGCACAAGCCAGAGGAGCTCTAAATAAATGGCATGTAAAAACAAACAACTTTCTTCTGTAAACCTTTATGTAATAATCGTTTACGGCCAGATTTCTATAACTTTGCCAGATTTATACACCTTTTCAGATTTCTATAGCTTTGTCAACCTCTTCAGATTTCTATAGTTTTTGTTATTGGTATAAAATTTTGTTACTGTAAATTTAAATTCATTTTTGCTTTTGTAACTTGGTGAAAACTGCAAATCACTGTCTTTATTAAAGGTCCTTCTTATGTTTCATTTTATAATTGTGTATACCACATAATTTGGCACTCCAACGTGGGGCTTGTTAATTAGAATATTGAGAATACCACAATATCATGCATCAAATTAAGAAACAAGGTTGCAACCAAAATTTGCCTTTAAATTTTATGCTCGAATTATAAACAAAATTATTAAAAACTGCCCAACCTGAAGAGGTTTTCAAAGAGGGTGAGACGTCTTAAAATTAATTTTTGATAATAAAAATTATAATTTGCTGATTCAAGGTCGTATGTTTAATGATTTATATTATGACAATGTTAAAGAGTTTAAATTCGACGACTATTGAAATAGTTTATTAATTAGAAATTGATTTTATATTAATTCAATTGATTTTATTTTTATCAATACTGTTGTTATGTTACAGAAATGAATGTTGGCTTGCCTCTCAAGATGTGGTACCCTTTCGATGTGAGCAAGCGGCAGTATTTGGCTTTGGGCGTATTACACCAAATGAGCATCATCATAGTGTGTGTGCCACCATATGTAGTTGCCACTATGGTTTACATTGGCTTTATATATCTAACATGCGGACAGCTGAAAGTTTTGTGCCTGGGTTTGCGTTCACTGAATAAGAAGAACGCAGCATCAAGGTTGCGAATTTGTATCCGAGAACACAGTTCCATCGTGGCGTAAGTTGTAAAATACCTGGCACGGGTGATTTGTAGCGGCAGTCTTTCCAAGCATGGTTCTTCAACAAATTTCGAAACTGCTAGTTCAGCAAACACCCCAAATAATTTAATAAATTCAAATTATCGCTATCATATATTTCTGTTTTTCCAGTAGTTTATTCAACTAAGTTATATATATATATATTGTAATATTCAATTTTACAAAATTTAATGAAAGGAAATTTAAATTAAACAAAAATATTTAAATTTAACAAAACAAAACAAATTTATTCACACAAAATACAATTTAAATCTCTATTTTATTTCGCCACATTTAGATCAAATTTTACTAACAATTAATTTCATCTTTTGTGGCATTTAAGAAAATTAATACCTTTATTTTTTTTTCTAAGAATGAAACTCAAAAACTCAGGGTCTCCACTAGACCTGATAGAAAGAACAAAAATCTAATTACACTTGAAAGAATTTTACAGAATATAGAAATTCAATTTATTGAAGTTACTAGAAACGAAATCTGACCTTTCACCTTTAATTTACGGATTACAAAATTATTTATTTTAAATCGCTACTTTAAGTTTTATGGTTTTGGGTTCGGGAACACACTTCACTCTAATGATGGCAACTCTGTGCATAAAATGTACACATACATTTTACTGACACACGTTTCACAACACAACACTATCCTTTCAGTATCCTAACTCCAGACTTCCGACTACTCGTATGGATGTTGTCGCCCGCGGTCACCAATCAATTTGTCTAGTATGATTGACAATTCCAATGCGTTTTGTCTTATTTAAAATGTTCTGGATCTCTCAATCTTCACCAAGACAGAGTTCAAATCTGGTGTTCAACCTAACACTCCTTTCTCCTTCCAGCTATGACATCAACTTCTATGTCTTTCTCCTCTAAAATCTCTTACACAAACATTATTCAATTCTAACACCAACTTCTAAATTCTTCATTACTTTGGCTTTATTTACTGCCAAAACCGCCCACTTAATGCCTACATCTCTTAACGATGACCAAAACTCTGCTCTCTGCAACCACGTCTACCTTGTTCACTCTCTGGCTTCCAACTCTTTCATCCACGTCCTCCTCCCTTGCTCTCTGACACCCAACTCCAAACTCACCTACGATCACCGATCTCCAGCTGCTCCAGGCACCATGACCTTCTCCCTTGCTCTCTAGCATCCAACTAACTTTTCTATCAGCTTCCCCCTCTCCAGAATATTCCTTTTTCCCACAGTTTTAATTTCCAACGTTCGGACCTCATCCGGCTTTCTCACTCTAAGAGAGCTACTCAATATTGTTAGATAAACATTCCCTTACCTTATAATTGGATGTCAACAAAAAAACTGTTGTCATCGTTCCTTTGGGGTCTTGTTCCGATGTCCCTCAGACATTAGATCTAAGAGCCGCTAAAGATGTCCAATTATAGTTCTCTCTTTTGTGAGCATTTATCCGCTGTCAATCATCATTTTTTATACGAGCCACCCAAGATCGCCAGTCCGAGTTAGTAAACAGATTTTAAATAATGGTCCACCACCTCTACTCTGTGCCGTGAAACAAATATTATGAAATTTAACTAAAATACTGGCCTTCTTAACTAGGTATTACAATATATACATATATATAATGTAATAATTAACTAAGATTAAATGAATGAATTGCCCCACGTTGTGGAAGCCAAAATGTCATGAATAATAATGGCGATCTAATTTACTAAATTATTTAACAAAATATTATTTAATTAATGTTACAATTAATTTGCGCTACGTTGGCACGCCGGAATTTAATTTAACAAACAAATATTTTATTTATAATTTGTTGGGCATTCTAAATAAAACAAAACCTTTATAAGACAATTTACTATATTGAATATAAATTTACGACATTTGCTCTGTAGTTAAATACATTTAAATCTAAAAGTTTAGCAATTTGATAACACTGCTTTCAGGGTCGTTTACTTGGGCTTGATACGTAAAGAACAATCAAAAACAAATTTTATAAATTAAGTAATCAATAATCCAAAACCAAAAATGAGACGAACGAAATCTGACGAATACCTTTAACTATTGTTTACAAACTTAATTAGTTTGGTTTTTACTTACATAAATGACCTGCTGGTACCAGACTTAGTTTCGGGGCTCGGGCACACAATTTACACTAAAAAGTTCATGAATCACTGATTCTACACTCGATGGTCAAACACACGGTCGTAGTTATTGGATCTTCCTCCGGGAATTGGATCTGCTGCACCTCCGGATCATCAGGCAAGACATATTGCTACTCAATGTCTTTACGTGGAAAATGTTGATCTAAGTACGCGTAGGAATCTGAATGTGGCGCTAAATTTTTGATTATTCTTTGCAATTTTTACAAAGTATCTCGCTGTCCACACTTTATACTTGTATTTAAAAACTTGTAACTTCCCCGGTTGAATTACATACTCTGAGCCATGCTGTTAGTTACTCAAGATTTTGATCCCTCTCCCAACCACAATATCAGACAGAATCGCCTTCCTCTCCCGGCTACAATATCCGACAGACTGTTTCAGAAGAAACTTTCACGGCCTAACAAAGCCCGCCAACACATTGTTGTTTTTGAAGAATTGGTACCGCTAACAATCCAATTATTAAAATCATCATTAGTATTACAATATATATATATATATATTGTAATATTAATTAGAGGCCAGTAATGATTATATATATATATATATATATATATGTTCCTTTGTCGGAAGGTCAGAAAATGGCGTATGCGCGCTCACATTGCGAGATGTGAACTACAGTTTGCAGGAAGGTTTGGTGAAGAACAAATCGCAGGAAGGTTTAGTGAGGTACAGTTTACATGGAGATTTGGTGAGAGAGAGTTCACGGAAAGACCTCGTCGAGGTATAACAGTTTTTGGAAGGAGAATTCAACAGGATTGACATTTAGCAGGACAAAGTAAGACATTGATAAAAGTATAAAGTCAAAACCTGCTAAGAAAAAGCATTTTTTGTGTCCATAGCCGGCCAGAAATAGCAAAAGTTTCGGTTTAAGTCCGGAACAATAAAGACTACCCAATCGACAAATCGCAGAAGTCACCTAAGGCGAGCGGTCAACCGATACATGACGAAAGGAGGATCATCGGAGTTCCTGGCGACATATAAAATTTTGGCTTAAAAATTTGGTGTAGAATCTATGAAGCAGTGTAAAACCCGCAATAGTGTTTATGAAAATTAAAGGTACGCTGGAATGCTGGGCAGACGTGAGTAACAATTTAAAAAAACAATTAATTATGTAAGCGTAATTTAAAGATAGCCGTCAGATTTCGTTTTCGTTTTGATTAAATTTGTTAATCAGAGTCAATCTTTTTACTTTTAATTTCGTTCACAATTAAACTTCGTTCTAGTTTAATTGACGAATAAATTTCTTTTCTTTAAATTGCGATTTGTTGATGATAAATATTATTGATTCGTCCATTATCAAACCCAGTGAATACCCTGAGAAATTCAATATTATAAATTTGTAATTGTTTGAGTTATTGCCACAAATAAAATATTATTTGTTGTAAAGATTATTAAGCTTTCATTTAAAAAGCCTATCTTTAGTGTTTATTACAAAATGACTACCACAACGTGGGGCAAATTAAATTAAAACCCCTATCAATAGTGATTCTTACAATATATATTTCTTTCAGATTTGGAAAAGAATTAGAGTCGGCGATGAGTCCTGTGCTGCTTTTGGAATTTTCAGCGTGTATCACCATTATCTGCCAGATATTGATCCAACTCACTGCGGTACGTCTCAGAAAAAGTTCCTATTTACACAAAGAATTGATCTTCCATATTATGGGGTTATTCAGTCCATCATATTTTCACAGGATTGTTATATTTTTAAAAAGTGTTGAATAACAGGGTACTTCCGATATTTCCTAAATTCAAATTACATTTCATAAAAAGATCATTAGTTAATTAAGTAATTTCTAATGTTCCGTCCTAGTCTTATAGTGAATAAAGGGATTTCAAGACCATGTAACTGCAAACAAATCACTAAACAATATTATTCCAGAACATATTATAGAAATAATATATAGGGGGAAAAATTGTAAAATGTTGCTATAATATATTGGATTTAATTAATGGTTAGAAATAGTCATCGTTTATTACACGTCACAGAGAAAATTTGTTATTAAGTTTAGATTTTGTATTACCAATCTTTATCGTCAAAATTTACAATAAAAACGTTTATTTTTGTTTAGTTTTCAAAATTATTTTCATTTATGTTTCACCTGTTTTTTTCTTAGATTTATGTAATTATTTAATAAATTAATACACTAATTTTAAGTCAGGAAAAAATTATTAAATTAACATTTCATTGCTTAATTTGCGACCTCATCAGGTTCCAATTTAAAACTACAAACAATTACAATGATTAGAATAACATTTTTAAGAAATAATTTAACTGATAACAGAAAATATAAATTGTGTTAGACTTACAAAATTTTAATTGACTGCCGTCGCCGAAATGTAAATTTTAAAACGAGAACGACCAGAAAAAATAATTTACATTGTTGAGTGCGGTTAACAATGAAAACATTTTAGAATTTGAAATTATAACAATATATAAATTATACATAACAAAAGCAAACCCTCATAAATTTTATTCCAATTGTTTGTATCATTTTTCATAACTATTTATTTCAATTCATTTGTCAGAGATACATTTACACAGCCATGAATTACCACGTATTCAAATACATATTTCTATATTCATCGGCCATATACAAACCCACTTCCACATGTTCAAATCTACATGTGCATTTATATAACAAATTCATATTTCACATATTTACATTTGCACATAGATTTTTAAAAGCATATATATAATCTAATTGCCAATACATTAATACAATTTTATAATATTAATTTACATTTATGTATTTATCTACTTACGCAATGCTGTTTCTGATAAGACGTAATTTTAGTGGGTATATAATGCAATGGTAATCTTTTCCAGGACACAATGGCCAGCGAGCACACTTTTAAGTTCGTAGGATATCTAAGCGTTCTCCTAGTCCAAGTTTGGCTCTACTGTTACTTTTGCAATCAGCTCATTGATTACGTAAGTTCCGTTTTTCTGTTTCTTTTCATCCGTCGTTTATCATCAGCGCATTGAGTGTAATGGTTTTGTTTCCTCAGAGCACAGAAGTTCAGGCGGCAGCGTACAGCTGCTCCTGGTACAATATGGATAAAACGTATCAGAAAAGTATGGGACTGGTAATTATGCGGTCCCAGAGACCCTTGCAACTAAACATAGGAAAAATGTATGTCGTTTCCCTTGGCACGTACACTGAGGTGAGATAAATAATTTTATTTATTTATACCACAACAACAACTGGTTCTTATACCTTGGGAAATGGATTAAACAAGCAACACAAATCATTCCTAAAGTTGAATCCGACTAAAAATATAAATAAAACAAATTTTTGTTAAACTTGTGCCCAACCTTAGTAAGTAGTAAAATTTCTGTATACATCGTTAACATTTTCGTAGTCACTCCAACTTTTTATTTGTTTCATTTTCTCTTAACTTTGGTGCCACAAAAGAAAATTTGTCAAAAACAACCGCAGTTTTTTAAAATCAGTCAGTTCGAAACTAAAAATTCACAAATCGGTAGGTTTTTCTGTTTTTGCGGTATTATTTGAAATCTAAGATCTTCCCTACCTAGGTAATTCCGATCTTATAGAAATAAAAAGTCATGTGATCCATTCGTTTTATTCCATATACGGCAACAAATTCATAATAACTTATAAGAAGCGGGAATATTGAACGATCTGAATAAGTAGTATCTCCAAGTAAACACTATACCACTACATACTATAATACAGTATCTTTAAATGTGGGAAGGTTATGAGCAATGTATTAATTACCGTCACATGCGTGGAGACCAATGATCGATCGCTAAAATCCTGCCACAGGCACAGTAAAATATATATATAATTGAACGGACAATGGTCTTAAGTAATATAATGAAACCTTTCTGCTAAAGTATAGAATAACATAGACATAGACCAATTATTCATCGCTATGTTGTGAACCTCTATCTAATTATAATTAATTAAAATTATTCACATTCCAGTATATTCAAAAGAAGTGTGTTTTAATGTTTAAATTTTGTGGAGTTAGTAATATCGTAACGTGTCCCACAATAGAGAGCCGTGGATGGATGATTAAAAGTTTGAGAAAAGTCCTCAGATGGACAGCGAATTAATATTAAAATATATACCTAACATTGTTGAGGTTGGTTTATCTGATCACTGTCGTTTCTACTTCGTCAAGGAAAAGGATCTTGTGACCATCTATACTAAGTGTTTGCGGTATTAATATAAGCAGTCGTATCTCGTAATATTTTATTAACTCCTGCAGCATACCATAGTATACTGCGAAAGTACTTTAAGTTTAAAAGTGTAATGTTTTACTTGGATAGGTGTTTTTAATTAGCTACTTTTAAGATATTTAATTTTATTTAAGTAGTTGTTTTACTCTGAGATTGTTTGTAAAGTGAAATTAAATACAATAATATTAATAATTTAAATTTTATTAACATTAACATCCTGCTCGCATTATTAATTTAAATACTCACGGATATTTTACAAAATAAACGAAACAGAACAAACAAAACAAAAACAGAGACAATTTCTACCAGGGTTTGGTGGGTCAAAATACGGTGGTCATATGGCTTTTATGAACCGACTTTTATTGTGTTATTTCCGGTACATTACCATTTGCTGACCCGGTCATGGCAAGAGTTCGCAGCGGCTCGGGCGAACGCTGCAATCCCACGTCATTCCCGGAAAACGGTCACCCATCCGGCTTGCAGGTGTTGTCAGCATGACAGTTCCATAATTTCCTCAAAAACTCACTCTCCAATAAGCAATCAACTTCCGATACTTGAAAATTAGTTTCCTCTCGATACTCAGTTAAACTGACTTCCACTCAAAAACTAAAAACTGACTTACAAGATCCCTGAATTAAGTTCTGCTCCAAAATTGACTCTACCTAAACCGAAAACTAACTAATTGCTTCATTAGTCACACCCCCTACGGGGTCACATTGCCAAAATGTGGGACGTGGGAAGACACGATCGCGATGGTGCCAATCTGGTCGAGTATCTTGTATAGCGTGCTAAAATCTTGAGACCAACAGACACGCACAAAATTTTCATCTGTACAAAGAATTTTCACGTCGGTGTTGTTTTCATATAAGCGACCACCTGGGAAGGAAGCATTTGCCCTCGCCAGACTCAGGCCGGGAATATTAACTTCTCAAGACATTTTCTTTCGTGAAATAAATTAAAATGCATACTTAATAAAATAAAATAACCTAAATTAATAAAATTCCACTTTTACACTCTACAAAAGAGAACCATGCTGTTTTCAGATTATAGATTGTTATTGAAATGAACGTTTGTATGTAGGAAGTCAGAACACTTTGTTATTGTATTCACATTGTTAATTTTGTATGCATTTAAACATTTAAATTGTTTTCTAGGTATTGAAATTTTGCTACTCAGCTTTCACTTTATTGAGAGAGGTTAATAAACAAAAGGATTAAAAACCTAATATGGTAATATAAATACATATCCATTGAATAAAAAATGTACGTATGTATTATGATTCCTCTCAAGTCTTAAACACGTAATAAACTGTAGTAAGAAAAATAAATGAACTCTTCTGTGATAATAAATTTTGTTTCAAACTATCTCTGTCCTGTTCAAATCCTGTAGATTACTTCGTAATTTGTACTCTGCGTAAGAGGAAACAAAGTTGTGTTAGAGCTAGGGCACACTTGCAATTTTCAGTTGCGCAATCGTTTGATTGCATATTTGTGTCGTATGGAGTGTTATGGACCTGCGCACACATGCAACTGAGACTGAATTACTAGTTTCAGCAACTAAACAGTTTGTTTTTTAACTCAAACTTTTCAGTTGCATATAGTTGCGCAATCGCCGTCTGTCCCATTGAATTGAATGGTGGTGAGCTCACTTGCAATCCAACTGTTGCATACTTGTAGTTGACATTTGATATCTCAACAAATCAATTTAAACAAAATGATAGGTGAGTCAAATTATTAATTTTTGAACCAGTTTTTATAATAATTTTTTCAAAACACAAATAAACAATAAAAATTCATGAAAAAATATAAAATAAAATTGAGCACTAAAATATTTAAATACAATGAATTTCACAGAAATTGATTACGTTTCTTGGACAGAAAAACTCATTGAATTAATCCGGGAAAGGCCAGCGATTTACCACAAAAGTTTGCCTGAACATAGTAATAGAATAGCAATACAGAAGTACTGGACAGAAATTTGCGAACAAATCATTGTCGAATGGGAGAAACTCAAGCCAAAGGAAAAATCAGAAAAAGGTAAGAATTATTTATTTTCAACTTTCGTAATTAGATTTTATCATATTGCCAGGGAACTGATCTTTCCGGTGATGTGAAGTAACTTACAAAGTAATCCCTTGACCAAGTACCTTCTCTTTCTCCTCTCAAATTATCTAGCAACTGTAGTTGCATCCCCATGTGTGCCCATACGTAGCAACCAAACAGTTTAGTTGCCTGTTGTGTGCCCAAAACTATGCAACTGCGACTAAACAGTTGAGCAACTAAAAATTGCAAATGTGCCCTAACCCTTAAGGAAATAATGGATTAAGAATGTTATGATGCCACTCATACAAGTACAAATAATTCAGGAACTAGATCATGTTTCCGGTAAGTTAATCTCTGATTTAGATAACTATACTCTTGGTCTCTAAAATTGTTAATATAACATATTGCGTATTATAACGCAATTAAAATAATTTTTTAATAAAAACCATGAATTATGCAGCATGTGGGATTTTGTTTTGAGAAGGTATGGGAAGAAGGTAATTCCCAAATACTCTACCAAAAACACAGAGGCAGCACAGATAACGCAATTCGTGCTAACATGACAGGCAGGTAAATCCCAATCTTAGATGTGCTTTGAGGTGAAAAACGACCAAGCCTCAAACAAAGGACACATAGCTGGGAAAGAAGCGGAGGGCATGTTTTGGCGAAACGTGGAAGAAAATGCGCAGCTTTTTGGTGAGGAATTAAAACGCCAAAGTTTTGAACAGGGCCTGCATAAACTGCTGAAATGTCAGTAGTTGACGAGATATTAGTAAGAGTAAACATGGAGCGTTTAATAAGAAATGTGGAATAGTTTTTAACGCTGAGATAATAATGAACATAGCGACAAGCGCAGGTTTTCAACGTAAGGTCCTGGATACATCCTTATCAACACCTAGATGTACCTCATCCAACCGGCTTGCTGCGAACATTCCCAGACATTCCAGCTCTTACTGGCTCTTACTGTATGCAGTTTTCAACCGTAAGGAGCAAATAACGTACGTGATTTCGAACCAACATATTTAAATTGAGGTACTCTGCTACACGTTCCATAAATACACCGGTAAATTGAATCGAACTCAAGTTGTTTTTTTATTAATTTAAATTTATTGAAGCGATAAATAAAAAGTATTCACCTCAAAATAATAATCAACTTAAATCAATTAGTTACTAACTCTTCAGAAACTTCTTTACTGTAGGGTAAATCAAGTCTTATCAACAGTCCAGAAACTTGTTGACAATACTTTTATTTAATACTAGCTGGGTTGTCGGCGTTGCCCTGGTACTTATTTATACAAACCAGAAAAAGTATTTAATTGTATATTAATCTTTAGTCAAGAAGTGAGTCAACCTACTCTATGCAGAGAGAATAATAATTTTATCAACCCTCCATCTCCCCTCCCACCCCCGTCTGTCCGTATAAAATACAACGAATTTTATTGCATCAATGCCAACAAACATACCTTCGAATTTCTAAACGATTACAATACTTATATATGCTCCTTGAGTATTGCAGGATTTAATTGTCCCTCAGTCTTCAGTCGTTACGAAAGATTAAATTTATGAAATTGTTATCTACATTCACAATGTACACAAATGTTCGCCATTTTGGAGTCACTAATATTTCAAGAAAATTAACTTACATTTTCCTTAAGGATCGCAAAGTATTTCGTGTTGTTTTTATTATTATTCGATTGAGTATTGCTGGAAAAAAATATACTTTTTATTCAATGTAAATATTTCTGCTTATTACATTACAGAAAAAGGAACTATTTCCTTATTCGTCGCGTAGTAACGTCTCGCTCCCGCGTGACGTCATGGTGTCTTGGTGCGCAGTAATTTAACACAAGATGATCACATTTTTCAATTATAATTCTTTCTACCTTTACTTAAGGGGATCCGCACCCCCCACCCCCCACCCCACCCCACCATCACAGTACCGTTTCTCGTGTTTTGTTGCAATCTGTCGACGAGTTTAAATTTGTAGGAAGATTAACGTAAATACATACATACAAACATACGTCCTTTTTATTATATAGATGTTGCTTTTTTTTCACTGCACTTGTACTGTATTTCAATGTATAGGTAACGAATTTTGAAGGTTTACGTCACCTTTCACATAACACGTTAAGATGTAAATCCAATTTCTCATGCTAATACTTTTAAGCACACCAACTGTATTGATATTGAAATCATAGGAAGGCGAATGTATTGGTATCGTCGGACTCATATGCGGTCCGACAGCAGATAGTATGGGCAGATCCCTGAGATTTTGTCTCATTTGATGTCACCCCGGCGGATCTTAATGTAATGACGTTATTAAATATTAGTTACAAACTGAATAGCGAAGAAATAGTGATTTTACTATTAAAAATTAATTTCTAAGCAGCGTTTTTATTAATTTTTTATTTAATCAAATTTCAGTATAAACATCACAGTTATCGTCATATTTCCTAGTGATTCTGAAAATTTTCTTATTTAACTCAATATAACACAATTCCATTATTAACATATTTTTACTTGATTTTTCAGCTTGAGATTTTAAAATATTACTGAGGTCGACTTTCTCGGATGTGGGCCTCCAACCTGGCTATTCAATCCGTCAACGCAATTCTGTGTCGTTTACAACAACAGTTCTATGAAATGCGTAGCTAACCTCACGACCTGAGCGGACTGACCACTGCTGTTTGGGATTTTTCGCCAAGGGTGACAAAACCTCGTCGCGAGTTTGGCAGCCTCCAAACTGATAATCTTATCGCAGGTTCCGCTGTCTATGAACATGCTGGAGTCAGGTTTCATTCCTGCTGCTCTCCTTGTTGCCTTCAACATTTCATGCTTCGTTTCAAACGTTTTAAATGGCATGCCCCACTACATTTATTTAAAATATGTCACCTACTAACAAATATGCGTGTTACATCTCTTTTCCAAGATTAAAGTAATAAATCATGAACGATTCGTTTGTCTATTGTTAACATTTTTAAAAATTTAATGATAAAAGGATAATTTTTATAATGAGAATAAAATTATTTTTTGAGAAACAAGATGAATCAATACTTGACAATCTATTAGAAGCCAGAAAATTTTTAAAAAAATTACAGCTTGTGAATTGTTTTATTTTATGGGTCACCTCTAGCGTGAGAAGACAAGTCTGCGTGTTTAAACGTCGTTATTATTCCGTGACTGTAGGCGCGGCAAAACTTCATTCAGTAATCATTGAAGAAAAACTTTTCTGTAATTGTTCTGACCTCTCTGAGAGAGCCAGGAGGTATTTCGAAATGATTACGAAGCGCTCAAGGTAAACGAAATATAAATACTAAACTACAATAAACCTTACACTCAATTTGAAAAATTCAAGAACGATCCCAGTCACGATTAAAACTTGAATTCGTAATTCATTAGGATCCCTGGTAACAGGAAACAAACACAAGACATGCACGATAACTATAGAGTTATTCGTCCTTCATAGAGGAATGACAGCTTTGTGCCCGGCTCTTTAACTTGAGGGTTAGCTTTTCGGACAAAGATCTGTCGACGATTTATAGTATTCACAGAATAGAGCTGTTTTTTCCCTTTTTCTTTAGAGCGCACTTATAACTCGTTGCTCAAGTGTCGTGTATTAAATTTTCTTCGAATGAAACTTAAATTTTGCGTAGACATATTAATAGAGGCTTCAAATTTCTTTTTTGAATCAAATGTTATTCCTAAGTCTTTAATGGCGTTAAATCTTTCTAAGGCACAACCATCAATAATATAAGTAAAAATGACAACGTCTCTTGCTCTTGAGAATGTAATTGTTTAATATTTTGAAATATTTAATTACATATCATACATACACTCTATAAAAACAGCCAAGTAAAGAGATGAAAATAAAAGTAGTAAAAACAGTTAATTATGAACTATTTTCTTCGCGTTTTGTAGTGAAACGTGAAATTTGAGTTTATTTTCACCGGAGAAGTGTCATTATTAATGTATTGTTTAATTATATTGACAAACGAATAGTTAAATTCTCAGTCTGCTTCTTTTTTTATAATTATTTTATGGTTCTTGAGAACAGAGATTTCCTTTCTAAATAACCTTCGTTTCCCAAAAGCATTATTTATTACATTCCACGTAGTTCTAAAATGATTATTTTAATTTATTATGTATTTGGACGTATCAAATTTGCTATCGGCAATTTTACTTTTTTTTCAATCCGGTTATACAGTTTAAAATACTTTATAAAATGAAGTTTTGACCACGCTTGCTTTATTTTTTATAAACCACAAAGTTTCACGCCAGAAATGCGGATTCCTTTTGTCATCCAAGATTTTTGTCGTTCATAACTTTCGACAATAAATTTTATCGGAGCAACTACATCAATGACTAAAGCATCAAGAAAATTTCGAAACGTAGTTTTTAGTTCATTGGATATCATTATGAATTTACTTTCGTTAATAAACCGATGTTATTATTTGTTTTCGCGGAATAAATCTTTATAACGTACATTAGTTGTGATGAGAGAATCCGGCGTCAAGAACCTCAACGCGGTACGTATTTTTTTCGAAAATAATTGTAATGTAATCGAAGTACGTAGAATTATTGCTCGTTTCTCTAATACCTAGTTTAGTCACGGTTATTGAATATGTAAATATGGTTACATCCCTTGTGAAGTTCTAGTGTTTCAATGTTACGAAATTAAACAGTGTGCAGTCGTTCTCCGGACTGAGTATTGTGAAAGAACATCTAAATTAACGAGGAGTTGACATGCGTCCTAAAGACTCCGGCGTAATTCCTTACGAGGTCAATGAAACAGAAGCACCACCTTTTATATAATTTATTTGTAATGACCAAATCCGAATCTAAGAACTTAAATACGAGATGTACTCGTGAAAAGTAACTCAAAATTTCTAGTAACATGAAAATACTTTCAATTGAATCAAAGCAATTTTAGCTAGGGAAGGGGGATAAAATGTCGTCACTTAATGAAATACTTGAAATATCTTATTAGTTTGACGCACTCTAAACTCGTTAAATCATGCTTTCTGTTGCCCGCGGCTTCGCTTGATTGGATTATGGTTTATTTGAAATACTCAGAAGTGTCACTGCATTATTCGTCAAGTTAATTTTTTATTGAATTGACAAAACAATTGAAAAAATTGTCCAAGCCAGAGCCAACAGTTGGGTTATCAAAAAGTACTGTGTAAATTTTAATAGTGGGAAAATAGTAGTTAATTTAGTAATCAAAAATCTTAATTGAAACCAAATGTTTGTAAGTAATGATTCATACACCAGAACTATATGCATTTGACAAAACTTATAACTAGTTATCAAAAGAAATTAAATTAACTATAAAATGATTGTTTAATACCATCCCAACTCACGATCGACTAATGCTTCAAAATAAATTGCAGTGGTTTGCACGTTTTGCGCTTCGTGGAATCTAAGTCTTCTGAGATCAAGATATATTAATTAATAAGAGAGAAAATTGAATTATGTATTTATGTCATAAAAGTTCGCTCAAACAAAAATTCTTATGAATAAAACAAAAAGCTGCTCATCCGTAGTCTAAACCATACAGTCTTAACTTCATTGAAGTCAAAACCGTATAACGCTGCGATTAGAAACTTATTACCTTTTAGTTCCCAAAGTTAAACGTCAGTTAAGTTGGAATCATTAATACGTTTACAGCTTTTGATTTGTATTTGCCATTCCTCACGACGAGAATCAGCTGAAGTGTATTGGAACGTCTACAGAGGTTTCACGTGCTTTTCCACGAATGTCGCCTCGAGAGCTTAATAGTTTCGTGTGAATTGATGTTTTTCTCCGACTGAAGTCAAATCATGAACATATTCGTGTTAATTAAATTTTTATGTGAATTTTTCTATCACAAATAACGACCGTATAGAGGTTTGTTCCAATTTACATCGTTAACCGTTTTTGGGACGGTTAATTATCTACGGCGAAAAATTATTTCAAGAAGTTGTAAAGAGATTTGTGTAACAAAAACATAAAAATATTGTGAACCTTACTGAATAAATCAGTATCCGTTTTGATATTGAGAGAATTTGTAGACCGTGTCTCAAAATGGTCCAACTATTTCAGTTGAAAATAAAAAAATAAAACTAATTGCAATTATTAATTATTGTTGCCACACAAAGATACTAAAAGAAATTTGACTTTTTAAAAGTTACATTGTTTAAATTCTGTAGGCGGCACTATTCAAACACCTTTCCCAATTGGATAGTTTTGAGACACCCTGTTTTAATCTTAATATGCAGCAACTAATCTAGATTTGTAATTTCTATATTTGTCTAAAATTTTGTAATCATCCCAGTGGAAGTTATGATTGGAGTCTAAAATGAGCTAGAAATAACACATCATTTATCACGCGGAAGCTTACTGTTAGGTCTCTGTTCCTTAATTCTAGTAACGATTGCTTTTAGGTGGACCTATGTATATGAAATTATTGCAACTACATTGGAAAACTACATTTATGAATTTTTTAATCAACATGATCTTTCAAATATTGTACGATGGTGGTTAAATTATGAGTGTATTTGCTGATAAACAAAAATTATAGGATCTGAATAATTGTGTTACTGAAATGTGTAAAGGAAGGTAGAATGGCATAGTACTATGAGATTTGGTAGAATTTGAGTCGGATATCTGGTCGTTTTGTTTACCTAATCTTTATTTTAGTATATTTGTTGTGGATACGAATTGGTCATTAAAATAGCATTAATAATTTTAATTATTGTTGGTCTGGTGAAACTTTTTATGAGATGGCAATATGGCTTTATCAGTTATGTTATAGATGACAGAGGTTTTATGTTTGATGGGGTGTTATAAGTAGAAGTTTAACAAGTCTACGGGAATAAGTTCGCCAATTCGTGTACATTTTTGTATTGTGATGAACCGAAACATCTCAAAATTTAAGAGTATTTTTTTTTTCAGTTTTTCGAGTGGATTTAATAGACGGATATAATTATTAAAAGTATCTAAGGTAGTATAAATTTTTTTGTGAATTTTGCGGAAAATTTCATAAACATAACTTCATTAATAAATATGTTTGAAATTTAGTTTGTAAAGGCATTCAGATCCTATAACCACGTAAAACAATTACAGCAGACGAAGGACCAAGATTACCTGCCATAGGAGAACCAGAGATTTGTTTATAAAAACATTTATTAAAATTAAAATAAGTCCAATTTATTATACAAGTAATTACATTTATGATAAATAAAGTTAAATGTTGGAGGTGACGAACGAATGGTAACAAAGTTGTGAGATGGGAAGATAATTTACGAAATATATTATTTTCTACTGTGTTAACCGTACTCCTATAAATTATGAATATAAAAATTCAATTAATTGAAGTGGGTCCATATTCTCGTGTCTTCGTTTTCATTTGAATGCATTGGAAGAACAAGCATTACATTTGTCGTGTAGTTACAAGCCCTGTTCTTTCGGGACTGTGTTTTGTGAAATAAGCAGGTATAAGGTACATGAAGAAACAAAACCCGATGATTCAGCGCGTTCAAAGTTTAATTTGGTCCGATACCATAATTGCCGCCACAGATTTAAATACACGCACGCCTATCTACTTTTGTAATCGACATGAATTTGTCGGCTACGTGAGAATTTCAAATAACATTTAACTGGTTTTTTTTGTGATAGGCGACACAGAAAAGTGGATAAAAGTGTGATGAATTGCGAGCGCAGCCTGCAGTCATGTGTGCAACAGGTGAGTCATGATTTGTACCGTACTTCAAACATTGTGCAGTTTTATCAAAGAGTTGTTGGAGAAATGCAATTTCTTCCTTATTTTTTGCCACTCCACACAGGTCCATATATATATATATATAATGTAATAATTAACAAGATGACGTTAATTAAATTAAATTTGCCCCAAATTGTGGTAGCCAAAAAGTAATAATTAACAAGAAACCTTTAATTTAAATATGATTTTTAAAGAATTCGAGCCCCACGTTGTGGTGCCATTATGTAATAATCAATTAATGGGCTTTAAATAAATGAAATAATCAACAAGAATTTAAAGCATATAATTATTTATTTCCACTTTGTTCTTTTGACTCACAAACAATTACAATTTAAAATTTTAGATATCAGGGTCTCTACTGGGTTTGATAATGAACACAACAAGTTGTTTCAAAAAAACTAATTAACACACAGTTTATAATTCACCGAGACAATATGTCGATAGGAAGAAAATAAAAGAAAAGAAATTAACTCTGATTGACAATTAAAATAGAACGAAATCTGACTTCTATCCTTTAATTACGTTTACATAAATCATTATTTTTGTATTTTGTTACTCACATCTGTCCAGCTGGTTCCAGCATTCCTTTTGTTTTCGGGAGTACACTATTGCAAAAATTTTACACTGATTCTAATATTGGCTCACAGATTTTACACTCCTGAATTCCACCTTGATAGGCTCCCGGGAACTCGGATGACCCTCCTTTTTCTCAGCTATCTGGTAACTGCTTGCCTTATATGAATCCTGTGATTCATAGATTTGCTAGTCTTTTTACCGCTTGGGACTTAAACAGCAACTTTACTATTCCTGGCTGGCTACAGACGTACACTGCTTTTACTTAGCAATATTTACGATGTAATTCTCCCGTGAATGTTTTTACTTTGTCTTCAACTCATAACTTTGTTTAATAATGCATTAAACAACGGCTAGTCTCTGCTCTAGTATCATTTGTTCCGTCATCCGAAATGTCCCGTCACCCACTGAACTATTGTAGTCTCAAGTTTTAGGGCGCATACGCCATTTTTGACTTTCCGTAACAGAGCTTGCCTCCATTGTCGCTTTGGAAGCTCTTGCCGCTACAATTAAATTTTATATCCAAACAATTAATGTCCTAATTAATTGGCATTACTATATATATACATATGTATACAAGGATTTAACAGATTCAGCGGTATTATTAAATGATAATATAATATAATTTAAATATTGAACTTTTTTAGCTTAAAACAATATAAATATGTCTACGAATTTGGGAGAGTTGTCTTAAGTTTATAAAGAGGGAAAATGTAGGCAAGCAAAAAAACCTACTTTCGAATTACTGCTGGGGTTACTATATTGCCTTAATTAAAATTAATCCTGTACAGTCTTCATTTGCACACTGGAAGGCAGTACTATCTTCCTGTTACTGTTAAAATTTGAAAAAATATATATTTTAAGCAGATTTATAACCAGCGTTAATAAAGACAATCCAATTTGATCTCATCGCAGAATACTATAATACGACAGTCTTAAATTAGGCCACTAATTAAAGACAATTAAACCATTTCATAATTCTCCATAACGCTCTATTTATCCCACTTAAATAAAATAATAATTCTTCAGAAATCGATCATGTTTCCACAGTTATTCAGGAATGCGTAAAACAAAAAACATATTAAAATAAAACGATCCTTACTCTTAAATTTTTTTAAAATATAAATTTTAATTTGAAAATCATATACTTTTAAATATGAAAAGTCTCACTTGATTATATCGTATATCTACTCTTTACATAATAAATTACTAAATAATACAATAATAAAATAATTTAGTATAATTTATTTGTTACCAGATTTAATTTGAATTAAGAGCTAACTACAAATAATATAGAATCTAAAAATTAAATTAATAACATTATTAAATAATACACGACGTTTCCTCCGCGTTTCGTGAACAAATATGCAATGTTCACCTAACGAGGTCTGCGAAACGTGGATTGTATTCAATTAATTTTTGGATTCTATATTGTTTGTAGTTGCCCATTAATTAAACTTAATATTAAAATAATAAATACTTCCACCCTGAAATAACTAAATGCAATAAAAGCACTCACTTTTATCAGAATGTATATATTATACGGATGCAAAAACTCATTACAAACAATTCCACCTTTAATCAGGCTTGTTGATAAAGTTTTACAATCATACAAACATTCCCATAAAGTGTGATTTTAAAAGCGTTATAATTTATGCATTAAATATTGGCGGTCACTTAAAACATAAAAGAAGGAACGGATTGAATTACTGATTATAAATTAAATTTTCTTTTACATATTCAGAGTAACCATTTGTAACGGAAAATTTATTGTTATTTAAAAATTATTGAATAATAAATTATGCGTGTAATTGAACGATTATTCCGTATTTAATTTATAAGTAAATCGATAGGAAAAATTTCAAAGCACTATGATTTCATTTACAAATATTTCATTTCATTTTCATTGGATCGTATGCTTTGTTTTTAGCACCTCGTAAAATGTTGAAGCGTACTGAATATGTATTTCTGTAAACTGAAATTTTTGTGTGAATATTCAGAGTGGAACGCAAAATTCGGTGTTTTAATAATTATTCTCTCTTCTTCCGTTATTTAAAAATTATTCAACCAATATTAATTTAATACATCAATACATTTTATTTATTCTTAAATAACTACCTTCTTAAATGAAAATTTCACACTGTACAAACGTTACACTGCAACAGTTTTGCCCTTTTGTAAGTCGTTTTTCTTACTTATGTCGGGATAGCTGCAGAAGTCGTCTGTCTTCACATTGCAGTCCCTTGAGTTATGTTTCACCGACGTCAGCATTGTCCATGGGTGAGACAGACAGATGTACTCGTACCTTAGAAACATTCTTTGAATAGTTAGTCTGAATGCGGCCGACAACCTGATTAATTTTATACCGAAAAATTACAATGATCGTGCAGACTGGGAACATATTTTTACAGGAGTTATAAATAATCGTATGTTGTAAATCCGTTTGCGTTTTACAGGGTGGTTGGAAAAGGCCTCAAAATATTCTAAGGGTGTTGCAGTGTAGATTGTACTGAGAAATAATTGTTAAGAAAAACACACGATACCTTCAGCCGTTTACGATTAAATTAGCCTTGAAGTTAGCCAATCAGATCGTTGCGCGCGCAAATTGAATCAGGCCGCCAGAGGCGGTGTTGCCAAACGAGTTATTCGTTTGGTTAGCTTAACCCAAACGATAGAGCGAAAAAAAAATTTGACGGTAGCAACGATCAATCCATGAACCAACAGGTCATCATCACTCAGCAGCAGTCCGGTGCGCTACCATCAATACGCTGTGAGACCAACTGGCATTAGTTGTATTTCCTTATGTAGTAGAAGGAGAACAGGAGTGAATCGAAAAACTAGTACCTTTTGTATATTAATTTGTGTTAACGCTATGAGACCAACTGGCATTAGTTGTATTTCCTTATGTAGTAGAAGGAGAACAGAAGGAGTGAATCGAAAAACTGGGACATTTTTATGTTAACTTGTGTCAGGGCCTACATAAAAGCAGCTTTTGATGTTTGGTTCCAAAATTATTTTCTATTTTTAACTGATTACTTCTAATGCACATTTATTGCTTCATAAATATTATTATTTTCCCACAGTTACACATTTTTTTAATTTTGTCGGGTGAAATTATAAACAATTATTTAATGTTGCCGATACTGTAGCTGTTGGAATAAATGTATGCGTTGTGGTCAACTTTTCTCTAAATCAGACTACCTTCAAAAAACGACAATAAACAAAAAATAAGAAACAAAAACTGTTTCAAAAAATCTATTAAAACATTAATGAGTGTTAACAATCTCATTTATTACTTAAACCATTTCTCCGCGAAGCTACGTTTACATACGAACTTTCCCTTCTTATGAAAATGATTTACACAACTGAAATATGTGGAAAAATCAAATAACGTCTGGAAACGTGCGAAATAATTTAAAAAAATTAGTTATAAATGTGTAATTTAGGCTATATATACGAAAATTCTCTTAATAGCTATTTTAGGCCAGCTCCCAAACGTAGCTTTTGCTCACCTAACTTAAAATTTTTTATTGAAGTGTAGGTAGCATCAACAGATATATTTATTTAAAGCTATAGCTTAAACTTATCACTTCTGAAACCGCCACTTTTAACTGGTACTGAGCGTTTTCAACAAATGGTAAACCACGTACCCGAGATATCTGTGGGTTACCGCTTTTTTATCGCGTGCAAGTGCGGTAGCCACAGATTTATATTCAAATTCTATTCATTTTCCGCTTCCCTACTTTAATATTCTCATTACAAAATGTAAGGATTTCCAAGCTTTTCGAGGCGCAGAATTTACTTGTTCTTCCCACTCTAGATTTGAGTTCAAAATGATTTTTAAATATTTTCAGCTGTTTACTTGAGGTATTTTCTCCCCATTTATATTATAACCAAATCCTATATTTGCACGAAATGTATTGAATATAATTTATTTGCTTTTTTCGCTATTTATATTCATTTTACTAGCTGGGTGCCCGGCGTTGCCCGAGATGTCCCGATACACTCCAATTTCGGTTGCTTTTGCGCTATTTTTATGTAACGCTCCTCGAACCCTATCCCTAAATGTGCTCACCTCCCATGCTGAAGGTGTTTAAGTCACTGACCAAATATATTGGTCATTTTTACATGTTAGAAGATGACCACCCCCAAAAATGTGCGATAATCAAAAAGTATTTATTGCACGCAAAAATCAACCAATTACATTGTCTGGAAATTTCTACCCCCGCACAAAACATTACGAAATACGCTGTTTTCAATAAAAAATATCAATTTTGAACATTTAAGTATTGTTTTTATCATAATTCTATGTATCTTCCAGTGCGTATTGCAAGATATAATTGGGAAACATATTGGTCCCTGATCCCGTTAAATATTCCACGTCAAAAGTCAAGTTATTTAAAAAAAAATTAATGCCATGGATTGTATAACCTTTCATAATAAATTATATTTATCACTCGATGTGGTATTGGTAGATTTAATTATACTTATTATTCAATCAAAATATTTTTGCTCAGTTTCATTTCTCAGAAATTGAACATCTATAACGTCGTTCCCAAAAATGGAAAACAAATATTGTTATCCTAACCTCAAATTTTTGTTTCACGACACAAATTGCACGCAATAATTTGTTTACATTTATACAAATTTATATAAATACGTTGCGTAAAGTATAATTAATTGTACTTTTAATTCAATTTAAATGTTCCTATTTCTGTACATACCTTTGACTGATAGTGCAATAATTGAATAACGACCATAAAAACTTTCGGAGTTCCGTACGTCATTTTCAATACTTTTATAGTTACAAACATATAATTCAGCAGTCGTACCTTAGACAAATCTTATTATCTTCTGAAATATTATACAGGATACAATAGTACGTTATATTATGAAATTTTATAAATCTCGACCGACACACATTTGAATGTATTATAAGGCGCCATATTGGCTTTATCAAAGATAGCGGGATAATTAACTATTCCAAATTAACTTTGCGCAAGGATGGTAAAGTGTTTCGTATTGTTTTTTATTACTATTCGATGAAGTAATACTGGAAAAAATTTTACTTTTTATTCAATCAAAATATTTCTGCTTTATTTCATTACGAAATACAGAACTATATTTAGGACGCGTCAATGTCTTGAAAACTTATGACGTCTTCGTCTCGCGCAGTAATTTAAGACTAATTCGTAACTTATTTCAATTATAATTATTTCCACGTTTATTCTAGGGGTTTCTCACCCCCACAGTACCGGTTCTCGATTTTGGCAGAATATATATACCAATTTTTGTTGAATTCTGTCCACGCGATAAAATTTGTATAAAGAACAACGTAAATACATACATACATACATACATACAAATATACATCCTTTTTTATTATATAGCACAACTATTTACGCAAATAAGTCGTTTTGTAAATCTCATTCATCCGAAGTTTAATTGATCCTTCTACAGAAGATACACTCAATCAGCAAAACGTCTAATTTTTGAACCGATTTTAAATTGTAGATCATTAATGTATATGAGGAACAATAAAGGCCCGTTTACTTATCCTAGCGGCACTCCCAATCTTACATTTTGTTCTATTGACAGATGTCTACCAATGTTCACCCTTTGCGTTAGCCCGTTGAGAAATTCCTTGGCCCCGTAGTACAGGCTGCCTGTGCGATACCTGTATTGTCTAGTTTCTATATCAAAATGTCGTGTGCAAGCTTTAGCGAAATCAATGATAATAACATCTATTCTCCCTCATTTGTCTATTACGACGGATAGTTCTTGGAATACGGTGACCTCTTGTCTCTCACGCGAAAAATCTTGCCGAAACCCATGTTCTCCTTAAATTCCAGTTCTCTACGGATATAGTCCGATATAATTCTATTAATGATTTTACAAATCACTGGCGTAAGACTAACCGATCTATAATTAGAAACGAAGGTTCTGTCACATACTTTGAAAAAACTATCGCGGACTTCCAGTCTTTTGGGAGTGCAGAATTATTAATAGAGACATTAAACAAACTTACTATATACGGAACAATTGCCTCCCCGCTAAGTTTAATAATATCGCTACAAATATCATGTACACCACGTGATTTATGAAATTTCAACTTCCTTATACTTCTTTTAGCGTTAGCCTCAATTATAAAATCTTGGCATTGTCCAACCGTATCCACGACTTCATATTGCTCACTACTTTTACGGAATACGGTATTAAATAATTATTTAATTTCAGCTATTTCTTTGTCGTTAGTTAAGTCAATGCCGTTATCTTTTAGGGGTAAAACAAATTCACTATTACGCTTTGGTCGACGAATATAGTTATAAAATATTGTCCAATTATTTTCTCCCTCCTCTAGTATGTTTCCCAAAATTTTTGCTTTCTTCTCCTTCTTTTCCTTTTCTAATTGTTTGGATAAATTTAGAAAATGCGATTTGTTAAAGTTATTTTATTCTTCTGGCATACACTCTTCTAACTTGCTGTTTTTAAGAGAGTAATATTGTTTGCGTAGTATTCGAACCTTCCCAGAGAACTCTGGAGAAGACTACCTTTGAGGATGCCTTCACTTCTCTCTGGTTTTTTGAACTAAGTTTCCCACATGCCGAGGCACCTGTTCTGAGAGGTGTATGTTCCTATTGGAATAGTCGGCTAGCTGCCTCCTAAACTGGTCAAGGCACGGCGAGGGGAAAGCTTCGACCCCACAGCAAACACCTCTCCCGCCATCGGAAGGGCGTGGGACAGTACCAAATTCCCGATCTACCTGATGCAGGTTTTTCTAGGGTTTTCCCTGCATCACTTTTAGGCGAATTTCCGGGTAGGATCCTTAAACCACAGCCCGGAGGCCCTAGTTAACCCTTAGCTACCTTGCTCTATATTTCCGCATTCCCCTTTTCACTCCCTTTCCTATGGTATAAGAGGGATGTTGCCACTATGTGGGTTACCCTATACATAGCCTGTCTACACGTTCTTCCTGCGTAGTATTCTCATTGGAATAGTCGGCCAACTGCCTCCTAAACTGGTCGAGGCATGGACAAGGAAATGCTCCGTCTCTACAGAAAACCCTTCTCCCGCCATCGGAAGGGTGTGGGACAAGTACCAAATGCCTGACGTACCTGTTGCAGGTTTTCTAGTGTTTCTCCTGCATCACTTTTAGGCGAATTGCCGGGTAGGATTCTTAAACCATAGACTGGGGGCCGTAGTTAATACTTGACTACCTTCCTCTATCCTTCCGCTTCTCCCCTTCCTATGCTATTAAAGGGGAATTGCCACCATGTGGATTACCCTTTTGTTGCCCGTTACTTTAAAAAAAAATTGTAGTACTGCGAGTCGGAATTTTTCTTAATTATCCTATGCGGGACGAAGCGGTTTATTTACTCATTAACAATTAATTTAAAATTATCCCATATTTCGTTTATGTTTTCACCATTTCTGACTCACCATCTGATTATGTTGTGTTAAATTCAAGATACACTGATCAACTTCTCAAGATTCGATAAAACAACAGAATGCTGCACGTCGTTTTTTTATTCTTTGCAGGTGTCGTCACAGCTTTGAGCTGTATGATGACGTTGCTATTGGTGGAGGAAAGCTTCACGTCTCCCGTCGACAAGTGCATTATTGAGGGAGATCTGCTGGCGGACGACCACAACTGCGCCGTCTACTGGGTGTGTCTGAAAAACGGCGCCGTGCCTTTCCATTGCCCGGGAAAATCCCTCTTCGATCCTAATATTCGTGTTTGCAGACCTCCTGACGAAGCAAAATGCAACGGTAAGATCCCGGCTTCAATATACATATATATACTGGTATAACATTTAAGCTTAAACCGGTATTTCCCAACGTGACGCCCTCGCCTCACAGGGTGGCAAATCGAAAATTAGCTCGTCTAGTAATTTTAAAAACCGATAGGTATGATTTAACATATACAAAAGGAAAGATTGTTGGTATCTCACTTTTTTAACAAACATTTTGGTAAGTTTAGTGCTTTCCATAGAGCCACACTGGAGTAATATAAACTTCGATCTACTCAGAAAGTATTGTTTACTACGTCTAGTGAAGGAATAGTACGTACTGTATTGGATGCTTGCTGTGACATCCGCTAAGTGGTTGTCTACTGTAGTCTAGCTCCAACTCCGCGTGTTAAATGAAATAATATCTTATTTTCGTACAAAAGCATGAATGAACCATAGATTTTGCGATCTCAGAATAAAATTAATTATTTCTTTGTTTATACACAGAATAGTTACTATAGATGAACTGTGACACACAAGTTGAAATTAGGCTTCTTTAGGAAATAATTCAATTTTTTAATATAAAAAATATGTATATGTGGGGGGCGGGGGAGGGAACATTAGAAATATTTAGTGGGGCATGGTAAAAAAAAGGTTGGGAAGCACTGGCCTTAACTATCTAAAGAACTTATTTTCCACATTCAAATTCTCACTCGATATTATAATTCGAAAGATGCAGATTTTTCGTTCATCATGTCAAAACTTACTTTCGAGTGTCATGTGTTTAATGTTATTGAATAAAACTCTTAATTGATACTGGCGACTAGAAAATGAAAAATGTCTATGTATATTTGCTTCACGTTTTTCAAGCAGGATAGTGTAACATTGTTGTCATAGTAACTAATATACATTCATTGGTGTAAACAATAGTAAAGCTTGTTAGCTGTCCGTGCTCGGATGAAAACAAAAAGATTTGTAAACGGCGTATACTTCTGATGTAACAGGACTTAGGTCTATTCTTTTTCGTTAAAAAGTTACTTATAACTCGTTTGTTCTGCGTCACATTTTTTTACATAATACTTTTTGCCTCTTTCTATAATATCATTCTAGTAACTAAATTGGTTGACTATGGTGATCTAATATTGTTATAAGTATTTTTCTAACATATTTGATCAATTATATATATAATTTAATATCTTTATTGTAAATCATTAGGACTTAAACATATTCTTAAATTAAATTAATTGATCTGTAATAATTTTTTGTCTCCTATGGCCTCATTAATAATATATATCTGTATGATTTATCTCTCTGTCCTTTTCTTGTCGATTTTTTCGGTCCATTTGTATGTCTACTGTTTCTATTCTTTCTCTTTAGTCAGACAACTGAATACCCGAAAAATACGTATTATAGTATAAGATAATTCTATTAAAAAATACCAAAAAATGTTGAATTGAAGCTGTCAAAGCACTATGAGTTCAATAATAAGATGTCTCCCACGTTCGTCCTTAAAGTAACTTTTCCTGAACATGATCATCACTCATCAGTCAAAATAATTACGTTCATTCCAAATGTATGTTGTAATTTCTGGTTTGTTCCTAGTTTGAATAAAGTCTTCTCGGGCTTCTAACCGAGAAAACAACTGAATCCGAGACGTTTCTATGACGTTTACTGCCATCGTCTCCTAGCAAAGGTTTCTTTTATTTTTGCGTTTTTTATCCATTCTGTTTAAAACAAAAATCATGTTTATATGCTAATAAAATACCCTGTAAAAAGGCAAAAAGATGACATGGTAGACCTAATTTTAAATTTTAATTTTTTCCATTTTTTTAAGAGTAACAGTCTACATGAGGGTAATTCACGTGGTGGCAACTCCTCTTTAATAGCGTAGGAAGGAATTTGACAGGGGGGCTGTGCGGAAGTTTAGAGAAAGGTAGGCCAAGGTTAACTATGGCCCCCGGGCTATTGTTTAAGGATCCTACCCTGCACTCGCCTAAAAGTGAACAGAGAAAACCATAGAAAAAATGTCGGACACTTGATACTTGTCCCACGCCCTTCCCATGGCGGGAGAGTTGTTTTCTGTGGGGTTGCAGCACTACCTTCTGTGTGCTTCGTCCTGTTTAGGAGGCAGCTGGCCGACTATTCCAATAGGAAAAGTGGACAACTCTTGCCCAAAATCTACGATCCCGGAACAAATACCTCTCAAAACTGACCAAGGTGTCTCAGCTTGTGGGAACCTTAGTTCAAAAAACCAGAAAATAAAATAATTCATCCCCAAAGTTATCTCCCTCTAGCTCTCCGGAAACGATCACCTGCGAGATAATTGCGTTCACAGACTTGCTTGAGTTAAATATTTCAAATGGGTTGGTGGTAATATAAATTAAAAACCTGCTTGAGAAAAAACCGTAAAACTTTTTTCATGTAAAGCGAATAAAAACCACGCGGAAGCAATTAACTAGTTATTGAACGTTGACCATTTTGTATTAAGATGACGGATGGTAGTTTGACAGTTCCTTATGGTTCTTCTTAACAACGAAAAAAAAGTTTAATTGATATCAGTGCCACCATTGTCGAAAGCCAACCAAACCATGATGAGAGACGAATGTAGTTTACAAAATGTTCAGATCCCCTTAAGAATGAAACGTACAGATAAACTAAACTAATGTGTTCTTTAAGGAACGTAGGTTTTCCCGGTGTAGTTTCTGGATGAAGTTTTCTCGGGATTCCAACCGGGTTGCGTCGTTTAATATACACAACGTTTCGATGGCGGTGCAAGCCATCGAAACGTTGTGTATATTATACGACGCTACCCGGTTGGAATCCCGATAATGTGTTCTTATCTAGGAACAGACAAAATTATTTTTTATTTACAAATATTTGATTAAATTAAGACAAGAATGGCAGAGGTCTCAGTAAAGGGCACCTTCGAACATAACTGAAAATTTGTCTTTTCTCCTGTTCCAGAACGTTGAATTGCCTCTTGGAATTACATTTTTTTCATAACCAATTTTGTGTTTATTTCAAACTGAAAAATCCAAGAGGAAATAGAATTTGCTCAGTTAATTGATCTAAAAGTTGGACAAAAATTAATCGTTATTAAATGCACTTGTTTTCGTGTAACATTTTGCTTTGAAATCGTTACAATAGAAATATGTTAAATCTGGACCCACCAAATAATTGTCGAGACTAATTCGTTTCTCTTGTCCCATGGAAGACAGAAATCGTACTCGTTTAACACCAGAAAGTTTGCTAAATAGAACTTAGAATAACCACGAGCAGAAGTAATCTTTTTATTACATTTTTTCAGTATACTGTACGTCTGTCATTTCATTTCTCCGGACTAAATAACGTTGATTTGAAACGTTTCGACGGATAAAATTAATTACAGAGCTCATCCCATGGAAATAACTGTAATGGAGTCTCAAGGTTAAAGTTCTATAATATTAAGGCGAGATAAAAGACGTAGAAAAAAACTTTGTGTTTACAACATAATTTTATTACGAAAGCACTTGCTTCCTCGACGGATTGTAACCCTTTTATTTACTGATGATCACGTCCATGAAAAATGAGGAGCATCGCGTCTTACTATTGACCTCGTCATGAGACTTTGAAATGCTGGGGCCACTTCTGAGAACCCAAGTCAACGGGTGTACAAGATGGTTCTTAACTTTCGTCAAGTATGTGAAAAAACTATTGTCAGTTATTAAAAGAGCGGCCATTACAAACGAGCTCGTAAAAGCACGGGTAGCTTTGGCAACGCAGGAAAAGACTCTCCCAGGCTATGTGATGATGCTCTTAGCTTTTTGCGTGTGATGAGCTAATGACATCGTAGCGCTTGTAAATGACCTCGGATTCTTACATCAACATGCTCTTCATATCACTTCCTCGTTTCGGTTTAAGAAGCCTGCCTTCATTTTCTTAGAAATTTGAAGTTCGATATGAAGCCCGTCTCGAAGACAATAATTGCTGCAATTCTATTGTCCTTCTTCCGCGAATTAATTCAAACATATTACGTCATATGGAGCTTTTGAATAGGAAACAGAACCTGTATCGGTATTTTTGAAATTTATATAAAGAGTAGTTCAGTCAGAAAGACCGTACTGTTATTGTTATAATATTTGTAGTGAATTAACTATAACGTATTCATATGGCAATAATACGTAATTACTATAGATAATGAATAAAATCTTCTCGGGCTTCTAACCGAGTGAAAAATAGTATGTGCGACTTTCGATGACGTTCGCTGTCATCGTATTCTAGCAATGTCTGGAAGTACTACAAGACGATGACAGTGAACGTCATCGAAACGTCGTACAATTTTTCACTCGGTTAGAAGCCCGAGAAGATTTTATTCATTCTTTACACCGAGAAAGACTGAATTCTTCATTACAATTTAGTTATTTGCAGAACATTGACGTCGACTAGGGCCAATTCGAGCTGTTGTTTTGGGTTTACCACACGAGCACGCCAATCAGGCTAATATCATAACTTAATTCTGAGAAGAAATTTCCCTCCAATGCAGTTGTCATAGCTCTCAAAGACATTTATATGTCTACCATAACGCTCTCGACGCAACACAATCCCTTGAGCTACTTCAACGACTTTTTTATTGGATTTTTTCCTACGTTTTCCGGTCATAAACATTTACCATCGACTTCGGTCCATGTCGGATTGCAACTTTTATAAAAAAAATACTACGTACATCTTCCAAAAACGTCTAAAAGACTTAAAAACGTATTCATGCCAAGCAGATTAACTACTACGAAAAACACTTTGTAGTGATGTCCTTGGCCCAGTAAACAACTCGGACCACTAATATTTCGAAATATTCCAACTGGCTCGTTTTAGAGTTTCTCCAACCCCTCACCTTCTCTAAAAATGCTCTCCTATTATTAACATGAATACGTTGCATTTCACTTTGTCTGTAACTTCAATCGCCCCACTGGTTTTTTTTGCCAGTCTCTGCAGTTGAGCATAATTACTTAAACTAATAATTTGATCTGGCCCAAAGTCAACGGTTTGTTTCAAATAGTCGCTAATATGACTTTACTTTAAATTAATGTGTAATACACACAATTTTTATAACATACTAGCTGGGTGCCCGGCGTTACCCGAGATGTCATTTATCTATAACCCCCGATATGACTACAATTTCGGCTGCTTTTGCGCAATTTTTATGTAACGCTACTCGAACCGTAATCATTATAATTAACTCTGAAAAATATTTCTTCAACGCAAATATCTGCCGTGTTTGCATGTTCCAAAATTTGCACCCCGCTACCCCTGCATCTGAGAGGTAAATGCCAATTTGAATGTCGTAACTAAACACAGTGACTTCCATAACCTTTGATTTGACTCCAATCTCAATTGTATTCGCGTTATTTTACTGTAAAGCATCTCCACCCCAAACCCGAAGGGTGTCCTTTTCACAGGGCGTAGGGGATGAAAATTGTATTCAGATAACATAGGTAGAAACACTATCAATATATTTGACCCCTAAAAATATTTATCCGACTCAAATATCGGCTGTTTTAGTATGTTTAAATATTTCCACCCCCGCTTCTGGGGGTGGAAGACGCGTCTCACCCCGACAGTGTTTGTTTCCTGGTCGCAAATAACACGTGTACGAAATTTGGTGAAAATTTCTCGACTGGTGTAGATTTGTATTTTATTTAGAAAACGTTTGTATGGGAAATAGAAAAGGGCTGTTTTTAGAGTTTTCCCGGAAATTATTCGATTTTTTCTCGCCTTTTAAACCTTCCCTAGACCTCCACGAACATTTCAAGACTAAAATAAGATAAATCCGTTTAGCCGTTCTTGAGTTTTAGTGAGACTAACGAACAGCAATTCATTTTTATATATATAGATTCTTGTTTTTTTGAGAAGCCAATTAACAGACATTATTATGTGCTAAAATAAATACCTCACAACGTTTCTGTAGTCCTTGTTGCTTTTGTCAGGTGGTTTAAAATCGCAAGAGCCAAAATCCATGTTGTCAGTGTGTTTCGATTTACATATCAATTCATCTTTTATAAGAAAATTATTTTTACTATCAAAAAATTAAATACTCCGACGTTTCGTCCTCTTTTTCGACCTATTCAGGTCTAATTTGTTTTCTGCTGATTCTTCACACACTCTTTTCAAAAACACCTAATCTAGCTTTGGTTTGGAGCAGAAAATAACAGTGGTAAGAGAGAAAACAGATTAAAGGTAAATTAGGAAGGTAATTCAAAGGGAGGACAAGAGTTTCGAACGCCGATTGTCTATAGGGAGTGTGTAAAAACAAAAAAAAGACGACAAAACGTCGATATATTTAATTTTTTGATAATAAACGTAATTTTCTGACTTAAGACCGTATATTTTTATTTATTTATATTATTATAAATGTGAGATATATTTTCATCATTTTTTAAATTTTTTATTCGTTTTTAGTGACTTTACATTATCGGTGACTTATTAATATACGTTTACACGAGTATGTGACTTACAGGTTTTATATTTACATTATTTAGAATATTTACTGTAATAAACAATCAATTAATAATTTAATTGTTCACGTTGTGGTAGCTATTTAATGTAATAATTAAATATGATGGGTTAATATAAATGAAAAGCTTATGAACAATTAACAAACAAAAATATTTATTTTGTTTTATGGCTTTCAAAGAATAAAAGATAATTACAAACAAAATTTGAGATCTGTTCTCTCAGGGCCTTTACTGGGTTTGATGATTAGGAAACGATAAAAGTAGAATTTGACTAATTAACCATTCAAAATATTATTTGCTTAAACTTAAAACAATAAGTCGATCAATGAAAGAAAACTATAAGAAAGCGAACGAACGAACGAAATCTGACTCTATCCTTTAATTAGCATTTACAATTAGTATAATTAAAATTTGGTTACTCACACATTGTCCGTCTGGTACCAGCATTATTTGTTTCCCCGACTCAACACGATAAATGCAAATCGTTATTTACACATATTCTAGTTCTCACAGAATTTACACGCTCACCGGCGAATAGAACGCAGACAAATTTCCGGAGCCTTGGATGAACCTCTCCTTGGTCAGCTATCGGATGTCGTCTTCCTCTCAGTGTAAACATGTTCGAATTTGCCTTATTACTGGAACTGATGATTTGCAGATTCTTTGTAGACTTATACTGTTATTTTTATTGATTTGAAATAGACTGCAAGGTATCTTGGTGAAAAATTTGTTATAATGTGCCTCCTTTCCTGGCTGGCATTAGACGTAAACTGACTGAGACTTTAGTGCGCGCTTACGCCATTTCTACTTTTCGACAAAGCAGCCGAGCTCGCTTCTCCATTGTTGCTTTGTTCGATCAGACCGCTATAATGGATTTATTAAACAATTCAAATTTATGTCCAAACAATTACTGGCCTAATTAACTGGCATTACATTACATTTAACATTTATGATATATACATACTTTTTCATTTTCATTATGGTATTGATTAAATAGTTACTTCTATATTTCCAAGTATAGATTTATCTCTTTAAAGAATTTAACAATGATTCCCCTGGTACGGAGATGAATCTTATTATTTCGTTGATTTCTCCTTCTCCTAGGATATTATTTCTTTGCATTTCGAACATTTTGCAATCCTGAATAACGTGCTTCACCGTTAATGTACTTCACATATTTCAAAAAATGGTGGGGTCTCTTGTTCATGAGGTGAGATCATGTTCTTGTTATAATTACTTTTTTTCTGCTATTTAGTTTCCTTGTTGATTTATGAACTGTAGAAGTCGTTTGTATTTTTATGCGTCATTATTATAATTTATGTTACTCTTTTGTAGTAATTGCCAAGGCACTGGACTAGTGAATGAAATATTAAACGTTTGAATCTGGTTCGTTTATTTTGATTAGAATTTCAGCGGATTCCCCTCGTTATTCAGGTATGAATTCAGGAAGTCCTTATGAACGTTTTATAAAGTATAGGAAAAACTCGTTCAGGACTTCGTCTACATTCAAATAAATATTTTTAAAAAATTATGTGACGTGCGTTGATGATCGTGTATAAGAAATTCCTCAGTTAGTTTCAAAATTCTTAAGTCTCATTGTTACGACTAATTTACGCTTACTATTGTGAAATTTCTAGGCTATTTCTTCCATTAATTTAATCCACTAATGCCATGACGTTACTTAGACTCCAAAAATTATTTTCCTAATAGGTGTATAGGGTGAGATTTTAATTTTCCCAGAAAATTTGAATTTGGCATTTCTGGTTACTGTCATTGAATGAGCGACGATTAGTGCTCCACATTTCCTCACGAGAATTCCATGGGGAAAGTGTTGCCAGAAAGTCGGAGGCTGAGCAATTGCCAGAACTGCCGTGATGATGTAGCCGCTCGAAGTTCTCGTAGTGCAGAGACTACCTACGGAAAAAAGTGTTATCAAGTGTTAACTATAGGAAAGACGAAAGGCTTTCTTCGGGATTCGTGTATTGGGGAGGGTTGAAGCTATAAGTCCAACCTTCAAAGACAGTGATAAGGCAAACAGATTTGAATGTTCAACATAGTAAAAAAAACTAATATTTACCATGTAAGGTACTAATATTGATTAAATTAGTTACTCAGCCATTGCCTCCATAACAACAGACTGAATTCAACAAAAATACTAACTACTTTAGGCTACGTCCCACAGAGTTAACCACGGAATTTGTTGGGAGCCGTCGTCTTCAATCGTGTTTCAGGATTCTCCTCAATGATGGGTTTAATCTACCAAATAGGGACTATAGTAAGAGTTTTCCATGTGGAAAGGTAACCTATAATGTCAGAAATTTAACGAAGTGGTGGATTGATGGACGATCTTGCCCAGGTGGGCGAGATGGAGAATGGTCTGTTGACCCATGAGGTTGGAAATCCTAATAGAGATTACTACGCATTATAAAATATAAAGCGTCTGTGTTAAAAGTATACTAATTAATAAAATAACAGACAAAAATAAGTATTAAATTAAATAAAACACCACTTTTCCGCAAACCTTGTTGCTTCCGTCAGGTGATTCAAAAATCGCAAGAGCCGAAAGAAAAAAACACCGCCACAAAACAGGTGAAGAACTGAAACCAAAGCTCTCCTCCAAGGAACAGCATCAACGCGTTCTGTTGTGATTCAGGATTATGTATTCGTTTCTTTACTTCAATGAAGTCAAATTTTACTGCGTCATATCAAGCAGTGGGCGGCTTTCGCCGTTGACCTGAACCCTAGAGAAAACAAAAGTTCACGCTCACTTCAAGCAGCGACGTTAATTATTACTTGTTCAAACCTTGGACCCCCACTTGGTACGTGGTCGCTCTGACATCTGAGCTATCCGAGTCCACTCCTCGTCAGATACGAGCCTCCTCCATCCATTGTATAGACCTGAATATAGGCTCACTTACTATTTACTAAATAACATTTTTCACGGCCTAATTTTATCAAAGGTGCAATGAATAAATTGAAGAATAGAATAAATGCTTTCAAACAAATCTCTTCCTTCAAGGGGTTTAAACTGAATTAAAGGAAGAGGATAGAAAAATCACGTTGGGAAAATATCCATTAAACCAACTGACTTCATGGTGGGTACCCAACATCTAATGAGATTTGGTATTTGACACAATTCCCAGTACTGTTATATAATACCTTTGATATTTTTCGGAATGAAATTTGTTTATTTCATCGAATTCCTCGCTGTCAAGACAGTCGTGGACGTTAAGGTCGCATAAAAGGGTATATATTTTGGCTAGTCTTCAAGTGGCAGTAATTCCGTTATTTGAACTGAAAATCGTCATTAGTCTCAAGCCAACTCACTCTAATCTCTTTCATCATAATAACCTACCTTGATTCATAATTCATAAAGAAAAACAGAATTTAATCAAAAATAATTCTCATTATTCCACGCACTTTGCCACCGCTGCGTTTGTTTGTGCAGTTCGCATACCCGACGACAGCGGGGTGTGTTGGGCCGCAGAGACGTGTCCTTTTGGCGCGGAGGGCTGGTCCGTGCCCCACGCGGGCTCCTGCGAGGCGTACTGCCGCTGCGACGCACTCGGCGTGGCCCGGACTCGCCGCTGTCCCGAAGGCCAGCAGTTCTGCAGCGAGCGTCGCACCTGCGTAGACGCCACAGTGGCGCGCTGCCCGTGGCGACTCCTGGGGGACTGTCCGGTGGGTCTCACTTGCCCGGCCACCCTCACTGAAATTCCGTACGCACTGCCTCATCCCAGGGATTGTAGCAGCTTCTGCCTCTGCGTAGACGGAAGACCAGCCCTCCAGCGCTGCCCAAGGGGTTCTTTCTTCAGCCGCGGGGAAATGACGTGCGTCAAAGAGAGGCAGCCGGAATGCGAGGCTAAGGAAGTCTGCCCCGCGGTGGGCAGTTGTCCCACTGAAGGCTCCCTCCATCTGCCACACGCTGAAGACTGCACACTCTTCTGCCGCTGTGACCACGGCGTGCCTAGACTAGATCGTTGCCCAGAAGGACTCTTTTTTGATTCTATACTTCAAAACTGTGATTGGCCGTGGAGGGCACGATGCAAAACGTCAGCGCTGAAGACTAAAATTGAACGGTGCCCTACTATCGGTACTTGCCCCTTTCCGGATCCTCTAAACTACACAGTGCATCTACCCCACGCCTTCAACTGCACCCTCTACTGCCGCTGCGACCATGGAAAACCGAAGGAAGAGCGTTGCCCCGCAGGTCTACACTTTAACCCTCGCCTACAAGTCTGCGACCGGCCCGATGATGCAGGGTGTCTAAAGACCGAACTTAGGAATCTGAAAGAACATCAGTACCTAGAGGAGACAAAAGAGATGTGGAATCACTGTCCTTCAATTGGTAAATGCCCATCTTTGGGGACAGGTCGTCTCCCTCATGCAACAAGCTGCTCTTTGTATTGCTCATGTCACGATGGAAAATCCAGTGTGGAGAGGTGCGCACCCGGACTACAGTTCAATCCTGCATCCAAGGTAATATCTCAGAAATAACGAGATAACTTTAAAATGCAAATAGTTATAATATTCTGTTTCCATTCACTGTTTTACATTGTGCTGCACTGCTTTTCCGAGAAAAACTTTACTAGTTAAAAAGTTGCCCCATATGGTTTTAAATTGCAACATAATAAATGTACAAACTCTACTTATTTCTACTTTCTCAAGCTATGTGATGTCTATTTTACAGGTGTGTGATTGGCCAGCTATCGCCGGTTGTGGAGTAGCTACTCTTAACAACGGAGATGCTGCATACTGCCCTGCGATAGGAAGCTGTCCGCAATCTGATTTTGTGGGGAGTCTAAACTTGCTGCCTCATCAAAGGTCCTGCTCTTTCTTTTGCAGGTGTAATGGTGGTAAGTCATATCTCAACAGGTGCCCTGCAGGTCTGCACTTTAGTCCAATAAGAAAAGTATGTGAATGGCCAATACAAGCTGGCTGTGAATTTATTTTCGATACATGGTAGAAAATTAGATAATTAAGATAAAATAATAATATGATAAAACTGAATAAATATGCATGAAAACAAATCCATTTTGTTAGTAAAATATAAAGTAAAATCCTTATAATCAGTAAAAATATTTAGTGATTCTTAATTTTTGTTTCTCAATGTTATTTTAAAAATAAACCATTTTGAGACAATTGATAATTTAATGGGCTTGAGAAATTTTGTACTAATAAAATATTAGTAATTGTAATATTATTTCGGTCAAATTCATGATGCTGCTCTGTTGAATGTTTGATAAGACTTGTAATCACTGAATGTAAAAGACTCAGAATAAAGCATTCCTATTTATTATTTTTCTACATAAGTATTTAATTTACAAAAATTTTGTTCAGTCAAGAAGTCAACAAATAACAAAAACATAAAAGTCTATTAGAACAGCAAGCTTGATATGAAAAATACATAATGAATCACCTTTTCGTCATTAACTTAAAGCAAAGTTTAAAAATTATAAAGTGGAAATTTAAAATACATTACAAAACCCTATACCAGATGATTACATTTTAATGATAACATTCAATGTCTTCTCTGACTATCACTTTGCAAGGGCAAATTCAACCTACATCAGAGGGTAAACTTAACATAAATTGCCTGAAAAGGGTGGGGGAAATACAACTTTAAAGATACACATCTCAAACTGAACTGTTTAAATAGGGTCAGTTAAATCAGTCAATTCACTTGTTTATGATGTTATCATTTTAAAGGAAATGTTATCTTCTGTCTCTAACATAATTTTAAATTATAACAAAAAATTGTTCACATTGTCTATTTTAATGAATATTTGACTTATAATATATATAATATGCTTTGCTAATTTTGTTCTATTGCACCTCTTTCCAACAAACCTTATGGAATTAGCATTAGACATGTACACCATATTGATTATCTAGGATTCAAGCTTGCAGAATGAGTCAGGATTTGTACAGAAATAGCCTGTAACTATAATTTATTATAAATAATATAACTGAAATTAAATTTTAGAATGCAGAATTTGCAAATGTTTATTTCAATATGATTATATGAGTGTGTTAGTCAAAAAGGAATAGACACCAAGAAATTTGGGTTACTTCTATTTTTAATTTGATTTTACCATATTTTAATTGTTAAAAGCTATATAGAAATTATAAAAAAAAATAGTAAAACCAGATAATGGACTCCTTTTTGTGTTATTGGCAATGTTTTTTCCTGTTTGTCTAATTTTTATGTGCTGACATTGTGAGCACATTCCCAGTTACATGAACAGATACTGCATGATGATCTTGAAGAAATTTGGCATGTAACAAGATTTTAAAAAAAAATTGCTCCAGAAAATTATACCATATCTCAATTAGGAATGAAAGTATATGTGAACTTATTTTATAATGTTCCGATCAGCACACTTCAATATTTACAAACAATAGGTAGCTGAACTTAATTCGATTTCAAGAGTCTTTTGATGCAGGTTTTAATTTAATTTATTATCCACACACAATGCTATGAATTTTGATCTTCCCATATTTCATTATTTTAAACCCTATGGTTAGAAAATTCTATGTCTATTATTTTGGTTTGACATTGCATAATGTGTTTTCTCACAATGGACAAGCTATTAGGTGAAGTGATACAGAAAATGGTTAAATTCAGACTTGTTTATAAGATATTTTTTTTAGTTACATATATACAAAATGGACCTCCCCCTCTCCCCTCAAATATTTAATGTTTCAAATGTTTCACCAGGAATGTATAACCAGGAATTGGTTGTTTAAGTAAAAACAAAGTACTCCAAATTTTGTAACAGAAAACAATGATCAACACAATAATATAGTTGGAAATGTTACAGAAAGTCTGTAATGGATGTTTAGCGCTCCTAATATCACATGAGTAAGAAAAAAATTGCCTTTTTCTGTTAAATATACCTTTCTGATAAAATTATGAGTTCCACCTACTGATGTCTATGATTGGAGAATATATGCACAAGTGTCTACATTTTCAACCTTAATATTTTTTACCAACTATCTATCGACCAAAACAGAGAAGCATTTTAACTTTTCCTAATAAGAGATCAGTAAGTTGATTTAAAATGATTGATTGCATTATGTGAAAGTTCTGGTTATGCAATGCAAATTTCTCATCAAATTCAAATTGAATTTGATTTTTGCCATATATCAGCAGAAAGTATTTTAAAATTCTGATGTATCAGTCAACTAAAACAGCTGAAGAAAAAATTTCAATTTATGTTTTCATGAATTTTTTAAAAATTTTGAGCACATTTCCACACACTGATCACAATATCTTTCCAACAACAACAAAATATTGTCTTAGCACCTTAGACTGGAAAATATAAGTTCATCCTGCAAAATCAAGTTCTTATGATAATATTAAGATTTCAAACTCAAAATAATAACTGAAGTTTTTTAAAAAAATTTAATAAGGCAAAAATTTAAATAGAAACATTAATTGCATTTAAATTGAGTAGATCAAAAGTGAAAATAATATACTAGCAAAGACTATTCAGAGGAAAAAAATTATACAAAAACTGGCAGTCCTCTCTCAACAGGAAGCTTTCCCTTGACTTTCCCAAGCTCAATATATTTGGACCGATTTCAAAAAGCTACGAAAAGTGCCCACTACCAGCAAAGTTGAGTGAAGAGAATGGCCCCCAGTTACCTCATGGATTCAATCACATTATGTTGTTAAAGTGTGGCATAATAAAGACTACCAGCCACATTGTTCATAACAAACCCATTTAATATAAACAAAAAAAGAGTTAAAAATGGATTTTACCCAGATTATCAAAAGTAACTAGAAAATCATCAATGTTCTGTAATCATTTACCCTATATGAAATTGAATAGAATAAAGCTTACTTCATTTTATATTTTTACATTTTTTGTCCAATCGATGTTTCTGCAGCTAGTGTGCATTAAACCAAGAGGCAAAAAGTTCCACAATATTCCTCTAATGGCATTCCATTCATCCGTCCCTTCCGTCCACCTCCTGGCCATATTAGCAACAACATGCCAATAATTAATCACACATTCCACCTTATTTCACCTCCAGTTTTCAGACTTCTTTGTGTCACCATGTGTGATGAAAACCAGGTGGCCTGGGCCTGATTGTCACTACCCAGTGAGCTTTCAACACAAAGCACCATGTTTTCAAATACCCTTAAATTTAAGAAACAATCTTTCATGCTCAAAAACCAATCTATATCCTGTGCACACACACAACAAATATTAATAATCAATGTTCCACATATTTGTAAATAAATAAATGCAATTATTTTAATATAATAATGTAAAATTTTAAAAATATAATATAAATGTCCATTTATTTGATACCAGGAGAAAAAATAGAAAAATTACTATTTTACAATAATTGCTTTACTCACATTAAAATACAAACTGTTAAAACTTCAGGTTTATAAATTAAAATATAAATGTATTTTGAAACATTTACAATGTGAATATTAAAAAATTGGAAACATTTACATTGTTACACCACTTTAAACTCTTGAATTCAAAAATATTATGTCATTAAAATTTAAATAATCATTACTGATGTAAAATGTGTGTGGAAAATCTTTTTCACAAATTATGTCTCTTCATTATAAGAGTCAAATATAAAAAAAACTACCACTTTCAAGTATTTTCAATCTTTTCACTTGAAATATTTCTGATCTGACTTTGTTCTTCTTCTAAAAGAAATTGAGTGGCTGCATCACTTGCTTTAACTGGAGATACTCGTACTTGTAACTGGAAGTAAAAATTTAAGTAATTAGCTCACATATTTGTGCACAGCCAATAATTAACCCAAAAATGAAAATAAACCAAACTGAAATCTGTCTCAAAGTGTACCTATGTGCCTTAAGACAAATTTTGATCATTTATAACTATTTTTGCTTATGATACATTCAGTTATTGAGAAAACTAATGTAACTACTCCTACTGAAGCTTGCTGTCAAAGCAGATGGTGAATTTGATAAATGATTATAGTCTGCAAGGCTAGTAGAAAATCAAAATTTCTAATCTGTGTCAAATCAAATAAATTGTCAATGGATTATATTCCCCTTAATATATATATTATAAGTTAATATTCACTGAAATTAATATTTTTTGAATGAATGGTTTCTCCCGACATTGATATTTCAAAATTTGAACACAAAATTATAGAAAAAAATATTCCTTGCATTTTTAAAGCAGTTATTGCAGTTTCATCATATAACTCACAAGCTTGCTTAATAAAAAAATCTATGTTAATTCAGCATCAAATAAATACTTATATTTGAAATAGTTATTTCTACCTTATTAAACCAATAAGAATAATATGATATTTGCCATTTTTAGCTTCTACACAATATATTTTACATCATTAACAAAAGTTGGAAATGTTTACAATACCTCATTCTTTTGACTGCTTCCTCTAGACTTATCTCTGCCGGCTTTTAACTGAATTTTTTCATTTATGCAAACATTTGCTCCATCTGCTATAAGTCTTATTAATATTCTTGCTATATTTCGAGAATCATCAAGTCCACAATGAGGCCGCCCTTCAAAACCAATATCCAAATATTCCACCATTTTCATTAAACAAAACTGAAACCAAATGAATTATAACAAATAAGGTGTACTTTAAATAATAATAGTTTGATGAAAATATAAACACAAATCAAATATATTAAGCCTTTATCAAAGGTTGATTGTTTTTAAGCCTTTATGTCATGATTTTCCGAACACTTATAGAAGCATCTAATTTTTATTGATTCAAGTATTTTATTATAGGCCTCAGAGCCACAATAGCACTATGAACCCCTTCAGTAATTGTTGACTTTTTGTAAAAAAAATAGTCAAGGAAGGCCATTCAAAATAGCAACACACTGCAATACCAAGCAACAATACAGCAGCCTACACCAACTGGATAGTGAATGCTTTCATACATAGAAAATACCCTAGAGGCCTTCTCCAGAAACAAGTAACACATGCCCTATCCACTGTTCAAGTACCTAAGCCCACTTTTTATCAACATAAAAAAAGTACTCCACCCCTAACCACAACCTACTTTCCTGGATGACAAAAATTCAACTCCATTCTCCACCTGGATTACACTGGACTGCAATCCAACCCAGATCTAAAAAACATATTTCCCACAATACTCCCCACGTGCCCAAGGGTTGCCTTCAGGCCCCCTCCCATCCTCCACAATATCCTGTGTCCACCCTTGTACGCCCTACCCAAAATCTTCTCTACTAAAGCTAGGTTGCCAACATTTCAGTAGAAACAGGTACCAAGTGTGCCCTATCTTTCAGCACACTACAATTGTCCAGAAATAATCACCAACAAAATCAAAGAAAACATTACGTGCCTCTCCTCCCATGTCACCTACCAAATTAATTGCAAACTCTGTCCCGCTTTCTACATTGGCCAAACAAAACGTTCTCTTCCTAAACGCATTGGTAACCATCGTAACACTTTCAAACTGCCCAATACCCAATCCCAAAAGCTGTTCATACACAACACCAACAATTTTGATGAATGCTTCACATTGTCCCTCCTAGCTGGACTCCATATTTGGGAACTCTCTTTCCAACACAACCTACAGTCTGGGCAAAGCTTTAAACTCACTATCTTCTAATATTAGAATTATTATTAGTATTACAGTAGTTATTATTTTAATATATTATAATTAGGAAGATTATTATAATAATTATGTTCAATCCCTTCTCCTAAATAACTTATTTTTTCTTTACTTTTAGTTTGTGTATGAATATGTACTTGTATATGTATTATTCCATTATTTTTCCATTTAAGTGACCTTTCCTTGAGAGAGAGGGGGGAGGGAGATTGAGAAGGGGAGAGAGAGGGAGGGGGGAGAGAGAGTGTTGTTGGTTTTGTTATGTGTCAATTGTTACTGTCCAATGGCTTGTGCACCAGGGTTTGAACTGGACCAACTGTTGATTTAAGGTAAAACAGCTGTTCCCTCTCTTTCCTATTCAAATGAGATTAAATATATATAATCTCAATCTGTATCCAGCTGGCGCACAATTCAGAACTTCTTGCCTGATGAAGAGAGTTCAGGCACTCAAAATTTGAAATATTTTTACTCCTCAGACCTACTGGACCAACTATTAATTTCAGGTAAGACGAACTTCACTGTCTCTCTTTCCTACCCAAATGTGTTATTTAATTTGACCTCGTCACATTTTCCTTATATGTGATATATTATCCCATTTCAATAGGAAAGAGGCTAAAAATTGGAGTTTTAATTAGTAATTAACATTTTGGATGGCAACAGAATCAAAGAGTAAAAATAAAATTTCAAGTTTTAAGCAACCCTAAAACATTGAATAAGAAATTAAAAAATTGATTGGTACAATTAATAACATATCATTATTATGTTATATAATCCTACTGTCTTTTGAATATAATACTACTTTGATGTTAACATTTGGTTTAGAAATTCATGGTAATTAACTAGGTCTAGAATTGTTAAAATTCATTAAATATACAATGCAATCCTGCATACTTACACGTTGGCTTTTATAAAATGAACTGAAGAGTTTTCGGATATTGACCCATTGACTTGCATACTTTGGATATGGAATATCTGAAATCTTAAAACAGAAGTTCAATAAATAAATAGACAAATAACTGACAAAAACAAATGCTAAATAAATACCACACTGTGTTTCTGCCATCTTTGTCACTTTCATCAGGTGATTCAAGAATGCAAGAGCCATAAGAATTAAACAATACACAAACCAGTATCATTGGTTCAATAATTACATTTTGCATCAAATGTGACATATTGTTACATAAAATGCATCTATAAAAGATCAAGCTGAGAAATTAATAATCAAGACGCCCTCTACTGATCATATAGTGAATTAGCACACAGAGAAACATGAATATTCAAAATTAGTTCACTTCATGAATACTGAAATTCTAACTCAAATGGTCTTAAGCCCCAAATTATTATGTAAATCTTTAAAATAAGTAAATTAAAGGATAAGCAACTGAGAATACTAAGAAAGATGGCAGAATAAATTGAACATATATAGAAAATTAAATTAATATGCACTAAAAGTACAGTACATGAAGTGTAAAAATGTATTTTACTTTTTTCAAGCCAAAACAGTATTGCAAGTATTATTTTAAAATGTGTTTAATACTACTTATCATTGTAAGTATTTTTTATTTGTTTTAATTAGCATTTTGTAACAATTTCTTGGCTATATTACCCCTGAGTAATGAAAATTTAACTACCAGTATATAATATTGTTAAATAAATCAAATTAATTATTATAGCTGTGGTGGTTTTCCCACACTACTAAGCCACTAGCAAATAGAATTAATGTGAGGAGATCCTTCAAACTTTTATTCAAATGACTTTCAAACACACTAACTTGTTTTAAATTGGTCCTACAAATAAATGTGAACAGACTGTTATGCTGTGGTAACCCATGTTCTCTTTCAACAACATAATTCATTGCAATAAACTTATTATTACCTTAGGATTATGATTTATAAATTTGCAGTCCTGGCATTAAAACTGAATTACAGCCAAAAAGAAAAGAAAATTATGTATAGTAGTAATAATGTTCTTATTTCCATTCATTGTATTACAATATGGGAACCATCAAGCCTTTACATAACTAATTATATGCAACAAAATTAAACATAATTGTTAAAGACTAAGAGTTAATAAAGCTGAACTAACAATGTTTTTTTTAATTTGTGCATATATAGTGAACTAAAAAAAATGTTGACATAACTGAAGGCACATTAAAAAGGTATAAGTTTATTTGATTCAAAGTTATTATTTAAAGATATTCTTATTAGTTAATGCCAAATCAAATAGTTTTATTCAGTAAAAAAATACTAAAGTTAATGGTAATATTGGCATTCTGAAGAGATTATAAATGTTTTTTTTATATAATTATTGTTTTAATTTCCTTTCAAACTAATTTCCTTTTAATTTTTTTTAATATTTGGAGAAAGATTTTAATGGTATAAAATTTTCCTAATGAATAGGTCCTTATCAGTTTTTTTTTATTAGTTCAAGACCTATACTAATTATAGCCACCTCGTGTCAATATTTGAGATGTTGTAACAGCATTTTCGCTTGTTTCTTACCATCATAACGACTTTAAATATATATAAATTATAAACAGTAAATATTTTACTATTCTAGGTGTCATTACAAGACATATTTTTAGCCCAAGAATATACCTTGACCTTTTAAAAAAATTATCATCAGCCTAACCATATGTTTGTGCAACGCCCCAGATTTCAATTCCATAGTTGATACGTCAAAAGTAGTATGTGTACAAAAAATATTCGAAGATTATAAACCAAAACAGTCATTTTATAACATAAGCATTCTATTTATTTTACTGCACCAATAATTTAAGAGTATTTCCCCAAGTCAATTTTTCATCTATATCTATATCTTGTAACATTGCTTGAATTAATAGTTTCATCATTGCATATGTCTGGCAAATTGTTCTCTTCAAACTTAACTTTGTTAAAGAATATTATGGTAGTTATTATCATTTACCTGAAGTTATATAAATTATTAAAATATTTTGTAAGTACAATGTGTTGGAGAAAATCAATTTTACTTGCTTGCTTTTAGTCATTTACACTTTGACATGGAAGTTAATTGTTTTGATGCTTGGGAGTTAGTTGTGTGTTGCCTTCTGTACAGTCTGGATAGGATACACATGTGATTCGTATCATTTCCCCAATTATTGATGGTAGTACCATCAGCATAGGATAGTATTTTGCCAGTATTTATATTCATATTAAGAATATTATTTTCATATATTATAAATAATAACAGTCTTAAATGGAACAGTGTGGTACAACACCTCTTTTAATATTCCTTGTTTGGATTTTATAGTTTATAGACACCCTGTTCTGTTAAGCAGATTTCTGTATACTTAGATTGTTTGGTTTGGTACAAATTCATTAATTTTAGTGCAATACATTACAGGTTCCATTTCATTTATACTACAAGGATATAGAAATATACTTCAACTGATATTAACTTTATTACATATACCTACACTACTTCTGCAATTATAAATATCACTTAAAAAATAATTATTTAGAGCATTGCTTATTTAATGTGGCTTTGTTATTACTTTACCATTTATGTTGAGCCTTACATTTTCCCTCTTTGTCTTTTTTCAATTTAGTAATATTGTTGCCAACTGTCCATATTGTTTTACTGATGTTTTGTGAATATTGTATTTGATTTATGTAGTGTACTAATTTATATATTGTAACGGCTTTTTATATTTGTGTTTAAGATGAATCTGTTTTAGTTTAAATATTTCAAGTGTAGTTGTTTTATAAAAGTTACATATGACTCATCATTTCTTTTTTTATCACATTCAGGAGTATTCTATGGGAACACATTGTATTACTAACTGTAATAATTATCCAAATTCACTCAAATAAAAAGTATTTTGAAACATCTAGACCCCCTTAATTCCATGATTTTATAATTACTTCATAACTAATTCAAAGTGCAATAAATAAATCTAATTTTATTAAAGAAAACAGTGCTAAATATTGTTTTGAAAGATAAAGCAATAATGCTTCCTTAAATTTTTACAGTGTAAGCGCATGTTTAATTAAGACATTTACCTTACATTGTCCGTAAAGAAATCTTCCCATGTCCCATGGGCCATCCGTAACAAAAGCAAAATTATACTTTGTTCCTAGTTCATGCTCCTTCAACCAATCTTCAAACATTTGTAGCACCTGAGAAAATGGTTTCGCCGAATCAACTTGTTCTTGGGTAATCCCAGTAAGATTAATACAGAATTTAGAGAGTTTTTGATTAAGGACAGGTTTACAATAAGCTTGAAAATGTGCTTCTATATTTCGGTTCTCTGTGCTGACAAGAACAGCAGGAAATTCAATAATTTCATGTCTGTAATAAAAAAATTAGCCTCCTTATTTTTAATTTCTCTTAAGAGAAATCACAGTAAAAAAAGTTCAGGAAATATAAATGAACTAGTTAGTGATATTTTGTAATAATTTATAGAAAAGAGTAATATTGTAGTATGGACTCTACTAGGTTTGAAAATTCTAAATAGTCAGAAATGTTATCCCCCTTCTCCATTTATTAGATCTTAATCAGAATGAAAACAACTTCATTATAAACTTTTCAAAAAGAACAAATTGTTAACATGATTGTTGATGTAATTATGTTTCAGTTAAATTATGCTTTAGTTTCAATAAAAAACAATGTCTAATGTAAAATAAGGAGCTGAAGTAGTAGCTACTTATTTATTTATACTCCTGTCAATATTAACTATAAATGGCAAAAAATTTATAAATAACCAATGCTTATATCGAGAACTTAGCCAATAAATAATATGGAACACTTACTCAAAATTGCGTGTATTGTCTGCAATACAAGTTGCTTCGAAATCTACAATAACAAAATATGAATGTAGTTTAGGTGGTACAATAAGATTTCGTGAAGAAAGTCGTTCTATTTTGTAATGATTTTTCAGACGTTTCTTCAAAACGTCAATATTTCCATATGTATCTAACTTTAACTGTTTTAACTTTCTAACAAGGGATGGTTTGCTTAACTGATTAATCTTTCCATTTAAGGAAGCAAGTTCAGTATAAATTGCATCGCTAAAAGGTGATTTCTTTATAATGTGCTCCAGCTGCTCTTCCTTACAATTCTAAAACAAGAAATAGAACTTCTTTAAAATTCTATAACAAGAAACAGAAATTGAATTAAATTGTTGTAGAACTCGCAAATATCGGCCTGACGGACACGTACCTCGTCTTTTGACAGTTCTGCCATACTTTCTAAAACATATGCCCGTTATAACATTTTTAAGTTTTAAAACGCATCAGAATAACTGCAGTTTTATCTTACAACAAACGTATTTCACATAACATTTCTGCGGAAAATAAAAGACAACGCTGGAGCAATTGTGGATATATATTTACCGCCTCTAATCAGCTGTTAAAAAATTCAAAGATTTCACGTCTAGCCGTTCTTAGACGTAAAAGATATAATACCATTGTCTCAGAAATCTACATCAGACAAATCGTTTATGTCAATATGAATAAAAATTAAATTCTATATTAACTACGTTTAGAGAAAACAATCAATACCAGAACATGCGCTCATAAAACTTAAATTTCAAAATTTAGTGACACAAATAAAATATAAGTTTTTGAAAAAAGTGTATTAGGATTTCCCACTGTCTACATTTTTGGTTTAGTTGCGGAGAATGCTGTTGGTACCTGCGGTGTCAAAATTCAAGCCTGGGAACGGTCGCATCGCCTGCCATGCCATTAACTTCCTACAGTTCGAGATTGAGTACTAACTCATCCGCACTATCCCATTGTCAGAAAACGAATACCTACCAGGTCACCGCTTGTCAGTTTATAAAACCACTCTAACGTAAGGAGATTTTAATAATTTTGTTCGTTAGTAGCTTTCTCTCGTAACGTAGGATCTAAAATCCCATAAACATAAAACATTGAATTGACAAGTTATTCGAAAATTTCAAATTAATATATTCTTTATTTTATTGTAGTCTTACAGACAGATTGCATTCTGTTTTTTCCTTGGAATGAACGGGAATTGTTGAATACCCTTTAAAAACTATTTGTTTAATAAATTTCACTTGCATCTGTCACGTTGCTGTTAAGTGAACAAAATGCAATATTGAAGTACTGTAACGCGTGTATTTTGGTTTAGTTTTGCTTTGTCTCGGAAGTGTTGTTTGCTATGGTTAGGACAATTCGAAATCGTGCACGTGCGTGGGGGTGGAGGAGATAAATATTTCCATCCAAGTAATTTTCGTGTCCTGTCTCGATTGTTGGCCGCAACATGACACTGCCGTTGTTGACTACGGAACTGCAGATGCGTGCTATAACTCTTGTAACAATGGAAGAATCAGTGAAACTAACATTTCGACGAAGTTTTCTAATAATGAAAAAAAAGTAAAAGAATGGGATGCTATAATGGAGGGAACGGAGATAAGCTTTTGAAACTGACAGTTGTTATGAGGCTCCGTATTGCGTTACGTGTATACGTTTTAACTGTCACCGATCTACAAATCTCATGAGTTCTGCTGTCAACTTTTCCAAGTTGTTGTCTCTGATATAGTCCGAGGCAGAATCGTTGTGAGAAAGGGGCCACAATTTGTTAGTGAAGAGTTCATCGAAGCCACACAATTTAGAACGACGGCTTGCCAGCAATCAATCCCGGAGGCCGACGCCTTAGCCAGTGGTCAACCCCTGAGTCGACGCCTTGCAATGGTCCTGACTAAAGTCATCATTGCACTTAACCCGTTCTGCCGGCTGTGAGATACGGAGACGTCGGTACGAGAGCTACAGCAAGCAACACAACACAGAATAGCAGTACGTATTTGGTACGGGCAGCAGATCTCTTCTATGTAAAAACCACACGTGCTTGAGATGGAAGGTTTTTTTCATGCTTAACTGTAATAAACTTATATAAAATTTCTTTAATTGTCAATAATTTTTGATTTAACGTAAAAACCCATCCCACAAAAATAGTTCTTTACAGTACATTAAACAAAACAATACTTAATGAATAAGAAAGATAGCCAATGCAGACTAAAAAGGGTAATATAAATACCACACACCGTTTCTTGGATCCTTGTTCCTTCCGTCAGGTGCTAAGAAGAGCCTAGAGAAACACAACTACATTGGTCAGTTGACAACACTCAAAAGCTTTTTTCATTAAAACAATACGTAAATCGAAGTACCAAAAATAAAGTAAATGCATTTTTTGAATGTTTCTGAATAGAATGAGTATCGTATTCTGAATTATGGTTATATACTGGTATACAAATTAATCGAAACTCGCCATTTTTCTAATACTCACACTTGTGTTCATATTTTTTGTCCAATAAGACTTCGATAATAGAAGACCTAGAAATGCATTCGTAAATTTCGGCTCCTTAGTGGCTTGGAGACGTAATAAACATGCTGAAAGATACGTCATTCACACACTGATACACTTAGGTGCAGTGCTAAATTAAAACAGTATACACAACAATGTTATATTTTTGTTGATTCGAGTAGAATACTATTAAATAAAAATAACCCACTACAAATACAATTCATGATAACTTCAAGTAAAATTTTAGATAGTGTGTCAATCTGTTTTAAATATTTTGCATTTTAACCTTTCGAAAAAACTATAAAAGATTATTCAATCTGCCTTTTACTTTATTATTTTCACTTGCAATTTTGTACGCTGCGAGATAGTTACTGATATATTACAAATGAGTTTCCAAACTATTGTATGGTATTATACGTAATTATCATATTGCACGAAGGAGGTTTAATATTAATTTTTGTTATTTAAGTATCCCAAGATTTTAATCACAGATACTATTGAGAGCGCAAATCGTCTGCAGGTTGTTACTGTTTGCTGTCACGTGTTTTGTTCAAATTTGCTTGATCTTGAGTTTTGTAGTTCTAACTTTTAACGCAACCAATTTCGCACAATTGACGTATGTACTGCGATAAGAAAACCCAACTTCATAAAGTCAATTGAATTGGTAGGCAGTTGTGAGTGAATGTAGTTAGGAATAACACGTTTTGTGGGAGGGACTATGATTTCGGAAGCAGGCAATTTTGCAGGGAACTGGATCCCTTTAATATTCTTACATGACTGGAATGTAAGTATAATATCAGAAGAGAATGACACTGGTTTTGATATCAATGCTTGATTTACAAAGAAGGTCATTAGTCACGGTAAAGAAAAAATCAGAATAAGTAGTGTTTCTACTAATTGTTTCGTAAAATGAAATTTGTTTTAAAAATAAACTTCTCGGTTAATTTACACATTTCTTGTTGCATTGATCGTTTTGGTCTTCTTGATCCAGATAATTATGTTTTAACTGTAGTTTCACAGTATATGAATGCTGCTACAAAATTACATATGGTCTGATACTTCGAATTTATGAAAATTTTGGTCAATAAATAGTTAAATCACTTTCTATTGAAAGATCAAATTCGAACAGCCAAGTTACATATGTCAATATAACATCTTGTACATAATATTTCTCTATTAAAAATATTCTTTACAATCTAACAGTAAATTTATTAACATTTTTTGCAAACTTATTCAGGAGATTTTCCAGTGTTAAAAAAAGGAATCTTCTGTAAACATAACCTATCCAAAGCATACCCCTACAATGTTACTTATTGATGACTTAAGATTCTATTACACTATTAATTTTTTCGTAAATGTTTAATAAAATAATTGCATTATCTTTTGTAGGTACCATTCTATCATTTATTTTTAGAAATCCTTCTGGGTGTTTGGGTTCTATGGTTGCTTTTTCACAAAAGCTACAATCCTAAAGATGCAATAAAATTGTCAAAAAAGGTATTTGTATGTTCTGATTGTGTTCATGTATATATAACATGTTGACGTTTTAAGTTTCTTTGGTATTTTTTTTATGTTAGGAAAAATTGAAGTTGATTGAAGAATGGCAGCCAGATGAATTAGTAGGCGATGTTCCATCAACTCACAAAGCTTTGAAGCCTTATATTCTAAATGGAAAGGTAACGTTGATATTTCCTTCCCTAAATATTATTTTAAATGAATAATATTGTTTAGTAGTTTAAACAAATTAATGTATTTATAAATACATATTTTATGTATTTTGTTTTGAAACAATAGACTGACATTTAAGTATACTATTGAAATCATTTTATAGTTTGTATTTCAAGTTTTTAATAAATACAAGGTTAATTAGTTCTTATATATTCATCTGTTAAGTTAAAAAAAAACATTCTAGAAATAATACTTAGTCATTTTTTAACACATTTAAAGAAATCCAGTTGTCTTTTCTTAAACAATCATAGGTCTTCTATTTTGTGAATATTTCAATTGCAATAAATTGGTGCCTAGAGTGACATTGACAAAATGAAGAAACTACAGTTGTTGAGGTATTAAATGGACTTAAGCAATATTAACGTATTTATTCATACTTATTCTGAAGTGGGCCAGAAATTATTACTGTAAGGTTGCAGAAAGTCTCCATTTCAGTTTCATATATTTATTTGGAGGTCTTGAAAGTAGTAAATTGTATTCATTAACCCCACAATTATATCTAATTGTAGCTTAGTAGTAGACACACAATGTTATCATTAATAGAGTTGACAAATTTTATAAACTTATCACTTATTTGTATTGCATACAATGTATAATTTATTTAAATAAAAACTATATAGTTTTAATGTATAATTTTTTTTCTCTTTACCTGTAGGCTGGTAAACAAATAAAAATTAATGACTACAATTGTCTAAATATGGCAACACACAATTATCTTGGGTTTATTGGCAACCCAGAAATAGAAGAGGTTTCTATCAAAACAATACAGAAATATGGTGTTGGGTCTTGTGGACCACGTGGCTTTTATGGCACCGTTGGTATGTTTCACCAATTTATGTATCATCCTATGATCAAAGTTATGCTAGGTGTACTAGATTATAAATGGCTTGTTTAAAATAACAATATAGCCGAATTTTAACAGTGCACACTATCTCCCCAACCAAATATAATTATTTTAAATTATTAACTAGCATAATATATCTACTAGTGAGAAATAATTAAATATAATCTAAATGTACTTAGAAATTCAGAGACATAAAATAATGTAACCTAAGAAATTTCTGAAATTTAATGAACGTGACACTATAGACACTATAAAAAACTTTATGTGAGTGGTTATATATTTGTCAAATTGCAGACACTAATGGGGAAATATTAATATTGATCAGTGGTAGTACATGTGCTAAACAAGTATTAATAAAGAGAGAATTTTTTCATGAATTTTTAGAATTTAATAGCATTTAAATCACAATTTTCAAGAATCAAATAATATCAGCACTAAAGTATAGGTTACAAGAAATAGCATGATGTGTTTAGATGCACAGTAGGAGATTAAGATGGGGAGCATTGTCGTCACATGAGAACTCCCTCTTGGAGCAACACTACTATTGTTGTTAAAAACATTCATTATATTCAACACCAATTACTTTTATGGATATTTTTTTACCTGCACTGAACACAATATATTTTCTTGTATCAATGTTTTCACACTACCAAGTTGCTGTAACAAAGGTTCATGTTAAACTGAGCGCCAGTTTACACCCACTGTAATTACAGGTCAGGGAATCACTTCACATCATATTTAGACATGACTAGTTATTTCTTTAGCTATAACAATTAAAAAATAAGAGGTACAAGTTGTTTTTATTTTACTTTAATATGTTTTGGTCAGTCTGTTTAACATCAGGGAAATGTATTATTCAGGAATTTTGTTTTAAGGTATTGTCTTTCTGTCCTTTTTTACTTTGGATTTTAACTAAACAGTTTCATGGTAATTAATTATTAAGCATTTCTCCAGTGTATGGTCATTTAGGGAAACAGCTTCCTTAAATTGTATACATTTGTTCTAGATGTACATTTAGATTTGGAGGAAAAATTAGCAGAATTCATGCAGATGGAGGAAGCCGTTGTTTATGCTTATGGATTTTCAACTATGGCAAGTGCAATACCTGCTTATTCAAAACGTGGTGATATAATATTTGTGTAAGTTAAAGCATTCTTAACAGCAATTTTGAAATGTTGCATGGTATTTTGTCCATATACTATTGTTGTAAATAATTTGTTTTTTAATTTTACTTCCAGTGATGAATGTGTAAATTTTGCAATTCAGAAAGGCCTTGATGCGTCTCGTAGTTCTGTCAGATTTTTTAAGCATAATGATGTAGAACATTTAGAACAATTGTTGAAAGAGCAACAAGAAGAAGATTTAAAGGTAAAGCTTCATCTTTATTTTAGTTTGTTGGTAGATTTTCAGGTATATGCAATCAATCTATTTTGTAATTTAGATTTATAATTTAGTATTTTATTTATAAAGTCATATAAAGCACCACAAACCAATATTAGAGTATTTATTTATGTTACAAAGTTTAATGGCAATTTGTTTCAGACAAATTTCCTGCAATATTTTATATGACTTTAGAGGTTTAACTAATTTAAAATTCTATATGAAACTGAGTGCTTGGTGTTGCCCAGGTATTTATTTGAACAAACCTGAAGAATCACTTAATTTGACACTAACCACTTGGTAAAATTTCATTTAACCTGTATCAATAGTGTCGATGCCTTAAAAATTTACCCATTTATGTTCCCCTTCCTGACCTAAACCCTAACTTCAAATAAACCAGGATGATGACTGATGATACCTCCTAGTAGTGTATTAAACATAATGCCGAATTAAAAGTGAAAATTACTCGTTAACTTAATAAAGTTTATAAGTACTCCCAGTACCATAAAACGGGGGGAAACAAAACCTTTAACAACACAGAGACCAAAATATAGCTGGTACCCTAAGAAAATAAAAAATACACCCAGTACTTTAAGGTACTACTCTGGGTAATTTTGTCAATCATGTCCACCTGTATGATGAGGAACATAAAATTTCATTAACCACCATGGTTAATGCAAGAATTAAACTCAGTGCATCCTATAACCCAAGAATAAACACCAATCTTGATCGTTTTTGCATTTTTTTTGTGTGTAAACCTCTTCCACTACCTGTACAGTAAAGGTGCTTCCCTCCATTGCCTTTTGGAGTTGAAATTAGGCACTTAAAAATTCTAGAATAACATTATCAAATTCAGTGACTCTGAAAACATTTTATTTGAAGCTAACAATGGCCGTTTAGGAATGCTTTTAAATGCCACCCCGTCCAACCCAACTCCTAGAGGTGGTAGATGAGTCTTAATCCAGACACTGTTTGTTCCAGGATCGTAAGTAAAGACCAAAGAAATTTCTGTACATGTTAAAGATAGTACAAGGAAATTGTTTCACCCCTTCTACACCCACTTCTAGGGGCTGAACTACAGCTTAGCTGAATGTTAGAATTAAACTCATTGACTTCTATAACCCTGTATTTGGCACCAATCTTGGTTGTTTCGTGTTATTTTTATGTAACACCCATTTCTTTTGTGGTGCTTATTTCCCGTGCTGGAAAGGGTTGAAAATTATTCAGTATAACATCTAGAGAGAAAATTTTATTTTCATTTATCCTGAAAACTAATTATTTGAAGTTAAAAATGACTGTTTTAGTGTTTTAAAATTTTACCTCAGTTTACGCTGTAGGAGTTGACAAAATCTTTGAATAGGCTTCAGAAAGCTGCAAGGGCATGCACACAAGTTTCATCATAATAGGATAAATGAATGGTTTAGGAGCACATAGGAAACACAGACAGACATTTATTTTTATATATATAGGTGACAGGCAAGGGACCATTCATTATTCATCTGAGGATATGACAACTTCGTTTTAGTTTATATTTTAAGTTGTTAATGTTGACCATTCTCTTTTAAAATTTTCTTTATAATAAAATTCAAGAGTATTGCAAATGTTTATGTAATTATAGCTAATAATTTTGTGATGGATAAAATTAATGTGCTAGTTTTTACTTGTAAAATAAGTCTACATTTGCATACATTTCTCATAATTGTCATATTTGCCTTTTGTATCAGAATCCAAAGAAAGCTAAAAGAACACGAAGATTTCTTATTATTGAAGGCATCTATTTGAATAGAGGAGATATCTGTTTACTTCCACAGCTTATTGACCTTTCAAAGAAGTATAAACTTAGAGTGTTTATTGATGAGAGCATATCATTTGGAACTCTTGGCCGAACAGGAAGAGGAGTAACTGAACATTTCAATATTCCTGTTAGTACTTTTAATTCTTTTAAAATAATATTAACTGGGTTGCAATAAATAATTAAACTATCATATGCTTGATTTTTTTTTCTTGGCAGAGGACAGAAATTGATTTGATTATGTGCAGTATGGAGTGGACATTAAGTACTGTTGGTGGTTTTTGTGTTGGAACTTCATTTATTGTGGAACATCAAAGGTTGTCAGGTTTGGGTAGGTATTATAATAAATTTAGAATTGTTCAAAGTTTACTTGGTTATTTACCTTCATAACAGCATTGCCCTAAAATTGTATTTTGACTAATACAAATCTTGAAAATATGTACAGTATTTTTTAAATTATTAGGTTATTGCTTTTCGGCATCCTTACCTCCTTTACTTACTACTGCTGCTATTACTGCTCTGGAAATTATGGACAAAGATAATAGCATGTTCCAGGATCTTCAGGAGAAGTGCAAATTTGTTCATGAAAAATTCCAATCAATCAAAGATATGGAAGTTATTGGTGACACATGTTCACCTGTCAAACATCTTGTCTTGAAGCAATTCATTAAGGAAACTTTGCACACAAAAGATGTGTATCAGGATATTGCTGATTGTGTAAGTTATTTTTTAATAAAATGTTTAGTTATGTTGTCTAATGTTATGTTAATTTCTTTAAAAAGATCTATAAATTGTTTAAATAGTCCAGATATGGTATAGGAGTGACAATTGTTGAACAATTGTGTATACACAATGTAATTTGTAATTGTTTTTCATATTGCTTAATTATTTTGTAAAGTGAAAACTTATTCTAAACTCTATCTTTGTTGACACACACAGCTCACTTGAAAAATTTCCAGCTTCCAAAGTAAAGATTGCCAAGAATTCTAAGCTTCCCTGTTCTATTCCTCCTTTCCCTGACAAAACATAGTTCTCACTGTGAGGGCCTTACTGGTTCAAAATATAACACTCATTATTAACAAAGATGGGTCATTTTCTTCTTCACCTTTCTAATATTTTGAAACCAACACCTTGGTAACTATTGATGTAGACCATCGTCCTTAACTCTAAATACCTACCCGCCATGCAACATGTGTTCAGTTTCTGGTAATCTTTTAATGTCCACCATACACTGACAAGGAATATTCCTACCCTTTAAAATCCCAAACAGTTTGGCCTTAAAGAACTGATCTAATTGAGTGGATACTGCTATTATATTGGAGAAATAGCTTAAAAAGCAAGAAACTCAAATTTAATTGCTGGATGGACGCTAACTTTCTTATTCTGTTATATCATACACCCTGCCAGTTTCCTATCCCTTATTATATTTATAAAACGTGACCTTGCTGTACTCGCAATATTATATATAAATGTATTGAGGAGGATCAACAACTTTATTGGGTGTGGATTAATGCCACATTATGGTCAACCCTGGCTTCTTAAAATCATCTCTGCAAAGTAAAAAATCTTCTAACTGCTCCAAATTCTGTCCCTTATGAATCTATGTTCAATGCTTGGTAAGCTTATATACAACATTTCAAGAATTTGTGACTATGTAAAATTAAGTAATACATTTATATAGGAAATATATTATCTCCCAAAGTTCTCAAGAAGAGGGTACCAGATAATATTTTTATTTGAAGAAATTATCAAAACTAAAAAGTTTTCTTTAATTTATTCTTCGAGACATGAATATACAACTATCTCCGGACATGGTATAATCTAATGATGATGTTCCATAGCTTGTAACTGTACTTGTTCCTTCTAAATTATCAATTCCATACTGTTCGAGTTATAAATGGAGACTTATTGATATCTGCCCTGCACCAGTGCTACTAGGCAACTGACAAAAAATGCACAATCGCCAACAAGGGCGATGTATTGTAACAATATTTGTCAGCATAAAGGATGCCGACAAAGGCATATGAAACATCACCCAATTGTTATGTTACATTATATATATATTCCGGCCAGGCACGTAGTTCAGATCTTCCTTCCTGACAAAGGGGGCTCAGGCCCTCAAAAATTTAAACTTCCACCTATGCCCGACTGAACCAAGTATTGATTTCAGAGTCAGCATCGATGTCTCTCTTTCCTATCCAAATGTGTTATATATATATATATATATATATATATATATATATATATATTGTAATAACCAGCTATTACTCCTATCTCCGTCCACCGTTGTGGTAGCCAAATTGTAATAAACATATAAATGGGTCGAAATAAAAAAAGAATAATTTTTATGAACAACAAATAAATTTATTAAATACGAAAAGAATTTACCAATGAATTTACAACTTTAACATTAAAATATGAGAACCCTTGCTCTCCTGGGTCTTTACTGGGTTTGACTAAGAACAGAATCCAAACCATCAAAAAAAAACAACATTTACGTTTTCAAATCAAACACAATAAACTTAACCTATAGTTTGCCTCTAAATTTTATTATCGAAGAAGGGAACGAAATCTGACTACTATCCTTTAACGACGTTTACATTATTTAATATGGTATATTCTAACTTACAGTTTCCTAGGTCCACCTTGACTCGTTCCTTAGACATTCACTTTATAGGTCCTGATATTCACTTCACTGACTCTAAATAACCACTGTTCCACTCTTTGCTGCTTGCTCCGTCTTCTCTCCCTTGCTAAAACACAAATGTCTCTCTCCCGTGTTAAGCAAAAACTGTCTTTGCTGCTTGCTCCGTCTTTTCTCTCACGCTAACATCAACCAACTTTGCTGCTTGCTCCGTCTTCTTTCTCGTGCTAAGTAACAAATGTCTCTCGTGCTAAGCAACCACTGTCTTTGCTCCTTGCTCCGTCTTTCCTCTCACGCTAACACCAACCAACTTTGCTGCTTGCTCCTTCTTCTTCTCACGCTAACACCAACCAACTTTGCTGCTTGCTCCTTCTTCTTCTCACGCTAACACCAACCAACTTTGCTGCTTGCTCCTTCTTCTTCTCACGCTAACACCAACCAACTTTGCTGCTTGCTCCTTCTTCTTCTCACGCTAACACCAACCAACTTTGCTGCTTGCTCCTTCTTCTCTCTCGTGCTAAGTAACAAATGTCTCTCTCTCGTGCTAAGCAACCACTGTCTTTGCTGCTTGCTCCGTCTCTCTCTCGTGCTGTACCACAACTCCCATTACAATAAGCGACTCTTCTATTTATATCATCTTCCTCCCTTGTCTTTCACTTGCGTCGCCACGGCGCAGTGACAGATACACATTCCTCTAATTTTCGTTCCGGCCGCCTTTCGAACTGTGACAATTCGCATTGTCACACTCCGTCTACTTAACTTACGGCTTCCTCTCTTTTGTCCAACGTCCTTTTCAGGTCATTCGTTAGAGACAGTAGCCTGCTCTAACATGGCCCCTTTGTGACCATCTGCGTAAACAATTCGACTCGCCATTTCCCAAATCAATGGGCTGCTGGACCCTCATCATCCCCTGTCTCTCATTGCAGCTGCAGCAATCACTCAGGGCCACCCGAGTCGCCCTTTCTCGCATGTCTCTCCACGACACGTGCGCCGTCTCCAATAATATAATGCATCATATTATTACAATATATATATATATATATATATATATATATATATATATATATTGTAATAGTGAGAATGTGACGTTGTCAAAAATATTGGTATGGAAAGGATAGAGAGATAGGTTGTGGCTTACCTGAAAGTGAAGTACGGTGTCGCCATGAGGAACTGAAGGTTGTTCTTCAAATTGGCTGAGAGCCTCCGAAAATTTGAAGAACAACCTTCAGTTCCTCATGGCGACACCGTACTTCACTTTCAGGTAAGCCACAACCTATCTCTCTATCCTTTCCATATATATATATATATATATATATATATATATATATATATATATATATATATGTGTGTGTGTGTGTGTGTTTGTGGAAAGGAAGGAGAGAAAGGTGATATCTAACTTTAAATTAAAGATTGGTGTTGCCACATTAAATTGTAACTGAATTCATATTCAAATTTTCAGAGTCAATTTGACTCCTTCATGAAAAAGAATTTGCAATCCATGTGCCAGCCATCCAAGGCACATGAACATATACTGTTGTTAATTTGTAACTCGGTTTATAAAGAGTTATACAATTTTGTGTGTATTATTACAAATATTGCTATTTTATTACAGTGTATACAGAATGGTGTGGCTGTTACAACTCCATCATATTTAGAAGGAAATGAAACATTAAAAATCGATATGCAAAAAAGTATTAGAGTTACAGTAAATAGACTGTTGACGAAAGAAGAAATTGCACATGCTGCTTCTGTCATATCATCATCGTGTCACGATGTCTTGATGAAGCATGATGGTTTTTGAGGGTGCATTTATTAAAAATATTAAGTATTGGGCTGTAAAAAGACGATGATAATTTTAAGGTTGATTCTCATACAGAGAAATTTCTTAATACATTTTATCAGTGAACTTCAAAATTATATTAGACAACTTACGTAAAAATCATTCCTTTCTCTACTTAATGCTCTTTTATGTAAAGGCATATTACATCATTTTCACTGATCTTCAATAATTGTCTTATGCTTCAATGCCTATGATACTTTTTATAGGTACTGATTTCAATAAAATCTTTGGGTTATGTTCAATAACAATTATGCTAAGATACTTCTGATGGATCCTGTATTTTTATTGTACAGTGGCTTCATTAAAGAGTCGTCTTTCTCATACTATTCCACTTATTTTCTTCTATGCAACTTTTATTTTCATCACATCATGCCTTAAAAGACTTATAGCCATTAAATCAGATTTCTAATGTTAACATGCATGCTTACACTTATTAATTATTAGAGCAACTGTTACCTATTTTTATAGTTTATTTATGCCTAAATTTCCTATTTTATTTAAAATGTTTATACATTTGTGTTTACCACAAGCATTTTCTTTGTAGTAAAGTGCTACAACTTTACAACCAAATTTCTTTTGTATCTATAATATTTATAAGTATATTGACATTTATGTATTACATCAGTATTTTAATATTATTGTATTAGCTTATCACACTCAATTCCAGCACTTTATTAAATTAAAGAAAATGAATATTTTTCAACTTGTGTGTTATTGGGCTTGAATATGTGCCTTAAATGATTTTTTAACAACTTTAAGTACAATTATTATTTAATCTGTACATATATTTAAAATAGTCTTAAGGTGTGTAATAATTATTACAAAGGTTTATGCAAGATTTATGCTGATATACAAAAAATTATTAGTTTGCAATGACTGTTCCTATGATATATTTTTTCTTCAAGTTTATTGTTACGATTCATTTACATGGCTGAAATTTATTTCACTGTCTAACTTAGAAATTTCTTTAAGATCCTTTCAAATGATATATATTTATTCTTATAATTTTCACTTGAGTATAGGGTTTCCAGGATAACTTAAAACAAAATTGAAATTGTCACGATTATATTGTATTAACCATTTGGTATCAGTCCCTCACACTTGGTCAATTTCTAAGCAAGAATTTTGTATTAATAGTGTATAACAATCTTTTTATATTTCATTTTCTGATTATGAAAATGGAGGGACTTTAAATGGATTGCTTCTGAAGGTATTATTTCATTTAAATGGGTTATTTCTTGACTTTTTAAATTGTAATTACTGTAGTTACTTTTTGAAATGATTGTACATTTTCATAAAAGTTACTCAATTGTATATTCATTCAGGAAAATCAGCTTTAAAATCAATTACCTGCTCAATATAAGATAAAATAATTTTCTATGTTTTTCTTTTAATAATTCAATTTTTACATTTTTCATATAATGTATGTACACAATTATTCTATATTATGTAAAAATTAATATTCAATATGGAAAAATCAAAATATGACAAAAATAATCATTTGAAAGGAACTGTATGTTACCAATTTGTTATATAAATTTTTTCAAGCCTAAAAAGTTGCAAGTAATTGAACTTTAGAAATAATCATTTCTAATAATAATAATAATTGGTATGCCCTATATTTCAATGTAATATTGAGTAGCCTCCACTACTTAAATAATCAAAGCTGTTTTTGCATATCAAAGTTCACATATAATACTAAAAGTAATTGCTTTAAAAAGTAAGCACATGCTAATTGAGTATGCTAAAGCCTAATTTTTGTACATTTTTTGTAATGAAAATGGAATAAAATATATTATTTTTATGCTAATCAATTCTCTAGTTTGGTTTGACGAAGCTTTGACCATATTTCCTGTAATAAGTTTTTGAAAATTTGTTATTTTTGACTAACAATTTAATGAGTGCTTTGTTTTTCATTTCAAGTTTACAGCAAAATAAATGTTGAATTCTTCCGGCCAGGCACATAGTTCAGATCTTCCTTCCTGACAAATGGGGCTCAGGCCCTCAAAAATTTATAATTGAATATCACCAATAATACAGTAAAAAAATGATTTTTTTTAGCAATAGTATTCAGTGTTGAATGTTAAATTCTGTTGTCACAACTTTGTAATCAATCTGGCAACATATTCTTTCTTTGTACGTTTGGGCAACACTGCTGTAAGAGTGTAGTCCCCGTAGCAATGGGATGTGTTCCCGGCGTGTGTCGCCAGATATGTGCAACGTTTGTATCTTTCTTAACTTAATAAATTTAATAGGTTATGCGCCCAACAGCACCTTTTAAAGTGATGAGTAGATTTGTTCTACTTTCCAAAAGTTTTTTTTAATCTGAAAGTTATGTGGCGAGCTGGGCCTAACGTGTCAGCATGGCTGCAATAAACTAGTTCAACGGTCGGAACTATTCTCAATGGAAGTTTCAGATTAATTGTGCCCTGAAGGCAAAGGGTGTATTCTCAGTCGCAAACTGCAACAAAATGAAGCCGGTCAGTGATGAAGCAAAAATTGAGAGATGGGAAAAAGATGACGCGGTGGCGATGTTCACTATTTCGTCAGCCATGGAACTATTGCAAGTTATGCTCATTGAAAGTTGTTCCACATCTAAAGAAATGATTGGAAAATTGGACTCCATCCTTAAATTGAAATCAGATTTTAACAAAATGTTCCTTCTCGATAAATTTCACCAGTTAAAATGGACTGCAATGAATCAGTGGTGCAGTACATTGCAAAAGTTGAAAATCTTGCTCACCAAATTCAGGAATCAGGTGAGAGCATTAGCGAACCAACTGTGACTACAAAAATTTTGGGGCCACTTCCTTCAAAGTTCAGAAACTTCAGACAAGCTTGGTTATCTTTGGATGATGGCAAGCAAAATTTGTCAAATTTAACCGTGAGACTAATTGATGAAGATGCTTCATTATCACAATCTGAACAAAGTGAAGCTGCATTTTTTGTTTCTGGTCATCCAAAATCTGAACAGAAGAAATATTAAAATCATCCAGGAAGTGAAAATAAATTTAGAAATCAAGGTAAAAGTGTGGATAAGACCCAAGATCATTTGTTACTCCTGTTGTAAGAAAGGCCATTTTGCATGAGAGTGTTGTTCTAAGCCTTGCAAAAAGTATAATGATTTTCCAGAAAGAAGTAGAAGTTACAGTGCATTCAGTAGTGAAGTAGACAAGACAGTGTCAAGAAGTGAGAAACTGGATTCTAGATAGAGGTGTATCTGCTCACATGACCTACAATATGAGCTATTTTAATGATTTCAGTACATTAAATGAAAATAAAGTCATTCATCTTGGCAACACTCAAGAGTTACCCATTAAGGGAAAGCGGAATGTAAAGATATAAAAACTCATTCATGGAGAGTGGCAAGAGGGAGAAATACACTGTTCTTTATGTTCCAGATCTAAAGAATCTTCTCTCTGAAAGTGTAATTGCAAGCAAGGGCATGAAGATAATAAAAATGAATGATCATGCTGAGATCTACAGCTACGAAGATGAGTTAGTTGTCACAGCATTGCGTTCTGAAAATAACTTGTATAACATCCTATTTAAAGTTGTAATTTCCCCAGAAGCGATCGTATCTCACAAGAATAATTTGAGAGTGTGGCATGAAAGGACAGGTCACATAAATTTAAAAGCTCTGTGTGAACTAAGTGACAAAGGAATTATTGAAAAATTAGACATCTCAAATAAAGACGAATTTTTCTGTGAGGGATGCCAATATGGGAAACAACAAAGATTTTCATTTACTGCCAAGGCTGCTAAACCAGCAGAGCTGATACACAGTGACATGTGTGGTTCTATGTCTGTACAATTGGTAGGTGGAGCAAACTATTTTATTCTAATGAAAGATGACTTTAGTGGTTTCAGAACTTTCTTTTCTGAAGCATAAAAGTGATGCTCTAGAAGCCATCCAGAACTTTGCACATCTGTGTGAAAATAAATTTGATTGTCAAGTGAAATCACTGAGAGTGGATAATGGAACAGAATACATCAATTTGCATTTCAGTGATTTTCTAAATAAGAAAGCTCCCTATACTCCACAACAAATGGGAGGTCTGAAAGAGACATGCGCATAATTGTAGAAAGCGCTCGATCCATGATATATTCCAAATAACTTCCTTTGTATCTGTGGGCAGAAGCTGTGAATACAGCTGTTCACATTTTGAATAGAACCCCTACAGATCAAGCTCCTCATGAACTGTGATCTGGGAAATCTGACTCACTTAATCATTTAAAAATCTTTCGTTCGGGGGCTTACATGCATGTGCCTGATATCCTGCGAAAGAAATTAGAACCCAAAAGTAAGAAAATGATTTTAGTCCAAAAACTATCGTCTCTCTGATCCAATTACCGAGGCCATCAAGGTTTCAAGAAATGTTATATTTAACAATGAAAATATCACCATCGTCAACATTCTTGTTTGCTATTAATGAAAATGATGCTAGTTACAGATAAAATTCAAGGTAATTTACCTAGCAATCCTGACCCAGAAAAATATATTGATCATTATGGCCTTCGTCCTAGAAACACACTAAGAGTTCCTGCACGTTATAAGCTAAATGTGGCAGACATTGAAACACCAAATACTTATGAAGAAGCTTTGAATTCCCCTCAAGCAGATAAATGTAAAGAGGCTATAAATGAAGAATTGAATTCTCTTCAGAAGAATGAAACATGGGATCTGGTACCCCTACCAGAAACAAGCAATATAATTGGATCCAAGTGGGTATTTAAAATAAAATATCTTTCCAATGGAAAAATTGATGAATACAAAGCTAGACTCTGTGCAAAGGGATTCTCCCAAGTGGAGGGAGTCGACTTCAGTGAGACCTTTTCACCAACCTCGAGATTTGACACCATAAGGGTCATGTTAGCTAAGCTGCACAAAAGAAATGGGAAGTCATACAAATTGATATAAAAACTGCCTTTCTCTATGGAGAAGTTGATGAAACAAAATTTACGGAACCTCCTCCAGGATTAAACCATGTTAAAAATCTGGTATGTCGGCTTAAAAAGTCTCTTTATGGACTAAAACAGGAATCCAGATGCTGGAACAAAACCTTTTCTGAATTTCTAAGCAAAGTACTGCTGATTCATGTGTCTAATGACATTTTTAAAGAGAAGAAAGTACTTCTAATTCTATATGTAGATGATACTTTATTGTTTTGTGAAGAAAAGAAAACATTAATTGAAATTGTAGATAACCTTAGAAAGAGGTTTGAAGCAACTATTTGTGAAACAGGATATTTTATTGGAATGGAAATTGATTACAGAGCAGATGGTTCAATTTTCTTGCATTCAGAAAGCTATATACAAAGAATTTTAAGAAAATTTCATTTAGATGATGCAAGTCCAAACATACCTGAAGATCCTGGCACAACCCTATCATCAGACCCAAATCCATTGCCAGAAGGAAAAACAATTCCTTACAGAGAAGCTGTTGGATCCCTAATATTCCTTGCAACCACCACATGTCCAGACATAGCTTAATATGGTTAGCAGATTTCAAGCCAATCCAGGACAAATGCACTGGAATGCTGTGAAATGCATTTTCAGATACCTGAAAGATACAGCAGCTTATAGCATTGAATACTGGCCAGTAACTGATCATGCTTATCAGCTTGTTGGATACTCTGATGATGACTTTGCTAATGATGTCGACACTAGAAAGTCAACTTCTGGTTATGTATTTAAACTCAGCAATGGTCATGTAATCTGGTGCAGTCAGAAACAGTCAACTGTTTCTACATCTACAACTGAGGCCGAATACATAGCAGCCTCAACTGCAGTTAAAGAAATACTATGGCTATGCCAACTTTTACAAGATGTTAGTGAAACATGTGAAGAGGGTATTGATCTCTTTATCAATAATCAACATGCCATCAAGTTGTTTAGAAACCCTGTATTTCACAAGCGTACAAAGCACATTGATGTGCGCTACCATTTTATTTGTGAAAAATACGACGACGGTTCAGTGATTATAAAATTTGTAAAATCCGAAAGAGCAGTTAGCTGACATTTTTACGAAAGCTCTTCCTAAAGCAAGATTTGAAAAATTAAGGAAAGTGCTAAACATAAAAGAAGTCAAGTGACTGTGTGACTGACTTATATGATATTACTTTTAATTATGATAATCCAGAACTTGTCTTAATTTAATATACTATTAGTTGTTTTTTTAATCAGTTTAGTTTATGTCACTGATGGTAATTTTGTATGATTGTATTAAGTGCTGAACTAAGCTAGTTATTTTGTATTTGTTTTGCAAATTCAAGTGACAACATCATTGGAGGGAGTGTTGAATGTTAAATTCTGTTGTCACAACTTTGTAATCAATGTGGCAACACATACTTTCTCTGTACGTTTTGGCAACACTGCTGTACGAGTGTAGTCCCCGTAGCATGTGGATGTGTTCCCAGCGTGTGTCGCCAGAGATGTGCAACGTTTGTATCTTTCTTAACTTAATAAATTTAATATTCAGTCAATATTAATTTCAATCTATCTAGGCATCATATGGTGAAAGTCTAGATCTGTAAAACATTAAAAATATTATGGTCATAAGAGTAGTGATGTTTGCAGTATTACATAACACTTAATTTGTGTATAGCTCTTTAAGTACAAGTAAAAAACATAAAACGAATCTTTCTGATATTCCATTTTGATTTAGGTGACTGTCATAGATAAAAAATATAGTGAGAATGTGGAAGAAATGCTGTGGCACAAATCATAATTGAGCCAGAAGAAAATTTGGAGGTAACACACCTTTCTCATATTTGTATGTTTTATGAGCTTTGTGTCAATGGGGACATTATTTCTATATCATTCACAATAGAAGCAGGAGCTTGGAGAGTTCAAAACTAAAGGACAATATTATAGGAGCAGATTGGAAACTCCGTTTAAGTGAAAAGGGGAGGATAGACAGTTGGTGTGTATAAAAATTCTAAAGAAGAACCATTATCAGCTAACTGCAAAATATTGATGTTGAAGACTTAGGAGAACCATTATCAGCTAACTGCAAAATATTGATGTTGAAGACTTAGGAGACCCATTGCTACAGTCAATTTGAAAAATCGGTGAAAGATTTGGAGAATAGAAAACCAGCTGAACTGCTAAAGCCCTTGGGACAAATACCACCAGACTTAACACTACTGAATAAAACAGAAACGAGTTAATTATTGAATAACATGTCTGACAACAAAGGCATTGAAAATATTATCAAAAATAATATACACAATAGTTGAAGTCCTAGAAGAAGATCAGTTTAGACTTAGGAGAAATGAGGGTGGAAGGTAAGCAGTTTTTGCCTTGCACAAAGGATAAATTGACAAAACCCTGGATGCTTTCATGGCATTTGTGATCTGCAAGAAGCCTTTGACAATGCAAAATGAAATAATGTTTGACTCTTTGAATAAAATAGGATTGAAGTACAGGACAGAGAAGAATATATAACCTATATGAAAACCATGTGGTAACATGTAGGAGGAGAAATAAGCTGAAATAAGAAATAGTGTAACACAAGTTTGCAGCTTACCTCTTCTGTTATTTAACTTATATGTCGAAGAAAATTTTGAAAGATAAATTTCAAGGAGTAAGTATTCTAAGGCTAGGATTTATGGATATATTATTCTGTTGTCAGACAATAACGAAGATTTGGAAAATATGTTCTCAGAAATGGACAATTTACTCCTTGAAAGTTTGGACTAAAACTAAATAGGAGAAAACTATAAACTCATGACTAAAAGCAAACAAATACACTCAGAACAACATCATTTTAAAAATGGACCAGATGTGGTAGGAATTTTGCTATTTTGGAATCGGGATTATCTCAAACTTGCAAAACAAAGATTACAGTATATACCACTGTGATCAAAAAGTAAGGTGAAATTGTCATTTAATACTCCCGGGTATTAGGAAGGCAGGTAATTTTTTCCCCTAGGTTGGTAGGACTGTATAATATTTGCCAAGCGTCTGTTTGTTAAAAGGTTTAATTATCTCCGAGTTACAGGTGTTTTTGTGAACAACCAAAAGTGAATTTTTCGATTTTTGCAATGGGTGATTTTGTTGAGCAAAGAACTTGCATCAAATTTTGTTTGCGGAACAAATATTCTTGTGCGGACAAGTTGAAAATGTTGCGGAAGGCTTTTGGTAATCAAACTATCAAAAAAACTTTTATAAGTGGTACAACGGGTTCAAAGAGGGCCGAGAACGCGTTGAAGACGAACCGCGCTCTGGACGACCATCAACGTCTACCGACGAGGGCCACGTCCAAAATATCAAAGATTTGATGCTTGAAAATCGTCGATGGACAATTAGAGATCCCGCTGATAGTGTTGGAATATCATTTGGCTCAGCCCAAACCATTTTGAAGAATGTTTTGTGTCTCAAACGCGTCAAGTCTCGATTGGTGCCAAAATCGCTCAATGTTTTGGGGAAAAAAAGCGTCACGTTGATGTGTGTGAAACTTTGCTGTCTGACTATAAGGACCACTTGAAATGCATCATTACTGGAGACGAGACTTGGATTTACGTATACGACCCTGAAACCACCGATCAATCGTGCAAAAGGTGAAGCAAAACCGAAAAGACCACGGCAAAGTCGATCGAAAATCAAGGTCATGTTGACCGTTTTCTTTGATTATCGTGGTGTGGTGCGCTATGAATTCCTTCCGCCGGGCCAAACTGTCAACAAAGAATATTATTTGAGCGTTATGCGTCGTTTGCGTGAAGCTATTCGTCTGAAACGGCTGGAATTATGGGCGAACAACTCTTGGTTCCTTCATCACGATAATGCACCATGTCATACTGAATTGGTTCTTCGCGACTTTTTTTTGCCTAAAACTCGACTCATATCGTTCCGCAACCACCGTATTCGCCTGATTTGGGTCCGTGCGACTTCTGGTTATTCAGCAAAGTCAAAAGGCCAATGCGGGGACGCCGTTTTGACACGATTGAGGAGATAAAAACCGAATCTAAGAAGGTCTTGAAGGCTATACCGGAAAAAGACTATTCCGACTGTTTCGAGGACTGGAAAAAGCCTTGGAAAAAGTGCGTTTTATCGGACGGGGATTACTTTGAAGGGGATGAAATTGAATTAGAAGAATAAATAAAGAATTTATATTTTATAAATAAATTCACCTTACTTTTTGTTCACAGTGGTATATGAAGTCATGACGGATGTTCGGAATAGGAATTCTGTGGTTATTATTTGGGTTCTCTTAATTTTTTTTTCATACGTTTAATATATAACTAACCTGCACCCAATTTTTTTTAATATTATTGCTAAACCCTTGGATTCTTGGGGAAATTCTCTAGTACTATGTATGTGGACTACAGGTTTATATGTATGCCTTCATGAAATGAACAGTTGAAAAAATACAAAGGAATAGCCTGAAAGATTTTGAAATGTGATGCAAAAGAATGCTGAATATAAAAGAGCTTCTAGAAAATTAGAGTATGGTAGTGATTGTCTTGGATAGTTTGGAATGTCAGATGCTTCAAATTGAGTGTCTGGTAAAAATAGAGCAAGGAACATCATGTCAATCCAGTTCGTTTGAAGAAAGTGATGTCAATTTATCTTCATAAACTAGATCAATGTACTTAAATCATGGTATTTCAGTTGTGTTGGAATATTGTGCTGTAGTATTACATTCAGTGGTTCCTGTGGATTTAAACAAATTTGACGGCACTCTATTCCAATTGTTTTATTCTTTATTAAATTCTTCACTGTTGTATTAATGTAGTATTGATTGTTTTATTTAAACATACAAGATATTGGATATTAAGTGAATATTGGCAAATATTCAGTAGTCAGACTATTTTATTTATAGGAACCAATGGCACCGCACACAGAAGTGTGAGATATCCTAATTAAGGTTCTGAATAAATTTCTGCAAATTGTCAATTTATTTATTGGAACAAATAACAACAGTTCGGTTAACAATGAATGCATTAATAGCAACAGCTGAATAGGATAATTTTCTTTCACACAACACCGTAGCTTTTGTCCAATAATGCGATAATCTCACTTTTCTTAATATGTATTGCATGAAACTCGTTTTGTAGCTGTAGGATATACAATTAATATGTCTGTTAGTATTACTCAAAAAGCGCGATAGAAAAAAATATCCTTATTCGGATATCGATAGATAAATTTCCACATGATATCCGACGAAGATTGTCACAGCAACACATGTATTCTTATCTAATCTTGAACTCCCTTCTGCTCTCAAAACACCATTTCCGATCTAATCTATGTTTATACCATTTATTATTTTGTTTCAATAAAAAAGGCAACACTGAACACTACCATAACCATAGGCCTAAGTCAAAGTGCATAATTTATCTTCCATTGGAATGTAAACTCGATACATTATTTCGAAGAAGTTTACAATCTGCAATGAATAGTCCAATTAATCCGCTATCGTGGATACCAGTGGGAGCAAAGAAGAAAGAATATAATAGTGAAGTTACGCAAGAAGTAAGTAAATTTCCCTAATAATATATTATATTCAGAATCACCTTAGTTTCCAACAGCGCCAGCGTGATGAGATTTCTTTTAACGATAAGGATCTCTTTGTAATTTAATGGTGACCAATTTAGCTTTGCAATGCTATCGAGACACGGTCTCTTGTAATATTGTTGTTCTGTCGATTTTTTTATTCACAACTCGAATCACGTGCTAGAAAAATGGCTCCAATACTTCCATGCTGAGCCTTGTGAAACCAGAAAAATGTTTGTTAATCTATGGTCGCGCCGTGTTTCTTAGTAAAAACAATTCTTTTACAGGGGTTTTATCTAAGAGAGAATTTTTGTCGAAAGAATAACATTCAATAAAGCATTGCTATGTACGTAATTCTTGTACTCCATTGATAACTAAAATTGCTGTAAACAATGACATACTCATCCATTCAATGAATGATATTTTTTTTATAAGAGTAGGCCTATGTAGTAAGTTACAATTGCATCAAATTCTTGAAAATATACTTCCCAATTGATTATTCATATAATAATATTTTTCATTTTCCTTGAATTGCAATCATATAATTTGGGTAAACATCAATATTTTCTTAATTTGGCATTTAATAGATTAAAGTTTAGTTTTCTTTATGCATTCAGGGAGCTTATTAAACAATATAATTCTCCACACACATGGTTCATTGGCTGTACCTTTTACATTAATTCTATTCATGTAACAATTTAGTTTTATTAACCCCATAATGTAGCCTATTTAATAATTTTTTCGGTATGATAAACAACTGATTCATATTTTTGGCTGATGAAGCACACCAAGTTTTAATGGCATAGTTATGAGAAAATACTAAACCATATTAGGCCTGTGTGTTTATAAGATAATTTGGATTATTGTTAATAATCCTTTTCATACATGTGAGTCTCTATTTACCTTATTAGATAGGCAACCTATATGCCTATCTTCATCCAAAGTAGGCCTAAGAGTCTACATATATTCCTAAAATTTTTGTTACTTTTGGTATATGAACTTTATCCGATTGCTTTGTCTAGGCAATGTCCCCAACATATCTCTAAGTACTTTATTATATAACAGTCCCTTTGTGTTAATTAGGTTTACTTGTAGTTGACTAATTTTAAAATATTCTATAATTTTGTTATGTATGCTAAAGCAGTTCTTGTGTGTTAGAAACACAGTTTAAAATTGTAGTATCATTGACATAGGTTTATAATAGTTTTTTTATGGGACTAGTTTAGATTAATATTGCTTATACACAATAATGGACCAAAAATTGATCCCTGTGGCACTCCCCTTTTAATTGAGTGGAACGGAATATATCTTCCTTTACAAAAAAAAATTGTTTATATCAGTAAATATAGATCTGTTATAGCATATGTCAGCATTGATGGTGCAAGGCACAAATTGAGGGAGGCGACGCAGCGTGGAATAAACAAATACACCACAATTATCTAGCACAAAGAGGGGATAGCATCTGTAAAGAAAGAACTGGGCTGCCAAGAATTTGACATGCACTCTAGTCAGGGCTTGTATCATGCCTCTAATGCCATGCTGTTCTTGTTTAATTAAAAGTATATTGCAGTGGCAGTTCAGGAGTATTTTTAAGTTATGTGCTGCATCAACCCAAGCCACAATAACATTTTTTTGTGAAAATAAGTATGTAAAATACTAATAATACAAAAATGATAGTGTTGCCAATGTTCTGTGTAATATGTTGTACCTGTAATATGTTACATTTCTAATTCTGTCTACAGAATGCCATATTTTCTAATTTTTATGTGTAAAAATATATCACTAAATATTGACACATTTGTTACATGAATACAGATTTCAAATAATGTTCATTTTAGGAATAATCCACACATGTTGGCAGTTTAAAAGTGCATAGAAAGGAAGTAGTTTGGTTGAGCTTTACAGGGCATGCAAGGGTGGAAGGGAGTTTTAAACAGAATATTGTGCTTGTGCATTTCTCATTTCAGACACATTTTGTGTGCTCAGTAAAGATACAGCCAGCTAACTGCATTAGTGATAGATCGACAGCAAGTGAACCCTGCAAGGTGTTCAGTTTAAACTCTTTGGAATTGAACCAAAAATTCACTCAGTTGAAACAATATTATCATGTTTCTTTTAAAAAAATTCTCCTTTAATATATTTATGTGCTGTAGATCATAATCACATTTGCACCAGCTGTCACTGGTATATAGTGATCAATTGTATCAAAAGCCTTACTTATTTATTTTTTTAAGTTAAAAAATAAACAACACAATCCTGAAAAATATCTATTTACAACTCTCTTCCTTCTAATCCCCAAAAAAGCTAACTTCTACTCCTGTCAAAACAATAAATCTCCACAGCCATTGACGGTACATGATGTTAAGAAAATACTGTTGCAACCCACACACTTTGCTGTTATAATTACTATTAATAGCTTGATCATGTTTAATAAGTAATGATTAAATATATTACATAAATCTTGTAGGTTCACACTCTATTTTCAGAGTAATATTTTTGTTTATACTATTTTCCTTAAATTTGGTAATATTGTTTGCCTCTGTCCTGTTAGCTTTCCTTTTGTTTGTGGATTGATTTATTGTTGCCACATTATATTTATTTTATATTTTCTTTAATTTGTATACTTTCCCTGGACATAAATATAGGTATCCTTTTTCAAGCTGGATTATTAATATATTTCTTTCTAGATAAGAATGATTCAGTAAAAACTCCCCTTGTGTGTATCCCATGTTTACGATTTGTCATTTATACTAGTTTAAGTTACATTACAGAGTTTTCCCACGGAAATATTAATCTTCTGTGAAAAAAATTGTCTTCTATATGCCACAGACTGTGGCAAAATGCCTTTGTTTAAATTTAGATGTATTTCTTGTCGATTATGATCAGAGTTATGACATTCTATTACTTTTGAATTATGGAGATGTTTTGGAGCGTTTATAATTATGTACTTAAATTAATCCCGAATGGGAGTTTATTCGACAGTAACTTCTTGGTAAACATTTCATTTAACCAGCATCAATATCGCCAGTGTTTGGAACATTTACCGATTTACGTTCCCCTCCCCGACCTAAACCATAAGCATCTAACTTCAAATAAACCACGTTATTCGGGAATTATCCTACTACATAAAATACGTGTCTAAAAAATCACGACGAATCAAACCAATAAAAAATACTAGCCAACTTCATAAAGTCTAAAAATACTCCAGGTACCTTAAAGAAGTAAACAAATACAACCTTTAACTAAATAGAGACCAAAATATAGCTCGTATCCTAAGAAAAAATTACCCGGTAACTTAAGAGGGTCAAAACTACTCCGAGTAACCTTTTGTTAATCACGTTCACCTCCAAGTAGAGAAACATCAAATATTATTAATCACCATGGCTAATGCGAGAATTAAACACTGTGACTCTTATAAAACCGGAAAGACTCTAATTAAAGTCTTTTTTACATTACCTTTTATGTAAAACTCTCAACCACCAATATGGATACTATACTTCCCTCCCTTAGCCTTTGGAGTTGAAATAATACACTTAAAAGTTTTATGACACTATCAAATTAACGAAATCGTTTTATTCGACGCTAATAAAAGCCATTAGGAATTTTTTAAAATTCGAGCCCCACACGCAAGGACTGAACATCAATTGTTGCTTTAAGGGGTTGAAATTATACACTAAATACATCTGGATATAAATTATTAATCACATATACTCATAAAAATAATTAATCGTAGCTAATATCGACTTTTTAGCATGTTTTTAAAATTCACTCCATGTGAGTTTCGTAACGCTTCGAGAGGCCCACAGAAACCTTCACGCGGGGTACGCACAACTCACCAAAGTTTCAGCGCAATTGGATGAATGGTTTATGGCGTATAGGACACACACACACACACATATATATATATTGTAATAAACAACGGGCGTCAAACGAAAAAAAATTATATTTTAACAAACAAACAAATTTTATTTATCAATTCTTTACAATTTAATAAAAAAACATCTATCTCTTTCTCTCATGGGTCTTTACTGGGTTTGATAACGGACAGAACACTTAAATAATCAAAGAACCCAACATTTATCTTTAAATTAAACAGAAATATTTAATCGTCTAGACATCGACGAAACTTATTAACGAACTTAGAATTACCAGATTGATTCTAAATTTAAAAGAGTTTATTTTATTAACTCACAAAAAAAGAACGATATCTGACTGTATCTTTTAATTCCGTTTACACATATTAATACCATGAAATTTCAACTTACGATTACTCAGGAACATTTGGCTCGTTCATTACACACACACACTTTATAGACTGGACGTTTAAACACTGACTCTAACACATATTATTGGTTCGACGATAGCTGATTCTCCATACTCGGTGAAGGACATCCCACTTGCTCGTGGTGAAACTACTCGACGCTGGATGCTGTGTCCTGGTCTCCTACCATCGAAGACAGTGGTCAAATTTTGATATTACAACAGATTGAACTTCTGCTTACAAAAATGTTTATCGTTGACATAAATTTGCTATTTCTCTCGCAGGCTGCAAAATTTCTCCATACTCGGTGCTCGCCGTACGCCTCCACAACTCTCACTCCCCTCCAAGACTCAACTTCACCTCCTAGCTCAAAGACTCCACTTCAACTAACTTCCAAAATTCTTATCTTCTCTTTTCCTTTGTTTCCAAAACTACGTCGCAACTGCTCGTTGACAGAGTCTCCATTATCCCGAGATTTACATTCTGCAGCTGCAGTTCCTTAGCAAATAGCTAGCCCCTCCGTCATGTCACATCGAGACAGGACCCGTAATTACTTTGCACTTGTATCCTCACCCCCACACGTGCGCGGTTCTAAATTCTCCAGACCGCCAAAACTGCACCCTCAATTACTCTGGACTTGTCTTCTCACACGACCAGCGCTCCCAAGAACTAAATAAACACATTACAGAATGTCTTATCCACTGTCCAGGCCATTATCCGAAACAATGCCTGCCTTAACAGATTTATTTTGTGACAGGCCCCCACACATGTGCCTTGCCCTGACTCGTCCATCCTGATCCTAAGTCAACAAGTGAACTGCCCAGGCCATTAATCAGACACAATGCCCGCCTTAACAGATTTATCTTGCGACAGGCCACCCTGCATGTGCCTTGCCCTGCCTTACAAATCCTAAGTACACATTGCCACTTCCTGTGACGGCCAAGACCATTAATCCGAAACAATGCCTTTCCCTCAAGACATTACAATATATATATGTAGAGAGAGAGAGGGGGGGGGTTAGTTCTGATACGAGTGAAATCCACAATGTTGCATTGTTGGAAGGCTTGTATGATATCTTTGAATTAATGTTTCACTCTGTTTCATGCTTAATTTTACACGTTCAACATTATATCCTCAGTGTCGTGTTATAAATATGAAAATATGTGTTAGTTAAGAAAGGAACCTTTAACAATTGACTTTCGATGCCCAAATTCCACACTCACGTGGTCCTGAAGTCACTACACGTGGAGACGCAAATAAGGATTGCAAGATCACTGCAAGGCATGAAAACACCGGGTCCGTTCACCCCTTAGTGAAAACAGCTTACTTAGTTCAGCTGCTTCAGAATGGACGGCTGCCGGTAACGGAATCATCTGATTCCAAACACTGAAATCAACGATGGATGCTCAATAAAATGTTCTGAATTTTAGCTCAAAGAAAGGTGGACAACAGTTTGTAGGAAGTAAAAGAACTAATGAAACGGAAACAGCAGATTCGGTCAACTAGAAGACGCAAGCGAATTCCTTGGAAGCTGGACACACAAACACTGAGGGCCCAAGTGGACTACTCGGAAGCTGAACAACCAAGAAATACAATGTCGTAACCGTCAACGACCGGGAAACATCTGGTAGAGGCTAGTCAAACTAAAACTCACGTGATGGCGTGAACAATATTAATTATATAAAGTGTTTTTATTGGTAAGAAGACAGCCATATCATACTCATTTTGATTCAATCTAGAATATTGTAAAAAATAATTTTTTGAAGTTATTTAATAAAATAGATGTGGTGGAACAAAACTGTTATAACAAGTAACTCCACTTATTGGAGGGAATCACACATCACTTATTGTACAATACAGGTGCCACTTCATCTATTCACATTATCTGTTGTTATACAATTTTTGAGTTTAATACTCTCGATAAACTCTAAAATTTTCTACTTGAAAAAACTGTAAAAATTAATTTAAATTGTTGTAGGAAATATTAGTTCCTGTGCGCCAGTTATCTGACTGGATTCTAAGAAGGTATTCTCTTCATCAAGAACAAGCAGAAGGACGTGCACGAATACAAGAGACGCAATTGAAATTTGGAAACATGGAATATTACCTTGATACAGGAACATACATTTAACTGCTATACTTACAATTTCTGTTTTATATCTGTAAGTACAAGCAGATAATATTCAGGAAACTACTTACAAAGTAAATGTAATTTTCAAATAAAAACAGTCATGTAATTATAAAATATATTCATTGAACAATAAAATACAACAATCTTAAACTAATAAATGATTATGATCAAATGTTAGTAAATTTATTAATAATATTCTATAGAAATAATATTTGTACTAAGTACATTAGAATGAATCAATTATTATTTACAACACATTTGAAATTATCTTTATTAATTTCAAAATTCATTCAGTACTTCATATTTCATTTATTGATACTGTTAGGATTTGAGATTCTCATTTAACAATGAAAATGTCAATTAACTGGTGACAAATTATCTTGAACTGATTTAATTACAATCTGTGTAGTTGTGTTAATGTTAGTGTGATTTAAGACAGTTTATTCTCACTGACAAATCTTTGCTCCTGTCACCTACCTTGAATTGGTGAAGTAACAAAACCTATTAACTTGAAGATAGTGTGGTATGATCAGTAATTGGCATAAAGGGCGAGGGACAAATTGCAATGCTGTATAGTATGGTTAACTGTAAAATATCTTATTGAGCATGTTAGTTCAACAAAGAATGGTGCCTGCTGAGCATTGGAAAAAGGAACATTTAGTACCACCATTTTACACAAAGAGGAATTTCAGTTAATCAAATTATTCCCTAAACCTAAAAGAAGCACTGATATTATTTTGTGGTTATTTGTCTAAATACAAGGTTTAGTTTAGTTTCCTTTGACACAATTTACCTGAGTGTTGAGTAATACAAGAGACCATAATCAATCTATTATGGCTTGTTGGCAATTGATTTTAATTGATTAAAAATAAAAGGGTGAGACACACATACAAAAAATGAACTTTTGAAATGAGTTGTGACTATTATGCATATCATTAGCAGCACTGCTTTAATTATGTAGAGACAACCTTACCATCAGTAACCATGAGTCTGTGGAACCATCGACAATGTGCTTTTCCGAAACAGTTTCACAAAACAAACAATACCTTGGATAAGGCACTTTTCAAAAGTTTCAGTTTTTGTGTCGTTTAATACATGAAATTTAAAGGCAGAACGTGTTCCAGTTTTATTATTATCATCCAACCATACACAATCACTGCTCGATTTATAAATAAAATCATTTATAACTTTTACAAATACGGACACACTTCTAGTAGCATAATAATATTATATAGAAATTAATTTACTATTGAATGAAGTTGTATGAATGTTTAATTAAATATTTTATGGCGGAAATTCCATATCTAATGCCAGTTGTGGTATAATTTTGTGTAACTGAACCTAAAATAACCATTTGCAAATTCAAACTTCAGTCTTGCAATAATTTCTGGTGTGGGTACCAACACACTAATGTCCACTACAGTAGACACAGACTCAAAAGTTTAAAAAATCAGAATAATAGTATAACAAATAAGAAATCAAGAAAAATTAAGATGTTTTCAATGAAATAAAATTTAGAATAATGAAAAACATTTATTAGCTGTAACTTATTGGTGAGAATTCCATTCCTTTTTTATTCCCACATTATTACAATAAAAATGAAGTCTAATTATTACAATTAATGTATTGTCTTTACAAATATAGTAATTCTTGCAGCTTGCTAAATCTTGATAAATATGTATCAAAAAGTCTTCAAATTATTTATACAACAAATAAACATGCTTTTATACTTTCCATTTAAAATGTACATTTAAATAATATATAATTTTATGACTGATAAAAAGGCTCAAAAATAGGTTTATCATGCAAACATTTAGGATTTACAGTTTTAATTTTCTCTTGCCAATAATTCATCATATCTTCTAATGCATGTACTTCTACAGGCGATTCACGGCACTTTTGAACAGATTCGCTCTGGAAACAATAAAAAAGTACACAATATTTCACTTTAATATTAAATAACTTTGGCTGGTAAGGATTATGTCCCAATTCATTATGCACTGTAAATCTAATTTTTAAGTCCTTTACCCAACATTAGCTTGTTTGTAGGAAATTCACTGAACAGTATTAATACACGAACAAGTTGATGTGATCTTTCCTACTTCACGTTAAGTATCTCAATTCATTTAACAAAACAAACCTATTAGGCACTTTTATATACTTAATTTGTAACATGCTGGTTAGATACTGTAATCACATACCCGCTACCTCGGATCCTTATAATGGACGAATGCCTGCCCGGGCGCCACTGCATGTGCAGAAAATATTTATTTTTAATTATACAAACGGCAATCGTCTCATTAATTAGCTCCACACCAGGGAGCCGATAAACGATTTGCCAGTACTCGTGAGTACTTGAGTCGAGCATGAGACTCTCAATAACTGTATCTCAGGGGTCCTGGCTTTGATCAATTACGTAAGGAAGGATTAAACCTAACAAGTCTCTGTAAATTTACTATTTTGGCCAAATATGTCAAACTTAATGTGTCCTTTAAGAACACTGCCGGTCATTGGACCCACAAATCTTAATTCACACGATGCAGGAAAAGGGAAGTTTGCTTATTGTGTAGCGATGCGTTGTCTTCTGATGATGTCCAGTTTCAGGTGCCTGGCTGGTCAAATCCTCGCCGCCAATCTCGCGCGCAGAGAAGCGGCTAAAACACACAGGCGCGTCCGCCTACACTTGCTCCGCAATTCACGGTTCTCTCCTCCAAGAACCTCCTCAGCAAAATCTCCTACGCGTCCGCCCCTTACAGTTCACCAAAACTGACCACGTCCGCTCTCCTGCCTTCCAGGACGCGACTTTTTCCACTACACTACTCCGGTCAAAGACGCCGGCTTTGTTTGCCGACGAGCCGAATGTTGGGTAACAACTGTTACGTTTTCTGGCTCACAGCTTCTCCTTCGCCGTCCAGGACTCGACTTCCCCAAAAATCGCCACAGCTGTCCAGCCACGGTCACCTTTGTCCGGGCACATTCACCCCTACGGTCAGAAAATGATCTGACAAGGCGTTCCTCGCAAACCCACTTCCTGTTCGTAAACTTGGTTCCAATGACCGGCCGTGTGAAAAATGTTATCTCCAACATGCCCACACCAAAACAACTAGTATTAAAGTTTAAAATCACTTATTACAATACATCACACACACAGTGACGTGTCTGACCAATAGTCACTTCAAAAAGAAATAATGCAGTTACTAATTATTTTTACTTATTACAATATTCCCTACTCCCTGGCTTCTGAATAATGTGCAGCCTTCATTTTTAATTGTTTAGTTTTAGTAAGTAATACTGCTTTGGTTAAATATTATCTTAACCTTATAAATATATAAATAGTCTAGAACTTAAGAAAAAAGCTTACCTTAAAATAATTAATAATTTTGACAGGCCTGCTTTGATACAAAGTACATTTGAGCCCTTTCTCTTTCAGAATATTTAATAAATCCCAAAGATCATCAACTCCATAAAATCGACAGACACTTGCTACATGAGTTATGAATACTGAATCATCAACATGTCCTGAAAATAGATATAAATATTTCAAAGAAAACTGATCAAAAGAATTCATTGAGGTGCACCAGCCATTAGACAGCATAAATCGACATTCAACAAAGCCAACAACTGTCTGTCTCCCTCTCAAGGAAAGGTCACAACAATGGAAAAATAACATACACACATACATATTGGAGTGAAAGGTGAAAAGTAAAGAAAAGGTTAATAAAAAGTGAATGAGAATGGGGAAAGAATTATTTTAATAATTATTAAATACTATATTGATACAATGTTTAGCACATAATATCACAAATACTTCAACAATGATTATAATAATATTAGAGGATGTAGATTCCAGGACTTTGTCTAGACTGTATGATGTGCTGGAAGCAGAGTTCCCAAAGATGGAGTTAAGCATCCGACGAGGGTCAGTATGAAGCTTTGGTTGAAATTGTTGGAGTTGTGACTTTGAGTGTGAGCAGCTGTTGGATTTCAGATAACTTGACAATGCTGTGGTGGTTTGCAATGTGTTCAGAGAGTTGTTTGTTTTGGCTGATATAGAAAGCAGACAGTATTTGAAATTAATTTGGAACATGATGTGAGAGGAGAGGCAGGTAATGAATGTTTTCTTTTACTTTGTAGGCAGCTATTTGTGAAGGATTGTAGTGGGTTGGAGGATGGGGCATACATGGCACCTATTCCTTCTGTACACACACACACATACACACACGCGAGCACGCACACACGGAAATTTCACCTAGGCCAGACTGGACCAAGAGCGTAATACAAAAATTGTACTTCAATGCCACAAAAGTGCTTTTGTATCTCAACATTTTACACAGACAATGGAAAGCTCTGTTTTTGAATAAATACTGAAGCTGCCCACTTTGCCCTGTCGAAAAAGAGAATTGTTAAATTTTATGCCGGAGCAATTTTATGTGAAATTTTTGAAACTATATCTTCTGGCACCCAAACCATTTTTTTTATGTATTATAATAATTTTTTTATGTGTGTGTAGTATAAGTCAAATCATTACACTATATTGTCAATAAAATACCTTTAATTATTTCTATTTTGAAGCCATTCTTCGTTATACATGGACTGGAAATAACCATTTTGTTTATAAAAGGATCAAATGATTGTTGAAGTGATGTTAATATCTGCCATTGTTCTTCTCCCAGAGCTCTGAAAATTATTTACAATTCCTTGAGAAAATTTTGCATTGTTTGAATTTAAAACTTTGAAATAGCTATACACTGTAATAAATCAGCACAAAATATTAATGTTTCAAAATTATAAAATTAAGAATATACATTTAATAATGATATCATGCTGAATACCAATATGTTACTTTTACATAGATGTTGACAAATATACATACTTTTCATGAAATAGTGTTAACTTCATTGTTGAAACAATGTTCGGTAAATCTTAAAATGAACTTCAGTCAATGTTTCAAACAATTTTAGACTACACTAATAAGAAAGATAATCATTTCAAATTGGAAAGATATGAAAGTAATCAACAAGTACCTATACATTATGTCTCATAAAATAAATTCTGCCTATGATTTACATCCATAAAAGGTATAATATTACAATACGTTTAAATGTTCTTGTATATTCTTGCTAAATTTTGACATCATTGTCTCTATTTCAGGAAGTTTAAGAATTAACAAACAGTTAAGCTTGGCACTGTGATATAAGGTCTGATAGAGTGCAAGTAACTACTTCTTATTAATTAAAAGCAAACAGTAAAGATAAAAGTGGTAGTTCACGATTGTCACTAGAAAGTAAATATTACAAATGAAATTCAAATTCAAGAGTCCACCTTCTGCGTTAAAAGTGGAGCTGATACATTAATAAAGTGGTTGTAAAAAGAAACAGGATATATAAAGTGAAATGCTGAATACCAAACTTTAGTCTTCAATTCATATCAAACACCAAGGCTATTTACAATAAGCATTATCTTACTGAATCACAATGCATAACTATTCACTTTTATATGTGTTGGACAAAAAAGAGATGGAACTGGTGTGAGTGTTAATTGTTGAAAAATGAAAGGCTTTTTGTTCTTCGTGCATGGGGTTTGTTTCAATTTTACAACTGATGGTAAAGATCCTGATGATGTAAAAAAATAATAATAGTGTGTAGAGTCTGACTTAATGGATAAGAGGCCAATTCTCAAGAATTTAAACAAACTTATATACAACAGTTTCAATCCTTTACTAACAAATAATTTGATATTAACAGATCATAAATATCTAAATTCAGTTATGATTTCAAGAATAAGTTTAATACAATAAATATAAAATATTAATAAATTCATTTACACATTATTTAAGAATAATAGTAAATGAAGCCTTATTGTTTCAACATTGAATAGTATTATAAACACATAAAACAAAACCTGGAAATGTTGTTTCTTGTAATCATGTACACTAATTTTATTTAAAAATGAAAACATGTTACCAACCAAAGGTTTCCATGAACATTGTTTATTTGGTACAGCATTAGTGAACAAAGTTTCGGGTACATGATACAACCAATGTAAAATCTTGATCAACAATGTGGTGTTATAGTACTCTGACCCATCTTTTTCATTGAATTATGAGGTTCAAGGAAACCTGAAGGTGAAAGAGAGGTGGGAAAATATTTCAGACTAACTATATATTGATTATTTACTTTGGCTTTACTCGTATCTTTTCTTCAAGAGCAATTAATGGTACACTATGTTCTGACATCATACGATTAAAGAGAACAGTTTCTTGCAGTGCCCATTGCTTTAAAACACCGATCTCAGTGCCTTTCTTATACAAACACAAACCAGAAGGTCTAAGTTGTCCAATGAGTGAAATATTAACATCAATACAATTTACTCTGTAAACAAAATAAGAGTTATTCAATTTTAATCAATACTTTGAAAATATAAATCTTGTACATTTTACATTTCACGTGTTCATGAAATTACAAGTAGGCTACTAAATACAGTTTATCAATACTAATGTATTGTTTCATTTTATTTGTGGTAGAATATAAATTGAATACCTTTATACTTTTTTGAGGAGAAAACAGGTATTTTTTAAATGAAATATAATAAGAAAATAAAAAAAGCATTTATAATATAATTCATATTTGATTACAATATCTAAGGAAATAATTTGACAGTACCTTTTATGCAAGTTTGCAAAATTATTCATTTCTTCTTTTATTTCATCTACTGAGTAATTGATTCTCCCACAACATTCGTGAACATCAACTTTCTGTACTTTACCACAATTAGGTGATCTTAACAAATCTACTACACTGGTATTATTCTTGTTTTTATGATTTAAACTAGAAGCACTATTTTGTTTAGAAATATTTACTTCACATATATTTTCATCACTTTCATATTTCAATCTTTCTGTATGAGACAATTTTTTCCATTCTTCCGCGAGGAGTCCAGCAACTCTAGTGAATGCTATTCCTGGATTCTCTGCAATGACTACAAATATATATGTATATTGGTGGATGAATAACCATAAATTAATATTCAAGTGCTATTATAAAACCTTACTTTTAGGTCTCCTGATCCTTGAAAATTTAGTAAAACCATTCTGATCCTTGCAGCCCATTTGACTACTCACACTATGATAAGACAGATTTTGAAACTCAGAATTTTTATTTTTTGGTGGTCCAGCCAATAATACTACAGGTCCCTAAGGAAATAAATAATTATGATGCAACTCTATCATTATAAAACTTATCATAATAATCTTAGTGCCTATAATATTCAAGAGAATCTTAGAATTTTGATCCTACCAGGGTATTTTGTACAGTAAGAAAACAATTGTAGAACTGTCAGTTTTTATTGGTAAAATAAAACATAAAGAAATGTGATATATATACCTCGGCCTGTTCCGAGAGGTGTATGTTCTGGGTCCATAGACCTTGGGCATACGGTAAGAGGTGTCTACTATTCCCCATTAGAATAGGCAGCCAGCTGCCTCCTAAACTGGTCGAGGCACGGAGAAGGGAATGTTGTGTCCCCACAGCAAACTCCTCTCCTGCATGGGACAAGTACCCAATGCCCGACCTACCTGATGCAGGTTTTTCTAGGGTTTTCCCTGCATTTCTTTAGGTGAATGCCAGGTAGGATCCTTAAAATATAGCCTGGGGGCCCTATTAACCCTTGGCTACCTTCCTCTACCCTTCCGCATCCCCCTTTTCAAATCCCTTCCTATGCTATTAAAGGGGAGTTGCCCAACATGGATTACCCTCATGTAGCCTGTTGCCCTAATATATATATATATACATATATACTTACTTGTATTAGTTCCCCTTTCGAATTTTTAAGCAGTCCTTTGCTCCACTCTTCTCTCGTAATGTTGTCAATATTTATAGAATTACTGTTAATGTTAGAACTGGTGGTAACATGTTTTTCCACTTGATCATTTGACTTTGTAATGTTTTCAAGTGAATTAGGGTTTAAGTCAATATCCAAAAATACTTCAGATTCATCATTTAAAAGAAATGGAAAGTTATCAGCAGCAGATTTATTGGAATTAATTTCTCTAACCCCTTCAGAGATTATTTCAGGCTGGTTTATTGAGGTCATGTTTCTTGCATGTTGCTGTTGTGCCACTGTTTGGTTAATGTTGCCATCATTATTTGGGAACAAATTTATATTTTCTAGAATCATGTTAACATTTTCTGTGAGTAAAGAAGAATCCTGAATTGTTTTTTCATTATTGATATTCAAGTTATCATCTTTTGGTTCTATGCAGTGATCTGTTAATCCTGTGATGTTTACATAGAAATTGTTTTCTGTTTGATTATTTTCAGTGTGAGAAATAAAACTGTTTCCTGGAGTATGCTGCTCACTAGTGGTTGGAGTGGAAAAGTTTATTTCTGCAATGTCATTAATAAACTCTTTATAAGAGTCAGTTTGCTGCTTCTCAACCATTGATATATTTCTATTCATTGGTAAATTGAGAGATTTCAAAGTGTCTTGATCATGCAAAGAATTTAAGCCATTTCCCATATGGGAAATTGCAGAAGTTTCCACCCTTTCAAGTGGAATTGATGTACTGTAAGAGGTTAAGACCCTTGACCTCTTTGCTACACTTTCTTCATGAGATTGGCCATCTACATTACTTTTTGTCCTCTTTACAGGAGTTTTATCTTCCTTGGTTTCAGAAACAGGTGCTTCAATAATTTCATAATAGTCAGACAGAACTTTTTGCACCAAGTTCAAAACCACGTCCTGCAAGAAATTAAAATGTAAGGTAATAGAACAAAAATTAAAAAGCAAGAAAATTAACTTTACATCAAGCAAAGTAATGGAAATTAATTAAGTTCTTCTTATTTTAGTATATAACATTATTTCAGTATGAAAATTCCACATTCATCAAAACATTGATGTATTAGAAGTGTTATTAAATCAATCCTCTAAAAACAGATCATTAATATCTCAAATTTACTCTACAAAATGACATGTCTGTCCAACGAATGATTACATTACATATAATGATATATTAAACATAATATAATATTCAAGACACTGGTATGAAAAATAATAATTAACAAAAATACAGAACAGTGTATAATGAACCAATTAGATAAAATGACTGGGTTTAAAGATGTAAAATTAAGTTTTCCTTGATGATGATATACATTTAGTTTTATCTAACACTTGGCAATTCTATGGGTTAGCTTTATCCATGCTGAATGATCTTGTACTCCAATTGTCAACTGCCTTAAGTTTAAATCAGTCGGTTTAAATGATATCAATGCATATTCTCTTAACTGTCTGGACATCTCTTGCTGCTGATGCTCCAAGCATAAGGTCTTTTATGAATTTGATTGCATTGTGAAACATAGTATGCTTTTATTTTTCTGCATGCAACTTGTTATGGCAGTTTTAAGTGCAATGATATCATGAAGGCATCATAAGATTGACTAAATGACAGGTCACCTCTTTACTGTCCGATTAAGTTTTGGTTGTATTTAGTTATGTTCGATAAATTTTTTGTCATTGTTGTCTTGCCTACTAATATTCACACAGTATCTTTTGATTTGTGAACAATTAGCATATGTGTGAAACAATAGTTCTCAGGCTTCCAACATGGCAATCAGTGTCTTGGGCAGTGTTCACCATCAAAACACAGGTCAAGTCTATTGTCTAGGTAAATATGAATGGTTATTTCTGTTCACTTGTTAGGACACATTGTCACACTGTGCAAAATGTTTTGTAGTGCTATATAACTGCTTTGAATTACCTACCAAGGATTTTTGTAATTTGTTTGAGAAGGATTGAGGAGGAAAGTCACTTAAATCTCTAGAGGAAGAATGCCAACCAGACGTCATGGTTCATCCAATCAGCCACCTGCTCTAAAAAGATGGCAACTTGGTTCCTGAATTAAGCAAAAAATGAGTTTGATGATCATTGGAGAAATTATGTTTTTCTCAGACAAATTAATCTGTTACATTGCCCATAAACAACATGAAAAATTTTCTTTCTGAGTTCACATTTCTTTTTTGTAAATAATTTTAATATTTGTCAAAGTGAAAGTTAAAATAATCAAATTTTCTTGTTATTATTATAAAATTAAAGAATCCCCCATATAATATTGGGGATTACTGACCATATTATTATGACTACCCCATCAGTACTTTGTTGGGTCATGTTTCCTTGAAAACTGTGATGATTTGTTTTGTCATGTAAAATTTGCCTAATGAATAGTACTTTCCCGTTGAGATTTGATGGTTTTGTGGATCTAACTGCTGGTCGACTCTTTCAACTTTGTCCTACAAATGCTCAATTGATTCAAATATGGCGATTTTTGGAGTAAATTAAGAAAGTTAAGACTTTCTTAAATTCTTGAAAGCACTCATGCTCAATACAACTTGATGGAATATCTTGCTGCACCAAACCATAACACATCAGTTTGAAGGGTTGTACTGACACAAGTGCTTTTGTGTTTTTTCCAACAAAGTATCATTCTGCCATTTGCATGACGCAACTGGCAATGTGATTCATGAGACCACATTATTTTTTGCCAACGCTCAACTGTCCTACATGAACTTCAGACAAAAGAGTTGTTATGTCAGGCCTTTGTATTCTACATCTCATATGTTGCAGACATCATTTGAGGAAATTCCTGATTAACATCTGCAGTAATTTTATGCACTGTCGCCCTTCTGTTGTCTTGTACCACTCTGTTTTGTCTGAGCATTGACTAGTTGCTGATAGACACAATTTACACATTCAGATAGTTTTCTGGCTGACAGCTCAGTCTTTAAATTCTTTAACAACTAGTACTATTAAAAATTCAACAAGTATTTACTGATACTTGTTCTATGGCTCCTTAAAGGTCATTAAATAGTGTCATTTACCCATCAGCAAACAATCATTTCGAACTGTCATGGTAAACAACCTGGTTCTGTTTTTAACCGGTCTGGTCCACTAGTAACTTCAGCATAATATAACAGTTAATTTGACTAAAAACATCAGGTGGTCATAAAAAATCTATCTAGTCAGTGAATATGTCATTTGAGATGTATTTTATACTGATGGTATTAAACTAGTTACCTCAATTTTGCAGAGAACTTTAGTTTTGTTTGGCTCCAAATTTATATCCATTACATTTGGTGGAACTGTGATAGATACTATTGAAGTTGGGTGTTTCCTTGATGGAAATTTATCCCCAAAATATCCACACACAGTTTTTGTTATTTCCTAGAAAAAATTAATACATCCTAAAAATAATATTTATTGAAAGTAAAGGTTATAGCAAGAATTACAAATCAGAAAGGGTCTGGTAAATTTATACAAAATGCTAGGTAATTTGGTTGAGACTGTTGGTAATATGATTTCTATAATGATTTCCTTTAAATCTGTATTGCAGAGATAAAATGTTTATACTTTAAAAGTGGACTATGGCTCCAATACAAACGGATGTAGAGGGATTCATTCACAATCTGCATCAACACTATATTATAACTGGACAAATTGATTTAAATATGATTATGTGAACTGCGCAAAAGCTCCATATTCTGTACAACTGAACAAATGCTTGATAAAATAGATTGCAACTTGACAAAAGGCCCTCATAAGAGGATTGTGATTCTAATGAGACAGTAAGAGTCTCATAAGAAGACAGAAAAGCAATTTAATCCTTCCATACCAAAATAGTCAAGTATATTTCCAAATAATATTTATGAAAGTTTCAGTTTAAGCTAAAAAAACTTCCGGAATTGAAAGTTCCTGTAGACAGTTTAAAACTGAATGTCGTGCTGGTCAGCTGTATATGTGTATATTAGGTAGGAAAGAGAGCCAGCAAAATAGACATATCTGAAATCAATAGTTGGTCCAGACAAGCTGTAGTGAGAGAATATTACAAATTTTCGAGGGCCTGAGCCCCTTTTACAAGGAGTGAAGGTCTGAACTGCATGCCGGCCAGGCACAAATGGATGACTTCAAACTAAGGTTCACCACCCGTTGGATACCAACAAGGAACGGAAAAGAGAGACAGAGAGTTGTTGGCTTTGTTGGGTGTCAATTGTTGCTGTTCAATTTGTGCTCAGTCGGCAAGCAGTTCAGACCTTCCTTCTTTCCTGAAAAAAGGGATCAGCCGCTCAAAAATTTGTAAAATTCTCTACTCAGCCTGATTGGACCAACTATTGATTTCAGGTACATCTATACTCAAATAATATCCATAAAATTCTATACTAATAAATTGAATTATTTTGAACTTCAAGTAAATGTTATATGCAATTCTAAAACATATGATTAAATATGAAATTATCATGAGCATATAATGAAGTTGTCTTAAAACTAATATGGAATACTTTTCACATAAACACTGAGTGACAAGAGATAAATTAATTGAATATAAAAATAAATTATTGAAAACAAATATTCAAACACTTAAATCTGATATGGAGAGGGGGAATATCGGAACTTACATATATAGAAAAAGCTATTATGTAACTTAGGAAAGTGACTATGTTCATTAAATTTAAATAAAGATCAGAATGACAAGTCAAATGTCATTTATCCCTGAAGAGTTATGTAAATAATGAATTGCTATGTACAAAATAATTATTATTAACTAACATTTATTATGGAGAAATCAAAATATTCCTTACCTTTTGTATTTTCTTATGAATGACTGCTCGTTTATTAAAGTAAATGAATATATAGTCTGTAGAGTTCTGACACACTTCTCCAAGATCAGAACAATTTTTATTTGGGACAAGCATATGTAATTGAACCTGTTATAAATATAACTTATTTATCAATTTACCATACAACAGTAATATAAGGTTTACTAGGCATAGTATTACAATAAACACATTTAAACTAAGTACAGTACAAACCAGATAATTGATGTTTCATCTAATATACTGAAAAATTTGTCTTCCTCAATAATAATTCATTAGAAAATTATGATAAATATAATTGCATATTATTTAAAGCAATCTGCATATAAGTTATGTGACATAATTCTAAAAGTGAACAAGTCACATATCTGATGTACGTACTTAAAATGTGACAGCATTAAGTTGTAACAGGATAATCTATAATTCAAGTTTATTTAAAATAATAACCTAATTTAAATTACTTTACTGACACAATATTATCATCACATAAATTCTAGTTAGGTAATAACTTTTAATTTTATGAATATTCGGAGAAACGTAATCAATTTTCTTATAAACCTAATTCATCCACTAGTAACAGACAACAGCTAATAACATAATAACACAGAAAGGATGGTGGAAAAATACCTTGATCGTCAAGCCCTGAAATTCCCCACTTAAAACCACGACATTATCCGCCAATAACACATATCTTGTCAACACTATTCAGAAAATAGGGCTTTTCATGAGAAGTCTACTGATATTAGACTACTTTGAGTTTTAACTATTGACAACATACTCACCCATTAATGATCATGATTCTAAAGCCATTAATAAAAATTACACATTCATTAAAACATTAAAACAATTGTGGTTTGGCTTCCAAAGTCTCATGGTTCTGATATTGTTCTACAAAACTGAAGGACTGGAATCAAATCAGGTAGGACATAGGGATCTTCCCAACCTAAAGTATGCCAGCACAGCAATTGTGAGCACATATTGTTTTACAAATATTACTACACCATGTGAAATTGGTTGAAAATAAATAATAAAATACTGACAAATAAAGTGACTTGTGGATAATGTAGATTCAATAAGATGTATATTACATTTATTTATTTACTTATGACTTACCTCCTCTGCATTGTATGTTAATTCTTCACATTTACTAATGATCCGGTAACCCAAAACTTGAATTGCAGATTTTTTCAGAGTAGTTTCAACTGGTTTTGAACACAAATGCATCTTGTTATTGATGAAAGTTACTCTTATTCCAGGATGTATAATTGCTAAGCTTTTTACGATATGTTCAGCTTTTTTAGCATCCAGATTGGCAGTTTTTGAATTGCTAATATACTGCCTACGAACAGGGAGATTTTTGAATAGATTTATTACTGTAACTTGAGTACCTAAGAGAGAAAAATAAGTTAATAAACACCTAAAATATACAAGAAGTACAGAACAAACTGTCAATCATATGATAACGTGTTCCATTTTCCATAACACAAAAAATATGAGCGAGAGGAAGAAGGTAGAAATGATGATTCTACAATTTGAACAGTAAAAACTCTGTTCGACTTCAGGGAAAAGGTTCAGAATCCGAGCTATTTACAAGAGTCTAAACACTACTTAAATAAATAACCTTACTAGATTCATCTTATTCCAGAAAGTTAGCTATTGAGGCTTCATGTCTACCATGGACTAACTTTAAATTGTGACAAAACACACACAGTATGATTTCATGCTACTAATTTCAATTTTCAGACAGCAGCAATAATAAGTGTGATTGAAGAAGTAGAAAGTATCAAATATTTTGGTGCTTTTGATCAATAATAAATTGAATTAGAAAAATTTAATAAATAAACATAGCACAGCAGTCAAAGCAACTGGTTAAATTTATCCAATCCTACAAGAACTTTCTAAATTAGGAACAAAAATGAATACGAATAACAAATTAAGTTGAAATGTAGAAACTAAAACAGTAAGAAATATATTGTTTAGAAGTAATAGTTGAATTGTCATCACAGGAGAAAATAGGGCACGCTGAAAGAAAAGAAAGGAACATATGGTTTGACACACAATGTGAACAAGTCATAAATGAGAAGAACAAGAAGTATAAGATTATGACACAGAAAAAGTTTACAAGGGTAGCAACTGAAGAGTATCGAAATGCCAGAAGGAAGAGAAAAGGATACATAAAAAGAAAGAATTCTATGAAAAACAATTGGCATGGTTACAAGAATGTGATGATAAAAATGAAAGCAGAAAATTATATAAACAGGTGAATAAAATGAGGGAAGGATTTCAAACAATAACTCAAAGCTGCAAGAATGCAGAAAGAAAAATTATTAGAGATGATAAGGAAGTCCTTAAAAGATGGAAAGAATACTTCCAAAGTATCTATGAAAATACAGAAGAGGAGATGGACAACAACTATGCAATTGGAGCACAGATAGTACAATAAGAAGATAAAATAGCAACACAGGAAGAAATAAAAGAATCAATACGGAAACTAAAAAATAACAAGGCAACGGGTCCTGATGGACTGAATGCAGAATTGTTTAAAGATAACAATAAATAATATATGGATAGAGGCTAATGAAACAAGTATGGGATGAAGAGATTTTTCACAGTAAGTGGAAGTAGGCTTGATATACTCCATCTACAAGAAAGGGGATCGCCTCCAATGTGAAAATTATCGTGGAATTACGTTGTTAAATGTTATATATAATATTTTCTCAAATGTGCTATTCAAAAGATTGTAATTCTATCTCGAAAATGTCGTTGGAAATCACCAGTGTGGATTCCGGTCTGGTAGGCCCACTTAACACCACCAACATACAATATGACAAATTCTAGAAAAAATTAAATAACATGGGATTAACACATACTACATATTTGTAGACTTCAAGGCTGCCTACAATACTGTAAATAGGAAAGAACTCCTCAAGGCTATGGGAGAATTCATTATTCTTAGAAAATTAATATAGCGGACTGCGCTCACCTTAAAAAATGTAAAATGCAGATGAAAGGCTCTAAATGGGGCATCGGAACCTTTCAATGTGCGGAAAGGCCTGAAACAAAGAGTTGCCTTATCTTGTCTACTTTTAAACATCACCCTAGAAAAAGTGATAAGGAATTATGAATTGGACATCAGAGGAACCATACTACATAAATCAATACAAATACTAGCATTCGCAGATGATGTACTAATAGGAAGACAGGAGAAAACAATAAGAAATGCCTGTGTAAGATTAGAGTCTGCAGCAGAACAAATAGGGTTAAAAGTCAACTACAATAAAACAAAATTCATGGAAACCTCTAACAATAGAAATATCTCTTTAAATGATCTTAACATAGAAATTTCAGTACTTAGTAGTGATACTTACTAATGACAATAACAACTCCATAGAACTTAATCACAGAATAAACCAAGGCAATAAAGCTATTATAGCTTAAAAAAGTTAATCATGTCCAAACAGATAAAAAGACAAGACAGGAGAAAACAATAAGAAATACCTGTGTAAGATTGGAGTCTGCAGCAGAACAAATAGGGTTAAAAGTCAACTACAATAAAACAAAATTCATGGAAACCTCTAACAATAGAAATATCTCTTTAAATGATCTTAACATAGAAATTTCAGTACTTAGTAGTGATACTTACTAATGACAATAACAACTCCATAGAACTTAATCACAGAATAAACCAAGGCAATAAAGCTATTATAGCTTAAAAAAGTTAATCATGTCCAAAAAGATAAAAAGACAGACTAAAATAAAAATATACACAACCCTAATAAAACCTGTAGTCCTGTATGGGTGTGATAGTTGAACACTAACTAAGACTGGCGAAGAAAAATTGAAAATATTTGAAGGGACGTTCATGAGGAAAATTTATGGCCCAAGCTGTGTTGATGGAATGTGGAGAAAAAAAATACTAAAATATTACACACCTCCAAAATATGTAGGCTGAAATGGTTAGGACATGTGAATCAGATGGAGGAAATTAACCTATGTAAGAAGCTAACCTTCACAAAGGTAGAAAGAAATAGAAGATAAGGAAGGCCCAAGTTAAGATGGCTAGATGGAGACTTGAAGGACATACAAACATTAAAAGTTAAAGCATGGTAAATAGAGGTGCAAGATAGGAATAGATGGAAGGATATCATTGGGGAGGCTAAGGCTCACAAAGGGCTGTAACGCCGGTCAAGAAGAAGAAGAGACAGGAACTTTCTAGCTTGTAAGTATATTTTAATGTTAATTTAAGTTAAAAAATGACAGTGGAAAGGAATGAGGGTTCACATTATTATAGTTTTTACTTAAATTAAATAAACACTCAAAAAGTCTGTAATCATGACATTTTGGCTAATTTTGTTTCGAACTAAGCAAGAAGAAAATTAAAAATTACCTATCCCATGATGTGATGGTTTTGAACTTTTAATTTCACCTAATTTATCTATTGCATATGTCATTGCATATTTGTCTTCTGCTGTCCTTGTGGTAATGGTAATATCAGCAATGTGGCATAACGATGCTAAAGCTTCCCCTCTAAATCCATAAGAAATTAAAGTACCTAAATACACAGGAAATTTTAAAACAATATTATAATCTCGTATATATTAAGTGAATTAAATTGAAAGGTTATATATTTTCCCACAAATTATTGTCCTATTCCGATTACTCATAAACATGAATACATCTATAACTTATGTTATATAAAGTGTTATACAGCAACATGTATCTAAGCATAAACAATATAAACATGTAATCTGCATTAGTCAAACAGAAACATGAATTGGTAAAAATTATATATTTTAGGTAAGTTAAGGAAGGTTTTGTTTCACTTTATCTATTCAACAAACCTCAAACCACATTTTAGTTAATACAGGATTGTAATGTTGACAATCGTTGAGAAGAGGGTGGCACTTGAGATATTGAAATTACAAAAACATGCCATAGTCTTGTATAGAAGCCAAACTTCAAGTATGTGAAATTTGTAAGAGTGTAAACTTTTCGTTTATTTTAGTTTAATATGTAAATAATTTCGTGGAAGAGATATAAAACTAAAATAAAGACATAAGCAAGAGCAATTCATATAACAAAATAATTAGCCTTTATTAGTGATAAGCAAAGTGTGTATTGCTGTCGTTTGTCATTTGTGTATTAATTTCAGGATAAAACATTATCCATGAATTTAAATGGACCCAGAGAATAAAACACAGTAATAAACACAGGTACCCGGCAGTAAAAATTATAATGTGGATAAAGAACTGACATTGAGTAATTCAAGCTGTGATATTAATGTATAACATTCAAATAATTAAACAATTTTATGGTGTTATGTTAACCAAAAATGTATTAAATTATTTTATATTGCAGTAATTTTTAGCAATAAATAAAGACAAAATCATGATAAATCAGATAACAACCTAAAAGTACGTACTTATATCTTCAAATGACGAAATTTTTGAAGTATAACCAGATAAACACATAAATTTGGTATCCATAGCATTAATTCCTCGACCATCATCTCGTATTTCAATTCGATCTAGGCCATTATTTTCCTGATAAAAACCATAATTTAAGTAAAACAAACGGTTTAAATGTGTCAATAAAAAGTGAAAGAGCAATACTCACCAAAATAACTTCAATATTAGTAGATCCAGCATCTATCGAGTTTTCGAATAATTCTTTTACAACACTGGAAACTGACGTAATTACTTGAGATGTGGTAATGAGTTTAGCAGTCGATTCTGGTAATTGTTTCACAGACATGATTTTCCAAAAATTGTGGCATCAAACACGATCGAACCGCAACACACAATTAGTTACGGCTTGTTACAAAATGAAAATATTTCTAAACAAAAATATATCGTTGTTTCCTTTATTGCCCATACTCCAGTGTGTATACAAAACATATGATTCTATATGAATCCCCCGCCATATTTTTGAATACTATGTCATTGCAATGCTACCAACTACGAAGTTTATTTCCACATTCAATTTTTTACAATCTCTCAAAATCCGAAACTGAGTTAGTATTACATTTGTCAGAGGCAGAATTTTTAGTTTTCACTGCCTTAAAAGAGCAATTAAAGGCGATAAAAATAATTACCTGCATTACAATTGTATTAAAAAATTACATAAATGTCCAAGTCTGCTGTCGTTTTACTACTGAGCTCCTAGTTCGAATACAAGATTATAATGGTATTTAACGAAATCATTTCGTTCATAATATGAAAGAAAACTGCTTTTATGACTGGCTCAGTCTACATCCACCACAAGTAATTGTATTAATGAAAATGTATTAGCATTATGGCAAAGAGTAGATTATATGATAATTTTTTTTTTTTACCGTGGCGTGCAATTGGAAGAAAATTATTTCTCTCTGTTTATGATTACGTCAATATCTGTTTCAGCAACAACCGTGTCGGATTCCTCGTGATCTGCAGTGCGGAAATGCACATCAAATGAATCTCCAGATTCGAGATAATATGTAGTTTATAAGTTCCGATTTATCATTGGATAATATTTCAGGTCACAAGAATGACTTCTATTAGTTTTTGTAATTTTGAATTGCAGATGTTTAATCACAGTCGTTGATGGGAGCAATAATTTGACGGAAGTCTGTCTTCAAAAACTGCCTTCTTCCAACTTTACTCGCCGAACTTTTATATCTGTCCTCTCCAAAATCTACTCTTCAACTGCAAAACATCCTCGCAGGCTGGTGCATATGTGTTACAACTCATAAATTAATTTTTCTTAATGTTAAGAACCTTCATAATAATTGTTTTAACATTGTGAATTTCTTCTTCGAAATCGAAGACTTTAAACTACCCGCCTTGAGGGACACTCGTTCCCGCTAGTGCAGCCAGCTGACCATGTCTGTGCTACTCACTCCTGTCTGCAAGATGAAATGCGCATGCGCATTATTCCCTTCGCCACCCTGCACCACCCGTAAACCACGACAAACTGCTTCTTCTTGGTGGCTGCTACAGGGCAGACAGTACAGGGCCGTGACGTGGTATGATACAGAGAGCCGGCGTAAGCAGCGAAATGAAAATAAATTGGAACCATTCAGTATTTAAAATTATTATTTTGAAGGAGTTTATATTTCCAAAACAAAAATAGTACTTGTACAATTTGGGTAGTATTTCAAGAAATCATAATGAAAGGTTATTTTAAAGGAAAATATATTAAATTCAAGAATATAGAGAGAAAGTTTTCACAAGTCTCAGGTCGTAAAGGCTATGGTTAAGTTGAATTAAAGTATCAGGATGGAAATTTTAAGCCATAGTCATAGTGCGAAAATTTACTGCACGGCCCTACATCAAGCTAGACTGGTTAAAATCATTAACTTTATTTAAAATATGTATGAATGAAAAATACATTAGTGTTAGAAACGAGTGTCAATTTTGTACTAAATTATTCAGATTTTAAAAATTTGACACTATTAGAAACTATGTAGACGGAATTAGAAATGTAGTATAGTTCGAGTCGGGTCAGAACATTGGTAACACTATTGCTGTTGGTTAATATTATTTTACATAGTTATCACGTAAAAAATGGTTGTGACGTAGCACATAACTTAATAACTCAGGCAGATAGAAACATATACTGCAGTTCTTGCGAAATATTCGGAGACTTGGAGGTAATCTTGTTGAGACTGAGTGTGTCCTATTTAAACAGGGAACGCAGAGTAACAATTTTTTCTCTCTCTCAGCTTTTGTGTACGAGGTTCGCGGTGGTGGTTCTCTCATGCAGGATATTATTCTTTCATGTGTTTGTCCCCGATTATGCTGGCACAACTCCATTATGCCGTGGAGTTTCGCGTCGCTGTCACAATAGCACCCAGCACGATGTGATCTATGACCTGCCGGCCACAAAGCGAAGGTCGTCATCCATCCCCTGTCACCTGACTCTATTATAAGTCAGTCTTTTTGTATTAAGAATCTCGGCAGTGTCACCTAGACTTGGTGTGAGCCTCTTTCAGGGATCACAAAGCTTGCGCTCGAGGAGCATTCTACTAGCTCGCTGTCACATCTATTACGGCACACTTGTAAAGCCGCCTTCTCTGATCCAATCACCTTCCTTTGTGAGAGGTCGCGCAGGTGCTGCCTTGCCATTCACCACTAAAACAACAAAAAGACCGACACGAAATAAGTACAGTCTCACGGTGCGACGGCCGGCAGTAGTTTACTATGCGTGCAGATATAACCTATAATAGGGAAAGGGGTATTGCCTCAAATGGCTTCCCGGAGTTTAGCAGCTTATAGGTAAAAAAGGCGAGACACTTCAAAGTAAAAATGTTCTATCAGTTACTGAATCAAGGGCGATCAAGAGCCGAAATGGTGCTTGATTGAACACGGGCGAAATATTAAGAGTTATTAATGTCCTTTTCTTAAAAATTTGGATTTGTTCAGTATTGAATTAACAAATTTTGGGCTTGCACTTGGTTCATAGTAGAATTGAACCACCACGTTTCGATGGAGATTATATAAGAAACTTGAACACCGAGAGGCATTCCCTGGTTAAAGATTGGTGAGATTTCCATCTAACGTCGTGGTTCACTTCTACTATGACGCGGGTGGAAGCCCAAGACTAGTTCATTCAACATAATCACCGGTAAAACCTGCGATCTTGTTTAGTATTGTTTTCAAGACTCTCATAAATTATAGTGTTGAATACATAATCTCTGATTGCAAAAATAGGTCGTTTTGTAATTTGGAAACACTAAATATGACAAGCAGGTGTATAATTCAGAATTGTGTTAAGTTCAGCTAATAGTAGTTTGTAGCTTGGTCTCTCACATCTACGATATGATGCGAGGGCATCTGGAATATATTAAATTTAGTAGATTCATTTCTGTAAGATTCTTTGAACATTGTATCTTACCCTTTTCCCTAAAGAAGAAGAGAGCGTTATAGAAACGTTGGATTTTCCATTCTTATTTCCATCTTAGACAGTTTCCTCTATTTTAGATAATTGAATGTATGATACTATCTTTAATAAAACTCTGCTTGTGTTGACATACGGTCCAAAAATAAACATAAAATTTAAAATAATCTTTTTATTGATAACTATTAATGAGAGAGAACTATTTTAATTTCAATTAATTGATATTGATATTTTCTACTTTACATAGCGCCTGTTAAAGCGAAACTATTACATTCATTATAACATATGCAAACATTTTATTTTATCATTTTATATATCCGACAGCAACGATTTCCTTATTCTTGCAGATAATTTGTATTTTAGGAGTCATAGATTTTCTGAGCGGCGCCTGTGTTCTTATTTAAGCTGAATAATTTTGGTTAGATAATATCGAGAGAAATTCAATGGATCGTATGATGAAGAGTCACGTTTATAGCTTTGAGGAAATTTATGTTCTGATTCAGAATTTCAACAACGCCCCCGTAATAATTCTCTGGCGACGATGCTATGAATGAAGCTTTCTTTAAGAGTTGCGTAGGCGAACCAGTTTTTCCTTATGAGGCTACCCGTGTACGACAAATACGCACTGTTGTGCGCGACTTTGTCTTTAATTAATAGTGAATTAAAAATTCTCTTCAAACGTATGTCGAGATATGATTATAAAAATATTTATTTCTTTATGAATCTTTGCTGTTTATGTCCTTTATTATTTTCTAGCAAAATTATCTAGTTATGTCTCATTCACAGTCAAAAAATATTTCTAACAAGTTAATTTACATAATTTTTTTGGCTTACTGTCACACGCAAAAAAAATGAGTAGACCAATAATGTATCGAACTTATTTGTTTTCTCATACCATCAAGCATAATAGAAATAACTAGTGAAGTTATAACAACCAACGACGTATCAAAAAGTCTTAAATCTTAAAATTATTAACACTTCGGTAAAAGCAGATGCCAATTATACTTGAAATATGTCATTACATACCTTATATGTCAGTAGAAAATTAATTATATAATATATTGAAGTGAACAGGTATCTTTGATATGAATAATTACCCATTTATTTTGAATTATTTGTATTTTCAGTTGAATTATTGGAAGGTTTATTAACATTGTAAGCATTAACGATTAGCAATGCTTGACGACAGTTAAAAACAGCGGTTACTCATGACAATTAAACAATGTTGACTTGGCCCCACGAATAAAACCTTACGTTGAGTTAAACAGACAATTTTATAACACGATTTTTCGATGCCACAATTTAATAGAAATTATGTGAATGGTGAATTTATCAGAATCCTGGAACCCGCTCGACGAGGATTATGTAGACTTCACTTGGCGATGGGCGTGTGAGCGAGAAAAGTCCTGTTCGCTGGTAGCTGACACAATGACAACAAAGCCACCAGATTCTACTGTGAAAACGTTTTAAAAGTTTTATTTATCAAATTCCATCAAGAAGTGTCATTATAAATGTCTCATTTATTTCAAAGTCTTAGGTTGAATCCATGGGAGCTGCTACTACGTGACACGAGTGCATGGAGCCGTCTACGCAATAAATTGCGCGGGATGAATCATGCCATCCTATACGCAGTAAGTAGTTCGAAACGATGACCAACGCAGAGGCCTACCCGTGCACCGTTACAAATTTCTGTTACACGTCGAGCGGAAAACGTTGCAGATGAGCCATTATGGATCAAAGAACACGTAAATTTGTCGCATTGATGCCAAGGTGAAACATTCACAGATTTGAGGGAAATTCAGCAAACTAGGCCGTGAAATTCACTATATTAATTTTTATGTAAAATATCTTTATCGATATCAATTATATCGTCTCAAACACTGTTTTTGGAAGGGAAAATCTTGACCCACAACACCTTGATGAGAGAGAGGTCTCATAAATTTCATTGATAAACTTAAAACCGGTAAATTGTAATTTTGTGCAAATTAATGTTATAACTTTCAGGATGATGTATAAAACTATGCAGTCAAATTTCTGGGGCCCAACAATTCAATAGAAAATTCTGTTAGAAATACTTAAACTCTAAAGTTGTCTGTTATTTTTGTGGTAGTGAGTGAATTTCTAAAATTTTGTGCGTTTAAAAACTGATTTTGTGGTCCAATTATTTAAGTTAATAAGCAGCTAATTGTGCCTGTGTATGTAAAAGTTTAAATTTTAATTGAATCTGTGCACGTGGCTCTGACAATAGGCATACGTATCTACTTGTTGCGTAGAAATTTCGGTGCGGATAAAAAAATAATTACTCATATTAGGCTTTCGTAGAATTGTTCATATGTAGAACACGTGGAGCGGCAAAATACACAATAACAAAATTAGTAATAATTCTAAGTGGGAGACGAGTATCAAGATCGACTGTTTTTCACATGTGTTCGCGGTTTTCGAAATGAGTTTTCAGAGTTACCGAATATTATTCAGATAACATTCAGTCAGTATTCAAGATCAGTTACCATATACATTTCATATAAAGAGAAAACAATTGTCGTTCAGATGATACGTAATATCCAAAGCTGTCTATCGTTGAAATCCTGCGAATTTCATCGAACGCATCGGCAATGAATCGTCCTCAGATCGAACGTAACGTATTCGAGATGTTGACGACGCACGCACAATTCACATTTTTAAGGTTTACGTGAGGCCTAATGTATTCATGACAAACGGTAAATTATTTTGCCATTCTCTCGATATAGTTTAGTCTCAAAATATTTTAGAAAAGAATTTTATTTTAAGTCAGTTTCTTCCATTTCACACTGTTCCGATTCAGTAAAAAACCGAGGCACTGGGAAAATAAGTTAAGTGGATATAAAATAAACTGTACAAATATTTGTAAACATTTATCGTAAGCAAATAATAAATACATTCAGAATTATTGAATCAGTATATAAATCACCCCTTAACATTAAATATTTTCACTGGGATGCAAAATCAGCAGATTCGAAAACCAATTTAGCATAAGAAATTTGGTCCCTTGTTCAATTTTTACATTGTAGTTATTTAATGAGTTGCTGAGTATCCGACGTTGCCAGATGTATTCATTTCAATACTATATATGAAGTAAAAAATATTAATTCTATATGAAGTGTAAAACTTTATTTTATTTACAGATATATAAAAGTCTATGTGTATTATAAAAATTACAAAATTAAGTATTTTACAATCTCATCACACTACTAATTTTTCTTTAAGGAATATGCTACTTGAGTGTAATCTACATTGTGAACATTTCTCTTTAATGGTATAGGAAGAGATAGAAGCGGGGCTTGCGGAGGTGTCAACTACGTAGCCAAAGAAAGGTTAACCAAGGCCTAAATGCGATGCAGGGAGAAAACCCTAGAGAAACTTGTATCAGGTAGATCCGGCTCTCAGTACTGGTTCCACGCTTTTCCTATAACTGGAGTTGTGTGTGTGTGTAGATAAGGTATAAATTGAGTAATTAATGGTCTGACCACTTCCCTCCTATAGCATAGAAAGGGGAGATGCGTTAAGGTAGAGCAAGGAATCCAAGGGCCGACGGAACTGAGTTTTAAGGATCCTTTCCGGCAATTCGGCTAAAAGTAATGCAAGGAAAACCATAAAAAACATGCACAAGTTATATCTGCCATTTGGTACTTGTCCCACGCCATTCCGATGACGCAAGTTGCTTGAGTGATTCTTGGGCTTCCAACCGTGTGAGAATAGGCTTAGAGCACAACGAACGTTTCGATGGAGGAAAATCTAACATAATTGACATGACAAATAAATCACAAAATATTTACATGGACCATCCTCAGTTAAAGCCGAAACGTCTGTCTATCTTATATACATACTTACAGTGTAAATGCAATTATTGAATTAAAAAACATTAGCCTATTAGTCCGAAATTTATTACGAAAAATTTCCCTTGCTTTAAATTTCAGTTAAATGAAACAATTAATAATAATTTTAAAACAATTTATCAGTTAAAAACCTAAGATTAATTTTTTTTATCGTTTTAACCTTTTTAAAAACATACTATAATTTGGTTAATAATTATGGTATTTGGGTTATATTAAGAAAAACACAAATCATATAAAATTATTCAAAAATATTAATGACAAAATTCTCATTTTATATAAACATAATTTTATTTACAAAAATAATTGTTTAGATTGCAGTTTTTGTTACATCGGTCATACCAAACACTGTTTATATGGAATTTAACGTCCAAAATTATTGTTGTGTCCACATATATATTAATTTAAAATTATAATTTCCATTGGCATATTGTAAAAATTTTAGATTAAAAATGCAAATATTATTCTATATTTGAACAAGTCGCACCTTAGAAATATATGTTCTTCTACATTTCATGTAATTAATTGTAAGTAATGTTATATAATTTTTTACATAATTGTATTATAAATTTATAAATTACCATGTTTGTAAAATTTTGTTTTCTTGGAATTTCTAGATTACGAATTTAAAATTATATCATTTAACTGAACTTTACAACACCTGATGAGGAGCTAAAAATTAGGGCTGAAAGATCGTGTTTGTTTTATTATAATGTTTTGAATTTTTCATAATGAATTTCTGACTAATAGGTTGATGGTTTTTCATTTATTTAAAGAAGTCAGATAAATATAACTGTAATTATTGAACTTAACATTAAATAAACATTTTCTGACTTTCATTTTTATACCGAAATGTCAAATTTAACATTTACTTTGGATTCGTCTGTGTTGTATCCAGCTGCATGAAATAAATATAGAAACTTTGGTTGCTCATATGTCCACCTCGGTCGGCCTTCGCCCGACGGAATCCGAAATGCCAAAAGTGCGGCGCCGGTAAATGAAAGGAGTTCTAGTACCTTTGTTATAAGTTTAACAATACGTTGACAGAATTGTTCCTGACTTTTACTTAAAGGATTTAGTTAATTAGATGAGCCATGCGAGCATATCCGTGGAATTTGACAGTATTGTCCGTGGATGTTTTATTTTTCTCCCATTCGCACTGCAGGGGGCCTCGAGTGGGTGGTGTCATAACTCGGCCCGACAGACAAATGACATGGGACACAGGCTCCGCCACAAAAACACCACCACCATTGTGTATTTATACGAGGGTCCGCGGCATGAAAAGAACCGGTCCTACCTTACTCAAACTCGAAACATATCCTTCGGGTGCCAGAGACATGCGATCGGAGCGAGTCAGATTGTACGGATTGCACTGAGAGATTCGCATTTTAGCATTGTGAAAGATTCACTACCACGCAAATAAATTCACGCCCAGAAAAAATACAATTGCTTCAATGGGCGTTGCAGCTCTTTATCTTAAATTTATTTACGTACCAGCCAAAATACGTTTTCGGAGTCTTTGAGCAACCAATTTATCCATTGTTATTCTTCGGCACATTTCCGGAATTTGGCATTTGTAATTCGGCGATGAGGTATTCTGCTCATTTCTTGTATGTGTAAGATGTATGTCTTGAGTCAATTCGAGCTATTCAGATGATACGGTTACAGTTCGTTTTTCTAAAATCCGATGGTTAAGTGTGAAAATTTGGGAACAGTGATAGAAACCATATGGAAAGAAGTACGGAACGATCAATAATGGGAATCCCATGAGTGGATCGTACGAGAAAAAATAGGGCATCAGAATCAGAACAAATGCCATGGTTGTTATTTGAAAAATGAAGTCAGTTAAATGGAAGTGGGGAAAAAACGAACATCAAGAAAAACAGGACGATAGACGAGCCAGAAAAATAATAAAACGTTACAAACTAAGTCATTTTCGTCTAAGAGACCGACCATTCGAGACGAGAAAATTATGACGGTGAGTAAGAATGATAACTTAATCACCCAAAATCGTAATGTGATTAGAAGTGTATGACAGACGAATATGTAAAGTAAAATTTGAAAAATACAGATGGATTGAAAAATGAGTTGTTATGGGTGATATTGTTAATATTTATAACAATATTATAGTGTGACCATTCTCTTCATAATTCAGAGATTTTCCTCTTTCAATGTGTTTAAATGAGTTATGTATTGTTGTTCAGTTTTATAGTGTGTCTGGGTGGGAACTCGTAACAATCAGAACCGGGAGATCATATGCGCTAATTACTTTTATTCTAGTATTAAACAATGGTAAGAGATCACCCTCTAATCGAGTATTGTAGAATCACAGGTGGAAACCATTCATGTGGTATGAATTTATTTTAACTTGTTGTTGGGCGCCAGATCAGGTCTCCTCTCTCGGTTTCAGTTCCTGGAACAATCTACCTGCCCACAGGTTCGTCACCTGTTATTGCTGGAATGAGGAAGTTAACTCACTGTGGGCTTTAACTTGTTAAATAATACTTCGGTCATAATTTTGCATCTATTTATTTAATCTGTAATGGAACTCGAACTGATCCTCGGTCCCTACACAATATAATCATACATTTAGTTGTTACGCTGCCGGCTAGCCAGAGTTGAAAACTTAATCACAGATAGACCCAGAAAAAACGTATCTAAAATTGTCTTCATAAACATGAGTCATGACTAGATTGGGCTTCCATGACTGGAGTTGTTCAGCAGCTAAGAAACGGCGTTCCTCGTAACAGCCGGTTTATTTTCGCCTTCGCAGATTCTCGTTTTCAGCGCTACTGGTGGCGGTTGAACTAATATTTTCTCGATCGTGGTGTGTGATGGTTCTACAAAGAACGTTTCCAGAGCGAATATGTTCTGTGATGCTTCGAGATCAATTGCCCCTTATTCCTCAAACTCTGGCGACTTGTGGATCTTTCTGTTTTCATTTGGATGTTTCTTTGGATTGTTGGACTAGTAGCAAGTCTAGGACGATGACGTCGTCATTATATTCTGATAATTTGTGACGTAAAACCCCTATACCCGGGCGATAGGAATTCTCCGTTGAATTGGCGCCAAGAGCCATAAAACTATGTAGAATTACCGGCGAATAACCATAGTCAACAAAATTGTTCTTACTACACTGCTGCCAATTATTTATCTTCACAATCGGCCAATTTCGTAAAAATATACTACTCTACGACTGCAACAAGTGAAGGAGCTATGCGATACATATACATACATACACACACACACACACACACATATATATATATATATATATTGTAGAAATTAAAATATGTAAATAATTAAAAATTTGTTTCTTTCAATATTGGTGATGTAACTCTCTGGGCATGGCATTGTGAATAACTGTATTGTTTGGCGAGAATGCAGAACCGATAATGCTTGTTACAGAGTATTGTCAAAACGGCATAAATAGACGTTCAGGACTTTCCCTCTCCGTTTTTGAACTAAGGTTCCGACAAGTCGAGGCACCTCGGCCTGTTTTGAGAGGTGTATGTTCCGGGGTCTTAGACCTTGGGCATACGGTAAGAGTTGGAATAGTCGACCAGCTGCCTCCTAAACTAGTCGAGGCACGGAGAAGGGAATGCTGCGTCCCCACAGCAAACTCCTCTATCGCTATCGGAAGGGCGTGGGACAAGTACCCAATGCCCGACCTACCTGATGCAGGTCTTTCTAGGGTTTGTCCTGCATTTCTTTTAGGCGAATGCCGGGTAGGATCCTTAAACCATAGCCAGGGGGCCCTAGTTACCCTTGGCTACTTTCCTCCACCCGTCCGCATCCCCCCTTTCAAGTCCCTTTCCTATGCTATAAGAAGGGAGTTGCCACTATGTGGATTACCCTATACATATCCTGTCTACACCAAAAAAAAATAATTAGCGGAATGCAGAGTGTTTTTGTCAGACTGAGTGTGTTAGAAGTCAGTCGCAAGTTTCTCATTTTACCAGTTCTCAGTTTCTAGTTGCCAGTTTCCAGTGATAAGCAGATATTGAGAAAACAGAATTTCTCAGCTCTAGTTGCGAGTCGCCAGTTCTGAACTTCTAGTTGTGAATTGTCAGTTCCCAGTGGTTTTCGGATATTGAGAGCGCCGAATCCAAGGAGTACTAATCAGATATTCAGAGAGAGCGGAGAGTGAACAGTAAAATGCAATTAGTCCGCGAGCTGTGTGTGATACACAAATAATTAGATATTCAGAAACAGAAAGACATCGACAGTGTTCCAAAGTGTTTTCAAACGATAAGAAAGTAGAATCAGTGCAAGTGGCCTGTTAGTGAAAAGTGGTGTAAATAAAAAGAAAATTAATTAAAAAGAAAATCCTTAGAAGACCAGTCAGAATGGTACGTAATTCAAACAAATTTTAATCTGTAAACCTTATATGTAAATATCACTTGTCGTCAGATTTCGATAACTTTAATAGAATTATATAACTTTCAGATTAGAAATTATTCTTTTTATTGTAAATTAAAAATACCATTTTTATTAGAGACCCGATAAGCGGCCTTGAAATTGAGTCTCACAAAAGCCGAAGCATAATATTAAAATGTAAATTCAACGAACGCTAATTTTTGTTAAAGAAATAAATTTGTGAGTCTCAAGAAGGAGCTCTAAGAGGACGGAGCAGTTGAGTCTGCGATGGGAGCTCACAGAGGACGGATTATGTCTCCGGTAGGAACTCGCGACGACAGAATCTCAACGAAGCTCTGCAAGCGAGATCAATGAGGTATTCGTTTTAGAAGTGTCACGTCAATTAAAGCCACGTTAGGACAATATGGTATATGTCTCATGTTACGAAAATAATAAATTTACTGATTTGTACTAAATTTTTGGTAATTTCTTTAATAAAAAAATTATATGGGGTCCCTTTAACTATTTGAGAAATGAGAACTTCGAGAGGACCGAGCTAATAGTCAAGCTGTGAGGCTGTATATAAATTTGTTACACTACAGCGCAGCAACGGAGGCGCATTTGCTGCATTATATCGGTAATCTTAGCTCGATTTTCACATTGTTTAACATAATATATTCTTAATTACTAGACAATTAAAGGACTGCTAATAACATTTCACAAAATAAAATAAGAGGTTCTTAATAACATTTAGAAACTTATTTATAAATGGTTAATTAAGGTAAACAAGGAACAAATATTTTTATTTATGTAGATATTGTGAAATTTAGGAGTGGACGATTTTGGTTTAAGAATAAATAAACGTGTATCGCTGGTTGCGTTACGCTGATTTTATCGGAACAGACATTCGTAAATGGAGTGTACTATCTACGCATAGAATAATTTCTTCAAGGCTATTCCAACGCGAAAGGTCACATATCAAAGCAATTGACTGAATACGATATCGCAAAGTTGTAAAAAGCGAATATCTTGCAAAAATCAACGTGAAGTGTGATTCCTATCCTTTGTATAGTCCACATTTAGTACAGTGGGTATTTATATTTATCTTAAACCCTTAATGAAAATCGTTTAAATTATCGGAAGCTATGTAGAAATTTTGAAGAAAGCTGTAATAACTAATTCCAGAGCATCCTTGGAAATTGGAAAAAGTTTTGCAGAATGATTAAAGATATTTTATTAATAATTATAATTTATTCTTTACTAAATAGGCCTTATATATCAATATTAATTATTTATATTCAATTGACATGAAGCAAAGTTTTTTATTAATTATTATGAAGTGAAATGTTACTGTTAATATAACAACTATGAACAAACCTTTCGGTATAAAGGTGAAATGAATTTGGAGTTCTAAAAATAAACAAACATAATGAGAATAAGGAAGGATTATTTAGAATAATAATTGAATAGTAAAAATAGTTAGTCGGATGATCGTTGAGGTACCAAGGATTATGAATGGCCACAGAGAAGAAATTTACATGTAGGCAGCAATCACAGTTTGTAAGCTAGGTAATCAAATATGTTTAATGTAGTAAATATTGGGATACGAAGAACATCGCGAAAATAATGAAGCTTCTCCAGAAACTGGTCCTGCTCCTGATGACTCAGAAAAATAATTGGTGTCTGTTTACGTGATAGGTAAGAAAGTTAGTTATTAAAGGCTGGGTGAGACAGGGATAGATTTTCAGTATTGCTTTATAGTATTTTATCTACTATTTTGATTGTGCTACAATGTGATTTATGGCACAAACTATATATATATATATATATATATATATATATATATATATATATATATATATATATAGATAGATAGATAGATTAATCATAACTTGAGCAATCGTTGGCATGGAGCTATGAATGTTGTTGGATATACATACGTGTGAGTCGGCTCATAACCATGAATGAAACTTGTGTCTATCACTTAATACCCGAAACGGAGGAAAATACAAAACAATGGACTAAAACTGGAGAATCGGGCCCAAGGAAGTCGAATATAGTTCCATCTGCTGGCGAGGTCATGGCATCAGATTTTCGGATTCGCAAGGAATAATTTTCAATGTTTTTTTATCAAAAAGTGAAAACATGTTAACGACGAGTATTCTGCAAACTTATTGCAGCCTTTAAGTAATGAAATAAAGAAAAACTGCCGCATTTGACGAAAAATAAAGTATTTTTTCATCACGACAATGCATTAGGTCATACATCTATTTTCTCGATGACCAAAATCAATGAGCTAAAGTTCGAATTGCTTCCTCACGTACCCTAAACGCCAGATTTAGCTCCCTCGGATTATTTTATCATTACAAACTTAACAAATAGCTCGGAGGTAAAAGATTTGCCAACAATGAAGATGAATCTGCGGTTGACGGCTATTTTGAGGATCTCTATGGTTCTCACTTTAAATAGGATATCGAAGCTCTTGAACATCACTGGGAAAACTGTATTTATCTAATCGGAGGCTATATTGAGAAATAAAGATTGTTATTCCCTAATTTTTTCTCTTTTCTTTGTTACGTCGGGTACTTATGGAACTACCCTCGTACTTGACACTATTCTCAAAGACAATATATGGTTATAAGTTATTAATAACACGTCGGGGACAAACTGTTTTTTGCTGTGACTAGGAAATTTGTTTCTCGCCATATAACACTAAGTGTAGGCCTACGAGTTTTTATTAATAAATATACGGTTTTGAGTCAGAAATTATGTTTATTAAAAAATAATATTACGATATTGCTTCCTTTTTTGTTAGGACCACTTCAGGTTGGATAGTTTTAATAATTTTTTATATAAATCAACAGACAAGGCAGCTGAGCCATGCCTCAAAATTTTATGCATATTTTATATAAAATATTATTAAAACATTCCAACCTGGAGAGGTCCTTAAAAATGACGAAACGTCGTATAATTAATTTTCGTTAATAAACATAATTTTTGACTCAAGGCCGTCTATTTATGTATGTTATTATAAATGTCAGAGTTATTTTCATTACACTTGTTTTTCTGTCAGACTATTTATTTGGTTGATTGTCACTTCTGGCTCGATGTTCGAGAATGTTCACTGATGTGGGTCACAGCCATTTTTAATGTATCGGTGGTCCTAAACTCGGCCTACATTTTTCCGTTTCTTGGGGTCCCTAATATTATTTCCACGAATTTGTCAGACACTCCCCTAACATTTCATTTTTCCTCTATCCAACTTTCATCTCAGCCTCTTTGAGAAAAAAACTAGTTCCTACAAACGTGTTTTATTATACACCTGTCGAATATAAACGACTGTCTTTTGCTGTTGCCCGGTAAGACATTATCAGAGGTACAAGTCCGTTGAAGTCCGAGGATTCATATTTAGGCATCATTATGCTAGTTGACAGTAAATGTACAACTTCCTTACGAGGAAAAAATTAGAAACTTGAAGACCAAGTGATAACTTGTAGAAGTGCTAGACGGGACAGGCGTTGGACGTGTACCTCCAAATGCAGCAGCTAAAAGCAGTGAGGTTTCATATGACACTTTTATTTGACAGTTGAACGCGCCGAAGCATAAATCTTGGTGGATTTAATTGCTGATGTGGCGGCCGTTTAACAGCTGCCTGGATCGTGTTTCACGTCTCCATCTCGCAAGCTCTGACGCAGTGCCACGTAAATCATAGTGAAAGTCCCACGTTGCACGCGACACAGACTGGGTTCAAAGAACTTCAGTGACAATAAGCATGCTCTACCAAGCAACTCTCATGCATACGAATAAACGTCAGTGACTCAGATCCACCGATACGTAATTTTATATGGAACGTTATGTCCAGCCGATGATAAATTTCAGTACGTCTGCTGATGGAACGTATTACCCTGCACACACACACACACACAATTTTCATTATTCAAATAATTACGATAAATGAGATTAGCACAATCAAAAAGAGATGATCGCCTGTCAAATTTTCAGGCGTTAAATAAGCATGCATTCGTCGTGTGCAGAGCTGAGGTTTGTATGTGGATAAAAACACGATTCGTCAAGTCACTCCTATTATAAGCGCCTAGATACGACTACAAGACCATAATTTTCATAAATAACGAAATACATGACAACTTTTAATTAAGTTTCAAAAATTTTCATGACGTGCTTTCTCTATCATTGAAGGGTAAATTCGTCGTTGAACCATTTCGCACAGTCGTTTTTACTGTCTGAGATTGACTGATTCACAGAAAATACGCGTGTATGTACATCGTTTTGTTAGAAATTATAATTAACGTGAACCTTTTAAAACTTAAATTCTGTGCATAAATTTGCTCTTATTATCGCCTTTGTAGTTACAGTGAAGTTTAGATACATTGTATTGACAATAGAATCGTTGCACAATTTATAAAAATACTTAAAAAAAAAATTCTGTTTATAAAATATATCAACCTTTATGTGAAATATTTTCTATTATTTATGTTTTCGATCTAAAGAATAATAAAACAAATATAATAGACAAAGGATCAGTAAAGGTTTATTAAGTAACAATATGATTATTATTAAACAAGGCCTACGAAAAAACTTGGAAAAGAAACATTCTAAACAACTTAGGCAAAGCAGGCATTACAGGAGATATTTTTCACTGCACTAAAAACTAATTAAGATAGGAAAATAGTAGTAAGAACGAACGAAATGACGTCTCACGAGTTTTACACGGAAAACGGGAAAGCTCAAGGCTCGTCCCTAAGCGTAACGCTCTTCCTGTTAGCTATGAACAACATCAACGCGGTAATCAACAGGCCAATAGAAGCAATAATATATGCAGACAACATTGTTCTACTCATGAGGGGCTACAATGCAAAGGAATTTGTGAAACAGATGAAATCAGCAATATACAACACTACGGACTGGGCTCAATATGATTATCACTATATTTCTTCCTTAATTTGGAACCTCATCAGGTGGCGGATTAAAGGAAGAATTTAATGATTCATTAGTATTGTAATAAATGTTTTTAAATAAACAGATATACGGTTACAACACAATTTAAAAATCGATTATAAAACTTTCGACAGGACACTGTTTTAACGTCTACCTGACGCGTTTTTACCTCGACGACAAATGTGACTGTGGAATGGACACTAAAGATGATGTCATCCTGAATGTCAAAAGTACGAGATTCAGCGACTACAACTTCGCGACAGCCTAGGCGCCAACGACATCGGTGAAATCCTCATTAACATTGTCCGAGACACGACCCTGGCTTCATCTCTACGTCAAGAAATAAGCTGGCGTATAGAAAGATGAAACTAAAGACGATAAATTCTCTCCTTGGTTGTATTTATTGTATTATTTATTACATAAACAGATCCGATAGTTATAATCAATATTCTTATGTTATAATTACCAACTTTACTAATATTAATAATTATAGAGAAAAGGGAATTATAGACGCAGATGTTCAGTAAATAAAATGATATGTAAGATACTAAGCGCTCTATGTAAGTAACGGTAAGTGGTGTTTCGGAACAATAAAGAAATCCACTATATTATATTTTATTGAGCACATAATATATTTCCCTAAAGTCCACTGTATTATATTTTAAATATAAAAATTCAAACTTACATGTTATTAGTGGAGACAGACCACACACAGCCTCGTATATTGTTTAAAAAATTTAATAGGCGGAAGCTTTCAACCTACTTAGTCATTTTCAACATATTTAAGCAGAAAATAGAAAAAAAATACAGTACGGCCATGTATCAGTCAACAAAAAAGTTGGCATTATAACAATGTTGTACATTATAAGCGATTAAGTTAAAAACAGTATTTTTTAAAATACGTGTGTCACAAGTACGAATTTCTACATTGTCTATATCTAAGATATATTAATTATAATTTTTAAAATAAAATTTGGACAGATAAAACAGTGATATTCATTCCATTTCAGTGAGATTCTTTATACACAGCGATCATAGAAGGAACAGAATATTTAGGTGAGTGTCTATAAATTTATATATTTTCAATTCTTATTAAAAATTTGGGGGGAAAAGTGGCTTTCTACAGAATATAACTCCATATAATCTGCAACTAATTATGAACACATACACTATTTAAAAATTTTAGCCTTAAGGAAACTCCTTTGGAGAAACCATTTAACTCGTCGGTAGTCGTGTTGTTGTCTATTAAAAACCGTTGTTTACGAAAGAGAAAAATCTTTATATCTATTACATAAAAATGCAATAGCATAATTAACTAATCTTAAGTTCTAAAATCTTAAAATGTTTAATAATAATAAGAAAGATAGTCAAAAACACAACGCTTCTGGAAGCCTTGTTCCTTTTCAGATGCTAAGGAAGCTAAAAAACACAAGAGCCTAGAGCGACACAACTGCACAGGTCAGTTGACAAAACTTAAAACCTGTGCAGTTATGTCGCTCTAGGCTCTTGTGTTTTATAGTTTTCTTAGCACCTGAAGAAAGGACAAAGGCTTTCAGAAACGTTGTGTGGTATTTATACCATCTCTTCTTTTGTCTGTATTTGCCTATCTTTCTTATTATTATTAATTTACAAAACAGACGTAAATTTTTCATTTTAAAATGATTAAAATCGAAAAAACAATATTCACGGTATTATATAATATTTTTATGTTTTAATTTATAGCAATTAATTCAGCATATTGTGAGCCAATTTCTTAACCTCCATTTCTACAATTTATAATGAAATCTCTGTAAATAATTAGTCGAGACTGTTTGTGGTTTTTTCCATTAATATTTAATCTGTGAACAGTCTATATTAATCAATTGGACATATGCATTATTTTGTTGTATCAAACATTGCATTATGTAATAATATCTAATTCTATTCCAATTAAGTGCATGGTATCTACATAATTGGACCGACATCAGTGTATTACATATATATATATATATATATATATATATATATATAAATAGCTCGAAAGCAAGATCTCATTTTATAAAAGACATTTCTAGTTTATATTAGTCTGCCTTATTGTATTCATGAACAGAAAGTTTGCTCGTTAGTTGCAGAGCCGCAGGTTGTCTGCCGCGCCTGTGCTATTTATATTTTACAAGGCAGCACCTTAGCGCTTCCGTGACTTCTGACACCTCGCCATTGGAGCGCTCCGGGTTGCCTGGACTGTAGGGGCACCATGACATCCTTCGACCCCAAACTATTTCTTTGTTTACAACCGACTCGGACTATTTTTCACCTAAACCTATACAGTATATATAATAGGATTCTTGTTCATGTGAGGAGGTAAATTATATTAATACTGTAAATACAGGATGATTTAGCGGCCGTCGTAAATAACATACTGAGTTCGGTTGTACGGCGCTGCGGCGCGCCCCGATGGCTGGAAAAAAAGGAAAGTCCCGAGATAGGAACCCGGTAAAAACAACTTGGCCCCTTCAAATCTTGATCGCAGGCGACATTTGAATGGAAAAATTTCCCAAGTCGCGGCTATCGCCCGTCCGCGCCTTCTCGTATATTTACGGCGCAAGTAGCAAGAAGGCGATTGCGCTTGTGGATTACACGCGACTGTACGGACGCAGTTCCTCGGAGATGGGAATCGAGATACACCGCCTCGAATCGATCTCTATCTGTGGAGAATTCCACGGCAGGGGCCACTCAATCATATTAATCAGCTGCAGAGGTCACAGCGCCCGATTAGTGATACAATACAAGCAGTGGGATCGGCGTCACGATCCTGCTCGATCACGCGTCCCCGCATTCTTTTACCGTCCGCATTTCGTTTTCGCTAGTCCGATTCAGTGAACAGCGCCTCTCTATTTCTCTTTTATGCTTTTTTTTTGGTACGGGGCCGAAGAGTGTGACGGAGAAGCTCACGATGCCGTGGGCAAGCCACGTTGTGCAAAATAATTGAATATATAGATGTGTAAGTATATCTACGTACAGAAAATAAGATAAAGCTTTAAGAGTGAAAGGGACAATGGAGTATTATTAAATCAAAAAATTATATTATAAGAAACTATCGTATTAAAGGAGAGATATGTTTATATAAATTTTTATGACGTGAGAAACGTTATTATATAAGACCCAGATAAAGTGTAAAACTGGAGGTAATGTTCCGAAGACATAATAAATAATCATGACTGTATGAATACAATTTATCTTAGATAAAGAAAAACCTTTTACAATCGCAGTAGTATTTATTTTCAATCTATACAGTCTGTAGCTTTCGTCATCTACCGTGCCATTTTCATCAGAATATGAATTATAAATAAAACACTGCCTTTTAAAGTCAGAAAATGATTTGTAATAGAAATAATACAATGTTTCGTCGCTAGATTCGACCTCTTCAGGTATTGAAGTTTTACAAAATTTTGATTTTCAGGCATTTACTAAGCTGACTTCTATGGTCGAAATACACAATTTCATCAGAATATATCTATTTAATAAGTTTAACGCAATATTATAAATATTTTAAAACTATTTTATTCATGTAAGGTTTAATTATGTTAATATAATGTATTGATATATCCTTACGAATATGACCTAGTGAGAGGCAGAAAATTATAGACGGTATAGATTGAAAATAAATACTATTGTGACTGTAAATGATTATTATTTATATAAAATAATTATATTAAAAATGTAAACAGATAATTCGTTACAATACTAACAAAGATCTGCATACAAAAGATTGAAAATAAAGAAAATATTTCTTCATTTTAATTGCCTAATATTATCAATTCACTTACTCCATATTACATAAATATATTGTAATGGACTAATATTCATGATGTACAGTATATGTGGCCAACGTTTGAGTGCCAAAAATTTGTAATAACTTTATATATATTTAAACACAAGTCAAAATATAAATTTTCTCAAATAAGGTTAAAACAACTTCGTTTTAAATTACAAATTTGCTCAAGATCTTTATAGGGTCTCCGTTGAAAACAAACAACTTATTTCCTTGCATGAAGCCAAAAAAAAAATTGACAGTTTATATTTTACTTCACAGTTCAACAGAATGAAATTGAAACAGTGGTCTTTGGTCACATATGGCAGGCAGGAAGTGGCAGAGTCAGACAGATCCGGTTAGGGCAGGTTTTCTGAAATTAACCCTGCTCAGCCAAAAATCTTGTAATATCAATCTGAGAACAGAAATTAAATTTAGTAGTATAGTGTGACTTGCTCATACGATAACGTATCTTTCTTGATCTTTCAACGTCGTCTGTTTAATAAAATATAATAACTAATCTCCCCAGGGCCAACTATATACTCTCTCAGGGATAAATATCGACCATTCTTCAATTTATAACAGCATTAATTACGATAAACATAATAACCAGTTTCCACTCGTTTATATATATTTCTATTGTTCAGCTGCCACGATCACTGGTAGCTTTTTGTAACCGATCGAATACGTCCTCCACTGCTCTGAAGAACAAACGTATTGATTTGTCTATATGAATACATAAAAAGATGTACAGTAGTACGAAAGCATGTAGAACATACTTCAAGATACCGTGTTCCTGAATTTATTTACCTCCTCGAAACTAGTAACAGAGGAGCTAAAAAGAACTTTATGAGTCGTAAAAAATTTAATTATCAATATAAAATATATGCATACTTATACTCGACTGATTTTGAACGATTTTTTAATTTTTTCTTTACGACATGTAACAACTTTCTACGTGATCTGTTGATGAGAAAATCCATTCACGATTTTTATTATTGTAGTGCAGACTCGAGTTGTGTAATGCGTTCTCTGTGTTAAGCGTTCTGTCTAGAATTGAATAGGGAATATAAGAAGTTCTTATATCTCCTGTAATGTAAATATAATTTTCCGGTAATTGTCTAGATTAACTCTTTAAAATATTAAATTTTGTAATAGATATAAATTTAAAATTAATTCATGATGCATGTATGTGTTTACGTATCCGATAGTCTTATCAAGAAATATTGCATAATAAATCAAAACCTAAAATTCTTAACGCAATTTTCATATTTAACATAGAAAGTGTATGTAACTACCATGGTTTACCTGAATTTAATGAGGACATTGACAGCGAAGAGTACATATATTCAATTTTAGTACTGCAAGTCACACTTCAAAATGATAACTGAAATTAAAGGCATTTCAAATAATATTCGCACGTCCTACACTAACAAATTTGTTCTTAATCTCATCTTTAGCGATTTAAGTACAGCCAGTGATTTAAGTAATGTAGTTGTTGAAAACCATCCTCGTGTCAGATCCGGGTGAGTTTCTGTGGCGGCTAACGAACCTGAACTGAACAACTTGCCCCCGTGGCGTATCGAGATATTAATGCGCGTGGGAGGCAGTTTCTGGGACTAACCCCTGTGGACACCGATGCCACGCGATAAAGATATTACATTTACCCGTTAAAGTCCTCAATGGAAGGGAAATACATATGATGTTAAAAACGTATGACATCTCGAACAAATGTCAGAAAACATTACTTACTACGGGACAAAAAAATCGTGAGCTTTTCTTAAAACACATCGATTATATAAATATATGCTATGATTTCATTTATTGCATTAATTATTTAAAATTAATTGGCTTGGGTTCTTTCAATTCATAAGTTCAAATAAACACATTTATCAACACAAAATTTAAAAATACAAATGTTATAATTTTTCAAAATTGAGAGGTTAATTACAAATCAAATTGGAGAAGGTTCTAGCTCAATTAAAAGTCGGTAGACATGAAAACACTTTTTCATCTGGGAGTTAAGTGGGGGTGCTGTAAATATCTCCAGAAATTGCATGCTGAACACAATGCATATAAAATAAATTGGCACACTCTTACTTTTATTGTTCTCTGTTCTCGAACCGACGTACGGCAAGCAGGTCAGATCTCCACAGCTGTTCTAGAACTCCATCGGGATAGCGTGTTTCTCAAGCTTCACTTCGTACTCGACGATTAGAATTTTCGCACCAATTTCCTCGATTGTCGCTTCCGATTATTAAATAGAACTTTTTATTACAAAAATTAAAACGCAGAATTTAATAGTAGCAAATAGAACTCATGAACGTTAAAGAGTTTCCAATTATAAACATAACAAACACTCAATTTAAATATTCTGAAGGAGTCAACACGCAAACAACATTTTACAATTATAATGCAAATGTTTGAAATCAACTTCCTTCATTCTTGTAGATTCAACAACACTAAAGCACATAAAATTAAGAATTAAATCGAATTAACTTAATCTCTCGCTCCCCCCCCCCCTCTCTCTCTATACACACACACACACACACACACACACACACACATATATATATATATATAATATGTTATCAATGTTTGTGTGTGTTTGTGAGAAAGTAAATTTAGTTCAGAAAGCTCATTGATAAAATTGAATTTGATTCGTTGCATACTGTATGTTCTTAGACATTTTTAAATTATTGGTCTTAACCTGTGAAAGTAAAGGATTAAAACACACCTAACAAAGATGGTAACGTGAGCCATTGAAACGTTGTATTTTAATCATTAATTTATCCTGGTGAAAACTCGATCTTTAATAATATCTGTATTTGTAAAACTAAAGTCTTCTATATAAATAATTGCTGTCTGGATGGACTGAATTTAGGGTAATTTGATATAATATTCTCAAACGTTGTTTCCGTGAGGGTTCATTGTATAAAACAGATGATATTATCAACAGTTTTGTCTCAGAATTTTCTAATTTAACTAAAAACATAATATATTTATTTATTTTATACCTACCAGTTAACTATAATAAAGTGGAATGTTTTCTAGATAATGTCAATTAACGCTGAAGTTTCCTAATTATAAAATAAGCTGATCTCTGTCGGAAAAAAATATATTTTTTGTATCACTTAATTATATAGATAAAATATCCGTAAGTTGCTTTTAATGGGAGACGAATTCAATATTTAAAAATTTAATTTACATTTGCACTAATTAATTATAATTTTCTTTAACGGGGGTATTGATTTATTTTCTTTACTTTCTTTGCAATTTGAACTTCTAAAAATTAGATAGTATAAGGGAATGATCTTCGTTTTTTTTATTACTGTTTATAGTCGTGTTATTGTCGAAGCCGTCTTGGGTGAGCATATACGTTCTCTCATTCTGGTAGATTCCTGGAATCCTTCGCTGGAGGATCTTTAATCATGCTCCTGAGGAGAATACTAAGGAACTCGTTTTTGTCCGAGTAGAATATGTCTCGCCATGTCTGGTCGATTACGCAGATGTCATTCAGTCTAGAAGTTTGTTGAGCCAATACGTTGCCCCGGATTCCCATTTGGGCCGTGATCCATATGAGATGAACGGTTGAGTTTCTGAGATTGACTGCCGAGATGTTTATGTAGATTTTGTTGATAAGGGCGTCGTGATGGGGTTTGGGGGGTTGAATAGAAACATCCAACCCTGCCAAGTCCTTAGTTTATTCACCACATTTATGAAGGAATAGAAAAATAGCTCTTTTCATATCACTAATAAAAATTGAAAACGTACGGCCAAAGCTATTTTTGAATGGTGCCGTACACATGACACACACAGAGATTGTTCAGTAAAGACCAGCCAGTCAGACCTCCTCGTACCGTAGAAACAACTTGTGAATTGTCCTGATCGACCGATCGCTTGTCTTGATAATGCCATTTAAACTATTGCGTTGGAATAATCGAACAACAGGGCGGAAGGCGTGATATCGTGCATGGAGATGTCTCAAAGGAGGAACAACGCCTCCCGGCAAAGGAATCCCCGAGAACGTACGAAGGACAATGGAGAACGATGTTATCAGACAAAAAAATAGCAGTAAATTATGTTGGACCCCGTTCACGACGTGTCGTAATTTATTACGCTAATTGTCAATGCGTTTTGCATAAATCTTTTTAGTGCGCTGTAATTTACTACCAAACATGTAATTGAATTATCAATCATGATGACAAAAAACAATTTTGCCAGGCGGCAAGATTAGCTTGCGCCCCCGCCTTTCGGGGCCCGCGGCATCCTCTACTACTGACTCATCGGCACTTATAACTCTAACTGCATTCTTCATTTCGTCCCTCCCTCAGATTTCCGCATGATAGATTTTCCCTTTTCACGGGCTGTAAAGTATCATGCCGATATGGTTCGTGATACACGTCGCTGACCAGTTGACAAATTCAGTTGGATAAGGCTTTCTACATTAAGGACTTTAACTTACAACACCAATTCAAATTGATCACAATGTGAAAGTGCGCACATACTATAATTAATGCATATTATTTTTAAAAAATGACACTTCAAGTATAGGAGTTTAAAAAACTCATAGTCATTTTAAAAATGCTTCCCGATACTGGAACGGGGGAATTCACTATGGAGAAATGTTTTCGAATTCTTGCGGCGGTGGTTTCCCGTTGCCTTCCGTCGGTTTGATGAGAACGATGTACGCAATGCATTACTCGACCGTGTGAACGTGACGGCTGGTGATTATGCTGGAAATGAGATAGCCACTCTCAAACATCCACGTCCTAGACGGGATTCAAACAAGAGGCATCCGTGGTGTGACGCAAAGAAGACAACTATACCACGGAAGGTGATTTGGTGTGAAATTAAATGGACTTATTCTGACATGTGGCTGTAGCGTTCTGTATCTCAGGTAACTTTTAGCTCCTTCGGTGAAAACTTGCCACGTAACAAAATCTGTAAAATTACTGAATACGGAATGCTTCGGGTTGTATACAATATAAAATTATGTGTTTTACTTTATTATTCCCAAGTAACTATTCGTTTTTACATCATTTCTATTTATTAAAATGGAAAAAATTACCTCTGATTGAAAATAATGAATAAGAAAGATAGCCAATACAGACAAAAAAGGTAATATAAATACCACTAAAGGGACAAGGATCCCAGAAACGTTGTGTGGTATTTATATTACCTTTCTTCTCTGTACTGGCTATATTTCTTATTAATTATTGATATTTATTCATTAATCATCATTAGAAATCAACTGATAATCGTCTGTGGTGTGGTAGGGATTTAATCGCGTATGCTTACTTAACTTGTGTAGAAAGCGTTATACTATGGCTTGTTTAATTAAAAAGTCATTTAAATAATTTGTGATCTAAATTCAAAAGTTAGTAAAATTTGTGAAGTAAAATATTTGGCGTGATGCGACAACTGCCCCGATGTCTGGTATGTAACAAATTACATTGTAAACTTTGTATAATATTCCTTACTGTCAGATTTCTTATGTCAGTTTCATAGTGTAACATTCAAGTAAATTGTAAATTAATTTCTATATTTTGTATTATTCTATAAATTTTATTATTACATTGCGGGTTCCTATTACTGTTTGAGGCCCGATAAACGACCCTGAAGGTATCAAGTGTCTTATAAAAGCCGTGACATTAATGTGTAAAAATGGTGTATAAAAATAATTGAATTTAAGTTGTAATAAATTTCTGTATTTAAAATTGAATTTGTGACTAATATTTTCATTCCCTAAATTCATCTATAGATAATAGTTTCCTTTTTAATGATGTGTTTAAATAAATTTGACACATTGAAGGAAAATTATTAGATCCGTTATTACTATATATATATATGTGTGTGTATATATATATGTGTGTGTGTGTATGTATGTATGTGTGTGTGTGTGTGTGTAAGGTCATTATATGTGTCCTGTATATTCTTCATGTTGTGAATGCAACAATTATGAATTACTATAGCTAAGTTTCGATTTATGGTAATAGAAACTATCCAGTGATCTCAATTCAAATGCCTATGAGTGGGAAGAATTTGTATTTAGTTAACTTAAAGCAATTATAGTGTAGGAGTATATGAATGAAATATAGCTAAATAAATTTAGAGAAATGTCATAAAAAATTAAAAAAATTATTGTGCTAAATAAAGCTCATATTTGTTGAACTTAAAAATGATTGTGGTCATTAATTAAATAAGTATTGCAAATGAAGACATACCATTTAGTTCAACTTCAGTGGACATTATGCAACGTCTGCAGGTGTAGGAATAAAAAAGCAAGCTTAAGTGGCTAAGAACATGATTATAGATAATAATTAATTGTCACAATTAATAAGGAGCTTTTGCACTTTACACCTGTCAATTAATGTAACCGGTTCCAATGTACAAAGCACAAAGTATTTCTTTATTCAATAACTTCGCTCAAATCTGTAAACAAGTAGACTGCGCAGTAGAAACCATTTTATGCTCTAATAAATAAATGTACATAAAATCAAACTGTACATAACAGTTAATTGAAAAAGTATTTAGGGTTATTAAATTTACTTTAAGTAAGGTATTATACGTCCACGAATCGAAAACTTATATTTACGTATATAACAAGGGAATTAAAAATTAAATAAAATGAAAAATAGCCAAAAAAGACTAATAAATGGTTTGAATAATTAAAAATCATATTATGCAACCTTCTGACAAACTATGTTTCTTTCTCCAGCTGTTAAATTTAAGGAAAATTGAGAAGAGACTTGGAATAAGTTGTAACACTACGCGAAATAAGCAAAATCAAGGGAATTAAATATAAAGAGGAACCGAATATGATGAATTTTGAAATGGACATTTTATAAATAAAATATAAAGTTTTCAAGATTTAACCCATTCTCAGTTATGATCTCCAAGAATTCGAAAAAAAAATTAAATTCACCTAAAAAACGTGGAAGTATAGATTCTTACATTTAAATAGATGAAACTAATTACGTCATAAATTAAATGATTGAATTATGATTTTACAAACACTCATAATCTTATATTCTAATATTAGTTTTATTAGACTGTTTCCCCTCAATTTCTAAGTTTTAATATTTATTACGTCTTATAGAAGAGGGCGAATTCTTATAATAATAATTGATGATTTGTTTCTAGGTGTTTCTCTATTTTCTTTTGCTTGGGTAGAGAGCGGGGTGTAATGATTTATTCAATTATTTTGGGAAGGATTAAATGTATTTGATTTGCAGTTTCTACGAATAAATTAATAAAATGAAAACTTCCATAGGTTAACAAATTTACTCGAAGCGCTACGAATAAAATGTTTTATAAATAAAACTTGTTTCTCACATGATAAAGGCGTTGAATCTACATTTGGAGTTACGATTTATGTCTAATATTCTATAGATGATTAATGCCGTTTATAGTATTTGAACTGATATTCCGCCAGAGTTCAATATTTAATACATTGAATTCAAATAGACGGTACGTTTTATTGTCTCGGTTTGATTTTGTATTCCTTAGACATTTCCGAAACGGATGATAGGCGGGAAATAGAAGGCGATACTAATAACACCAGGGATTACATCAAATTTATATAAATTATAATAATGTTTACAATTCAGTTAAAACACTGCATTAAGGAACGAAGGTTGTCCCGGTGTTGTGTAAATTAAACGACGCTACCCGGTTGGAATCCCGAGAAAACTTCATCCAAAACACTGCATATTTGTAGAAAACAAATTCGGGTGGCTCATTACAATTTTGACTATGGCGCCTAGTTTTTCTGGGCCGGTGTTCGTATTTATTTATATTATAAAACAGTCGAGTTGTTCCTGCTTATGCAATATTACAATCTGACGAAAAAGTTAGCAGCTGATATTACGCGTTTTAAAGAAATGGTGACAAGGATCGTTTTCCGTATGCAAATTAGTATGTAGTAATGAGAGATTTTCTTCGTTCTACCGTCTAATTGAATGTAAAATGCTTGACCTCTCTGTACAAGAAGAGTTATGGACCTCACTCCGGCATCTCCCATTTTTCTTCAGGCTCAAGTCTGGCCCGACCGCACACATTCCAAAACTCTGGCTTGTTTCAACTGTAACTTAAATCATAAAATCTTGTTCCACAACGCAGTGGTGGAATTTATTATCTCTTTCTTGGATAACTTCGCCTGCACGTATTCACAAATGTGAGAGCAACCGTTCTTAAAATTTCCTTCGCTCTTGGAAATGGAGTGCTGTACTTTATATATATATATATATACTGTAATGCCAATTAATTAACACATTAATTGTAAATTAGAAAATATAAATTGTTTGAGAAATATATTCTTACTGCGGTATAGAACACAGCAACAATGTAGCCAGGTATTGTTTCCTTTGTCGGAAGAAGCAATGCGTGCTAAAAATTGCGAGACGGTAGTTCAGTTGGCTGGAAGGTTTGGTCAAGTACAGGTCGCATTAAAATATTGAGGAGAGAGTACACATTATGTTTTGGTAGAGTTCGGTCTGCATTTTGGTTCCTAAGCGATCGGGTGGTCGTAAAAGAACTTTTGGAACTTGGAGATTAAACACGTGGCGAGAGACGAGGACGAAAACGAAAGGCGAGAACGAGAATCGAAACGAGCTTGCAGGAAAGCATAGACAAAACATTCACACAAGCTGAACTACGAAACCTGCTAAACACAAACAGTTTTTCGTGCACATAGCCGAGTAGAAGTCAACCGAGTGAGGGAGAGACGAAGAGGAGGTTCCTGGTTCCTGATTTCGATCTAAAAATATTAATTTTAGAATCAGTGAGTTTTAGTAGAAGCTGTGCAAAAACCCGCCATAATGTTTCGTCAAGTACCAGGTATCCTGGAATGCAGCCGGAAGTACCAATATAAAATAAATAATTATGTAAACCGGATTAAAAGATAGTCGTCAGAGTTCGTTCTCTTCCTTTGATAAAATTTGTTAAGTAGAATCCATCTTTGTAGTATAATTTCGTCGACAAGTAAATTTCGTCTTTGTTAAATGACGAGTCAATCTTTTTATTGAAATTTGTGTTGATAAGATTTATAAATAAATGATTAGCCATTATCAAACCCAGTAATGACCCTGAGATAAATACTATTTGTAATTATTAGTGTAATTGTTTCAAACATTGAAAATAAATATTTTGTTAGTAAATTTGAATAATTTTCCATTTAAAAGTCCATCTCTTATTGTATATTACAAAATGGCTTCCACAACGTGTGGCACGAATAAATCCAAATTCATTAAATTATTTAGTATACTACAATACATACGGGTTATTTTTGATTAAATTACTTTTGATTGGATGAATACTTATTATTTTACTGACGAAAACAATGTAACAATTAATCAATAATATATTGAAAACATTAATTAACGTTATTAATATAGGAAAACAGAAAATACATTTTGAATATTTGAAAACGATTATAAAACTTAAATTGTTTTAATGAAATGCAATTTCTAAGATAATTAGAGTTTACAGTAGGTTCAATTAAACGATATACAGTACTAAAATACATTTCAAACTTTACACTTGTTAGTTTTAATTATTTATTTAGCCGTACCAAAACCTATGGTTATAGATATAAATTTAACTATTGTTAAGAGAACTGAGTTGCACTGTGAGTATATATTCTAGTAAGCAAAATTGGTCATCTGAAGCAATTTAGAAAGTAGAAAGGTCAAAATGTAACAGAATTCATCCCAAAAATATGAGACAGTGGAAATTTGAAGAGATTAAGCGAGGAAATTAAAAGACCGGGTGACCATATTGATCATGATATATGTTGAAATGGATTCATGTTTATAATTGTATATTTATATAATTACAAAGCCAGATGAAAAGTAAATATATTGTAATATTAAAATTAAGCAAAAGAAAAAAAGCCCCACGTCGGAGAGTTAAATTATGTAGTAAACACAATTAATTTAATAAACAATAAACCACCACGTTAGAGACAAATTATGTGGTACACACTTTAATTAGAAGGAAACAGTGGAAGGAAATTTTTTAAAGAGATAACAAAGATTATTTAATTGGCAAATTAGATTTTCGTTGAATTTACATTTTATATTTTTAAGTAAATGTCTCAGCTTTCATGAGAATCTAAATTTCAGATCCACTTATAGGGCTTCTAATAAAGACAATAATTTGCAATTTTCATCAAGTTACCAAAAATTTTTAATTTAAAATTAACAATTACATAATTATATATCAACAACATGAACTATAGAAATCTGGCGGTTAACGATATTTACGTAAAGGTTTACAAAATTTACGTTTTTACAAACGCTTTTGTTCAGAGCTTCTCTGGTTTGTGCACACGTGGTTATCTTTTTATTGACAGGCCATGTCACTGATTGCTATTATCGTATCGCTTTCCAACACTTTAGGCACCTTTCTACTTTGCTGTCTTACGTTTTATCATAATCGGTTAGATGTGGAAAATCCCTTTAATACAAAAGCTAATATATTCAGATTATACTTTGCTGAATTTGGCCACATTTGGCCATGCCCCCAGAACAAAAATGACTGAAATGTTTCTCTCACAACAAACACTGCTCTCTGACTGTAACTGTGACTGTTTCGTCAAGACCTCCAAACACCCACACTCACACTCTGTCCATTTTTTTTAGGGCAACAGGCTACACGAGGGTAATCCACATAATGGAAACTCCCCTTTAATAGCATAGGAAGGGATTTGAAAGGGGGGATGCGGAAAGTTCTGAGCGTCTTATATACGTTTTCTCAACAAGAATATGTCTGCATTGTCGCGCCGAACAATGCTGTTCTTTACATTGCTCTGGATTCAAAGTTACGCCACCAATAATTAAAGAAACAATTTATATAAAACATTTCATTACACGTTTGTAATCTCTACAATATCTACTCATTTTTATGCCTTGTTTTGTAATAAGAAGAATATCTAATTTTAAATAAGTATCCATTTCAGGTAATACTTTCCAACCGCAATTATTGTGTCCGCACCACTTTTTGACCGGTGTACGTAAAATTAACGGGGATATTCGCAGATTTGTCAAAAGAGTTTGACTTAGTAGATAGTAAAAAATAAAATAAAATTCTATGGTATCACGGCAAACGCATTTTTCATTCATCCATTCGTATTTACCGAACAGAAAGCAATAATTGACCATGCAAAATCAAAACGTTATGATTTCCTTTTCCGTTTGGCAGCAATATATCTTGTGGAATTCGACAGGGATCGATTCTTGGAACTCTTTAATTTATTTTGTATATAAATGGCCTTCCTGGTAAAATTCGTCCCCTAAAATCAGTGTTGAATACGGATGACACTAACGTCGTCGCCTCCGACACGGATCGAAACGTTCTCGGTGTGTTACATTTGAAAGCGCGTTTGCTAATTTGGAGTGGTGGTTCAGTGCGAATAAGTTAACGCTCAATATCGAAAAAACTAAATTAGTTCAATTTTCAGCAACTACTAAACCTTACGTTGATGACAACGGATTCTCAAACCGTGTCCCATTTCTTGACTTTCAGGTTGGCAATAATCTTCTGTGGAAGCGTCATATCGACCTATTAACCGACGAACTTAGTTCTGCGTGCTACTCCGTAAAATTATGAATGTAGAAAGTCGACCTCAACACGACGTGTATTATGCTTATTTTCAATCCAATATGTGCTATGGAATCACTAGTTGAGGGCAATGCGCCCGGAGCTTCGAAATATTTTAACTCCAAAAAGGACTAATAAGACTGTAGGCTGTAGGGAACTTTTTAAACCTCTATTTGTTCGCCTAGGAATAGTAACGTTTCCCTTAGACTGCATCTTAGATTTTTAAAAAATTGCGAGACGTAATATTCTATTTCCAACCAACGACGAATATCGTCAACACTGAACCTGAAATCGTTTATAGTTCTTTTCAAGTCGTAGCTGATTTGACCTTGAAGCTCTTCTTTGTGCCATCGATTCAAATTCGTGCGACGTGCTCACATATTTTTGTTCACACATATGCAGTGAGAGTTTGTCAGTCATTACAGACGATGTGGCAACGCTTGTCTAATTCTCTGTTCTTATTGACTGACAGCCATAATGGCTGAAAGCCATTATAGTACTTTAGTACGTTAAATATTGTGTTCACCTTTATCCATTGGCTGGGAATAACAGACTATTGAAAGATGTAAAAAATTTGAACAATTTTAACCAGTTCATTAAAGCCTGTTCTGCTACAAGACGCTTATTACTCGATTACTGAATTAACAATCGATTTTAAGCCAATTAAAATCCATTTTCTTGCAATAGTGCTGTAGACTTAAACTATGTATTCTTATAGCCTGACTAAGTTCCCTTGCTTTCTTCGGTTTCATTACACTGTAAACCTTTCAGTGTTAAATGTGGTGTTTAATTTATTTTACAAAAATTTTCTTTTTTCTGAACTTGATATTTCATTGTACTAGTATACTTTATTTAATTTCTAATTTATTCATCTGTTGCGTTTTCTTATATTAATGTATTTATATAGTTATTGGCTTGTCTTGTTTCCTCAGTAGTGGACTAGTGGATGCAACAAATAAATCTAAACCCGAACTACTCCATATTATAGTTATGATAACTGTCAAAAACACTTGCTTCTGTTGCCGTCCGACACATAAGCCCTACTTCACATTCATTTTGTTTATGCTAATGAGATATAAACCACAATTTTTCTCGTAGTTGTTCACAAAATTTGGTTTCCTCTCCATAATTTAGAACTGGGGTCATAAATTTGTAACATTTGTCCCCAGCTCCAGTAGATTTTAATCACGTCTTATTTCGTATTGCGAGTATATATGTTAGTTTGACCTCTGATCTAAGCCACTGTGCCTTGTGTGAGAAAAGGACAATTGTATATGTGTTGTAAGAACGGCCGTCGTTTGTAATAATCTATGGCTCTCAAGTTAAATAAAAGTTAAAATCATCAATTTCGCACTTCACGGCGGCACAAAGTATGTTTGTCACGGTGGCTCTCTTATTCACGTTAAATTTATACGAAACGTGACCCAGAAGTCGAGGTATGCCAGGAGATAAATTAGAGAAATTACTTATTTTAAACAATGATAGAACCTAACGATGTATGATCCTCCGTCTAAAAAGACTATGTAGCTTGCGTTTTATTTAGACGTTGCATGGTGATGTAAGACCAAAATGCTATTCGGCTTATATAATTTGACATTTACAATCTGGAGGTGATATATGCATAGATTTCTGTACTTAGGAAAAAATTACAGTCAGAAATAGAAACAGTTTTTTGACCTGTATGTTTGCCACAGGAAAACGAAAATAATAATTTGAGATTATATAGATGCATATGAGTCAAATGAATATTATATATATATATATATATATATATATATAGAATCGTTTTATAAAAATTTACATTTATTATAATGTGATTGAAATTTCTTTTAACGATATTTTGGTGGAGTAAATCTAACGGAAACCAATATTTAGTGGCTAATGACCATTTGAAGTTGATGCGACTATAAATACAAAATACAAAAATTAAATAAAACTTGGTACGAGCAATAATAGTTCTGGACCAGACACTGTACATACTTGTATCTGAATTTTTTTTAATGTTCTAGAGCTTAATTTAGAATGTGTTTAACTGGAGGTATCTGTCAAACAGAATCTAAGTCCGAATATGTCACTTCCGATACATGTTCCAGGCCCCATATTTAAAACTTTATATTTAAGAAATTTTTTAGACCAATTTTAAATTGCTTATAAACAGTAACCAACAGGTTGATTTGGTTGGAAAGTAACCAAATGGAAAATAAATGTTTTAATTATATTAAAAGGGCGTGACCATCTATTAATCTATTTCATAAATTATTTGAATGAATAAAAAACGACAAACTCAAAATTATTTTCTTTCATTTTACCGAATAAATGTCGTGTTAACTCAGGCAGAAGTAAAGGGCCTCAATCTATTACGTACATTAAATATAATCTTTACGGAATGAAAGAAAATGCCAATTAGATGGTACTAGTAAAACATATAATAATGTGCTTAGTCCCGTATAGATAAACTGATATATTTCAGGTTCATTGGTGAATTGGTTAACAAGCTACTTGAAATATAGAAAAAAATGTTCAATTTAAACAACTTATATATGGCTGCATTGCATAACTTTTACGGTGTTCCTCAAGGTTATAATTTATGTCCAAGATTATTTCTTATTGATTTGCGCTTTAAATTAGGTCGAATTTTTAATATTTTCAGATGATCTAAAGATTTTTAAATCTATAGAATTTAAAGAAGAGTTTTAGATTTGAAAAATTCATTCCATGCTTGGTGTAACAATAATGATGTCCTTTTAAATCTAAGTGCATCAATAACTTTCATTCGTTCTAGAGCAGTTAATACAAATTACTATACAATTATTGGTAATAATATATCCACAGTTAATTGTACAAAACAATTAATATTTTTTATCACGAAATGAAATGTATTGAATACTGTGACAAAATTATTGATGTATGTTTACAAATGTACGAAGGGATTGCTGAAATTTCAGTTCAGTTAGAGTTCTGTAAATGCTTTTTACTTGATATTTGCTAGACATTTTATTTTTTATGCTTATTTCATAAGGATTCCATTTCTTGACGTAAAAATTAAAAGTTTAGGAAGACTACAACACAAATTCGTTAGAATATTTTCCTCGTGCTATGGTTTATCGGATATATTTATCAATAAAAATTATGAATTAATATCCACCATTTTAAATATTTCACTTCTTAATTATTATTACTATTTTTTGGGTGTAGACAGGCTATGTATAGGGTAATCCACATAGTGGCAACTCCCCTCTTATACCATAGGAAAGGGGTTGAAAGGGGGGATGCGGAAGGGTGATGAAAGGTAGCCAATGGTTACTAGGGCCCCCGGGCTATAGTTTAAGGATCCTACCCGGCATTTGCCTAAAAGTAATACAGGACAAACCCTATAAAAAACCGGCATCAGGTAGGTTGGACATTTGGTACTTGTCCCACGCCCTTCCGATTGAATGAGATAAAATAGTTTTATGTCTTACATTCTGTTACTATATTCAACTGCGATTAAAGTTTAATTCTTCGTTGTAATTTAAGAAAGTGAAAACTAAATAAAAGTGTTGTAGCATAATTTTATTGTTATAGTTAAATCATCAAAGTCATTATTCAACCAGCATATTCACTAATCATCAGTATAGTGGATAACTAAGATAAAATAGAAGTCGTTCATTTCATTCTCCCTTCCCTATAAATATTAATTTATAATCCAATTAATGGTAACATTAAATTAAAAATTTCGATGAGCTATATAAATTTATAAATTACCAGAATCAAACTCTGATGGAGAGAATTCGGAAGAAATAATTGAAACTCAGGCGAACAATTTTACTCACATGGCATTTTGACCAATGAAATATGGAACTTCATTTTCATTTTTAATCTCCCTTTTCAGCTTGTATACAACACGCCTTGAAGTTCAACATTTCATATTTATTTTTACATATTATTTATAAATAGGAAAACAAATACTATTCCAGTCAAAAACGGAATGCAAGTATCAAAATGGATCATTTTACGAGGATGAATAAATACACTTTTATTATAATAAAAATAAATGTTTAAACTATTCGTGTGCCTTGGGTGTGTCGAGTCTTTCGATGCTAATATTTCATCTCCTGTAATTAATATGCACAGCTTGATGCTTTACTTAAAAAGACAATATCTGCTTCATAAAAGGGCGCAGTTCCTCTCGGAGGCACGAGGCCGCTCCCAGAAAATGAATTGTTCATTAAAACGATATATCTGGTCACGTTTCGATAGAAAAAGTAGGACATGAAGGTTGTGTGTATATTGGTTCTCGATGTCAAGATTTGTTACACCCATTTCAGTGGGGACTTGGACGAAAAGGAATGCACATAACCCAGCGTCTTCTTTAAACACCTTTAATAAAATAATGTTTACCATATATTGATTTTAATTCTCCATGTATTATATGCACTTAAAGCTAAATAAACACACATATTTGAATTTAAGCTCGTTTTTTTTGTAAGGTTGTTTTTATCCAACCCTCCAACTCATTTTTCTCCATATTGTGCCAACATCTTCGTACAACTCTTGATATATAATATTTATAGATACGAAAATTTTGCGAAGTCAAACTCTTTTCCGTTTGTTCTTTCTATTACTTCTATTACACAATAGAGTTCGAGATTATGAAAGAGACTCGCAAGAAAGTATCGTAGGTTTTAATCGTTGTTTGTAATTGTTCCTGCGATGGAAAATAATATTAATTAATTAAAGAAAGAGAAAATTGTATTTCAGGAAAGTGTATTAAATTAGGATGGAAAATATCGATCCTGGATTCGATTCCGAGCCCTGTTGAGATTTTCTATCTTAATCAGTTAATATGAATTATAAAACATATGAGATGTGTATTAAAGATATAATAATGCAAAACCGATTTAAATAATGTTACTGATGGTAAATGCAAACACTTAATTTAAACCGTTATTTTAATTTTAATTTTTTAGAATTATAAGTCAATTTTTAACCTACAAATAATTTAATACATATATAACAAATGTATTATTTGTATGTGTATAATGAATGGAGCATATACTGATACGTCTTTTTAAGATACACAATTTTATTAGCAATCAGAATTTTTTAAGAAAAGTTGTTGACAAATACTATAATAGCTTTCCAGTTGGAGCCGTTCTGGGTTTCAGCCAATGAGAACAAAAAAAAGTTACCTCATCGGCTCACTTCCCGTCGCTTGTCAACGCTTGCCACTCGTCCCCTTACTGCAGCGCAGCAGCGTGAATAAGAATATGTGACAACGGAGCATTAATTTGATTGGACGGCACAAGGAAGAGCTTCAAGGTCAAGTCGGCTTCCAACTAGTAGTTACATGTGTCTTGATGAGGCTTTCGTTCAGTGATGTTCCTTATCTACCTCGAACTAGGTCTATTGGTCATGCTTTCTTCACTCTTCAATTGGTCTTGACCATAGTAATTCTACTATCAGTGAGTTTGGATGGTCCTTCATACTGTCCACTGTGTGTTGTGGATGACTTCTTGAACTCAACGGATGCGCAGTATTCATGGATGGTGTGATTTGATACATACCATGCGGCATTTACTAGTTACCGATTTTATGAGACTCTGAACATAAACCAAAAGAAGAAAAGCGATAGTATGTGAGGGCATATAGTTCGGCAGAAATCTCAATTATTTACGTCACATACAGAAATACACCTGCTCATCTTTTGTAGTCGGTCTCCCTAGGCTAACCGGAAAAATCTTCACAGGAACTTCTGACAGCTTCCTCCTTTACACTTCCTATCCGGCGTAACAATTCTTAGCATCTCTAGATAGATTCTTCTTCCGTCGGTATGTGGGAACTATTTTTACTCCTACACATGCTCCCTTCCCAGACTTTCTTGTACTCCGGGTTAGTCATAGGAACTGTCCTCTCCAGGATATATATTTGACCTGTCCTGTTTCCTCGCTTTTTTTGTCCACCTTCGAGCTCTACTCTTTTAGTTCCCCACCAGAGGGTAGAAATCTCTTCACGTGTTGATTTCAGCCAATCTGCGTCGTTTTTACACTTTCACGGGCCTACTCTCGCCTTTTTGAAGGGTTGTCCTTCGGGAATTTTAGCCAGGTCAATACCCTCGGAGGCAGGGTTCTTCCATAATCCGCCACCTTTGTCTGAAGGCACGTTTTCTCCTCGACTTCCCGGACCGCCAAATTTTCAGGCAAACCACAGCTCGGCTCTGAGTACACAGGCGTTTTTACTCAACTATTAAAAATTAACCTTGAATTAATTTTGGTATTGCTCTTCTGCGCTACAGTATAGAGTGTATACATAATTTAGAACCATTAACTCATCTCTTTTTTCCATATTTCAATGTCCTCAACAATTTTACAATATTACCGGGGAAAATTGCCTCTGTAAGATTACTAAACTGAATTAAATACTTTATTCAATAAAATATTTAATTGATAATAACGTATGTGGTTGATTTTATTCTTTCTTTACGATTGATAATTTTATGCGAAGGCTATTAATCACGCATACACACCGCGCTTGTTTTACGAAAAGATTTAAAAACCGGAAAGCCTATTGTGCGGCGTATTGGTAATTAACCTTGAGTATATAATTCGTAAGCATAAACTGTGAGATGAACAATGGAGTAGAATGTTGACACTAAAAGATCGTAGAATGAAAGCATGCGATTCAGAGCAATTCCAAGAAGGCGAAAAAAAACTTGACCCCTTAGTTGTGTGGTTAGCCCGCCGATCGCAGAAAACAGGTATGTATATATACGTAAATATCGTCTTGTGGCTACAATACCGATCGCAGACAACTTACTTCAGACGTCAAAGATATATGTATAAGAGGTGTTGCTGGTCAAACTAATTGCAAAATTGTCTCACTGAAATATTACAGTAATAGATAATCGGAAAATTTAGTTTATTGGACGTTATATGAAATCACTTAACTGGAATTGATCGCAGAAAACAGGTATGTATATATACGTAAATATCGTCTTGTGGCTACAATACCGATCGCATGACTCGAAGTTAAAAGTGAAATAGGACTAACAGTTCTGTTGTTTATTTGCACCAATAACACAAAACCGTAGATCATACTGTAATGAAATAATTATTGTATGATTATCAGAATAATTGAATAATGACGTCGTATTAAAAGGCATATTCCTAAAAAACTGAGATAATTAATTTAAATAACTAACTCAAGTTATATAGGCGACGATTATTGCGTTACTAAATTAAAGATAAGACGTTTAACATAATTTATTAACATTTTTCTCTTAAAATAATTGAATATAAGTATCAGGATGGAAAAATGTCGACCAATCTAGGAATCGAACTCGTGAACTCTCTGTCGCTCTAACAACTGAGATAATGCCTGTCGACTCCAGATCGGGTGCGAAATTCCTCCATCCATTAAACCTGATGCAGGCTCACCTTTTTTTTTTTACAATTACAATTCTTTGTGTCCTAAATATTTGGTCCTCAAAATGAAGAACGGACTTTGAGTAAATTGATCAACAGTTTTATCATTTACAGTCTTAGAATATATAGAAAGAAAGCTTTTTCAAGCATCAAGCCGTAATGGCCCTGGTTAATTGAATTAAAGTATTAGGATAGATTTTTTTTAAAAAATATATTAATTCGTCAGAATTTTAAGCCGCGGTCGATTTATGGCGGAATGGTTACTCATAAAAGTTATTGAACTCAATATATGCATATGATATATTAATGTGCAAGTAATAAATTACGAGGTGCAGTTTATTTACGAGTCATATGACGTCTGTTGTGGTGTAAACACAGCTAGTGAACTATGTACCAGCAGCAGCAGAAGCTATACTGCCAAGAAGTATTTAAGGAAATATTATTCATATAACCAATATATATATATATATATATATATATATATATATATATATATTGTGATATACAAATTAATGAAAGTAATATCCAACACGTTGGGAGTAATTTATGCAGAATTCGAAATTTAAAAAGGAAAAGATAATTTATAGGATTTATCCTTGAATTAAAACAATTTTTCTTTTTTTTAAAGATAACTAAATATTATTTATTACAATTTCGATTTACATTAATTTTGATACAATTTTTTTTAAAAATATACCACAGTTTTATGATATTCATAACCTCAGAACCGCTTACTGGGCTTCTAATAATGATAATGCTTTGCAATTAGCACCAAAAGAGTTACAAAATAAATAGAAATTAAATTTACAGTAACAAAATTGTATAAAAGAATCTAACAAAAAACTAGAGAAATCAGACGGTAAATTATTCTTACATTACAAAAAAAAATTTCTACATACCATTTTATTTAGAGCAGCTCTGGTACCGTATGAATTGTGCACTTCACAGCTATTTAATTTTAAAGAAAATATTTAATTAACAGGCCATTACACTTATTACTACATCGTTTCACATTCCATCGTACAATTTTTTTAGATTAGTTTAAGTCCCAAGACAAGGTTCAAAACATTATCGTTTGCACTCCAAACCAGACTCGTACTCCATGACCAACACACTACTTCGCCATTACCACACTGGTCAGCCTCTCAAAACAGACTCTTTCATCAACTTTACCATTTTTGGCTCCAAGACTACTCTGGTCTAACTAACAAACCACTCTGCTCAAGCTCCCAAACAACTCAGACTCACCGTGAAACTGTTCAGGCTCAAAAGACGCACTGTCTGTTTCCGCCAAAAATTCTGTGCGTTTTTCCGACAATAACCGCCTATAAACATTTTCAGTCTCTGAATTCTTCCGCCATACAATACTCTGGCCTTAATAATTACGCCGGCAATAATATTAAAGAAAAATTATTAAATAAAACTTAAATTACAAATTGTTGATCTCTACAATATATATATATATATATGTGTATATATATATATATATATATATATATATATTGTAGTGAATAACAACCTTAAGTGGTCGCGCGTGTGTCCGCGGGCCTGAGAAGGAATACATTAAACGTGCACGTGTGCCTGCCCGAGAGGCTAAAAGAAGCCGCGGGTACGCGTCCCTTTTTTTTTGCATCGTTTGGGGGGGGGGGGGCGGAGTACGAATATATACTCCAAACCCGGGTGAAAGTAGACAGACGCAGACAGAGAGAGGACTGAAAGTGGAGTGAGAGAGACGAGAGGGTGGAAAATTTGGCGAGCGGGAAGCAACAAAGGTTTTGGAGAGACGTCCATCGCGAGGAGGCCGAAGAAGATGGGCTGCTTACTACAAGATCAGTGATCCACTGCAAGTCGGCTGACGCCACAAGTTAAAGTAAGCATCACAATTTCTGTAAAGTGCCTTCAAAAGTAGAATTTTTTACACAGTGCGGAAATAGGCTCTGTTCTTGAATAGCTACCGAGCCGCCCACATTACCCTGTTGAGAAGGAGGATTTTATAACCAAGCCGGAGCTAATGTTAATTTTTTTTGCAGACCAATGTATTTTTGCTGGCGCCCAATAATATTTTTTTAATGTATTTTTGTATTTTCATGTAATAAAGTTTTTTTGTTATTTAGTAATAAAAGTCTAATCATCACAATATAATAATACACGTATCATTGAAAATTCGATGAATTCATCGCGTACGTTTCATTTCGTTCTTAGAGAACTGCAAAAATAACGGATTCGTATTTAAACTGAAATATCAATCAAAGATTTCAATAGCGTCTTGTAACTGAAAAGAGAAACAAATAATTTTAGCCAGATGAAAAATACCTTTTGATAAAGGTGGATGTTTAATTATTGTACTTGTATATGAAATAGTAGTTGAGTCGAAATTGAGATGACTTTACCACTGAAAAACATAATTTTGGATAGCAATATAACTGAAATCACCTTTAAGACAAACCGTATTGATGAGATTTTTTAAATGTTAATGTCAGCGCGGGTTAGGTTCCTTGAAACTGTTACATCATGAGAACGGTGTTGAAGAGAAAAGAAATATAATAAATAGTGTGGATAAAATTAATATTGGGATATTTAAGAATGGAAAAGTAACCAGAATATTACAGAACAATGACAGCATATTTGAATGGTAAACTGAGAGCAATAACTGCAAAAAATTTTCAACAATCATTTTGTTGTACTCCCAATCAGTCGTTTTGGAAGGAGAACTTATAAGTCGTACTCAGCTTTGATCGTGACATGGACACATTCCGAAAAGAATTTTAGAGGCAATGTCGTTTTCGTGCCGTTCCGGGATGGCTAAGCAAATAGCGGTCATCAGTACAGTATTCAGGTGTCAGAGTTCTGTTCCGCCAATATTAACTAGAGATGGGCGATCTGATCGAGAACTGATTCAAGGAAGTAGTTCCCTCCATGGAGTGAGCGAACCTTGACTCGGCAGAAACGAGCGATAGCTCTTCTGATCCCACTCAAAAGAGGTTTTTCTTCAGCACTCAACAATAACCGGTACAAGCGCTCGCGCTCTCCTCCCCCCAAGTGAATCACTCAGTAAAAGAGTGTGAAATTCGGAATGGATCAAGCACTCACGAATTGATGCGATTGAGTCAAAAAGTCTTTACCATTAAATAATATATCTAAAATTTAATTACAAAGAATTAAAAGTCGTAAGTACAAAGAATGCAAATTTTGCCCTTAAATAATTTTAAAAACATTAACCTTTAAGGATGGGGAAATTATCGTGAGGAATTTATTTTGGCATCATAAAATTACGGATACCCATGTTCTATGCACAAAACTTTGTTCCTCTTTAAAGTCAAACCCGAATCCAATAGAACATATATATAGAGTCCCTACATTCATATATTTAATATTTATAATAATACTTTATTTGTTAATATTTACGAAAAGAGGGTATATTTTCTGTTCGAAAATTATAAACCTAAATTCACTGGAAAATCAAATGAAATTTCATGTAAACAAGGTAATATTCATTATATAAACATGTATGTATATATACATATATATATAAATATATATGTGTGTGTGTATGTATGTATATATACATATATATTGTGGTGAAACTAATGTATATAATGAAAGGATTTTTTGTAATTTATTTAATATTTAAATTGTCAGAATATTATTGTGGCACAGCTATTGTTGGAAACAGTCAGCGTTGTTTCAGACGTATTATTTCATGAGAGCTGCTCTGATAATTTGGTATTTACGAAATTTCCATTGAAAGCCTAGTATAATGTTGCATACTGTCAGATTTCTTTAGATTTCTTAAGTTTTCATAAAATTCCTTCAGACTTCTATAGATTTTTCCTTTGTTAATATTTCTTATGTAAATTTAATTCAATATTTTGTAACATTTGTTTTTATTTAATTCGGTTATAATTGCGGATTACTATAACTGTTAGAAGCCCGATAGGCAACCCTGAATATTTAAGAATTTCAATAAAACTATTGCATTTATGTAAAAGTGTTGTACAAAATCCAACTAAATTTAATTTGTAATAAACGTTTTGTATTAAAAATTTAATAGTATAAATTATTTCATTTATCTTTAATTTAGTTATCACATTAACTACTACGTGTTTTTTGCTCGATATTTAATTAGTATACCACAATATATATACATACATACAATATATATATATATTGTGGTAAACACAAATTAAAGACAAGTTAAATTGAAACTAAGTCAAAATGTGCCACACGTTAAGGCGACAATTCTGGTATAATAAACAATTAAAATGACAGCCCACGTTAATACTTCAATTTAAATAATTTAACTTTTAAATGAAAGGATATTTAATAAATAAGAAATTTTAAATGAACAAACAAATTAATTTATTACTTTCACAAAGATTTAAATTTACAAATAGTTATCCATTGAAATTTTTACAATAGTTATCACGTACAAACAAATTTACTCTCACTGACGGTCTTCACTGGGCCTTTAAATAAATAAATATATTTGTCGACAATTTTACAAATCAGCAAACTACTCTCCCGCTATCGGAAGGACGTGGGACAAGTACCCAATGCCCGACCAACCTGATGCAGGTTTTCCTAGGGTTTGTCCTGCATTTCTTTTAGGCCAATGCTGGGTAGGATCCTTAAGCCATAGCCCAAGGGCCCTAGTTACCCTTGGCTACCTTCCTCCACCCTTCCGCATCCCCCATTTCAAATCCCTTTCCTATGCTATAAGAGGGGAGTTGCCACTATGTGGATTACCCTATACATAGCCTGTCAACACCCCAAAAAAATTTAAATCCCTTCCTATGCTATTAAAGGGGATTTGCCCAACGTGGATTATGCCCTAAAAAAATGAAAAAAATAAAAAATTGAATTTTTGTAAAGCTATTCTCATCTTCAAAGTTTTTTTCACAATTCAATATAAAATATTAACGATATTCGAAAACCCGAAATCTGACGATTTATCTTTAATTAATGGTTTACTATAATAATTTAATGGATATATGACTTACAGTTCTTTGGTACCAGGCAATTTTAACGCGTTCAGAAACACTTACACACACTTTACTTTCTAAAACAGGCCATTCTTTTCTCTGACTCTACACATTGGTTGGACAAAGTTGGTTCTATTTCGACGACGACTTTATTCTGCAATAATTCACCAATTTTATTCTGCAATAATTCCTCCACGAAGACTGTACACAATTATTTTTTACATATCTGGTATACTCTGCAATCTTTACGCTGCAATACCTCGATGAATGCTACACGCTGCTTTAATCCATCAACTTTATTTTACAATAATTTGACGACGGCAGGTCTCTTTCTATAACAACCGCTCTCTGCTGTATATCATCGACGAAGACTTACACATTCCATTCAGCGCGCCAACAGTCTACAATACCTTAGACCTGTTACATTATTGTCCATTCTCGTGTGTAATTTATGTGTTTTTGTCGCTAACAATTCAAGTCCAATTTTTTTTATAACTATTAATTACTAAATGCCTTTTAAATACCACAATATATATATATAGTAAGAGCGGCGAGTAATGAGCGAATGGTTTCGATCCGATCACGAACAAGAACGGTTTTGCCCATCTCTAATATTAACATAGAATATGCCTTCGTCCAACCTACTGTGCCCAAGCACTCCTCAGCAACTGACTACCCTCCCAGCGGGGTTCTTCCAGTTCCACCTTCATAACTCTACTGCTTTCTCTCGCTTTCAGCACTCAATAAAAATTATGTGGAATAAATACAGTTTCAGATGTTGAATTTGGCTACACCACTATCGAAATTTCAGAGTGCAACAGCCCCAAGTCAGCTGAAAAGCTATTAGATCATTTTTTTAAAAATATTTAGTTTATTGTCACATCAACCGACATGGTTACATGGTTACCACGATTTACATTACAAAATTACTACTACTTTTTTTTTACATTGTGGTTTCATTATTTACAGACAGATTGTATAGTAAAATCTAGTATGGCTAAATTAGATAGTATCAATCACGTTTAGGTCCCTAAGATAGTCCATGATTGGGTTAATATATTGAGGTTCGTTGATGCATTCCTTGTAGCTGTCTGGGATTCCATAGTGTCTTCTTTTTTGTAGCGTGTACTCACACTCATTGATTATGTGTCGGGTGGTAATTTTGGAGTTGCATTTGTCACATACAGCAGGGTTGGTTTTGGTCATTAGGTGACCGTGAGATAGTCTAGAATGACCAATTCTTAGACGGGTGAATACGGTTTGAACACGTCTGTTTAAATTGAACTGATGAGGTTGGGTTTCGTATACACTGTCCCTTATTTCGTGAAGTTTTGTCTGTTTATTAACCCAGTCGTTGTTCCAGTTTTTCTTTAATTTGGCTTTTACACCTTTCATTATGTTCTTGTGGGACACTGGCAGGGTAGATGGGTTTTGGCTGGATATTGCGCATTTAGCCGCGACATCGGCTGCTTCATTACCTGCGATTCCGACATGGGAGGGGATCCATATGTATGACAGTTGTTTACCTGATGTTATTATTTTTGAGTTTTGGGCTATGATACTAAGCGTAATGGATTCCTTACTACATTTGTTTTTTATTGATTCGATTACGCTTATTGAGTCCGTGAAGATAGCGAACTTGGATTTGTTAGAGTTCTCGATGTCGTTTAGGGCTGTTGTAATTGCATAAGATTCACAGTAAAAACTCGAAGCCATATTATGAAGTTTATATGATTTTGTGGATCCCTCGAATATGTTAGCACATGCAGCACCATTAGCTGTCTTAGATCCGTCGGTGTATATATGTATGTAGCCTTTATAAGTTGTAAGTATTTCACGGAAAAGGGTTTGATATATTTCTGGGCTGGTGTTATTTTTTTAATATTTGGTTAGGGTCAGGTCAATATTAGGGGTTTTTAGTGTTTCTAGGGGTTTGTCGAGAGAACAAATTTGAAGGACGTTGGGAGGATTAGGGATTGTTTTCGAGAATATGCTTTGGATCCGGAGAGATAGGGGTTTTGGGTATGAAGATTTGACGTTGTATCTGTTGAGGTAATTGCTATTGAATATAATTTTTGAAGTTGGGTTCATAGGGTTTGTTGCTACGTTGAATGCATACGATATACATATATTTTCTCTTTTATATGCCAGTGGCTCTTCGTTGGCTTCACCTAGTATGTCGCAGATCGGGCTTGAACGAAAGGCTCCAGCTGCCAATCTAAGGCACGATCAAGCAATTGCAGAATACTTTTCTTTGCGGAGGAGTAGATGGCAGCTCCATAGTCCATCTTGGATCTAATAAGTGATCGGTATGTGTTAATAATTATTCTTTTATTTGCACCTCATTTTATTGCTGCAATCATTTTTATGATATTCATCCTTTTTAGGCATTCTGTTTTGACGTGTTGGATATGAGAATTCCACGTGTGCTTTTCATTAAAAGTGAGTCCAAGAATTTTGACTGTGTTGATTATTGTTACCGAGTTTTAGTTTGTATTTGTAGTTCAAGAATTCGGTGTTTCTGCTGAAGACAATAAATTCAGATTTTGCCTTGGAGAATTTGAATCCATTGTTATTTGCCCATAAATTCAGCTTGCACAATGTATTTTGGATTAGTTTCTGTGTAGTGGAAGGGTTTCTTCCACTACATGTTATCGTAATATCATCAGCGTATAAAAACGTTTTTAGTGGTGCAGGAATATGGTGGGAGACTTCGTTTATTGCAATTAGAAATAGTGTGACACTCAGGACAGAGCCTTGAGGGACACCATTCTGGATATGGTATTCCGAAGATAGAGTGCCCTTTATTTTGACTTTGATGGATCTGTTGGACATGAAGTTAGATATAAATTTTAGAAGTTTGACCCGAACTCCAATATTATAACTCCAATATTATAACAAAATAACTCTCTCCCTCCACACCATGTCATATGTTTTCTCCATATCAAGGCAAGTTGCGATGAGGTGTTGATTAGTAATCAGAGAGTTGCATATTTCATTTTGGAGGCTTGTTAGATGGTCTAGTGTGCTCCGTCGTCGTCGTCAGATCATTTTTATAATAACAAAAGTGTTTTCAAAGCATTTGATATTTTCATTTTAAATAAGAACTTCTTTAATCCACAATAATTTACCAATCCGCTAAGTAAATATTTTTTCTAACACCTCCGACATTGCAAGGTTTTTCATCAGTCCTATGAATCTACTCTCGAATCTAAGATTAGGGCAGTTGTTCAGTACTCGGAGTAAAAACAAAGGAGCAACGGTGTCTGCAATAGCAGTTGACTCGTTGAAATTTAAATATATTTTAAAAACTGGCTTCGTCATTCGTTTCTGAACAATCTTTCTTCACAACCGACCTCTCATAGTCAGCAACAGAATTTAATCCCGACTAAAAAAATATTTGACATATTTTCTGTGTCCAACGTGCAAGAACTGGTATGAATATATCACTTTCATATTTATATTTCTCTCCCTCCGCCACTATCATGTAGGTTAGTTACTTTATGTTGTTATTTATCGAGATATCTTCCACGTCGCTTGACGGCGTTCGTCCTTGAATTGTGTATGCTATCGGCACTCTCCGATAATTATTTTAATGTTATGCCTCCGTTGAATGGGATTTTGGTTGTACTTTGTGATGATATCACCGGCTGGCACGCGTGGGTAAAGCAGCTCTTCCCAGAACGTGCGGCGTGCGGTACCTCGGCCTAAAATACGACGCCGCTGCAAACCCACACGGCTTTTGTGTGCCCCGTAGTTTATGAGAATGGAAAGGAGGGGGGCATTGTTATTTGCATCAGTCCGTACTTCCTTACATAATGGAGGTAATTTTCATATTTCACGAGTAACATTCCTCTGGTTACGTAAGCCTCATTACAGCGACAGGGTCCTTCTAATCTGGACGTTTCCTCGGTGGCCATGTCGCGTGGAGAACAAGCCATAAGAGGCTTGTAAGAGATCGCGGATGGCCAACGGAAAAATATCAGAATTTGACACAATTCAAATACATAGGGAAGTATAAAAAGGAAAGACTGATGGTGTAACTTTGTTTGTTCACTCCATATGTACAATTAATGGCGGTTCTCTTCAAATTGGTCCCATTGATTAACCACACTTCTGTACATGTTCCTTACGACATTCAAAATATTTCTGCATACCGCTTTCCGACGAGACTGAGAAAGGAATTCACCGTTTTAGGTTGTACCTCTTCAAATATTTGAAAATGGACCCTTGATTTTGGAACACTGCTAAATAATGGAAATAATGTCAAATAACTGATAAAGAACTGTCATGGTGTAAAATTCACTCAATCTTCCAGAATTCAGAGCTCTTTGTAAAACGGGCACCAAATTTTTCCAAAACATGCTTATAGTATTGTCAGTTAAATTTTTGCCCTCTGTCATAGGAATTATTTTATTTGAATTTCAAACAAAATGCGTGTTTTTTTTTTATCTCGGAGAAGATGGTAAATATACGTCTTGAATTTTTGACGACAAACCTGAGTTCATCAATTTCCGTATCTGACTTTTTCGGGAAAGCCTAAAAACAAATTTATATTAACTGTTACCTCATTACGACTCAGCGAACAACTGAGTAGTAATTAGTCGTCGCGGAAGAACATGGTCGTACGACAACCACACAAACAGCTTTGAATATAGTTCCTACGCTACATTATTATCGTCAGCTGTTGACTTCGTTATAGAAACGTACGCCGGAATAAATGGTATATTTTTAATTATAAATCGAAGCTTGATGACAATGGGAAAATAATAATAAGTTGGAAGTGTGAATACTTTTTGGAATGGTAGTGATTTCTCTGATTGACCTCTGGTGTAATTTAAGAGACTCAGCAGAGTCTTTATTCTGTAGTGATAGTTTTTTAAATGATAAATTAAGAGGATATTTTACAGAATTTATTAATTAATTATCTGAACATGGACAAAAAATAAAAAAATACAGTGTTCAGTTAGCCTGACAAAACAATCTGAGCCCTTAATCTCAGTTAACCATGTTCTACGGTAATTCCCCCTAGGCGCGTCAAGGATTGAGATACTTGGCAGTTACCTTCGTTGATGTCTGGCCGTTATCGTGTGGCACCCTCGATCTTTCCGGGTCCTCTCGAAACTGCAAGTTGGGCTGCACGTCCGTCGCTGGCGACGGTTTTTCCTTCTCTGTCTCTACTTTTCTTTTTCAGGCCCCTCGCTGGATGTCAAAAATCGATCGTCTCGATCATCTTCGGATCGATCTTTCCTGAACCAAGAAATGTCATTAGTTCAGGCAGTCACGTGTTCACTCAAATTTCTGGGATTTTCTGAGAGACGTTTCCCACGGTGTGACAGACCAGGTAAATTCCGAGGGTCAAATCATACGTGTCCAATTCCAGGCTGGAGGGATTATCTCCCCGTCTCGGCGGCGCTTGCTCAAATTCCAACTTACCAAGCTCTCAACCCTTGCTAAAATCTAATTATATTAAAATGAAACATTTTATATATATATATATATATATCAATAATAAAACTATCGCGCTACAATTCACGGTAGAGAAATCTACTCACTTTATTTCTACACTTCCCTACCTTACAATACCAATTTCAATTTTACGGGCAAAACAACGTAATAATTTGTAGCGGCATGAGTTTTAATTGCTAAAAAATCGAAGGAACGTTTAAGGGTATTTATTGGTGACTATAACCTTGAATAAAGGAAAATATTTACATGGATATATACAAATTATTTGGATTCTTAATCTCAGGATTTACCATGGTCTTCTAAATCCCCGTAGTCGCGTCAAGAAATGAAACGCTTGACAGTTACCGTGCATCTGAGGCTATCGTCACACTGCATCCGCAGACAAGTCATTCTCTTCTTCCTCTCTGCTCAAGAAGTCGTCTGCATCAGATGACGACACGTTGAAGAATTAGTCCGTCTCATCCGACGGCTCGTGAAAAGAATTAATCCTTCTCCGCCCACGAGTCGTAGAATAATATTTCCGCACAACACTCTGGCTGTCAGTAAAAGTGTCCACATCATCGACCATTTGGTCGATATTCCTGGATCAAGAAATATTGTTGGTCCAGTCAGTCACACACCTATGAAATTTTTAACTTACGGAGATCGCGGACCCACGGTTTGATACCTCAGGTAAAATACAAATGTTTGTCTGATTCGTGCTTCTGCTCAGACTCCAAGGAGTATCTCCCCGACACGCTGGCGTCTATTCAAATTATAACTTGCGAAGTTATCAACCCTTGCTGTAATGTAATATAATTCAATGCTAAAATAATCATTAAAATATCGTGCTACAAATTGATTGTCAAAATTCCAATTTCCATTCATATATTTCAGATAGTTAAAGAAACTGAGAAGATGGCACTTGAACCTTTCAAATAAATCTAAAACTCTAATTCATTTCCAGGTTTTGCACTGTATTCACTGTAAATACCCCAATATTAAAGCTAAAATATGCTAGTATTGCTTTTATCAAGGTTTCAAAGTAAGATGAAGATTGTGTGCTTTAATATAGGGGATTATTGATGTTTTCATGTTGACGTCAAGTCCTTTGTTTTTGGTCTATAGCCATACAACTCAAAAATCATTAACACTGATCACGGTTTTCGGAAAGTTTGCGATATAGTTTGAATTGCGCTGAAAGGTCTGTACCATTTCCTAACTGAGTTGCTTCTGCTTCATCTCGGATACAATCGCTCTTCGTGACCAAATCTCCAGAACACATTTCGTTCCAATCCTTATCCAGGCTTTGTTTTCACTCCCAGGATTGACATTTTTCATGCGAATATTACTGTTATTACAATATAAATGAAATCAGCAAATATAAACAAGTGTTGGTGATAATATTTTAATAAGTACACTTCCAACGAAAAGTCTTCTTCCGAATCATACTAAATTTATTTTATATTTTACTCCTCTCCTAGATGTTTTACACGAGGATTCTCTCGCAGGCAGAACCTTTTAGGAGAGATACGAAGGGGCTACCTTTGGGTATGCCTTTTCCTCTCCGTTTTTGAACTAAGGTTCCCACAAGCCGAGGCACATCGGCCTGTTCTGAGAGGTGTATGTTCCGGGGTCACAGACCTAGGGCATACGGTAAAAGTTGTTCGCTGTTCCCATTGGAACAGTCGGCCAGCTGCCTCCTAAACTGGTCGAGGTACGGAAAAGGGAATGCTGCATCCCCACAGCAAACTCTTCTCCTGCTATCGGAAGGGCGTGGGACAAGTACCCAATGCCCGACCTACCTGATGCAGGTTTTTCTAGGGTTTTCCCTGTATTACTTTTAGGCAAATGCCGGGTAGGATCCTTAAATTATCGCCCGGGAGCGCTAGTTAACCCTTTGCTACCTTCCTCTACCCTTCCGCATCCCCCCTTTCAGATCCCTTCCTATGCTATTGAAGAGGAGTTGCCACCATGTGGATTACCCTCATGTGGCCTGTTACCTAAATAAATAAATAAATATAAAGAAGAAGAAGAAGAAGAAGAAGAAGAAGAAGAAGAAACAGCAAAGAAATGTGTTAGAGTAGTGTATTTTATTCAAAATGGTGTCATTAAGAACATTTAGAGAATAATTGATCTTTGTAAATATATTCTTCATTGTTAAATACTCTTCATTGTTACGAAGGAAAAATTTAAGCTTAAATGACAAATTCTTAGATTCCTGCGTAAATAGTACTCAGCTTTGGAATGCCATCATGAGTAAGTCCATCCGTTAGTCAGATAAATAAGAATACTCTTTGGTTGCCATTAAATTCCAATACGTCACACAGAGCACTGTTATCTAGAACTGGAACGGATGACACGTTCACAGAAGCTAAAAGCTAAATGTGTTCACAGTTACAGTTACATTTCAACTGAAAGTCGAGGATCATGAATTTTGTGTGAATTATTGATTTTAATTTAATATTTTACATGTTTAAAGACATGTTATATTTGTCCCGCGACAATTTATTTCAAAATAGAGCATAACAGTAATTAATATTAAACATAATTTAAAAAACAATGTTTCACACCACCCATATATTTCGTCATTTATTAATACATTTTTATTATAGAAAATCAAATTTTTAATCATGAATAGTCGTATATTAACAAAGAGATAACGAACAGACAAAACTAAGAGATAAAATAATTTTTACACAACGTTTCTGCAATTCTTGTTGCTTTCGTCAGGTAATGAAAAAACCGAAAGAGCGACAGGCTGCACAAACCAGGTGACGAATTAAAAATCCTATTACCACGATGAAGTATCGTGGAATTTTGAGTATCACCTGGTATGTGCTTCGCGTTGTTCTTAAAGCTTTTACGGCTTTTATATTTCATCATTAAAACCAGTGTATTGTTTTATTTTTTTATTTCTAATACATAATAATGTACAGTAAATGTACTTATTCTTAATATTTTTATTAACAGTAACATGAGTTTTGGGCGCTATTCGCCACTATTATTCTGTTTAACTATAAATTATATAAAATAAATCAATATGAAATTTATAGTTTAAACCTCTTAACGCTTTTTAATCACTTGACGAATGCAACAAGGATTGCAGAAACGTTGTGTAATAATTATTTTATCGCTCAGTTTTGTCCGATTAATTGGCTACTTCATTATCTACTTGTTAATTTTTATCTATTGATTAAGTTATTTCAGGTCTCAATACCGCGCAATAAATTACAATACTAACCAAATATTTATTGAAATTGATAAAATATTAGCATATTTTTCACAATTATATTACAAAATTATTTATTATTTCCAATTTTTCCAATCAATTAAATCAAATGCAATATATAGAAAAACCAAAAGACCTTCATTATGTATTCTTGTTCTATTATAAGTCGTACGTATTTAAATAAATTTTAAATGGAATCACAAACTGGTATTTTCCTGCAAATAATAAGGAATATTGAGTAAAACTCCTCTCCCGCTACCGGAAGGGCGTGGGACAAGTACCCAATGCCCGACCTACCTGATGCAGGTTTTTCTAGGGGTTTCCCTGCATTTCTTTAGATGAATGCTGGGTAGGATCCTTAAAATATAGCCCCGGGGCCCTAGTAACCCTTGGCTACCTTTCTCTACTCTTCCGCATCCCTCCTTTCAAATCCCTTCCTATGCTATTAAAGGGGAGTTGTCCAACGTGGATTACCCTCATGTAGCCTGTTGCCCTAAAAAAAAAGGAAAAGAAAGGTAAAAAAGGGGGGGGGGAAAGTCGGCCAGCTGTCTCCTAAACTGGTTGAGGCACAGAGAAGGGATTACTGCGTCCCCACAGAAAACTCCTCTCCCGCTATCGTAAGGGTGTGGGACAAGTACCCAATGCTCGACCTACCTGATGCAGGTTTTCTAGGGTTTGTCCTGCATTACTTATAGGTGAATGCCGAGTAGGATCGTTAAACTATAACCCGGGAGCCCTAGTTTACCCTTGGCTACCTTCTTCTACCCTTCCGCATCCCTCCCTATGCTAATATAGAAGAGTTGCCACCATGTGGATTACCGTCATGTAGCCTGTTACCCTAAAATAAATGATAAAAACGACTGAAAGTTAATCATTTGATGATCCATAATGATGATGAATCAAAGAGGTTTAAGTTACAAAGGTGAAAGGGAAGAAAAGGCAACCTGTCATTTGATAAAATATAATTTTATACAATAATACAGGCCCGAAACAAAGACACAGACCCAGTGAGTTCTCAAGAGTAGATAAACAAACAAGTTTCAATTTATTTTGGAATGTTGTCTTTCTATATTAATTTATAATAAATTATTTACTAAGTGTATCATAAATTAGGTCAACGTAGAAAAATTGTACAAGAAATTCAAAATGGTTTATAGCTAAGTAGTTGAGAAGGAGATATGGGTAACCTCTGACACTGTTGTTGCCGACGTATGGTAATAGAGTCCTTGGGTAGATTTATAGGACAAGCGTAGGAAAGCTTTCTATAAATGATAAATAATTGCAGACGCGAGAACAAATTAGTGCAAAATATTTCAATATATTGGAAATGGGTCTCGCACTAACTTTTAACGATTAAGTTTGCAACATAGTCCGCTTATATTTAATATATGAACGTATATTGCAGTTACCTATATGGAAAAATTAACAATAATACAACAGGAATGAATTTGGAGAAAGTGTACGTGGAGGAATTGATACAAGAATTTGGATGTAAAATCTTAAAATACGGAAATATGAATCGCAATGGAGGAGTCAAAAATCCCGATTCCGCCATCGACGGTTACGAGATATCAAAATATTATAGCGTCACTGATAAGGTAATTATAGAATCTTAGTTAACCAGGAAGAGAGCTCATTTAACCAATATTTTGAATCACAAATTCTATAAAAATATTAGAAAATATATAAATTTCTCAAATTTAGTTAAATCATAAACATAGACTTAAAATGATATTATTTCTTATAGTCACATGAATATCACAGGTTATTAGCGACTCAGTATGGGAAATCATTTTGCCTTGTCGGGAACTGAATTGAAGAGAGTTTCTCTCACGCATACAAACATTCAAGCCCTAGCTGGGATTAGAACCCGGGACCTCTGTGATCTCGCTGACCCCTACACCGCAGGAGATCGCCAATTTTATTGTATGATATTTACAGTGTGTCGATTAGAGGTAATGGTGAATTAATTTGTATAGGCCTAATAAATAGCGATTTTGATACTAATTTTAAAAACGGTAGTAACAGTGTTTACATGTTTACAATACAATACAATACTGTAATTCAGAGTTTTCATTTTTATGAGATATAAATAATATTTAAATTTAGAAGTTTATCTTGCAATTTAATGAAGACAATAAATTCGTTGAAACTATAAGAATTTGTATGTGCAGACTGTCAGTTAATACAAAAAACTATGTATTTATTTCTGTAAGTAATACGTTGCCGAATTTAAAATCTCGAGGTGAGAATAATATTAAATTATAGAGGTTACTGAACAATAATTACTTTTAATCATAAGGGACTGATAAATCAATTTCACCGCATAAATCCTAGTATCAGTGGCAAATCGTGTATTTTTTACGTAATTTGCTACTTAACCCCAAGCAACAATAACAATACTTAAGAGAATAGCTATGTAAATTAATAAAGATACTACAACAGCGATAGTGTTAACAATACTCTGTGGCCAATGAACCGGCAACATTTCCAGTTCCATCTATATAATTTAAAATAGTATCTAATTTTTAAAAACGGTATTAAATTGACACACATTTGAAACTCGTAATTATTTTCCCTTCATACAGATTTTAAATAAAGTTAATTTTAAGATTAATCAATGAATTTTTGCGCTATTGTATGCGTTTACTGCCGAAGAGAAAAGAAAAGAGGTGATTTGTTGAGCTTTACGGAGTGTGCATGGGATTGAAACGGAATACTGCGATGCGGATTTTTCATTCGACATGTTTCCTGTGATTAATATAGAGTTAATCAGCTACATAGGGTAAGAGGGTCGAGCAAGTAAGCGGGCACTTTAAAAGTCTTCAAAATTGAATCAGGAATTCACACTGTTAAAACTCAGTTACTATCAATGGTCTTAAAAATAAGAAAACAAATTCCTATATAAATTTATTTAAATTATGTACACATGAGCAAATATGAATCATAAATCTCTGCATAGTAACGTACCCTCTTTAATGGGGGTATTTTATGAATACGAATTATAAAATATAATACGCCTGTGTTAAAAATATACTAATTAGATAAGTAAAGAACAAAAAAAAACAGTCAAAATTGAATACAAATGCTTTTGTCAGATGATTCAAGAACCACGATGTGTGCCATTTATTTAGGACTTAACTTTATCTGTGCTTAATCCATTTATGTACCTAATTAGTATATTTTATGAATAGTCCTAGAGAGGAATTGTTGAACATATAATCTTCTAAGAAATGACCTACTTTGAAATTATGCGTATATTCTTATTGCACGAACAGAAGTTCTTACCTGAAGAAGTATTTGGTAAGTATTCCATTTACAATCATGGCTGTTAACAGTTTTATTGTGTAATTTAAACATAGAGTTTCCTCTTTTGCACCAGATTTTCTGTTTCGGGTTGAATTTATGGAGAGAATATATCTTAGCACTTAGATGAGAATTAAAACACAGCCTAAGAAAACGCAAAACCGCTTATCACTTGCACACAGATACATGATCATACTATATATCGACATATTTCGGTTATTTTGTGATTTGAGATAACCTAAAGTTTCTAATATCCTTTCATATCAATGAAGAGTCAGACTTTTCATACACTTTCCCCACCTCTGAGATCTCCCCACAGAACTTCGATTGGACGTAATCGTTCTGCGGCTCAGTCATTCTCTTTCGACAATCTGTTACGTCTCTAATGGTTCCAGATAATCGAATACATTGGTTTGAAACAAGTCAAACGAGCGTTACAGGCGTAATATTCCTATTGCGGGACAAACGTGGTCTATTTCCCACGAGCTGATCTGTGTTTTGCGCAACTCCGTCAAGGCCAGCAGACTGAGTGGCGACTACACAAAGTAGACAGCTAATGAATTCATATTTCGCACTCTGCGTGACGAAACTAATGGCATCTACAACCCCCGGCCGCTATTTATACTTCAGACAGGGCGGCCCGCTGTGGGTCAGCAGGGTCACGGGAAATACCTCTCTGCCTTTACTAATTACCTGGCTGCAACTATTACCACTGTCCGCATCTTCACGTGTCGTGAAAAAATATTCCATTGCAAGCGCTCGATTTGTGTTCCGCTTTCGCGTTTCCCTTGAAACACCTCCAACCACCAGGCTCTCGTACGAGTCAATATTAATGGGGCTAACTAAGCCTTCGTCTTCAACTGTTTAAGGTACGTTTCCATTCTGACAAATTCCAGCGACTTGTCGCGCAACAAGTCCCGGCAACATGTTGCGCGTCACTGATTGTACGGTTTCCATTTTACTGCAACGTGCGCAACATTTGTAAAGTTTGTACTGTTAATCAGATACGGTGTTTCTTGAGTGAGTTTTCGGTTAGTTGAGCGAATATGGACAACTCAGCTACTTCAGTTTTTGTGAAAATGGCAGTAGGATTAACTTCTTAAAAAAGAGAATAAACGACCGAGATGGAGGATTAGAACTTTTTAATGAGAAGCCTTTTTTTTGGGTAACAGGCTACATGAGGGTAATCAACATAGTGGCAACTCCCCTTTAATACCATAGGAAGGGATTTGAAATGGGGGATGCGGAAGGGTAGAGGAAGGTAGTCAAGGATTAACTACGGCCCCCGGGCAATAGTTTAAGGATCCTACCCGGCATTCACCTAAAAGTAATGCAGGGAAAACCCTAGAAACACCGGCATCAGGTAGGTTGGGCATTGGGTACTTGTACCACGCCCTTCCGATAGCGGAAGAAGAGTTTTTTTATTTTATTTTTAGGTAACAGTTTAGATGAGGGTAATCCACAAGGTGGAAACTTCCCTTTAATAGCATAGGAAGGGATTTGAATGGGGGGATGAAGAAGGGTAGAGGAAGGTAGCCAAGGGTTAACTAGGATCTGCGGGCTGTATTTTAAGGATCCTACCCGGCATTCGCCTAAAGAAATGCAGGACAAACCCTAGAAAAACCTGCATCAGGTAGGTCGGGAATTTCGGAAGGAGCCTATAAATCGTTGATCTACCCAAAGTGGGACAAGAGCTTTGTTAGAATGACAGCAAGTAATTTTGAATTTTTACTAAAACCTTGTTGGGCAGGAATTGTCGAGAACCAATTTAACAACGTAAATTTCCTCTGCACCAGCACCGCTTTTCTTAATATTTTAATTTGTTCTCTTAGGTGAGGTGACCTCAGTGAGCGAACTTTCTTCTAAGCGGCTTCGATGGCGTATTCCACAATATCTAAAATTCGTTACCGGGAATCGTTTCTATTATTAGCATTCTTATGGTTTGAATATGTCATATTCCTCAACACTGCCTCCTGTTCAATATGTTTCGTCACTCCCATTATAAACCAAACACTTGTACTTTGACACAGCATTGAAAATAGCACAACTTATAGAAGAAAGCACGTTTTTGAGAGTAGGTTAGGGCTTGGACAGAGGTTGTAGGTTGCACTGCGCATGCGCGTGTAATGGTAACATGTTGCAGTCCGTTTCAGTTGTCCGTGCAACAAGCTACCAACACATGTTGTGTTACACAATCACTCGGGACATTTCTGTAATCCAAAATTGTTGCACAACAAAGTTAAAGACTGTTTCCATTGCTACAAGTTTTCGGACACATGTGCGGATAACATGTTGCGGGATAAATTTGTAGTTACGGAAACGTTATAGCATTCTATCCTACAAATATTGAAAACATAAGTTTCCATTTTAGAGAAAAGTATGAATAGGCCGCCAGAATTTATTCCTCTCTAGAATATCCATGTTTGTTCGTAGTAATCCTTAGAAAAAGCACTGAAATCGTGACACAATCGATATTACGGGGAAAATATCGCTCTGAGTTTTCCTGAAATCGTTGGTAATGTGCAGTTTTCAGTTCAGCAGTTCCACATCATGAAGCTAAAGATCATGAGTGCAGTCTACAAGTACGGCGCATGGAACGGTCTTGCTTCTTTTGCGGGCTCGGATAATATTTCACTCAAAATAATAGTGAGGTCATGAGTCATGAATGTTCACCGGATTGTCGGACAGGGGTTTGTAACTCAAGTTATTATTTGTGCATGCTATTTTCAAATGTTGTGTCCCGCAACTTAGCGATAAAAGAGTTATTCGGATCGTAAAATTTCAGGCCTACTAAAATATAGAAATGCAAAAGTTAAAAGCTATTATTATTTAGTACTATTTGGCAGCTGTTAAACTTGCTGAAATTATAAAGTTACTCTATAATGCTCGCTTTATTATATTTAATGTGTAAATTTATTTAGGAATTAGACAGATAAATAAGTAAAAGTTTCTAGAATATTTGATGATCCGTTTACATCCTTTGATACTAGAAACAAAAGTTGAGAATGATTTCTTAATGGTAAATTCCTTATATATCCTAAGGTAGCATTTTGAAACGAAAAGTGGGGTTAAGGCTGTGGGAGAATCGACAATCTGACCTCGGATCACTCTTAAATCCAGAATGTGCTATGTAAGATGGCAGTCGTCTCGGTACGCTAAGGCCTTTCATGGGCTGTCGAGCCAAGTATTAGTACGTAGTAATAGTATAACGGTGTTCCGACTACGCGGTCCGCCAGAGTATTTAGGGCGTTTGCAAATCGACCTCGATCAGGATTTTAGGCCAGTGCGTGCATTTCTGCTAACGCACACACAGCACTTTCAGAACTGGATCGCGCGCTACCTTTAAATACGACAGGCTCCATTCAAGTCGTCGACAGACAGTCTGTGCCTTCGCGATTGAAGTGAACGCCTCCGACTAGGCTCTTTCCCTAGTTTGCTTCCTTTTCCATTTTCTCCTATACTATACGTTTACAGCTAGTATAAGTAACTGTAACTATACTACCGCTGATTGTTACGTCTGTGTCTTCACTGATAAAACCACCAAACTTCCGATTTCTCCCTGATAAGCCTCAGGCGAACCTTCTGTCCAACACTACCCTCTTTCCTCAACTTGTCTACACCTTTAAGACGTCTAGATCGTTCCTAGATCTCCTTTCCTTTCTAAGTCCCAAATAAGCATTCAACTCAAAGTAACGAAGGCCATGGTTCACGGCTGACAAGAAACCCTTCAATTCTTGAAACGACTCCCCCGTCAACCCATATCGACGAGTGAACACGTTAAAGTAGTAGTATTTTGAAGAAATCAAATTAAAAGTATTTTTTTTTATTATAAATCGGTCAATGGTATTTATTTATTGTAATAAACACAATTAAGCAGTGGGAGCTACATAATATAATTTTTGATATAAATTTATTTTTTTATATTTTTGATATAAACTTTTATTTTTAATGTAATTATCTCTCTTTCTGTATTCACACCGTGCTTTAAATTATAGTAATTGAAAATAAAAATGAGAAAATATTTTTATTGAATTTAATAATAAACTGAAGACCGAAATGTTTGGTTTAGAAATAAATCTTACAAAGGACTCTGTTAGAGTAGAATTTTAGTAAATAATTTTGATCTAGTGTGTATTTTCGAAAGCTGCATATGGAGACATTGATTATATATATATATATATATATATATATTGTAATAACCAGCTCAGAAGGACAGGGATTCTGTTTTTATTTTTGTCAGATTTGTTTACGAACTCAGATTGGGGATCCTTGAGTGGTTGATACATAAAAATAAATAATGATAAAATGAGGGATAAGTGACTTTTAGAGAAGGGAAGGACTATAATTAAGGCTAATAGTGTGACGGAATCTTAATGGCATAAATTACAGAAGGTTGTTGGACTATGTAATTATATTAAAAGTAAACGTTTAATTTAATTGATTGAGTGGCTCTCGGAGCGGGAAAACGGCAACAGATGGGGTTTGTTTGGCGAAAGAGAAATGCAAAAAACTGTGAAAACAAGGGAAGATTCTGGAGCCCGGATATAAAGAGGGGACAGTTGGACAGTTAGATGCATTCATTATCATTTCGTGTGAACTGGAGACGGACGTGTCAGCGGGGAGACCGGTAGTGCAGGTCCGCAGGGACGGGGCCAAGTTAATGTGGACGAAAACAATTGTTATGAACAGTTGGGAGTTTGCAAAAAGGAGAGATCATCGGATGCGAGCCCAAGCTAGGAGGCCGAGGGTAATTAGTTGGATATCAGTCGTCAAAAGTCGGTGGGAGTTTCATCGTGGAGGTCTGTCTGCCAGCAGAGGTGTTTGAATTCGTCGTGAGGGTGACGTCGTCAAGAAGAGGTGGCTGTGAAAGCGGATGGTGAGCGCAACATTGTGCCTTTTAAGCTTGTATGAAGTGAGTGTGTGGACCAGAGAGCGTGTAAGTTAATTTTTCTGATTTAATAATTGTAAATTGCTAATAAAGGGTAAAAGTGTCAGATTTCGTTACTCTCGTTTCATTTGTTTCGATCGTTTCTTTTCGTTTCAATCATTTCGATTTTCATTTATTGTATTTGTTTAATTGTAACATTTTGTTCCGTTTCCTTATCAACCCAGTAAAGACCTTGAGGGTACCGAGTCGAATTATTTAAATTGTATTCTAGGTAAATAAAATTATTTTGATTTATAAAATTTCATCAGATTTGTGTAATTGAAAATTTTGTTTTAATAAAAATAATTGTTTGTTTAAATTGGTAGTTTTATTTTATTCTATTTGAGAAATTACAATATATATATATATATATATATATATATACATATATATATGTGTGTGTGTTTACTTTAATGAAAAGTCAATGGACTTCAAGCTGTGGCCTATTTGCGTGAAATAATAATGAATCTTAGTCATTTAAGACATCTTAATTTAACGACAATATTGATTCGTCACCAATTTTTTTTATTATTTTGGAATATGTCTTAATGTAGTCAGCGATTCATTATTAATGTTGAGAAGGAATGTCGACACAGGTTTTCAAGGGCAATGGATAGAAACTAATAAGAATGTGAATGTTGCACGCTGTGCTGTAATTGTTTCTGATGACAAGCAGAGATAATCGGTAATTGCTTTCGCGAATGAAAATAACTTGTTAATTATGCCATATGTTTCAAATGCAGTTAGCCTTCGGCTATACTCGTGTAAGTATGCGGGATACAGTTGTAAATATCGTCAAAATAGTAATTTATTTACACTTTCATTTATCAGGAAATTGAAGCTTTATTATAATTTATTTGGTTAATAAAAAGACAAATACGATTTCTAAATAGTTCGTAATTTTGTTGAAAGACGAGTCAAATTTTAGCTAGACATTTACTTTTTTATGCACCTTATAAAAGCCCTTTTAATGATTAATGTCATTTTGAAAAAATATTATCGAAATTGACATAGATTTAAATAATAAAAAAATGTTTTCAGTTCTGACGACGCAAATTAGGTTTTTTAAAAAAATTTATAGACCTGTATCTGGTATTCAATTTGAATACAAAAGTGGGTAATGCAAGAGGCTACGATATCTAATGCCAGGTTAAATGATAAACAATTATAAACATTAGTTACAGACGGATATAGTTCGACGCGTTTCATACATGAATGACGTCACCACGTCAAAGACGCACAGCATCAATATTTCAGAGGGGCAGGTGTGATTTGAAAACATGGAATGCAAAAATAATATAATTACGCGTTCATTCTAGACAGTAGGAATGATCCTTATTAAGTTACACAGCCATGGAAACAAACAACCATATGACGATTAATGATTTACACTTTACAATTGTATTATTATTAAATCGGTGATATCCGACGATGTTGAGAAGCTTTGGAATCCTGAGTTCTAAGTCTGATATCAAAACATGAAAAAAAAATTTAGTTTTGAAATTTGATGAAGAAGCTATTCAATTAATTGATCCGAGATTTCCGTTACCTGCCAACTAAATGAAATATTGAAGGGTATTTTAGAAAGAAAGTAGCAAAGAGGAAGAAAGACTGAAACAAACAGTAAAATTCTCTGTTTGTTTTCGATGGTAATAAAGACCGGAATATCACAGAATATTTACATCAGTAATAATTAAATTTATGTTCCTAGATTTATAGTGATGAGTAAAATTTATAGATTATATTACATTTAAGCTTATTTAAGGAAATTCCAACTTTTTCCATAAATTCATTGATTGACTGGAAATGAGGGGGCAATCCTTGGAAACTATGCAACCCAGCTGAACATATGTCATTTTCGTTCCAGAAGTACTTACATAAATTGCAGAACTGGTGGGTTAAGTGTGTGTTACATCAAGGACATTACATCGAAGGGAATTAGAGTAAATATATTATAATACTAATTAGAGGCCATTAATGATTGTGATAATTGGATATTTGTGCTGGATTGTTAGCGGTGCCAAATTTCAAATGAGACAATGTATAGGCGAGCTTTGTTTGGCCGCGAGCGCTTTTTGAAAGAACAGTCGGGTGTTAAAGTCAAGTCGGAAGTTGAAAGTCAGACAGCGAGCGGGGTGGCAGGCACAAATTCATTCGGAAAGATTAAAAGTTAAATATGAGTAAGAAGTTTTGGACAGTAAATTTCAACGTTACAAGCAGTAACCAAATAAATCACGCCGAAATAAAAATCTATAAGTACTGTGACCGCCACCAATTCCAGAGAGAAATAATTCGGAACAATTTGTCCAGCCAATAATCCAGAAGGAGTTTGCAGATTTCAATTTCTAGAGGAGATCCAGAGTTACGACAGGTTCTTTAATCCATGTAAATTCAGTGATTTTATGGCCTTTTGGTGTGAATTGTGAGGTGAGCCCGAGGCCAAGAGAGTTAAACCTGGTACCAGCAGATTTTTTGTAAGTACGAACAAATTTGATCAAGTTTTGTAGACGATAATTAAAGGTAAAGTCGTCAGATTTAGATTTAACGTTTTATTTGATTGTTTAACTTCTTAGGTTGTAAAGTAATTTGATTGTGTAACGTAAATATAAAGGTTGTTTCTTTACTTAGAAGGCCCAGATAAATGGCCCTGAGAAAAGATTTGTAAAATCTATAAAACTGAAAAACTTTAAATGTAAATAATCTCATATAAAAATGTTGTAAATTTCAACTGAATAAAAGTAAATTGTCTTGTAAAGTTTCTAAAGAATTTTGCAATCCTACAATTTAAATTTAAATTTTCTAAAGAATTTTGCAATCCTACAATTTAAATAAAAATGAATATAATTGATTTATATTATGGAATTCAAATCATTAATTAATCTTTTGTTTCACAAATTGTTTAATTAATTAATTATTAACTGTTTATTACATTTTTGGCTTCACCAACGTGTGGCAAATAATTTGTTTAATAAATATCTTTTTTAATCATTACAATTTGGCTTCACCAACGTGGGGCATTTAATTGATTTATTTATCAGATAATTTTTATTCATTACAATATGCTATAAAGCTAATTATTTTTACCGATCAAATGTTTGATATTGTTGCGATCAAATTATTATGTCAGAAGGGTCAAGAAATTTTAAAAAAATTTTATCACGGGGAATGGCGGAAAGTTTAAAGAATGGTGAAGGGCGAAAGAGATTTTCTTGTACAGCAGAAATTACAGTTGTAATTTCCGGATCACCATAGTAAATGTGGGCACAAGTACTAAAGCTCGTAGAAAAATGTATTTTGAAAGAAATATTCCGCTGATATTGCATGAAGAATTTTGGACTCGCGCATGTCTCTGGGCTCCGACCAGATTTAAGAATAGAAGCGGATATTCCTATTTTTTTTTAGAAACAGGCTACACGAGGGTAGTGGTAACTTCTCTTTAGTAACATGTATCAGCGTCAACCAACTATAGATCTGTTAAGGAGTCGTTACACACTCTGCCAACTTGAGTTGGAGATCCCTGCAATGGAAAAATCCAATCCAAAACAGAACATCTTGAATGTCAACGTGAACATTAGAAGAAGTAGTGTTGTTGATTTAAAAATTGTTGTAAGAAAATCACCGAGTACTGGACAAAGAAAAGCCGGGATAAGATTAATTCATCAATATATACAAACATTTAATTAATTTAATTAATTATTTAATGAAGTAAAATTCCCTAAACAACTAAACAGAAAAAGCCAAATAATCCTCTCTCGTATTAGATCTGGACATACTAAATTCATATTTTCTAGAACTGAACCCCCGATGTGTAATGTGTAATGAGAATTTAACTATGACGCATGTCCTGCAGTGCTGCAAGTACTACTCTACAACCAGAAACAAATCTTGGGCACCATTGAATTATCAAACCTAGCGACATCTGCGAGGAGGATCTTCAAGGTGCTGAAATCCACCAAGGAAGCAAACATATGTAACCTAATTTAAACAAAATGTATGTATTGTATATCATAACTTATGTAAACTATGGTCGATACTGACAAAATATGTTCATGCTACATTAAACTTTTTAATAAAAAAGGAAGAGAATTGAAGAGGGGATCGAAGACTGTCATCTAACGAAAAACATTTTGGATTCACGTGGCGAAAGTGATTTAGTACTCTAAAATATGATTTTAGAGAGTATATATAGAACGCAGATTTTGACTTTTTCAACCAATATTGAGAGAGGTTAAAGCGGAATTTGGAAGACAAATTCCTGAGATTATAAGTTGCGAAACTGAGTCGCAAGATGTTGGTGAAACAGAGTTGAAACTCCTAAGAAGTACACAGCCATAAATATTTATTTACGTCGCCGAAACAAATATACTTTCGCATTCTGTAAGTCCAACAATAACCGAAAATGTCTAAGAACATTTATCAGAACATCCTCTTAGATAGATTTGATGTACAGGACAGAAATAACTGACTTTATGCACTCTTCAGAAAATGGTAGCTTGTCGACATCGCCCTCACAGACGCCAAGATGTAGTTCGTAAAAATTAACGTCAAAGTATGCAAGTATCTGTTTTAGTGTTTGTCGCAACAAAATATTAATTTGTGTCAGATTAGAAGATTGTATGAAACAAAGGTTTCAATATTTTGATTTTTTCATTGTATTTTCACGTGAATTTTTTATTATGATTTTGTTATTACATTAAATAGAACAACGTTATGTATATTTTGCTTAATAAATATTTTAAATTAATAAATCGTCAAGTAAATTAAATTAAATTAAAATTAATATCCCCTATACACTCACGTCTTTTTTACAGAACCTGCACAACAAGATAGGTAAATAGATCAATAAGTTCTTGTAGATCGAACAGAACTAAATGAAAACTGACGAATAAGTTTGAGGTTTCTACAAATTTTTCACATAACAATAAATTATTATAAAAGAAGAATTTATCCCTTCATCAATATGTTATATAAATCATTCGTGTCGGAGTATAAACGTAGTTACATGTGACTTTTACATTAAACGTTCAATTACAAGTCAAATCTCTTATAAACTAAGACCGATGTCTGATGCTTTAAATGGATTAATAATGAAAATAAAGACTTAGCTGTCCCAATTAAAAACTTCACTTAAATATTTTATACCTTCTGTCACTTCTTGCCCATTTATTTAATTTCTTTTTATTTGCCCTTTTCTAACTTCGACAGAATAATCTCTCTAACAGTTTCATCACACCATTGTCAATATATTTCAAATCCAGATTAAAAAGTTCTTTTGCTGTGATTTTATTTATCCGGGTTCACTTGATATTACCTTAGATATTTCACCGTTTTAACATTGTACGTATTACGGAAATTGAAAATGGTATTGCCTATAATTGCCGGCCTGCTGTGGTGTAGTGGCCAGCGTCATTGCGTCGCATATCAGAGGTCCCGGGTTCGAATCCCGGCATGGACATGGATGTTTGTGTTCGTCCTGGTCAAGAAAACTGGGGTTAAGGCCGTGGGAGAATCGACACTCTGACCAGGTGTCACTCCTAAATCCAGAATGTGTCATGTAAGATGACAGCCTGGCAGTCGTCTCGGTAGGCCAAGGCCCTTCATGGGCTGTCGAGCCAAGTAGTTAGTTTTATTGTCTATAATTATAAAAATTAGGTACCCCTACTCTTTGGATGAAATACATTAAATGAAAGCTTCCTAAATTTTGTTGGTTCGGCGTTTCTTTGTTTCTTGATTTGGTTTCTCTAGTCAATATTATGGACTGACTTGCTGCATCTGATGTTGCTATTTTGATTATCCGGCCCTTTTTGGCATCCGCTCTGAGGCCGAGACGTGTCAATTCCGACAAATTATTCAAAAGAAGACAGTAACATAAATTTCCGCTGTACGATTCCGTTTTTAACAACATATTAACATATACCACACTCCACGTCAAAAGTTTAATTTTTCAAAAACCAACTTCCTCTTATCTGATTCCTTCCCTGAGGACAAAAATGCACAGATGTTATGATTTATGGCACGGATCCCTAAGCAGAACAAGCTCACGATACTTCCCTGGAGGAGACGGTCAGCCGGATGCCTCTGATGTGCTGTGTCACTGCACGCTGGAGTTCTCCTCCCAGCACGTACAAGTTTCCTCTTTACAACTCCTCTCTTCTCTTCTCTCCTTTCTCTTTATCACAAGTCTGCATCAGAAATATTTAGAGCGTAGGTACTTCAATGTTACAGTTATCCTTTGTGAGTTAAATAATGGCAACAAGGAAGTCCGAGAAGTACAAAGCCAATTCACGATTTAACTTCAAGAATTCATTTCGTTATTACTGAGAACGTACTAAATAACGAAATTGTATTAGATCGGTTTGGCCAAAGCATAGAAAACATTACAAGCACACTTTTTACCGTCAATCGAGTCTTCAGAATTCAGTTTTTAATTTATTTATTACAATATTTTTTATTGCTCACTCCCCCACTTATATAGAAATTCTGCAAATTCTAAATAAATATAAAGACTACATCGCATTTCCACATTCACAGAAGCATATAATCCGTACGTATTATGTTTTGTTCATGAAATAACCATTCGGCAGTTCTTATTTGAAATCAGTTATGTATTTATTCGTTTTTTCTATATTGTTGAAAATGTTATGTTTTTATCAAAAATCGCTGTTGATGTTCTTTGTAATGCTACTGACCATTTATTTTTATAACAGACTTGCCTGTTAGCACAGCATTAGTCATTATACTTCAGCTTCAAGGTAATCATTCTCATGAGAGGGGATCAATATAAGTATGTGAATGAAGAGTGCCATTAAGCATGGAATGCAAAAACGTTTATGAACTATTGATAATTTCTTGATATGTAATATAAATGGTTGAGTTAGAATAATTTATGTCTAACAATTAATTTAATTGAATGGGCGACTCACATATATAAAGTATATTGTTACAAGAAACGCCGCTGACTGATTGATATTATGGAATCGTTTCTGTTGTACCACATATTTTAGGAAACTTATTAACAAATTTATTAAGAAATGGACTACTTCCCCAGAATAAAATAAAAGAATGGAAGGGGAAAGGGAAAGGTGGTCTAAATTTTAAGTATCCTACCAGGCATTCGTCTAAATGCAATGCATGGAATCCTGCACCAGATAGGTCGGGCCTTCGGTACTTGCCTCACGTCGATAAGATGGATAGGGATTGGAAATTTCTCTGAGAACGCAGTTTTCGAGACTTTGTAACTTGACCAGTTTGGAGGCAGATGGCCGACTGCTCCAATGGGATCATTTTTTTATTTTTTCAATGTCTATAACGTTACATAAACCTCTCAAAAATGAACTAGGTGCCTCGGCCTTTGGAAAATTTAATTGAATTACCGTGGATTACAACTAGAAATTCAAAATTTAGATATTACTCTGTTATGTCATCTTATTTGAAAATGTTTTTACATAGGAACGTACATAACAATGCATATTAATTGATTTTGACCTTTCGTTTAAATATAAAAAATTATTGTTGTAGCCCAATACTTTCAAACCTCATCTTTAACGCCAGTCCTGCAATTAAAATTGAAGTATTCCAACGACGAGACGAGTTCATGAAAGGTTAAATGAAGCAATAGGCTTACCTTATTTGGAAGTAATTGTGCCACTTTCTTTTAAATATTTTGGAAAGTCCCATTAATACATAATAATGAGTCTTTCTTGTAGGAAAGTAGTGAGAATAACAGAAGATAATTTTATAAACACTTGAAGCAAATGTTACAGAAGCATATCCGTGCAAAAATGTGACAGGTTGAATAACTTTGAGTGACTTATTTTAATCATTAAATTATTTGCTAATAGTCGAAGTGACGTAAGCTTTTAAGCTTTTTCTAACATGTACGAGAGTCACAAAAGTTCAACACGACCAAACATCTGTAATTTAATTCGAAGCATTAGTCGATCTTAAATACTAACAAGATTCAGTCCTGGAACTTGTAATTGCTAGTCCAAATCAAGAAATGTACTACCAAATGATTAGAATATGACTTAGTTAATAGTAGAGATTTTTAAGATTTGAAATTCCAAGAGTTAAAATTTTATCGTAACCATGTGCTTTATGAATAATTTAATGACGGAGAATAAATAGAGCATAGATAAAATCTATGTTTTTGTTTTCTGCAATAATCAAAACATCTCGGCCGTAAAACGGCGGGAAACATTGTATTATTTAATAAACACTATACCATTAACTAAAACATAACTCCATAGGTCCATATAATACGTCAAATAAACCACAAAAATATTATATACATGATCTGATCGACTTTCAATTTCATTTAAACTTATTTCAAATTTGTTTAGAGTTACCGATGACAGTACAACGTTACTTATTTTTGTTCTTTAAAAATCACGATTTCAATCGTTAAACGTATGGCATTTCATATATTAATAACAGTTCTATTAAAATGTTGTTTGTTTTCTGTGTTCCATTGTGATGTAATTGTATATAAGGCTATTAACTAGTTTGAAATTATTACACTGTATTCTTAGTTATATAGTACAAAAAAGTTTTAGTTTAGCATAACACAGCTTCTAGTATCTATTTGCAATTTCATTTGTCGCGTATCATATTTCCTCTACCGGAGACTAAAGGAATTAGTAAAATATATCTTCATATCATATATATATATATATATATATATATATGTATAATATGTATAATAAAATTTAATGTTAACAATTGTAATAATCTGAATTCTTTTCTTTTTAAAATAAAGGTTAAAAACAGCAGCCTATTAGTCTGAAAAATTTATTATCATATTTAAAACATAATATTTAACAGACATAATGCTTTGTCCCTGATTGGGATCTCTTCAGGTATTCAATTACTATTACTTAATATAAGAAAATTTAGATTAACAAATGTGTAACGAGCGGTTTGCAAACATGTTGCGAACAAAGAAAATAATATTCCCAATATTCTTTTACAGAGTATATTATTTTAAATACCATTCATCGATCTTTACAATATATATTTATACAGCCTGAGATGGTGAAAGCTAAATACATTCAACTACCACAGAAAGTATCTTTGGTTAGTGTTACCATACTGCGGCCTCGATCTCGGCTTCTCCTAACACGAATGATGTCCCCAATTACCGACATCTTTTAAGGCAATTCGAGGCCAGGATTCAAAGAATAAAAGTCGTAACTAATCCTATCCCAGTCCTGTTCATAGACAACTTTCACCGCGTTAAAAGTCATTTTTATCTCTTTCCCAAGCGACAGCTTGTAACGACGCCGTATAAATACAGGGCGGTATCTGAGCACAAAGTTTGCCGTATCTCAAATTAATTTTATCTCAGTGGCATGTGGCTGACATAAATTGCCTCGCTCTTGTACCAATCTGTGATCATATATCGCACACCGCGACCTTTCGTGGTACAGAATGTACTACTGCGGTCTGCTCAAATTTGAACTCGCACAATAAGCGCAAAGTCAAGGAATCCATTCACGCGTTTTACTTTTTTCAGTCGTTGTACGTAACATTTCCTCTTTCAAGTAGGGGACGAATTAATAGAAGTATCCAATAGCTGAAAATATTTGGGTGAAACGGTTAGTAACGATCTATCATGGGGGAAAAAAGTAAATTTAGTGGGCAATAAGGGATGGAATGTACTAAACTTCGTACGTATGGTTATAACGAAGATATCCAGAAACACTAAGGTCGTTGCGTATAGAACTTGAGTGCGACGTATTCTAGAGCAGCGTTACTCGTGGTCCGCGAAATATAATTAATATTATTCAGATTTGATAATAAACCAAAAATATATCAAAAAATTAAATAATTAATTTATATGATTGTTTAAACAGTTATAATGTTGAAGAAAGTAAACCATATACGGTCACAAAAATACCTATATTAATTTACGTATTTCGGAAGCATTCCACATATTATCATAATCATCCATTAAAAAAATCTTCTTATATAAGGTTTTAAATCTAGATGTTGTTAAGACATTTTCATTTTATGTCTCGTTAGGCAAGCACACAAAACACTGCAAGTAGGGCAAATGGCTATCTGAAAATTTTCTCTGCTTTAAAACCACAATTCAATCCGAAAGATATAACTCAATTTTGAGGTTAAGGTAAAGAATGAGCATGCTGATTTACATAAAAAAGAAATCAGAGTGTTGCTACGATTTTCAATAACAGATTTATGTAATTTGCATTCCCTTCAATGCGGAATATAAAATCTGAGCAAAGAATAACTTTAAATTAGTCTATCTTTACGCTCTTTCTGCAACCAATATAGCTGCAAAAAATTGAATATTCGTAATGAAAAAAATTGATTTAAGGAATATGGATGGAAAATGTCAACCGGATCGGAAATCGAAATCCGATTTTCGATTCCCGGTCCGGTCGACATTTTTCTATCCAGATTTCTTACTTAAACTTTACTATGGTTGAGGCTTAATATAAGCTTTCCTTCACTCCATTGAAAAATTGATTTGTTATTTATGGATTTTTTTTTTCATTTGTTTTATATTTGTTCTATTTTCTATTGTCATTTTTGTTTAAATTATTTATATGTTGTTTAATATCTGCGGCATTCTGGAAATGAAATAAATTAACAGAATTTTATTTTACTATTATTTTTGAGTTGTATTTCATTATTAAAATGTTATGTTTTTGCGTCTTTTTTTCTGAACATTTTTATTCGAATAAATGATATTTTGTTTATTTTCTTTTGTGATGTTTCGCAAAAATGCATTTAGTATGCCATAGAATTATTTGTTTTATTTTAAAATGTAAATCAACAATTGTCACTAGTGGTCCACGATATAAAATTATGTATTTTAGTTGTCCGCGGCTCGATTTCGGTTGGTTTAGAGTACGGACCAGCGTGTTGGGCTCCGTACAGGAATGAACACCTTCAGAGACTGGACAAAATTCATAAACAGGCATTGAAAATATTCTGAAAAGTTGCGGAAAATGAGTTTGAGAGTTTGGCAAATATAAGGAAACAGTCTCGATTGATGTAAAAAGTTTGCTTTTACTCCACACTTATATGAAAGGTATTATCCATAAAATATTAGACCGAAGAAACAGGAAACTGATATAGGGAAAAATTTCATTCGTAAATAGAACAATTTATCTTTGGATGTCTGTGCATGGCATTGCGTGTCGTCCACGTACTTTTCATAGGATGACACATAATTACTAATAGACAATCGAAAGAAGGATAACATTCTTTTTTACTGTCAGCCCACTGAGATATTTTGCTTAAATAATTTTCATGTCAGAAAACGCAGATTCGCATAGATAATTTGACCCAAATAATACAGTTATTTAAAGAGAAATTTGTTTTAAACATGGGAAAAAACAAATATAAATGACCAAACTTTTGAGCCATTGCTCTGGCTTCGAGATGTAGCGTATATCTCATTTTAGACAGAAGAAAAGTCTAGATTGAAAGTTTTTTTATATTTCGGTAAAACATTTTCCAGCATCAAAACAAGATTAATAAAAAAAAATTACATTATTCGACAATTTGTTAAAATCGGAAAAACGTTTTTCAAATTCACTCAGAATATTTCTTACTGCCACGTAAATACCGTAATTTAACTCAGGACTTGTCCTTGCTTTCAAAGCCAGAAAAAAAATTCAAATCGTTTGCATTTAGTTGATTAATTAGAAGCTGAAATATACTCTTAAAAGCGTTTATAGCCTAATCATGGTTTTATTTTTTCCTTGTACTTTCAAGTTAATTCTATTTAAATGACATGACACGCCTGATAAGAAAGATAAATACCAGAGTCATTTTTTTCGTTTTTAAGTATCTCGATATGAATTTTTTATTTCTTGGGAGAACAAAGATATATTTCCGCGATTGACTTTTGAAGACGGCGGGAATGATCGCGATCGCGATCGACCGCTTGAACACCCTTGCCCTAGAGTATAAATAATTTTTAAAAAAATTAACGAATAATGGTAAGAATTTATTGTAAACATAATAGTATTTCAATTAATAAATTGAGTGAGGTGAAGTTGAAAATAAAATAATATTGTAATATTTATGCTCGACGTAGCTGAGGTCACCAGCAGACTTGGTACGTGCTATTAGGCATACCAGAAATAGGAAAAATGTCAGAATTCATAGGAAATATAATAGGAAAGTTTAGTAACATGATAGATAGATAGATAGATTTATTCACCATTAGCCCTCTAAAGAGGAAGGTTTGGCATCAAGATTGCATGACGCTCACAGAATAGGCTGAACGGTAATTCCTCCAGACACAAAGTCTTGTTGAAACAAGATTTATAATAGAGGATGAGGATACAAGAAATAGTCCGGTTGACCATCTCTGACGAGTCAATAGGTCAGACTGAATTGAAACGAGCATGGTAGACAGCGCGATGCGTCTCTCTCCCCATAAAAAGTCGCCACCGCATCCAAGAAATAACCAATGGGATTACAGAAAAATTGGAACAAGAAAGCCTGCGAGAGTATTCTCTCGCAGGCAGAATCTTTTAGGAGAGATACGAAGAGGCTACCTTTGGGTATGCCTTTTCCTCTCAGTTTTTGAACTAAGGTTCCCACAAGCCGAGGAACCTCGGCCTGTTTTGAGAGGTGTATGTTCCGGGGTCGCAGACCTTGGGAATACGGTAAGAGTTGTTCGCTATTCCCATTGGAATAGTCGGCCAGCTGCCTCCTAAACTGGTCGAGGCACGGAGAAGGGGATGCTGCGTCCCCACAGCAAACTCCTCTCCCGCTATCGGAAGGGTGTGGAACAAGTACCCAATGCCCGACCTACCCGATGCAGGTTTTTCTAGGGTTTTCCCTGCATTTCTTTAGGCGAATGCCGGGTAGAATCCTTAAACCATAGCCCGGGGGCCCTAGTAACCCTTGGCTACCTTCCTCTACCCTTCCACACCCCCCCTTTCTAATCCCTTCCTATGCTATTAAAGGGGAGTTGCCCAATGTGGATCACCCTCATGTAGCCCAAAAAAAAACAACAGAAAAATTGAAACGATTCAGAGTGTGTCGTTCCTCAGTCATCCCCACGCTGAGCTAAGTCCAATTCTTAGTCTTGGATCAGGCCACGGCGCACGGCGAGAAATACTTATGCTAGCTGTTGATTTCTTGCGTCTTGTAACGCTCAAATAAAATATTGAATAAATGTAGCCAAAATCATAATAATATATTACAATATTTTAATATTGTTATTGTTTTTGTAATTTATTTTATTCTCTAAAGCATTGCAGTGAAGTGCAGTCCAGAGTACTGTAGGACACCATTTATAGTCTTTATGACTTTTAATCTTTGTTAGATGTAAAGGTATTATTTTTCCCCATAATTATTTTATGTTCTTGTTGGTGTGTAGCTTTTGTAACTTAATTGTATTTTAAACATTGCCACCGGCCTTTGCCCAATGCGATTAATTAAATATATATTGAATATACACTAAAATTGATGTAGATTATTAAATAAGGAAATATTAATTCCTCTAAAGTTACTAAAGTTGCAGGATATATATATATATATATATATATATATATATATATAATCATTACTCATGTATATGTGAACATAAACGTAACTTAATCTTTTGTTAATAACTTTATTTCGTTATCAAAAAAGTAAAGTAAGTTGGCTGAATGAATTCGGAAGCAGACTTAACGACTCAGTGTGTCACTTTAGGGTTCCATTAACTTATATAAATGCGTGGATTTTACCGATTAAAACAGGATACATTCCTGCACTTATATAGATTTTTATTAAAATATTGTAAAATAAATCACCGTTGAGGTGGATTTTAGAATGATGATAACTGAAAAGTCAAAAGGTCTATTTTATAAATTTTACTAAGGAATATATCCTGGTTTTTAACTTCCCTGTATTTTTTTTTACTTTTCTTGCGTCACGGAAGTGGCGGCTCGTGCGTATGTGATACATCAAACAATTAAAATTAGGAATAATGATTTTTGCTTGATTTTAAGAACCTATATGTTTAAATGAATAATTTACGTCTGATTGAAAATAAATGACAAGAAAGATAGCCAAATTCAGACAAAATACGTGATAATATAAATAGCACACAACTTTTCTGGGATCCTTGACTTTTGAGTTTTGTCAACTGACCAGTGCAGTTGTGTCGCTCTAGGCCCTTCGTAGCATCCGAAGAAAGGTACAATGATCCCAGAAACGTTGTGTGGTATTTATATTAACACTTATTTTGTCTGTATTTGGCTATCTTTCTTATTATTACTTGTATGTTTAACTGATTGAATTTCTGCTTCGACTTCGAAGACTTTACACTGTCTTCCTTGCCTGTAGCCGCTCCTGCTAATTCTATCTTTGTCTATCTGTACTCAAACTTCCACAGCACAGGATCGTCCTCTGGAATGAGGAATACCCCCAGTACTCCCAGTACCCGCAGAACCCCTCCCATACCACCCGAAAAGGTCAACAAACTGCCGACATGCAGTGCCCATTTCAGCTGAGCACAGGTTCGTATCGTGCTACATACCATAGTATGGGGGCGGCATAAGAAGCGAAATTAAATTAAATTTGAACCATTCAGTAATTAAAAGTTTATTTTAAATTAGTTTATATTTTTATAACATAAATAGTATTCGTACATTTTGTGTAATATTTTTGGAAAAATCACAAGTTTATTTTAATGAAAAACATTTAAGGTGCATTTTGAATTCTTGTATCATAATGAGCAAATCTATTGCATGGTCCTACCATCCGAAAATTAACTATATTTAAAATATATACGAAGGAAAATTCTTTTGTGTTAGAAATGCGTGTCGGCTTGGTGCTAAATTATTACTATTAAAAAAAATTGAAACTATGTAGACGATATTAGAAATGTAGCGTATTACGGGTGGGGTCATTTGCCAAACGGTACGCTTACTGGTAACACTATCGCTGTAGTATTTTTATTTTTTTACACTGTTATCGCCAGTAAAAATTGTTTGGGATGATGTAGTACATAACTTAAAAAACTCTCGAGCTACCACTGCGACGGGGTATTAGAAATAATCCGATGAAATCTAATTTTATGCCTGTCTGTCCTGTTGAATTTTTTTGTGTTTCACAAGAAAACTATTGTACGATTTAGATTACACGTTTTAAAGAAAATAGTAACAACATTTATTTCACGACACCTATGACTGAGAACAGTTTCCTGTAACACTCGTATCTTCGATTACCTATGAATATGGCTGGCAAGCAAAACAGATGGGACTAGAAAATATTGTTTTTATCTTAGCCGTTTACAAAATTTTCGGAACTTGATAAAAAAAGTTGCTTTTTTTCCTTAAGGAACTGTACATTCTTGGCAGTCAATAGCATTGCGTTATTAAAGGCCATTACGAAGAGAGAACGTGCTCTCGGTATTCCATTGTGCGGACATAATTCTTTTTAACGTGATCTAATTAGAAAATATATTTCTTCTGTAGGTTTTCTTTGGAAGGTGATATTCAAGAAGTGGGCTATATCGAAAAGAGTGTTTCTTTTTGTGTCTTTTTCGCTCGTCCGCCGACCTTGCCGAAAGAGATAAAAACCCCTGTAAAGTGCGGTGGAATGCAGGTGTTCTTTGTCTCGAGGCGGACTCCCGCTGCCCCGCTAACGAACCCCGACGGCTGCGTCCCGTCGCGCAGATATTCGTGTCACGAGCCTGATCGGCATCTCCAACTATCGCTAATAGAGGTCCAACTAACCTCCTCGGAAGAGAACTCCATCTGCAAACGATCAGGCTGTTCAGGTATGATGGACCGAGTGCGTATCCGACCCGAAGCACCTCATGACTCATTCATGTTTATTTTATACTTCACGTGTAGCTAACAGAAGCTAACATAATTACCCATACACGCTAAAATTAATGGAAATTTATTGGTCTGTTGGGAAACTCTAACACGATAATTGATAATATTCTATTATTTATTAATACATGTAACTGATCCTCAATAAAAATTTCTTACCAATTAATTGATAAAATCAAATACCTAAATCGCCCCACATGACCACTCTTTAATTTCTCTTGATGTCATTTCCTTATTCAATTATATTCCCAATGTATTAGTAATTCACAAAACCAGGTAGTCAATATACTAAAATTCCATTTGATGAAATTTTATGCATTTTAAATCTAATCCTCAATTTCACTTATTTCAAGTTTAATCAGGTTCACTATCATCAAATCAAAGGTTCTTAGTCCCTTTTTGCTGAGATAGTCATGAGACAATTAGAGAATTATTATATTTCTCTACGTCATGTTCAACCTATTTGTTACATCAGATACGTAGATGACATTCTTTATTTGACTAAGTCCTCTCAAATCAACCTTATAGTCAATACTTTCAATAATTATTATCCCAACTTACAATTCACCCAAGAAGTTGAATTGAACCGTTCCCTCAATTTCCCTTGATGTCACTGTATCCATTCACAATACTTTCATTCTCGCCAATTGGCTCAGGACGTGTTTTTAATTTTCTTTCTGATCATCCTCCTAACCAAAAGAGAGCTATGGTATACAATCTTGTAGACAGAGATATTGTAATATACAAAATAATAGCGTTCAATAAATAAAAAAATGAATAATTAGCAAACAAAGAATTTATTGTGGCTATACTTGAATAATTACACAATTAATTAATATCTCAGGGTCATTACTGGGTTTGATAATGGCAAATCATTTAAAATAATTAAAGGCACAAATTCCAATTTAAAGATTTACTCGTCAATTGAAAAAGACGAAATTTACTTGTTGACGACCTTAAACTACAAAGATGGATTCTAATTTACAATTTTTACCAAAGGAAGAGAACGATATATGACATCTGTCTTTTAATCTGGTTTACTTTATTTATTGTTTTACATTTGTACTCACGGCTGCCCAGAATTCCAGGATACTTTTGACTTACGAAGCACTATGGCGGTTTTTTGCACAGCTTCTTCTCAAACTCACAGATTCTAATTAATATTTTAGTTTTAAATCAGGAACCAGAAACGTCTTCTTCGTCTCTCCCTCCCTCGGTTGAGTTACTCACGGCTGCCCAGCTTAGCAGGTTTTTATAGTTCTGCTTGCGTAAATGTTTTGCCTATGAGCAGAACATTTATGGCCCAATCACCGCTGTTGGTTGATAATTCTCGTTATTTCTTTGCCAGTTTCCGTTGAATATTTGAACTGGTCTCGTCTATTTCAACTTAACCAAACTTTCCAGCTAACTGATGCGAACTGGCTCCTCAATATTTTAATGCGACCTGTACTTGGCTAAACCGTCCACCCAACTCAACACTTCTCAATATTTTAATGCGATCTGCATCTAGCCAAACCTTCTAGCCAACTCAAAACTTCTCATTATTTTAATGCAGTCTGCATCTGACCAAATCATAACGCGAACTGAACTACCGTCTCGCAGTTTTGAGCGCGCAGTGCTTCTTCCGACAAAGAAACAATGCTCTACTACATTATTGTTTTGTGTTCGTTACCTCCGTCAAGAATATGTTTCTCTAACAATTTAGATTATCAAATTTCTCAATTAATGCCTTAATTAATTGGCATTACAATATATTACTTTGTAACTCCAAGTTCCATCAACACAACATGAATATTGTCCGGAGCATTTTAATCTCTAATGAGAACGCTAGTAAAAACTATATTGAAAAAAATTCAATATCCTACTGTCACTTGTCTCCAAACACCTCAATCCAAATTTTTTCTCGTACTCTCATATTACAAATTTCTACATCACAAATCCGTCCAAAATTTTAAAGAATATCAAATATCCATCATTTACAGATCTACTAATACTCTTTCCTACTTGATTAAAACCCACAAGGACCCACTTGACACCTACAGCAAACATTGTGTAGTTTACAAAATATCTTGCTCTAATTTTAATTCCTGCTACATAGGGCAAACGAAACGTTCCCTTAATACCCGTATCAAGGAATATTATGTGTAATATCAAACTTCCCTTCGATAAACAATCTGTAGTCTCCAAACATATCATAAATTCGAAATATTCATTTGATTGGAAAATCTTAAGATTTTAGACATTGAAACCAGGTTCAATTCCAGACTGATATAAGATATGCTTCACATTAAATAAAACATCACAGCAATTAATGTACAAACAGACACTACGAAACTCAACATTTCTTACGATCCATTATTGTTACACTAAACCTTCTGACTTCCCAATGTCGTTGTGTTTCCTTGGCTTTTGAGATTTTTCATCTGACTAGTACAGTTGTGTCTCTTGCGTATTTTCTGCAACCGAAGAAAGGTCCAGAAACGTTGTGTTGTATTTATATTATCACTTCTTTGGTTTTTATTCGGATATATTTCTTATTAATTAAGATTTAGTTGAATATATAGGCTAAAAAGGTGCAATGAAGCAATGAGAACGAATTAAATTACTATTCTCTATAAGGATTTGGTATCGGAAGAAAAGTATTTATACTTCACTCAGTGCTTGATCAAAATCCATAGTATCGATATAAAGTATCGGTTTTTAAGTATCGCTACCTGAGAATATCGAATTATATCGTATAGATATAAAATAAATCCTAAGATCTTTCCAAATTAATTTAATATTAATTTTATATGTTGTGCACATCTTAATGTTTTAAATAAGAGCATAGGTATGGAACGAAAACAAAATTAAGTTTACTGGGGAAAAAACTATTTATTAAAATGAAAAATGTACGCCTGTTTTGAAAACTTCTGCTAAGGTTGGATTAAACTGCACGGAAATAATTCGAGGGTGAAAACATCTGACTTTGAAATAGTAGGCGAAGCTCATTATCTTTGGTTCACCAAACAACGAGAAAATGCATGCCTTTGACTGTCCCGATATTGAAAGAAAATACTAAATGTTTGCGAAATTGTTAGGGTGGGGAAGGAAAATATTTTTGTGCCAGCTCTGGGAGGTCAGTCAGGTTTAAAAACATACGATATTCGACAGTAGATACATGTGGAGAAAAGTTATCTGCAGGCCCAGAATCAGTAATTCAAATTCTGCAAATGTAATCCTCCAAATGTAATTTTACCTTTAATAAAGAACGTAAATGTAGCATACAAAGATATTTCTGAATTAGTTTGACCATCAAAATCTTTTAAAAATACGTACTGTAATTTTAATACAAAATACTGCAACATTAGATGTTTATGGTTTAACCAAAAAATTGTTATCCGAAACGACTTCACCCATTCTAGTTCGGTTGACCGGGGTTGTACTGTATAAAAAATATTTTTTTTTTGCATTTGAAAAGTTTAATTGAAGATAGGCAAATAATTAATATTTATTTTAAGCATTATAATACCCGAGGTCTGTTTAAAAAGTACCGGAATATTTGAAATTTCGCGGTTTGTTTTATTTCGGTTAATTGTTATTGTGTTGGTAAAGCTGATTGAAATGTACCTGTACATTGTTAGCCGTATCGGCTGTTTAGTCCGTTGTCAGCTGTTAAAAAGGTTGCATGTGTTTTAGTACTATCGGCCATTATTTATTTGATTAAAAAATAGAAAAGTAAATTTTTATTAAATTTTTTTATAAATATGGAATAAAGTGCAGCAAAGTTTTATAAATGTTAAACATTGCTTTTTTGAGTCTGCTATGAGTAAAACAAGGGTTTACAAGTGTTATAAGCGCTTCCAAGAAGGCCGTATTATTGATTCCTTTTAACAAATATTTTACAATTTAAGTACCTTCATACTGTAATGATATAATCGCTAATAATCCAGTGAAATATCACTATACCTCTTCCTTGAAAACACTATTTATTTAAAATAAATCAATTCTACATTTACAAATTATTAACATTCCTCTGAAAAAATCAAAATTTATACGAACAACTAACTCTGACGTCACTCCACTCACGTGAATAATAATTCATTATTTTTTGAAGCTCAATAGTTGGACAGGCATCTGAGCTTAGCAGAAAGTTAAACATATAAAAATACTATTTACTGCAGGATGGACGATAGTTTACATCCATGTTCAATGAAATAAATTGTTTAAATACTTATCCCCTCTCCTCTGATGATCCGCTCATCGAAGAAGTTTTATGCGGATAAAATTTCTTATTTGTTGCAAATTCACATCCCAAAGTCAGAAACTCCACCGCTGGTTTAACAGTTATCAGGACCCTGAAGTTTATGAATACAACGTTAAGTATATGGTAAAAAAATAGCCGCTAAGACTTAAACTTCCCAATAAAATATTACGTTTATTACTAATTCTCAAAATTCAATAACACTGGCATATATATTTGTTGTTATTTCAATGTATATTAGTCGTCATTAATATATATTTTTTACATGCAGAATTATTTCCATTCAGCCAACCAGAGATTTTTTCCAGCGATCACCTTTCTGCCAAATGCGTTTCAAATTCAATAAACACTTTACTTACGAAATATATTTTACGTAATTTTCACAGGCCTAAAATTTGGAGTAAATTAAGTTACATACGATTTATTATAATACTAAAGGAGCTTAAAGCATTCAAAGTAAAGTATGCATATCAAAAAATGATCCTAAATTTAAAAACCGCACTCTTTTTTTTAACTTAGGTCCACACGAAATAAAATATTTCCCAACCGTTTGGATCTCAAACGATTCCGTGCTTTTGAAAGGATTGTTCCAGGTTTAGAAAATAGTCTTTCACTTGCAACTGATATTACGGGAAAAATAAAATATTGTCTTGTCAGTTGGCTAAGGCAAACATAAATTTTTCGCACTAAAAATTATAAAAGAAAATCATTGCCCATTATTATTGTATTTAAGCGATTAATGTAATGAAGAAATCAATAATAACACGAACTTACGTTTTAATGAGGTGTCGATTTTTGCCGTTCGTATTTATCCTTGGAGCTCGCACACAACACACAAATTAAATTCGGAAATTTTACAAGAAGTTTGTTTCACGGAGTAACATTCACGCTCACGTAAAGTCTGTGTGTCGATAAAACAAAGCAACAAGCACTCAATAAATAACAATAACGAACGACTGAAAACTTGCAACAAAGAAAAGACCGTCACAAGAGTTACGATTTTGAAGAAAAAAATTGAAAAAAAAGGTGTGGATTCTCTAAAGTATCGCCAAAACGTATTGAGTACTAAAAATACTTGTATTGAAGCACTATACCGATATCGATGCATCCTAAGGGTCCCTAGTTTTCTGTGCCTTATACGTTCACTTGACGACACATACTTGACCGCATTGCCAAGTTTATTGACGCCTCCATTGATTTGTGAGACACGCTGCCCGTTCGCCAATATTCCTATTCGTCCCTCACTGATGGATGACTTCTCGTTGTGGGCGAGGTTTCAACTGACGCCGGCTCGACGGCAATTGCGGCCTGCTAATCCAATTTTCTATTGTCTAAGACACGTTCTACGGTCGGCTCTCACGACGTTCTGGCGACCCGTTCATACCTGCCTGATATCGACTTGTCTCAAACATCCTAATGCGGAAAAACTCACACGCGTTACAAAATTATTGACAAGAGAAGTGATGAATGAATAAATATAAGACTTTGAGTTTGAAAATTATAATATTTATTAAAAAAAATTAATTCCACGACGTTTAATCCACTTTCAGGATCTCTTCATGTTGGACAGTTTTAATTTACAATTAATAAAAATAATGTAAGTTTTTATAAAGTTTTTTAAAATACTTACAAATTATTTTAATTAATTCAATTTATTTGCAATTTCGTATAGAAATTATCCATAAAGTTTAGAGGCAGTGCTGAATGTCTGTTGCAACCGAAACGAAACTATAAAGGGGCCAATAATCGAACAACTTTTTACGGCTATATGTGACCGGAAATACAGGCAGGGCAATATTACTCTAAATCCAGAAAGGATAGGGAATTTTAATTGAAAAATACAAATTTTTAATAGTTATCTATTAACATCGTAGACTGTTGAATCACCTGGTTATTAATCTGACCAAAAAAACACAATTCCTATGGTTAGGAATACGTCATAATTAGTTTGAGTTTCACCACTTTCTTACAAATAAAACGTCGGTATAGACTAAATTACATTCGTGTACGAATAGTCCACTAACTACGTACATTACTGTCACAGGCTTATATTTATCAATGATAAAAAACAGTAGGAAATTATAAAAGTTATGCGATAAGAAAACTCAATTCACTATTAATTGTTTTCATAATTAATGTATGCTTTTCTCTCTTTATATTTTGTTATCCCGAATTGAAACTTAAAATTTGTAATCCAAATATTATAATTATGCTTACAAAAATATTTTACTTTTCTTCTTTTATACTAACTAATCTTAGGGATTTATTTTTATTATTAATAGTGTGTTCTTGGTATTCTTACTGTCGAAATAAACATGTTAAGTGAAATAGAAAGGCTATTACTCAGAAATAAATTAGTTAACAACAAAATCTGAATTTATCTTTGCATGAATCATTAGCAAAATCCGTAATATAATTTAAAATCAGTGACCTGAGTAACTCTACATTGGTGCTGTCAACAGACCGGCAAGGGTTTCATTCGGAATACTATAGAAAAACCGACTCTTAAGGTGTTGAAACATTTTTTTAAACTATTCTTGAAATACATCAACTGAATAATTAATCTATGAACAGAGAAGAAGAAAACGGTTAAATTTTGCGTTAATTTATATAAGTTACATACTTCTTATAGATAACATATTATGATGGTAATGTTATATGTAACTGCCGTCTCGCATGTTGAAACCAGTAGTAATAAGTAAATGAAGTATATCAATGAAATAAAATGTAAAGCTATTACTTGAATTAAATTCTTAAACCGTGTTTCCTTTTGATAATTTTATAGTTGTTGTTCCAATTGGTTGTTTAGTTATTTGTCGATAATTACAAAAACAAATACTATAAACGATAAATGTCTAAGTTTAAATTTTATAGTTTAATCTTAATCGAAGGAGAAGATTATTGCAATTTGGAAAATAATTTTAACTAATGCTGTGAATTTAAAATGTATTAAAACATGCTAATTAAATAATGAAAAATAATTTATGTAATTCGTATACTCTATGAATTTGCCAAAAATAAAAAAATTGGAATTTTTAAATAAATAAATTTGAACCTCGGACAGATTCACGTAAAATTGATCAAGATATTTCGGTCCACCTAAAGTACTGTGGTTTACGGCTTGATCGAAAGCGTGGATACCAGGTTGCTTGAACTTAAGAATGAACTGTAGGTTAGGAGCCGGGAAGGAAACAGCCTTGACCTTATGTATATCCCAACGTTCACTTGAAAATTTAATGAAACCCATATCATGATAACCGGTTGGAAAAGCTGAATACCGGTGCCAGAACATTACCAAGGCAAGACCATTTTGCACTCCAATGTTACCTTTCACGATCTTACGCTGGTGATAAACTAAGTTAATCTGAGCATCCCATTAATTTAAAATTAAACGACTCTCACACAAACACTCGATTAAAATACTTCAAGCCAAAATCCTTAGCTGATTACTTAACAATAAGGATTAATTCAGCCGCGAATTGAAATAAAAATAAAAATTATTTAACTGCTCATCTACTTTACATAAAGGAAATTTGTTGGTATATTAAAATTAGTTAAAAATGTATTACTTGATGAAAATTGAAAGTTTGAACGTAACGTTGTATTTATTACTTTTTCTTTTTTGTAATTTCATGAGATTTAATTTAAACGAAGTAAGGCAAGGAGAAGCCTTGTCCACCTTGCTTTTTAATCTGTTTCTTGAAATGGCTCTACAAAGGCTTAATATCTCCGGACACGTAGGAACAAAAATGGTCCAGTTTTCTGCATATGCAGATGATATTGATATCATCTATAGAAATATAGATGAATTAAGACAAACGATGGCCACAATACATCACTGTCTAAAGGAAAGAGGGCTAATAATTAATGAAAGAAAACTAAATATATGATGGTTACAAAGAAAAATCTAGTGCAAATAATATTAAATTAAATGATTATAACTTTGAACGAGCACAGGATTTCACATATTTAGGCTCAAAACTTAACAGTGAAAATAATGTGGGAAGTGAAATAAAACAACGTATCGTCAATGGTAACAGAACTTACTACATGTATGGAAAATTAATTAAATCCAAGATGTTAAATAGGGAATTGAAGTTAAAAATTTACAAAACACTTATAAGACCTGTAGTGATATACGGTTGTGAAACGTGGACCCTTAATAATAATGATAAGCAGTTACTCAGAATATTTGAACGCAAGATACTGAGAAGGATATACGGACCTGTATGTACGAATGGAGAATTAGAACAAACAGAGAACTAGAGCAGCTCATAAATAACGAGGACATTGTTAGGTTTATCAAGAGCAGAAGGTTGGCCTGGATGTGACACGTACTTAGGATGGATGAAAGCAGAACACCTAGACGGATTATGGACTTGAAGCCAATTGGGAGGAGGAAAAGGGGGAGACCCCGGACAAGATGGGTAGATGACATCGAGAAGGATATACAAACCATGAAAGTAAGAGGATGGCGGAGACTGACACAGGAGAGGGCGGAATGGAAGAAAATTGTTAATAAGGCCAAAACTCATATTGGGTTATAGTGCCAATTGAAGAAGAAGAGGAGATTTAATTCTCGAATTTAAAAGTATCAAAGAACAATTTCTTATCACTTTATAAAATTATTTATTTATATTTATATCATAATAATATTCCATTAGGAACTCTCCTTAAAACATAGAGGTGTTGATATATGCTTAGTTGTAGTTTCGATTTATTTAAAATTTGCATAACACGGAACTGAAAACTGAAGCTGGATTCCAAATACTAATAACAAGGAATAAGGTGATTTTTAAGACAATATATTTAAAAACTCAGGTGATAATTAAGTCTACTTTACGTGAGTTGGAAATGGTATACATAAGTAAACGTTTGAATTGACGTACTTTATGCCTTTCTTTATAGATGGCGTTGGGCGTATCCTCCAGATTACAGGTTACAACGGTCCTATACACTGAAATCCAACTCTAAAAAGTTGCCCTGTTGCCTAAACGGAGAAGGGGTCTTTTTCGTGCAAACACATGAGTACGTGAGGCTGTTTTACGGCAGTGTAAGGTTAGCCTTGCGTGTACCTTTCCACTGTGCAAGGGATGTGCGACTAAGTTCTGCATTATCCATTGTCTTTCTGGCAGCTTCTTTCTTGTATTCATTTGTCTTGCCCAGTATTTGGCCGGTAAGAATTTTACGCGTTTTCAGTTCTTGGAACCGGGTCCACCACTCACCTGCAGCAGTTAAGTCCGGAAAGAGAAAATCTGAAATGAGTTATAAGGCGACGATCACATTTGTTCGTTTCTGTTGGAATCACCCCACTTCTATGATTCAGAATAATACTAATTGACCGTTTGGAACTAGCGTGACAAAAAATTGTTAGTATTATATATTAAAAAACGACAATAATATGTTTACGGCAACTTTCTTTCCACTCACCATGTTTTATACGACCTTCTTTCAGCTCAGACTAGACTACACAGGAAAGTCGATTTTCCGAAATTATTGTGAGATTAGAAACATAGTTTGATAGTAATATTTTTATTAAAACGCCTAACTAAGTAAAATGTCTTACGAAGAGTGTATTGTCTAGGTATATGGAAAAAACCTGAAATTACTACACATTTCAAAAAAAATAATTTATGGAAAACAAACAATGTAATTCCTCCAAGTATCCTCTGTCGATAAGAGGGTAAGATGATAAGAAAAATTAATTATTATAGGTTGATTCATTTTTATTTCTCAACCACTAATCTCCATTCAGATCCTCACGCTGCGCAAAAGAAAACAACGTTTTCTACCTGTCCAAAAAAAATTCGACGGTGGATCAAAATCTCTTAATAATGAACATGTAACAACTGAATTAGGACATATCATGGTCTGAGCTGTCTTCTGCTAAACTACCGTTCAACATGGTCACCGTGCATTTGTACATATTTGCGCAGTCGTTGAACCCAGGCATCGAAACCAGTTTGGAAAAATTAAGGGTTTTGCTATTAGACCCATGATTTGAAAACTGATTAAACGTCATGCAAGTCATTGAATCGGTAACCATGAAGGTTGTTTTAAATTGGTCCAACCAGATAGAAGAACGTGTTGATTCGAGGAGACAGACGCGCTAGAGTTCACGATGGGGCTGCAGCGTTCAACGTCTCTCATTTGGCTCTACCAAAGGAGTAATTTTTAACTTTGGACACCATAAAGAGTGTGATAATTGGGTTTCCAAACAATTATCTATAATCGGAAGAATGCCATTGGATGTGTGTGAAGAACTTCTGGTTGCATTTGAAGCGGATCAACTGGACTTCTTCAAAAATTTGGTCCCTGTATATGAGACACAGCGAGTAAAGTACAATGGCGGTGCAATGGTTCTCCACTGCCAAAATAAATCAAGACAACCAGAAGGGTATGGTAACAGTGTTATGGAGAGCAAATACTGAGGAAGATAAATGTGGACACGGACATCGCTGAGAAACTAAGGGAAGGAAGGCTAACAAGCGAATAAGGAGCACCATCTTGAAGTAATACTAACGCGGTTCCGGGATGGAACAATGCCATGGATACAGGCTTTAATGGATTTAGTGGGTGTAAGTCCATTTTATTTAGGGTAACAGGCTACATGAGGGTAATCCACATGGTGACAACTCCCCTTAAATAACATAGGAAGGGATCTAAAAGGGGGGATGCGGTAAGGGTAGAGGAAGATAGCCAAGGGCCACCGGGCTATGTTTTAGGGATCCTACCCGGCAATTCACCTAAAAGTGATGCAGGGAAAACCCTAGAAAAACCTGCATCAGGTAGGTCGGGCATTTGGTACTTGTCCCACGCCCTTCCGATGGCGATGTTCGTTTCAGATGGAATCACCTCAGTTCTATGATTCAGAATAATACTAATTAACCTTTTGGAACTAGTGTTACAAAAAATTTGTTCGTATTATATATTAAACGACAATAATATGTTTACGTGAACTTTCTTTCCACTCACCATGATTTCCACGGCCTTCTTTCAGCTCAGACGAGAGTACACAGGAAAGTCGATTTTACGAAATTATTGAGCGATTAGAAACAAAGTTCAGGCTAAGATCTGTAGTAACTCCGTTGATATATATTAAAGGAGACACTACATTTTGATCCAACCACGTAGTTTTTTGATTTGGTAATAACCTCGTACAACTATAATTTTCTTCTTGAGAACCATTTTCTCCTCTGAGGAAAACGTCGCAGGTGAATATGGTGAATGTAGCAACACTTCGACCTTCAATTCGTCAATCTTTTCCTTCTACACTGGAAGGGCACTTTCTTCTTGGCTAAATATGGATGCTTTTTTGTATTTATTGGCTGAACACATAGTGTTCTAATTTATCGTTAGCCACTTTTCTGAATAGTCGAAAAAAAACCTGGCATTACCAAACCCTTTTACGTACAGAAAAAGCTTTGTTGACCCAGAAGTGATCTGGCAGCAGCTATGGATCGACGTAGAAACTCGTCAAGATTGAGACAAAAAATCACGAAGCCTGTCACTGAATTGCGTTTATTCTCGAAAGTAAGCAAACGCGGTACTATTGCCGATATGTTTTGAGCCAAAAGTTGTCAAGCATAATTGAAACCACTGAGGCATGGAATATGCATATAAAAATAATTTTATACTTCCATCACTAGACTCCGCATCGAATATTTCATACGTATTAAGGTATAGTGGACATTCTGTATGATGTTTTATCTCTTGTTCATATACCTTAATTAATATCATAAATATCCCCATTTCGGCTTAAGGTTGAATGAAATTTCATAATATTAATATTAAGTTCACTTACTCAGTTACAAATGTTTTTAAAAACTGGAGCAAATATGCCATGAACATGTTTCCATTCGATTTCCTTAAACGTTTTGCCTTTCAATTGAAATTGTTTAATCGTTACCTTAAACTCGTTACTTAATACATATTTTTTTGGAAATAAGAAAATTATGACTGATAGTAAAATCGAAACCACGAAATGTATCTGGCTGAAACTTTGACAGCAGAGTATTGTGGTCATTCTAAAAAATAAACTTGTTTCGAAACTATCATTCATTTATTTGATTTTGTAAGAACTCTAATATGTGAAATGCATGTTGTTTCGACGTAACTACAAAATATATAATGATTAGGCAACCATTATTGGATTCCCATTCTTAGACATTCACTCAAACGAGGGTTTTTTATGTTTTAAAAAATTGAAGTCATTTCACATACGTTCCCGAAGATAGACGTCCAGAATTATCTGTTGTTGTGATTATTAAAGTTTTTAAAATATTACAAATTAGTTCTTTCTATCTTAATCAGGGTTGACTATCCACATCTCCCCCTTTCAGTCCATTTCCTATGCTACAAGAGGGGATTGGCCACTACTTGGTTTACCCTATACGTAACCTATCTACAGTTTGAAGTCATAGTTGGTTTACTGTAAACAAATAAACCGTTTAATAAAATCTTCCAGCGTACTGCTAACGCATTATATAATTATTTAGTCAATATTTCATCTTTTAATACGTATTAAAATGGATATTTTGTGATGAAACATATTAATATCTGCCTTAATATGACTTAAGATTAGAATGTATCACTTTCGTTATTTCGTATGAAATATAATGCATGCTATCAATGGATTATGATTTCTAAATGCTTTAGAACAGGATATAAATCACGCTGTTAAGAAATATAATAATAATAATAATAATAATAAAATCAATCACGTCGAAATTAGCGCATCTGGTGGCAGTTTTGGTCACTGTGTTACACGTTTGGACTTTATAAAAGGTCAGTGTCCACCTTTTTATCTGAATGACATACAAATACCTACATGATATTAGTCTAGTACGAAATACGTGGAGTGCGTGTAGATAAAAGGTTAATATGAAGACAACATTCTGTTAAAGGTTGCTCAAGAAAGCCCGTGGTAGCTGTTATTAGCTCTCGTAGGTGGAACCTTCCAGGAGCGATGGAGGAGGCTACCTTCGAGTATGCCTACTTCTCTCTCTGGTTTTTTAATTAAGATTACCACAACCGGAGGCACCACGGTCAGTTATTCTTATTGGAATAGTCGGCCAACTTCCTCCTAAACTGGTCGAGTCATGGAGAAGAGAATGCTGCGTCCGTACAGCAAACCCGTCTCTCGCCATCGGAAAGTCGCTCAACAAGTACCAAGTGCCCGACCTAACTGATGCAGGTTTTTCTATGGTTTTCTTTACATCACTTTTTATGTGAATTGCCGGTTAGGATCCTTAAAACTACTTCATTCCAGGTGTTCTAGATAACCCTTGACTACCTTTCTATACCTTCTCAAATCCCCCATTTCATTCCGTTATAAGCTATAAGGGAGGACTGGCCACTACTTGGATTATCCTATACATAGCCTGTCTACACCCACTTCAACGTCAACGGTTACTTGGTAGGAGGTCCAAATTACAGATTGAAAATTAACTCATTATCTATAAAACAATCCTTAGACCAATATGGGTTTATGGTATTGAACTCAGCTCGAGCAAGCCTAGTATGGCAACAATACAGATAAACAAATAAAAAATCTTACATATAATCTCCATGCTATGACTCTTAACGTCAATTCGCAAGCACTATACGTCAAAGGTGTCATAACTGAATAAAGTTAAAAAAAAATTCACAAAACTAGAGAACCACACCAATATACTCCTGAACGCTCTTCTGGAAATACAAACAAAATGCAAGAAGGCTTAACCGTAAATGACCAAGTAATGTAAGGAATATCCATCATAGGACTTGTCACTGGAAACCTCAACACGTCAAAGCAGAACTAGGGTTCTTAGGCCAGTTCATTAACTAACGGACTTAGAATAATTTTTTTGAAAACATACTTTCTCACGCACTGTTTTTGTCGAAGCTGTTACTAGATATCACTCAGGACTTGTTCTCAATTTAAATACTGCATAATTACTCCTATAAGGAAATGCCTCTTCACTTTTTACAACATTAGGAGGCAGAAATTAATCATAAACAATAACAATTTTTGTAACAGCGCAGAGACTGAATCAGTTGGGTAATTTTTGCGAATCGCGCGCGCGTGATCGGTTCTCGGGAGAGAAGTTTGGCGTTTTTCGAGGATTTAATTGCTTGCATCAGTGCGTTCCCGGGAACGCCCTTCAGCCGCAGCGCGGAAAGAACTCGAGGAACGCGGGCCCGTTCCACGAAGCTATCTTATTGGCTTGTTATTTGTTAGAACGGTCTACATATCAGCGGCAAAAAGATGGACGCACTTGATGAAACCTTGTTCTACATGCCGCTTACGGATGTTACGTAGTATCGGAAGGGTACTCGATAGCATCTCTCTCCCCCGCCCGTGGGGGTAATTAATATCCAGCGAGAAGGCAGGCCGGACCGAATGAAGCTCTCATTCCTGGCCCAAAAGCGCGCTAGCAGCTTTTACAGGGCCATCACTTACGGACGGAATGCGACGTTTTAACATCCCTTTATTAGTTTCGTTCGCAGTTTAATGGTATTTCACAGGGCCCGCGGGGGAATGAGAGCGGCCACTTTGCCACAGAAAAACTGTCCTTTTATGTGCGAAGAGAACATAATGGCGCCTGTCGCTTTCTCAGTTGTTATTTGACCAATGCTTGGAATTTTTCTAGAAAAATTCCTTTAACTTTACCCTCGTAAATACGTGGAGAGCATGAGTAATAAATAATGGACGATATGCTCGCCGATGTAAAACATCTCTTATATGATACTTCCTGACTAATTCTGGAAACAGTTTGCATAAATAAAATTTATAAAGATGTCCTATGAAGACATGATGACAGTTATATAAGATTTTGTCTCCAAATAACCGTCTAAGGGAGTATGAAAAACAATCCCCTTATGTAGATTATGTGATTTATTCAGTCGCTTTAATTTTCGCTTTAATTTGAGTTACATGTGAAATGAATTAAATAAATAAGTAATAAGTCAGCGGCTGGGCGTAGTTCGTATAGTCAGTATTGAAATCGAAAATTTAGTACAGTTGTTTAGTCGAGTCTGATGCAACTTAATAAGAAAAATGTTTTTCAGAAATATTGAGCGCCTAAAAATGGATTATTTTCCATAAAAAGTTATTAATTCGGTAACGCAAATTTAATAATTGCGAAATCTAGAACGAGATCGTACATGTCAATGATAAAAATAATAAGTAGATGTTTCGAAAAGATTTAAAGTTGTGAAGGTGTAGGAAATTCTTTTTTATCGTTTTGAAGGAGTCTTTTCGTCCGTCGTTTGCGGAGATTTTAGAATTTTTTAAATTACTATTTAATGTAATATAAATTTAATAAAATTCAAAAATACGTTAATATTTCGATATTTTATTATTTGAAAATAAGAGATGCAAAACCTTTCAGCACTTCTGTGTTAATTGCGCTTAAAATTCCTGGCGCTGTGAAAAAATATTAAATCAGTATTTTTTGCTGTTTGTAGATTACAAAATAGAAATAATATGAGGTCAATTTGACGAGTGTCAAAACCGAAAGGTGCTAAATAAAATTGTGGAGATTAAATATTTAAAATCTTCTGAGGATCAACTGGTGTTTTTCTTATTATAATTAAATAATTAAAGAATTAAATCTAGAAGTTTTCAAAATCAATATATATATATATATATATATATATATATATATATATATATATATATATATATATGCGGATGAGAGATACTTCATTTTCAGTTGAATTCGGTTTTATATAGTTTCGTGTCCTGTGAAAATTCTATAATATTCATAGTTTAACGTGAAAATGCCATGTTAATTTTTTGACATCTTAATACGCATGTTACTATTATTAACGCAACGAGCGAACTCAAGTATTTAATAAAGTGATTATTTTACTAATACATAATTAGAATGAAATTATGCAGCAAGAGGAAAGCGCATTTAGAATATATTAACAGTGAGAACCTGTAAGCGAAACTATAGATTTTAGATATTTCAAACAGCATAGTATGTGAAGACATGTTAAAATTTAACCGAAACATAGAAAATCATATACTCATGAATTGAAGCAGAATAAATTAGATGAGGTCTGAAATAAGCTGCTGAGGTAAACAATTGTTACAAATCTAATTTCTTGTGTCAAAATCCAGAAACCTTTCCAAGTAGATTGCTCAGTGTTATGTGTTTACTAATATGCGGATCAGAATGCATATCATAGCCACAAATTCATCAAATGGATATTTAATGTATTGTTAAGTTCCACAGTGACATTTACAGTAATGTGTAACAAACCAGGTAATAATACGTTGTTGAGGTCCATAATATCAGTTTGTACGCTAATTACAGTAATGATACATTCAATTTGAAGTATTTCTGATATAATTCTTGAATAGTATGTGGTGTCTTCATCTAAATGTTTGCAATTTGTAAATAAAATGAATGTTTCAAATTGATGATTGATTTGGAAATTGTTTGTCAATGGACAGTTTGATATTGGACGTTAGTTCTTTGATACGGGCACCTTTTTGCCTGCCCAATGTAACAGGAATTACAATCAGAGAAAGAGATTCTGTAAAGTACAGAATGTTTTGCTATAGGTATCAAGTGGGTTCTTGTGTTTTTTTAATCAAGACGGAAAGTCTATTGGTACAACTATAAACTACATATGGTTGATATATTTTCAAAAATAAATTCAAAATTGTGATGTAAAAATTTATAATAAGGGTAGAACGATAAAAAAATTGAATTGAATTGAAGTGATTGGGGACGAGTAGCAGCAAAGTGTTGGATATTGTTCAATCTAATGTTAAGTTTTTATTTATAAATAAAATTCTAAGAAATAAAAATGTCACGGATATTTATTGAGGTTTATAATGGTCGCGTCGACATCATGGTCATTGTCGACCCGTATGTTATTACAATAGATTACATACTGTTACTATTTATATACATCGATATCCTTAACATTATTTGAGATTTTGTTTCTATATTTGTTCACTTAGGTTTGCTTCCTCGATAAATTTAATGAGGTCCATGGCAGCTGTTGTTGAAGTACAGAGGTCTGAGATGTGATGTTTTGCAACTGTAGCTCTTCTGATGCCGTTATATCTGCTGCAATAGAAGAGTATATGGGAAATAGTTAGTGGTTGACTGCATTATTCACATATTGGCCACGGATAATATTTATGTTGTTTTTATGGACCTTGAAGTAAGAAAGACTTTTGAAATTCTTCTTGAATGGTTTCGTTGTTACGTGCCCTGTAGTTGGTAATACTTTCTTCTTCTGCTTTCCAGGATTAGGCTTTTAGCCTGTTCCGGCTTCACCTCACCATCTCAACCTTGGTCTTCCAACACTTCTTTTGCCTAATGGTTTATATTCCAGCACTTGTTTTATCTGTCTCTAGGCATTCGAAATACATGCTCTCTCCACCTTTCTTTATACCCTGTTAACTTATCTGTGATCGCCTGACCACTTAGTTCCTCCCTTATGGAAGTACTCCTTATTCTATCCATCCTTACACACCCCTTCACTACTCTAAGAAATTTCATTTAAGCTGTTTTTATTTTTTTGAGCTCTTTATGTTTTGTCACCCAGCATTCTGACCCATACAACATTGTAGGAACTGCCATCACCTTATAAAATTTAATTTGTGTTTCTTTTCTGGTTTTACCTTTTAACGTTCTTCTTATTGTCCCACATATCCTCTGAAAATTGTATATTTTATTTGTGATATCTTTATCCTCTTCAAATGTTAATTCCCATCCTAAATATTGGAAATGGGATACCTGTTCGAGTGTTTTCCCTTCTATGACAATTTTTGTTCTTATTGGATTGGATGGGTTTTGTTTTACTTACTGAAATTTTCAGGTTATATATTATACTCCGTTGGAGTAACTTCTAAACCACCATTTGTAGTTTATCTTCATTATCTTGGATAATAACCTGGTCATCGGCGAATAGCAATGTGTTTAGATATTCAGAGTGTCGATAATACTTTACAAACAATAATTACATCATTTAAAAAGTTAATTCTGTCTATAAACATACTTTTATTAAAAAGGTTTATTAAACATACGCCAGGGCCACTACTCCTAGAAAAATAGAAAGAACCGACAAAACCAAGTTCCAAGAAGATCTCGCTCTCAGTGCAAACAACTATGGCCTAGGTTTATCTCCACCAAATGAGACTCTGGCAGCTACGGCACCATCGTGAAGGGATTATTCTATCGTCCAGGAAAATCATTCCTGATTATTGTAGACTGGTGTTTCATTACACTGGCGTAAATTAATTAATTTAGCCAAGTTATTAAGTTACTCCTTTTCCTCCCCTAAGCGAAGCAGATTCTATCCTCATCTCTATTTACTAATCCCTAGCCATGAACGGAAGACGGTATAAAAGTGCTCGAGTTATAAGTCATATCGGAAGTCGTCAATAAGGTCAAAAAGGTGGATGGTGTGCAAAAGCTTAGCCACCCCTGATTTAAACAAACGTGACTCGAATTGATTGTTGAACGGCTACGAAGGCCATGAGCCTCGTGGCGCTTTCTTGCCGGAGACTTGGACGCACGTGAGGGAGAGAATCCGCCCACGGCCTCTGTCGCCGTTAACGAGTCCGGAGGTAGCGGCGGTTCCGGGAAAGAAAGCGATTCGCCGTGTGTACCACGGCACGGCCGTGAAATGCCGCCACGGCTAACGCTGTTATCCTGCGGTCACGCCGCGTTTCGGCACGCTGCCGGCAGTGACGGCTCTATCCTTCCTTGACACACACAAACATTAAGGGGTCGTTCAAATAATGTCGCGAATAAGTGAAAAATACAAACAAAACTCGTTTTTAAAAAGTCGGGTACAGTTCATCTTCCAAATATTTAATTTTATTTTCGGCTCGGTATGCTCACAATTCACATTGCTTCACGATTCTCCCCACTGGCCTGTTTTCCTAATGCCCCTGTTCATCACATTATCGTCCTCCTGTCTGAATATGATCTCTCAAGTTCCAGTTCAACTCTCTGCGTCCAACGTACATTTCCTTACCTCGTAATTTGTCCCGCCCACAGCCATTTCAGATATATTTTATGTTTCAGTACTTTCGTAACTCTCGTCCCACCTCCCACGTAGGTTCTCCCCTCAACTTGAATAGTCCCATACTTCATTGAGCAACTTTAATTCTTTAAAACAATTGTTCAAGAGAAAAGGTGAAATTTTCTTCAGCATTATGTCATCTTCATCGGGATGCAAAGTGGTAATTTTTATTGGACTAAACCCATGGCGAATATATTAATGCATAATTTTCATGAGAGTGAATTTCTTTTACCGCAGTAAAATTTAATAATAGATGGGCAGCGAACCTCATTCAGAACTATTTTTATAAAAAAAAACTATTCCGATCCGTAATTCTGTCCCAGAACATACACGTCAGCTACAGCAGAAAAAATTCAGTTTAAAGCAATTTTTAATTTAAAAAAATCAACGTTCAAGAGGAAAACTAAATTGACGCAAATAAAATAGAGAATCTTTATGAAGAAACAAATAAATAAACCCGCCACAAGTAAGATAAAAGTTAATATTTGCCAAACCAATAAATGCTACTAAACTATTATCATTACGTTTTCTTCTTAATTTGCGACTTCTTTAGGTGTACATAATTGTTGAAAAGAAATATACAAAACCTTAACTATTTATTTAAGATGAAAAATGTAGAGGATTATTATGAATGATTTGTGTTCAATGCCAAAATCTTACATTAGTAACTTCCAAAAACTAATATTATATTTATAAATAAATAAAGTTTAAAAACGGTTACAACAGGACGGGAAGTCAGACCATATACTTAAATTTAATTCAAAATTTATTTACTTCACTATGAAATACATTTATCAGGTAAAATGGGCCTAATTTAATAAATGTATAGAATATAAAAATTTCTTCGACTTTCAATTAAGTTAAAGTCAAATTATTTGGATTCTAGTGATGCAAGAAATGCAATTAAAAAGCTCCAAATTGAACATATTTCGCATGATAAAGATATTTTAAAATATTTAGAAATTCTGTGGGGATTCTCCTTGTACGTTAAAATTTAATATTATATTTATTAGATTCCCATTAATCCAACATTAACTTCAATAAAATAAAGAAAAAGAAATATTAAATTATGTCTATCTTTTCTCGTTAATGTATAAGCATCACCTGATGAAGTCACAAAACCAGGACGAAACGTTGTGTCCATTTTGTATACATACCTGCATTACTGAACATTACTACAATTAGCGTACAAGCTGATATTGGACTCACCCACGACTACGATCCCGCATATTTACCTGGTTTGTGCGGTGTATAGTTCTGGAGGCTCTTGCGTTTTTGAATCATCTAACTAAAGTAACAACTATTGAGCAGAAATGTTGTGTGGTATTAATTTTATCACTATTTTTACTTTTAATTACCTACTTATTTAGATAATTAACTGTTTAAAATACCGAAACTTCACGGAAACCTGAAAAATACTGTCCGAGTGGGATCACAATGTGGCCTTTGGTCAATTGCAGCCAACAAGCACAAAACTCAATCTATCAGAAACAATTGAAAGCAGATCCAAAAGCTGAGAATTTTAATCCAATGCTTCTCCATTGCTTTTCGCAAAACAACTTATTTCATTGAAGTACATACGCGACTCCATCATTCAAAACATATTTCGAGGTTGACTTTTTTTTAATAAGAATAAGGAGCACCATCTTGAAGTAAGCTAACGCGGTTCCGGGATGGAACCATGTCATGGATACAAGCTTTTATGGGTTTAGTGGGTGAAATTCCATTTTTTAGGGCAACAGGCTACATGAGGGTAATCCACGTTGGGCAACTCCCCTTTAATAGCATAGGAAGGCATTTTAAAGGGGGGATGCGGAAGGGTAGAGGAAGTTAGCCAAGGGTTACTAGGGCCCCCGGGCTATATTTTAAGGATCTACCCGGCATTCGCCTAAATAAATGCAGGGAAAACTCTAGAAAAACCTGCATCAGGTAGGTCGGGCATTGGGTACTTGTCCCACGCCCTTCCTTCGATCGATAAATATATTCATTAAAGTTCATATTTGACTGATGAGACAGTGCCCCTAACTGAAAAAATTCTTTCTGTCTATGAGAGAGAGAGAGAGAGAGAGAGAGAGAGAGAGAGAGAGAGAGAGAGAGAAGTGGTGAGATGAGTCGGTTGGAACCGCTACGAACTCATGGTTAAGTCCGTTTTTGAGCCTCTCCGTTTTTGAACTAAGGTTGTCATAAGCCGATGCATCTCGGCCTGGTCTGAGAGGTGTATGATCCGGTGTCACAGACCTTGGGCATACGGTAAGAGTTGTCCGCTATTTCCATTGGAATAGTCGGCCTGCTGCCTCCTAAATTGGAATGCTGCGTCCCCACAGCAAACTCCTCTCCCGCTATCGGAAGGGCGTGGGACAAGTACCCAATGCCCGATCTACCTAATGCAAGTTTTTCTAGGGTTTTCCCTGCATTTCTTTAGAAGAAGATTTCGATAATGCAAACTACTTAAAACATACTTATTCTACACAGTGGTAAGCTTATCCTTGTAGTTCAGAATTGTAAGAAAACTTATGATGTGTTATTTTGTTCTTTCATAGCACATACACGATATATTTTGCGATTAATAACAATTGTGACTGAGATTCTGATCCCCCGTTTAATATAATCTTTCTTTTTTTTCCCTCAGTCATCATATGCCTCATTTAATTGTTGAACTATTGCTCAGTGAATTTATCCCGAAGATTCCGTCACTACCAGTAGCCGTAATTTATTGGTTGAAAGTGCTGACGCGTAAGTGTAACGAATGATTTATAGTACATCCATTAACTTTTAATTTTTTGGAAAGAAACACCGGCATTGGTTGAGTAGGGACGAAAGACACGCTTCCTTAATGCGTAGCGAAAGGATGATGGACAGTAAGCGTTAAGGAGAATTATGGCGGTTTGCTACCGAAAGGTACTCGTATTGTTCCACCAGCTCCATTGAGTGAGAGGGCAATGACTGACAAACGGAGAAGACAAGCTGCTTGCAACAAAAGGAACTGAGCAATGAAGGGCTGGTTCGCTGCAGAATTAATGAGCATCGTGGAGAACACTGACATAAAGTCCGGAATCCTAGTTGCATTGAGGGAGAAAATAAAATCATTTCGATTTGTATACGTAGAAGTGTTAACCATGTTTCTTTAAGAGTCGCGGAATAATAAATACGGGAAGGAGGTAAACTATTAGCGTAGTAGTCAGATAAATTGCTTTGACGTATGAGAGGAGAGATAGTTGGGAGTTTCCCTGAAATTATTGTTTAGTTAGTTGAGTCGTCATTTAGCCATTACCATGTAGTGCTGGAGTAGAATCAATTCTCAATTTCAATGCGCCGTGAAGTTATATCATAGTTCCATAACAGTAACTAGAACAAAAGTTTTGGGAGAGAGTTGGACGATAAATTGAAACCGATGAACGAAACATTGATCACCTCAGCAATACCAAAAACGATGGATCGAGCAATAACGTGCCCCATTTTGAACACTTTTATTTTCACTCACTCTGCGAATCTCCGTGTCGATATTAATTTTACTTCAACTTAACAGGCACAGACCCAAACGTGAATTAGGATCAGATCTGAGTCGACATGATATTTTATTACTCTTTTTCCCTCTTTGGGTTCCCCCCTCCCTTCACGTTAGGTGTTGAAGTAACAATTAAACTACAGAGAGAGTGACAGTTATAAATTCAACGACAGATAAAACTATTTATTAGACTCTATTATCAGCGTTTTTTCTTAATTTTCTCCTTATACTCCTATATATATATATATATATATATATATATATAGGAGTATAAGGAGAAAATTAAGAAAAAACGCCGATAATATATATATATATATATATATTGTAATAACAAATATAATAATCACAAATTTTAAACAAACAATTATCATTTATTACACAATTTTCAATTACACGAATAATGAAATTTTATAAATTAAAAACAATAAATTATCTCGAAAACAATTTAAATAATCGGACTCGGTACCCTCAAGGTCTTTACTGGGTTGATAAGGAAAACAGAACATAAATTTACAATTAAATAGATACAGTTACACTTAATGAAAAACGAAATGATTGATTGAAACAATTGAAACAAATCAAACGAAATTAACTAAATCTATTAAACGAATGTAACGAAATAAACGAAATGTAACGAAATCTGACACTTATTACCTTTTATTATCAATTTACAATTATTAATTCAGAAAATATAAACATACATGCTCTCGGGTCCACACACTCACTTTATACCGGCTTAACAGTCCCCAGGCTGCACTCACACTCTTGACGACGTCACCCTCTCGATGAAATCACACACTTCTGCTGGCAGACAGACCTTCACGATGTACCTCCCACCTGTTGACAACTGTGTCCATTCCTGTGTCTGCCCTGCGTCCGCCCTGTGGACCTGCACCGGCGATCTCTCCCAGCTGACACGTCTGTCTCCTCTCCAACACGAAATGATAATGAGTCTCCTCTATCTCTCCTCTGTAACTAACTCCACTATAACTGCATATAAAATTGTTTCGGCCCCCATAACTTGGCCCTGCGCCCGTCTCTGCGGACATGCACCAGCGCTCTCCCCAGCCGTCTCCTCTCTATAACTCCACTATAACTAACTCTGCCTTTATCTGCTCTCTTATTTATATTGCGGCTCCCGGATATTCCCTTGTTTTCAGTTGTTTTGAAATTACTTATTCGCCAAAATAAACACCATCTGTTAGCTTTCTCTCGCCCCGAGAGTCACTTAATCAATTACAATAAGCATCTCATTTTAGTATAATTGCCTCGTCCATCTGTTATGATGCTTTTCAGGGTTCCGTCGGTCACACAATTTGGCCTAAGAGCTGCCAAAATTGCTCTAATTATCTGTCCATTCCTTCTCTCTAAAAGGTCCCCTAATTTTATCATTCTATATATATATTTAATATTTGGTATAAATCTTAATTTAAGTGCATAGTAACCATTATTATATCTATTTAAACCATTTTTTTAATTTTTTTTTGGATGCATGATAACTATTTTAAACATTATTTTTGATTTATAATTCATAACGGTGCTTTTTGTACCTACTAATATTAATTTAAAATATTCCTAAATCCATCCTTAATATTCATAACGTATTAAAACTTAGAATATCCCTTTTGTGGTACGATCAAGTACCTTCTTTATAATTCCGACGACATAAAGTTCAAAGTAGACTTAAAAACCGATAAAAAGTGCCAACATACGTAAATCCTCCAAACATTTCAAAATAATTGTTCGGTTTAATAATCATAGGTTGTGCCGACCCGTCGTGGAACCCAGAGTTAGAGATTTCTCGGCAAACTGATCAAAAATACCATTACCGTCTAGACCACGAAGTAAATTGGATGACATTTTCCCAGGTGGGGGAACGAGCTATAGAAAGATAGAGAAAAGGGATTATGAGGCTATATCTTTTTGGACATGTTGACTTGTCTGCATGAATTTACTTACACGCATACCAATATTTTTTGGAGATACAGCGACAAAAGTTTATGTCCCATAGATCTTTCGGCGAAAGAGGACAATCCAAAAGGAAAACTACGAGAGCGTACGAAGGAGGAAGTAGGCGAAAGTGGCGGGCTATTTTCCTGAAGGATTTAATCACTGGAAAATAATCCACGAGAGGTAATGTTAGCAGACATAAAAATTAATTTTTTCTTGACATTTCATATAAGATGGTTTTCAACTGGAGTTTTTTAGTAGTCCTAATAACCGCGATTTTTTAAAGTCCTGAGATAGATTTAATATTTTGATTTGAAAAACCAAGACTAGCCCTTTCAACATACAAATATAAATACATTGATTAATTTGTTAAGTAATTTTGAATTGTAATATATAATAATTTGTCAATAAATAAATATTTACACAATTTTAGACATATTTGTAACAATATCACCACATCAGAAAAAATTATTTGTTAATAATTATTCAGAAATAACAATAGGTTCTTTGTTCAGGCTGTTTTATTGAAAGAATTGTCATTATTTCCACGTACCGGTTTCTCAAACTAGAGTCTGAAATATACACAACCACTAAAAGGACAAAACATATAAATCAGAAATGCAGACTGCCGTATCTCATACAGGTAGACGAACAGTACTTAAGTTAAGGAACAATGGAATACTCATTCTGGCTTCTGAAATAGCAAAGGTTCGGTAGTAAAGCACAAACAGAATTTACACCCTAGTACATAATAAACTTCATCTCTCCTGAAGCAGGTTCGTGTAGTCTCCGTCTTATAGGGCTTACAATCCAGTTATTCCAAGAGTTTTGCATCAGCAACTTCAAGGGCAACTTGTCTTCTTGACCGACTCCTGGACAGACACTGGCCACAATAGGGCGTAATTAGTATAGGGAGAAGCCTCACTTCTGCGGAAAAATGAATGCAGTTGCAGTCGCTAATAATGCAGTTAATGTTTGCACACTCAACACAACTTTAATCAAATGTGAAAACTGAATTCATGCCTCAAAGTTGTTTTTCCTCTTAGTATATGCGTGAATATTATTCGTTTATTTAATTTTTTACTATAAATTTTCGTATTATTTGGTATTTATAAAAAATTATAAACGATCACTAAAATCTACGAATTTTGTAAAGAAAAATAAATCATTTTTAAAATTATTTATATATAAAACGGTTACAAAATTGAATAATAGTTAAAAGTTAATAACGAACTTTACATTACCTAATTAATGTCAAATATGCAATAACCATGAAAATAGATTTTTTATTCTAGCTAAAGTAACTTCAGAAATACGCAGTCAAGGTTGAACTCGTAAATATAAAATTATAATTTGTGTTATGAATGTTAATAAGCTCACCATGAAAACGGCTTGCGATGCCTGATAATAATAGACTTAAATAGTTATATCAAATATATTTTAAATGTACTACTTTTAATATTTCAAGAATTTCTAAATAATTGCAGAAGCAATCAACTGAATACAGTCAATGTAAACTATTTAAACAATAAAATATCCTAAATGTCTTCAATATCGTTCTACTAACTGTTATGAATGTTAATATACATTAATTTGTTCATAAAATATTTATCACAAGAAAATATTCAGCGTTATGCTGGATATTTTGTATATTTGACCAAATAATATAACGGTTAATAAAGTACATAATTTTCTGAATAAGTATGCCATATTTAGTTGTGTTGTTTTAATGTACTTGTATTCAATGCTACAAAATCTCTGATACCTCCCCACATAGCTTTCATGACGTATTGGTTGCCTACGTTGAAGGCGTTGATGTTATGAATCATTATAACAGCTTACATAACAAAGAAACGTCAGCAATAATTTACGTACTCAATAAATCTTTAATTAGAAAAATAGTTGTGAAATTACAGCATTTAACTACAAATTTATAACAGCGGCTAGAAGAATAAATATCATTAAACGTTTTTAAGAGGAATATTCTGTGATTCTGAGCGTTTCCGGGATCTTAGCTAATCGTAAAATTTCATAATAGCAGAATTGTCACAAAAATAATCTTATTAATTAAACGCGGCAGAATTGAAGCGTAATTTTATAATAAATTCATTAATAAAGTTAATCATGAGTTAAACGTTTATTATTAAAAAGACACGGAGAATAAAGTATAAATTGTAGTTATTTTGTAAAAAATAATCAAATACATTATCTTAAAACTTCTGGTTTATTGCCTCGTAATTAAAGAAATGTAATAAAAGGAAATTTAAGGTTAGGTTGAACACTGCGACCCATATTATCAGCTTTTTGATTTTTATAATGTTTAAGAAATGGAAAATAGGTGATGTCAATAATTCGCAGATAGTTAAGAAAATATCGAGGCAATGAGACACATTGGCTAGTTAAATTACGAAAGAGAGGGAAACATTTATATATATATATATATATATATATATAGGTGTGGAGAAAAATGAAAGGCTATTTTAAAAATTTAGAATTAGTTATTTATAGCAGCGAGGAAGATTTAAGGTGTCCAAACTTCGAGGCAACAAGTATAAATGAGGGCGGCACTTTGTTCGAGCAGCAGACGGGAAAAACCGCCCACAGGCAAGGAAACAGAACAGCATGCATTAAGATAAGCAAGTTGAAATAAAATATCTGTAGAAATTTGTAAATATATGGCATTTATGCCTAATATTTTCCCTCGAAAGCAGCCACTGATAAATAGATCTTGTTATAAATCGTAATATAAATAATTACATTAAATTGAAAATAAAAACTTAACGAATTTAAGATAATTAAAAATTATATCCATAACGATTGAAATATAAGACTTATTAATCGAAGAAATGAATGACGTAGTATTATAGTGGGAAACTAAGTTGTGGATTGAAAGATTTGTGTACCAGAACTTCTTTGAAGGATTATGTCTTTCTTATTAAATTCGGAAAATATATGGGAACGGATTCATATTAATTTGGTATAACTTTAGTATTATGGGACGATGAGAATACGGTTATGAACAATAAAAATCAGAGGATAAGTGAGGCATACATTGGTGTACGATCAGATGACTTAGAATATAATTAGTAGGTTTTGTTTTTATGGTGTTCTCTACTTTATTTGTGTAACGTAAAATCGTATATAATTCTTTTCTTTATTTTCCCGAACTGCTAATTCAAAATTTATGTACGTAACTACTGTTACATATGAATGATCGCTTCATGTTCTCTGTGTTTTTCTTAGTAAACGCGAATATGACATATAACCAGTATATGTGTTTTATAAATCACAGCATAAAAATTATTTATTGTGTTATATAAAATAATTGTGTATACTTTTTACCTAAATTTAATTTGTCTCTTTTATTATTTAGACTTAATTGCATTACCTCCTTAGGTTTTCATGTTTCGTACCCATAATTGGGGAAAATAATGGGGTAACCTTTGATAGGCGAGGCTATACAATAAGTATTGAATACACAGTATTCAAAAATTATTTATCTTTAGTTTATTTAAATGATTTAGGCAAGCCCGTGGTGGCGTTACATTTCTGTATCAACATAATGGTAACGTAACAATAGGACAATAGTTGAAAGAAATAAAAATACTGAGTTTGACATCTTTCCATCGTCGTGTCAATATATCTTATTTAGTTTATGTTATTTCTAGAAATATGGTCATGTTTAATATCCTTTTTCGCCAGTGAGTCAGGTATATTCCGGATTCCCGGAGTTCTATTTATAGGTTACAATTTACGTGTACGAGACTATAAGGTTTGTTTGATCAGACAATTGAACTTTAAAGAATTCTCCTTATTTGTCAGTTTTAAATAAAAAATTTACAGTTATCCAATTATTTGGCCATATTTCTCCTGACAGGTGAAATAAATGAAAAAAAATCTTCTTGTTTCACTTCTTTGACATAATCTTTGTAGACTCTGTCGAATCTATAACATTAGAATCTCAAGATCTGATGATTTCAAGCATTCGAATTGTTTAAATTTTTGGTATACTCTCTCCAATTTGATAGTAATGTGTTTCAGAAAAGAACTTAGGTTAACTGAAATTTGTGGCCCCTTTCCTTTTCCTGCCATTTTAAGTTGTAATATGTCTTCTCTTTCAGAGGTTACACTATAAGATGTCAGAAAATTTGCAGATCTTGAAATTTTTAATGTTATTTATCAACATGAACACAAGTATTTTTATTGAAAGAATCTATGAATATGGCGTCAAAGCACAGAAACAAGTAGAATTTATTTTCACTCGCCAGAACTTCATCATTTCACGTCTGTCAGGAGTGGCTAAAAAATTGGATTACTTTAACTATACTGCACTTGTTTAAATCTTGGAAAATTGGAACGGGTTCTACTACTCTTACATATGTATGATCATTTAAATAAAAGTCTTTCAGTGATAGACAATATTCAATAACCGTTTCGTAATAATTTGAAATGTCTAGTCAGAACCATACTACAAGGTATTTGGTTTTGAGGAATCTTTGAATTGTATTGAACCCCATGACTGTGGTTAGCCATTATATTTACTGATGGTGCATATTATGTTTCGTTCCGTAGTCAACGTATTTCCCCAATCCTATCAAACAGCAATAAGGGACATAAGGGACATAAGGGAATTTATATCGTTGTCATTAATATAAAAATTTTATTTAGAATAAACCCAGTAATTGTGAATAAGTTTTCAATAATTGCAACTTGAAAGAAAACTTCAAATTAGTTTTTTTCTGCAAAAAAAAGTTAAAATTAACATTCCTTTTAAAAAAATTGTGTCAACCTGCTCGTAAACTTTTGTAACTCTTGTTGTGATAATGATTTGTTACTTCAGGGTCCAAACCTGGAGATGCATTTCATAACAGTGGATTCTTTAGGTCCATAAAAGTGTCCAATATGAAATACTTAACAAGACCATTATTTTTTTCTTTTTCAAACATGTATTTATTTGATGTGAGGTATCTTCTTATCTCTCTGGCTGCCTCAATTGGTGACCCCCATCCTTTAAATCTCTTCTGTAGATTTAGTGGTCGTGGGAAACGGTGAGGGGGAGGAGGGGGGCATTCTGAGGATGTATGCCGCGATTAATAGCGGCCGTCCGAAAACGCCGCAACATCGCACGCGTGTTGTTGTGTTATCTTGCAGCCATTTCTCATGCACCATTCTCCCATAGTGATCCCCTTCCCTGGACGACACCATGTCGCTATTTTCCCGGCTCCGCGGCGGGAAGATCATACACTGGCCACAACACGCGCGATTCAGCTCTCTTACAACACGCTTACAAGCGCAGTGTGAAACTGGTAGCAGAGAAGGAAGGTAGCTAGATGTCTCCTCTAGTTGCCGAGGAACGAGGCTCACAAATCAATGGAGCGTAATTCCTAGCGCGGGCTGGTTTGCACGCCGATTCCGAGGTACTCGAGAACTTCTCATAAAGCAGCGGAGTAATTACTTTGCGATGGCTATTAATATCTGGCTTGGCATCTCAATTAGGTGGAAGGTGGCGCCCCGAGCTCGGATGGATCGGTGGACAGCTCTCCGTCGACACTAACTAATCCCCAGACCTCTCGGGACAAATCTCAGGGAGTGGACATTACAGTGCCACTGATGGTCATCTAACACTGAACACCGTTACTGTATTACATAGTGCATTTATTTTCATCGCTATACACACCAGGCAATTTATTAACTGCAATCGGAGCGACACGTTTCGAAAGTCCCGTTCAGGGTGACATTGAATAGTTTAAAATTAATGCAGGCTGTTTGTCTTTGCTTCCTCGTGATCACGATTGTTGCTGTTATGACCCGCAGTCTTCCATCTTCTATTAGATATATTCACAGAGCGACATATTTTAAACTTTTTGGAAAGGAAATTTACGAGACTGGTATAAAAATCCAAATATAGTATTTTCCCGTAGCAATTCAGAAAAACCTAACCATAAATTTGAATTAATTTATATATCCCAAACGTAATAAAAATTATATTTATTATTTTGTAAGTGAAAATGTGCTCACTTCTGTATTAACTTTAAAATTATCACATTCTAGGTGAGAACAACGTTTTATTGTTAATTCCTACGTTACTTTTCCTGAATCTTTATACTTTCTGGTAACTATTGGGCTCTTCAGTTTGGAATCATCGAAATTATGGTCTTATGAAATTATATAAATCTCGTATAGTGCGAAGTATGATATATAATTGTACTCCCTCTTTGTAATGATCATTGTTTTGCCAAAGACGCAGTTATTAAGACACATAACATAGCTGTTTTTTTAAAAAAAGATGAAAACATTAAATATTATATATTAATTTGCAGTTTAAGTTTTATTCTAAAAATTTGGTTAAATGTATTTATTTCCAAGGTATATAAAATGAATTTCTGTAAACTTTATATTGCAAAATTTTCATCTGCCATACGATAATAAATTTTTGGAGAAAGTCCACTAACGGTAAGAAAATTTAGACTCAGTCTGAACTAGTGAGTATAGGTTAGTGTAGTGTATTGTATAGAGTAGTGTATTGCAATAACGAGAAGTGATACTGCATCGTTAATGATCTGGTTAACATAATATAAAGTGAAATGGTAATATAAATTGTCCTTAGATAGTTAGTTAATCTCTATTTTCAGGCATATTTCCACTGTTCTATTTTCCAGGCCAGAACAATATTATAAACATATATATTGTAATAAACACTTTTAATTAAGAGGAAAAATGGAAGAAAGTTGAAATTAATCCAAATATAAATATTTAGAAAGTTGAAATTAATCCAAATATAAATATTATTTATTTTACAAATTTAAATTACGTTAATTTTAAATTAATCCCTCGGCTTTTGTGAGAACTCAATTTCAGAGCAACCAATCAGGCCTCTAATAAAGATAGTAACAAATTAATTTTTAATTTACAATAAAAACAACAATTACTAATCTGAAAATTATATAATTTTATTAAAGTTATCGAAATCTCACGACAAGAGATATTTACGTATAAGGTTTACATATTAAAATTTGTTTGAATTACATACCTTTTTTACTGGTCTTCTGAGGCTTATGCACACGTAATGTTCTTTTTAATTAATTTTCTTTTATTTTCAACACTTTTCACTACAGACCATTTGCACTGATTTTACTTTCTTATCGTTTGCAAACACTATGAAACGTTGTCGATGTCTTTCTGTTTCTGAATATAGAATTGTTTGTAGATCACACACCACTCGCGGACTAATTGCTTTTTACTGTTCACTCTTCGCTCTCTCTGAATATCAGATTAGTATTCCTTAGATTCTGCGCTCTCAATATCCGAATACCACTGGGAAAGAGAGAGAGAATTATATTTATTTATTATAATTCCATGTATCTGCTTTGGTTCTTTGGTTTCTGTGGAACGGTCCCTGGTTGATACGTTACGATTCCAGAATGAACGTGCTTGTTGTACGATGCCAGACTGGATGTATTTTAACGCGAACTCTGTACTATTATCATCGTTTAAGTAACTTTCACGTTCCTTCGACTAACAGTTTTTCTGCTCTCATATCTCAATTAGAAATGACTAACTTCGAACACGCATGACTTCTCTAAACTCTCTCCCAATTCTAAATTCACTGCTAACTTCTCGCCGCGTTATATAACAACTTTATGCTTAAAAATTCCAACTTTCAACTTCCTCTCGCCAGTAAAACTAATAAATTGTCTCTCAGATGCCACACAACTTCCTTATTCTCAAAAATGAACTTTGAACTTCTCTTCACAGCAATAAATAATTCCTTCCTCCACCATAAATAACAAATCCCCTCAGCCATATCTAACAACTGCTTTTTCTCAAATCTCAGTATTAATACATGCTCTCCAACCGTACTAACAGGATGAGAACAGTACCTTACTTTAAGTAGTGGAAGCATCCTTGCAAATGTAAAACTATAAGTAATAATTTTTATAATTTAAACAATCCCGTGGTCAGATTAAGGCTTTTGCTAACATTCTGCGGTATCCATAGTAACAGTGCTAGTTCCTTATCCTCCCAATAACAACCAATCTCCTCCGAAACTCACAGACAAGGACCACCTTGCTGTGTAATTGTAAAATAATATAATTTCAAATGATTCATTACACAGCTGAGACGTCTTCTTGTTTATGAGTCGTCTGCCACGGTTTAGACTAACTGGTCGCAGTAAATTAATAGGCTAGTAAAGCCTGTAGCTGCTGAAGGAAACACCAGTCTGTTTCATAAAAGCTAGAAATAGTTATGTATGATTTCCTGACACTTGACAATTTAGAACACTATCTTTACTTATGTTTAAAATTTGTAATACGTGGACCTGGTCACGAGCGAGGCAAGGTTGAGGAGGAATTAGGGTGCGAATTGTTGGTAAACAGAAGGGGGAAATATACTCTTATATTTAAATCGTACAAGGGAAACAAAGCGTGAAAGACATACGGGACAAACGTGAAAATCCAACTTACAGTGATCACAAATCTTATGAATAAAGCAGTGTGTTTGTTTGTTTGTATGTATGTATTGTAGTAATTGGTAATTAAGACATTGTTCTAATTGAAAAGTTGGATTGTAGAGGACTCATTATTAGTGGATATAGAGCGGACGCCGCAACAATCCGGCAAGGCAAAGAAAACATTGTTGAGAGAGTTTACGCGCTCAAAATCTACGAGACGAAGATATCAGTCGGGCCGTAGGCAGCGAGGAGAAAAGACTAAAATTCCAAGTCATAAAAATTTGAACAGTACAGTCGGTCAGCAGACAGCGAATAGAACGGACGAAAAGAACTCATTGAAAGTTTTACAGTCGGCAGTCAGAACGAAAGATTGTGGCCCAGCCACAAACATGCTTTCAATTATTAAAAAGTAAAGCAATATTCAGACAAACCAATGAAGTCCATTGTCAACTAAAGCCACGAGATCTACAAATCCAGGTTGCAGTAAAGATCGAGAACCAACCAATTTGTGTTAAACCAACAAACAACGCCAATTAGAGTCTGTGAGAACTTAGAATCAGTGATGTCCCCAAAATTGTGCACGAAAAACTAAAAATGAGACCTGGGCAGCCGTAAGTAGAGAAAACTTTAAAATAATTTGTAAACCGTGTTTAAAAGATAAAAGTCAGATCGTTCTTTAATTTTAATTATTTAATTATTGATAAAATGAGATTCTTAATTCTTGATAAAATTGAAATTGTTAAATTCAATCTTTAGTATTATTTCTTCCGCAACAAATTTCGTAAAAGTTCAGACGCTTTGATTTCCATAAAAAGTAAATGTAATTTTGATTATTTAAATTCTGCCATTTATCAAACCCAGATCAAGACCCTGAGATCCCAAATATTTTGTAATTTTATACTTGTTTTAACTTTGTTAATAAATATTGTTTGTAGTTTTCCCTTAATAATCTTTTTATTTAGACACCATTATTGATTCCCAAATAAATAAATGTAAAATTTGTGTTTTTTTTTCATATGTTAAATTCAGCCAATATTTTATTTTTAATTATTACAGTATATATATATTTGTATACAAATATACACCGTTGGAGCAAATTTCATCAAATTTCGTACACGTGTTCTTTGCGACCTCTGTCAAGGTGAGACACGTCTACCACCCCCAGGAGCGGGGGAGGAAATATTCATACATACTAAAAGATTTTTAGGGGTCAAAGAGATTAATAGTGTTTCTACCGATGTGATGTGAGTACAATTTCAACCCCCTTACAGTATTGGAAAGCACCGTTAGGGTTGGGGGTGGACGGGTGTTACAAGAAAATAACGCGACTACAACCGAGATTCGAGCGAATTGCTGATTAATGAATGTCGGTGAGTTTAATTATGACATTCAATTGGCAATTTATCCCCTAGTGGTGTGGGTGGAATTTTACAAACATGTTAAACGGTCGATATTTGCGTGGAATATATGTTTTTCAGGGTTAATTTCATTTATAGTATTTCTACGCATGTTATGTGTGTAAAATTTTAACCCCTTGCGGCATGAACATGCTTAGGGGTTAGGGTGGAGGGGAGTTACAAGAAAATAACGCGAAAACAACCGAGATTCGAGTCAATTATAGGGTTGTGGATGTCTCTCAGTTTCATTGTGACAAACTGGGTAATGCTCGGGGTGGTTGGGCGGGAGTAGATATTTTCAAACAATTTAACCGGCCGATAACACATTTAGGGATAGGGGTCGAGTTGCGTTACATAAAAATAACGAAAAAATCGGGGGTTATGGATAAATAACATCTCGGCAACGCCGGGCAACACCCAGCTAGTTTAAAATAAACGAGACCGAATAAAACAGGCATAGGGAAATTTTCATTCATAAACACATCGATAAGCGTTGAAAACAATTTATCTGCAGCACTCTTTGAGGAGAATGTTCCAGCTACAAGAATAATTTAAATAGATTCGTGAAATGAAGAGCAAAATAAATTATTTTCCCACTAAAATTAACATTATTTTTTGTATCTTTTAAGTTACATGTATAAGTGTTTTTTATTACAAAATATTATTATCTATTTGCTTACACAATTTTTTATATATTTGTTTTTCAACTGGCACTGGAATCCATTCCATTTGCAGCAAATTAAATGCATACATGTCTATACAGCGACGACGTGAGGATACTTAAAAATTTACTGCTAGAATAATATATTTCTGTTACTATGGAAAATTTTATGACTCGGTAAGATATATAATTCATGGAATTTTGTCCTCAAAGTTGTCCTTAGAACTTTATAAACCAGAAATATTGTAGAATTATTTGACCTTCCTACGTGGTTTTTTCGAGAATTGTTATTCAAAGAAGGGATGTCTGGATATCGCAATTTATCTACAATATTATTTTAAAATGATTTTCGTAGGACAATATTGTAATGTTGAACTAAAATTTTTATTTCACGTCATGCTATCCGCTTAAATAAAAACTAAGAATGACAAATTTTGAACGTTTCTAATTGAATAACCAATATTTTTGGCTATTGTTATTTATTAAAAAAAATTCGTTCATTTTTTCTTCCTACCTAATGACCAACTTGTTTTTGAACATTTTCCAATATCTCACTAATTAAAATTAGACGTGGAATCAAGTTCGTTATTTACATATTATTCGACAATTAACCAAGTGCGAATGAATTATTTCAAATAAAAATTGAATGTCACATATATTTCATTTTCACCGATAAAATAAATAAACTGTTCAATATTTAACGTAGAGGCCTTCTACACACAGGACTATTAATTCTGCCAGCACATCCTCATTCCACTGGAACTCCGCCCCGCGGGTGCGAATTACTCGCGAAGTATTGCCGATTCTTTCCTCAGTGACAGCAGTACCATTTTTCTCCGGTTCTCTTCCAGCTGCACTCGAAACCGATTTATCACGTCCATCTGCAGGCTTTTCACGCTTCACGGGTTTGGCGCCGTTTTTCTTGCTCTTTGCTTCTCAGTGCGAGCGGAGTAACCTGAGCTCTCATAATCTATTACTCATTTTACCTTGTCACATAGACTTTATATCTGCTTTAGACTTCAATGCATCGTAAGTCATCCATTACGTTAATACATACCTAATAATAATTTAGAATTATCTTATTGCACTGCTATTGCTTTTTATTAAAAATGCTATTCATTTTGCAATAGGAAAGGAAATGTTAAGTTATCCATCAAAAGACAAGTAGCAGGGGATTAATTGTAATAAATTCCAATAACGATAAATTCGACAAAAATATATTTCTTTCGTCATTCCAACCAAATACTGAACGCACAAACAAGATTTACGTTGAAAGAGCTTTTTGTCTATCCAGTTGTGCTATAATAATTTATCTATAAAATACAGAATATTTGACTCCAATTGTTTTGTTTTCAGAATTGATTTTAAATTTTATTGGAGCTATTTGTAATAAAATGGTATAATTGTTTGATCTATTACAGAAAGAAATATATGCAATGTGGCTCTGATAGATATTTCTTCTTTACAGAACATTCCACACTGTATTTTATTCTACTACTGATAATTTTTGTAATCTCTTTTTTTTCCTGTTAAGCAACGAATACCACAGACACTTTTGTTGCATGCAGCCTTTTCTAGTGAGTTTTGTTCAGTTAATTCCACAACTATAATTTTTATTACAATAAAACTAAATTTAAAACTATATATTAAATAAGTTTATTGTAATGTGACAATAATTAGGTACATATGTGGTTTCAGAATAATTTATTTGGGTGTCAGAAAACGTGATATTAGATGATTGTGGCCCATATTAGGTCGAAAACTTTTATGAGCTACTAAATGTATGTAAATTATATACATGTGTTTTATTTATTGGAACTATTGGTTCCAGAAGAATCTTTATGTTCAGAGTTATTTAAAGATTTTAGCACATTCTTATAGCTGGAGTAATAATCACAATAACCCCATGTTATTATTAAAATATTCTTCGGCATTTATTAAATTTGTAAATAAAAAGGTGTGAATTTTATATTATATAATTCTACTACTTATTCACATTAATTTCACTATTCTCTAGAATTTCATTTTTTCAATTCTACCAGACAACGAAACCCTGGGTTAAATATTTTACAAAAAAATTGTAATAATTAACAATTAAGCTTTATTTAATTTTTGCCCCACATTGTGGCACTTTAAATGTAATAATCAAAAATGATAGGCTTTATTTAAATGAAAAGATAATCAAAAATTAACAAACAAAATAATTTATTTTCTTTTAGTGGCTTTCAAAGAATAAAAGACAATTACAAACCAAATTTGAGATCTGTTCTCTCAGGGCCTTTACTGGAAATGATGATTTACAGTGAAAATCATTGAATGATCTTATTAACAATACAGTTTTAAAAAATTTACTTCAAAATAATATGCTGATAAATGAAAGAAAAACGAACGAAATCTGACTTTACCTTTTAGTTAGCGTTTACAGATGTTATTAACGTTTTGGGTACTTACGAATTGTTCGGCTGGTACCAGCATTCTTTTAGCGCTTCAAAAGTACACTATATTGCAAAATTTTTACACAGATTCTAAATATTTCTCACAGATTCTACACTTATGGAATTTCTAGGCTCCCAGGTACTCGGATGATCCTCTCCAAATTGGTCAGCTATCTGATGACTGCTTGCTTACAGGAATCTTACGAGTTGCAGATTTTTTATAGTCTTTTACCGATTTACTTATCGATTTGGATTGAAACTGCAAAGTAGCTTAGTAAGGATTTATTTTTAAATGTCTATCCTTTCGTGGCTGACCGTAGACTTAGACTGTCGGCTGAAAACTAACTTTTGCAATGTCTCTTCTTACGTGGCTGATCTATTTCGCTCCTCGCTGCTGACTGCCAACTGACTATGCTTTTGCGCGCGTAAAACGCCATTCCGCACCCTCAATAATAGGAACAGAGCTCGCCACTCATTGTCGCTCGGCTCGCTCTCGCTATAATACAAACTGTTCGCTAACAATTCAAAATATTTAAAATCAATTAATGACTTAATTAATTGGCATTACAATTTATAACTTCAAATATTTTTATTTTTATATTAACTTTGAAAAGTAACGTCAGCAACAAAGTAAAAACTATTAATTCATCATCTCCATCGAGAAAGCCATCGTTCACTATTAAAAATTTGAAGTTATTCTGCCCTGTTCAGCAATAATTCTCAACAAAAAGGTATTTATTTTTTATTCATTAAGATATTATTACGTATATTTAATTTAATTTGACATAATGCGATGATATATATATTATTATATTTTACTTTTAAAATAATTTTTAAGAACTACACGCGATGAAGTATAAAACAGATAGCATTGTTCTTTAACATGTCAATCTTTTATATCTAGGAAAGTTAAATAAATAAATTGGATTAAAATACAAAGAAATTATATAGGAAGAGATTAAGTAGATTAATTAATAAATATACGGCATTTTAATAAAAATAAATAGCTTAATAATTAATGTCAAATCAGGTAAGTTTTTTGTATCTTACTTAATATTGATTGCTGATTTTTCTATACAGAATTTATGATCTACATTTATAATTGACTTGTTAGCCAACAATTTCAATATTTGACCAAATCAAAGAATAAGTTGTTTTAAAATATGTCTGGTGATAATTGAATGATTATGGACAGGTATAGGGTATTTTAAAAAAGTTTGTCATACTACAAAATTTAGTATATGAGGTCAATCGTAATAATTGCTCCATGTGCTATATAGGACAAACAAAATGATAATACTTAAGTCAGAGACAGCTTCAATAATATCAAATCTGCAAAGTACGATGATACAATGGCCAAAAATATCCCAGAAACAAACCATATTTTGGATTGCAATAAATTTTCAAAATATAATTAAAGTATGCAATTATAAATCAAAATAAATTTCAGAAATTTTGAACATAAAAATCAGGAATAAATATCAATTTAGGTACAGATTCGTAGATTACTATACGAAATTAATTTTTACATAATTAGTTAACCATGTTTTGCATTTTTTTGGCATTCATTATTACAAAAATATTTTCCAAATTTATTAACAAAGTTTGACTTTTTATCAAAATATTAAAAATTGAAAGATTAAAAATAATTATTTATTTTTGCAATTTGTAATTAATTTCTTTTTTATAATTTAAAATAATATCTTTATAAACATCTAAAGAATTTTTAATATAATATTTAACAAAATATTTAGTGTATCTGTATGTAATTTATTATTAAAGTCTGTATATTTATAAGCAATTAGTTTGGAATTGTTATTTCAGTAATGGAGAGAAGAGACTCTCTCCAAATAGACGGAGAGTGGTTTATTGGTTGTCGCTTTGATATTTAAAATGTTCTACAGAGTAGATCTTGATCGATGATAAATTTGACTATTATTCTATATATTTATTTAATACATCGATCTAGAGTGATTTCTAAATCGGTGAGACGAGCAACCGAGAGGATAAACCGGCGATAGAAATTTTTTTAAGTTAAATCTCCGGCCTGGGCGATTGTTCCGGATCAAATCTTATTTGAACAACTCAGTGGTTTTTTTTTTATATATTGTCGCCTCGATTTCAGTGAAGCGAGAAAGAAGAGTGAGCAACATGGGTGGTCCCCACTTGAGAAAGTCTCTCTCTCTTCACTTGCTTGCGTAAGGGAAACTTGTATCAACAATGCATAAATATGCATCGCCGCAGGTAAACATCTACCTTCCGAAATGCAACATCAACTTCCGCCCTTCCGTCTCACGTATGTAAATTATTTTACGCCTGTATAAAAAGCAACACGCAAACAAATTATAGCCAAGAACAGTATTTATGCTTCAGTCTTTAATACTTCGCGTGTATTAAACATCTTGGAGTACGGAGCTCTGGGTTTGGAATCTGAATGGGTTGACATCGTTTAACTGCGGCTATAATCAAAATGGTCGTGAAACGAGACATCACATGCGATTTTATTGATCGTAAAGCGCGCCGCAGAAAACCAATACCGGAAAGATATCGAGCTTTGGAAACCCGATCAAAACAACGGAAATTACCCAACAGCTTTACAAGACGTCTCTATCGTTAAACAGTGGTAATAGCTATTAAATTTTTTTTTTTCGTTACGTTTCTTTGACAGTGAAATGGAAAATCGTCGGACTCTGTAGTTATGAGTGGTCCAGTCTAAATGTTGCAAGATGATGTTGATGTCAGAATGACACTGATTTAGTTGATAAATAAAGGGAACAGTTATCTTTCTTATTATTAAAAAGAACAGTCCCTTATGGCTTAGTCAGGATACACCAAACATATTCTTTGTACATAAATCCTACATTCCTTCAGAATGAAAAAGCGGCCCTTAAAATAAGTCCGATTTATCATGCTGAAAGAATCTAGGATTGATGTCCAAAGAATATGTTTGGTGTATCCTGACGATGCCATAAGTAACTGTTCCTCTTATAGTTTAACTAAGGATTGAGGAAAAAACTATCAGTGTTTCTGATTCATGAATTCACTTTTTCCCCAGTCGATCTTTGAAACAATCATCGTGATTTGTCTCATGAAGGTGGCTGGATTGCAACAGTTTTCTTCTGTGAATTAGGAACTTGTGCTACGGAGACAGTGATAACACGACGAAAAATTTTAAGGACAACAAAGATTTTACTGGATGTAATTGCATAAAAATTTCGAAATTTACTAGGTCGCCTTCAATAATTACAAGAAAATTTAAAAATTTATCAAAAATAAAATATTTTTAACAATTTATTATGATTAATTACAACTGATAAAAGGATATTTTTTTAATTAAAGTCCAACGACGATGTCCGGAGGTTTGTTGAGTTGAAACGAATCTGCCTCGCTCTTTCTCGTTGCAGGACCTTAGTTCTTGTACGAGTAATTCCACGTTATTAATGACCCGAGTGCGTAAGTATTCCTTGTGCGGCCTGTGTGCTTTACCCTGAGTTATTTGTAAAGCATTTTAATTGTCCGAAATCAGCTCCCCTTATCTGGGAGAGAAGAGCGTATGAAAGGCTGCTCACTGTCATTGGTGGCATAGCCCGAATTCCTGTCTGCATTGTTCCCCATTGCGCAATCGGGCCGATAGTCGGCGGAAATGCCGATGGGTATTGGCTCCATTCGGCTCAAAAATTCTCTACCAACGTGGTGTCAGAGCTTCTTACCCACATTTTTGGATTATTTCTTTTTATATTCTGCTTTTCAACTTTCTTAATAATGTTTAATAAAAGGTTTTAAGGCTATTCTTGTTCCCATATCACTGGTATTTGAACTGTTTTTTAGGATATTTCCAAAACTATTTCGTCCTCTCAGCAGGATAGGTGACACGTTTGGCCTTTTAAAATTTACTGTTAGAAGGTGTCAGCTTACGTTAAAATTTCGTCGTTTGCTTAAATAATAGGATTTACGAGAAGAAAGAATCAAAAAATATAAATATTGTGTTAAATAAATGCTAATAAATTTTATTTAAACCCTTTATTTTATTCTGTAAAGAATCATCGTGCCAAATTCTGCATCCTATTTGACAGATCAGGAACTTTAGATGAAGCCATCATTTACAAGACTCCAGTTGGCTTCAATTAAGACCTCAATGCTCAACTATCCATTGCGGCCGCAAGCGTGCGCGAAATGCCTGGCATCTTTGTAAACTGTTCGCCAATCGTTTCTCCGACACCGCTGAGCATATATTAATGTTGATGGTCGCAATTCGACCATTTATTATAAACATTGCTGGAAAGAAGCCTTTTTAGATGATGTATTAAATAAACAATATTTTTAAAGAATGCAGTCTTTTTCGCTGTAAAGAATGAAGAAAATCTTCTCGGGTTTCCGTGCTTGAAGATGACTGTAAACTTCATCGAAACGTCTCGCAGACAACTTTTCACTTAGAAGTCCAGTAAGCTGTAGTATCCCTCAAAGTTTCTCCCATGACCTTTAAACATTCCAAATTGCTATTTATTTTTCATATATGAACACGTCGAAGGCTACTTTTGAATTTAATTTTCCCAAACTTTCTACTAGTATTTAAGCATTATGATAATAATATGCTCCGAATAATATACTTGCATTAGTATTCACAGATTATCAGAAGCTATCAGTATTTCAGTGCAATCCACGAACATAAATTAGTATACAATTTATTGAGCTCTGGAGTTAATTTAATCACGAAAACATTAAAATTAATCTGTATAATCACACTTTTAGGCAAAAGTAACTTAACAACGGAAGTATTTCCAGTGGAAATATTTTGTCGCGTGTTCAGGCGGAAACATAATGATAAAATCTGGTTTTTAGTCAGGGATGTGATTTCCAGTATCAAATATACATTAATGTATGCAAATATGTTGGTTGAAGCTGTTCAAAAGTGCTTGTGGTAATATAACCCCTGTCTCATTCATCAGCGATTTGGTCAGGTGCTGAAGTGTTTCTGTGGGCGTTCAAACGCAATCATGGGACTTTCCAATGCGTGCCGTACATGTTCAATGTGATTTAGTCGTGATGGGTAATAGATCCAATACATCCGTCGTACCAGCGGTGGTACAATGGGACCTAGTATTATATTTCATAATAAAATCATTGGGGTCAGAAATGAGCACTTTGAGAAGAATGATCCCACTCCACATCACTGTATTCCAATATTTGTTGATATGTACGTTCACCCAACATTATACCACCATCTACATTTATGCAATGAGCATAAAATATTGCAATAAAATGCATCAACTGTTTCAATTCTGTTCCCGAAAACCTCTTAGTTTTGTACAGATTTTGTGGCCAAATTTTCTTTTATATTAACGGAATGATGTACAGCAGGAAAATAAATAATTAAGACACAAAATAATGTTTACATTACGGATTTACGACATTGGTACTAAATTTAATGCTTTATGGTCATAAAAATGTATTTAACATTACTATTAGTAATTTCAAAGTCAAAAAACAATTAATTGTGTATAATTTTTAACAACAAAAGACCATTGCGAATCGCTAAGAACATCCGCACTGCAATAAAATAGATAATAATTGGTGAGAAAAGTGCATCGTAAACGAAGATGATTAGCGATTTTTGAGCCCTGTATGCGCTTATGGCCACGTATTTGTCAGTGTTTATTGTTGTAGATTAAGTTTTTATTAATTTGAATATTGCATCGAGAACGTTATTTTTCCTAGCATCGTTTCATGAAACTCAATGTCGAGGCGGGCCGCGTAAAAAAGCAAACTTAAAAATATTACTATGAGTGAGTACATGAGGTGAAAAATAAAATGCTATTTATTAATGCGTGAACGTGATTCTGAAAGTGTGAGATGACGTCTGCCAATGTCACTGAGTTGCGTTCGCACTCTGCTTATGTCAACCTCGGTACCGTCAACAGATAAATGGCTGGGACCGAGATAAATGTCACTCAAGTACTGGGCTGGGTCCAAATCCACAAGTGTGTACAGACTCTCATGCCTATGCACTGAAAGCCTTCGACAGTGAAGAAGAACAGAGTTTGATAACTGTTCGAAACGTTGGTTGCCTAATTCTCAATGCGATGCCTTTATATTTGAACCGTTTCATTTCATCTCTTCTATTTCTCTGGTTTCTTAATTCCTATTACAATAACTTCGTATTTAAACTTCCTCGTCCATCTAATCTGTTCCTTTGCTTAAAACCGATCTAGGCAATGGAACGATAGTGTTTACTATTTATATAATTTTAATTCCAAAGCCAAAATGTGATATATCAACGTCAAAAATACGTTATATTGTTGAAGTTTAAAATTAACACAACGACAAACAATGTCCGGACATGAGTTAAAATAAAAAGTAATAAAATTTACTAAAGACAGTGGCCTCATTATTTCAAAAAAATAATCACATATTCAATTTAAATTATGTGTATAAATTTTTAATTTATAGCTGCAGTATTTTATTTGATATGTAACATTTCACGCATTAAATTTTTGTATTAATCAATTCAGAATTGTGGTTATGCAGATACACATGTTTGGTAACCACTTGATGGTTATGGACATAACATTTGAATTAATTCTGTTTTATTTAACACCAGATTTTAATGCTCGTTTTGTTTGTCCAAAATAACATACATTTCTATCAATATAGTTTCTTTTGTTCATAATGTTATATTTTTATTAATTTTAAATTTAACAAATAATCCAGACAACCTAATTACCAAAGATGTTTCAGCTTATATCATTATAGATATAGTGTAATTTCATCTTCGAATAAAATCACAGCTAGTGGGTTCAAAACGATTATTTTCCCAAGTGAGACATATGTGAAACAAGACTTGCATGAGATTTTAAAATTCTTGAAAGAAGTAGGATTTAACGTCATACATGGAAAAAAAATTCCAGGATGGTAGTATTAATATATAACGGACTGTTTAGGGATTTAGCCAACGATACGAGAAATTAAACAGTCTTCTCATAAATAATTATTCTCTTAAAGAAGCGTAACGGGATTCAGGGTTAAGAGATTAAGGACAGCTTCAGGCTACTACTACGTTGACGGAAGACAGCAAACAGTGTATTTCTCAGATTCATTAGGGACGAAAGAAGAGGAAGTCCAACATCTGCACACCACACCTGTGATACATAAGTTAGCTAACGGATGACGTAAGATTCTGTAATTACAAGCCACCGAGAAGCCGACGGCCACAGTTTACATTCGAAGAATGAGAAAAAGCTAAAGTAACTGGTACGCTCGTCTTATTTCAAATGCCACACAATCAGCAAGATATATTAATCAAGTAAAATATGATTCTGTCTTATTATATGCGGTCTCTAATCTTATTATATGCGTTCTCTAAACGATTTCTGTCTCCGAGAATGATTCCCCAAGACGCAACTGGTTACTACCTGCTGGCAGTCGGCATAAGCTGAATCAAAGAATTCTGCTGCAATTATTAGTGAATTCAATTACTCATGAGCAAAAGAAATGTTGTATCCGACCGAGTTCACCTTAACTGTCTCTGAAATTCTGAAATAAGTTAATCGCAACCTTTATTAATTAAACTCAATTAAATTTATTTCATAAAGGCCAAGTTCTCTTTTTCTTGTACTAAAAGAGAAGAACTAATGAAATCCACAAAACTTTGCTAATTAAAGGAGGTTTAATCTACCTACGGAAATATATATTTTTTTCTAGTTCAGTTTTGAGTGGTGTATGTCAATAGTTAAAAAATTGAAAGACATTTAAATTGTTACGCATTTTCATTACTTTTTTACCTCAAGCCAGAGACATTTCACTTCTTATTACATTTTGAAATAAACAGGTATCGTCAACGTAAATAATTCCTTATTTAATTTGTAGTAATTGCACATTAAATTATTTTATTGCAAATTTGATTAACATTGTAAGCATTAACAGCTTTGTATAGTTTGGGTGACAGTTAACAGCGATTCATAATGACAGTATAACATAGTTGGTTTGGCACGACGCCTCAATTCTTCTGTCACGTGATACATACATTATTATTGAATTTTTAGATTCCGGGATAATGATAGAAATTATCCTATTGGAGGATTCCTCAGAATCTTGGAACCCGCATGAGAGGAGGGTGACGAAAATTTAGTCGGCGATTGATGGTTGAGCGAACATGGTTATGATCGTCGGTTTCCGGTGTCGTTTCCTTTAGAAGACTGGATACAGAAGTGATGACATTTTTATAGTTTCATTAATTGGGGTAAATCAGGAAGTTGCAAATTATAATTTTAAAAGAAATCATAAAGCTAAAGGTTGAAACTGGAGCGGATGCTACTATGCGAGACGAGTGGACTGGTATTATCACTAAGGGGCAAATTATTCTATCCTGTATTCTCTTTCGGGGAAGACAAACCGGGCACCAGCTCGTGGCATGTCCGAAAGCTGTGTGGCGATAACAGCTCCACGTTGCTGTTTTGGGGGCATCAAACATTACGTTAACCGGACGAATGTAAGAATGGAGCAATTCCTGACATGTAGACCATACCGCCAATTAGCCGCATGGAAGCTGAAGTGAAACATTCACAGTTTTGAGAACAAACAAACGAACCGTAACCTCTAAAAATCCTAATTTGATTTTATTGTAAATTCAGGTTACATGTTCGCTAAATTTAAACGCTCTTTTGGATTAGCGAATTTCAACGTACGATACCCTGTCGAGAAAGATATCTTACAAATTTCATATTAAATTTAAAGGTGGTGTAATTTTTGTGTAAATTAGTGATGTAACTTTCTTAATAATGTATTAAAATTTGCAGTCAATCGTCAGGCGCCCTACAATTTGAATAAGATTGAGTTATATTCAATTTAATTCCTTATATAAACAAATTATTTGCGTTAATAAATATTTTTTGTATGAAATTGTAATTTTTTAAACTAAAAATCTTAAGCGTGGTGTTCTACAGTTCACTACATTCAAATCAGCTGATTGGGAGTGGCGTATATATACTTGAATCTGCCTGCAGCTCAGTTGTGTGACGTCATAGAAAGAGCTGACGGCGAACTTTAACTTACTTTATTAATAATTACAATTTTTTGCGCCAACTTTGGGCTTGTAATTATTAATATTGATACATTTATTCCTATTTTCATTAACAGAAGCCACTGTGTTCACCAAAAATCACAGTACCATCAATATTTATCAATACTTTCGTAGTCATTTGAATTATCTATTTCTCGGAGCAAATATCTCAACAAGTTGTACAAATAAAACGATTTCGAATTAAACCCCGCGTCCAGTCATTAGAAGGGCTGTGGGCATGTCCCGACAGCCCGACCTACCTCATGCAAGTTGTAAGGAAAGAAGAAAATATTATATATTTCGTAAGAAAAATCTGATTACATGATTGAATTGTGATCTAAATAACAGTACTACTTTTATTTTATCCCCCGTTTCGAAACTTGAAAATCACGTTGAATTTGGTAACGCACTTATCGTGTTGCAACTTAGATAAAGAGTTCTAAAGGTATGATGATGATGATAAAAGTGAAAATGGACACACAAAACGTCGATTCCCGGGCCAGGATTCAAACCCGGACCATCTTTGATGCGAAGCAAAGACGCTGACCAAAACACTACGGCTACTACTACTACCACTAATAATAATAATAATACGCAACACTTAATCGTGAATAGCATGAGGTACAATGATGATGCAACGGTGGGGTAAATTTGAAAAGAGATCTACGAATGTTTCTACAATAATCTGCATTTGAAAGTAATTTTATCTGCAATTCGGTTTATCAAGTAATGTAGCTTCGAATATAAATATTAATAAACTTTTTAGTATAGAATTCAATTTTGATTCTAATTGTAAAACTCTATGAACTGAAAAACGTATAAATTCTGGTTCATCATATTTAACTTCCCAAGAATTATTTTTTTAATATTAATTGTCTATTCCTTTGTTATTTTTTATGCATTAAAAATTTAATAAATTGAATCGCATAATATCAAATTTAAAGCGTTAGTCATTTACAATTGATTTAGCACACTTATCTAAACATAAGGAGTTCTCGGTAAATTCATTTCCGTCATCTGTAGGGCAACGAATAATGTATTTGATATATATTATAATAATAAGAAAGATAGCCAAATAAATACAAAAGAAGTGATTATATACATATATATATATATATATATATATATATATTGGAATACCCAGTTAAGAAGGACATGAATTTTGTTCTTATTTCATCCGATTTGTTTACCAACTCAGACTGGGGATTATTGAGTGGTTTGTAGAAAAAAAAAAGATAATACTAAAATGATGAATAAGTGGCTTATACAGAAGGGGAAAACTATAATTGGACGTTTAGAGGCTTAGAGCTAATGGTATTGACAGAAATATGGTCGGAACCCTAAATGCTTGATGACAGAAGTTTTATGGACATACAATTGTATTAAAAGGAAATATTTATTTTAATTGTATTGAGTGGCTCTCGGAGCGAGAGAAAGGCAGCAGTTGGAGTTGTTTGGCGAACGTGGAAACTCAAAAACTGTGAAAACAAGGGAATATTCTGGAGAAGGGAGAGCAGATAAAAGGACAGTTGTTGGACTGGAGACTGCAGAGTCGAGTTGGACGAAAGACGAGTTAGACGTGAGAGTTGGAAGGTGAAGGACGTGGAGTGTGGTAGCAGAATCTGTACGAGAAAGTCATAGGAGAGTGAAGTTCGAGTCAGCAGACGTCAGGAGAGAACATCGGATGGTAGGCCAAGCTAGGTGGCCGAGAGTAATCAGTTGAACATCAGTCATCAACAGTCAATAGGAGTTTCGTCGTGGAAATGTGTCTGCCAGCAGAGTTTGTTGTTTGGAGGAATTCGTCGTGAGGGTTACTTCATCAAGAAGAGGTGACTGTGAAAGCGGAGTGGGTGAGCGCAACCTGGTGCTCTTTATGCCTATATAAAGAGAGTGTGTGCTGGTATGCGAGAGATCCAAATTGCACGGACCAGAGAGATTGTAAGTTTATTTTTTCTGTATTCATAATTGTAAATTGTTAAATAAGGGTAATGAGTCAGATTTCGTTTCATTTCGTCTTTTATTTATTTTAACTGCATTGTTTAATTGTAAATCTTGTGTTCCGTTTCCATATCAACCCAGTAAAGACCCTGGGGTACAGAGTCTGATTTATTAAAATGTATTCTAGATTAATAAAATTGTTTTGTTGATAAAATTTAATAACGTGTTTAATATAATTTCCCATAATTATCGTGAGCGGGGTATTACAATATATATATATATATATAATATTTAAAAGTATTATCACTTATTTTGTCTGTATTTGGCTATGTTTTGTTGTTATTATTAACTTTCAATCAGTCGTAAATTTTTCATTTTAAAAATATTATATAAAAATTCCGACATATGGGAAACGAGCACCAGGATGTGCATGTGCTATGCAAATTATATTATATCTAATGTTCACCGATCTGTTGGAATCGTTCCAATCAGTCTACGTATCACGATTTTAGATGAGAGCTAGGAATCCGTTTCAAATGATTATATATCAAGGTCTGATTCGATTGTAACCGAGAAAGTTGCACTGCATACTTTGGATAGCTGAATTTAAATCAAATGTTTTCGGTGGCAATGGGAATGGAATGCGATCTTCCCACATTTCTTGCTCATGATTCAGTGGTATCACACAGAAAGTTTGTGTTCCAATGAGTTCTAAAACAACAAAAAAATGCGATGTATTATGAGTGGATGTGTCACCGGCTATATAATCAGCTCAGTGGAATTAAAAATCTATTCCACTCCATTGTTTTTTTTCATTAGTCTTCTTTTAACTATGTTGACTTTATGAAAGCCTCATTTTACAGTTGAAAAAATAATTACGTAAGGAGTCTTCACTTCTTTTCTTCCTTTAGCAAATATAATTTATTTCACTATTTCCCAGTCTTAAAAAATAATATATTATAATCTAATTCGAAGATTCATTTTCCTTTGGCAGCTGTTCTGGAGACACAATGAAAAAATTGGGACCAAATCGAAGCGAAAGAAATATTAATTTTCCATAGATCCCCATGAGAAGCAAATCTTCAAGAATGTGGAAAGAGTCAAAAATGTGCATTGGTTTGGTCTATAATTAATAATTTAACATATTCAGTAATTTATTTGTATCGAATGGTAAAAAATGGAATTTTACAGTTTAAAATCAATATATAATTATTATTTTTTTCACTATAAAATATTTCAGTAATTAAAGAATGATAATTTTTCATGCTATTCACACGTTTGTGTTAAATTCCATGAAGATTATTTTTGATAAACTATTTTTACGTAGTCGGGGGGGGGGGGCTGAGAAGGATTTTTTTTAAGCACAATTTTGAAAGCAACTGGAGAGTGTCAAATTGTTTAACGTTATACGGAAGTCTGTTAAAAATTAATATTTCGGCATATTAAGCCAATTTTGGTGTAACTCTTAGATAAATTATTTTTATTTCTTGTATTAAATTAATGCGTATCCTAGTTATTACGAAATTTATGTATGACTAACTTATTGAATTGTTCTAGTCCTAGAATTTACCTGACACAGTATCCTAATTACACGCTTTAAAGATTTTATCTTTTTCTGTGGGGTTACCCTAAAATATAATACCATAACACTTACGCAATTGAAATACGCCATATATACTAATTTAGCTGTTTTCGCATAGCTGTAATTTAACATAACTGTGCATATGTTTCGCAGCTTTCTTTTTTAATTAATATACTGAGATTTCCATTCCAATTAGGTTTATTACCTACTGAGACACTTACGAATTTTGCACTTTATTCTTCATTAACAATATACCTTTCTAAAGTTACTAGTTTTCATGCAAAATTTGAGTGGATGTTTTGTTACATCTCAGTGTCAAACAATTTACAGAAAACCCATTTATAATAGTATTTTTATTCGTATTTTAATTTATATATAATGTAAATCTGACATTTATTTATTATGTATTATATTATAATTATCTTTAAAAAATTATAATGCCATAATATGCATTATTAGCAGTCTCTTCCAGAGGATCTTGATACAGTCGTATCATCTACGAAAAGAATAGCATTAAAGTCTGTATTCATTAATTTTCGCAAGACATTTATACATATTTAGAATAATAGCGCAACTAAACCCATCAAAATAATTGAGATTAAAAAATAGCTCTCTCCTGCAACGTGCTCTCTGATCAATGTCTTCGATTAGCTCACACAGCGCAACCACAGATGCACTTCGACTTTTAAGAATTAATAAAATTTGTTCTTAAGCTACACTAATGCATACGCGTAACAAAGTCTCTACTTACACGGGATTCGTCGGACTAATACCAACACAAGTAAGCTCTTTAATCCGCACATAAATTACGTTACTATGTTTCATGCGCAACTTCTTTTTCAGCAAAGGTCCGAGTTCTTCAAGAAGCGGTAATGCTAATTGCGTGTACAAGCAGCCGGTTACTTATAAATCCAATTAACCTAATCCATTTCATGCGTACGAAGTGGTATTCAGGAAGGGATGATTACGACAACATAATATTTATTTAATAGTAATTTATTGTTTGCCATTAGATGTTTTCAGGTTTGTTAACTTACAGCTTCGGCTAATTTCTCAAGCTCATATACTATTTCCATACAATGCGTAGTTTGCGTTCTTCAATTATTCTATTACAATAATTTTTATATTATTATTATTATTATTTAGAGTAACAGGCTACATGAGGGTAATCCAAGTGGTGGAAACTCCCCTGTAATAATATAGGTAGGGATTTGAAAGGGGGATACGGAAAGGTAGAGAAAGGTATCCAAGAGTTAACTAGGGCACACGGGCTATAGTTTAAGGATCATACCAGGCATTTGTCTAAAAGTGATGCCCTAGAAAACCTGCATCAGGTAGGTGGGGCGCTTGTAACTTGTCCCACGCCCTTCCGATATTAGGAGAGGGGTTTTCTGAGGGGACGCAGCATTTCCTGGACCAGTTAATGTGGCAACTGTGCGACTGTTCTTATGGGAACAGCGAACAACTCTTACCGTATGCCGAAGGTCTGCGACCGCGGATCATACACCTCTCAAAACAGGCCGAGGTGCCTCGGCTTGTGGGAACTTTAGTTCAAAAACTCAGAGAGGAAAAGGCGTTCCTAAAGGCAGCCTTCTCTATCTTTCCAAAAAGGTTCCAGTCACATTAATTTTTTTTGGGTGTAGACAGGCTATGTATAGGGTAATCCACATAGTGGCAACTCCACTCTTATAGCATAGGAAAGGGATTTAAAAGGGGCGATGCGGAAGGGTGGAGGAAGGTAGCCAAGGGTTAATTAGGGCCCCCGGGCTATAGTTTAAGGATCCTAACCGGCATTCGCCTAAAAGTAATGCAGGACAAACCCTATAAAAACCTGCATCAGATAGGTCGGGCATTTGGTACTTGTCCCATGCCCTTCCTATGGCGGTCGAGGGGTTTGCTGTGGGGTCGCAGCTTACCCTTCGTCCTGCCTTGGCCAGTTTAGGAGGCAGCTTGCCGACTATTCCAATAGGAATAGCGGACAACTCTTACCGTATGCCCAAGGTGTGCGACCCCGGAATATACACCTCTCAAAACAGACCAAGGTGCCTCTGCATGTGGGAACCTTAGTTAAAAAAAAACCAGAGAGTTGTGAAGGCATCCCCAAAGGTAGTCCAGCCAGAGCTCTGTTGCATTAATTTTATACATATTTTTTTATATATACTTAACTGTTATCCGTTTGTAGGCTGAGTTTTAATGTGAAAGTATAAATAGAAACTTTGGATTTAGTAATTATTTCAGTTATTTATTTCGCCTTTCAATTTTCAGACTATATGAGTAGATTGTGTTTAAACCAATGGTAGGTTACTGTTTTCTTTGGATTATGAATTATTGTGGAGAACGTTTCAACAACATTTATGGTATTGTTAAGTTGTTCCAATTTTTGTTTGAATAGATCTGTTTAATTCCATTTTAATATTTTTGATCACCGTAAATTTGAAATTAATATTATTTATTCAATTCCTTGAATTAGCAAAATTTTCCTAATCGTTTTGTTGTTGTATATAGCTTGTATACTTCTTATCTGTATCGTTTTATAATTTATATTATTAAATTCAAATTTAATTATCGTCATACGTATGATTTTCTAAAAATTACAATCTTTTGAAAACCTAAAATTTTATTATGCATACAATTCAAGCTTGTGTCTTCAATAAAATTTAGTATTGATTATTTCTCGAAAATGTTTTAATAGTTTTTTATGTCTAAGTTTCGTTAGTTTAACTCTTCGTTTCTTTCTTATCAGTTTCAATGATCAGACAACATCAGGCATTGGATATCGCCTACACACACGGAAATGAAAGTGTAATACTGTCCTTCAGGCAGAGGAGGTTTATAGAGGAAATAAACCGTCTGAACGCTTTAGATCAACAGAATATATAGTTTCCACAAGGTCTACAACGTTAAAAAATTCTCAAACAAGAATATTTAACAATTATAGAATTCCAATGTTATTTAGTTGTAACTTTCAATCTGTGGAAAAATTAGAAATACGCTTAATTTATAATATCTCTTCAATTCAGGGTGTTTTGTATCCATTTAAATTTGCAGATATAAATATGTTGGACCGTATGTAGGGATTGGCGTAAAAGGTTGCTGTGACATTTCATGAGATAACACTGAGACTGCGTTAAGACACAGAGACATTGATAAAAAAATTCTTTTGATGTAATCGACTTTGTTGACACAAGTGTTTAAGAGGTCCGGTCCGTTCGGCTTGTTGTTATGCACGAGAAGTAATTGGTGTAAATACCACCGGGCATATATACATTTTGAGTTAAACACAATACAATATCCCGTATTTTATTTCACCGTGTGGGAACATATAATTACGTTTCACAGCGGTTCTTTCTCGGCCATTACGCCTTCTAAAACACGCTGATGTAGATCGTCGATTGTTTTGAAACTATCAATTAATTGTTATACGTAATTCAGTTTCATTTGGATTCCCAAGAACTTTTGAAAAATTGATTATTAACGAGACTAGAAATCATCTCTACAAAGACATAATTCTTTGTTGACTTTCCCAATTCTGTAAGAAGGCTTTTATTCTCGCGTAATGGATTTCGGCCAAAAATATAGTCTTTTAGCACACTCTTCCCTCTTTTTTCACTTACTAGTCCTAATTCTGCCACAAGAGGCCGTAATTTACAAATCCATGTCAAGACTTAATACGAACAAATTACCCGCTATTTTCTGAACTCATCCTTGACTAATTTGGCAACATCCGTGCCCAAATTGTTAGCTGTTACGTCTAATACTATCAGGTTCTTAGCTAAATTACCGGACACACGCAGTGGAAGTTTGGATTGATAATATAACATGGACCAATAATTAACTCAGATTTCAGAATGAGCCGAGTTACCTTATCGGTTGTCAGGCACACTTTTCCATTTATTCTGATTCGTAGTTGGCTTAGAAGACTACTCATGAACACATTTAATGATTTATACGTCTATATATTACGATGGCGATTCAATAATTAAAGAGACGAATTGGTGTAGAAAATAAACTTTGTATTTTTATAAAATGAAAATTTTACTACTTTTCGACATCAGCCCAACCAAAATTGATGCATTTGTGACAACAGTCACTTATCTTTACTTCAACCGCTACAAAGATGTCTTTGTGTTGTTCTTTCAACCATTTGTTTTTACATATTTGTTGTTCTCGAACTTCTTCCCCCGTAATGCCTCCTTCAGTCGACCTAACAAGAGAAAATCAGTTGGTCCAAATTCTGTATCATAGGGAAGATGAGGGAGTTTTTCCCAGCTCATTTCGAATAATGGTTAGTTGAGCGGGAGTGCATTGTCATATCCCTGAGATCCACATCACTTCTTTCTTCTTTCCGGTTTTCCCTTGTTTATAACCTTATGTCAGTAGAATTCGCCGTTTATTGTATGCTGCTATTGTAGTCAATAATAGAAAACTGCGCCAACATTATCTGATGATTCTTCTTTGTTAGAAGAGGAGAGCTGATATGTCTTCACTCCATGCTTTGCCTTTTTTAATTTTGGTTCGAAACTATGAACCGAAGATTCTTCACAGGTTAAATTATTGTTCAAGTCAGGCTCACTTGAACCATAGCGCTCCTTTAGCTCTGTGCACAGTCTCAAACTCATGTCTTTGTGGCACTCAATCCTGCAAAATTTAACATTGTTACTAATAAGTGGGGAATATTTATATGGTTTAAAGACATAAAAATAAACGATTTTAATTAATTTATAAACAATAATTTAATATCAGCAACGGCATTTACAAGTGAATCAAATATAAAAATTACGAATCTATATTTAAATTACCCAAATCGGAAAATTTAGGAACCTGGCGATGCGATACGATACGATAATAACAATTTTTTCAACGATACCGTGAAGGCAGATGTCGGATACTTGTTGTGGCTTGTGTAATGATGTATCAGGATGCTCGGTTTTGGCGTCGGTCAGCAGAGCGTCGTTGTAAGGCGGCCGCAAAGAATAAGCATTCGTTGTCGTTCAGAGGCAGTACTCGTTCTTAACGAACTTTACCACCGTCACGGTTTGATTCATAATTTTTCAGTGCACTGGGTCGCGACTTGTACTTGAATGCTTAACTTCTCTGGGTCGCGACTTGGACACGATTGCGTTACTTCTTCGGATCAGGACCAGAATTTCTCACTCTCTTGAACCTATCATGAATTCTATCTCACTCCGCTTTCGGATTCAGAACTTACAAAATTCCGCCTCCATTTTAAAGCGGCCAATCGCTGTGGTCGCTCTCAGTCAAAATGGTGATCTATGAAGAAGGTTAAATTCACTGCTGAACTAAACTTATTCTCTTGCCAGATTTTTCACATTTAGCACGCCCGTCTACGTAAGTGACGCTTCCGGGACACTTGATTCGTCCTACCTAATCTCTGGACGGACAGGAGTGATTTCTCAAACTTTCATCGTGCACCCTCTTAACGCCTATTGTAGGCAATAGTCATTGTGAAGGTCCGTTCTCTTTGTGCTACAGGGATAAGGGACCTACGTGGAAGAGCAAGAAACTGAAGCTACTTAGCCTTTAAAATAATCTCCGCGTCAATACCATTCATTGTAACCTCGTCACTGATAATGTTTTGAACTGTTCCAACACTAACTTGAACCTTTATTGCAACTCATACTATGTTATTGCACTCTTTAATGTTTCTCTTTATTCATTGAATGACACTAGGAAATATGTCATCTTCGTTTCCTATTTAGTAGCTGGTTTGATAATTGCGTTGCTTCAATTTTAACCCTTGCAAAGTCAAAGCAATGTGCTTCTCAAGGAATTACAACCTTTAAAAATTTATGATAAAAATATTGAATATGTTAAACAATACAAGATTATGGGAATTTTCTGGGACTCTAAACTCACGTTCAAGACTCACATCGAGCAACTAATCATAGAAAGAAAAAAAGTCTGTTAATCCTCAAGCTAATAGCTGCCAAGAACTGAGGAGCAAAGATGGAACTATTGAGTCTCACCTACAGGGCATTGATCAGAACAAAAATAGATTATGGAGCACACATATATATGACAACACAGAAAAGGATGCTAAGAAGACTAAACGTTGTCCAAAATGAGGCAATGAGAGTGATAACCGGTTGTTATAAAACCGCCCCAATACCGAGACTCACACTTGAGGCAAACGAAATACGCGATCATACGCATAAATCGATTTAGAGAGAATATATTGAAAATACAAGAAAAAGGAAACCGGATCACTATAGCCTGGCTACCTGCGCATAAGGACATAGTGGGACACGACAGGGCAGATCTCCTAGCGAAGATGGAAGCTGATCATCAAGGAAGATCCAGCAACCTGCCAGTTTGCACCAGCAGGGACTGCAGAGTAGGGTTCTACAAGGAACTGGAGGAAAAGTGGAGTAGACCTGTCAAACCAGAGGAAATGTCAACAGCATCAGAGAAATATGGCACCCGAAAGAACTATCTCGAAGGCAACAGGTTGTTGTAGCCAGAATAAGAACATTGCACTCCAGTTTCACTCATTCGTTCTTGATTTCCAGATCTCCGCGGCCGGTATGCAGCTCATGCAAGGAGCCCACAACAATTCCTCATGTCCTCTTTGAATGCCCCAAATATAGTGAGATAAGAAAATCAACCATAGCCGCACATTCAATGATGGAGATTTGCAACTCATCAGCAGTATTAAACAATCTCATAGACTTTACGATGAAAACTGATTTGTTAAATGTAATTTAAATGTTATAAAAATGTATAACTTAGCAGATTTAAGTCGCTAATGACCACATGTTAATGCGACGTTAAATTGTAATTAAAAAAATAAAATATAACATTAATGAAAAATATATTTTCTTTATATTTATCTATTTATATTTGTGCAAGGTTTTTTCACGTCTATGAAAAAAGTCTGTTGTTTTTATCGCTATAAAATAGCTAAACTGAGTAACGTGCTATCATAAAATTTTAGTGGCACAGGAAATTTGGTTGTACTAGAAATTGTTTATGAGGATTTTCAACCGTTTTACAGAATTTAAATGCACTCAAACGATCTCCGAAGATGATCCGCGTGAAGGTCGACCGAAAAGTGCAACATCAGAGATCAATCTGATTGTGGTATCGATTTATTGCATAGTGTCTTGAAAGTGACTTTTCCCTTGTATAATAGGCGTTTCGTGACCCTAGTAGAATGCAATTAAGGACGCTGTCTGCACTCCCATGTAGCGAAGTAAGGAGGTGAGTCAGGCGCTCGACGGGTGATAAAACAATCCGCATGTAGCAGGTGCATCACGTTCCTCACCCCACTCTGCAAACTCGACCGTTAACGATGAATTTAATCAGTATACACAATGAAAAGATTTGATACAGTCCCTGCGTTAAAGGGATACTCATGAATGCATTTTGCACATTCAATGTGCCGATTAGGATTCCACGTAAAACAGTGAATAAATGTTCTGGTGGGTTCACAGGTACCTTAGTAGCACCAGTTTATATAAAATTTATTTAACAAATTTGCGTAGGATGCATTATATTGATTTTGTAAATTACGTCAACATTCTAGTTAGGTTTTGTTTTCAATGTTCAATTTCTATCACTGTTAGGAATAATATTCTGGAACTTTCACATTGAGAATTAGTGTTAGGCTCCTGTATAAAGAAAAATCTAATATGCATAATAACACACTGAACGGTAGACGAAATGTGTCAAGAATATTTTTTAACTTGAATGTGATTTTAGTCAGGCACCCTTTGAGAAAAAACACTTTACACGAAACTGTTGTTCTCTTAACGCGACATCTGTTGATGTAGTCTTTTGTCTGTGAAATTTCGTAAGTCGTAGTAAGATAAGTTATACGTATTGGGAATGACAGCTCCGGAAGTGAATTAGCGTCACAGAGAGTTATCTAATTTAAACTGGCAAGTTAGTTACCCTTACTCTCGCAGGGAATCATTAAAAACCGGCAACACGGCGTTCAATTATTCGTTTTGCTTCTGTGCAACTCATATTCATCTAAAGTAAGTCGTGTATTTTAATTTTGTGGATATTTTTATGAACATAAATATTGGGAACACTAGAAACACTAAAAACCCCTAATATTGACCTGACCCTAACCAAATATGAAAAAAATAACACCAGCCCAGAAATGTATCAAACCCTTTTCCGTGAAATACTTACAACTTATAAAGGCTACATACATATATACACCGACGGATCTAAGACAGTTAATGGTGCTGCATGTGCTAACATATTCGAGGGATCCACAAAATCATATAAACTTCATGATATGGCTTCGAGTTTTTACTGTGAATCTTATGCAATTACAACAGCCCTAAACGACATCGAGAACTCTAACAAATCCAAGTTCGCTATCTTCACGGACTCAATAAGCGTAATCGAATCAATAAACAACAAATGTAGTAAGGAACCCTTTACGCTTGGTATCATAGCCCAAAACTCAAAAATAATAACATCAGGTAAACAACTGTCACACATATGGATCCCCTCCCATGTCGGAATCGCAGGTAATGAAGCAGCCGATGTCGCGGCTAAATGCGCAATATCCAGCCAAAACCCATCTACCCTGCCAGTGTCCCACAAGAACATAATCAAAGCTGTAAAAGCCAAATTAAAGAAAAACTGGAACAACGAATGGGCTAATAAACAGACAAAACTTCACGAAATAAGGGACAGTGTATACGAAACCCAACCTCATCAGTTCAATTTAAACAGACGTGTTCAAACCGTATTCACCCGTCTAAGTATTGGTCATTCTAGACTATCTCACAGTCACCTAATGACCAAAACCAACCCTGCTGTATGTGACAAATGCAACTCCAAAATTACCACCCGACACATAACCAATGAGTGTGAGTACACGATACAAAAAAGAAGAGACTATTGAATCCCAGACAGCGACAAGGAATGCCTAAACGAACCTCAATATATTAACCCAATCATGGATTATCTTAGGGACCTAAACGTGATTGATACTATTTAATTTATCCATACTAGATTTTCCTATACAATCTGTATTATTAAAGAATGTAAACCATATTGTACCTAAGACGCAGCCAACATCCTGTAAATAATGAAACCACAATGTAAAAAAAAAAGTAGTAGTAATTTTGTAATGTAAATCGTGGTCACTAATAACCATGTCGGTTGATGTGACAATAAACTAAATATTAAAAAATATATATATTGGGAACAACTATCGACGCAGTATTTAGAAGTTAGTTACATAAAAATAAATCTCTAATTTATGTTTAAAACTCTCATGTTTCTAATTCAATTGGATATGTTAATAATTTTCTCCATTATTTCATTTTCAATGAGTTTCTGATTTACCTAAAAAATTCAAAGAATGAAAACATTCTGAATAATATTTTAGTTGCTTTATCTATACTGTAATGAATTAATATTCTTACTATGAAGTATTGCATTCTTAGAGAAAAAGAGGAATACGCCTGTTGAAAAGGGTGTTGGTCTGTCATTCGGAAACTATATATACAGTATATGTCGTCTGAACGCTCCGTTCTGGATTAATGGACTTCCGGAGCAGACGACTATATGCAATGAATGTTTATACACGTGCGTACTGCACTGAAAGGATGAAAAGTGGAATAAATTTATTATTGTTTTTGCATCGTGTGGGGAGAAGTAAACTCATGTTTGTTTTAACGCAGGTATTTTGTATATAAAGTTTCATTCAATTCCACATGAGTATAGATAGGCGTATTTTGTACCCCAAACAAGTGCATAGCGTTTCGAGGCTGTTGATGGACAAGGACTGCTGCAGACAGTTTTTGAGTTTTTTAATCTTGGGAGAGGAATGACTTGATGTCACCACAATAATCAGACTATGATGTAGTAGATTATCAAAACACTTGGAAGACATCGACAGTACATCAGACGACAACGCCGATTCCACAATATTCACCGAAATCGATTGGTGGACATTAATATATAAGTATACATGTGCTGAAACACAAAATATCTATTTCCCAATTTTCTATTTGTTTAATTTCTTATATTTATATTTTGTATTATACATTGTTTACAAAGTTCTTTAATCCCCGCGACAACCCTGAAATAGAGAAGTGAAAGCGAACATAATAATATTAAAAATTGTAATAATTTTATCAAATCATATTCATTTTCCAATAAACTGTGTAGTTATTTCGTACGTCAAAACCAATAGCCACCTTTGAACTATTATAATACTTATTTTTGCACTTTTTATAGTAATAGACTCAAATAATCCGCAAGGTTATAGTCATTTATTGTATGGGCAAGGACAATTCAATTATAGGACTCACACGCAATCTATATCATTTTATTGTATTACAGGAGCTATATCCGGTATTGGAAAAAACAGGGAAGAACCCGAAGAAAATTCATATTTATTGAAATTTGAGTACCTGTTAACTAAACAACTTCAAGGCTTGTTCTTTTGTTCATAGCGTACGACATTCCGCCAGGTCACTGTGATCTTCGCTGCCCGATTAACAGATAACAAAGGAATGATGAAATGGACGTCAGTGCTGTCTCTGCCTTTCCCATGACTCGAACGTGGAACGTTGGCAATGCGAGGCCATTGCACTCTTCGCGTCCCGATTAACCTACTAATTTATGCATCACTTTTGTGACAACAAGTATGTCGATTGATCAAAGTAATGAGATGCCGCGACATATTTTTTCATATAAGAATAAACTTTTTATTATTAATAACGCTGCAAATTGAACGAGTCTTCAAATAAAGAAGAGTACTGATCGGCAGGTAAAATAAAAGAATAAAACAGAAGAAATATTTTTGAAACAAACAAAAACTATAATTGGTTATGTATTTTGTTGACCATTGCCATTTAATAGGGCCAACTTCTTGTTGATGTTCTTTATATGTGTGCACCAGAAACAAGTATTAAATTAATTAAATAAAAACAATTAATCCAATATGACAGAAAAATGTATTCATTAATTCAACTAAAAAATCTGTTCCTACGACGTTTCGTCCACATTTTGGGCACTTCTTGCAGACGAAACGTCTTTTTAACTGTTTTTTTGGTTCAATTCTTCTGCATCCCCCCTTTCAAATCCCTTCCTATGCTATTAAAGGGGAGTTTCCCCCATGTGAATTACCCTCATGCAGACTGTTACTCTAAATAAATAAATAATAAATATTTTGACATTCTGGCTGAACCATTTATTTATTTATTAAATGATAATTGTCAGATTATATTTTATATTAATTATTAAATTTACTATCGTCATAAAAGCCATTCATCATTCTGTTATAAATGAAACTGAATATCTCGTATATTCTATATTTGAATACAATCTTCAATAATGCATGCAAGATTATTTGTAAAGAAAAAAATAAATTTGAACGCGGGTTAATGGAAGAGATTTTTAAATACAGAATTTTAGAAGGAGCCATGAGTTCGAGAAATGAGGTGAGGATAGTACGTACGAACCAAATTTGATCATAGTGTTCCCTTCTGAATCCAATATTATGACGTAAAGGCAGCTGGTAATTATTTTAGTTATAATGTTAGTTGGATAAAATTGCCCTTGTTGCTTGCGTGTAAGGTATGATCGTTCACGCTCCACAGCACTAACATAGCCGGGACAGACTTGTAGATTTAGTAAATAATTTATTTAAACTTGATGGCTCGTACTGACATTGGTTACCTTTAGATTATTTTATTGAGGCTTGATATACGGTTGCAAGGAAGTTGTATGTATTTTTACAGTCATATTTTAATCTGTTTTAGTTTAAAGTAATGTTGATGTGAATTGTTTCTGGTTTATATTGTAATTGAATGCAGGCTTTCTCAGATGACTATGACATATATCGAAAGCATCTGGAGGTGTTCGTTTTACCTCTAATAAAACCTGGGAGCTGAAAAACAGGCTCTTGCTTGTTTTTATTTAAAGTTCCAGTCCAGTGCTCCGGTTACTATATTCATTACATTGCTCATTCTTGAAAGGCATTATTTAAATATTCATTTTAGTCTACGAAATTATCTTCTGAAGGAGACGCACGACTAAATTACAAGCATGCACAATAAAAGTCTAAAAATTCGATAAATATAGTAATTAATACTATATTAGGAATTAAATTTTTAATTCGAAGTATGACGTAAACGTTTCCCTCCCTCAGCCATTATTAATCTTGGAAAAGTTATGTGAACGGAGATTTAATCCGAACTACAAATGTGTAGGTGGAACTTAATTTTAAATTAAGTCCTTCATTTTAAAACTAATTATTACTTTCAATAATGCAGTTTTTCGACCATATTTTATTTATTTACGACAACATTTCGGTATGTGATGGTACCTACATTTAACATCGTGCTAAATATGCTAAATGTTTAAACCTCACATTAAAATTTCACATCCCATTGAAAAAAACAAAAACTTATAAAGTTTTTATTTTTTTCAATAGGATGTGATATTAGGTTTTAACATTTATCATATTTAGCAGGGAAGACCTGATGAAGGTACAAACACGTACTGAAACGTTGTCGTAAATAAATAAAATATTGTCTGATATTGGTCGAAAAACTGCATTATTTTTAATACAAACAGACGTAAAAATACAATCTTTAATTATTTTTTATTATAATCTTACAATATGATACTCGTGAGCGTGTGCTTCGTCTAGGGCTGATAATACAGTGCTCACTTTTCAAATGCTTACGTAACCTTATTAATATACTTATGTACAATCATCCTAGACCAAGCTTAAATTTTTTTATATGACTATTTTTTCGTGTAGTTTGAACTGCGTGTCTCCAGATGAAGCGAGCCATCAAAGTCTGTCATGGTATTAAATTAAATTTGTTTCACAGTTCTGTCACCTAACTTGAAGGGAATTTAATTATATTTATATTGACTGAGATACACGAGTGTGTGTGTTTCATCTGGGGCTGACAATTCAGTTGTAATTTCTCAAGTGTTTGCTTAACCTCATCAAAAACCTTCAGTGTCGATTCAAGTAACGTTATCCAACATTATTCACAATTTACTGAGTGAATGGTCGTTATATGCGGTTAATTAAATTTTAATGAAGTATTAAAATATCTGTCTGTGCAATTAAATCAGGAAACAATGTTTCTGTTAGCCAGTGAAATTTATTTTCATTTTCAATTATAATTTTTCAGTCTACATTTGTACAGATTCAGCTAATTTTCTGTAAGGTAGTATTAAAACTGGATGTGGGTCGGGAAAATGAACTTGAAAATCGCAAAAATTATTCATAAAACTAATTGAAGTGACTTTAGTCATCTGTTTATTGCACAGAGATAAAAATAATATACGTTCCAGTTATCAGATATAAAAAATAAACAATTACGGTACTAAAAGTTTTTAATGTATATATATACAATATATATATATATATATATATATATATATATATATATATATATAGAGAGAGAGAGAGAGAGAGAGAGAGAGAGAGACAGCTTTCGGCCTCCATAGGCCATATTCATCAGTATCTGTGTATTTATTTGTGAAGTGAGTTGTGTTTGAAAACTAAAACATCCTTAAATTCAGTGAAATATGGTCTTTATGTCCTGTGTATAACAAAACTCGAGGGAGATCGAGCCCAGACGAACAGCTAAGGGTAAAGAAAACAAAAAAAATAATTTTATTAATTGTAAACATAATGTCTAAATATAATTGTCATCAGATTTCGTATTTCAATAATTATTTAAGTCAGGAATATTTTGCATTGTAAGTTTTTAATTGTCATTTTGTAACAATTTTTATTGGAGGCCCTGAAAATTAAGCCGTGGCACATTACCAATTTGTAAAATTTCAACTGAGAAAAGAATTTGTTTTTATTAAATTAATTTTGTTATATTTTGAATTCTTGTTTTCATTTAAAATCCTTTCATTTTAACTTCTAATTTGCTTATAACGTAAAGCTTATCTTCACTAATTAAATAAAAATGTAAATAAATTGTGATTATTACAATTTGTGCTCCAACGTGAGGTTTATTTTAATTTAAATCAATAAAAGTGATTTTGATTATTACAATATGTAGAATAAAACTTTTTAGGTCTCTAAGAAATTATTATTTTTATTTGATAATATTGAATAATACTGTCAATTTTGCTATTAATATAGGGCAGTTTGTTTTTCCTGAGTAATTATTTTTTGATTTTGGGTAACTCTTTTCTTTCAAAAGACTAGCGACTGTGTGAATGTTAAAATATCTGCGAATACCTTGTTTCGCAGGAATAGAAATACAGTTCCATGTAGCACATTTTAAAAAGTCTCTTGAGACAAACGATTTCATATAAGCTTTATTGGCATAACTTTATAACTGATACAGTATTTATTTACTGTAATGGGTGCTAAGAATTGCCCAACGTAACTACGACTACTCTGTGAGACCGATAAGATTCTTAGGAGAACCTCTGTGGATTAATTGGGCGCATACAGCTGTCTCTCTGAATGAGCATTTAAGACGTGAAACTTGAAGCTCGCCTTTAGATTACCTGTGGCTGGCGTTGACGTCTTTAATTTAAGCCAAACATGACGTTCGGAATGTGGATAATATTCCCTGATAAAGGTGCGGCGGAGGCGATGGCGGCTCAGGAAGGCAAAAACGGACATCGGACATGTCAGCAGTCGAAGGAGACTTGACGACAACACGAGGAAATGTTGTAAGTATCGCTAAAAATACACGGAGCGTTGGCAAACAAAGACCGTGGACTGTTTTTGGCTAAGGTCCCTCTAATACGAACAATTTTTTATCTAGTTCTCCTAATGCAAAAAAAAAAGGTTGGAAGCAGAAAAATCGCTTCATATCCCAAATCAGTAAATTAAAAAAACAATATAATTACAGACATTACATTTGAAAAAATAATTTTTACTTGATGTGAATATAGAGCAATATCTTCATGTTGTCAGTTGAAGGAAAGAATTATATAGTACTTATGTGACAGTGTGTAGTATAGATCTCAAAAAATCATGAAACCAATAAATAAGAATATACTTTATCTTTTGAATCAAAGTATGCTGTTATAAAGTAGAAATTAAAATAAAAGTTAAAATGAAAAATTTACGTCTGATTGAAAAAATGAATAAGAAAGATTGCCAATACAGACAAAATTCAAGAAAGAAATACTGTTAAATTTATTGTGTAAATGTTGTAAATGAGCGGGCAAAACACCACATAAAAGTTAAAATGAAAAATTTACGTCTGATTGAAAAAATGAATAAGAAAGATTACCAATACAGACAAAATTAAAGAAAGAAATACTGTTAAATTTATTGTGTAAATGTTGTAAATGAGCGGGCAAAACACCACATTTTCCGCAATTAAGTAAAAACTCACACTGGATCCTCGCAATAACTATTTTTTTCGAGAGTTTTAACCAAGTTTTAAAACTAGAATAAATATTAAAGCCGAAAGTAAACAAAGCATAATTGAGATAAGCCTATTAAAGGCTAGGCGTCAAAAATTAAAATTAAAAAATTACGTCTGATTTGTCTCTATTGGCTATCTTTTTTATTCACTAAAATAAAAGTGATTTGGCAGTTTTAATACCTGTTGTAATCAATTTCTTTGTAACTCTGTTGTAATTGAAAATAAATACCTTTATTTTTAATTAAGGGTTTAATCCCTTTATTTAAGCAATTAAAAGTATATTTCGTTTACCGTACGTGATATAAATTTTAATTCCATCCTTTACGATTATTAATTTAAATGTTTAAAATTCACAAAAAATTAATTCAATTACCAAATTTCGACTTATTATCTTACTTACGAAATCTTGTTAGTTTATCGAAGATAAAATAATTCTTGAGAAAATAAAATATTTACGTACTCCAATGTAATCTTGCTCAAAAAATGTAAAAGTTATTAATGTTATTGCATAGTATTCAGTCTTAAAAATTTCATGCTTTATAAGCGACATGCGCTTCCTTAATCCACACGTCAGGCAAGACTGTTCAGTAAGATAAAAAATGGCGGACGGACCGTCCTTATATTAGAGGGCCTAAAGCTTCAGAATATCAAAAAATTAGTATTTGTAAGTCTATGTGTCTGTTTATTTAATATACGAGAGCGCAGTTTTTTCGGTGGCAAGCACATGAAATTACAATTAATATAACTCTTTGAATAATTAAACCAAAAGACTGGACAATGTTTCAATTATAAATATACACGATATGAATCGAAGTTTGATTTTGAAAGAAGACATTATATATAAATACTAGCTGGGTGTGCGGCGTTGCCCGGGTATTTATTTATATTAGTATTTAAATCTTAGAAGAATCAAAAATAGTCCCTGTACCCTAAGAATGAAAAATACTTACGCTTCCCCACCTCCCCACGAACCTTATCTGAGTTAAGGGTGATTAACCCATCTCATGTTTGTTCCTCGATCGTGAGTAACATGTGGACAAAGATTGTTAGAAATTACTTCACGTATTTAACATTGTACGCTGAACTTTGTCTTTCACCACCACAACTAGTGGCTGATCTACAACTTTACCTACATGTTGAAAGTCAGAATTAAACTCAGCGACTTCTATAACCTCGCAATAGACATAATTCACAGTAGTTTTTGCATTATTTTATTTAAAAACCTGTCGCCACCACCAGTACGTATTGAAATTAGGCACTTACAGCTAAGAGAACGACAATATTAAACGCTGGGACCCCGAAAACTTTTCATTAGACGCTAATAATTAACGATTTAGAATGTTTTCGAAATGCCTCCCCTCCACACATGTGCTCGGTGTGCAGTGTGCAGTGGTTGTTCCTGGATCGTAAGCAACATATGTACAAAGTTGAATGTCAGAAATAATTAAACTCAGAGATTTCCAATGTCCAGGATTTTACAACAATATCGGTTGTTTTCGTGTTACTTTTATGTAACGCCCCAAGATTGTTTATTTCCCGCCTGAAAAAAAAATAGAGATTAACTACGGAAACGAACTATAGTTACACTTTAATTTATCGTTTACGGATTGTGAATGTGGTTTATTTTACGATGCTCTATCACTTCACTACACTAACTTATATCACTAGTGAGAATTTATATTTACTTTTATTAGAGGGCTTTCTCCAAACATTCTTACAGATAAATTGTTCCAGTCATATATTGGCCTATTTAGGAAGGAGTTAATCTTAATTAAATTTTGTTACTCGTGTCCATCGGAAGAGTCTAATTTAACAAAAATATATTTTTAATTTTATACTTTTATTATGTAGTTCTTGAGTAAAGTCAGAACTTGTAAACGAAATTAATGCATAAGCCTCCTAATGTTTTTAAACTTAAACGATGAATTTCGTATGTTGCTCTTTGATATTTACTTCAAATAATAAATGCTCTGTTCCCACCTGCGCCTTTGTTTAGAAGATGGAGGAACAAGAAGCGTTGGCAATCGGAACACGAGCATCCAGCCATTTCCTTTGTTCACGCCACTACATTGGTAAAAAGCACGAAGTCAGTCCCCCTGCATGGAAAATCGGACGTGCTGCCTCTTTGCAGTCAGTTCACTGAGTTTCCCTATGAAACAAACTATACATGTTCATTATTTAATATTAAATTAACCACTATTTTAGTGGAAAATTAAAATTAATGAATAAATTTTGTAAATATAGTCTGATTACGGTATATTTTTACTTATCAGTTAAACATGAAATTTAAACTTCCATAAATGTCGTTAAATAAATAAGGAAGGATAAAAGAAAAAAATAATTGAACTATCAGTATGACATGAGTCAAAAAATTAATTGAAAATTATTTTACTCTATATAAGAAATATGTATAATTATCAAAAAAAATTGACAGCCCCAGTGATTTTAGTTTCATGCATTAAGGAAACTATCTGAAATCCTGTTCGTCATTCAGGCTTACTTTGTTCGATTTTCACAAGGAAACAATCAGAACGTGTAAAATAAATACTGATGTAAATTTTAAGAACATTCCCATTGGATAATTCATCGATTACAAACAAATTTATCTTTTTTATACTTAAAGTTTGGTTGTGTGTCTGTAGGTCGTTGTCAAACATTGGTTGAAGACTATCTAATGCTAGAGAGAAAAATATGAGACGTAAATATGTAAGCGCAAGTGCCAAAATATAATAAATATATTATCCCTTCTCTGACGAAAAAAAAAAGCATGCGTTTTAAAATAATAGCATACCACAAACCGCATTATGTGTATGTATCAGAAAATTTAAATTAAATTCCTTCAAGTAGCATCTATCCCGGTGGATGAACCGGTAATATCTTTCTATTTAGTATTGAATTCAACGTGTTTCGCTTTATCATTCCTATTTTCACTAAATAATGGTAGCCCAATTGGCAGTCCATTTCCTCCTCTATTCACTGAAATTATCATGGGAATTTACAGAATTCTCGTCTCTTTGTTGGATGTTCACCACTTCTTTATATTTTTTTAATAAAATTTTTCCATTACTCGATTCCCGAAAATAAACCATAATGCTGATGCATTTAAGGTACCTGTCCCTGACGTTAGGCTCTTTCCCACTCATGTCACGTTATGCGTATATCGAAAATATTTTATATTTAACATTTTCACACGCAATTCGAAACATACGTTGCAGATTTGTGCAAAGTTTTATTGAAAAAAAAGTAAATGTTTTCGCCGAGCCGATATTGTGTTTTAAAAAAAATACTATTTCAATTTAGGAAAGTGCTCTGATGTAAGAATAAGATAAAGAAAATTATTTTTTAAAAAAATTCAAATAACTTTTATATGACTTTCAAACAGACTTATATTTTTCTAGTTTAATTAATACAAATAAAATTTGTCCATTTAATATTATATAACAAAAACTAAGTACACTTTCACCACATTTTTCTTGGATGAAAATTTGCGTTTATCAGGATAATCAATATAAAGAATTTAAAGAATTAAGTTTTGAAGCTACATACATAATTTCATCTTATTAGTTTTAGTGGTTTGGAAAATGTTGGTATTCAAATATACAAAGTTTTAGTTGAAATGAAAACGATGTTTACTAGTGTCATAGTTTGTTTCCAAAATATTTCAGGGGCACAAAATTTTTAATTTTATAATTACAGGTCTTCCTGCTGCTTCTTCTGCTTTTTTACAGAGTACAATTACATTATCAGATGTTAAACTTAAATACACGATTCATATTCAATTGTCTTTGAACCATTATGTATTATGCTGCATTTCATTAGTAAATAATAAGTTTTCAAATATTGATGATCTAGAACTTTGGGCATAAAAGAAACAGAAAAATATCAGATTTGAACAAACAAAAGTTTTTAAAAACAATGTATCCAGTAAGTGTTTTAATTTTTTCATTTATAGTAATTAACATATTTTATTTACGGATTTTTAACTAACTTGCTTTTCCTCGTTATAGCTTTGATACGTGTTGCATAACATACTCCATGCTTTGGTACTGAAAATTTTTAATCTTCAGCATAATTTTTTTTCCTTACAAAACGTATCCAATGTGTTCCCCATCACAGATGTCTCACTTCATGGACCTAGCGGGCGCTTTTAAAAGATTATACTGTCCACCAAACCCTAAGCGGATCGCTCCAGTCTTCGACGGAAATTAACAAAAAATATGTATGGCGCAGGCCTGAACGAAGCCAAATTGTATCGACATAACTGATTGTCCTATTACCGAAAGGAACTGCAAAATATAATGCGAATTAATAAGTAATGCAACGCATTTTCAGATTACTTGAAAATAAAATATATATTTGAATGTTGCAAATAAATAAACAAACGGCCTTCAGTCAGAAAATTGTATTTATTAACAATGAAATTAAATATACAGACGATCGTAATTTTTAGGAACTTTCAAGTTAATTGATATGTTTTTAACATAAGTAAATAACATTTTTGTGTATGTTACGGGGTCGTTTATCTTGGGCTAACGATAAGAGTTGTCCGCTACTCCCATTGGAATAGTCAGCCAGCTGCCCCCTAAATTGGTCGAGGAACTGAGAAGGGAATGCTGCGTCCCCACAAAAAACCCCTCTCCCACCATCGGAAGAGCGTGGGACAAGTACCTACTGCCCGACTTGCCTGATGCAGGTTTTCTGAATCACTTTGAGACGAATGTTGGGTAGGATCCTTAAACCATAGCCCGGGAGGCCCTAGTTAACCCTTGGCTATCTTTCTCTACCTTTCCGTATATCCCCTATAAAATCCTTTCCTATGCTATTAAAGGGAAGTTTCCACCATGTGGACTACCCTCACGTAGCGTGTTACTGTAAAAAAACGAATAAATACAAAATATTTTTATTAATTCACTTTTTCTAGAAATTTTGTATGTAAATCAAGCAAAAAATTTAGAGGCATGGTTTGGTTCCTTTGTTATGTTAAATGTCGCATATGTTTTAATCATAATATCGTACTATATTCTATTACAAACGGTGCAAATGGTAAGATAATAATATTGTGGAGTGTTATTGGTATGTTTCTCTAGTTGAATAATTTGATACAAATTTTTAAATTACCACACAATTTATACACAAACATGTTTGTTGATTCATGTCACGTTAAATGCGAGAGTAATTCAAATAATTAGGGACAGCTAATTACTTTTTAACTGAGATTATAATCGTTCAAGGTATTTATGTTTCCATGCGGTAAATTCTTTAGTTTAAATGATTTTAGTGAATTCATTATGAGCTTGAAGTTAATTGTTAAGATCATTTTAACTTTTGAATTGGATAAGTTTGAAATAACCGGAGATATTTAAGTTTACGCTCTTACTTCTCATTTCGTTTAAAATTACAAGTTAACGAATAACAAATAAAACTAACTACATTTTATCTTTGAACATTCAGTCCTTGGTCCACTAATTTTTAAAAATTCCCCAACTAAGTATTCGTACACCGAATGACGGTAAGATACGTAAGATATTCGTGATTTGAATTCTGACATATATCTTCAGGCCATAATCAGTATGATACGTTCGTAAAAGCAATAAAGGGTATCAATCTATATTTGCAGATAATTTATTACATGCAACGTTATTAATTAAAAATCAGTAGCTTTGGAATTTGGATTCCTGGGTCGGTATATGCAAGTTTTTGAACAAGATTTTATGTTAATATCGTAAAAAGACTGTTTTCTCAATTGCACTGGTACCCAGTAACGACCACACGAGTCTTCGTTATCTTTATAAAATGAGTTTTCTGTAATATTATGCCATTATCACTGTTGGATAAAAATATAATTACAAACTTATCTAAAAAACTCACGTCAATAAATGTTAAAATTCGTGATGCACCGTAAATGTTAATACACAATTTAATAAAATAATTTAATCAATGTGGCCATGTGATTTATAACTACATGCCCGTACATTCTGTCTGTTTGGAATTTACCAAACCTCTGATTCCATATGGCTAGAAGTTTACTAAACTAATACTGAAAGCTATCGACCTGTTAAACGACTCGATTAAAATAATTCTTGAATGCTGTACTTATATTTAGTCAATGTTATCAAATAATTATTTAATAATTGGTTTAGATGGTGGCGTGGATCCGTTCTAACTTTTGTGTACACTTTTTTAAAATTTATTACCTCGACCACTTTATTATCACACTTACCGTTATATAAAACTGCAATTTTTGTTTTGACATTAGTCTGTATTAGGAATAATTCGGAGAGCTGTTTGAATTTTTTTTAAGTAGGTTAAATAATTTTATTATGCGGTTAGTATGTTTTTTATACTTTAATCCTTTTAACTAGCCAACGATTTCTACATTAATTTAATTCCTAATGGCGTTTTTATGGCCATCTGATGGAAGCTATTTATAATAACAAAGATGACACGTTAAACGACCATCAAGAATTGTTTTAATCGAGTTATTTAACAGATCGATATCTTTGTGTATTCGACTCTTAATGTAGTAAATTGTTAGATAAATTGAATTAGACGCTTCGTACCTTGTATGGTCCATCACGACTTTTAACGTTTATAGACGCGTGTTTTAAAGTGATACTGGTATATTAATGCCGAAAGCTCATTTTATTAACATAATGAACTAAAGACTCTTGGAGCTGTTATTTGGTGTCAATATACCGTACCAGCACGATTTAATTTTAAAATTAAAATAATTATATAAATTTCTACCTAATAGGCAGTAGGAGGTATTAATAACGCATATGAATAATGCTATTTAATAATTAGAGGAAAATAGTATCTTGTAAAAGAAACTAAACATATTCTGAAATTTGTAAAATAGACTGTTTTTGAAATTAATTGTTAAATTGTCATGTAGTTGAAATGTTTAAGTAGAGGTGAAAGGGGTAATAGTATATAAGTAGCCGATGAGACTACTTACTTGATAGATGCTGGTGAGAATGATAACATCTCCGATAGTGAGTCTCGAAACGTTTCGTTAGCATTTGTGATGGATGTATGTGAATATTATTAATTATTATATCGGTTTAAAGTGTCTCTTTAACATTTCAGATTAGTTTAAATCATAGTTGAAATGTACTGGTTTTATATTTATTGATATATATATATATATATATATTGCTTTGTCGGAAAGTAAAAAATGGCGTATGGGCGCTAAAACTGGGGAGCACTAAGAGTTAGTTGGTGGCGGGACATTTCAGAGGCCGGAACGAAAATACTAGAGCAGAGACTAGCCATTGTTAATGTATTCTTAAACAAAGTTGTGAATTTAAGACAAAGTAAAAACATTCACGGAAGTATTACCCCGTAAATATCGCTAAGTTAGCAGTTTTTTACGTCTATCAGCAGCCAGGAAAGGAGTGCAGCTTTACGTCTGTAGCAGCCAGGAAAGGAAGTCCGTTTAAGTCCAAAGCGGTAAAAGACTAACAAATCTACGAATCATAGGATTCGTATAAGGCAAGCAGAAATCAGATAGCTGACAAAAATTAGGATCATCCGAGTTCCTGGGAGCCATCAATCTTTACTTCAATAGTGTAAAGTCTGTGAATCTTAGAATCAATGTTGTTGTGTTCATTATCAAACCCAGCGAAGGCCCTGAGAAATTAATATTTTAAATTGTAATTGTTTTTGAGTTATTGCCACAAAATAAATAAATATTTTGTTTGTTAATTGATTATCTTTGCAATTAATAAAAAACCTTTCCATTTAATTATTACATTTTGACGCTTCACGTGAGGTAAACTCTTTAAAAATCTTTAAATTAAAATTAAATTAAATAGAGGCTAATTCAGTTGTTTATTACATTTTGGCTTCCACAACGTGCGGCAAATTAATTAACGCCTTATTGTTAATTATTACAATATATATATATATATATATATATATATATATATATATATATAGAGAGAGAGAGAGAGAGAGAGAGAGAGAGATTGATTGAGGACGTTTATTTCTTGTAACAACCGATCTAATTTGAATACTGATTTCATCCTCAATTTGAGGAAGATCCTGTTATTATATAACTGTGATGATTACAGTTCTTATTATGCTTCAAGGTGACAAAACAATTGGCTAAAGTATTTACAGAAAATTCCTTTAAAAATCTGTTAGTGTTAAGTCCACTAAAATTTAAAATTCCCACACATCAGGTTAAGTCACAAGAGAGTCGTTAAACAGGAAAGAAAAATATGAACTAATAATCGTGGACGCCTTTGTCAAGCAGTCCAGTTGGGAGTGAATCATGACCCTGGTTGCCGGGATCGTAAAAGACGCAGCCATCTGCCTCCGAACTGAGCCAGTTCATTGTCCCAGCCAGCCCTTAATTTATACCGCTGTTTTGTGTGCAGATGAGGGGGGTGGGTAAAACGTTTGTCCTCATTCCATTTCTCGGTAATAACAAGCCTGATTGAGGGCATCTCACAACAAGGGCCGCTTTGCTTGTCACACAGAGGCCAATAAATTTGGAGGACTACCGGAAGGCGGGTTCCGGCCGTAAACAACCTCAACACTTTTTACTACTACATTCGCTTGGTACCTCGTAACACCTAGCTCCCTTATTCATCTTGTACCGTTAGTGCTGTTCGTTTATTCTGGACCCTTAATAGCTTTACATAATGCCACCCAGCGCTGTTGAATATTCAGAACTGCAAATGGGATTCATCAAGAAATCATTTGCTTACATTGTTTGACAGAGATAAAAAGTTATTTGAAAACCAAGATGCTGTGTCCTGCAACATTGAATATGAAATAAAATTGATATCAAGTTTTTATATTTTGAGGCAGTAATAAATACATTAACGAAACATTTTAGTGTTATATATAATATTTAATTACACTTGCTACCAGCTGTAAACTAAATTGCAGTTCATACAGTCATTCATTAAAATTACTGCGACTTAAAGACCTCTGTAAGACAGTCACGGCAATTTGTTAATTTGTCTTTAATTAAAACATTAAATATTGTCACTTTAGCGTCTTCAAACATTTGGGCAGCAACCTCAGACAGAGATAAATAATGTAACGCCAAAGATATATTTGAAACAAAATATGTGTGACTGTGTAAATAATTGCAGCTCTAATTATTACTGATTAATGTGGCAGAAGGCTGCCAAAAGTGACAATATGTAATACTTTAGAAAATTCCTAGTTTCAATCTCAACTATAGTTAAGATAATCCTTCAAGTGTCTGCAATACCCTATCATAAAGAGACCTGCTTATGGCAATAATTATACATTGTGATAGAAGAAATACACTTATTAATAATACAATCGCTTTAAAAAAATGCTATTGTTTCATTTTAATCTTCTTACAGTTTGTAATTACCCCACACTTATATTGCTACTAATGGAATACTGACATGGTTTTTTGAAATTCACATGTATTCACAAATAAATACGTGAGAATAATTATAAAAATATTGACAAAATTTATATTTAACTGTATCAATTTTTATTGGGACTCAGGGCAGATGCATTGGATTTACTGTTCATTTTCTTCAACGGCAGAAATTTTGTCGACTACAAACCATAATTGCTTCAATATTAAATAGTAATCTATTACTGTCATTCCAGTACTATACTTCTCGAAGTCATTCGCTCCATAAGGAATAAAAACAAACAGGATTTCTATGGAAAGACTTGACAACTCATCCCATTGGAACAGTCGGCCAGCTGCCTTCTAACGTTGTCCAGTTATAGTGTCTGTATTGGGGCATTAGAAAAGCAAACCCATCTCCATTCATCGGAGGGGAATGGAATATTTTCCGAAAGATCGATCTATTCTGAAGGGTTTCCCTCTGATTACATTTAGGTGAATGACGGGTAGTATCCTCAAAATACGGCTAGAGCGCCCTTTTTAATGCTTAGCTACCTTTCTTTAAAAAAATGGAAAAACTAACGTTGACTATTTAGTTTTGTAATTCATCTTACTCCACCTTTTTTGTATATAGTCACAACCTACTACGTTATCCGAACGGCAACTGTTGCTGAAAGTAATTCAGTCAGACCAATGGCAAAGACTTTGTTGACTTTTCGCTTTCCTAACATTTAACAAAGATTCAGACGCTTGTACTACCTTTCTAGATCATCAATTTTAACAGGAAATACTCTCGGATCGATTAAATTCCACGTCGTAGCTCTGCTGCTTTATTTAATTCATGAATACCAAAAGTTGAAGCACTTACATACCGTTTTTAAATTTTTCTCCTCTTTTTCTTCCTTTTAAAATATGTCCACCACTCTGAAATGGGGTCTTCACACCATAAATTCATCAGGAACGTTTTTACCTTTAACCATCTCATCCAAAACACTAGATGATTTAAACCCAGAGAATTCTTTATGTGTAAATTTATATTTAATTATATTTTATAATTATAATTTATATTAATTAACCACTGTAACTAAATTTCAAAACTAATCCACTATAATGAGGCGCAAAAAACCCCAAACTAATAAATAGTGATCATATTCCGGGGGATAACCGATGTATTTTTTGAGTACTGGTGACAATCATACTTAAATGATTCTCGTTTGAGGATTTTCTTGGGGCGTGAAAGAGATACTGTCATTCTTGCTTTTATAGTTGTTTGGACGAGATGTTTGTCGCAAATTACGTCGAAGGTTGTTGCCCCGAGACATTCACACCAGACTAGAGACTAGAATGCCACGTTTAAAGGCCGAGATTTAGTGTTTTATTTATGTATCAAAATCGATATCGTGCATAGATGGCATTTTAAGGAGGTAGTTATCTGAGGAAGGGGTTATGCTTAGTTCGTTGAAGCGGACACCCACTATCGATGCGTGGTCCATGGAGATGTCATGCAAGGCTGCCTCCCGATCATGACCGGACCCACACTTTAACGTGGGATCTGTGCTTTTTCCTCGACGGACGAGTCACGACCACCAGCGATAACGTGTAAAATCACAAATCTGATTCTCCACTGTCTGCGCGGGAATAAATGGAATCCGTCCGTCGGCGCCATTTGTCAATCGCTGGCGGCTGGCGTGGCGAGAGCACAATTGTTCCGTATTACTGTCTTTTGTGGAAATGGTTTTGTGATTTACGGTTCTGGACATGCTAGAAGGATAGAAATTTACGCTTTCTGTGGTAAGCAGCTCAGTAAATCAGAATGACTCTGAAATTGGTTTTGTTTATAAAGAGAGCAAACCAAGTAGTGTCGGAGTGATGCGTCGAGTCGAACCGTGTTAATTGTTATATAAGGGCAGATAAAAGAAACCCAACATATCATGAATTATTCGAACAACTGTGTGGTTGGACAAATTTTTACAGAAATAAAAATGCTGTTCCAATTTAGTGACAAATTTTTAGTAGGCCAGAAATACATTGAAACAAGATGGTACAGTAATGATTTAATAAATCTTCTTAACAATCTGCACGTAAATTATACACAAGAAAGTGTATATAAGAGAGGGAGGGGGACATCAAACGAAGAAATTCTTTCAAATTAGATGCATATCTAGCAACACTCCAAGATTAAATTTTTCATAAATCAGAGAGTTAAAAACCACTACATTATCCAGTTGTTGTGAACATATTATATATTAGTAATTTCGTGTGCAAATGTACTTACTTTTAAATAATAAATTAAAAAGTTAAATATATAACGATTACATAAAACGTCCGGGTGCAATACCGTAGTCAAACGTTTGTATTCATTATATATGTAAAACTACAACATCTGAATTTACGCTCCAAACATTCAGCTTTTTTCACTTCGTGAAGGGGTATAAATAAACTCATTATTTTTTACTCCGTTCGTGAAGAAAAAAAAATCTGTACAACTGTACAATTTCAGTCGGCATTCGCGATTAAATCCATACCAAACCACATCCGATCATCAGTTGATTTCCAATATTTCGGCGAATAGTGATAATATAATTGAAATCAGTCCTCCGACAGCCAGTACAACTTTTCCTGCAAAAACGTATTCGTTTGTTTCGTTCAATGTCTAGGAAAGGGTTAACTACCCCTTAAACACAAATAACTAGCCCATGATAATTTATCTTTTACACGTTGTGCTCTACATTCAGACTCACTTCAAACCACTTTCGGTCAACTCCCATCGGTCATCGTCCATCAGAGACTGTACTTGTCTTCAAATCTTTCAATATTACACACTGCCGAGAATAAACCTCTCCAACACTCCACATTCTTACGCAATGCTGACTGTTGTTTGCAATTCCTCGACCACAATTTTACGCTGACAATACAGATATAAAATAATTAGGAAATCATTTCATTACATATATTGGTAGTCATTACAATATATATATATATATATATATATTGTAATAATCAAATAATAGGTCGTTTAATTTTATTTTAAATTTAATTTAAGTTAATAAATTTTAAAGAGTTTACCTCACGTTAAGCATCATTTATGTAATAATAAAAGGGAAGGATTTTATTAAATGAAAAGATCGAAATTAAAAAACAAAATATTTATTTATTTTGTGGCAAAAACTCAAAGACATTTACAATTTAAAATTTTAGATCTCAGGGTCACTACTGGGTTTGATAATAGACGCAACAAGTTGTTTTTAAAAAACTAATTGACACACAGTTTATAATTCACTCAGACAATATGTCGACAGGAAGAAATTAAAATAAAAGAAATTAATTCTGATTGACAATTAAAATAGAACGAAATCTGACTTCTATTCTTTAATTATTTTGTATTTTGTTACTCACATCTGTCCAGCTGGTTCTAGCATTCCTTTTTTTGTTTTCGGAAGTACACTATTGCAAAATTTTTTACACGGATTTTAATATCGGCTCACAGATTTTACACTCTTTAAGTCAAACTTGATAGGCTCCCAGGAACTCGGATGATCTTCCCTTTTGTCAGCAATCTGGTTGCCTTGTATGAATCCTGTGATTCATAGATTTGCTAGTATTTTTACCGCTTGGGACTTAAACTGCAACTTTACTATTCCTGGCTGGCTACAGACGTACACTGCTTTTACTTAGCAATATTTACGATTTAAATGCTTCCGTGAATGTTTTTACTTTGTCTTAAACTCACAACTTTGTTTAATAATACATTAAACAACGGCTAGTCTCTGCTCTATAATCATATGTTCCGTCCTCCGAAATGTCCCGTCACCAACTAACTGTTAGTGCTCTCCAGTTTTAGCGCGCATACGCCATTTTGACTTTCCGACAAAGTAACAGAGCCTGGCTCCATTGTCGCTTTGGAAACTCCTGCCGCTACAATTAAATTTCATTAAAACCAATTAATGGCCTAATTAATTGGTATTACAACATATATATATATATATATATATATATATATATATATAAATTTAGAACAATTACATAGTCATATCTCTGACCTCTTTTTCAGTTCCCCTCGAATATTTTCGGATTCATATATTAGTAAATAAACATCGTTGCTGGACTTTTACAGGTAGATTTCTCAATTCAACCGTAAGGTGTCGTCAGGTATTAAGCGATTGCGCCTTGCTCCCAAGATGATTCTGCCAGTTTCGGGTAATAGTTCCTCGCCTTGCGGGCTCACCCTCGCCTAATGGCGACGCGTGACCGTGCGTGAACTGTAAGGAGATCCTATCGAGGTTCACGTTTGCTCTTATTCCCCAGCGGGTGGACTAGGGGAGGCTGAGAAAATCGCGATGCTATCTGGCCCACAGCAGCGCCACATAAACACCTCTTAGCTTACGCAAACGCGGAGAGTTACGGGCGATCCGCGTGAGAAGCTCTTGCCAGGAATTCCTGTGACCTTTGTGCGCTCTGGACACGTGTAGCTCAGAGCCGGCAGCCCGGTGATTGATAAGTCCTGGATGGAATCTGGCGGAGGGTCGCAGGTAGCGGAAAGGACAGGTGTGTCGGGAAACTCACCTGGGAAACCCGGGGCAGCGGCCCACTCCTTCCACGAGCACAGGATTGATTGACGACGGCCGACGCCGAGAGAATACCGAACAGCTCTACACGTGCTCAACAAAACTTAATATAACTGTTTGTTCTCCTTTTATTTACAGTCTCAGTCTTGCCTACACATCTGACTGTGTAGCTGAGTTTACTGTTAAGAAGCTTTCCGCTTTTTAAAGCCATATATATTCTATTGTAATGCATTACCAAAGATTGAAGTCTTTCCCGGTGTAATTTTTCGATAAACAGTTCTCGGGTATATCATATTTAAACATTATTAAAAATTATTATAAACAATATTAAAACATTTAAAAAATATATAATATTTATATTTAAATATGTTATACTCGTGTGAAAACTGAATTATAATGCATTATTTGGTAATAGTATTGTGAAACATGATCAAGGTCTAATCAGCGTGATACACACCTGTCAAATAATATATGAATATATCATTAGACTCAGCAGATGGGAGGACACACAACTTCAGATGAAGAAACAAAACTAGAACCTTAACTGCAACAAAAAATACATGGCCATTTGGTGAAACATTATTTTTACGGTTAATTCACTAGAAAATATTCCAAATAGTTTAAAAACTAAAACTTCGAATACTCTGCTTAAATATAATTCGAACCATCCAACGTATTATAAGAATAATGTGGCTGTAAATCTAATTAAAACCCCTTAATGTTGACTGTTTTAAAATGTATAAAACAATTAAAACTTACAAGTATATGAAATATTTTCTGTCGTACGAAATTAATATATAAAGTGAAAGTTCTAAATAATTAATAATAGCAAATATAACTACACAAATAATTAATACACCTGTAAATACAATCAACTACATGGAAAACGTAGGTAGAAAAAACCAATAACAAACAGAAATACCCGTTTTTTATACAAAATGAAAATAAAGGACAATATTAATCAAAATAATATTCAGGAATGAATTTTCCTCGAGTTTCCAACCAGGATGTGCACGTGATCATTGACGTTTCTATGGCTGGCACAGTCATGTTCTTCAACTATCGCGATATCAAGTGGATAAATTAACACAGTAAATCGTTAAATAATTTGAAAATAAAATCTTTAATGAGTTTAAATTCATATTCAGACCCACAAATAAAATTAATGTTTTTATTATTAAATCGCAATATATAATTTCTCTATTGGATCAAAAGGGTATTACTTGTCGTATTTAAATAAATTATAACGAATTAGAAATTATATTTTGTAATACAATTTTACAACACCTACAGAGGAACCAAAAAAAAATAGGAATGAATCGTTTTGTCTTAATTTTAATGTTTTTTTTTCAATTATAGTGTTTCAAATTGTTGTTCATAATAAATTTCTTACTTAATAGGTTGTTGTATTTTCATTTATCATAAAGTTATTACTTATAAACTTAAGTGTAACGATTGTAAATAAAATATGAAAATTAAATGACTACTAATATAAATATAGTTAACACGGACATATTTGTTTGGAAGTAAACTATAATCTTTTTCGTTATATTTACTTGTAGATGCAACTGAAGACGTCCCTTACAATAGGGAAGAATCGTTTTTTGTGTTATATGAAAATTTATATGATAAATTTTTACTTATGGCCATGTTACATTAATTACATGTAATGATTGTAACTTGTGTAGGTCACACCAAATTAATTTTAAAACTAGGTTATGAAACAATAGGAGTAATGCTAAACCTACCACAAAAACAATTACAGTACTCTCGTCACATCACATAGAATAAATTCTATTTTGAGAATATATGTAAGGGTTTTTACTACATACTTATATTTAAATATTTAAGGTAAAGAGCATTAAATACTAAAATAAATATTAATAAATAACTGACAAGAAGTTTTCATATTAATAAACTAATAAACAAATGTGTCACGTGGATTGAGCGGTTGTGTCGTATTGACGCCTCCTGCGTTTTTAATCACCTGATGAAAAGTACAAGGATTTCAGAGACGTTGTGTGGTATATTTATAATATTTTGTCTGGTATTTGACTATTTTATATAATTAAATATTTATACGATTTAACTAAAAAAATTTCTTCTAAAAAAATTATCATCCGAATTAAAGTGAGAAATATCTTTTATCGTAATTATTTAATTTTTTTGACTTGTTTTACCTATCATTTATATCATTTGTACTGTATTTATGTATAGTACAGTTGGCAGGTGCAGTATTCCTGACGTCACTGACCAACCTAACATTTTCACAAGATGCCGTAGATTTCAGTTTTCAACTCTAATTTTACACATATATTTAATCTTTTTCGTGTCTTCCACTATTCTCGTAACTCGTTGTTTCATGAAACTCATTCGACAACACTGCTTCAATTTTTCTAATCATTCGTCTTTTCCTTGGTGTACTATTTCTCGTTTCAATATTTTTGTATCTCTTCCTCCGTCTACGAATAATTTTTCTTTTATACAAGAAAGTATCCCAAACCTTCACAATTTCACTTTCAGTCAGACGATGAGAAACTTTTATAATATCATTGCTAGTTTATCATCACTGTCCCTTAAATTGAAACTAAGGCACTGATTTTTAATTAGAAATTTTCTTGTGATTTGCTGCAATGATGAGAGAAGCCCAATCTAATCGACCGTAGGGTTTTCTGAAAGTTTCAGAAAAAGGGTAATAAGAAAAACACGCAAAATCCTGAAAACAGTTCTAATACAATAATGGATATTCGTTTCCAAATTTTATGAAAAAATTACCTTACGAGGATGCGATCCACGATTTTGGGGGAGATAGGGGAATTTTAATACTATAAATATCAGCAACAATAATATAAAATTATTAAATAGAGCCTCTAACAGTTTTAGAATAAGAACAATCTAATTATTACAGTACTGCAGTCAGTTCAGCACAAATTAATTTGCAGGTTCGCATTGCAGGTGGTATTTAATTCGTTGACTTGAAAATTCTTCGGGAATATTAAATGTCGGTCAACCTGTTCAATAAAATAAATGTCCAACGAAGCAATTATTGAGATTTAATTTATCAAGTTGAAACGCGAAACATTTTTATTTCCTTATCTTAAACATGTGCCTTTTCAATGACTGTTATCAGCAATTGTTATCTGAATGACGATGTTCTGAAGCTTATAAATTTTAGTTACATCTAAACCCGCGAAACAAGGATTTTTAGAATAATAAATAATTTGGCCATAGGAAACGAAATGAATGGAATATTTAGCTGTACTGTTGATGAAAATTTCAACCAGTTGTTTAGTTGGAAGCATACGGCTTTGTTCGATATGCTCCTTATACTCCTTATACTTAATGCAACGTGATGTTACTGGACGTTGAAGGAGAGCTGAACAAGAACAGGAGATAGGACAGACGTTGTCCAACAACGGTACCTTCCAGGATGCTCACGACCTTTTGTGATCCGGCTTTATTTGAACTCGAGCTGTACGCTGATCCTAAATGGAAGTCTGAACATACACGCAGACATGTTTTGCAAATGTGAGGGTTATCATTCTGGGAGTGGGCTCATCGCAGAGACAGACAGTAACATCCATCGTAAAGCTGTTCCACTAAGAAAATTGTAACAACATTGCAAAGAATAATGCACATAAATAATAAAATAAAACTCTTACACGACATTACGTTCCGTTTCATTACAAACTGTTCCTTTACATAGATAATTATTGCATTGGTAAAACATTAAAGATGAACCCGCGTTCAACAGGCTGTAGAATAGTAAATTGAAGAGTAAACGTAGTATTGAAATATTTATAATTATCTACGTTTAACCACTGAAACTCGATAATTCAGGTTCAAATTGAGTTAAGTATGAAATATATAGTTCGAATCTGTAGAGTTTAATTTTTATGAGACACATTTCGTAAATGTTAATTATTACATACTTAATTTCATTTTGCACATTGCTAATCACTTTCTTCTACAGTTTCTTGTCGAGACCTGAGTAGTTCATTTAATTTATTTTTAATTTTCATCGCAACGTTTAATTTTTAAGTTTTACTGTAGGTGAGATTAAATTTCCTTACTTTAAAGATCTTTGTGCGCTTATAACTTAATTACTTCATCCAGCGTATTCTACTTTCAATTTATCTAATTTTTATACAAGTGCGTATTGTTTTCGTTTATTAATATTCTTGAAGGAATATTTTCGTGGGAAATTGATTTAGAAACTATTCCAAAACTGTAACGATTCGTAAGAATTTCCACGCATTGTTACGTATATTATTAAAACAAGTAATGATGATATAATTGATACGGACAGGAGAAGAAGGGACAGATGAATTATCTGAAATTGAAGGCCTTATCGTCAGGAGGACAGGAAACATTTCAAATTTTTGGAGACGCTTGTTACATTCTTCAGTAAATAGTCGAGCCACCGACCACACAGTGTGTCATATGACACACGGTCGGCGGTACGAAGTACAGTAGCCAGAGAAGATGGAGGCCAACGCCACTGAAAATTCGAAATGTTTCCTGTCTGACAAGGCGTTCCTGCCTTCTATTTCAGGTAAGCCAATTGTCCTCTTTCTTTCCTGTCAGTATCCATTGTATATATATATATATATATATATATATATATATATATATATATATATGTATATATTGTAACGATCATGTATCGCCGATACGAACAATTTTAATTCAAATTTAATGGCATTTCAACGTTTTATTATTATGTTCACGATAGCATCTTTGGTATCTGCTTCACATCATACTTTGGGAAAGGAAACAGTTGTTTCATTTTAGTTGAGTTTGTATGAAGTGCTCAAACCGTTTTAGTAAAAGCCTTAGGGTCTTAACTACAGTAATTAGCCTAAAGTCATCAGAGGATCCATCTCGTAGGCAGTCAGGGTTGTGTATAAAGATGTTAAAGAAAACAACAACCCTTACAAAGTGTATGACAAATAATATCATTTTTAGAAGTTAGTAATGTTTGTAATGTAACGCTTCGCGTCAAAGCTCTGTCCGTTCTTATTTTGAAATAAAAAATCTCAAACTACCACAATCTGTACAATAAAAAAGAGATAAAAAATATCTCGTTTAAATTATTTTTGGAGAAAATAACTGCCAGCGCCCAGTTTTGTTCATATAAATGTTGTTAGAACATTGTTGCAGATATTGTGTCATGTTTTGTGTCCTAACAGATTTTTTGCTAACTATGTTCGTAATTTTGTATGTGCAGTTAGAACCATTTGTAAATTTAGTTCTTGTTAATTCCCTTAAAGCCAGCTGAGATTGGTGTGACGTCTGAAGTGTGCAGCTGACGGTCTGTTGGAACTGGAATCGGGAATTTTTCCATCTTTATTTTTAATCTTTAAGTTAAATATTTATATTTATTCATTAAAGTGTATTATAATATATAATTGAAAATATCATGATTTAAACATTGTATAAGGATTATTCACAGCGTTATTTTGGACAAACCAGGACAATGTTGTTTAGACAAATGAAAATCGCCAATTTTGTTTGGAATATTTACCTTTCTAATTCTTATATTTTATTTTACTTTATCTTTTATTTCTGTTACTTTCTGTGCGTGATTAGGGTTAAGAGTAAAAAATTCTGATATTCATCATTGATAAAGTGCTATCATGAAGACAGAAACGCATGTACTCATTTTTTTTAATCAAAGGGCATTGGACATTGAACTGCGTCTGACAGTAGGTTTTTTTCACTCGATCGTAGTAAGTAATATTTTTACGAGTGTTTTCTTTTTTGAAATATAATACTGGTGCACAGCTATTATTGTTTGAAATATTGTAAATTTGTTACTTGTCTGAGGAGCACTGATGACTTCCATACAGTATTTATTATTATGGCACTGATAAAAAACGTGTCAGTGAAATACAGTCTATCTTTTACACGTGTTTTCTTTAAGATGGAACAGTCGGCCAGCTGCCTCCCAAACCGGTCGATGCACACAGAAGAGAATGCTGCGTTCCCACAGCAGACCCCACTCCTGCCAACGGAAGGGCGTGGTACAAGTACCGACCTACCTGATGCAGGTTTTCTAGGGTTTGTCCTGCATCACTTTTAGGCAAAGATCCTTAAGTCATAGACTTCCTATGGTATTGAAGGGGAGTTGCCACCACGTGGATTACCCTCATTTAGCATGTTACACTAAAAAAAATATTATGGGTGACGTTAGTTTATACACTTTCCCGTTGCGTAAGTATTCGACACAGGGGGTGAATTCCTACTGTGATTAGTCCAAATGCATTTATGTCTTTAGAATTAGAAAGAATGTTAAAAATATATTTGAGTTGTTTTTATTGAAAAGACTAAGAAGAAACAGAATAACGATGATTATTCGATGATAGTAATTTCATTCGTGGGATAGCTTCTCTGAGGTCGTATGTTAATTTCCGACGGCCGCTACCTGACTTGAATGGCCTCCATTAGGCCTGATTTAATTATCGTGAGAAGCACATGTAACCATCTTCAGCGTATTTTATCTACCTAGATTAAGTACACATTTGTATAAATATCAGTTTAAAGTACTGCGTAATTCTGCCTTATAAGAAATATAACTATAGTTTTTATAACTTAGTAAAATTCCAACTCGCAACTATAGGCGGTTTTAATATAACAGATTATAATAGCTGCATCCCGGTTTTATTACGAGTATTTGCTTGCTAAAACATTAACTCGATTTCTTCTAGTCTGCCCCAATCTACGCTCGTTATTATTTTCTCTTTAACCTGTATTCTTTTGCGTAAATCATATCCTTGTTATCAACAACCTGATTAATTACTCCTTTCTCCCGTAGAATGAGGAAGTGAACCACGAAGAAGGTGTGTTGGGGTCTAACTACGCCGGAAAGCCCAAATGGGAAATGTGTTGATGGGCGTGAGTTGAGGCGAAGGTGTGAAAAGCTATTGCAAAAGAAGTTACTCACAATTTCACTGCCAAATTTGGGAAACTAAAACAAAAAGTGTAAGTAGCACAATGTGTTCGCTAACCATTAATTTGTGTTTGCAGTAATTAATTATTTAGTTACAATAAAAAAGTACCAGCGAAACATTTTTTAGTATTTATATGATGAAACACATCGATTAAAAACTACTTAAAAAATGAGAAATTTAACGTACAGCTTTCGAAAATTTAGTACTCATACTCAAAAAGGTAAGACGTAAATAAGAAAATTGAACAAGTAATTGAGAAAATTAATGACAAGGGAGCTAAATATATTTGACAAATACGTAATAGTACTTGCAACACAGTAAACGTAATTGCCATTAATCTCTTTCAATTTCCAGCGTTGTAATATAAAATTATTGGGGTAGTTAAATAAATTATGTTAATGATAATTATCTTCTTTATGAAGATTTAAGAATTTATTTATAATAGAAATAAAATTACCGTCTGTAAGACAATAAACCAATAAATTAACGACCCGTATTACAGATAAAAAAATCAGAAATTCATTTTGAACAATATAATTTGAAAAAAACGGTAAACGATTCGATCAACTGTTGTGATCTTTGTCAATACTATTGCCAGACTGGAGAGATATAGCCAAAGTTACAACACTTTACGAAGGATATGAAATTTAATAAGAAGATATATATTAACAAAGATTATTTAATAAACCATCATAACTGCAGTTTAAATGATAAGTGCCCTGTTTAACATTTAAAGAAAATTTGTTGGTCTTAATGAGTAACATTTATAAAATTAACCTTTTATTGTTTCCTTATCTAAAATAATAGTAATTTCAAAATTGAAAGAATGGATACGATCAAAATAATGTTTATATGGTGGTAATTTTTTTAAGATTGTCTTTGGATTTCCATAATGTTGTTTTATAAAATTAGTTGCAATAATTGATCATTTTGTTATACCGGCCAGACAAAACTAGAATTAAGGAACATAAAAGCAATGTAAAATTACCACCTTCTGGATTAATACGCGTTATCTTTAACCCGGTTGTTAAACCGAGAATGCATCAGCAAATAAAACATTTAGTCAGATTTTAAATCTGAAATGTATGAAACTTGAACAATAATCATTTTTATACAACGACAAAGACCATAAAAGTGTGGAGAATTGTGAATGCAATTACTATATTTGTACGGGTGTATTGTTGATATTTTCTCCGTATATTTACCCTCCGGTTTAGTGTCTTTGTTCATGTTGCCATTAGCTGGAGAAAGCTATAATGTTCGTCTCACGTGCTCCTAAACATTATTTCAGCTCTCATTATTAACATTTCTCAACTTCTTGAAATATTTTCTCTGATTCCAATTACGAATTGGTTTTTACGCCTTACCTTCTGTGCAATTTATTACGCCTCCTACCATATGCCAGACAATGTTATTAAAAAAAAACAAGTTTCCGTGATGCAGCCTTTAGTCTGCTAAGCAACCACGTGTAACACGTAATTAATTTATTCATTGCCGCTAACACGCTTCTTTAAAATATGTTATTTTCTTAAAAACTTCAAAAATTAATTTATTCTGGAATGACCGTCACCACCCTAATTGATCCCATAGTACTTTTAGTGGCGTAAAACCCGTCCACCTGTCCAACATCTGGGCTCTTTGACACTACTCGAAAACTTAGTCTCCTTTGTCGTAATTCCATCAACTATCCATGCATTACAACGCTCTAATGTGGAAGATCTCGTCCATTGGTTTGCTCATCGCTACTTTGTAATACAAAATAATGACTACTAAATTTCTGTATAGTTATTATATCCAATTAAGAAATATGATGAACACCTTTTTTGGACGTTTATAAGAAATACCACATAAATTCGTGAAAAATGAAAAGAATATAATAATTCAGTTACTCGATTGTATAAAAAAAGTGGTGAAAATTACAAAATAAAAAAGTTTGTGTTAAAATTATACTAATTCGATAAAACTGTAAGCAAATAACAAACAAACTTAAGTGATAAAATAAATACCACTCAACGTTTCTGTGAACCTTGTTGCTTTCCTCACGTGATTCAGAAACGGAAAAGTCACAAGAACGACGCTCCGCAGAAACCAGGTGACGAACTCGAAAGCTTTTAGTAATTTTGTCTGTTATTTGGCTACTTTTTTTTATCTAATTGCAATAATTTTTTATGGTGTTAAGCATCCAGCTCGGTTACTGTTTCAAATCGATTCACTATACACTATGAATAATTGACTCATACAAGCAAAGACAATACCTGTCAGTTCCTATAGAGGTTTTATAAAAGGATCCGTTACGGCTGTCAGCGAATGAGAGGAGAGAAATAGACAAAGTTGCCACATCGTCAATAATGAATGACGACAAGCGCTTACGGCAACTGCGTGGACAATAATATATGAAGACGTCGCATGAAATTGATTCGACGGCACAAGGAACAGCTTCAAGGAAATTGGCTCTCATTTCAAAATAAATATGGCATTTTAGGCATGATATAAAACGTTCGTATTGAAATATTTTCAGAATTTACAGCTCTTTATGTCTTAAAACTATAATATTTTTATACAGGTTTACTGCATGATTTACAATCTTTGTCAGGATCAATGATCGAAGACTTTCTCGGTGCATTTGCTACTGAAAGAACTCTCGGGTTTCACACGTGTGCAAGATGCAATTAAAACGCGACGTTTCGACGACATCAGGCTCTATCGTCATCTTCTGGACGAAATGAAAATGAACATTATATTATTAAATAATATAGGCCTAGAAGATGACGACGGTACTTGAGGTCTTCGAAACGTCGCGTTTAATTCGCTTCGGAGAAGCAATCTTTGTCAGGCATACTTCAGTCTGCGCGCTTTTGAATTCCGAATAATTTAAAACTTTAGAAGCAGATTCAACAGATAAAATAATATGTATTTGGAAACAAAGGAATGAGTTATATTGACTTAATATAACCATATGAGTTGGCTACATGGGGATCATCAATGACTTGAAATCTCAAATGATATTTGCATGTTGACAATTTTTTAATTAGCTATGATGGTGTAGGAAAAACTATGAAAACGACACGAGGTATTAACATGGCAGAACAATGTGTTTATGGTAAAGTTTGATGTAATATCGCGTTCGTGAGAGTAGAAAAATGTACGAGGATTATTATTTGTACAGCTAATGACTCACTTGGACGATTTTATTCCGATTATTTTGTTTGCTGATCCTTGTTACACCATTCGTTTATTCCAGAACTGAATCCTCCCAATTACCGACTGGTACACGTTCTTGAATGCAATCCCACTCTGCATGGGACCTCCGCCTACATGACGAGGTCACTCTCATATTAATCACCAATCCAATTCAAGCAAGAAAAGTCAAGCAAGCTATTATACTAGTCCAATCTTGGAAAATACTGACAGTATAGAACTTATAAATCCTAACCTACGGAATGTGCGTCATTTCTGGAGCTGTAGCAGTAGTCAGACCGCCAACTATTCGAAATGTTTCCAGTTTTAAATGGGAAAGTGCTAATAAATGGTGTCGGTCTCATCAGCAGAACAACGTGTAAGAAAACATTTTCCATTCGATCGTTCCCCAAATAATTTTTTTTAAAAAAAACCTGTAAAAGTGTTCAGTGTGTTTGTAATAATAACTACTTATTTCATAAATTGCTGAATCTTTGTTGGTCTTTTCTGCTCTTTTGTTTGTTTGTTGCATGTACGGCATGAAGTTTCTACGGAAGGGCAGATTCCTCGTCGCCCTGTTTCGTGAAGTGACTTACCCTTCATTTGTGTTTCCTCGTAGTGTGCGTGTGTCAGGTTTTGGTTTATTCTTGTGTGAAGTCTAATTTTATATTTTAGGATAGTTAATTATGTAATCATTAATTTCTTACGAGTGCGTATTAATTTTTTTTGAGTAATGTAAATATTATATTATACCCTTTGTATAGTTAAAGAATTATTATTTTTGTTATTATTACTACATAGTTCTTTTACTTATCTTGTTCCCAATTTTTAGTATTTTTATGTTAACTTCTAATTTTTTATAAATGTGTCATCGAATAATTACATTGTAATTTTATGTAATGATGTATCCTATTTCCTCATACAAGGACTAATGGAATAAAATAAAACAAATCAATTCAAATCTTCCAACCTTTTCTTATCTTCTCAACGTCCACGTCTAAACTCCGTATAGTCCCACATTTCAGACTTGTCTAATCTTTTTCTAAGTTCTTTATCTAGTTTGCCACATAATAACTTCATTTTTCTATTAAAAGCTTTCTTTACGTCCTTGGCAATGCGCGTTTTCACCTCCTTTCTCTATTTACCAAAATCAATATTAACTGACAAGGAAACCAGACCATGCAATTTAAAATCATATTCAAAATTATCTTCTGTGATTAAAACATTGATTGTTTGTACTTTATCATCTTGGCATTTTACTCATATAATTTAATACAAAAATTCAAGATTATTGAAGAAGTTTGTAATAATAATAAAAATAACCAAATACAGACGAAAGAACTGATGTTCACAAAAATTAATTATTAAGGTATCATATTTTTAAACTATTATAATGTTCACCTGGTGAAGTTCCAATAGAAATATACATTCTTCATTGAAGCCCTAAATTTATGCCGACAAGAATTTGATTTAGTAAACTGTAGGCGAGTCTGTGTTCAGGACTGTACATCGGATGGAGAAAGCTCAGGCAGCTCGGATGGTTAGAGTGTACTAAGCGGAGGTCCTGCATTAGATTCGGTTCGGCCGAAATTTTTCCTTCATTATCCGTAAATATTTAATATGGTTGCCCTGCGCTGCCCGTGTACTTATTTATATAAACCAGAAAAAGTATTTAAGTCTATAGTAATTCTTAGTTAAGAAATGATTTAACGTAAATCTAACTGATCCTCGTTCCGTACATACTTTCCACCGATTGTGCATTAATTGAACAGATATAAAATACATTGAATTTTATTGCATCAATACCAACAAACATACCTCAGAATTTCATTACGAATATAATACTTAAATATACTCTTTGAGTATTGCTAGAAGTAATTGTCCCTCAGACAATGTAAACAAATTGTCGCCATATTGGAGTCACATACATTTTCCGCAAGGATCGTAAAGTATTTCGTATAGTATTTTATTATAATTCGATGGAGTATTACTGGATAAAATTATGCTTTTTATTCAATGAAAATATTTCCGCTTTATTTCATTACGAAATTAGTTACTATTTTGTTGTTGCGCATTAAGGTCTCTCTCTCTCTCTCTCTCTCTCTCTCTCTCGTGTGCTGTGACGTCACAGTCTCTTGGCGCTCTGTAATTTAACTCTAATGATCACATTTTTAATTATTATTCTTTCTACCTTTATGCTAGGGGTTTCTCACCACCACAGTACCGCGTCTCGTGTTTTTAAGAATATGTTCACCAATTTCTGTCGCAATCTGTCCTCGTGTCTAAATATGTATAGAAATTAACGTAAATACATAAAATATACATCCTTTTTTATTATAAAGATACTGGTTCTGACTTATTGGCTATTATATTTGTTTATTTTCATAATAAATGTGATAACATATCTTGTATGTGGATTGGAGAGATTTTATTACAAATGGAGAATAAACGTGAAAAGCCGTTATTGGATTACTATACATTTAAATAGAAAAAAAAATGTGTGTTCACTATATGAAATGACAGAAGTCATTCTCACTTTAGTACACTCGTGTTCTCTTGATAACATAACACTCGGTTATTAAGAGGTAAGTAGTTTAAATTCCCGATTAAAATGCTGCTGCTGGAAACGTTTTAAGCAGGGAGATTTCCCTTCTCGTTGTCTGTGGGTCCGTGGCCTTCGAGTTTCTTTGTAGTCGCATCCACTTCTCGTGGCTCATAAATAACACGCTGCGTAAAGGTGCCATGAAAAATAAAATATCAGTTATGGTATAGGTCAAGGGACACAAAGGACATTCGGATGCGCAGCTCTACAGCTGTAACTTTCGCAAAGTACTATCACAAATCGGGATTGACAGGATGTCGCATTGTTTACTTTGGAACACGGAACTGAAGATAGCGTAAACTGTTTTAAGTTAAAGAAGACGGCGTGTGTAGCTTTATACATCAGCGCTTTTCGCCGAATAGTAGAGTATATTTTTAAAATTCATTTTAATCTTTATATTGCTTCTTTACTATTCAGTTGCAGTCTGAGGACACAATACTGGATCTGATAAACCCTGTACATCCGGTACGTGAGAATAAGGAAGATAAAAATGAGTAAATATACTGTCGAGTATTGCCTTCAATAATGGAAGCTAAATCCAATTCTGGGAACTGAAAACTTGTTCGTTTTCAAGGGACAAACGGAAAAGAATGAGAGGTTTGACGTAAGAGTCCGAACACTACTACAAGGACAATTCATCCAGAAAAAGTATATAACCGTGGAAAGATTACATCCTGAAAGCCGGGTACTGGAAACCGACTGATTATTATTTCTCCGTGTGATTAAGAAAGGTCCAGTTGAAACCCCAGTAGGAATACTAAGTTTTGCAATGCAACAAAACGACCAACAAGTATCGGGCACAAGTCGAAATAATAGTCCTATAAGCATGAATTGAAATGTCTTCATGGACACTATCCAGATTTTAATGAACCTGATCTCATTTTACAGAAAATTAATGGAATTCACGTGTTTATAACAAAAGCAAGGGTTGATAAAACCGCAAGAATTTTTTTAAAAATTAATAATATCTGCGGTTTTAACATTACATTTGATAAACATGTCGCTTGCGAATTAATTATTTGCACCTAATGCGCTTCAAATTTACAGGATATATTCATAAAAGTTCTTAAAAAATTATTTATTTATTATTGTTTATTAATTACAACAACAAAATAATAATAAGCTATTATACCCAGGAAATATAAAATCACAAGTTCAGTTAGTCATAAATGTCATAGATGTAAAAATATAACATTTAGTATATATTTTATATTTTCTGTAATAGTACTGCAACTTTAGTTTGATATTTGTAAAAACAGGTGTATGTTGATAAATATATTTGGAACCAAGTGATCTATTTTTGAAAAAAATGAACAAGGACTTCCGTTTTTTTTTCATTTTATTGTCTCTCCCTCATTTTGTGCATTCCTGCAATAAGATAAAACGATAAAACTAAAGACTATTTTGATTTGCACTGTATTATTGAGACATAAACTCATATCATCAAGAATTTCCATAAATCGTAAATATAAACTTTCTAAGATCAATAATTAAACAGAAAAATGCTTTATAAATAAATTAAATGTATTATACTAACCGCTGTATGCCAATAACGGTAAGCGGTGTTGATAGTCTGCGGAACAATAAAGAAGTAATATGTTTTCTTTCTATAGAAATACTTCAACGCTCTAAGAGGAAGTGTCTCAGCCAACAATGTCAATATATATATATATATATATATATATATATATATATATATATATATGTGTGTGTGTGTGTGTGTGTGTATGTGTGTGTGTCTTATCGGCAAAGTTTAAAATCCGACATTCTATAGAATGTCTAGGCATTTTATAGAATGACAAATGAAATACATCTCAGATTCATTTCGAACATCACGTGACAAGGCACGTGACTTTTAACGCGCGTCTCAGGCTTAGAATTTGTTAGCTGCAATTTGCGGTTTGTTCGGAAGTGTCAAAATACGCAATTTTACTTAAATTTCTTCAACAAAAAATTAGTATTTTACTGTGCTCCGTGAATATGGAGCAGCAAGCTGTAGTGTTGGAGGAGGAGTCGGTCTATAAACATGAAACAACGATTCGACGACGAACTGTCCAAAAGTCGAGTTAATAGTGCAAAAAACATTATTTTCTTAACCGAAACTACTTACCAGAAGTTAGTAAATGATGTACAAAATGGTTAAATAAATTCTATGAAGAAACCCAGGGACTATTGGTTGCTGAATCGCTATGATGTGATGATTGTAGAAAACAAAAATAAACTCATTTATTCTGTTTAAGAAGGCGTCAGTACAATACAGTATTACGTCACGGACTCAGAGTTATTTCACGTACTTTGTGAAGCTCATTCTGCTATTGGACACAAGAGGACGTGATAGAATGTTGAAAGAACTTTCAACCAAATAAAAAAACGTTACACGTGATTTTAATTCCCGTTGTTAGGTAGATTTTATTGACTTTCAGTGACAGCCAGACAGAGAATACAAATTTATTATGATGTACCAAGAACATCTCACAAAATTTCTGACAGCTTTGTGAGGTCCTTTTTTCATACTTTGCTAAAATAGTATTTGCCATTCTATAGAATGCCTCGGTATTAAATACTATGCCTAGGGAAAGTATGTAATAATTCTCATATTTAATAAATTACCTAAAAACGCCGGGCATCATATACAATGCCTAGGCACTGCCGGTAACATATATATAATGGGGTAATTAAAAGGAATCATCTAATTAATTAATTAACAAGATTTTGGGACTTACATGGTTGGCGGCTTAACATAAGATTTGTGTAAGATATGGGGCTGTAATGCTTGCTTGCTGTGTGCATTGTCGTGAAACATGCTGGACGCTCGGAACTTTAGTGTGTGTGTGTGTTAGGAGACGGTGGAGAGAGGAGAATAAATTCAGAAATAGTGTGTTTTTCGGACGCAAAGCAGGAGGTAGTCAGAAAACTCAGAAATTCAGAAAGTGTAGCTTTGGAAGCTCAGATGAAAAAGTTGTAAAAGCACGTTTCTGGTAGTCACCAGGATACAGGACTGAATGTATTTTGTCAGACCTGGAGTGTCTTAGGAGTCGCCAGTTTCCAGTCTCCAGTCTACAGTTAGCAATGGTTGTATGATGTCGAAAAAGAACAGCAAAACAATTAGCGTGGTCCAATACAGGGAGCAGGAAGTGTTGTATGTGAAAATAATAACCACAAGTACATTCAGTGAAACATGGCCTGATGTGAAAGTGTTAAACAATAATCGAGTGTGTACAAGCCCCTTTTTCGCACAGAAAAACGATAAGGTAAATTAAAGAATTTATTGTATGTAAACCTAACTGTAAATTATATTTATCGTCGATTACAGATTTCAGTATTTCACTGATTGTTAATTAAGAATTTTATCACTTTGTAAATTTTAATTGTTTGTCGTAAATATTCTTTATTGGAGGCCCGATAGTCAACCCTGAGATCAAGCCGTGGCATATTATCAAACTTTACCAACATGAAACATAACTTCAATGGTGAAAATAATTTGTTGTAATAAATTAACTTTGTTTTATATTCTAAACCCTGTTTTCATATAAAATCCAATCATTTTAATTTTCTTATAAAACCTCAATTAATAGTAATTATTACATTTTGGCACATCGACGTGGGGCAAATTTACTTGAAAAATAATTGAAAATGTAAATGGAATTATGATATTTTGACGCTTTAACGAAAGCTTATTTAATTTGCTTATTTTAATTGTCATAGTAAATACTACATTTTGGCGCCTCCAACGTGAGGTTTATTTAATTTAAAAATCAATCATAAATGTTTTTACCACAATATATACTTCTATATATATATAACACAGGCTAGTGTAACAATATAATTCAGAAGACCTATATATAATGAAATGCAATCGGACAAAACTTCTGACAAAAGAACGCGTTAGAAAGTGTTGCGTCTTAGCAAGAGGTCACACCATTCAGTAACGTGTCAATTTGAGTTGAAAATCTATTTCTGTCTGTGGTTCTTCAGCGTAGTGATGCTGCAAAAATACCAAAGGTTGTTGGCTGGCGCTCCCTCCCATGGGACGCGGCAAGTGTTACTGCTGCAGCAATCCGCGGCAGGAAGAAACAAGTGAGCAGCGAGCAGCGAGTAGCGGGCCGCCATGAACACGAGACCTGCGCGCGCATCAGAATGAAGAGAGGGGGAGGGGGGGAGGCAGAAGAAGAAGGAGACAGCCGACGGAGGTCAGTAGACGGCTTGCAGTTCGTCGGACGAGGCGAGTGTCGCGTGTGTCGCGGGAAAAGTGTGAGCGTGTGTGACCGTGTGAATGCGGTGTGATGGCGACTTCGGGGTCAGCGAACGACCGCAGCGTTCTACCGTCCAGGTTAGTAGGCGCCGCGTGACGTCGCTTCTCTGCGGTTGTTTCGCACGTCCGGTAGTCTCCCGCCGGTTAACCCAAATAACTGAGGCGTTGACCCCCTGTGCGCTGTTGCCTCGTCCCTGGGAAGAGACCCTCTCGTCCGTGGTGACAATCGGGTACGGAATCGCCCTTTCTTTCCCTGCAGATGGTCGCCTCCGTCTCAGACGAGCTTTGTTCGTCGAGCGAGCTCGTTTCTGCAAACGGATCGCTTCTGCGTGTCGTTTCCCAGATTTAAGATAACGCGGAGGCATGGATTTGTTCGAAGATAATATTATGCACTATACGAGCTCGCACGTCGCTTCTGTTCCGCTCGTTGCTTCCACATGCATTCAAGCTGGAATTATTTCTCTTTGCCTCGCTTAAGCCGTGATGCGTCGACACAATGGAAGCTATTTCCATTGTGAATGAATCGAAAATAACACGAAATCTCTTGCAGAACTGTTATTGTCGGGAAAAGTAACGGTTGCTCGCGGATGAACCCGGCTAATGTCCATCGGACGCAATTAACTCCCACGGTGTGAAACTGGTGGCTTTGTACTGTTAATTCCTTAATTCTGGCTTCATGGAACGGTGTCGCCGCGCCACGATACGGAAACAGTAGTGATGGATCAGTCACATTGTTATAACTTAAAAACATATAACTCCGAAATGCGTTGAAAAGTTTGTCACTGATAATTGATCATTATCACGGACTGAGCGACGTGGTAACTGAGTGGATGAACAGCGACTCAGCGGCTTATTTCGAGAGAAATAATATTGAAACTTCCACGTTGCTGCTTATTCTTGCGTAAAATTACAAGTGCCAGTACGTAGACACGTTCACACACAGTTACGAAGAGTCTTACTAAACCGTGCGCGGTGATTGGTGGCGACCATATAACAGCTGCTGGCTACTGCTCTGGACGTGCATCGACATCTCCGTGCATTTACATACACGTCGTTATGCTGCATTGACCGTAGGGCTATTTAAAGTTCGTTCGCGTCGAAATTGAGCCATCCCTACATGGTCTTCTGTCCAAAACTCCATATGAAAATAATTTAACATATAATTTCAGGGCGGAATAATCACGATGAATATATAAATCACTGAAATATATTATTTGGCAATACTTTACGAAACCATAATATCTATACATATATATAAATCTAAACCATGATGCTTTACCGTGAAACATCCATCAACAATTTATACGGGGAAAGTTTAAATTCAATAATATATCCACGATTGCAGCTCCTCTGACCTATCGATACGTCAACAAGCTGGTCAATTTTCTTTATAATTAAAGATACCGCGATATATTCTCATTATTACTTAACTTTATAATGACCGAAATAAGGTATGTTCAGTTCCATCGTCATTCGGTTTCCTGACGCAACATTACGAACGGCAAATCAAAAAACTAAACCAATGTTATTTATTTCGCGCTGAAGGAAATGGAGCAAAACTTAACAACTGTATCTGTTTGTGGTCGATTAATCATGATCGGGTACTTTGATCAACCATTTAGAAAGTTTCAGATTAGCATAATTTAGATAGGATTTCTGTCGAGATTCATTTATCTGCAAGCCTTGTGAGGGACAGAATCGTGTTAATGAAATCTGATTATGTAAACTGTCGAACACACGTAAACGTCAAAAGTATCGGACATAAAATACCGACTGCCACGCTAATTAGATTCCTGGGCTACTGTAGGTAAATGGGAATCGGAGCAAGGGTGTTTTCGAAAAGCATATCATAAAGCGGATGTGAATGATGACGTGGCTAATAAACGGAGAATCTTTTATCGAATATGAGTGTTGGTAAGTCAAAATACGAACGCACAATCAAGAAAATGACCTCCAGCAACATCCTTAACAGGATATAAATGAAGTTTCATTTACTTCGTTTTTCGAAAACAATTTTATTGAAATAAAACGAATGTTTGATAATAGGTTGAAATAAAATATTTGATTATTAAAATTGAAAATAGAGCAGAAATTTAACATTAATTTTGCCAACGCGGCTTCAAAACGTATTCGATTCAGATATTTTAAAAACATTATATTTATTTGGTTCAACGATAATTTGAATGTTTTCTTCATTTCAATTTTTTAAAACATACTTTGGATGTTTAATTTTTATACATTTATTACACAGTTTTAATTAATATATTGACAAAATGTCTAATCAATTGACACTGCACTATACCCCGATCATCCGCAAATAAATTATCTGCCTTAATAATAGGAATAATTTAATAATAAATATTCTCTCAAGATACTTTCCTTCAATTTTTTACTAATTACACATTCAGTTTTGGTGTCATAAACATTATTAATTAAAATTAGCAGAATTGATGTAAGATGAACACAATAACATATTTATTTCTATTTTGACATGAAAATTGTTATTTTTTATGATTTTGACAAATGGATTAGAAAGATCCATAGTTGACATTCAAATCTGATTCGGATGAAAAATGGTACAAGGGAATGATAAAATAAACTTCATCCGCCGGCAGTTCTATAGTTTCGTAAACGTTTCTTTTGTATTTTTGTCATATTGAAGGAAGTTATATTTCTGTTAAATAAATTTTGTTTTTGTTGTTATTAAATTACTTCAGAATTGCAGATCTCTGTTTATTGAGATTTAATTAGTTTTATCGAGAGCAAAGGATTCATTACATTATTACTGGATCAAATGTTACTGAAGAGATAAAAGCGGTTTCAACACTATTAAAACCTCTATAAATTAATCGTTTTCCGTCATGGGAAGATAAATCGGTACAAAATAAGTACATTTTACTTTGTCCTTGAAAGGCGAAGAAAAAACATACCGTAAATAAATATTGACAACGTCGTAGACAAATATATACTCTGCTTTTACTGCCAAATGGTCGTGTCTTTCAAATGAATGTGTACTTGATGCCATATTTTATTTAACGAAGGATTTATCTGTTGCGGTTATTTTAATTTCATACAAAACGTTGAAAGCTAAGAATTTAGCCGAATTAATGAAATTATTGTACGAAGATATGAATTTACAGAACAGAAACAGAACATGGGTGATTATAAATCCACTGCAAAATCAATATTTTGAATTTTTATACAATTACAGGTTTCGCATTTGTTATAGACTTGTACAGTTACGAACGTACACACTTTTTAGCGACAAATGAAAATATTTCCGAAATAATAGATGGAAAATTGTCACTTAATGTTTACGAATTTTTTTCTTATCTCTCACTTTTCTATTGTTGTTTTCAAGTTTCAGTGTTTTGTATTTTCCTTCTGCATTTCTTCTAGCGATTCGGGCAAGACCACAACAAGTTTAATAAATAAATGAACTTCTGTTTATTAGAATATGATCGTAATATTTCCCCGACATGGAAAGGAAGTGCTATAAAATATCGATAAAACGTGCAGCGAACGTGTCAAAATATTTCCTTAAACAGAGTGGCTGCAGTCTATACTTAAAATCTTTTAAATATTGGTCAAATATTTACTGCTGAAATGAAAAATTACATAGCGGTACAAATTATTGGCCCTGAGTTTTAACATTAAAAATGAGCGTTGCACTTCGACTTTAGTTAGTTTGACAGAAATACCAGTAATCAAAAGCAAAGTTCCTCAATATTTACACATTCGAGAAGTGGGAAATGTGGGGGAAAAATTTCGTTACACGGCGTAGAGAAACTGAAAATTATTTTTTTGATCAAGTCTTAAATTGTATAATTACAATTATGAGTCTGTTTGTCACCTTGTCTCTCTTCTCATGTTTGAGAATTTTTGATACGGATCTACGGTTTTGTTTTTGAGGGACGAAACGTTCTTCAATGTCTGACTTCTATTTACAAACGAAAATTTTCTCGCGAACACTTACTTCTGATAACGGTATATATTCAAATACAACATATTGGTAATATTTTGCGAATCAATCCCGATATTAAGATATGTATTATATTTTTTAAACATGGTGGAAAAATAAATAAATAAGAATTTCCTCGAGTATTAAATGAATAAATCTTGAATTTCCTAAAAATATTATCAATCTAGAGAGAATTTTTAAGATTCCAATTTCTGAGGAAGAAGTTAGTAAAAAATATTAACTTGCGTCTGGTTTTCTCAAGTCTTATCAAGTCAGTAAAATAATTAAGAGTTGTATAATATTGAGCCTGAGATTTTGAGAAGAAACGTTTTAAATAAGAGTGTTAAATCAGAAATTATATGTAGGTAAAGGAGGAAGATTAATTCAAGGATGGTAATATAAATTGACAGTTGTTTCGAGCAACTATCGGAAACTTATTGGCATGGGCCTACTTGGTCCACAGCAGTTCAGTTAGATTTCTCGATTTTCATACTAGACCTACAAGCTAAAAACCCTACAACTATTACTATGCTGAAAACGGCTTTCTGAAGAGTGAAACACGATTTTCGTAAATATTCCCGCGAAGAGAATATTTATTTCTGACTGTAAAAAAAAATTATTATACGCCATTTAGATATTCGACCTCGCTTTCCTGTGTCCTTTCCCATCGCATGGCTTCCTTAAAGTTTAAATAAACTATTGCGGTTGTATCATTACTTTTCACCTGAATATATAGGCTTCGTCTCTACTAAAGAAGGTTGAAAGGTTGCGCCGGGTGACTTTTACTGTTTCTTTCTGCAAGGTTTCAGGCTTTCCGGAAGAAATAACTTGTTTTCCGAAATACCACTGTAGAGTAATGGAAGACAGTATACAATGGAGCCATGAGAAAAATAAAAAAATTGAGATTTACGGTGACCGGTCTGGTGCAATTTGTCTATATTCGTCGGTTACATGATTTGGGACAAATTTTTCGCGGACCAGCACCGGTTCGAGGACAACCGGTCGAAAACTACTGTAATATATGATAATTCCTTTTGGTGGTGAAGTATGTCTAAATTATAACTGGGGGATACGGTTTCGAGTTTCTCCTTACTAGCCTCATGCGGTTCGTTAAATCAGCTTTTCAAGTGTCTCATGTCGTAGGCTATACACATGTGTTACTTTCCTTCCGGCTTCCCTTCACTCGCAGATTAGGGCGTGCCTCCCCACATGTAGGACTGCCGGATACGGGGAGGTGAAAGTCCCGAAGGAGGCCCGGGATCAGCTGCCGCACAATAGCAAGCCAAACAATTACTTGCAACACGTGAGCCGCACGTGCTCCAATTTGCCGGCGGGCGCCATCACACCCGGTGAAAGCTGTAAGAGCCCATTGTTGCGCAAAGACAGTGAGCAAGGGCACTGACCTTTACCCGGCGGCTAATTAACCACCCACTCCCGAACCTGGACCAGGAATCCGCTGCCCAGCCAATTTCCGAAATTTCAACACATATGTTTAGAAAAATCAAACGGACGGAGCTTTACTAAATAATAAAAACATTAAAAAAACAAATAGCCCATTAGACCGGACACTCATAATTGAATGAATAATATAAACAAACTAAACTAAATATTTAATATACTCTGACCATTATCATTTAGTAAATGAAAAGAAAAATTACTATGCTATTGTCAATATTACATTTCTAATTTATTGTATAAACTTTGCTTACTTAGGTTTATTACCTGATGTCCCAAAAATGAGGAACAAAAGTCAAAATAGTGATATATATAATTCTGAGTATTTAGGATAAATTATAAATAAACAACAGCCTGTTTGAAGGCAGAAAAAAAAATTAATTGAAATTTCACTATGTTTCGTCGCTAATTTGCGACCTGATCAGGAGTGACGTTATAAAAAATTTTATAGGGTCGTATTATATTCCTATTATGTTTCTGACCTAAATTGTAGTTGCAAAATTTAATCTTCTGTCCTAGAAGATTTATTTATATATTCGAGATTAAATTTTTCAACTACAATTTAGATCATAAACGATAGGAATATATTACAACCCTAACTACCAAAATTTTGTAAACCCTCATATCTGATGAGGTCGAAACAAAGTGGAATTAAATATTTTTTTAGCCTTCAAAAAGGCTGTTGTTTATTTATAATTTAAAACGTCATTGTGTTGTAATGATTTTTTGTTTTGTTTTAGTTGAATAATACACTTTTTTTTCCTGAGAATTTGTTTATATATCAAATATTCACTGCATATTATATATTATTGTGCGTGTCTGAAACCAACTTGCTTGTTCCAAGTTTTTTTCATGATTTAAAATATAAATTGGTTTCAACTATATATATATATATATATATATATATATATACATATATTATTGAATAAAGAAGTAGCTAATTAACAGGCAAAATAAAGCAATTACATAAAAATACCCAAAAACGTTTCTGCAATTCTTGTTTATTTAGTAAGGTCATTAAAAATCACCTTTGAGTTCGTCAGCCGGTTTGGGTGTGACGTTAATCGCAACTCTTGCATTTTTGAATTACCTGATGAAAGCAACAAGGATTACAGAAACGTTTTGTGGTATTTTTATTTAATCACTTTATTTTGTCTACTTCTTTATCTAATTATTATTATTTTAACACGGGCGTTTTGCATTTCATTTATTTATTTGATATAAAGTCCAAGTTCGATCCAGTTCCGCCTATTCAAAGGAAGGGGATATTTAAGAGTTTCGAAACAGTATTTAATTACTATATAATGCAAATGATTACCATTTACAGATAATTAGTTTGAAAAACCTCAACGTTTCGGTACGTATTTGTGCCTTTTTCAGATCTTTTCTAATTATCACCAAATACTAAGAACAATTCGAGGTAACATAAAATTTAAAAATTTCAATAAACTTGAAAGTTCTGAAGAGGAGCGTCGAAAAAACTTTATTATTTATTGAAATTATTAAATGATATCTTGTGTCGGATTGTCCTTAGCATTTAGTGATAGTTAGGAAAAATCTGAAAAAGGTTCAAATACGCACCGTAACATTATGTTTTATTGTAATTAATTAAATCAATTGTCTGTAATTGGTTACCAACTGCATTATATAATTTTCACATAAAGCAGACGTAAAAATAAATCCATTATGTATTCAATTATGACGTCCGACAAAGGTAAACTAAAATTTTCTTTTACGTTACTACGATGCTTGACACAAATAACCTGAACGTTTCTGCACATGCTGTCTACTTGGAGCAAGTTTATTCAAGGTCTGCCATTGAACAGTAGTTTTTTTTATCGTTCAGAGACTTCTCATGATTAATTTGAGTGGATGGAAAAATGCCTTGGAATCTGAGACTAGCCCTTTTTATGGATCTGTTGCCAGTTTGAAAAGTATGCAGTGTTACGCGAAAGAGAATTTAATTTAAAGGGAACTTAAAAATCCGTCATAAAAATCCGGCATTTAGATCACAAGTTCAATTTTTCTGAATAATCAGTATGTTTTTAAACTATTCTGGTGAGTCAAATTTAATTTCATACTGCTCTTGTACCAATTCGGACGAAAAACAAGTATCAAAAGCGGTCACTCGTCTCTTTGCGAATTAACAGTCCGCTATTTGTCGATTGTTATTTTTCTTTACGGGTCATTTTGCTGTAGTCCGCTGGTGATTACAGAGACGTTCTAGGTTATTGGATACATTCCACAGCACATTAACATTCCTTCAGTAAACAACTGTAATTTGAGAATTAACGCGGGTCATTTGTCTGCGATAACGTACTATGCGTTAGTGGGTAACTATGTACGTTGTCGTAATAATATATTGAAAGCTGTTACTATTCCTCATAAAATTGGTTTACGTCATCCACGTAGCCCCGGGTTCGGAATTCACTTTTCCACGCCGTTCCTACATACATTTTGAAGTCTTACCGTTAAAGTTACTGCTTTGTTTCCACTCTACAACCACCATCTGTTCGAAATCGTACGGTTGAAAGTTGCACATGCAGTCTCCGATACTTGAAACGGGGATTTAGGATGAAGGGAGTGAAAGTTGAAGTTACCTCTAATAACAGTTGACCATACAGAAAGATAAATTATTTATAAACTGGCACGAAGGCAGCAAAACCGAGTCGTGGCGAAGTAATATTCAACAAAGGCTATAATTAGCTAATGGGAGTCGTCTTTATAAGGATAAGGACTGCGAAACTTGAAGAAGTTTAATAGAACGTAACGGATGGCTTTTCTGATGATTACTACTTTTCTATTTTACTATTGTACCGGTTTTAACATATCCACGCTTTCCCAACATATTTTTAATGATGTATCTTCAATACGCTCACACAATACTGTGGAAATTTGCTTTGGACTCAAGTTTACAGTAGTTAGAGGTTTAAAAAGAAATCCAAATTTTTTTTCTTGACCCTAAAATTATCAATTTTTCCATATAACAATAAATCCCAACGACGATACTCCTGTGACGCTTGCTGTTATCAACATGGGAACATAAATGAAGCCATCTGATTCATTTTCCTTTAAAGAAAGTACACAAACCATAATAAAAATTGCAGGTTTTAAAATTTTTTAACAGTTCGGAAGCCTGTGAAAAGCGAATTGTAATACTAATTTCTCTGTTTCAATGCGTTTTTTAGTATTATAATGTATTATATTATTATGTTTACTGGAAAGCTCTCGTAGTTTAGAAAAATATTTTCATATCTTACGCTAGTAATTGATTAAATCTCTGTAGGAAGGAATATTCGGTCATAAAAATTACATTTGTGTGGATACTATTATTGCGGATAAGCTGCATAAGGTTAACTTTCTCTTGAATCACTCAGGCTGACACTACACGCCTGATTGTAATATTTTTTATGACATGCTTTCACCTTGTTTCACTGATCGAACGAGTTGTAGGAAAGGCATATTTATTTGAGGTTGTGGTACGGTAAGTTGCTGTAAAATCTATCACTCTTCAAGTATATATATATATATATATATATAAAATCATCTTTAACCGTCACAAAAGAGTTTTATATTTCCCAAAGGCTCTCTTAATAAATAATATAAAAAAAACGATTTTTCCCCATAGAGAATAAGAGTAGAATAGACTCTTGACACCGAACGTGTACTGCTTGTTGCATTCACAAAGGTATCGTACACACGCGACCTGTTAAACGCAGTTTAGGTTCATACATTAAAAATATGTGTATTTTACTCCATTAGTAGTATTTAATTCTTGCTACTGTTTCAGATTGTTATTATTTTATATATATAAATGAAAATAATATAACTGTCCTGATAAAATAATATAAAAAATATATAAACATTGTTTAAGTGTAAACTGATGGCAATGGAAGTCGATGCACTTGTTATTAAAAGTTAATGTTGGTAAACGAGTCTCGAAAACATAGAGGAAAAGGTTTTCAGCCAGGGTTTTCAGGACAGCTATAAATTGAAATTCAACCTAATTCAACGAATCGAAGTCATAATCACTATTTTAAATTCCTATGCAGATATTAGCCAAAAAAAACTGCTTAAATAAAACGGAGGGTATAAAGGATCGATTCAATCTGGCAATAAGATTTTATTTTATTTTGGGTGACATTTGGGGAAACGGTGGAGATACAAAATTATTATTTGATTAACCACGCCTTTGAAACGGAGAAGAGCACTTATTTATTTAATTCAATGCGAATAAATCGTTGTTTACTGCTTTTCTCAGACCTCGACTGAACGAGTCTACCCACATATCTATGTCACTAGTTTTGCGCATAAATTATTTCGTGCCGCATAAGGCTAATAAATGGAACATTTTTCTAGTTTTTATTGTGTTTAAATTTGTAACATGAACAAGGAATGCAAGAGAATATTAGAATTGGAATATGGGGGAAGAATTCAGTATTTCTTATACATCTTGTAAAGGGGAAAAAACAGCTTTTTCATAGCTAATTAAAGTAGAATATGTTCTCTATGTCAAATGTGTACTGCTTGTTGCATTCACAAAAGTAGCGTGCACACGAGAAACGCAGTTTTGGTTCTATTTGGCCATTAAGTATGTGTATTTTCCTCCACTTGTAGCACTGAGATATTGATATTTTTAGTAACTAAAATCGCGATTGCCTACCTCATGGTTCTGGAAGCCAATACACAAGCGATATTATTCTTAATCTACCAAAGCACATCTCTTGTTTGATGTTATCCGTGGCATGAAATGTCAAATAAGTAACTGATATTGTTTGAAATTTAATTATAAATAACAGTAATGGAGAATATTCAAGCAAATATTAACATAAAATCCACCCCGACGTATCAAAAAAACTGCATGGCCGGTGTGCAGTGGATGCAGATACTTTCCTTATCTGGATCAAACGACACGATGGTATGCTGTCGGCGCGGGTACCGGGTATAAATTCCTAGGTAGCATGTCACGCATGCGAAGTATCTTTAGCGGAAACACAGCTTTTGCTGGTCAATGTCTCTACTTGCGAACGTCTAGCGGGACTAATTGACCGTGGAGGAAATACTGTCCGAGAGGATGTTATACGGGACTTGTTAGTCGAGTTATAGAATGAACAGGTAACAAATGCTCCTTTCTGTGAACAGCGGTAACTTCTAATACCAAACCGTTGCGTTTGTTACGGTAGACGAAAGGTATTCCAACCGCTGGACGAAATACCGATGTCGTAGGTCCTTCTTCGCAAGCCGTGCCTTTCAAAATACTCTGCACAAATAACATTAATTCCAGTTTTCTACTTTCTTAAAAATTACGGTTTTCCAAAATCAGTAAAAAGAGTTAAAGTTGCCCTCTATAAGCACCCTTAATAATTATTAAATTGAAGGCTAGTCTTCTGGCTTCAGCTCGGGTCAGCAGACCGTAGCACGACGCATCGACAGCTTGCAGTTCCACCTTCTTTAAATTATACAAAACGTCGTTTCGTGTCACAGTCTGCCGAGCTTGCTGAAAACTAGAGAACTCCCTATTAGGAGACTATATATATATCAAAAAAAACAATGCTGTTAGCGAACGAACGCGTGAGTGTCGCAGTCTCTTCTCTATAATTTTCGAGAAACATCACTTTCTGCACATATTAGGAGCTTGTATTTTTTATACTAATTTAGTTCTAGTTACAAACTACAGTTACCTAGTTACTACACTGAACTAGAGAGGTCCGAAAGTTTCTGTTATAACTGTTAACAGAATTTGAACACGAATACACATCTGCATTTTGGCTCTAAAAGAAGCTTATTGTATTGGCTGTTGTTATTTTCTGAATTTTTACAGTTATATTATATATATATATATATGGTAATTTAATTTTGAACGGTGTTATTTCTTGGCTGTGAACTCTTCATTTGTTAATTTCAATGTTCAATAACGATATACAAAAATGATCAACATTTCAAATAATTCATGTTTAACGCATCTTTTTTCCTTTCAAGCTGATATAATGTTGGTTACATGCCAATTTAGCTTTTTTTTCACTGTAAAAATTACCGAAATTTAGGTGACAGAACTATTTAATAAATTATTTAAACTTGCTGTAAGCTTAATAAATAAATAATCATCAGTCAAGTTTAAGTCAGAAAATAGACGTTATTAATTAAATTAAAAACGTTTCATCGCTTATTTTGCGACATCATCAGGTTCAAGATAAAAAATTATGCTGACTGCCGTGGCCGAAATTAATTAATAAATTATTTTTGCTGACTTAAAATTGGCTAATGCTTAATGTATTTATTTTCACAATACTCAAAATATATATTTATATATCATTATTATTGCAGTAAGATTGTTAGTCAGTAAATATTTTATTACAAAATTTAAAACACAATATTTAACAACCACAAAGTTTCTTCCGTTATTGGGAACGCGTCAGGTATACAAGCACAATTAAATTCAGTTACAATTTATGATAAGAAAATTTAGATAAATTTCTGACGTGCGGTTTGTACTCACGTTGTGATCAAAAGGAATGCATTTATTTTAAACGAAGTCAGATTATTAAAATTGTTACCTTTTCTTAAAAATAAAAATAATTTTTTTTCCCCGATTCACATAATATTGTGGTTTATTGATTATGATTTCATAAACATTTTTCATCCGAATAAATTCATCAGGAATTTTCTTCCATTTAAAATTTATGTGCAGTTTCCTCCAAGAAAATTTTTCTGAATTCCTACGATTTTTTTGGGTACGTTCTGAAGCGCGGACACAATTGTTTTACATGGTGCTGGAGAATTTCATGTGTCTTTAATCAAGCCGTAAAAATATATCGCCTGTTTTTATTGGAACAGATTTCTTAAATTCAAAAATTATCATTTGAAGGAAGTTTTAAATTAACGTGTATGATGTATTGCTAGTGGTATATAAACGCTATGAATTTTTATGTGAATTCGGCACAATAATTAAAACAGGGTTGAAACCATTGCTGTTTATGACGACGGGACAGATACACCCGTATCACAATGTGCGATGTTTAATTATATCGGACGACACTTCCAACGCATGATCTAGGAAGTAGGTGACAGACGAACAGATTAGAAGCAGGTAAATGTACAACCCTCCGATCGTAGAAACAATGCTGCATAATTGAGTAACACATATAGGAATAGAGATGATACCGTCCTAGCAGACCAGTTTCTAACATGCAGTATATGCCTCACTAATGCAAATTCAACACGGAGCTAATTGCGTGTTAGCAAACACATGCAGACCCTTTGGTGACTTATTTTAATCCCAGATGTCTTGATTGTGATCGCTGTGAGTTAGTATTTCCGCCATTATTTCATTCTGCTGTAACATTTTCAAGAATTTTTTATACGAATGTGATACAGTTACGATCAATTATTTTCCTCAAATTCAGCACCTTGTTTAAAAATTAAGCCATGATAAAAAACCAGCGATATCGAAGATTGACTGCTGAAACTCATTTATAACTTAAAGCATTTAAAGCTAAATTAAATGGTACTAAACAAAGGCCAATCGTTTGTGCTAATATTTTTTTCGTATCTTTATCTATACAAAACCTTTTAGAAAAATCGCTTGGTATGCTACGATAACCTAGTGTCTTCCGTAGTAATTATACGTGACGTATGTCATGTTATTTCGTTGAAATAGCAGTTGTTGCGGAGAAAATGTAATAAATTGATTGAAGGAAAGGTATATTTATCACTAGCTATAGGCGTCGATGACGGCCTATTACTAACAGGAAGACGTACAAATAATCTTAGTTAACCAAAAAGGGACATAATAATTATAAAAATTATATTTTTTTACATAATTGAACATTAATTTTTTAAATAAATAATTTATTAATTAAAATAATTTATTTATATTATTGTTTTATTAATAATTAATGTTTTCTTATTAATTGTCTAATTAATTTCATTAATTTTATTTCTGACTTAATGATCATCAAATTTTAATATGAGATATAATAATGTTGAAAAAAATATCCGACATTTATATATGAATTTCGGTTTCAACAGGCAAGGCAGCAGAACCTGGCATCTAAATTTTATGCTTAATTATTCAAAACTATCCAACATAAACGGGTCCAAAAAGAGGACTAAACGTCAATATTTTCTGACTTAATATTTAATTGTATAAAAAGAGATATGTTATTGTTTTTATTATTCAAACTCTAAGGTAGTTTTTTAAAATGAAATATTATTAATCCATAGTCAATGCAATTATAATAATCTAACTTATTTTTAAAGAGATATTAAAAACACCAGCTTATTAGTCAGAAAAACTATCAAATTTTAAAAAATAATATTTACGAAGCACAACATTTCTTCCCTGATTGAGACCTCTTCATGTTACAATTACAATTAAATTAAAAAAAAAATAATGTTAAGAAACAATGATAATTTTTAAGAACATTTCTAACGTGCGGTTTGCCCTCACATTGTGGTCGAAATGTCTGTTATTGATACAGTTGTTGAGAGCTTCATCGAATTTTAGATATTAAACGTTATTTTTGGAAAATATTGTTTTCAATTTGATATTAAAAATTTTCTGGCAGATAGGAAGGCGTTTTTAACAACGTCAATACGGAGTAGCCCTAGGATAATAATTCCAAAGTTTTGAAATTCGGCTAACTTTAGAATCACTGCTGTACCTTGAGAAGTAGAAATATAAATAATAAAAATTTATTAAGATAAGTTTTTTTCGTTTATGGAGTTAAAACGGGCCGACACACAGACACAGTGTTCTGATCATATACAGGTAGATTTCGGCTTGTTCTTAATAATAGTAATTGACCATGTTGTTGATTTCTTAGTGCGAACACTTTTAATAATACCGTAGGATAGTGCAGTAAAGTGTTGTTATTTTTTGATATACGATGACTTCACAAAGGCAGAAAAATAAACGTTGCAAACTTCTCAATAAGATAAATTTAAGACGCGTCGTCGAGTGGCTTTTGGACCTCATCAGGTAGAGGAGATCATTATATAAAATATTAATTACAATAACATTGATAAATGCGGAACGAGCAGTAACAAATTAATCCTATTTTTATAGACATAAATAAGTGAACAATATCAAAATTTATGACTGTACTCCGATACGAACTTATGTGCAGAAATAACCATAAACAGTCACCAAGTTTTTAATTTTATTAAATAATGGGTTAGAATCTTTCAACTATTTTGTTATAATCATCCATCCTGTCCCATGATTAAAATCACAATAACTTTAAAATATTAGTACCTATAGTAACTAGGTCACCAATATAAAACTATTTTGTTTATTCAACAAGGTTCGTTCTTTTTACCAAAATACGTACTTATCCGAAATTGATCCTTTTTAGTAAATTTCTTAATAACAGTTATTTCACAATAAAACGGTCTTATAAGTGTTACTGGTTCGCCTTTCCTTTTCCAAAATTGATCGTCTTTAATAAATTTTAAGAAATTTGCAACGATTGCAAGGCCATCATATCTCATTCATAAATGTCAGATAACTTATAAATGGTTGGGATTATTATTTTTAGCTGATCACATTGGGTTCGGTGTCCTGCACAATGGTTATGGGAGCGGTATTTACCATCGTGCCCGTACAGCGCTCTCCCTCGCATACGTCATAAAGGCTTCCATCATCTCTCACCCGGGAATGTGGGTCGAGTCTTGAAGAAAGCACTCGGGTCCCTGCAGCGTGGCTCCACAACGCCTAGACTTACACTCCCTCGTGTATCTCGTTAAATCATACAAATGGTTCCGTGTCGCTATTATGGAACTCCTGACGAACGAGAGCGAAGGCGACCCTGAATACGCGGCACACGCCCTTTCCAGGGACTCCAATATCCTAATTAGCAGTACTCACTTGTACTTTCTCAGACGCCAACTATTCCAGTACACAGTCGTAAAGAAAAGGCGAACTTGTAACACTTATAAGACCGTTTTATTGTGAAATAACTGTCATTCGGAAAGCATTTGCGTGGGGGAAATGTAAGACACTCAGTTCTTGTCCATAAAGGGCCTCGCCCGAAGGACAGCCGTCATGCAGTATTTTACGACGAACCGACGATGTATGTTTGCGTGGGCGTCGCTATCTGCAAATAGCTTCCTTGACCATTTATTTTAACCATTGCCGCGGAACAAACGTTACCGATGAAGTTCCTGTGCGACCAGTTTTTATGTATTTTTGGGAATTGATGTCCATGTCCCTTCAGCTCCTTTCTCGATGCTTATCCCACGCGATTCGAGAAGTGAGGGACTAAAATGCCTCATAACGATTGCGATGTGTCTTTCAGAATCCTTAGAACACACATTTGATAGGTTGAGAAGTATTCAAACGGATTTACGAAAAACTACGATTAACTCAACGATATGATTTTGTGAGAAATAGACAATGCTTTTGTTATGACGTAAATTCGTTATTGGAGGATAATACACTTACTTCTCATAATGTCTTCAGGACAAGTATAATCATTTTTAAAAGTTCTTAAAATCAGTAAACGTCCTAAATCTTTTTTGCTTGTATTTATTATATGAAACGTCATTAATTTTAAACCAGTAGATGAATAAATATATTTCTTTGAGTCAGAAAATTATAATACTAATTTTACGACGTTGCGTCCTCTTTTAGGACTTCTTCAGATTGGACAGTGTTAATAATTATATATATATATATATATATATATATATATATATATATATACATAAATCAAGCATAGAATTTAGAGTCAAGGTTCTGCTGTATTTCATCTAATTTTTATCGATGATTTATATACAAAATTAGTAAAACTGACCTACCTGACTCGAAGAGTTTTTAAAATAAATTTGTGTTAATGGAAATTATAATATTATGACTCGAATCCTTATATTTATTTGTATTATTATAAATGTCAGTTATTTTCCTTATCGTTATTAAAACCTGTAGTTTTCGGGCTATGATATACACAGTAGTCGGAAATGTTACAGAGACACGTTTTATAATATTCACATACATCCATTGCAACCAACACGTTTTTAGAACTCCTTACTGGAGTTTTCATTCTCAACGGCAACTAGCGAGCTACTTTTATAACCTCGCCGTAGATTAACATTTCTACTACTCTACAATTGAACAATTAGTTTTCAAAACGTCCTATTTTATAATTTTTAGAATATGTTTAGTTTATTTGCGAGGTAAATTTATTTCTAATTATTATATAACATTTTCTACAAACGTTATTATTACTAACCAGTGGCTATTGGTTTTGAGTTAATGACGTTGCTTTTAATAAATACATGCAAAAATAGATCGAGAACGTTTAATTAATTCTTTTAAGAATGTTATTGTAATTAATATTCTATATAATGAACTCCTTTACCTGATGAGGTTCAAAAACACTTATATTTATGTGATTGAGAAGTTAGTAACGTTTATTTTGCTGACTGTGTGAGGCCATCATATATTAAATAATAAAAACACTTTACTGCACTATTCTACGGTATTATTAAAAGTATTCGCACTAAGAAATCAACATGGCCCATTACTATTCATCAGAAAACGCTGTGTCGGAGTGTCGGCTCTTTTGAACTGCATAAACTGAAAAACGGATCTCAAATAATTTTTATTATTTATATTTCTACTTCTAAATGTACTATAGATGGAAATATCTGTACTCTCCGTATTCGTTGAACATTACGATTTGTGCGCCTGAATGAATTTTTTTCAATCGCTTTTAATTTAGAGCGTTGATGATTTTTCTCTCCCCGTAATTCATGAATTGTTTCCAGGCAACATCCTCAACGGTTTCTGTCTACAATTGAGGTGTTTGAACCACATTACTGGAGTTTTTACTTGTCATTGCTGATTTGTACGAGGCTCTCTGTTTCGTGTGTCCTGTGTGAGAGAGCATTCCCCGAAGCTGAATGCGCGAGAGCTCCGACCTCGAACCCCTGCCCCCAGCCCGCGACGCTTGACTGAGATCTTAACGCGATTCTGAACGGTATTCGCGCCTTGTAAGTGCAGACGCCCACGTGCGACACAACGCTTGCTTGCTTTGTACTTCATTTGCTCGCCTCGTGGTCCGCGGCCGAGATCTAATTGCCTTAACAAGTCGTGAGATTTAAACCTCAGATTGCTCTGCGACAACGAGGTCACTATTAGAACAAGAGTCGGCGGACAGAGACAGCGAGAAATTGCGACCTGACACAAATCGATCTCGCTATTACAATAGAGAAAATATAATACAGATTATCTGTACCCTCCTCGGACCCAAAACCTAAATGGAAAATACAGAACTACTTCCCTTGAACCTTTTGGTTGTTCTGCACTTAGATAAGTATAATGAAACAGTTTTAATTTTTTTGCTATATTTGCATAAATTTTGCACTAGGTATCGTATCTGATCACACAGTACTCAATGACAGTATTTTACTTTTCTGCTTTATTTTGAGTTCCTCAACTGGAATTCACGGCTCTTGCGTTTTTAATCACCTGACGAAAGAAACAAAGTTTCCAGAACCGTTGTGTGGTATTTATATCATCACTTAATTTTGTCTGTCATCTGGCTACTTGTTCTAATTACTATATTTTAAAACAGTCGCATTTATGTATATGTATATACAGCATTTAATTGAAGATACATAATTGAATATTAAACCAATTCATACCCTATAACAATATAAATCTGTATTATTTTTTATGAAATTTCTTGAAACAATTTATTTTTAAAAATTAACATATAATACGTCAGTGTTAAAAATATACTAATTAGATAAAGTATCTGAATAACAGACAAAATGAAGTGGTAATATAAATAAGACACTATCTACTGTATTTGTATTAACACTTCATTTTGTCTCTTAATTGGCTATTTTACCTAATTAATTAAATTTTTTGGACAAATACCTACAGAGGAAAATAAAAAAGGTATATATTTCCCTAATGGTCCATGTTCTTGTTCTAGCCTTCATGGCATATTTTCCTATGAATCAGACATTGAGCTGTATCACTAAAATTTTCTTCAACACGTTGAGCACCGTACATAGTTTAAAGAAAATATATGGTTTTCTTTTTGATACCTCTCTTATTTATTCAGTACTGCATCATTTTAAAAATTTATTGATTTCGTAATCGGTTGAAAATTATTGAAAGCAGTAAAAATTAATTTTAATTACATTATACGGGTTAATTGTAATTAAAATGTTATTATATTTGACTACAATTCTAAAATTTTATATAAAACATAAATAATATTAAAGTATTAGGATAGAAACATACCGACGAGGCCAATATTCCAACCCGAGACCTCCCGCTTACCGGTCGGATGCTCTGACCACGTCGACTCCAGATCAGGTGCGAAATTCATCAATCCATTGTTCCTGATGTAAGCTCACCTACTTTTTTTTACACTCACAACTTTTCATAACCATGGTATTAACTAACGATTTGAGGCTTGTGAAAGCTTTCTTTCTATATATTCTTGAACTGTAAATATTAAAACTGTTCATCAATTTACATCAAGTTCGTTCATCGTATGAGGTCCTAAAATTTAGGCACATGAAGAATTGTGAGTGCAAAAAAATTTTAGGTGAGCCTGCATGAGGTCTAGTGAATGGAGGAATTTTGCGCTGGATCTGGAGTCGAACGGGTAGTTCAGTGTCAGATTATCGGCTGGGTAAGATGTCGGATCTGGAGTCGACAGGGTAGTTAGACAAGTGGTAGGTTCCGGGCTCGATTCCTGGTCCGGTCGACATTTTTTCATCCAGTTACTTTAATTCAATTAAACCATGAACTTTACGGTTGTGAAAGCTTTCTATCTGTATATTCTTGAACATAAATAATAATAAATTTCAATATTTAGCAATATTACCGAAATAGATCGGTTGCGACCGAATGAATCATACTTGACTGCATCGTATGAAAGTTTGTAATCGAAATATATTTATGTACACGTATTTATTTATTTATATTTTAGTAACAACCGTCGTGGGATGACACAAAATTTATATTTTGACCTCTAGTTATATATATATATATATATATATATATATATAGTAATGCATGCATTAAAATTTAAACATCACGAAGAAATTTATTTAGTTCCCTATAATCATATGTATAACCTGATGAAATCGCAAAATAGTGGACGAAACGTCGAAATTATGTAATTCTTTCAATGTTTATGTTGAATTATATAACTTTATTATGAAAAATTAGCCATTCTTCTGTTTATGTATCATAATTATTATAATGAAGATCATTTTGTTGTAGCGAAATACGAGCCTGCAACAGAGAAAAATCATAGTTTCTCTTCACTTTTAAGTCTAATTCCTGATATTTATGAGACCTGACTTTCAGAAACCCACTATTATTATAGCTTTTAAATAAAAAATTTACTGTATCCAATGAATACAATGTTAGTTACCTGGATCATTAAGAGGTAAGTAAACCATTAGATTTGCAGTAGCTGTGGAAATTTGGCGTCCCAGACTATGAGTTCAGCCGCTCCAACTATCTTTGCAAGGATGATATGAGAGTCGCTGTCAACGCGGCGAATGGGTGATCTAGGTAGTTGCAGAATAGCGTGATGTTGGCAGAGAACTGGAGAAGGAGGTTTACGGCGTGAGACGACGCAAATTCCACGTTTATCTGGTCGGGCAGCTGTCAGCGGATCTCGAGCCCAGATCAGCAGCGGCGGCTCCGCGGCGATTGGAACACAGATAGTCGTCGCATTACCCAATTAACGACCGAGCTTTTCGGATATTTATTTAATATATTCTAATGACGGGCTCCCCCTCGTCCCTTATATTATTTTTGCTAGCGCGTAGATGTGATCTATTCTGAGAATGGGAGGTTGGGCCGTAAATCCAGAAGAGCTAAGTGGCAGCCGACGCTCCGGCCGATATATATTGCCGCTCACGAGACGTTCGAGTAAGTACACATCACGGTAGTTCCGATACAAATTTATTACGAGCTTAGTACTACTAAGGTTCGACATTGTACTCATTAATCCCATTTATTTAAACGGGTCGCATTTGGTTTTGTTATGTTGTTTCGAAGTTACGAGAAGAACGGTGTTACGGATTTTCTTCACCGTAACCAATCCGATCTTATCGTCTCGTGTAAATTTCGGTTTTATCTTTTGTAGGAGTCGCAAAAGTCTAGTGTTCGCAGTAATTCGTTTTATAGTAACGCGCCTTTTCGCCGCCCCAACACTCTATAAAGGCATATATACTGCCATTAAATAGAAAAGATTAGAAACTTCTGTCTCTATGTGTCCCATAAATTTGTCTGATTTCCTCGTCGGCTATTACTGAAGCTTTATCTTTCCCAATTTATTTTGTCGGTTTCACCTTGTGCATTCTTCTATAAGCTATGAATTTTTCTACTCTTCAGTTTTCAATTCAATGAAACCCTGGACTCGTACACATTATTTCGGAAATCTCATCTGCAGTGGTGATTGTATGCAGTTTCTTTTATACAGAAATTTTCTTTCTTAGTTCACGACCTTCTAAGTATCAACACATCTCTTTCGTTTCTTCTAACACATTTGAACCTAGTCTAATACTACGTTTTGCCAATTTTACCATCACTTGGGATACTGTGGTATTGAACCTCTCCGAAATTCTCTTATTGAATAACTTTATAAATAGGCTATTCCATTAATAACCTACTAATGACCTATGAATTATAAAATTTACGTCTGATTGAAAAAAATGAATAAGAATGATAGCCAATTCAGACAAAAAGTGTTAATATACGTACCACACATTTTTTAATAACTATTAATGTAATTTTTTTTAAAAAAAAAGCTTTATACGATTTATCATCCCACTGAAGTATCTGTTTGTTCACAATTCTAAATTTACAATTTTATTAATATATATATATATATATATATATATATATATATACATATTGTAAGGTTTAAACCTTTATTTTATTTCATCTTTTACAACATTTATAGATACAAAATACTAAAAGAAATACTATTACGTCAAACACAGTTAATTTACATAAAAAAAGTACGTAAAAGTATATAAAATATATATAAACAGTAATTTATTCCATTATTATCCGACCTTAACATCTGTACAAAAATTACAAATGAAAATTTTTACAGGAAACCCATAATTTAATAAATAATGACTCACTTAACGAGACAAACTTGTTATAGACTGCGTAAAATATTTGACGCACACTGAAGTATCACGCAGGGCATCGCACGAACATTATTTATAAGTTTATTGTGAATATCCGACTTATATAAAACCAACACCCAACCCACACTAATTTTTTTCAAATTTATTTATTACAGTCGAATGAACTTTGTGCTCATTAGCGACACTAACAATTTGGTAACTTACAATTTAGATATTAAAGGTTTGTTTTAGTATTTTGAATCTATGCCTGTCTGTTACATCTCCATTAAACATTCATGTGGATGCCACGAATAATCATTAGGAGCAATAAAAGAAGAAAAAAAGATTCGATAGATTTGCATATAGCGAGAGGAGGGGGATGTGGGGTGGGGTGTGGTGGAATAAAGCTAACATGACGGCAAAATTTCAGGAATCGATTCCTCATGTAGAGAAAAGTAAAATAGTGTATTACAACATGGGTACGGAAATGCATAATTATAGTTATCCGAACTTCAGTATCTGATCGGTTTGTATGAAGTTCAACTAACTAGTTGGAGCGCTCTGTTCACCTAATATGTGAATACTGAATACAGGAAACTGCTATTCTTCGCTTTGTTTCTTCATGTTACAAATTTAACCTGAGTCTCGCATTTTAGTCCATACAACAAGGCATGTAGTAATGCATAAAACTTCGGATAACACTGTAAGTATGCATTACTCTTAATGTGAGGAATGTACTCCTGAAATTTTGCCGTAGATTTTTGTTACACCCTATATATATATGAGAAGTTACACACACACACACACACATATATATATATATATATATATATATGGATGTGTGTGTGTGTGTACAAATTTAAGAGTATTATTAAACCAGAAAAATATTAACAAACTTTTCGTAATTACATATGCAATCGAATGCGACGTAGTCATTTTCCATCTTTTCATACTATTTTAGTTTTATTCTGTAAATTTCAAGGCTGAATATATTTATTGAGTGCGTGACTTACTACTTGCGAAACGTACTCCATCTCTGCTGGCCAAAACAATTTTAAATGCACCGATATGACGTAATAATTATACTTCTTAAGGGTGCAAATATTTTTCGTTGCATCATAATGCTAAACCTCGTTAACTTAGATCATTGCGCTTGAAGATACGAATGAGTTTTTCATATATATAATACATCTAACTAAAACAGATTTTGCATTATAGATCCGAAAAAGTATGTAAAGAGTCGAGGATTATATAGAGGAGAAAAAAAAATCAGAAAGAAGAAGACTAGAATCTTTTGGAATGTCTCCTATAGAAGGATGATCTTGTTGTAGTGAGCCGACAAAATTAGGAATGAGAAAGTTTCAGAAATTGTCGGCAAGGTAAGGAGACAAGTTTATGGGCATATACTGGGAGACCCACTGTCATCAAGAGAACAGAGAAGGGTATAATTAGTGGAAGGCGGCGTCACAACACATAAATCAAATAACTAAGGATGAGGGAAGTATCAAGTAATGTGACACGACGTGGTAGGTGAAGGAGTGAACAAAATGCAGTCAGCCATAAAACCAGTCATAAGACATGCTCAAATCATCATTACCAGTTATCCTTGCTTAAGTTTTCTCTGTACTTACAGACTGCGTAATCTGGCTTTATACAATCCTTTCAACATCATCAAATTAGTCGCAACCAACGTCAATCAAACAATCGCCTTATTATCTCGTAGGTGTCCTTTCACCGGTTGCCATTTTATATTTCTTTCCAACCAAGGAGCTGCTTAAGGCATATCTTTTCTAGAATGTTCCTTTATATATATTTTTATTTTTTGCTATTTCCATTAAATGTACTATCAAACAGTTTTTTTTGTAAATTTCTGAAGCATAAGTCAATATATGGTGTAACTATTGGCATAAAATTTCTTTAATGGAATATTCAATGGATTATCAAGCGTTTCTCCCAACTCCTCTCCTTCAGACCATCATACTCATTACATATACGATGTATTCCATTTCGTATTGACTTAAATTTTCTGTTATCCTACCTGTCTTTTCTACTGTAAATACCCGTAGTTTTCTGTTTAGCCCTTATTTTTCGTTTGCGTAAGTAACACCTGTATGAATTTTTCCATATTCATTGGTACTTCTAGTAAAATTGTCAAGTTCGTTTGTGCATAGTAGGTGATTGAAATATTATCCATCAATTGATAACCCTTATTACTATTCACACCAGCTACGTTTCTTATATATATATATATATATATATATATATATATATATATATATATATATATGACTGGCCAGATTGACCACGTGACTTTTTAAAGTAAATTAGCTACGATATCGAGCTTAAGCCTCTGGAGATCCAGTTCGACATAAAAACGGAAGCGGGTTATTTACCACGACAGCAATGTCATCTGTTTGTGAAGATATGTCTGCAGTTTGTAGCTACTTTCAGTTGTTAAGGAACGCCTGCCAATGATTCTCCAAACGTCAGTCTAATATGGACTTAACATATCCATTGCCGCTCCTTCACATTAATAGCTATTATTTTGCTTTACTGTTTAATTTATAATAGTCGCTTATCTAATCTTTTCCAAGCAAGCGTACAAATCCCGGTTAGTATTTGACGTATTCTCCTTACTTTTCATAACATTTCAATCGAAAACCCTGTAAATGTGGTTTTGTTAAAGACATTCGTTATATTCGCGTCGAATAACGTTTCCCTTACAAAAATTCAGATTTTAGAAGGCTCGAAGAAGTAAGAAGGTGGGACTGGGTGAATATAATTAGTAATATTTACGGAACGATGTGTCGATAAAGGCTTTAACTTAAATAAATTTTCCAGATTGTGAGAGATTTACACAAATGCGGTTAAAAGAACAATTTCTATTCTTAACGAGAAATTTGAAATTAATCTGGAATTAATATTTCCAGTGATACATACATGAAATATTTTCTTAGTTTCGGTATTATTTAAACGATAGTAAAATTTAAGTTATCGAGTTTAAGAAAACACTAATTCAGTTTAGCAATATTACATTCTTACTTGTTCATCAATGCTACTTATAGAGGCAGAATTTTTCGGTGCAGAAAAATATATGAAAATACGTTATTTTACATGTATTTGTCATCGCTCCGTCAAATTTCTAGACACTATTAAATAATAAATATTACGTTTTTATTACGAACGATTTATTAGAGAGTCTTGTGACTATGTCACCAACATAGTTATTCTACAGTTGATGTATAATATATTTTATAAATATGGCGGATACTTCTCAATACTCGTAACCGATAACTGTAAGTAGTTATAAATGAAATATTATAGTCACTATACGACTAAAACATTAATAGTTCGAATCACGTACAAATCTCGTCTATGTTGCCCATAATTTCTGATCACGCGATCTCTATTTACCAAAACAAATGTCAGAATGAATTATTTGAAAATACGTATCCCCTGTATACTGTTTAAAATTTAAAATAGCTATCTGATGCCTCAGTCGATTATTTCAAGAAGGAGACAGAGAATTTGAGTAACAGAAAAAATCAAAACTATGCGTCACATATAACAGAACTGAAAAGTGCTTTAATAATGTATATTTTATCAGAATTTAATAATAAAAAAGTGAATATATTAGGAAAATAAGTCAGAATTTATAAATTGAATTAATTGCTAAGTTCAATGATTACATTAACATTAAAAATATTCTTGCAAGGAAAAGAAAAATACTACGTATCCCCTGATTAAGTCTAGTACGTATTAGTGACGTATTAGACGTTTGTATGAATATTTTCAATGATAATGTTGAACTAAATAATTAATTAAATTAACATGTTTTGACTTATTGGCTGATATATTCATTTTGCTTCAATCATTAAATTTACAGTGATCAAGCGAACACGTGGTTTTTCAATTCTCTCAAAGAATGAACTTGATGCGAACAGCATATTTCCACGAATGGCATTTAATATGTATATTTAAAAACGTTATAAGAGCCGCATTTAATATTGTTGCTTGAACATTCCATTGTAATATTTTTCAAGAAGCAGTTTTCGTGTACTTTGAGACACAATCGTCTAATGGTTAATTGTTTTTCATACTTGTTGCATATAATCGCCTGTAAAGCACAATACATTACCTATACAGTAGTTAAACATCTACAAAACAATAAACATCGACATAATTTTATATGAACTTGTATTCTTATGCGAGAAAGCTTCACAACGTCCACATTAAAATCGCCATATTTTTGCTTATCATTGATCCTTAAGTTTGTTCTATATGGAAATAAACCAGTCTGTTTCTATATATTGCACGTATTGATTCCTACTCTGTCCGGTAATTGTATTATTTCAAAAGTAAAATTTTAATTCCTTTCATTAAGTTTATAAACTTTACTTTTATAGATTTAAACTAACAATATTTTTATTAGCTTGTGTTTCGATCTTATTTTTTTCGTAATCTATTTTATTTTTAGTATTCAAATGATGTAGTGATATTTTTTAAATGTTATTTAAAGTCGTATCGACAACAAATGGGCATTAGCGTCTATTCATTGCTTTATATTAGATTTCACAATATAGAGTTTTTTTTAAAAAAAAATTATAATGTATTTTTGATATTGGGGGATAGTAGACAATCTGGTTGAGGCTTCGTATAATGAGGTTCCGTTCACCAAACACCTCCAGTACCATCTCACCAAGCCATTCAACATCAATATTAACCACAGAACTGCACGCTATCCTTATGGTCTTGAAACACATTGCTTCTTCCACGTCAAGTAAACATATAGTCTAGACAGATTTATTCATTACCAACCAGAAATTATCAAAAACCAAAGCCTTAAGCGAAATTCGAATGCAAACCCAATAACCGATAAAATCAGTAATAATCGAGTGGATTCCTTCGGAAACGTCATAGAAGACTCAGAATTTAAGGACGCCACCAGAAACTGCCAAAAGAACAGCAAACAAGATCATTCTTGACGTGGAAGAAGTATTGTGTTTTAGGGGCAGTTCTGCAATGAACTTTGACGTTGACTAGTTTACTGGTTGTGTTTGGTGAATATATAGAGCAGCCTGCACAGTATAGATTTCTGAAGTCGTTCGTATAAATGGTTTTATACTCTGGGTACGTTTCTCATACTTGGTTGAATTTGATTTTCCATTTTTCTGAACTTAGTGAGCTTTTGGTAAACTTGATCAGGGTTGTGTCAGTTCGAATTGGGTGGTGTCTTCTTGTCTATTTCTATGTAGGTTTTCCAGTCATTGTTGTGATTGTATTTCTTTTTCATGTGTATATATAAGTAATATCTATATAAACTATTGTATTGCTTAATGAATTCTAATATTATCATATAAATTTATCAGGGTAAGGTTTTATACCTTGCTATACAAAGTACGAGTATTTTCGTACTTCAAGTGTGGGACTACATTCATATTTCATCGTATTTTGTTTCACTTCTTTAATAAATGTTAGATTTTCTATGAACTTACTGAATGTTTCGTCTCATGAATTCCATGAAATTACAAATTTGAGCATTTAACAACTGTTTCCGTGTTCGTGTCTGGCTTAACACTTGGCGCCGTTTACGAGTCTGAATAAGGTGGTGATTTGAGGTGATGGAAATTGCGAAGCAGATGGTTTATAAATATATAATAAAAAGTAATGGACACTGAATTGACGGATATTGATTGTGAAAATTGCCGTCAAGCGGTTTCCCACCCTCCGGAGCAGTTCGGCTTGCCAAGCCTCATTTACACTTAACTTTCTCAGCCTTTCGTGAAGATTGTCGGGGAAAGTAAAGCTTAAGTCTTGTCAATGACGAAATCGTGTTAGAGGTGCGAGATTTTTATCGCAGGTGATCGGCACGGCTAGGGTCAAAGGTCGACGAAGCCTCTTCCGTGAAGACGGCAGGTGAGGCTTATGGTAATCGGAGGACAGAGTTCGTATCCCTCCGAGACGAATCCGGTTTGTCCCGTCAATCTACAGTTGATGTCAGTCTCCGGTACAGTCTTTCCTTAGCAGTCTGCTCGGAGACTCCGAATAAGGCCTGGCGGTATTCCGTTAAGCTTGTCTTCGATTCAAAGGTGTAGAAGACACTCCTGTACTTTCGTTTCCTAACAATTAGTAATACACGGTGTACATGCAATATCAAGACGCAGACGTGCAACATCTCTCTTTCAATTCTATTATGTAATTTTCTTAAAACAGAAAACCCTTCTGTGTGATTATCTACGAAACTTTTAATTTAATATTTGCTTTCTCAATTAATATTTATTATTTTCGCCGAATCCTCGGAATTTAGAATCAATCGAATATTTATAAATAATTAATAACTTTTACAGAAATTCCATTCTCTTCCATAGATATACAGTTAAAAGTTTTAATTTAACGTCTGTTTTGAATTCATAAAACAACTGATGACCTTATACAGACACTTTTAATTATTTAAATTTTAACGACGTTTCTGTACCTTTTTGTATCATCTTCGGGTATTTACCTGCAGAGAAGGTACTTACAAATAATATAAATAAAAAATTTGGGTATAAGGTAAACAATTGTTTTATTAATATTTTAATAGTGTTAAATTAGTACTCATATTTTTGTAGACATGACAAAAGTATCATTACGAATAATAAATACAAAAATGCATGTAAATTAGATTTAAAAATCAATACAACTATATAAATAAAATAATACTTTGGTCAGTACATTTATTGATTTTATTCGAGTTTTTTTAGTTTATCTATATGCTTAATGAATTAGGAGAACCTAAACCGACGTCTTCTAAATTCGTGAGTCACTCTGACGTTGTTCGCTTTTCACAATAGGAAAGGGAGGGACCCATATTTCGATTAAACTTCTTTTCATTGTTATATAGATACATGAGAAGGTTTCGATCTACATCAATTTGTCACACACCGTCTTGAAACGAATGACGAACGTTCCAAAGCCTGATTTTTGGAAAAGTGTCTTCCTATCACTTTTCAGATAAACGACTAAGCGATTGACGCTTTGTGCTGTATTAAATTGATCATAAATTGAAAATATACAATTAATAAATATGGTTATAAACGTTCAGAAAAAAATTATTCGGAGAATGAATTAAAAAATCTTAGTTTATAAAAAAATGTTAAGAAATACTCAACATTCCATCCCTTTATGTGTTTAATATTTAAATAATGTATAATTTGGACTTTCTTCAGCAATTTCCATGGCCGAATTCAAACAATTATATAAAGCACAGAAACATTTATTTCCTCCAATTTAATTTTTGAAATATAAAAATATTACTTTCATACAGAAGAAGACAAAGATTTTATATTCCCGGTTTTGGAGAAAAACCATTAACATTATTATTAAGGAAGCACATTACCGAAGAAAAATTCAGCAGAAATTGTCTTCCTTAGGAAGTGTAAGTTTGTCGTACCACAAATGAATTTAATACACACATCTAGGAAAAATATTTGTTAGGTTCTCTCCTTATTTTCAAGCCTTCAAAAGTCGCTAAATTATAATTATAAATTACGTTAAAATTTTGAATATTCACAACTGTATTTATTTTATTCCCTTTCTGTTATGGCAATAACTCTCTAAGAATTATAAGGATTAAACAGCTATTTAGTGAGAGAATTAAATGGTACTTCATGCATGTTTAATATAAATATAAAAACGAACATTGAGTTCAACATTTCTTGAAATAATAACTACGAATTATAATTTAATAAAAGTTCTTTAAAATATATGATCCTGCAAAGCCAGTAATAATACGTTCAAAGGTGACAAAAAATTAACATTATTTCAAACGACTACTTTTAATAACTATAGTGTAGAGTAATCTACATGAATGCTGGTATTTTTCCTTCCTTAAGAAACTTTTTGTAATAAGCACAAGAACACTAATAATAGTTTAAATCTACCATCGATACGGCGTTGGAATGGAGGAAGGTACTATCACAGTAATTAATCGATTGTAATTCTTCGTCGATGGGTCATAAAGTTTGCGAAATCGCCGAAATATAATGAAGATAAATAGACAAAATAAATTTTAGAGTACGCATTAAGGGATAACTACAGGGCGACGTAATTATTGTGTCGGGAGGTCTAAAGATCAAGAGATTTCCTCAGTTCTAGTTTATAGAGATAATTATAGCCGAGATTGGAGAAAGTTGAGGGATGCAAGTATATCAATATGCATCGCAATGTCCCGATCTCAAAGGAAACAAGACACGTAAATAGACCAAAGAGAAACCACGGAGTCCTTCAGCAGAGCTAAGTAAATAAAAATCGAAGATCTGTTAGTAGATTTAGAAATATTAGCACTCGGTGAATTTACGCACTTTGAACGTATGCCAACCCTAAGTTCAAAGCACGCAAAAGATAACCGACGTTTATCATTGGATTTCCTTAAGCGACTTAATACTCGGTATATTGAGGACTTGCATTAAGTGCGTAGCGATTATGTTCTTGAACACGCCGAGGAGCGCAAACTGTATTACAAACGGAAATGTGATGGAATGTGTTTAAAGGGCGGGTTGATATTTATTGCACAACTTTCTTTTCATACGTTAAACTATACGAGCCCCCTATAATTTCTGACGAGAAAAATAATTTATATTCAAGAATGTAAGTAGCGTCTTAATAACCCTGACTTTTTTTTTCGATCAGTGTTACGTCTTAATTGCAATAACACGACAGAATTTCCATTCGGTACTTTGGTATGCCTGAGAGATAGTATTGGAAAGAAGAAAATGAAAACAAATATTTTTAAAAGAATATAGAAAATTGCAAATACTCTAAATACTCCACAGAAGTCGAATAGATTTTAATTTACTGTGGAAAATTCTTCTATTACTTTCATGACTTATTTTTTATTATTTTCTAACTGATTTGTACTCTGTCTTAATTCTTCAGCTCTCTTAAATTGATCCTTTCTACTAAAATTTCTCACACAATACAAAACTAATAAACATCAAATCTGAAATAATACTGTCAGGAATAACAAAATAAATATATGAGCCATTAAGTCAGAAAAATGGTCATTTGATGTATTGTAAAGTTCAATAAAATTATATTTTGCAAGTATGTAGGTAAAGTAGACACACAACGTTACGTACCGACTTTGGGACTTCATGAGGTGATACATATACATTAACGAGGAAAAAAAATCCTAATTTGATAAATGTATCGAGTATAAAAATTTCTTTTTTATGTAATTAAGGTTAGATTTGATTGTGTAAGAAATTCTAATAACAATCAAACAATTCGGCAATTAGGCTTAACGTACGTGAAGGATGGTCCACGGAATTTATCAATATCTTTATCATAGCACGATTAGAGGTCTAATATTAACAAGAATGTTTAGTCTTATGGTCAGCTCAAAGTTGTACCAATATAACTAGGTTTTTGAATTTTTGAGCTAATTCCATTTTGTAGTATTTGCCGTGTATTGAATAGCGTACACCATTTCCCCTCCCTTCTTTGCAATAGTAATCCCCACTCTAACTGCACCTCTATTTCGTGTCCGCGACTGGATCCTACTCATATAAATTTAGCTGTCAATTTCTGTAATTTTTCTAACGATTCTTTTATATTTTCCTGACTGCGTTTCCTGCAAGCCCAAGTTTTATCTTAGAAACTTAATTTTGAGCTCCTCTGTTTAAAATATATATACTGAAGTATAATGATTTCCACAATTATCTGGTCATCTAACTCACCTGTAATGAGCTCTCAAGATTATTGTTGACAAATATTCCTAAATATTTTCTTCTCGACACTCTTGGAATAATTTTTATTATTATTTTAATTTTTAGAGTAACAGGCTACATGAGGGTAACCACATGGTGACAACTCTCCTTTAATGGCATAAAGAGTAATTTGAAAGGAGGTTAGAGTAAGGTAGCCAAGGGTTAACTAGAGTCCCCGGGATGTAGTTTAAGGATCCTACCCAGCATTCCCTTAAAAATAATACAGGACAAACCCTAGTAAACCTGCATTCGGTATATCGGGTTCTAGGTACTTGTCCCACGCCTTTCTGACGGCTGAAAAGCGGTTTTCTGTGCGTTCCCTTCCCCGTACCTCTACCAGTTTAGGAGGCAGCTGACTGACTGTTCCAATCGGAACAGAGAGCAACTCTTACCGTATGCCCAAGATCTGCGACCGGGGATCATAAACCTCTCAAAACAGATCGAGGTGCCTCCGCTTGTGGAAACCTTAGTTAAAAATCGGAGAGAGAAGCCATCCCCAAAGGTAGGCCAGTCCATCTCTCTGGGAAGGTTCACCTGCGAGAGCTGAGACCAGCTTCCACAGGTTTGGAATCATTTTAGAGTAACAAGCTACATAAGGGTAATCCAAGTGGTGGCAACCCCACCTTATATAGGAAGGTATTTAAAAGGGGGGATATGTTGAAAGGTAGAGGAAGGTAGCCAAGGATTAACTGGGGCCCCCGGGACTATGGGTTAAGGATCCGGAATTTGTTCTTATTCAGCAATCGGAAGGAAAAGTATAAAAAATTCTCCTGTTTACAATGAAATTATTTTAATATTTCATTGCGGATTAGGATTGAACACATTTTTCTTTGAAAGTTTAATATGAATCGACAGTGTTAAAAGTATACTAATTAAAAAAGTAAATAATCATATAACAGACATTGTGTCGTCTCACTGCTCTTGCGTCTTCTTGAATGACCTGACGAAAGCAACAAGGATTTCAGAAAAGTTTTGGGGTATTTATGTAGTACTTGTTTTTTGTGTTATTTAGCTATTTATTTACATTTTATTTTACGGTCGTCTATGCTCGGCCAAACATTTCAGAACGCAAAGCGTAGGAAGGAAGCAGGGCCGTAGATTCTCGGAAAGAATGGCAGTTAAGACAGTGAGTCACATTCCTGACCTACCTGAAGTAGGCAAGCTAGCGTGTCCTGGAATGCTCATTTGGGGTTTACCAGGTTTTTCATTTTGTTCGGGCAAATACTGGTTGAGAATGTCAACTAGTATAGTAGTAGTTCAATGACTATTTCCAGCCTTGCTTCCTGTGTGTGAGGAGAATATGAACGGAACTTCAGCATACGTCTAGAAACAAGAAGGGGATGGTCTGTGAAAGGAGAGTTGTAAGCATTGTTGATTGAGGCGAATCTTTATGGATGAAAATTAAGTGTTCAAGGACTGCTGCTTACCTATGTTGCCTTATATGAGAATTTTATTGACAACTGTACGTATAATTGTTAGATAATTCTTCACATGCTCCATTTCCAGGTTTGGTTCAGGTAAATTACTTGCGCGGGGAAGGAATAGATATTGTGAAAATAATACGACGTGATATAGATATGGTACGCACATTAATAAAAAGAGAGATAAGTGTAATCTCTGTTTTCATAGTCCTAACATGGTCTTCATTCGGCGGTGATGTTTTCAACACTTGCAAATTGCTAGTGCTGCTTTTCAGTCAGTTTAAAAATAACTTTTACGACGCCTTTTTTTTACGAATTGACATGCAAATGTGAAAAATCATCAACTTAGTAGCTAATTGTAAAAACAGTTAATATATTCTCGATTATATGGTACACTTTGTAACTAAAATAAATAGCTATAAAATTATGAGTATGTGAAGATGATAATAGTAATTACTGTACTTAATGTAGCTCATCAGTATTAATTATTATTAACGACTTAATTTAACCGATCTTAATATTAACATATTTAGCGGGAAAGTTCTACTTCTCCCTCTAAGACAGTGAGTAAGAACAAGGTCTACTTCTAACAATGTCCATTGCAGCTCATTACAAATTTTTAATCACACTGTTTGTCTTTTGTAACGGCCAGAATGTCTGATTTCTTTGTTCTTAAATTTTGTTACAAGGAAATAAACTAACAACCTCCATTATTCCGTGAATAATGGAAGATGATATTGGTTTGGTTTTGCATTTTCTGATTTTATATTTGAATTAAGAGTTGCAAGGACAGTCCAAATAATATAGGGGAGGGAGGAAACAGAATTTGAGAGCAAAAACAGCGACATGTGAGAATTCGTCGTCCATGTATTCATAAGAGTGTTTGATAAACTGAGCTAGCCTGATAATGAGGAAAAAGGGAGTGTTTTAAGATGAGATAAAAACAGTAGCTAGTAGACGCTTTTCAATACGTTTTCGGATTTTTATATTTGTCGACGTCAACTGAGAAAATAATTGCATTCGTCGACTTGAGACATGATTGTGAGATCACAAGGACAAATTTGAGAAGAAGGAAGCACGAGAGGTTTGAGTTTTTGGATACTGCAGTTGACAGACGATTCTCGCTAAATTATGATAGGACTAAGGACTTCAAGTAAATGTTAAAATAATAATATTGAAATTCAGTAGAAAATGAAAAATATGTAATATGTTTATACAAAGTTGGGAATTGACTTGGACGGCTGCACAGATTATCTACTTGTACGTGGTCGCGGCTGAAGTATTCCTTCAGTTTCAGGAGCTCCAAACAGCGGTCACATTCATAACGTGTGCTGGCTCCATTAAGAAAACCTGAACAACAAGTGGAGAGCGCCGTAGCCGCCTCGTATGTCTAAAAATAGGGTACACAGTGTCACCCGCCATATCTCTTTCGCACGGTATGTGTCGCCCGTTACCACCAGTTAAATCGATAAGCGAATCAGAAAAGGACGGTTTATTATAATAGTTTTATAGATAGGGCCAAGAAGTAACATCCGACCTCCTGTGGTGTGGCTGTTAGCGTCACGGCTTCGTATCACATAGGTCCCGGTTTCGAATCCCGGCACGGGCATGGATTTGTGTGGGTTTCTATACGGAAAAACTCTCACAAATTCAAGGCAGTGGAATGCAAAAGTCGCTAATGATCTAGACGTTGATACGGCTAAAATGAAGTAAGAAAAAGTATCAAAACGTACTAAATTCAAAGAAATCTGAGAAAGGAACAGTGAGTTATAATTATCGCGTTTGAGACGTGCGACAATAATTTAATATTTATTTGGTTTTGAATGCCGACCAGTATGTATGTATACAAATACACAACGTTTTTATAAACATATAAAATAATTTTAAAAATATCCCGTTCTCAGACGGACCCACCGAACATTGGCTTTCAAATGTAAACTTGACCATTTCGCATAAGTCTTAATCTTAAAGTCCCGTGGGGTTATGTCTCTCTCATTAAATAGTAAAGCCAATAGTTTTACCACCTGCACCATTTATGTCACAATACCGTTTCTGAAGACTTGATGACGGCGGCAAGCTCAGTGGGATCCAGTGACGGGGTTGAGTTTGTCTGATGACGTCATCAAGCGACGCATGGGTTTATCACATACCCTCCCATTCTCTCAGTTACATGCAAGACAAGAAAATTAATTAGATTTGAATCACAAGTATAAATGAATGAAAGGTCAATACAAGAAGTTCCGCAGCCGCAATACAGTCTAATCTCTCCTATACAAAAACATATCTTCCTGACCAAGGAGCAACAATGTCTAGCCCCGATGATTATACCTAATCACAAGTTCGGATTTCGCCAAAACCATTCCACTATAGAGCAAGTGCATAGAATAGTAGACAGAATTCTGACAAGCTTCCAAGATAAAGAATATTGTTCAGGCGTTTTTCTCGATATTGTGCAGGCCTTTGATAAGGTTTGGCACGATTACTTGTTATTTAAAATCAAAAAGGTATTACCCTCCGATTATTTCGAAGTCAGACAGACACTTTGTTGTTCGGTATAGAGACGCAAACACATCGCTATTTCCTATCATAGCCAACGCTGACGCATCTCATATTTACTGCAGATCTTCCAGTCTCATCAAGTACTACAGTTGCCACATTCGCTGATGATACAGCGATACTATCACACCATTCAGACCCAAACATAGCGCATCTGAAAATTTGCAGACTCATCTAAATTACCTAGCTCAGTGGTTTTAAAAGTGGCACATTCATATAAATGAATCTAAATTAACCAATGTCTAAATTAACAACTAAAAGAGGTACTTGTCCAACTGTAGTCCTAAATGACAAACCAATAACTCAGGAACAATCAGTTAAGTACTTGGCAATGCACCTAGATCGGCGCCTTACATGGTGGAAGCACCTATTCACAAAACGAAAACAATTGGGCCTAAAATTCCAGAAAACGTACTGGTTCATAGAAGGGAGGGGGGGGGAGAGGAAGTCACGCCTTTCACTGGAAAGTAAAATACTACTTTATAAAACAACTATCCGGCCAATTTGGTCATATGGGATACAGCTTTGGGGCGTAGCTAGCGGATCCACCATGGATATTATAATGAGGTTCCAATCAAAATTACTGCGATCTTTGGTAAACGCCTTATGCTTTGTACCGAATGAAGTAATTCGTCAAGACTTGTGTCTATCCACGGTTACTGAAGAGATACGTAACAGCAGCGTGCACTACCAAGACAAAGTGTTCATCCAAGAAAACTTGTAAAATATCCTCGAATGACGAAGAGCCTAGGCTCAAAAGATTTAAGCCTCTTGATTTTTAAAAAAAAATTCACGTGAACAAATACTCTACAAACTTCAATTTTTAATTTTGAAAAATTTTGAATGGAAAGTTTTTCACCGTAACTTTTAATCAGTATGTCAAAACAATAACTAAATGTCTCTTTTTATGGCAGATTGTTAGAAATAAATAAATAAAAATACTTTGGCCTGATTAATTGTTAATATAATTCAACCGAAAGAAAACTATTACCAGAAATTTAACATGTAACCTGCTTATTTAAAAATGCAGTAATTCAAATTTATTGACGAATTATTCGCGTCGTCAAATTAAAAAAAAATACTGATCACAGTGGCATAGAATCTCCGCCCTCGGCCCGCTATATCAGTACACCAAGGAGGTTAGTATCACAGACAATATTTGTTTACCGCACGAAAGAAAGAAATACGATAAAAAATTATTAAAACACAAAAACAGTAAATTTGGAAGCCGGTGACTAGCGTTAAATATCATGTCACAGACGCCATCCGGAAACCTGATTTTCCTACTTTTGTAAACTTATTCAAGTATTAGGCACCATAAGTTAACGATTTTCGTACTTCAAAGGACAAACATAATTTTATATGTATAGGAGTGTGATTGGTCTGTATGAAAGCACTCTGTAGTGGAGGCCGTTGCCTTCCATTTACGTAACGACGCTTCTCACGACGGTTGTTAAGTTACAGGTCATAGAGCGAGTGCGCTCCCTTTCGCGACGACAGAAACCTTTCAGGGGAAATGAATTAAAGTGACAACGAAGCGCACGATAGAGGAGTTAACCCGCAGGTCAGCCACTAATGGCCGCTCGTGAATGCGTGACATATGTCAGGCGCCGTAAGTGACACAAATCGTCGGCCTCCGGGGTGAGCGCACCTGTGCGGACCTACATTCCTTAAAACAAGCCTGGCCCACAGCAGACAAAATGTCTAACACTTTAAAAAATACAAAGTATTACTCGGACTGCCAGCATTTCTTGTCGAGAATGCCATCTTGCGGCCTAGTACAAAGTATCGGGAGGAATTATTATTAACATAATTATTATAATGAATTCGAATTAAACATATGTCTGTAGCAACTTTGGAAGAATAAATGAAATTTTATTTTGTGAACGTTAACATATGAGCAATTAACTTCTGAAGTCTATATTTAAAGGACAATACTGAGAATATTTATATAGTTGCATTTCATTTTCTAGCCTTATTCAAAGACTAAGTCAAAAATATTATTTAGGCACACTTACGTTATTCTACAGACGATACTTACTTTTACTTTCCGTGTCACGATTCACACAGGAATCAGATAATTCTCCGATTACTAAAAAATTATCCTAGTGATCAAGGATACCAACGGAACAGTGGATATAAAGTACAGAAATTACTATATTCAAATTATAAACTATAAAACGTCCCTGTTAAACGCATAATAATTAGATAAATAAATAGTAAAAAATAAGTGATATATATACCACTCTCAAAATTTCAGTGTGTCGTTTTCTAATCTTGCGTTTTTCTGAAAATAAAAACAAGAATTGCAGAAACGTGTGGTTTTTTAGCATTTATTTTTGTATCTTATTTGGCTATTTATCTAATTACTATAATGTATATTATTATTTTCTCATATTGGCTTATGTTTATATTTTCCGATCGGTAGACCTAATAATTTTGTTCGAACAAACCTTTATTATGCACGTTTACAGCGACATGAATAGCAATAGCAATGATATGAGAACGCACATAAATGTCATGAAGTAAATACTCATAAATTATATTTTTTGTTTCGAACTCTGAATTACGACAACTTGATTTTATACCCTCGCGATCATGCTCCTTATTTTTGTGTATATAAATAATGCTGTTAGAACTTTAAAACGCGAAGAATAGAAAATTACTCTTAAAAATTAATTTCTTTATCATACAAGAGCAGTATTTAATGTGTGTGTTTAAAAATAATATCACTTCTGTTTTGTGTTGTTGAACAGTTTGTGGCCACTCTTTTACTCACATCGCGCGGTGAATTGTCAATGGTGCCTGTGTTCTGTTGAAAGTCACATCCAATAATCCTTCCAGGAAGTTTTTTTTTTGCGTAGCAAGACGATTGTTTCGCGTGCTGTATGACATGTGACACCGTTCTGTTTGACGAAAACATTCTTCATGACCACTTTTTCCAGTTCTGGACGCAACGCACGAAACACAGCGAACACATTAAAATAAAATGTATTATTAATATAATAAATGATTTTTTTAATCACAGTCACGTATACAATTTTTATTTCAATGTAAATTAAATTAAAATGTCGGGATTTAGAAGAGTCCCTCAGGAGATTTCGGTTATTCTAGCTATATTTATCTGTAAAATCTGTAAAATGTTTAAATACAGCATTGGAATTAAATTACGAGTATACCCATATTAATATATTATGTCACAGAGTTTTAATTATATTTTACCTACCTGATAATTTAATTAAAATATTCCCCTAGTTCAACTTTTACTGACATTGTTTTATATGACATCAGACCTAGGCTATTAAACATTTGACCGTATTGTAAACAATAGGATGTCAATATAAAAATATATCAGAAAATTTTGGCTTAAGGAAATATATTTAATAAAATTATCAGGTATGTAAAATATAATTAAATCTCTGTGACATAATATATATACGTATACACAGTTTAATTCCAATGAAGTACTTAATAATTTTACAGAATTTCCAAATAAATTTAGTTAGAATATCCGAAAGTTTTAAATCCTGATATTCTCATTTAAAATGTTTTGTGATGACAGAGACTGTAGCCGCAATTAGTAGTACACATACACAACGTAAACATAAATAATATATTTTACTTGTTTAATAAAAACGATAAACGACTGTATATATTATATTATTACTGTTATAAATGATTAACCCCTTTTTTAATCACAGTCACATATAAAATTTAAAATGAAAATTTGACTGTTTTTCTTATTCATTAATCTAATTTACATGGAAAATAGAATAGCATGTTAATTTTCAACATATCATTTATATTACTATTCTGTTCCTGGCGTTTGTCGAATGTTTGAAAAGTTTCTATGTTTTATTATGATGTTACTGTTCTACAACCGTCAATTGATAAAATGCTTCGTTAAATAATATTTTTTTCAGTTACCAAACAAGCATCTATAATTTACATCAACAGTAAACCGTGACAGTGTTCATGGAAGCATAATCAGTAATAACAGAATAGAAAGAAATACGTACTTGAGATCAATCAGGTGTTGAATGATCACACGCGGTGACTGCGTTGGGTCTAGTAGAAATTCCCGACTCAAACTTGCCCGATGCAAGTTTTACCGAAACCATATCCGGATTGACGTCTGCCCGACAGGTCATTATCCCGATTTGTTTTCCCGACAGGACATTATCCATATTGACGTTTTCCCTACAAGTTATTTCCCCGTTTGGTCATTTCCCGGAAAGGCCCTTTTTTACGAAATAAAACATAATATTAAAACCGTAGAACACATAATATATTACCGATATTATTCACGATTATTATTGTAAATTAAGTTATTAATTAATGCGTGGAGCTGATTTAGAATTTTTTTTAAAACTACAACCTCTTCCATGCCCACCGGTATTACTTTTTTGGGCGTTTCTTCAGTACACTGTTTGTTGTTGGACCATAAGTAACATGTGTACAAAATATGGTAGAAGCTGCTCCCAGTTTTTAATATTGAACACAGAACTTAAATTTACATCCTTCCTCCCCCACTCGTAGGAGCTTCAACTTATCCGGTAATTTGAATATCATAATTATAGTCGTGGCACCCATAACTCCGGATGTGACACCAATCTCGGGCGATATCAAATTATTATTATCACTCCCAACCCCACCCCCACCCCTCAGGGTTTAACTTATGTAACTGCTGGATTGTCATACTAAACCTATGAATGCCATAACTGAATTCGGCACAAACCTCGGTACTTATCGAATTTTTTTTATCACCCATCCCCTAGATCTGTCTTCATTCCGTGAGGGGATGCAGTGAGACACTGAGAACATCGATAGTGACATTATGAATTTAAGAGACCCCGTAAACGGCGCCAATATTGGCCGTCATTGCAAAGTTTGAAAATGCCAACCTGTCCTCAGGATTTGTTCCGGGTTGTTAAGTGATACGTGTATCAAGTTTGTTGAAATTGTTCAGCGCATTAATGAATAACTTCGTTTTCAATAATAATATAATATTATAAGAAAAATATTAAGAGTCCTAAAGTATAAATATAATGCTTTATTTCATAAAAACGTACTTGTCGGGAAAATAACCTGCCCGGAAAACGTTAATTGGGATATTGTTGTCGGGAAAACGGTCAAGAGTGTGTCGGGCAAACGTCCGGATCCCGACTGGGTTACCATCGGAATGTTTCACAGCGAGTCTCCCGGGAAGAGATCCTGGAACTTAACGGGAAGGCAGACAAATGTAGATGGAGAAGTCTTACTCTTCAAAAATAATTTTATATTAAAAGAAGTTAATTTATTTTCAGTACATGTTCCTAGTGCTGCATGGCTTCGTAAGTTAACGAACTCCAAAGGGCATAAAGGACGGGAATCTAAAAGTATGCGTGTATCACGGGAGACTTTACAGGCTAGAACGGCGTGTAGCGAAATAGAGTTGCACGTTGTAACAGAAGCACACAACATTCTTGCGTTTCCCCCCCCCCCCCCCCCTCCCCATCTAATGTATGTGAACGGGCGGCCATTAACGGCGCATGGGCACTTTGAATAATTATTTTGCAGAGGTCGAGAGAGGAGAGAAGTTTTATTTTTCGTTTCATCACGCGTGTATCATTCCCGTCCCTCTGCACTTGTGGCGTCTCCAGATGCAGCCTCACGAATGAATTAATTGTCTCCATCTCGCTTCTCTTTTTCGTTTTTGTTTCCCGCTCGAGTTATAATTTGTTGGGCATAGCTACCGTGGTGATTTCAGACCGATGTTATGCATGGCGCTCTCCCATTGTTTTTGTGCGCATTAACATTTACATCACCTGGTGCGTGAGTGTACCGGTTTAATATCGGGGTCCTTCCAACTATCTGCTCTCAGCGACCTTCGGCGTAAGTAAAATGCTCGTCCTTGTTGCTAACCCTATTACCTTGGAACAATGGTCGCAACTATTTCATATTATTTATTTTAAAAAATTGCACTGACATGTAATGGTCACGAATATTTTAGGAACCTCCCGTCAGGATGTAACGGTGGCGATGATTCTTCAGATGACGTGACGACGATTCAGATGTCCCCCGTCGAAGCGTCGGTTCTTTCCGACTTTTTACCATTTGTTATCCCGAGAACTGGCCTCACACAATATAAAGGATCATATCGTAAATGGTGATGGGTTTTACACGCAAACATTCCGAGAACCGAAGCTATAAACGGTCGCTTACGGTGATACTTCGGGTCGAAGAAAGGTTAACAAAACTTGCAGCAGTAGCAACGCATCACCTGCGTTCAGCAATTACCATAAGCAGTAAAATTTCTAATACAACAAAGAACATACACGGGAAATTTAGAACACAAAGAAGTTCCAGCGCACATTCCTGAAATAAACGTTGAAAAACAACGCGGTCCGTGCGCAGGAAACAAACAGCTACCAGTAAAAGTCATAACTGGGGATTCTGAGAATGCCCCACATAAGGTGCAAGTAAACCTCACACGACTTACCCGTTAAATGTATTGCTTACAGAAATATAAATATTATTCTGTTGATACTAAGCATAAATCCAAATAAACTTTAAGCTAAGCAGTGTTGATATAAACAAGAAAAAAATACTCAACTCTAAACTATTTAATAAAATTATACGAAAGAGTGTGATGAATAAAAATTTCAGATACAATACAGGAAGAAATAGGAAAAAATTTCATGCAAGATGACGATTATAGAACGCAGGAGAAATATAACACTACAGAAGAAAAAAAATTACTCTAAATAGGAAGGTTTTCCACTGCCTGCCTTCCTCCATAATTCATAATTATTATTAATTTTCATAAGTTTCTTTCGTTTTACCACTTATTTGTGATTTTAAAATGCACAAGTAGTTTGTCAATTAATTTACAACATTAAAATATTTTTTTATAAAATATAAGACTTAAATACTGCAACAATTCGAATTTATTAACATATATATAAATGTAATATAAATAAGCCAAAAAATTAAATTAAAGAAAAAATACATTTTCTTCATAGAAAAATTATTATATAAGCGTTCGTTCGAAAATTAGGATCTTGTCAGGTAAATACAATACAATATCTAGGTGAATTTTGAAACAAATGTTAATTTATCAATTGAAGAATATAGAGAGAAAGCTTTCCACAAGCTACAAGCCGGAAAGGCTATAGTTAAATTGAATTAAAGTATATTCCTGGTCCGGTCAACCTTTTTCTTTCCTGATCATTGTTAATTTATCTAAATTTTGATTTCATGGATTAGAACTTCCAGTTATATCTGAAGTTAAAGAAAATTAAATATTAAAAGCAATGAAGTGTCAATTGCAATATCCAAAAATTTTAATTGAAATACAGCTCCACTGTTCATAAATAACACCAACAAAAATTTATATGCATATTTTGAATTAATGGTCAGTAATATTTATTTAATGAAGGTTTTCCCGTTGTATGTGATTAACCAGAACTTCTCGGATTTTCAAGCAGGTGAAAATATTGTAGATACACGACGTTTCGACGGCGGTAACTACAATCATCTTCAAGGGAAGATCGCCGTCGAAACGTCGTGTATCTACAATGTTTTCACCCGGGTGGAATACCGAGTACTTTAGGTATGTCAGATATTTTTCAATTTAAGAAGTTGAGATTGCGAGATTCAAGATCTGTCATTAAACGGATCTATATTTACTTGTTTTTAGGTTGTATGCAATAGAATTGTCATACACACTTTAACAAATGTTAACTTAGAATCGTTGAAAGTGAATCGTTCAACAACCACTCAAGAATTACGTTTCTAGTTTATGACTCCATTTAATTTACATCCTCAAACACTTCCGACTCCTCAAAATTGACCAGAGAAGTTGGTTTAAGCTGACTTGGTCCTCCAGAAACAAACATGGCTTCCCATGAATAAATATTAGCTGAACGGTTTTATGGAGAAGCTTTAAGTGTGAGTGTATTAGAGATGTATTGCTTAGTTAAGCGTTTTTTTTGCATGTAACCTAATATTAAAAAAATATATATGTTGGGTTAAGAATGTCTTAAAATTCGTAAGACTGTAAGAAAATATTTGGATGAGAGCAAAACGTTTTGTTCCTATTCTTGGGGAGCTTCTCGGGTGGACAAGTGTAAAATACCAAATACGATTTAGATGAATTCTACAAGTATAAATACAATTCATTTCCTGTAATTTTAACAAATTTTAAAATTTTGTAGAGATATTTCTAAAACCATGTGCTTTTCACGCACAATGCAAGATGACGTGTTGGCCGATTTATTCATTCAATTGATGTCAGATAAATATAATTATAAGTAACTGTATTGAAAATTTATATATACTAGGCTGTCGAGAAAATAGGACAAACCACTTGGATTTGAAACCACTTCTATATTCTTCACATTTAAAGTGACTATTAGAACTATATAACACACGTATTCCAAAAATGACTCAATTCTAATTCAAATGTAATAATATCATACTTTTCTAACTCACAATTACAAGGAAGTGATTGCCTCACCTGAGTTAAAGATCATGTAATGAACATTATGATCGGAAGAAATCTGCAAACAACATTCACGTTAATATCAAAATCAATAGATTTGTAATTAGGAATAATAACGATATACCGTAGGAAAAATGTTTGATTAACCATGCCAATGATATAAAATTGTAGCGTTTGTTGTTTGACCCTGGTTGTGCCTCATTTGTAAAAAATTATTTTAATTAACCTTCCATTCTGTCTTATATTTAAGACTGGTCATAATATCCGTTCATTGTTACGGTATTTCATATAATATAACAATGTAATGATTCTTCTTACAATGGTTCAGTAAAGTAACATGATTCTGCCGTGCCTATGCAAGTATATATTTTGAAGTTCACTGAATTTAACACTGGCATAATTCTTCTTAATTTTAATAATTTTCTCCTTTTCTCTCAACCCCCACACTTAACTTGAAACTCTGAATTCTATACAACCTATGTATCATAAAAAATTTTTTTAGCATTCATCCAAATCTGTTCCGCCGCTTTTGTGATGACCCCGTTCAAACGGACCGACTGACAGATGTATAACATGTTATTGCATTTCTACATCGTTATTGTACGCTTCCCGGTGATCAGCATTAGTACCATTTTATATTTTTAATTAAGTGTAGCACTGAAAAAATAATTTACGTGGCGGCTTTTGATTGGTTCTTGCTCGGCGGCGACGTAATAACTTTGAGTGTGATAGACAACCAGTAAATTCTTTTTACTTTTTTGTGTGTTTTGTCATTCCTCTAAATTCCCAATCTTATCTTGCGAAATTTGGTAATGCTTTACCTTGAATAAATAGAAATAAAAATATGAAAATTCATTGACAACTGTTCACCTATTTTTAATCTTATCCCGGTTAAACGTTAATCTCGGTAAGGATATGTTTTTTTAAAAAAAAGTGTCAACTATATTTAAGTGTTGGACAACAAGACAATAATCCACATCTTGTTTTAAGTCCTTAGCAGAGTTTAAGGAATCAATAAATATTTTGAGCGAAGGTACGTAAGTGTAAATTGACATCAAGAGTAAGCCTAATCCTAGCATTTGCTCGAACACAATGGGGGAACTATTGAGACTTTATAATAGGAAGTGTATATAAAGAGTAGACAATACTGCAGAAATTGCTGGACAATAGCTCGTTTGAGTTCCCTAGGGTCCGCGAAGTGCGTGCCGGGATGGAGGATTGGAGCATGCGTGTTCCAGACAGTCTCGCGTGCCACAACCGGTTTCTACTCAGACGCACGGCCATCGTCGGCCGCGAATTAAACTCTGGCCCAGCCACTTACTACGACCCATTTAAAAACTAATTTGGGAAACGGCGACCTCCGGTGCACCGCAAAACAAACAATTCCTACCGGGCAAGGGAAGGGTCAGTGCCGATGCGGGCTGCTACCTAACTACGCGACCACATGCGTCATCATATCTACAATATTTATCTTTACACTTCACATTAATGAAGTTGTCCCTATAGAATGGGAGTGAACCACGTACACTTCCCAGGTTCGTCTCTGAATAATGGGGTCTGTTGACCTGCCCTAGGTCGTGGTAATGCAGCTTTCAGACTAGTGTTTCGATCTCAGCAACCGAAGATCACGAGTTTAATCCCAGCTCGATATAAGTTTCTGTGGTTAATATTTCATTGTCGAAGAAGTTTTTAGTTGGACCTGATTATTGTTAATTGTAGCTAAGTGTAGCACTGGTAAAATAATTTACATGGCGGCTTTTGTTTGGTTCTTTAGTAGAGCGACTTTTTATAGATAGTTGCATTAGTCAAAAACCGGGTGGATGCACAAAACTTGTGGTACAAGTAAAGAAACATCTATGTACAAGATTTATAAAATAAAATAAATATATCAAAACATTTATTTGCATATAAAAAGTCTGTGTTTTCCACAAAAGAAAAACAACAGAAGCGATTATTCCCAAACTTTTCACGAATGCTTACAAGCAGCGAGGGAACGACATAGGAGTGTCCTAATTATGTTGAAAAATCAGAAGGGAGTAATAATAAAATTCCAAGATTGGTGTCAAATCCACTGAGCTTATTGGCCACAGACCCGATAGCATTTATACCAAAGTTTAGTCAAACAGAATTAAATGCCGACCTCCTGTGGTGTAGGGGTCAGCGTGATTGCCTCGCACCACAGAGGTCCTGGTTTTGAATCCCGATAATGGCATGGCTGTTTGTGTGCGCGAGAGAAACTCTCATCAATTAGTCCTCCGACAAGGCAAAATGAATACCCATAATGAGTTGCTAATGACCTGAGATGCGACTGTAAATAAATCATTATAAAAAGTTTAAATTGAGCTTTATGGAATGTGGAGAGTAAATAAGGTGAAGGCAATGTAATTGGAAACAACGAGAAAGAGACAGGAATTGTCTTTGTCTCCACCAAATATCCCTTTTACCTTTAAGATACTTTTTTTTTGGGGGGGGGGGGAGACGCGTTATCAATCACCATCCTCAAACCGCAGAGAAATTCTATTAAACACTGGAAAAGATTTGATATCTCCATGTCTCCAATGGACAACTTTCTGTTGTTTACTCAATGGTTGGTTCTTCTGTAATGAATTTATTCTTCCTGCGTGATTTGACTCAAAACTATTAATTATAATAAATTTGGAAGGCTAATTAATTTATTAATTTATAGTGAGTTTGGAAAATAATTTATGTATTATATACTGTAGTTATAAATATCTAAAAAAAAATACTAAAGTTTTATACTGTATACAGAATGTATTCTTTTTTCGTGTCTACTATAATATTGATTAATTCTGGGAAAGTAGTCTAAAATAATTATTTATTTGAATAATTTCAAAATTTATGGAGTTATCCTGCTTCACTCATTTGCTATTTACCCCTTCAAGAATTTATTAACAGGTAACATACGAATAATTTTGAAATGTATTGCGGGCAAGTCTCCTGCACATTTTCAGGTAATCAATTCCACCCGTAATAGTTTTGTTTATATATGAAAACTTCCGTTCGTCGGTCCGTTTTTTCCACTGTCGACATTTGCACGAATGATTGTTATGGATAACAGAGAGTTATTTACGTTTCTTGAGGCCGGCAAAGCTCGAGACTAAGATTTATTGTTTTCGGAAGCGGATTGTATCCAAGTCCCTCCCTTAGGTATTCAGGACGTTCACTGGAGTTCGTCCCGCAACTCGCCTACCTGAGTCTGCTTTTTTTGTAAGGATTACTAGAATTATTTCCAGCTGCATTTCCGAACAGGTACCACTACAGATCCTTTCCGAGTCAGTGTCACGTATTTCTCTCGCTCACCTGGTTAAAGAATATGACTTTAGTGACCATAGAGCGTATAATTCGTCATGTTACAGCTCTTCCGTTACACAGTTAAAGCGGGTCGACCTGTCCACGTTAGTAAGGACCTTCGTTTCCGACTAAGGTAATGCGGAAACACTTCTCCATCAATCGAATTAATATTTAATTCCACTCTTGGTCATCGAATCTGAGGCAATAATTTTAAGGCCACAGATTCAAAAGGCAATTCAAGAAAACGAAGCAATATTTTATATATTTTTTTAATTACAGAAGCTATTTTAATTTCAATGATTCTTCAAAAATTATAGACTCATTTATAGAATTCACTTACAGGATATATTTTAGAGAAAATTAAGAACAGTCGACTGGATAGTATGTATAAACATTACATTAATAAAATTACTTTAGCAGTTATAACAATTTCGGACATTATTCAAAGTTGAATTTATATGTTAATCCTGTGTAGCAGCACATATGAAATGATTAATTAATAAAATATTACTAGGATACTGAAACTTCCCCTTTTCATGCCTGCTTACAGTTAATCGAGATTATTCTACACTCCATTTATTTTAATTGACAAATAAAATTGACTAAAACATTTTAATTATCTTTGTTAACAAAAGGTGAGAAGCACTGATATACTTAGAGAATAAGAAAAATTATGTAAAAAGTTTTCAATTTATTTACTTATTTTATTAGTTTACTATTGAGAAAATACGAATTTACATAAATTATTAATTATGTGAACAGTAAAAAAATATTTACGATGAAAATACTAATTTTATTTTTTTCATTAAAAACCAGTTATGAACAGCCAATTTGTTAAAATAAAAACAGAAAATCATTACAATGCGACGTTTGTCAACAATCATCAGGGAATATACAGTTTTGAATGTATGCATATGAATATGTTAAAATTAGAAGATAGAATATCGAAAATGTCAGATTACATTAAATATTTAAAAAAGAATTTAATACATAAATCATAAAACGTTACATATATAATTACAAATATTTTTAAAATACATCAGAAAACAATGAGAAAATTGGATTCTAATTAATTTTTTTAGGGCAAAAGGCTACATGAGGGTAATCCACGTTGGACAACTCCCCTTTAATAGCATAGAAAGGGATTTGAAAGGCGGGATGCGGAAGGGTAGAGGGAAACTTATAAATAAATAATTTTAATGCGTAAATAATGTTCGAGAAAGTTATTTTAAAACTGTAATGCCGAAATTTATTCAGAGAAATTTAAGTAATTTCCAAACGAATTCAACACAATCACACATTTCAAGCAGTAATGCAATTATAAGAATAAAATACTCTTCCTCTAACCACTGACTCGTGTGCAGAAAAAAGAAGATAAAAGACGCCAGTAAATCTCCTAAAAATCATAGTCTTATCAAAGATAACTTTCCGGTTAACGAACTTAGTTATCGAGTTATCTTTGTAGGTTAAGTGTCTTACTTTTTTCAATTTATAAGTGTTCATTATTAGCAAGTTTTATATACTTGTAACAAGTTAATGTTACATTTAATGAATTTTTGAATATAAACTTTTGAATATAAACGCAGATTTAATTTAAAATCTATGAATTTCTGAACAGAGTTTGCAACAACCATGAGTTTTTTTGGAATTGAAATATATCTGAGCAATATCAGCAACACCCATGGGACTGAATAAAAATAACCATTAACAATTTATTTATCGGTCATTTGTAAATAATGAAATAACATAAGATAATTAGTCATATATTGATTATGAGCATTTTAAAACATTATAAAACTACTACGTACAATCCATAAATTTTGGGAACGATTCAAGTGTAAAATTTAATTAACATATAAATTCGTAATCTAAAAATCAAAGAGCTAAATTTTATAAATATTAACATTTATAATATAATTATATATAAATTTGAAGAACATTTTTATAGATAATTATGTGAAAATCACATGTTGCTGCCGAAATGACTGTCATATTTAGACAGCTGTAAAGGGGTTTTCTGAGTTTAAAATAACGATGGAGACAAAAAAATTATACTACAATAAATAATAATTACTATTTGAATAATTTTTTCGTTAATGGCCGAATAATTTGATATAATATGAACAGCTCGCTCATGAATCTGAAGTAATATTTGCATACTTCGTCTAAAATGTTTATATTAAACCAATCAAAATTATCCTTTTTTTAAATAAATGGCACGACTGAAGTTATATTTTAAAATTTAAATTGTTTTTATAAATGATCATTTAAATAGTAGTAGTGTTGGTTTCATTAGCTGAAAACTAACTGAAAACTCAGTTTGTTTGAGAGTTTCCTAATGCTGTGGGCTCATATTAATTTATCATTAGGCAATAATGTTTTTTATATAGAGTTATGAAAAATGTGTCAATGTCAACTATTATACTGCATATATTTTGTACTACTTTCTTGGTACCTAAAAGCGAATGCATTACTGTTATTAAGGATCCTTTCTCGACACTTGGCTGACAATGTGTAATTTTGTTTCAGGTATGCTGATGGCCATGAAGACATTTTCCCAACAATTTTCCTGTTATACGAGGCGTGTGGATTTACTTGTTGCTGTGCGTTACCGTGAATTTCGACAATAACAGGTTGGTTCTCGCGTACTCCATCTGATGTTCTGTATCGTACCCTGACAGTTTGTTTTTGCTCCTACTAATTTACGGACATCGAATTTTTATACACATCTGTGTCGTTCATATTATGACTAAACGCGATGTTTTTTAATACCTTTATTTAAGGTCGTATTAAAAAGGTCATTAACGACGTACAGTACAGAAGTTACTTATGTTACAAATTTTGAGATTTTACATAGTTGATTATATATCTTCATAACATTTAATTGTCGTAAAGAAGTTGATTATTTTCTTTTCTGATATTCAGATGAGTGGTTGATCAAATTAGGGGTGTCGTCTCCCAGGATACGGCGTCTGTCTTGAAGGAATTTTCAGCCTGTGCTCCAGGGTGATGTCATTATTGCAGAGAATATGTTCGAAAATATGCCGGGTGCGTTAGTCTGGAGCGGCCGGATCCGATTCTTTAAATTACCACTTCATTTTTTCTGGATGACTTTGCAGGAAGGTTGATGGTAGGAACGTTATTGGCTGAATTGTGGGTTGGACTGGATTTTAGATGATACCAATTTTGATTACAGAGCAAGGATTTATTGAATAGTGTCACTTTCCACAGATCCAGGAATACGTTTGTGGAATTAGGAGGGTGGGAGGGTGAACAGAGTGTGGCGGATTTTTCAAGCTGGTCGGCGGAGATGTTCCCTTGAATTCCCTGGTGCGCCGAGATCCAAGACAATACTAACCTCTTTCCGGACGTATTGAGCTTGTGGATAGTCTCGACGATGATCGTGGTGAGTTCTTGGGGAGTTTTCTTCGTTGGCAATGCTTTTTAAAGCGTGGAGGGAATTCGAGACGATTTGGAAGGATGAGGCGCAGTGGTGAGTAGCCATTTTTCTCCGTTATAAATTTATCTAAAATTCAATGAAAGGAAATTTTAATCCTAAGGATTTTCAACCTCAGTTTAGTTCCAGTACCAGCACCTTCATGTACGTTACTGATTCGCGTATAATTGTGTCGCCACCGTAAGCGCTGTCTATGTTTACTTCTGCAGTATTCATAGAGTTAAATGCAGAATTCGGGATCTGAATACAAACTTTTCCGATAAGAAATAAATAATCTACCAATATTAGTCAGTCAGAACGAGACGTAATAATCCATATTCCTTCAGTATATATATATATATATATATATATATATATATATATATTGTAATATTCACTGTAAATAAAACAAAGCCCCACGTTGAGGTTCCAATTTATCGTATTTAATTAAATACAAAGGAAAATTAACTGCACGTTGGAGTGTCAATTTGTAGTGATTCTAATTTTATAATTACAATGCAAAATCGGGCGTCCAATAAAATAATTCCCAAAACAATTAAAATTTTGCTAAGAAAAACCACACGTTGACGACGCAAATTTTGTACTAAAACAAATTAAAATGATCGGATGTTTTAAATGAAAAAATCAAGATTCAAAATATACAAACAAATTAATTTATTAAACCAAATTATTTAAATCACATTACATATTAATACTTTACAATAATACCACGGCTATTTCTCAGGGTCGGTCACCGGGCCTTCAATAAAGAATATTTATTAAACAATCAAATTCACAAAGCTATCAAGGCATTAATTCAAACAATTAATAGAACATTACAATACAAAATATGAGATATGAATTTAAAATCTGAACTCGAAAATAGCAAATCTGACGATAATATCATTTACTTGCGGGTTTACAAATATAAGTTGTGCAGTTTTACCTTAATGTTTTCTTGTACCAAGGACATGGGCTCGTCCACACACACAGAATTATTAACACTTTATAGACAGGCCATTATGCACTGAATTTAATGGGCAATACATACTGCTTGCCAAATTGACTCACGTCACTTGCTTTGCTGTTCCTTCTATCAAAATCCTACTACCACGCTCAAAAGTTTGTTATCTGCTGGATGCAATAATCTGGGGCTCCCGAGAATTGAAGAAAACTGTCTAACTCATGAATGTAAGCTAGACTCCGAACTATTCCGCCTCATGGAAAATAATAGTCGGCGTTGTATCGTTGCAGTTATTCGCTAATAGAATCGAAAACCGTAGATAGTTCTGGATATTATAGCTGTTACACTATACACAGCCACACACGTTCTGAATTTATGTCCTTTCTCTAACGTCTCCTGTCATATACTCTGGAGCACTGCTCTGTGTCTCGTACAAATGAACTTCTACAATCCCAGCAAGCATGCATTATTGCCACATATTCTTGTATACAACTCGTGTGTTTTTACGCCACCAACAATACGAGTCCAAATTTTGTTCATTAATCAATTATTTCCTTTTAATTACCACAATATATATATATAATATTAAAAAGCAACAATTTGTATAGAAATAATATTATTATAGCGATATAATTTAAAGCAACGTTGTCAACATGGACGTTCTGCCACTTTTTAAAAACCTTTGATAACAGAACGTTTCATTACACCCAAAAAATAAGTTTTTTCCAGCATGACAGCTAGAATTTGTTTATTTTTACGACTGTTTAAATGAGGTTTCTTTGATTTAAAGTTAGAAATTAAAAGCGTATATGTTCTCAACTAAACTAGAATGCTACAGTTGGCAAAGACTTCAATATAAACAGCTTTGAAGCCGCCAGCACAAGAAGCCAACGGGGAAGCTTGTTACACGCTTCACTGCAGCTTTATAGAAAAGAACGACGATACGTTGTTTTGTAGTCTATTCAAGTCCAGAATTCGTATCCTTCATTTTTTCATTTCTCTTCTTTAAGATATTACCTTCTAGGTCTTCTTTAAGTATGATTTTACTGACTCACGTCGAAAAACCCGTAAGATAGTTGGGTCTAATATAAGTCACGCTTATGCTCTACCATTTATCGTTATCATTTCCTGGTAGATTATTCCAGCGTGTTGCTATTTTTTTTCCCCAGGATGATATGTATCCAACCAATTTCACGGAGCCATCTTCAATTGTGGGTTCGCCTTTTAGCGCGTATTCAAATGTAACTATTTTAGAAACACTAAGAAATTCCATATACATCTACTAGATCAGCTTGTACAAGATTTCTTTCTGATTAAATTGAATTCCACCTGTATCTTTCATGAGGAACCCGTGGATAGTTTTTTTTGTCTCTTTTCACTTCATGATGCTATTCGCCTTTGTGAAGCAGTCTGATCCAGTTCACTTCAGTGGAAGCTTTCTGCTCGAAATTTAGCTTTTGTCGCTCTCTAATCTACTGGTCTTCTAATTAATCACTAGTTTTACTGTCTGTATTCCTTTTATTTCTGTCTTCGGTTGATGACCTTGTTTCCGAGCTGTTCAATGCTGTATTTCATAGCGCATTACGCGACTATTGTAAGTCCCAAGGTCAAATCGACGATGAATGCTTTCTTGGATCTGGTTTTGTGGGTTTACATTTCGTCTTTGAAACTTGCATAATTGAAGTGACGAAGGCTTTGTAGTCGTTTAGGATCTTCGTTTTGCTTTCTAGAATCTTACTCGCTGAAAAGGCGCCCTTCAAATGGTTTCTATCCAATGTGCTAAGCAGCAACAGACTGCTTCATAGAAACTAATGAATTACTGAACTATAAAATAATATTAAACTAAGAAAGCATTATACGTTCCTTTAATTTTTTTAATAATTATCTAACTCCAACTCAAAAACATTAAAGGATAATAATCGTGAATAAACTTTCTGCCATATCGGTCTCTGAAGCCACAGCTAAGAAAATTACTTTTTAGATATTAATGAATGTAAGCTTTCCCGGTGTAACTTGTCAATAAATTTGAGAAACTTTAGCGAACTAAAATAGCAGTATAGCACGAAATTATTGTGTGAAGCGAAGTCAGCGAAGAAAAATCACGGTTTCAAGCCTGAGAAAGTAAAATTCTATACCGAGTTACGTTTATAGGTAAAATATTAAAATCTTCTTTTTACTTGTAACAGTCAGCTGTAAAATATTTTATCAGGAGCAGTACAAATAGAGCACTTGAACAGAAAAAGGGGAATACAACGGATAACAGAATAAATATATTGTGCAGAAATCTAACTTTATTTTACTTTTAATTTAAATTTTAATCATAAATCCTCAGTAAAAGCGGTTCTTTGATTGAATATTTGAACTACTACGTATTCTACTTATTTGTTTATCTTAAATATACTAACAAAATTTTTAACAATGTCGATTTATTTTTCAGTGTATAATCTCCCTTAACAAGATATACATTTAACCCCCACTTCATTCTGCTTTTATTCCAGTTGAATTTCAATTTCCTGTATATAAACCTATGTTTGGAGACACACTTGATCTCGATTCGTTAAACTGTATAACTTTTTGGACTATTTAACATCGTTTTACTGCACTGAGTCCCTTAAATTCACACGGTTAATTATTTTTACCATATTGACTTCCTTTAAAAACAATATTTTTCAATTATGACATTATTGAGTGCTATCATTGCCTCCAAGTTTCGCATATCTCTCTACTTTATTACTGGTGAAACACTTTATTTCAGTTTTATTAAAAAAAATTTAAACATTTGAAAATTCCACAAATTTAGGTGTAATTGACTGGCCTCTGTTCCTATTATTTGTTGATATATACCCTGACGTAACCGTTCCATTATAAATTCATCTAAACTTCAGTGTAAAGTAAATAATAAATCTAAGGAATTTCAACCTCAGTTTAGTTCCAGTACCAGCACATTTATGCCCGTTACTGATTCGCGTATAATTGTGTCGCCGCCATAAGCGCCGTCTATGTTTATTTCTCAGAGTTTTGTTAGTAATTAAAAATTTTAGACGGTGATTAATCACCTTGCTTCATTAATTCCTCCGTCGACGTTTAACTCCTATATAATATAGTACTTTATAGTATTTTCATATATATATGTATATATGAAAATCTGTCCCGAAAAAAGTAAAAAAGAAAACGTTTGAACCACTGTACCGATTGCTCCCAATTTCGCCAGAAAACGTTTAAGCAACCGGTGAGAAAAAAAATTATACGGAATGTCAAATTTAAAGTCAATATTAGGGGTTTAGAGAAAAGTTAAAACATTTCAATTATATGCTATTGGTTAACCCCCACATTGTATTTTGTTTAAAAACTTTGTAAAGGAATATAATTCGTACGTCTTCTTGTATTTAATTTTCTGTCTACGACGAGTTCGCGCATCATGTGTGACTATATACGGTTTAAAATTAACGTCAAAAATAAAAAATATTTTCGGCAAAAAAATTTTTTATTATTATTTTCTGGTAAAGATTCCTACTCAGGTTCATTGTTATCGGACTTATTATTGTTATCCGACATTCCAAATTATTCCATCCGTCAAAAATATTCATTCAACTGCGAAATAGTCTCATTTTCCGCCAGAAATACTATTTTGGAAGTAATTCAGTTGAAACTGCCGACATTGTTCTTGGAACATGTATCAAAATTTTTATTATGGTCAACGACGAGTTTCTGATTGATTTCTTATGTTGAAATTAAATTGATGTTCACTCGAAGGGTCCACAGTTGCTCATCTCACCATCATTCACGGATTACATAGATTTTTTTCAATGGTTTATGTAGCAGTGGCCTCAACAGAGCTGTGAAGAATGTTCATCGCCATTTGTCCTCGTATGATTGGTCAGAGCCGATATTAAAGAATTATGAACCATTCTGATCAAAGGTTCAGATGTCGCATAATTTTAATCAAGATTATTTTTAATATGTTCGTTTTGCGATCTAACTTTTTTAAAATAATGATTTCTCCGCCGATAAAATTTCTTACTTCCATTTTTCTGGGAAACACTCTACGTTTCCGACCAGTGAATGTCAATTACATGCATCTGTGCTTTTATCATCTTAAGTACAAGACTTTTCCACGCATAAATTTCCATGCAAGTGATACATGGCAGCAGCACTTCGCTTCACTCGAAGACGTTAAGGGACTTTAGCAGAATCAGATGATCAAATTTTGCAAACATCAGCCACACTTTTCTTGTCCACGTCATTTTCTGAACCCTCTTCAGATCCTTCCCTGTTTCGTCTCGAAATTCTTAGAGCCTGATTTGTCTTCTTTACGACCAGGCCGTTTTGTTACTTGGTGAGTTGAAGTTTTGTTGGCTAAGTGCTGGTTTTAGGAGGGCGTTGTCACCGCCACCTGGCTGTGTGTCGCGTGAGCTGCGGCTTCTCAGGGAGGTCGCCTTTCACCAACAGCAATGGATACCGACGTGCCGCAAGAATTTGTCCCCGGGTATCCCTATAAAGCAAATTCACTAACATCCGTCGTCTACTGTTACTCAAACTGATACAAAAAACTTGGCGCTGCACAAGTACCCCAAACAACGAACTCGGCCGCGGTCAAGCTTTAGGGACATACGTCAATGCTGAGGGAAATAGCTCTTGGAAAAATAAAAACTAGGTTACGTAAGGAGTATGTATTTAAGACACATTGATCGATTTGTAGCTCTGCTTTGCAAAATGGATTTTCTACTTGTCTTACATAAGTATGAAATATTATTTCATTCAATTACAAAATGGTTATAAATAGTGTCATGTAAATTATATCAAGTGTTTGTGAGTGGCGGCTGTCGTATAGGCACTGAGGAACTTTAGAACTCCTAATTTTTACTAAATATTATCGCTAACATTTAATATCATGAGTCCTTTTTCGCATTAATTATTTTTTCAATATAAAATTCTTGAGCTTATTGTCATTAGCTGTCTCCCAGCTTACGAAAGGTACAAAAATCATTGTTTGGAACTGTGCGCTTCACAGTGCTAGTAGGGAGATGTTTGACTGTTGTGCGCATGCGCACATAGGAAGTTCCATGTGAGGCTGGAAAGGAACACTGAACACTGTCGTTCCCGCAGTGCGGACCCTGCTGTCATCCAGAGAATAAAAAGAAATTATTAATATTTTCGCACAAATTAGATTTCATTTATAAATGAATGGATTGAGCTTGAATTGTAACAATTTAGTTTAAAGTGAGTAAAAAATGTTCGATTTTGTATTTTTAGAATTTTATCAAATTTTCTTTTACACATTTTTAAAACGATAAATAAATTTTTTTATGGAGCATCACCCGCACTAATTTCAGCTACGAGCTGCAACTGATTCTGACGTAATTTATTTATTATATATTATTTAATTGACTATATATATATTATTCCATTTTCTTTCAAACTTCATCAGCTTATGTATGAAGCATTTTCATACGTTATTATATTACCTATTGGGACTCCTTTTCTCAGAAAGTAAACAAATTAAATGACAATGGTAGATTTAATGAATAGAAATAAAATAATAATTGTTTGAACATTGCTCAGGATCGAGTAATTTTAGTTTATCTTTACGTTTGATGCTTTAGGGGACATGCAAAAGTTCCTGACTTTCGTCGACTTTGACAAGAAAACAGTTTGGCCGATTAAACATCTTTTCGTTGGCATACAGAGAAGCTGTATCAAAATTCACGATCTTTAACAAAATGGCTGACGTTCCATAATTTTAGTATATCTCAGTTTTTGATTTAGATTAATTTTTTTCTTGTTATGTGGAAATCAGAAAACAAATTTAGCAATATAAAACTACAATCGTGTTAGCATTAATAGAATTGTGTGCCTCGGACCCTCTTTCAAAATGGGGTGAATTTAATAAGTTGTTATTCGTTTTGTTGTGCCAGTTTATTATATTAATTTGGAAAATACCTGAAGAAGATACAAAAAGGTATCGAAATCTCGTCCCCGCGAATCTCTCTCTCTCTCTCTCTCTCTCTCTCTCTCTCTCTCTCTCTCTCTTTTTTTTTCACACACACACAAATAAATAAATATAGTGGTAATTAAGAAGAAATAATTAATCAATAAACAAAAATTTGGACTCGCATTGTTAGCGGCACAAAACACAAGTCGTACACAAGAATGCTGCAAGAATTCAATGTTTGTGGGTATTGAAGAGGTTGGTTTTCTAGACGCGCAGAGCAGAGTCTGTGGGGAGCCGAGCTACAGTAAAGTCTTCGTGAAAATATAGCAGTGGACAGACGAAAAATCCAGGAAGTGTCTGGATACATGTAACAACAGCTAAATCAGTTTGAACATTTTACAAGTTGCAGTCTGTGAGATAACTACCTAATATTTAACGCTAAATATTTATATAAATCATTATATTCTCGATTTAGACCACTTTCTTCGATTTTGGGAGCCCAGGTAACTGCATCCAGCAGTTAACAATCTTTGGAACGAGCTAATAGGATTTCTTAAACGAACATTGAACTAACTTTTACAAAACTAAAAGTGTTGATTAGAGTCAGTGTATAAAATGGCCTGTCTATAAAGTGCAATAAGTGTGTGTGTATGAACGAGACAATTTCCTTGAGTACCAGGGACATTAAGGTAAAATTCCACAGAATTAATATCTGTAAACTCATAAGTAAAGATATTGTAGTCAGATTTCGGATTTCGTTCAGAATTTAAAGTTCATATTTTATGTTTTTCATTGTAATAATTTACTGGTGAATTAAGTCCATGATAGCTTGATAAAATTCAATTGTTAACAAGTATTTCTTTGTTAAAGGCCCAGTAAACGACCCTGAGAAATAGTCATTTTATTGTAAAAGATTAATTGATAATGTAAATTGAAATTTATTTTCCTAAATAACTTTTGTAAATTGAATAACTGTAATAAAAATGCAAAATACTACAAACAGACGCCTTAACGTGAGGCATTGCTTTTAATTTAATTGCCTTTCATTTGTGATTATTACAAATTGACCTTCAACGTGTGGTTTTCTTTGTCAAGTAAATTGAAAAATTGTAGTTTATATGTAATCATTATTAATTGACGCCTTAACGTGGGGCTTATTTTCCTTTGATTTATGAAATCATTACTATATATATATATATATATTATATATCATGAATAATATTGCAAATGCCTCACTCAATCTACATTTGCTGGCGCCACTGGTATTCGAACATTGCTAACCGCAATAAGTCAACTATGGCCGCAGTTGACAGACGTGTGTGTGAACATTTTGCGTCTCCGACACACCTAAGGACCATGAATATCCATGGTGGATGGGAAAGACACTTTATATGCGTCTTGACAATCGAAAACCTACTGCGTCATTTTATATGCATTATAAGTAGTGCTCGTTTATTGCGTAAAACTACTAGAAGTAGACAATCGGTATGAGGTTAGTTTCGCTCATTATCGTTATATTTTAAATGTAATATTAAAGGAATTCACATATAATATTTAGTTTATTTGCGAGTCGTCTAACCTACCCTATAATTCAACTCTGTTCCCTCCAACTATCTAGCTATATTTTCTTACATCCCGTAAATGTATTTGTCTTTCCTCAGGCCTGTTTCTACAAAGTGTAGTGCGGGTAGCATTCACCACGAAGCTCTTGAACCGGAACGCTGAGCCTTGAACACCCTCGGCCGGCGCTAATGACTCTGTCGACTGCGTCCTACCAGGAATAGAACCACCACGATCATAAATACGACCACCTGGTTGAGTCTGTGTTGTTGCATAGATGCATAGTAGGCGCCGCCACACCTGCTATCTCGCGTGTCGGCTTATTGTAGGGATTTCATGCGCGGTAGTCGCCGCTTAATCTTGATCGGCCAAGCCGACCGGCTTACCTTTGAAGGAACTCACACACGAGTCTTGTACCACCGCAGCTCCGAGACTACGAGGACGCTTTACAAATCTTCGCGGTCTTAATAACACAGCCTTCCCCGGCCGAGTGTAAATCTGCGTCTCCTATCACGTTATAGCGGCAGTAAAAACACCCAAAATATATAACACGAAATAAAGCGCTGACTTTTACAGTTGTAGTGATTTGGGAAGACAAGGGGACTCCACCGACGGGATGCACTTTTCTACCTTGGATTGTCGCTGAAAGTGAGAGGGGTAATGAGCGTGGAGGGGAGAAATTAACTGGACCCAGAGAGGAAGCCCATTCTTGTCACAATTTACTCGGCGAAGGAAACCTGGCCAAACCGGAATGTCGTTTCGGTATTGCGGTAGATCTTGTTACAGCGTCGTGCGCAGACCTTGCATCTAACAAATGGATGTCGTGTCTGCAGTGCTCGCGACGATCGTCCGGGCATTAATAATTTCGTCCTGAGTCTAGAGACTCTAAACTATGCCCGTTAAGCTCAGCAATGTTGTTTGCACGGTACAGCCTCTGACAAATAAATGCATTGAGAAAGGCGATACGTGGACGCAAGCAAAACGACGCGGTGCTTAGTCGCCTAAATGTATATATATATATATATATATATATATATATATATATATATCGTAATAAACAAAATAAAGTATTATTAAATTTAAATTAACTGAAGACGAGCTCCATGTTGGAGCACAAATTTGTAATAAACAAAATAAAAGTTAAAAATGACAGGACTGGAATTAAAACAACAATTTAAAATACAACAAAACTAATTTAATAACACAAATGTTTATCTTCGTTGAAATTTTACAAATTGATATTGTTGTGCCACGGCTTAATTTTCAGGGCCTCCTATCGGGCTTCCAATAAAGACAGTTACATAAATGACAATTAAATCTTACAAGGCAAAAATATTCCTGACTTAAATTATTATTATTTTAAATGAAATGATCGAAATATGAAATCTGACGATATTTATATTTGCGCTGCAAGGTTTACAAAATTATTTTTATTTACTTTACCCTTCTCTGGTCATCTGGGCTCGATATCACTTGTTTTTTAAACATATCACAAAAATTCCATATTTCACTAAATTTAAAGATATTTTAGTTTGCAAACACTAATCACTTTCTGATCCTTACTGTTGATAACTTTGTTTGAACAATCACAGTTGATAGCTTTCTACTCTAAAACCTTGATCATTTCTCGAACATGGCAATAGACGAAATATAATTCCAAACTGGCTACCTGCAATTCCAAAACCGGGGACTTTTAATACAACATTTCTCAGTTTCCAAATCACACTTTCTCAGTCGTGGTCCCAGGAACTCTGAATACGGACTCCTCAAAAAACACCTTCCTCAATCCTCCTCCGAGCAACTCTGAATCTCTCAAGTTCCGTACGTCTCAATGCTGCCTGAGGCAATAATGCAACTCTAGCAAGCAAGCATTAAAGGCTCCATATTCTTGTAGACAATCCTTAAGCAATAATGCAATGACCTCATATTTACGGCGCCGATCATGAAAATAGTAAAATTTTATTTATTAAATAATTACATATTCGTAATTACCACAATATATGTATATATATACATATATATATAACGAATATTTCTTTAGTGGTGGTTGTTTATTATAAATTATTAAAGTTTTTGTTAAACATAAAATATTTTAATTAATATCTAAGAAATGAAATGGAAATACAAAAATTTTACAAAACCCTTTTTTCATCAGGGTCAATTTTCGTGGGCAGATAATGGCAAAATCACTGTGGCAATATTAATTGATTTATTTTAGAAAATTTATACATTAAAATCTTATCTGAAGTGTTGGTTTATGCTCCTTCGTTTATCGTCCGCGTTTCTGCTGTCTTGAATTGTCCAATCTTCTCCAGTTTACACTTTTCTTGCACACTACTCAGGTTTTCAATTAACACCACTTAACCTTTCCATCCAACCGTCGCACTATAACTTCCACTTCCACGACTTTTCACATTTTATATATATGTATATAATATAGTTATTATACGTTGTGCTTCTGCCTTAAATCTCAAAGTCGTTTATGGGTATCATATTTACAATTATAAATTGTGTTATTGCTCTAAATGAAAGTTCTTGCATATGTGGGATTTGAAATAAGTTATTTGTGAAATTGTGCTGAGAATCACTCTTATAGATGACAAATACGATATTTTCAGGATTTAAATCGTAAACAAAAATAAATTTATGAGATTTAACGAGAAATTTATTTCTCGCACGTCACATTATATTAAGGAGAAATCTATAAAAACTTTTTAAATCATACAGATATTTCAACGTTTCTAAAAACAATTTCAATTACTGATTATCTGGAGCACGACGGATTATTGAGCACGTATTTTGTATTATGACAGCACGCTTTAGAATTTTTCTCGTCGTTATCAATTTATAATTACAGCATATTGATAAAATAGTAAAGCAACTTGTGCTTTGTATAATTATTTAATGTCACCTGTGCTTGAAGCCTAACCAACGTCGTTTCCACGCCCCACATGGAGGCAATTTGATCGGGGAGGGGGCGGGGTGCAATTCTAAAATGAGCTCGACAAGAGTTTAAAATTTGTCAGTTATGATTTAACTTGTGCAAAAGGAAAAATTGTTGATATCTTAATTTGAAATAAGCATTTGGTAAGTTTTGAATTTTTATTGAAAATCCGTGACACGCAAGTTGTAACTTAGGGAATAATTTAATTTATGAATATAAATAAATACGTATATATTACTTTCAGGAGCGTTAGAAAGACTTAGGTGGGGCATAGTTAGAAAAAGGTTGATCATCTAGGCTCGGTCCATCATGGCTTAACATCAGATAATTCCAATATGCAATTACACGCTTTCAAGCAAGACAATTCATGAATTAATTTGTCAAGGAATGATACGTGCTAGGGCAACAAACCTTTGTTCCTCAAAATTTTAAAAATGCTTTTATATAATATAATTCTGTCACAATATATATATATATATATATTCTGAATTAAATATAATTTGTCAAGCATTTGGGACGTCTTGGAAAACACAAAATCTGGGGGTTGCAGGGGTGTGAGTGACAGCGGCCGGCCTTTTGTTGAGATGGTTCGGTCTGTAAATTTATGACGGTCACTTTCACACATTTTTGACAGACCAGAGGAGTAGAACGGCCGACTTTCTTTGTATATATAACGTTAAGTTTTCAGAGAAGCTCCTTGGAGAGCAACAGTAGCTGGTGAGTGTCCGATGTGAAATGTCGAAGAAAAAAGTTTTATTACAAATTTGAACGTCATATAATTTTATGTGGAAGCAGCATATACGACGGAACGAAAGTAGTAGTGCGACAAGTGCATTGAATAAATGTTAAAAACCAGAGTATAGTGGTTTTTTTATGAAGAAAGCTTGAACTGATGTGAAAAGTATAGGTAAACTATCAGCAAGGATTGCAGAAGGCATTTTTACAGCTACATATTGGACAATCACAGATAAATTATTATTATTAAAGAAATCTTGATCACATTGCCATAAATTTTGCCATAATCTCCCCACGAAAACCTACCATGAGAAAAAGGTCCATGATATATGTTTTAAATTGTACAAGCAAAATTATGTATTATGTTTTATATTTTCATTTCAAATGTCTCATGTTAAAAGTACATATATATTTCATTTAGTAAAACTTTAATTATATATAATAAATAAAACCTTAACCAAAAAATCATTCATTACAATATTCTGACTATTGAGAAAACTAATAAATAAATAAACATAAACCAATTTTAAGTCAGAAAAAAATTATTAATTTAAAAACGGTTCGTCGCCTATTTGGCGACAAATTAATATGGCATTTTGGACACGGCAGTCAGAAGAAATTGACCTATCTATCAATTTTTTAAAAAAACTTTATCTTTATGAGGTCGCCGAATAATTAAATTGTTAATTAATAATTAATTAATAAAATTAATAATTAAAATGTTTAATTTTACATTAATAAACTCATTTTTCTAACTTAAAATTGGCTGATGTTTGTTTATTTAAAATATACCTGTATTTAACCTTCCCGTCGGGAGAAAGCGTAACATTGCTGTTATAGTTTCGGTTCTGTCATAATCGTATCCTTCCTTTTAATTAAATGTGTTACGAGTGACTAAAGATAATTATGCCAATCACTTGGATATATATTCAATTCACCGAGTAAATTAATATGGGGATATGGTTTTACTTTAACTAATAATTTTTTAAAATTTATTGTTTATGGTCGCGTCAACTTAAATGTGATTGGCGACTTCCCATACCTACCACATGAAATTATTGCAATTAATTCATATTACCTATATATTTTATTCTTAAAATGAAAAAATTATGTCTGATTGAAAATAATGAATAAGAAAGATTGCCAATTCAGACAAAAAAGTTATAATATAAATACCACTTAACGTTTAGGGTTTTGAGTTTTGTCAACTGACAAGTGCAGTTTTGTCGCTCTAGGTACTTCTTCCCACCTGACGAAAGGAAAAAGTATCGCAGAAGCGTTGTGTGGTATTTATATTATCACTTTTTTGTCTGAATTGGCTATCTTTCTAATTCATCATTTTATTCTTAGTCTCAGATTAATTGTCTATTTAGATTAGATCTTGAATGCCGGTTTCCTTACTAAATTCTAACAGGTTATATATTGCCGCTTCTAAGGTACATATCGCCTTTCTCGTGTATTTCTGAATTGTGGCTCTTTTAATCCTGCCGTGTTTTGGGCAGTCGTAGAGGATATGCTGCATCGTCGAGGAAGCTTGACTTATTTAAGGTGATTTAGAGAATAGATAGGAGTGCGTGAGGTTAGAATGGACAGTTCTTAACCTAGTAACAACTACCTGCTGTCTCCGTGACATTACCAGCGTAGGATATTTCCTTGAAGTTGTCGACTTCCTTATGAAAAATCCCTTCATTCCGCTCTCTTCTACACTTGTACCATATTTTCTCGAGTATTCTAGCATTGGCTTGTCCTCCATCATTTTTAGTGCATTTTGTACTGTTGTTTTTATTCTTTTGTTGGGGTGCCTCCATCTTAGCACTTTTGTCCGCCTTTTCGTTTCTCTCTTTTCCTCTGTGTGCCGGCATCCTATCATTATCTTGTTATTGCTATTTAGGATAGCCATAATTTTTTCTCTGATTTTATTGACGGTACCATTCCATGTATTTTGGTCTGGTTATTGTATTTTTATGAGCCGGAAAGTCTGTTAGAATTAAATTATTTTTGTTTGGTTCTTCCATGCATCATATTGTTGCCATATTTCTTTATATATATTACGGTTCGCCTTTCGCGTTTTCCTCAAGAGGACAAAGCAAAAAGCAGCCAAAGCGAGCGCATCGTCGTCCGAACTCGACATAACCCAGGCACTAACTGGTGCTTATGAAAGGATACTTGTATCGTGGGGTGTCGAAGGGAAATTTACCGTGCTTGTACAAAAAGCATGCTTGTCAAGTTAGCAGGTTCGTGCTTTAGGCGTGAAAAACTAGTTTTGTTAATTTCTGTAAGGAAGTGGTATAATTTTGACACATGACTGATCATTTTAGTGAGAACTTGTGTCCTTAATAAATGAAAACCCTTGAGTTACTGAAATCGAATATTTATTTTTATTATCATTTAATTGACGCTCCAACCATATAACTAATATAGTTTAACAGGAGTGGCAAAAAGTTACGACTAATTTTTTTTGTTTTAAAAAAAGAAGCAGGTAAATTTGAGGGAACGACAGCGTCGGAAGATGTCCGGAGCAGATTGTTATGGAGTTGTTTTGCTCCTCGTATCCAGCCAAGCCTCGGCGCAGGATCCTTCGGAAGTCGCAGTTTCTTTGTTTTTTACGAAGGTCGCGGGCGGCAGATGCGAGGTGCGATACAGTTTCATGTTGAACACCCGCTCCCTCAAACTACACGATTATACGCTATAAAGCATAAAGCATTTAATAGACAGGTTGTCCGGGCGCAGCAGCGCCACGGCGGCGGCGGAGGAGGCGGGAACTGGCGGCCATCAACCTTTCCCCGGCTATCAGCCTCGACGCATCAGATAGCGAGGGCCACCTCAACAATCCGCCATAAACCATCATGAATTACTTGCAGCACGAGCCCTGTATTTTTGCTTTCTGGAGCTCGCAGTGAGTGCGAGTGTGCCCTTCTCTTTGGGGAGGAACTCTTTTCAGATTATAGAGTTCGCCGACGCCGCGGATAACTGGTTCCTCAGTCAAATATTTTGCTCTCATTTTTCTCCATTCGACGTGGCTATTTCACACACGATAAATTTAAAAAGTCCGCGAGCAGACGTCCGTTCCCCGTGATGGTTTGCTAACGCAGGCCATTAATTTAGTCCCCTGTATTTTTCTGCTGAATTTTCGCAACATTTTTTTTATGCGTCCAGGGTCGACGATTCGAGTTCCGTCTTGAGAAATTATCTCCGTATAATTTTCCTGAAATAAATGTGTTACTACAGCGAGTAAATGCTTTAATATTAGTGCAAACTTAGCGCCTGCGTTATTCCTTCAATCTTTTGTTGCGAACTTCGCAGAACATTAAATTTCCCATTTTCTGTAACCGATGAAAAACTTTCAGGCAATGTCGAACTATAATTATGTGCATGATTACCTTCGCGAAACCTTTTACTGTGTCGATATTGATCGTGTACGCAATCCGTTGATATCGCGTTTCCAATAATTTTTTTTGCAACATCGCTCTTTTCCGACACTTCTTGGTAGGACCGACTGCATGATCACGCGCCCATTCTATACGTATACATTTATTACTACACATGTGCATTTGTACGGTGTCATTTTACAAATTTATAAACTATAAATAGCATTCATGAATAATAACTAAAATAAATCCCATCGGAGTCGCCACTTTTCTTCCACATCACACAATTATTTCGATTCTCCACATACATTTACTTTTCTTCTTTCACAATAGCACCCATTTTAATATATAGCCAACATAATTTACCTCTACACACAATAATCTTTCAAATATTATTAATAAACACTGTTGCATTCGACGGGAAAAGTCTCTAGTTGTATCAGTCGCCTGTAGCCGCGTAGCCTTTCTTCGCTAAAATTTGGCCCCTTGATTTTCATCGTGTTTGACTTCAATAAAGCGGGAAAATTATTTTTCATTGAGGAAGGTGAAGTCTAAAAGAGAGTCTACGATACGGGAATTACAAACCACACCGCCACCCTTTTAGAGCTGGTGGGCAGCAAATCGAAACTGTAATAATGAATGTATTTTAGAAATTCGTAGTAAGGTGATGACCAACATTCACAACATCAAACATAAATAAATCAGGCACAAATTAAAAAAAATTTAATAAAGCATCTGACAAAAATGCAACCACACAGCGTTTCGTCCTTAAGTTAGAACTCCATCAGGGTTACGGCACATTTTACATCTAAAATTCAAATAAAAAATACATTTTAACGCGTGTTGGCAAAATTTTTCAATAAAATCATTTTATATAATGTTATAATATACAAATTTTTGACAATACTTGTTCAAATATATTTTTAAGTTAAATTAATTTTATATTATTTTCTACCAAAAACGTTTAAGCAACAGTTGCTTAAATTTTTATTACTTTAATTTTACGTGCATATCACTCCAAATAATTTCATAATGAAACGTTGTGTATTTGTATTTTTCTCAGCTGCATTATTACATTTTTTATGGTTTGTAACCGATTTTTATTTATTTATTGTAAAATTGAAATATGTCAAATACAGAGAATACTTATCGATAAATAGTTGTTCAACGTTTCTAGTGCAGTTGTAGATTTCATCGGGTGCTGACGACTCGTCCAAATACAACTGAAACGTAACAAAGAAATTAAGTATTGCTTTTGTGAGTACAATATCTTTGATTGGTCCCAGGAAACCCAAGTAAAATTTTTATTACAAAGTTTTCTCGAGTTTCAGATTTATTATGACGTACTTTACCTTAATTTAACACAGAGAATAATTTCATAGCTATTTTGCTGAGACAGTTTCTGTCACTTTTAATACTGATTGGGTTAATGTTTCGTTTATATGCACAATGTCAGAAACAAGTCCAGCTTGATATTTATGTCCTATACCGACGTTTTTTGTACGGCCCCTGTCGAAATTTTGCTGATTAATAGCTATATGTTTAGCAATAACGGCTTGTTTTTATACCGGAAGTTTGAAATTAGCCCAAAACAAAAACGGGAAAATCAGCTTAATTTAAATAGTCTTTGAAATTTTTAATATAACAAGACAAAAGTTTATAGATATATTTACATGACTTCAATACATTTGTAAATGTATGAACATAGCCAAATTTTTCAGATGTATTTTATTAACAAGAAACATAACATTCACGACGCTTCATCTTCAATATAGGACTTTGTCAGGTGACAGTGGTGTAACTAATTTCCGAATTTCGTAGAATTTCAGTCATGCTTTTCTTGCAACTAAAATTTATATAACATCAATTATCTCTAAGATTTTTCGAACAATATGGCATTTTATGGAAATTAAATGCACCTTAGTACACTTGAAGCCGTCCTAGATTGAGGACGAAACTTAGTGAATTCTATTTTTCTTGTTAATAAATTACACCTGACAAATTTGGCTATCTTCATACATTTATAACAAAGCAATGCCTTAGAGGATTTGTATATTATGTCTCTATAAAAAACGGATAAAGTTTATAATTAAAATTTCTGTATAATGGAAGAATTTTATCATTAGTGGTATAGGAAAACATATTTTATTATTATTTATGTTTGTTAAGTGCGGTGTATACGAATTAGCTAGTAAAAATATTGTACACAATATTTAGATTGCGGGAATGTAAACTGGAGTCAGTCAATAAACAGATTAAAAGACATAACACTAGTATTGATGAATTGGGTGATATGAAAAGAAATTAAGGACACTTCTTGGATAAAGTTGAGATATCAATAGTAATTGAAGAAAAAGAAATATCAATAGTGTTGGAAATGTCAAGGAAATTAAGAGAACGATTATCTACAATTTCACGAGTAAATTACAGACTAGAAAAATTCAATTACCGCAAATTCGCGAATAATTTTCAATCCAACTATAGCATCATGCGTTGAAAGTTTTTCCTATGCGGAGATTTTATTCATTTGGTGCTCTTGTGAGTGCAAATTATAAGTCGTACCTAAATCTCTGATTGGTCCCGGGAAGCCCACTTCAGATTTTTATTACAAAGTTTCCTCGAGTTTCAAGTTTTTCATTGTGTAGTTTACCTTTATTTAACTAGAGAAATTTTTGCAATAAATAATTGACCGCGATTTTTCGTATAGTTCTGAAAAAGCATGCTGCAAGGATCATTCTGATTTTTTTTATTCGAAAATGATTGATATCGGGACGAAAGTTCGGTGTAATTCTTAAATACTTCATTAATTTTTCAATCCGTCAGTATGTTTCGTGCGTCAGGTTTTGGTACACCAAAGGACACTAATAATTCATTTAATTTGAAGGTTTCTAAAGTCATATTGCAGTTTATATCAGAATAGGTATTTTAGAAAATTAAATTAAACTTCTTGAAGTATTCTTCGTTTTCTTGCTTCTTTCATCTACTAGAGATGTTTCTGTCACATTCTCTTTGAACGCTCAGTTTAGCACAACCTTCTATATATATCTTATATATATAAGTATATATATATATATATATATATATATATATATATGTGTGTGTGTGTGTATATATATATAATTGATCAGTTGAGACAAAACAGAATGTACGGAATGATGTGGCCATTCTTGATGTGTAACCCCGTAGACAATAGATTTTTATTTTGCCTGGAGACAAGAGTTTCGAAACATGTAAATGAAGCTATTGAGTTACTCACACACACATAAATAGGTTTCCGACAGCGGATTCCGAAACGAGTGCTCTGTTGGAGCGGAGAGAGCGTGTATGAGAAAATGGCAGACTCTGAGGAATGTGGAGTCTCAAGGTCACCAGCCGCCTGTCACTAGGGCTCTGTCGTCCGCTAATGCCTCTCTATTACAAGCCTCTGCCTGCTCTAATTACATCAAAATTACAGCTATCGTACGCAACTGTTTGATTTGAATCTACTACCGTTTGCATTACGCTACAAAATTTTAATCTACCTCATCCCAACTTCTATCACTGTCGTTATCTCCAAATGGTGGTCAGGATTTTTAGCAGTTCGACACAAAGTTGGGCAGTAAATGGTAGAATTTATTAATATGCTACAGTTACCTTCATAACTAAATAGTTCCCGAACTAATGTTCCGTAATGTTACACTACAAGATACAATGCTAAAGAAAAATAGTTAAACAATAAATGTCGGTCTGCTTTGAAGTTCTTTGACGCTCTCTGTGTTGTAGATACGGACTTTTTATCATGGTGTTGTTAATTTGGAAGTCACAAACTGTTTGAGGGAAAGCCACAAAAATCCGTTCAGGACGGCTAAGATCTATTCAGAGTTCGAACCTCTTTGCAGTTTTGTCTCCGATTTGTAGCTGAAAATGAGCAATCTACGACCAGAGTTAAAGCCTGTGAAATCGTTCGTACTTTAAAACGGTATTCCGAAAATACTTTTCCCTGAGAATAGAGTTTCTGACATGTTATTAAAAAATACGGACTCTTTGACAGTTTAAAAAGTCTTCAAACGTTTTAATGACCTGTCAACTTCAACGTACGACGAGGAATAATATATAGGCAACAGTTGAAATTTAACTACATTAATTAATTAAGTTTTCATATGAATAAACCAACATATTCTTTTGGAAATCAAATTGATTTCCCATTCACCGTGTTAATTAGTTCACATTACAGCCAATCAATCCCAGGTTTATTTAGTTATGTGAGACAACCGTTCTAAATAATTAATTATTACTCTGATATTGATTTTATTTTTTAAAAATACTCGGTGATATAAGTGGTTTAAAAAGTGGATCCTCATTTTTAATCATTTGGCCTATCGATTCGACTTTCGGGCGTGATTTTGGCTGAACTAGTTTTGTGAACACCCAATTCATTTACCGTAGATATTTTTCCAAAGTACAGCTTCTAGCAATAAGTTAATTTCGTATTACATTAAGTATAGGTCGTGAGATATAGAAAGTATTGTCATATGCGCAGTAGAAGAAGGGAGGAGGTGGAGGGGAGCATTGTCGTCAGTTGGGAACTTTCCTATGAGGAGAATCTGGACCAACGCCTCTTCCATTTTTAAAAAAAAATGTTCTTACGAACTGATGATACTGATAGAGCAATGTATTTTTTACCTCTCCATGTACTTATCTAACAACTTTTACGGATGTGTATTTTGGTGTGCAACATATCCTGAACTGAGAAACAATATATTTTCACGCATAAATGTTTTCAGTATAGTTTTTACGCTACCAACTTGTCGTAACAAAGGTTCCTGCCTACCCTCACTATAATTACAGGGCAGTGGACCACTGCGCTTCATATCTTGACACGACATGCTTTTTCTTCTACTATTGGTTTACTCATGAACACCTGCTCCATAGTTGTAATTATTTTACTTCTGCACAACTGACAAATTTCTTTGAGTAGCTTGTTCTCTTATTTGTCTCTGTCAGGTATGTATATTTTGTGACTGACTGAAAATTGTTATGACAGTTCAGTTGGCCACTTTCTTACGTCGTGACCAACAACAATCCTGCATATCTTAAGTGTCTAGGTACTAAGTGAAAAAAAAAACCTTTTTTATGCATAACACTGTTACAACAGCAAACATTAGTAGTGTGTTGTCTGATTTTTTACGTTTTATATACACAGACCAAACTGAAATTATTGTTTCTTTGCTGTATCTATTATCTACCGCAAGTGACTATTAACGCTGTTATTCATTGGTCTCTTACCGTCCTTGTTAGAAATTAATTCCACGTAACTAACATTATACGTATATTTTTTTAATAGTGGTAGATTAGTGATAAGAAATACTAGTTTTTGTCTTAAAAATACAAATACATCATTGTTCCCGTACTCGTAAATGTCATCCGATTAAAACATACTTATTCTATCGTTTTAATGGATCGTTTCCAATCCAGTTCTATTTACCTTATGTCCTTCGATTTTTTTGATTTTTAATACCATATTTAAATACCAGAAATTATCTAACTGTAATCTGTGGAAGAAGTGACACTGCGAGTCGTAAATCGTTATTCTTGTTTACTTCTTTTTCGAAATATAGATTAATCCATTTATATTTCGCAGGAGTTTATTTATACTTATGATTTATGCACTTTTAAAATCAATTACTGTAAAATGTCTGTTGTAATTTCCTCGGATCTCGGTTTATAAAAGCACTAAAAATGTTCATATTAAAGCAATCATATGTTCTCGTATATTATAACCTTACTTTCACAAGTACAGCTCAGGAGATATGAAGGAAATGTTCCCAGCTAATCCAAAGAGCACAAAGGAAAAGGAATTTTATAAAGGAAGTCATTTCTTTGGTAACAGAGCCGTTATCCTGCACTTCGTAAAGAGTATGCGAGTTTGTTACTCATATTATACATTATAATCCATCATATGATTATATGACTGGCTCCTTGAATTTCAGCCTAATGTTTAATAGATGTTAGCAACTGAATGATATCCCGTTCTCGTTTTAGCAGATGACGCTTGATCGACACAATACCACTAAAGACATTGTCTCAGAAAATGAAAATGTAAGTTGGTCAGTTTTCGTTGCTGACTATTCCAACTTATTTGGGCACTTATTTTTTTAGTCTTAACAGTTCAAATATTACCTATACACTCACACGGATGTTTAAGTGACTTAGAATTGGGCACCGTCAGCAATCTGGCCGAATTGCCTTTCAGTTTTCTCTTCCAACTTATTTCCTCCTTATAGTTTTAAATTAGGAACCTATCCTTTGACGGATCGCAGTCACAGGAAATAGGGGAAATTCGCAATGAAATTAAAGACACTAAGATCACAATCAAATTGTTTGGACCATTAGAGTGGTGTGAATGTATTAACAACGCAAGAACCGACGAATTCATACAGAAGGCTTATTATATTTTACGGGTGTTCCTTTTCCTTCTAGTTGTAATTTTATCGATTATTCAAGCCTTTTAACTCAAAGGTGAACTCATCAATCCATAGATTTTTTCTTGATATAATTTCTTATTAAGCGCAACTTGGTGGTACTCATTTGATTTCGTTTAAGTTTTAATCGTAATTCTGAAACAATTATTCCGGTTTCAAGCTAATTCGTCATCCACGTGAAGCATACTTCCCTTTCTCCATGTTTCACTCTATTAATTAAAAACTAGTATTTCCCACTGCGTCACTCTGGTGAATTTTTACTTGTTACAAACAAAAAAGACATCTAGATTATGTAGTGTTTTATTCGTAAGCATTTTTAATTGATTATTCATTCATTTTTACGTTAAACTTCTAAAAAAAAATTCGAACAACATCTATTCATCCCACAAATTAGTTCACTGACCAAGTGCGGAAAGTCGCTAATGATCTTAATACGACTATAAATATATATCTTTTTTTAAAATTACTCAATTCTTCAAAACAAATTGTTTGTCTGTCCTAGCAAAGCGCGGGAAAGAACCCTAGTGACCTTGTGTGTTTGTATCTTACGGAAAATACGTTATTTTAGGGCAATGCGAACACAACTTAGTGACGTTAGTTGACGTTATTTCAGACGAACTCACGTTCACGCACGGCATGATAATATTTTGTTTTATCACCTTCTTTACTCAACACAAGTGAATTTTAACGTTAGTTTTATTTGATGAAATGATGTAACGAAGCCCCGCGACGGCATCGAATCGTGATTTAATGAGAAAATGACGTTCGCGGTGCAGAATCATCAACTAAATGAACAGTGCCATAGACGTGGCCATAATAACCGCCAGTAGTCACAAATCATCAGTCGCTAACCAGCTTTATTTACCTTCTTACGCTATTTGTTTTATTTACTATTACTAGGTCAGGTTTTTTTTTTCGTGTGAAGCTAAGGACCCGTTCAGACATATTTTTCAAACATAGATTAATAGAGATTTTCTCTATTGAAAAATCAGAAATACTGAAATCGGAATTCTAGCTTAATATAACTGAAAATGTCAAAGGAGAACCTTAATGAAACGGTACGTTTCAGCGATCTCTATTGTTCCATTGATGTTCAATTCTTATCCGTTTTCACCGCCAGTACTTGAAGAACTGTTTCAAACCATCTGTGCACGGCTCCATTTCCCGGTTTCTATGAGACTTTTAGGTAGTCGGGCGTGTGTACGGGGTCGCAGATGATTTATATTCGTGGCAAGTCTGACTGCCCGGTCACGAATGGGGCGGTGCTGCCGATGTTAATAACGCACTAATTAAGACCACAGATGTCTCGTGGTTGTCTCCATGGCAAGAATGCGACCTACAATCAATAACTATGTGTATATATATATGCATGCAATGATCATGAAAATAGAATTGCTAAAAATGTAAATGAAAAGATTTTTGATGGTTGGGAATGATGTGCATTTCTTCATACGGGTCGTTAAACCTCAACTGTCGCAGAAAGATAATTATTTAGCACAAGCATGTAAGGTTTATAAGTTCTCCTTTGGTATTTCTGTGAAATTAAAAAAAAATACATTATTTATTTGCTATTTTAATCTTCAAAAATGAAACGCTATTAAAATTATATAAGTTCGAATTTCCAGCAAGGTAACGACATATATTTACAACGTTTTGTTAGTTTTACGTTGAAAATCCTGATTTAATACGTAGTGCTCGATCCTGTCGTTAGCTGTTGGTGAGCTTCTTTACCTCCTATTTTTGTCCCACAGCTGCTCTACCAAAGTAAACTCGTTCTCAGCTCTGAAACTCATCTCCGTGGACATCACACAACTTAATCACTCTTACGGCGTGGACTTATTCTTTCTAAAAGAAAACGATCAGCTTAACTAAATAATGCTTGTTTTCCTCCTCTGTGTGTGTTCCTTATATATCTATTAATAAACAATCCAACAATCCAGCCCGCAGCTGACAGACTTTCAACATTTTGTGTCGCAGACACCTTACAATGGCAGTTGTAAGAGCAACAAATGGATATGGTTGATACGTCGTAAGATTATAATTACATTATGATTTGATTTTATGTCTCATTACTGATGATAAATACTCAATTATCTTAAAGTCTGAATGGAGAAATGAACATTAAGCAGATTTCATTCAGCACGATATTATATAAATTTCAAATACAACTCCTAATATTCAATGCGTAGTACCAGTAAACTAATTATTACTCTTGTAAACTGAATATTTTTCGATAAATATTATGTCAAAGTTGTTTTTGATTCAGTTCCATGTGATAATATTGTCTGATACGTACCCTTTATTTCTGCGTCTAGCGAATCTAATGTCCTCTATTTGTGTCTGTAATAACCTATCACTGTGCAATAATTTTGATCATTCTATCATAATATGGTGTTGGGATTTGTGCTAGTAAACGTACTTTCAGCGTCCATATTTGTTCTATAATAACTGTCACACTTTTATTACTTTGCATTTAAGCTCTTTTTGTATTATTTCCTTGCAGTTTCGACTTCAATTTGTAAATTGGAGTGTGCAGCTGTTAATATACACTGTATATATATGATCCGATTGCATAATTTATTATTTATTATTAAACTGCGAATATAATTATTTCTCAATAAAAAGTCCACAATCTCCTGGTTCATTTCCAAAACTAATTCAGTATTACTAGTGATGAGGAAGGGAAATAAATTCAAACTTTCTACGGTTTCTGTCCAGCTTAACAAGTTTTGGAATAACAATATCTTCGGGTTGAAGTTTAGAGAAATAGCGATTATTTACGTAAGTCTTTGTTCTTTTCAATGCTGTAATAAGAAAGAAACTGCGAAAGTTGTTGAAAAATAACGCGTTAAAACAAACGTAGTCGGTTTTCTATTGATATGTTTTTTTCTATAAAACATGGCCCATAACTCAGTCTTTATTATGAGCTTTACGACTGTCAACTTATATGGTTGGTAATAACGATTTATCTCAAAATTAATATAATTGTATGTTTTGTTTCATTTAGTTGGTGTTAGTAATTTTACCGCATTTCCTGTTCGAATCATTCGATAACGTTTGACAGATTAATTGGGGAATAAATAATTCCTACCGCTTAGTTTATTTATAGCTTGGAAACTTTTATTCCGTTCATATTAATTCGTAATCACAAAATAGTTTCCTCTATTATAGGTCACATAACATTGAAAAAATTTATCGCTTAAATTTCATAATCTTATTAGGTAAAAATAAATATTATTTCTTGTTCAGTTAATTAAATCTCTTTGAAGTTTGCAATTTTATTATTCTTTATCTTCTAGGCTTATCTTCAGCCAAGCAAATGTGTGACTCGAGCAACCGTTGAAATTTTGAGTTGCAATGTGTCAGTTGTCCTAAATGAGCCGTGGCAATGCCATATATTAAAATTTACGAAACTGGTTTACTGACTCCGCATTTCTAAAGTAACACTATCCATCCTTTCTAGCCACCTGACACGTCTGTCATACATAACGTTTATCCATATTTTAAACCCCTCCTACATAAATCATTAAGTCTGTCATAAAAGGCGCCGACCACGCATGAAACAGTTCCATGACATAAGCCCTACTTCACTGACATGATTTGAAGGTCAGCAACGGAAAACCGACGCTGAACTCAGAAGCTGGTATTGGCAAGCTTACTGATGTTAATTGCCGTCTCCTTAGGCTTATATACTTGTTTTATTACGCACGTACAGTGTGTACGAATTGAAGCATGCAAAAAGCTGCAGATTTAAGTACACTTGTTGATTATTTGTCCAGAATCCTGACAATGTTCCAGAAATGGCATGAAAGATCCTATTGGTTCTCAGCTCGGTTTTCAGTGAGAAAACATGGGTACAAATAAGTTGGAAATAATTTTACATCTTGAGGTACATATTACCTTTTTTACACAAAAATGTGTTTATATAAATAATTAGTAATATTGTTTCCTTGCGTCCTGACACAGCTTAAACGGCTTCATGTAGAACTATATTTATTTCCTCGTCTGAAAAATAATGATACACAAGCCTAATATTTCGTTATAAAGAGGTATGTCCGGAGTGATATTGGTCTGACACAGATTGTGGATGTGGTGCGTAAAAATAGTCCAATAGGGGTACTCACGCATTTTTGAAACACTTCATTATATGAAGTTTAAACCAGAGGAGTTATATTCCACAGTAAATTAACCGTCTACATCGTATAAAGCAGTAAAAAAGTTGGAAGTAGATTTTAAACGCGACAGAAGCTCCATTTTGAATTATGAGCGTTCAGGACGCCCTAAAATCACAACTAGACGGGGATAAAATAGTAAGAATGTGCTATAAGTTACGGGAACTTTCTGAAGTTGACGCGAAGTCCCCGATAGCCGACTCTGTACAATAAACTGGTCTATTTCGTTAAAGCGTGTTCGAACTCGTGTACCCAGTTCTGATGATTAACCCTTTTCCCCGAAGGAAAGAGTTATTTAAAATATTTTTTAGGCGCCTCAACAGATATGCTCATAGGCGACTTTGCACATTTTTAAAATTTTATCATGCTACATAGGGAAAACAAAACGTTCCCTTAATACACGTATCAAACTTCCCATTGATAAACAATCGGTAGTATCCAAACATATAAACAGTTCTAAACATACATTTGATTGGAAAAATACTAAGATTTTAGACATTGACACCAACTACAATTCCAGACTCATTTCAGAGATGCATGACAGACATTAAATCCAACATCACAGCTATTAATGTACAAACAGATATTATTAAACTCAATAATTGCTGTGATCCCTTATTATTACGTTAAACCTTCTGTTTTCCCATTGTCGTTGCTCCCTTATTGTTACGCCAACCCTTCGGCTCTCCCAGTCTCGTTGCGTTTTCGTCGCATTTGAGTGTTGTCAACTGACAAGTGCAGTCACTTTAACTAGGCTCTTCTTAGCACCTGACGAAAGGAACAAGGATCCCAGAAACGTCGTGTGGTATTTATATTACCCTTTTTTTGTCTGTATTGGCTATCTTTCTTATTCATTTTTTTCAAATTTCACCACCCTGGGCACTAATTTTATCGGGGTTCTCAATATGGGAGAACACACACAACATCCATGCCCGCACCGCGATTCAAAGCCGGGACCTCTGTGATGCAAGGAGCTTAATTCTATTTAAAACGTAGGATTCCTTCTTTCTTCCTTCTTCCGCACTCTCATTTTCTGGTGTTGACAAATGGAACAACCGATAATTCTTCCACCAGAAACTTTCCGACATCGCTAAGAAATCGGCACATCGGACCCACAACATTTTACGTGAAAAAGTTGTCAGTTTGACGGTTGCCGCTTTTCAACCTCGGACCAGAAATGAGCTGAAAAAATCATTTCTGAGCAACAATTATATTGTTTTAACTCAATCCGACCGGGTTCGTGATTATTAATTACATTTGATGAAGCGTGGATTCCTCTTTTCGGGCCTGAGTAGAAAACATTAGTCCAAACAGTTGATCGAAGCTGGTGGAAGTGCTCGGATAAAGACGAAACTGTTCCACCGTTGGAAAATGCAATGGCCTCTGTGTTTTGGGATCCTCATGGTGTGGTTCTCACTGACTATCTGGAGAATATTGCGTGGCATTGTTGCAGCAATTCAAGGAAGACGTTAAGACAAAATGTCCACATTTGTCTGAGAAGAAAGCGATTTGTCAACACAACAAAATTGCACAAGTCAGACGTCTTCGGCTGTTGCTGCTAAACTCCAAGAATGGAGATTCGAATTATTTTCGCCAGATGAGTTCCAAAAATTATTTCCTGTTGCTGAATCGAAAAAAATGACTTACTGGACGAATATTTGCTTGGGCGTGTAAGGAACTGCCCCTTATTAACAAAATATAATTTTTAGAGTTGTACAGTTCGAAATTATTGTGAGTCTTACACTTATCAATCTATATTTATAAAATACGTTTTATGGTATCATAGTTCATGCCTACGTTCTATCCTAATTTAATAAAAATTATCTGACCTTTAACTCGAACAAATATAAAATTTGATGGCAATTCAGTCAAAAATAAAATTACTGTAGTTATTAGACGGCTTATAAGAAAACATTAATTTATAAAGAAATTCATTAAAAGACGTTTCGTTCTTGAATTAGGCCCTCTTCAGTTTACAGTAAATTTCCATTACGAACATCTAAAAAATATTAATAAATTAAATGATGGCAAATTTGATTAAATATGGAACAACAGAACCTACATTTAATCATACCAAGACATCATTATGAAACTCACATCAATTTCGAAATATCCATTACAGATTAAAAATCACTTGTCTGTCAGCCACCAAGGATCGAGCTTCAATGAGGTGAACTAAGAAAACAAGTAAAGTTAATAGAGTGGTTACATTGATGAACTTGAAAAAATGTTTGAATGTCCATAATTTGAAATTTAATAATTAAAGGTAGAGGAAATTTTTTTGTAGATACAAATTAAAAAGTCTTAAATTCATAATAATAATAATGAATCATAAATCTTATTGTCATTTTTTATGTTAATATCTTTATTATGCAATCTTATGTTCAACATTTCGCATATCAATCTCGAGAAAATAATTACTCTCCTCATCAAAAATCCGTGACATTAACCCAATCGATATTATGATTCTGAAGATAAACGTGCTTCGTCAAAACTAAATATATTACATTTCAACGACGAATTGTCCCACTGCTATAATAAATATTTTTGCAAAACGCGCAATGAGTGTTCAAGTTCTAAATCACGGCTAAGCAGAGAGAACTCGGCAGATCCAGCCTTTCCATCACTGGAATAATAACGCAGCCCTTGTGTCGAGATCTTATGGTCATTTAAGTACCGCTTCTAAATAGACTTCCGAGAGCCATAAACACGGCGTATAGACTAAGTGAATGTGCTCGAGAATTTATAGCGAAGTGCTGTAATATTCGTAGATAATTGAAGTAGGGAACTTTTTCTTCCTAGAACGTTAACAGTTTTCACAATCGACGTAAATGAGTAAAATGCAACTGAAATAAAGTTCCATAGACACGGGGTTGTAATATGTCACGCAAGTCATGTTTTCAAATGTTTAGCAGCGTTTATTCAAACAGGATATTTATTGAACGTGACCGAGCAACCTCTAGAGTACTCAGCCTGCAAATAAATAAACGTCATTGCCCGTGGAAGATTCACCAGGAGGCTGTTGGTATAGTGGAGGCAGAAATTCAAGACCTGATTTCAAATTTATTTATATCAGCCAAATTTTTGAATCTTCCTCATAAATAAGTAATTGAGTGTAATACGATAAATAATCAAAAAAACGGTTAAAACCAATTTAGAAACATGTATTCATTAACAATGTAAAATTCTATCTCATGTTATTTTTTTAACAATATTAAATTATTCTAACGATTAAAAGAAATTTACATATAGTTCGTATAAATAATTTTTACTTTTCTCAATTATTTGCATTATAATTATTATGAAACCTTTTGTAATAAAATATTTGCGTTTCTTTTTATGACACATTAACAATTTTTTACTCTAATTACCAATTTATAATAATTGTAAAACTTTTCGTATTATTTACTACAATATTATTTAAACATCATTAATGGCCGTTTCCGTGAGTATGTAATGAGCACATCAGGTGCCAATTTTTTTAAAAATAAACTGTGTCAAATATATTTTTAAAATTACTTTCCACATTTGGATTTGAAATATGATCATAGTGGATCGAATATATTTGGTCTGGATTGGTCAGGTGCTTCCAAAATATCTATCGTCACGCTGAAAGCCGTTCAAGCCTCAACTGGATGTTATTTTGAGCTTGGAATGGCGGCGGACAAACAGACTCAGACTCAGCTCAATCTCCAAATTGATCTCGCTGAAATACACTGTCACCTCACTAGAGTTAACTTAAATATGAAAAGTTTTTCTTTAGGGAGTAATCATTCTATGTTTCCTAACATCCTGACGTGCACACTGCAGAATACATTTGTTCCTTTGATTAAATTTCTTCTCGACAAATTTAATGTGATAATCTATCTGCTCAATAATCTTAAAAAAAATTCAATTACGTATAATATGGTTGCCATTGTGCATTAAATTGAACAGCTGTATTGCAAAAATTGATGAATCCACCTAGGTATCAATCTCCTTTATACAATGTCTCTTGAAGCCATGCGCGATCGTACGTCTTTTTTTAAATCTTCGATCTCCTTTTTATTGTTCTTATACCTTTCCGTGACAAATATATTCATTAGAAACTTATCAGCGAGAAATTGAGACATAATCCGTTCACAAATATACAATTAGACAATTGCGTCAGATTGGAAATCGTTTCCAAAGAATAACATAATTTTTCCAAAGGTCCACCAGTTGGTAACCTCGGGTCTTTATACAACTTACATCTTATTACTTGTAAACTCAAAAATACACATTATTTAGAAAATAAGGAAATATGCAAAATTGGCCAAATATTAATATATCTTTATTAATTTGTCTATAACTCCAGGTCAAATGTTTCGCGTGCCTATATGAAATAATTAAGTGATCAGAGGAAATAAGGAATAAGAAATAGTTTCTTTTACCTAAAACAAATATGTGTAACGGAATAAATTGCAGTAAGTACTCTTTGGAAAGGAACAAAATAATATGGAAAGTCAACCAACTGAATATATCAGACAAATTGAGGAATATACGACTGCGTAGACATTAGGTCAAACCAGCAACTTCCAGTACAAAACCAAATAATATAAAATAGTTACTAATAATCACTTTGAAAATTCCTTTTGACATTTGTCATTCGAAACAAGGCTTAAACTGTTGCATGTTTTGACTATAGTTATCTGCATATCGTTTATGTTTTGTGACTGATTTACAACACTTTTTTTAAAAAAAAAAATTAGCGTCTTATCCTGTCTCCATCAGTTTTTAAAATACAAGTTTATAGTTAATTATTTGCGAAAATTCTCGCACCCTCTCTTTTGGCATTCTTCGGCATATTTTCGTTGCTGCAAACATTCCAGTGGGGGAAGCCAATTTTCACGGTCTTTGTCTAGTGTTGTTCAGGTGGTTTGTACCGTAAACTACCCCCTAGACAGCTGTCAAGAGAAATATGTGCGGAAAGACGGCGTTCTTTGTACCGTGGCTGCTGTCTGGATTGTCGAGTGCCAGTCAACAGGAAGTAAAACCCAAAATGATCATCCATGTGAACACAGGCCTTTCTTTCACCTTTTATCCGTTGAAAGAAACTTGTAAAATTTCAGCGGGAGGGGAAAATGAATTGAATGTTACGTATCCGTGGTCCACGGGTTTATAAATACATTAAAAGAAAGCGTAAGAGAATAAGTGCAGAGATTTTGATATAAGATCGGGAGACCAGAAAATTATAACTGATGAAAATTCTGTGATATTTGGCTCATAACTTTTAGATTTTGGATTACTGTAACAGGTCAAAAGGTAAGAGTTCATAAAAACGGAATTATTTAGATGGATTAATTTGTGTAGCCGGGTTTCGTGAGAAAAATAAATTCATTTCCTCGTAAACATGTTGTCTATGTTCTTCGAAATTACAATTATATTTTAATATTTTTCTATGATCCTGAATTTATTTTTTATCCTCATTAAACTAATATAAATGTAATCTTCCATTTACCTAACACATTCTACAGCATACTTGAACGTAATAAACTGAATAACTTCTTCTTCGATTTAGAATAATAATATTGCTGAATTTCAACACTGGCTGGACACTGGAAGGAACGAAGTGACAAAAATTAGGTAGTTTTGCCTTCCTTTCAATAGATAATAAATATTAAATTGCCTCAATACGGCCAGTCCCCTCGTAGAAATTTTACTTTAAATATTCGAACCAACTGCTATATAGCTGTATACTTTCCGTTAATGCAATTAATCTTTTTTACTGTTACATAAAATATATCGCCGTTCCACCCATTTGAGTGTCTGAATAAACTCGCACCTCGACTATTTTCGTCGATTCGGGAACAGCATATCACCGACTGGATTCGTTACATCAGTCCTCGTAGGGTAATTAAACCAGGACGGGTGGACTGTGTTGGCAACACTGCGCCCAATTCGATATACCTCTGGAGCCCATTGCGATACCGATCTCAATTTAGATATGCCACGCGAATTTCGCATTGCGCAAAGACGACATTAATTTGTAAAATTATTGCGTGTTTCGTTTCCATCTGTGGAATCTTGAACGCGCGTAATTGAAAAGACACACAAGCCGGGCAAGGAACTAAGTAGAATATATTTTGGAGAGGTCGGAATAATGTTTTTAAAAAAGTTATATTAACTTAATTTGTTTCCAATTATAGTTTACTCTTTCTTTAAAATATTCATTCTGATAACTCAGAATAAATTGGTATCATGAAAGCATACAAATTTTTTTTCCAACGCTGAAATCAAAGATTTACGAGTCTACGGTTCGTTTGGATTTAATATTAACGTAGTAAAAATACTGAATGTCCAATAAAATCGTCAACAGTAAACATTCGAATTAAAAAATGACAGGGGCTGATTTATCTAGATATTTTGAATTATCTTGATTAAGGTGATACACTGTTCATTATTGGGAAGTAATTAACTTTGATCCTAATACCGTCAAACTAAGTTAGTTAAATTCAATAAGTAAATTTATTATATACTACTATGTTGTCATTTGTTGTTTTAACTTCACAAAATTTTCACCGCTTAATAAAACGGAGGTCCTGGGTTCGATTCCTGCTCTGGCCGAGATTATTATTATTATTATTACGTTAACTAAATTTCATTACACGCGGACGTCTGGAGAAAGAACTAGTTGAGCAAAGTACGGTCTGTTGACATATTTCTGTATACAAATTAAACAGGCCACTTTAGGATCATCAACGTTATGGTCTCTCCACTGATATAGCACAGGAATAAAGGATAGTAATTTTGTTACATGTTACGTTTTATTTATTTTCAACTAAATATACTTCAAAATATTTATTAGTTGACCATTTCATTTTAGAAATATAGAAAAAAAATATTTTATTAATCTTTTTATTAAAAAAAATAGAGTAAGTAGGCTTTTTGTATTGCTGTGATGGACGCAGAATTTCTGAACTTGTTTCCTGTTTCCCATAACACTGTTCTCTATTCTCTCCTAACGCAACATACGACTGTTGCTACTACTCCATAAAAACATAGTTGTTTGCGGATTATAAAATTGGACACTCATAGTTCAGAATATTAACTTTTTTTGAAATGTCATAACAGAATACAAAAATATACAATTTTGATGGTATAGCCATTACCCTTTTTCTAAAAAGCTGAATCGGATAAATATGCTGAATTACAGTGGGAAAGAACACATGTTTCCATTATTTGAAAACAAATTGATAGCGTTGGTAAAATAAGAATCTGAGCTTCGTAATATACAGATAATGTAAATTCTAAAAAGACGCATTGGAAGTGGTGGGCAACAAGAGCTTTCTCATAGCCTATGATCTTTTAGGTCGTAACTCCTATACGACCTATGTTGGTACGTTAAAGAGAAAGTGGTTTGTTCCACTGTAATCAGTAACATCTGCAACGTGCCATTCAGCAATGAATTTGGTGGCTACGGGTTATTTTATCTCTCTGTAGTAACGAATGGTGTATTATTTTGATTTCGTGGAGTTATCCAAATGCTGGACTCTAGTAGAAGACGTACAAGTTGATGTGATTAGGGTAGGTCAATAAGTGCTCAAAATAAATTATTTTGGGTTGATTAATTCCTTTCAGCTCGACACGCTACACCCATCGTTTCTCCAGCATTGAGTGCTCAGATTCCGCAACAGTTCAAACTTCAATTCCTCAATTTTCGCCATCAAAACTGCACAGGTGAGCACCCTGCATGGTCTTGATTGAATAAAGCGTACTTCTTATCTCAATGGGGATTTTTCTAAATAGTCAAAGTTAATAATTTTGCTTGCATCCCAAGAAACTGTCGCAATCACATTCCAGACCGTTTTTACAGTCGTTATCTCTTAGGGAAAACTTACTGTTTTGTGTCTTGAGAGCAGTGGTGTAAACTTGTTTTATCAACACTTTTTTATAGTCTCAGAAACTCCTCAGGAAAACGACGAAAAAACACCAAACCAGTCAGACAATTGCGATCATTCACAACCATGAGTAAACGCGGCGTCCAACGTTTAGATACTTTGTAGATAATTTTAACTCAAAATTTAAATTTAAACCAATGAGAATTGAGATATGCACGTGACCCTCAATTATTCGCTCAATTTGACTTGTCAATCACTCGGCGCCACATCCTGGAATTTCTATAATTCACCCAATCGACTTAAAAGGCTGGAGCAGATGTTCCATGAGTTTCACCCATGGCGGCCTTGATTTCCTTAGGCGTTTTTCCTTTCAAACGGAAGTTCTTAATTCCTCCCCAAAAATCGTTTTCTCAATTGTTTGAAAACAACACCGACTACCTGCGTGAACTGATGGGGAAAATGAAAACACGCAATCGATATGATTAAAAAAAATTGAAAGCAGAGTACTGAAACTTCATACTTCTCATAAACATTCTTGTCTTGATACCACGAACGCCATTTCTTAATTATTGTAAGTACTAATTGACCTATCATAGTATAATTTATTCTTCCTTGGGCGAAACAGTTACACTAGCCATTGGTCAATTGGAGATAAATGTGTAGATTCACACACATTCAAAGGAAAAATGTGGAAGATTATTATTTAATTGTAATACAATACATATCATTGATTTCAAACTCAAAGTTGCTCTTTCGCTGAAAATGGTTTCCTGCCAGCTCCTCCACATGAAAAACTTCCATGGGTGAATTTTTAGGTTACGCGTTTTCAGTAGAAAGAAATGACTCGCTCGCGATAATTTGTGTGTGTTGGGGTTGCATTCGTACATCGGGGGTTTGCGATGAGTGCGAGGGAGGGAGAACAGGTCGGGCGCGTCTTTCCGCGGGCGAGGGCCTAATCGCCGCTCTCAGATCTGGAGCAGAGAGAGCCCTTGTTTATGTGCTGTAATGGGCATGTGTGACGTACTGCCCCGCGGTGCGTGCTTTCAGAACACAAATCGGTTCGTCCTTCCCCGCGGAGACGTCACTCAAGATGCACGCCATATAACCCCGGGAACATTCACCCTTGCTTATGTACGTTTTTTCTCTTCATCTTGAAAATATCTGTGGTAACGTGATGAGTCCAATTTTCATCGAACTTATGCTGGATGATCATGGGAAAATTCTGGGGCATGGTCAGTATTCATATCCCGTCAGCGTGAATGGAGTTCCGTTGGGAGAGCAGTCCCAAAATAAACTCTCTTAATATTTATATGGCCATGAGTCATAAGTCTTGCTTGAAGTCGAACATCTTGCCCCCATTCTTTCCGAGCACAGTTCCAAGTGCCCATAACAATCCCTGTCTTCAATAATTAGTTCTCTGAGCATCGCTGTCTCCGCCCACAAAAGTTCACACCGCTATCATCGATTCAGAATATATGGCCATCATATGAAAACCTCAGACGAGTCGGACTTGTTCCAAAAACTTCAAAGGCGTCGGTGGTAAATTTATACTTAAAATATTCACGAAGGAAAATCGGCACTTAGGGAAAAAAAGGTTCAAGAGAACGGAGAGGTCAGTTAACAAATCCATTATCTGGTCCTTTCCTTTGACATGTCAATCTTCGATTACAAATATACACAGTTATACATTTTGTAGCGACCAAGAATGCCGCCTAAAGACCCCTTTATACGGGCAATATTATGGAGTCAATATCCTGGTATATATTGATCGTCTGAGGGATATATTCTAACAATTGTATTGACGAAAATAGAAGCTAATATATTTTTATTCAAACCCCATCAGGATTATCGAAGATAATTATCGTATGTGTAAGGCGTACATTGCGCAATTTTTCTCATCATTCTGCTTTGTTTTATTAGCAGGGAAAACCAATGCAACTAAATTCATTATGTTAAAAATGACAGTTGACGTGAATAACTAACCAGAGACAGTGTCCAAGTTTATAATTTTATTAAACTCTTTGAAACTGATGAATAAACAATATAGTTTTAGTTTTATATTTAGTGACGAAGTACCTATATGTACTAAAAATTTTGAAGTTAATGTGATTTTAATTATAGTGATATGGGAAGGATAATTATGACAAGTTAATTGAAAGCTTCCAACGAATTTTTAATAAAATTATAAACTTGGAGACTGTTTCTTGTTATTTCTTCACGTCAACGGCAATTAAATTCTTCAATAGTTGTTCAGTTCAAAACAGTAGAATTGGAATTATGTGTCAAGTATATGGTAGGAGAGGTGTTTAAGAAATTAGGTATACTTACTCTCTCTGGTCAATTAGTTTACACATAGATGGTATTTGTAATAAATAATTCTGATAAATTAGAACCAACTCGTTTAATACAAGAAACAAAAATGAAGTGTATTAAAGTTTCTGTCCGTTGCACAAAAATAGTTGGAATATATCGGAATATCAAATTTTAACATTTTAGAATTAGCATTCAAAAGTGAGATTAATTTTTTTTACTCAGACACTACTACTCTGTCAATTAAGTTTTCGAAAAAAATATTTATTAATACAATTTGGAATCTTAGTATTTTGGTGTAAATAGTTAACATGAACTATTGATAGTTTTTCATTTTTTAAATATTTTAGAGTGAAAATAATAATTTATTTTGTAATTTTAAATTTCTTTTTAAACATATGATACAAAAAATTAAGGTGTTATGTTATCTTATTATACATAATTATTATGTATATTAAGTTATTAACTACATTTAGGTCCAAAACATTTGTAAAATGTGTGACTTTTTCCCCGTGGTAAAGGTTTTCTTCTCATGAGGGTCTATGGAAAATAAAATTCTTCTATTCTATGCCATTGGGGAAAAAAAATCAGTAATCATCCTGGACTTCAATGAGTTTTTGGAGTAGTTTTCAGAGTCCATGACAACTTGACCCACACTTTTATTTGCCTTCTTTAGTGCAATAGCCAACGCAATTAGAATAATATATTCGCAATCACTCATTGAGAATTCATTGTAACCTTGTAACTGATATAATAAAACAATTGATGACCTTATACAGACACTTTTTATTGATATTATGACGAAGTTTCGATATTTTTTTGTATCTTCTTCAGGTATTTTCCTACATAGGGAGTATTTACAAATGATTAGATTTATAGTAAAATTGTACTAAGTAAACAAAGGCAAGCTTAAGTACACAAAAAGAATCAAAAAACAACCTACCAAATTAATATAATAAATTAGCACAACTATACGATTAACAAGTTGTTAAATTCACACAGTTTTGAAAAAGGGGATCTGAGGCACATAATTCACTTATTGACACGTGTGAGGATTGCACAAGTTTACCTCTTTCAATAGTATTGCTCGAATATTATTGGCAGCGTAATGCAGGTTAGTATAGTTGTGTGTGGTCATCCAGTCAATCAAGAACGATGTGTTTATATAATTAAATAGTTGTTTCACGATAAATATCCTTTCCCAGATTGAAACTACAGCATGTAAAATTCATAATTTAAATTTTTTTTAAAATTCAGGATCAATTTCTTAGATTTCGATTATTATCTGTTTACATGTTTCACATTGAGCGAACAAATACTCAGTAAATATACCTTAAGGTTACGATACTTCAAATTATACTCCTTCATATTTTGATTTTCAATGCTTAGAAGAACACCCTACGAGCATACTGAAAATAGAATTCGGATCCCACAAGCGAAGTTGAAACTACATCGCATTACAATTCTAGTACATAAATGTGAGTCTTCTGCACAAACAAGGTAACGTAAGACATTAAGTTGACAGAATTTGCTTGTATGAACCAAATATTAAATAAATATTCAAACTCCTTTTCCATTTCTGAACTATATGTTTAGCATAAGACTAGAACTGTTTATCGCTGCCCAATTCGTTAATTATTGTTTCTTGTTGTTAAACTGGTTTCGTATGGAAAGTGCGGCAGGTCTATAAAATTAAGGCGATGTGATCAGGACATTAGTCATGGTGAATCAGAAAGTGAAACTGGTAGATAGTAGGTCACATCCAGCAATGGGAACAAATTTGTGTAAGATCGCGACGAAGATAATTATGTTGATGCCGGTACTAGGGCCAAATTCTGCTTTTTCTTATTTCTAAAAAAAATTACGCGAAGCACTGTCCACTGTCTGTAAGTTCTGTAGTTCAGTTATAAATGACTCAGGAAGTAAAGAGAGAACATGTTTTCAACATAGAGTGATTGATCGTTTCGAATAGATATGTAACTCTGTTCTCTGACAAGATTAAAGCTGATTTCCGGGTCAATTTGAAAGTTCAAGTACTTTTTACAAATATGGACTGAGGCGGATCCGACGTAATACGTTTTGTCGGAGATTGAAATTCGTAACATTAAATTCACCATAATATATGGCCATAAAGTGGCGTTTAAAATAACTTTAAACTTACTCGAGGTGAAAAAGAAATGACTAGGTGTTTATTACACCAGTAATGTTGTCGTAAAACTTTACTATTAATGATGGTAAAAATATTTCATCAGTGGTTATAATATTTCTAAAATATTAGAAATTTTCAATAATAATAAAAAAGGAAACTTAAAAAGATACAAGTTAATACAGGTGGATCAGAATCAATTTTTCCACAGAAAAACTATTCTAAATATGGAGGTACGGAGTAAAGCGCCTATTCGGATATAAAACAAACGGTCGAACAAGTTCTTTAAACATAAGGGTAACATTAAAGAATTAATTCACATAAAAGAATCTCCAATAATAATCCAATGAAGAATAGCCCAATGAAGAATCGTTTACTATGCATCGAACATATACTGAATGTCAACTTAAATAAAGGGAAATATCAAAATTGAAAGATGAGGAAGTAAGGATGAAGATAATTATTCCTAATGCAGAACAAAAACTATCCAGTTGAGATACTTCAGACGAAAAGCCTCTTCAAACGGTGCCAAAGTTCTAAGGCTCAGAATCAGAATCCAACAAATGCTGTTTACAATTTTCTCAAAATTCAGAATAAAACTGCAATGTTGTTCCAAAATAAACTGACGTTTTCTATCAAGTTTATACCTTCTTTTAACGCCAATAACAACCCTTGTCCTCTAAAAAATCTGAATTAATTTTGTTTCCAGATTCTCCATGGTGTGCGAACTACAATGTTATGATGCCTTTTTCAGAGTAATATGTAGCACTACTAATTTTCAATATGTCACATCTATGGTTTATTTTTTATTGATTCGAGGTCACGTACTTTTTACAAAGACTGATATCAGAGAGAAGGATTGTTTACTACTCCTATTGTCCCAATAATATTTGGGACAAAACTTAATACGTGGAGCGACAACTAAATATATTTCCATTAATGAATAACCAAAATAGTGATTCGTCATCCTGAACTGATATTATTCTTCCTGAAACTAACTTTATCTTCAATGTTAGATTCAACCGTTATAATAGTAAAAGTAACAGCCGTTTCTAGCGACACTGTTACAGTACCGATTCATGTGAGATAAGAACCCAAACTGAAAGGTTGTTACTTAGCGTTCAAATGCTGTTATTTTCCCTTTAGCTCGTGGCACTGGCTTCATCAAATCTGCAACGCCCATCGTGCATTTGTGCCGGAGAGCGTGAGCCCAGGACCTGCAAACATTTACCATTAAGCACACGAAGCCAATTGTGTGAACCTGCTCTTAGTTCGAGACGACGAAAAAGGAAGCGCCAAACGAGCCTGTAACCTTGAATCCCGAGACACGTCAAGAAGATTGAGCGGCCTGCACGCACGCCAGGGGAAGTCAGTGTGTGAATGCCCAAGTGCATCTTCTCACACTGAACACCGTGAGCAGAATACCATGAATAGTATCTCCCAACTCCGCGGCATAATACAATTAAAATTTGTCGTAAAACGCCTGACCGATGAAGGACGGCGATGTGTCCTAACGTTTCTCAGCAGCTGAGGTGAATTAGAGATATTTTTCAGTATTTGTACCTCACAGCGGAAGATACTTTCACATAGCTGTAATTGCGCCTACTGGTTTAATTAAGCGAAGTATGTTGCGTTTAGTAGTGCAGGCAAAAAGAAGACGAGAATAAGGCATTTCAATATACACCACCCATCCTGATAATGTAATTTTTTTATTTAAGGGCCCCTCAAAGATCTGACAAAATATACAGGCTACTCTTCGCAGATGTTGTCTTGAGACCTTTGTCGCAATCTGCTATCTATGTCAGAACAAACTGTGCTGGCCCTATCTTCGGAGACTGAGACTTGAGACTATCATGATATCGGTGTTGGCCGATTGACGCTCAGTCTCAGTCGCCCACACATGCAGACTACAATCTCAAGACTAGGTCTGGGTAGACCCGAGAAAGGTTTTTCGATTCACAGAAAATGCTGTAGACCTGGTCTGCGTTCCGGATTTTGTCTACAGGTTCTGGTCTCCACATAACTTTGTTTAACGTGTGTGGAGCCCTGAAGCTACACTCATAAAGCATACCAGTGAGGTGCAGAATAGTAATGGAAAATATTGGGATTCGTATGATCCTTGCGCGATCAGAATATCTATTTGTTTTGGATTCCCCAAATTAATCAGAGGAACACTAAGATCTCAAGATACGATGAATCGAACAAATTCGGAACCATCTGTACCTAAATTCCGAATGTGTTACCTAAATGGCCATTCTGGCATCCGTTTCCATGTGTAACGGTCCAGCATCGACTTTGCATAGGAAAACTATTTATTAGTATGGATATACATTGGTGTTTGCGTTATGAGTTGAAACATCCGTTGATGTGAATCTTACATACACTGATTTCGTAAGGATTTGACGTTGTGGAACGTATAAAAGATTTGAAATGGCTTTGGGCAGGACATGCGAGAAGTGAAGATTACCGGAGGATAACGAGAATCCCGAACTGGAACATGGGAAATCATAAGCAGCCAAGAATACGGCCATTTGATAAGTAGGTCATGGCGATTAAGAAAACGGGTGGAGCCGACCTCGTGTGGTGTAGGGTTCAGCGTGACTGCCTTGCATCACAGAGGTCATGGGGTTCGAAGCTCTGCTAGGGCATGGATGTTGTGTGCGTCTGATACCATACTGAGAACCCACCACTCGTTAGTTCTCAAACAAGGAAAGTCAACACAGTACAAAGTCGCTAAAGACCTTAGTTGTTGATGCGACTATAATAATAAAATAAAGGAAAAAACTGATAGACTAACAGAATTGAATAAAAAACAAGAACTGAAAACTGGGCTGAAAGTTTAATTTCCGTAGGTTTTCCCTGTGAATAAGGGGCTGGAATTGTTCTCGGATTTCCAACCGGGTTGCGTTAACTAAGCACGACGTTTCGTCAACTAGCACCGTCGACATCTTCTAGTCAAAGTGAAGGACTGAAAGTGTTGATATCGACTACTATTTCCATGTGTCACTCTTGTCTCATGATGAATTTTTTTTAAGAATTCCCATAAATTGTACTAAAAACCGACTGTGTTCATATTTTGTCCTAAATAAAAATATTACTTAAAGAAACATCATGAACCCTTTAAATCAAAATAAATGTCTGGGAAAGTTAAAAAAATACCAAATATTTGCAATTCTTTGTTAGGAATTTAAGTTTAGTATTATTAATGAGCGAAAAGAATTTTTTTCCTTGCGAGTCAGAGTGAATGTTTAATGTTAGACGTTGGGAGCAGCGTAGTTTGAGTCGAAACAGCAAGGTACTTAATTTTTTTCTGTGAATCTCAACTTAAAATTAAATATATCAGCGCGGGAAATAGATATACAAGCATTTAATAGCGTCTACATTCTTGCTTCTCGCAACTCCAGTTTAAAATTATTAATAGCTTCGATTTATTATTTCACATTCTGTGGTCGATAATCAGGGGATCTATTAACACCACGCCAAGAATATTCGCATCTCACAAGTGGAGAAATTTCACACTCACCAAATATAAATAACAGTTTAACAAAAAATATTTTATCATATTAATTTCAATATTTTTCTTCGCAGAAACGAAACCAATTTTTAACGACAAAATAACTTCCTCTAGAAAACTGGAAACAGAATTCACCATTTTTCACGGCAGAGAAATATAAAAAAAAATTAAATAAGAAAAAAGACACAAATTGCATGTTTTGAAACGAGAGAAGAGGAGAAGAAGAAGAAGAAGATTTAGACAGGCTATATATAGGGTAATCCACATAGTGACCACTCCCATCTTATTGCATAGAAATGGGATTGAAAGGGGGATACGGAAAGGTAGAGAAAGGTAGCCAAGGGTTAAATAGTGCCAATGTGCTGTAGTTTAAGGGTCATACTCGGTAATTCGCCTAAATGTGATGCAGGGATAACCCTAGAGAAACATGCATCAGGTAGGTCGGCAATTTGGTCCTTGTCCCACGCCCATCCTATTGTGATTGAGGGGTTTTATGTGAGCTCGCAGCATTTCCCTCTCCGTGCCTTGACCATTTTATGAGGCAGCTGGCCGAATATTCCAATGGGAATAGCGGACAACTCTTACCATATGCCCAGGGTCTGCGACCTCTGAACATACACCTCTCAAAACAGGCCAAGGTGCCTTAGTTCAGAAAACTAGAGAGAGGAGAAGGCTTCCCCAAAGGTAGCTTCCTCTAGATGTCACTGGGACGGTTCACCTGCGAGATAATTATGTTACATGCTTCCATGAAACGAGAAAACAAAACAAAAAGTATATTTAAACCTGGTGACTTCAGAAAGGATCTGCTCGTTATAATAGAACAAAGTTACTCTAGTTTTCTGTTAGTCGTCAAATCAGAAAGTAGGTTTCGTCACAAATATGTGTGTAGAATAATACGGAATTATGCTACTATTTTTTCAATAAGAGAACATTAAAGTATAACTAAATTACATTTATATATAAATATTTAGGCTTACACAAATTATAAACAACATGTCTTACTTTCTGGAAAATAAATTTCTGTTTGTACACACAAACCGTTTCTATTCAACATATTAAATAATTTATTTGAACTGAAATGACTTTACCGGAAAATGGCAGCAAAGGCGTTCGTCGGCGAAACGTGATTTTCAACTAACAACAACGTTTCGGTACATATTCAATCCCTCTTCAGGTTTTCTTCCTATAGGAGGGGATGTTTACAATTAGTTATATCTAGAGATTAATTGTGGAACGTAAAACAAACGAAGGGAATTATACAAAACCAAGAAACAACTTACCAAATTATTGTAACATCATAATACCTAAAACATATAGGAAGAAATCCGGAATAAGGAACGAATATGTACCGAAATGTTGTTGATTTCTCTGTTAAATAAATAAAGTGTCGGATCGGTATAAGGTCATAAATTGCTTGAAGAACAAAAGTGAGTACCTACATGTGAGTTATGCAAGGTTGCTCTGACGATCCAGCATGTCCTCTACGACAAATTACGACAGAATTAGAAGAGCCACAATTGAGAAATACACGAAAAGGGAGATATGTACCCCAGAAGCAGCAATAAATAACCTGGTAAAGTTTAGTAAGGAAACCGGCATTCAGAATCTAATCTAAATAGACAATGAATCTTAGGCCAAGAATAACATATATATGTAATATGAATCAAGTGTAATAATTTCATGTAGTATGTTTGGACAGTCGCCAATGACTAATATGTTGACGCGACTATAAATAATAAAAAAAATTAAAAATTTAAGTGATTAACATACAACACATACAGAAATTTCGCAGACCGCTTATTTAAATGCTGTAGACCGATTTAAACTCGCACTTCCTCAACAAATGCTATAGTTAAGACTCTTAAGAAAAAATTTAAAATGAGACTTTCATAATACATGGTTTAAAAGTTGTTTTATAAATTTGAGGTTTATTCGGATTTCTTTTGTATTTCCCTAGAGGAATAAGCGTGTATCGTTTAAAAGATTGAATTAAGTTTTCTCCCAAAAATGATTACGAAGAAGATGATTTATATGACCTACGACAGCCACGTTTCCCAAATCCCAACTTTGTGAGGTATGCATACGGTCCGCCCTCTTATAGCGGAGAAAGGAACATAACAGTTTCAGCGTCCAGACTGAAATACTGCTATATCTCCGGACTCCTTCCTGTATTCCCGAAAACCAGTTTTCTCCTCTGTTCGAAGCTTCAGATTCAATACTCTTTTCTTCCTCTTTCGTGTTGTTTTCCCTCATAGACTATAGATATAATTATTCCGAGATTCTGTTTGGTCTCCCACTATATGTCTGTTCCACGACCCCGAAACAACTTTCGTCGGGATCTTACATAGAGATCCAACCATACCGGTATAGAATATGAAAATGAAAAACAAAAATTAAACTGTTCCAGTTGTCAACCTCAAATAACTCAAATCTGTTTACGAATAACTATTACGAAAGTCGGGGAAGTTATTATATCTTGTAATGATTTGGTGGAGGAGCGGATTTAATGGTAGGGACAAGAGAACCGTTGTTAAAAGGTTTATTTATTTTGTGTCCACAAACCTTTCCAGCAGACTGCTAGCAATTCGTGCAGGAGGTAAGCTATCACAACCATGAATGGACAATTCGAAGAAGTAGAACCTTCCTGAGTTGATATTCTTCGCGGAATCTAGACGCACGAATGTTCGTAACGGTCCTGATGGCTTGAAGCGAGGAAGGTCGCGGAGGGTGAGGCTGGTAAGGAAGGCAAGAGCGATTCTCCACAGTGGCGGGCGGGCAGCCTTTATGAACCGGCGGCGATGTGGAAGGCTGAAGGTTGCCTCAATGAAGCCGATATTCCGAGAACGGCGCGCTATCTGGCATCAACGTTCGACCGGTAGGCGGCTTGTGGCTGCGGGCTGCATTCCGATCTGCAATTGGGATACACTCGCGCTATTGCCATATTTTACCGCCTAATCGCTCCTGTGCGAGAACAAATTTTATTGTCAGGCTCAGACATTTTATCTACGGACTTGTCAGTTACTCCGTCTAGTGCACAGTAGGTTGCGTTCACGTGGTTGTGTGTTTTAGCATCGCTACTAGCTCACGTTCAAGGGAAAAATCAGATTCCATGCTAAGTTGCATGCTGGGGTATGACTTCATAATTGGTTCACTGGCGAAGATCTGGATCTTACCTTTGAAAACCCCAATTCATATATTTCAAACAATTAAACGTGGAGCCAGTGAAGCCAGGGAATAAAGATTCTAAAATCATAAATAAAGGCAAATAAATATCTCACTACAACAATGTCAAAAACATAATATTCACTACTAAGATACAACCAAGAAGCATACCACGCAAATTATCAATTCAAATGGCTCAATATTTTGTAGTGCTTGAACAAGGTGAGAAAATGTTTTCAATTTTGTAAAAGCAACTTAGTGTGAAATGAGTACAGTGTCTCATATCAGAATATATATTAACTAAAGATATTTGTAATGTACAATAGTGGTTTTGTCTTACAAACAAACTCGCAACTAATACAATGTTTAAAGTGTAATACGTCTGTGTTAAAAATACACGAATGAAATAAAATATCCAAATAACTGACAACACGTACGACACAACCGCACAAACCAGGTGACGAACACAAAACAAAATTTCTGTAATAAAATATTAATTTAGCTTTCGAGTTCTTCACCTCACGGTTCGTACTCTCACAGCGACGAAAGAAACAAGGATTCCAGAAATTTTGTATGGTTTTTATATTATTACTTCGTTTTGACTGTTACATGGCTATTTCACGTAATTAAAATACAATGATACATGGCCGCGGCTTGGCTCGCATGAATTTTTGTTTATTTCAGGCAACCTAACAGATTTTTCTAAATAATTATTCTGCATCACTGTATTATTCGCATAATTATTTTTTTCTATAAACGTCCAAAACACATGGAAACAAAATAATAATCCAGTCCGTGTTAATAGACATTAAGTGTGTGGTTGGGTCACGTTCTCAAACTCTTAGTTATAATTATTGGAAAATAATTCTAAAAACATATGTGGATATTAAATTAATATTTTATTACAGAAATACCTGTCTAAAAAATAAAGAGTTTAGTAACGAAAAATTCTGGATTAAAACTAAACAAAATTATTACCGATACATAATTATGAATCGCTTGTCAGAACCTGAGTTGAGGTACGTCTAATTCCATATGATTTGTGATGACCATACACAATGGAAATTATGCCAAGAACGTCTAAAGATTCCAAATAAATGGCTAGGATTTGCTAGTGTTGCGATTCGTTGAAACCTCTACTCAGGAACCTGGATTAATAATTTGTATATTAATATTTAAGAGATTAAGAAAAAAGAAGCAAAATTGTTCTCGACAATCTCCACCTAGTATTAAACAATTAAAGGCTAGATTAAGTTATAAATTAAACTGCTTGAATCGTCTTTTACCTTATATTCTATACAATATTTTATATAATATAATTAACGCATAAATTAGACTTAATAAAGTGTTATAGAACTTTGTAATTTCTTAAATAGGTATGTGAAATTTAAACTGCACCTTGACTCTCATACTGATATGTGAAAAATATTTTTATGCGTATAATTAATGTAGAAATGAAAAATCTTTTGAGTTTTGTCAACTGACGAGTGCAGTTGTGTCGCTCTAGGCTCTTCTTAACACCTGAAGAAAGGAACAAGGATCCCAGATACGTTGTGTGGTATTTATATTATCACTTATTTTGTCTGAATTGCTATCTTTATTATTATTATTATTAATGTAGCTGTGTTTGTCGAAATTCATAGGTTGAAAATGACACAAAGGTTGTCGAAAGGTCCCTGTAATTAGTCATTATAAAAAATAAAATGTGTTAACAATGAGACTCTGTTAACAAGGCAATTAAATAGATATGGAGAATCGACATAATAATTAATATTTATAGGCTCGTAATCTTAGCTGAAAAATCACTTGTTATACAATGGAAACTATTCGTCGTAATCAGCAAGTAGATTTACTTTAAATATTAGTAGACTGCGTTTTATAGACATTATAAAATCATTGTAATTGCCCATGATCTGCTTTGGACTTTCAACGGGATCAAGAAGTAACATTGTAATTTATTGAATGAAAGTATGGAACCGATTCTTTAGGTACAATTGGAATGTATTTGACACTACAAAATATTGGTCATTTTCTGACAATATTTCGTAGAAAGCCATTGACAGGTTTAAACTCTATTGGTCTCGGTATTTTCTATTTGGGAAAGTTATATCAGACCGTCTCGTAATATAAAAGAGATATTCGCAGAGTTTGGGATCTGTATTTCAAAGAACTCTTCACTGGAAGAACACATTTTTCCATGACGTTGGTAATGTCTTTATAAATAATTAATAAGCACGTGAAGCATTAATTTAAATTACTATTTATGAGCAAACTCTCGTACATTTCTCAAAAACTCCGATTCTAAAGACCCAAACGGACTGAATTGGCGACGAGGAAACCACATTACTTAACTCTCGGATCTCAACCAGAAGTATTAGCTGTCATTTTATAAACAATTGCCTCCCTGGGAATTGAAGCACAATATTCAACATGACAGACTTATATCCTAATCGCTAGCATAGGAGCAGCTCGTATAGTTCACATTCGAGACTAAATTTAGTAGGTGAATATGCAAGGCAGTCAATAAAAAAACCTTCATTATATTCTTTATGGAGACTTAAACATAAAAAACTCGTCTGGGCGATTCCTTTGAGTTGCAACAAAGGGCGTCTAATTAGCAAAGTAAACGACGTCGCCCAGAAATTACGTCACTCGACTCATAAATCGCCGAAATTGCCTCGCCACACGCAGACATAATTTAAAGTCATTTATTACACTGGTCTTAGTTCCCATATATATCTGAACTCTTCTTAGAGACTGTCTGGGTTATTACATCCCAGAAATTATTTTTAGTTTTGACTTTCTCTTCTGCATTCAAGTCGTTTTCATTTGTGAAATGAAATTTCCAATTTTAGTGTCAAGTTTTTATATATCCAATTATATATTTAACTATCATGAATAAAAGTAAAGTACGCCACTTTTAGCCTTCACGATACAATATAAAGTTATATGGAAACTTATTAAGGCAAAATTGAATAGACAAAACAAAAATCAGTTAGTGTTGACGCTATTTGGCTGTAAATGATAAAATGACTTTGTTTTGTTTTGAAATACTGTGTAATAAAATTTTTCGTAGGTATGTGTTTTGATTTCCAACAGTTTTTTCTATATTTTTTTGCCTCTCCGAACCCGAAAATTATTAATTAGAAATCGAAATACCATTTCCTTTCGATTGTTTAACAGCACAGAAATATTTGGGGATGAAATAGTAAATTTATCAAATAAGGTCTATTTTTAATTAATCATCTTTTCAAAACGTGTATAGTGTCAATATTCGTATGAAAAATTTAAGTGTTCCTTCATTGAAAAATATAGTTACATTACTCGTTTAAGGTAAGACAAGTATTATTTTTCCCATGTAGAATTCCGTTGAAAATATATTAACATATACGTTATACGAAGTGAAGCGTATCGACATCAATTGTTTTTCATATCGAAAAGTATAAACACTGTCAAAGAAGTCAAAAATAAAAAATAGTATCATAGATATTACTCAAACAGTTTGGAACACACTGAATATTGATAAGAGTTTTTGTTTAATTTTGTGTGTCACTTCAGAACACAATACCTGTGTTGTATATTAAGAAGTTTTAACATTTTTCTGTATTCAGTCTGTATTTAGACAAATTTTTTATTTCAAAATTATTAAAAGTATGTAAATTGATAGAATTACGCATTCAATATTGTTGAACCAGGAACCGGGATATACGTTTCATCCAATATAATGTTTTTAATCTCTTTCACAACTATTGTTGCTTCGTAAGGAATACTGTTACATAAATTAATGTATCAGTATTATGAATTTACTGTATGAATATAATTGATCTTATATCAATAATAACCTTTAACATTCACAGTATTATTTATTAATCAATCTAGACAGTCTGTAGCTTTTGGCCTCTCACCAAGCCATAGTCATGTATAGATCGAAAATAAATACTATTGTGACTGTAAAAGGTTTTTATTTATATAAATTAATTTATTCACATATGCTGAATGCTAATCTGTTACAGACCAATATGATAAATGTCTGATCTTTTGGCTAAACAATTTCTAGCGATATAAGTAATGTAGTAGTCTACCTATCTCTACACACACACACACACACACACATATATATATATATATATATATATATATATATTGTAATAAACACTAATAAATTTTTCATTAATGAAATTTGCCCCTCGTTGTGGTAGCCATTTTATGTAATACATCAAATACAATAAAACTACCATCAATTTAAACAAACAATTATTTTTTATTAAAACACAATTTTCAATTACACAAATCTGATGAAATTTTTATAAATCAAAACAATTTTGTTTACCTAGAATACATTTTAAATAATTGGACTCGGTACCCTCAAGGTCTTTACTGGGTTGGTAAGGAAAAGGAACAAAATGTTACAATTAAACAAATACAGTTACAATAAATGAAAAACGAAATGATTGAAACGATTGAAACGAATGAAACGAAATGAAACTAAATTAACGAAATCTGACACTTTTTACCCTTTATTAGCAATTTACAATTATTAATTCAGAAAAATAAACTTACACGCTCTCTGGTCCACACACTCACTTCATACAGGCTTAAAGAGGCTGCGCTCACACTCTGCTATCACAGCCATCTCTTCTTGACGACGTCACCCTCACGACGAATTCAAACACCTCTGCTTTCAGACAGACTTCCACGATGAAACTCCCACCAACTGTTGACGACTGATGTCCAGCTGATTAATCTCGGCCACCTAGCTTGGCCTACCATCCGCTGATCTCTCCTTTTTTCAAACTCCCAACTGTTCATAACAATTGTTTCGGCCACTTCAGCTTGGCCCCGCGTCCGTCCTGCGGACCTGCACCACCGCTCTCCCCGCTGACACATCCGTCTCCAGTCCACACGAAATGATAATGAAGCTCCTCTCGACTGTCCAACTGCCCTCCTATTTATATCCGGGCTCCAGAATCTTCCCTTGTTTTCACAGTTTTTTGCATTTCCACTTTCGCCAAACAAACACCATCTGTTGCCGTTCTCCCGCTCCGAGAGCCACTCAATCAATTAAATTATATATATATATATATATATATATATATATATATAAAGTGAAGGACGTCAGGGATATCTTCTCTCTCTGCTCATAAACTGAAGTTCCCACAAGGCTCCTTGGCCTGGTGTTAGAGGTGTATGTTCCGGAGTCGCAAGTCTTGGCTATACAGAAACAGCTGTTCTCTGTTACTATTAGAATAGACGGCCAGCTGCCTCCTAAGCGGATCGAGGCATGGAGCAGGAAAAGCTGTGTCCCCATAACAAACTCCTCTCCCGCCATACGAAGGGATTGGATTAATTACTAAATACCCTACTTTTTGAATAAGGTTTTCTAGGGTTTGTCCTGCATCCCAATTAAGCGAATTCCGGGTCGGAGTCTTAACTATAGCCCGGAGACCCTGGTTACCTTCCTCTACCTTTCCGCTTTCTCCCTTGAAAATCCCTTCTTGTGCTATTAAGGTGAGTTGGCACCACGGGGATTACACACATGTAACCTTTCACTCTCAAAGAAATAAAAAAAGATTCACTGCAGAGATTACACTACTGCACGAGCACGATTTAATTTGCGTTGAAGTACCTTTGAGAAACATATACTAGCCTTTAAATCAGCGATTAAAAAGTCGAAACAATTCATAACGTCATACGTTAATTAATATGTCTCTTCGTATACTTAGCTCTTTTACGTCGTGTAGACTTGTCGCATTTCACTAATAATTTCAACTGTCAATGATTAAAAACGATATTTATGTCGTTAATAAGGCAGAATACGAAGTCAGCCAGCAAGGTAATAAGCGTATTGAGTTTTGAAACAGCGATTCTAATTGACACTTTGCTCGGTGGATAAATGACATGCTACGTAGTTTAATATCGAGCATCTAAACAGCTTAAGCGGACGATAATTGCATGTTCGATCACATAACGATACCAACACTATCTTCAATAACCATCCCTTTCCGTGCCTCGCTCAATAGTATTCAGTTCCTAAATATTTACGTGAACGACGGATGCACTTGTCACAAACGAATTGAGTCAAAGACACGGTAGATTTTAATAAACCTGTAAAAGAGCAACTTAACCATTTGTTGCAGATATTTGAATAACCAAAGTATATAGCATATATTAGAAAAAAATTAAACATTTTTATTGAAGGACGTTGAGATTAACGTCGTCATTTAGCTCAATATTAATTAATAATTGCATCTGAATTATTATAAACAAATACAATAAGTTCTGGGAAGATTTTAAATTGTCGCGTAGTGCCTATATTCCGGCTTGTGTTACTCTTTTTCAATAACATTAGAGTGATATGAACAGTTTTGATCGTTGTCGACAATGTGATAAATTATCATGTCACTATAGAAATATATTAACTAGAGAAGTAACCAACAACGTAAATTGGCCTATAATTCTATCCAAAGTAGCACTCTATAAAATAATTTCACACTATTCGGAAATAAATTCTCACACTTCATGGTAAAGTAAGTGCTCGTAAAATTTTCAACATTCTCCCGACGGAACTGACTCAGAAAATTATTCCACGGCAACTTTAATGGAAGGAGCATAGCTTCTGTTCCGAAGGCATATACATCCGCTCTCAGTAAATAATTAGCTTAAAGAAGTCAAAATTTTCTTTAATATGTCATTCGTTGACACAAGGTATCACTTTTATATTTACCGCCAACTTTGGTTTATGCAGCAGTAAAACGTGCTTACGCCATTTATACAGAACTGGTCTAGGGAATGTATTGCACCCGGGAGCTCTTGATGTGAAATTAACACACTTGTCACCCGCAGGAATGCAACCAGGTGAATTGCAGTTATTACTCTTTGAATAAAACTCGTGTTCTGGTCTTATATTCTGCGAGGCAAACTAGAACATCGTTTTTTTTTACGAAGTTGCATAATTATCGATGCCAATTAAAATGGAAATGTGTTCATTTCGAAACACGATGTTCTTAACAAATGAAATAGAAATTATATTTCCGTTAGGACGATGCGCTGCTCGATAACACTCGCCATTCCTGGGTGCCTGACGATGAACATATCGCGTATTTAGCGATTCTCGCTTCCATAACAGTAAAATCTGCACGGCGACGCGCAATTTGTACCATATTTACTCAGTGCCGACTTGTTCTAGAAATTCTCTAATCGTGCATTAGATGTGTAATTTGCTTGTTGTCGATTTGTGGAATGAGCGCTCAGAGTGAGAGCCGCATGGAAATTTCAAAATTTTGTTGAAATTATCCTTATTAATTTGAATCGACAAAACCCACTATTCAACATGTCTGGTGATTAGAAAGGAAGCGATTTTGATTATATTGCACATGTGTGCTTAAACATAGCCGGCGATTATTCTATAAATTCCGGAAAGAAATTTATTATTTTATTAAATATTTTTATTGTATTATTTGACGTCAGTGTGTATGTTACAGTACACTGTTTAAAATTGATTAATTTCCGGTTATTGATTGCTAAACCCAGAAAATTGATTGTAATGCTCCTGATTTACATTTGAGTTAATTCCATTAGTCCTCTTATGAGGAAATAGGATACGTTATTACATAAAATTATAATATAATAATTGGATGCTATAATTATAAATAATTAGAAGTTAACATAAAAATACTAAAATTCTGGAACATAATTTTCCATGTCCTACATAAGTAAAATAACTAGCCTATACAGTAGTAATAACAAAAATAATAATTCTTTAACTATACAAAGGGTATAATATAATATTTACAGTATTAATAAAAAAAATTCAATACGTACTAATAAGAAATTAATTAATAGATAATTAACTATCATAAAATTACACATCACTCAAGAATAAACACAAAACTTGACACCCGCCCACTAGGAGGAAACACAAACCACGGACAAGTCAGTTCAGGAAACAGAGCGACGAGGAATCTTCCCTTCCGTAAAAACTCCAGGCAGTATATCTAACAAATAAACAAAAGATCAGAAGAGACGAATAGAGAGTACACAAGTTATGAGCAACACATTGAATACTTTTGCAGTTAAAAAAAATTATTAGTGGAGAATCAAGAAACTCCTGTACTGAGTAAAACGCGCCTTTCAGTAGAATATAACGAAAAGTAAGTATATCATAAATGTATTGTAATAATAAAAATGAAGCTTTAAAAAGTTAAATTAGATTGCAGCCATTCAATCAAATTCTTGGAATCTAAAATAATAAAAATTTTGAGCGATTTTAGTCACTATGAAACATTGCTGGTTCATCATCCATCGGAACTTACTTTCATGATTAGGCGTTTACTTTCATGATTAGGCGTTCAGTCAGTGAAGTTTTGCATTTGTTCTGTTTCATACCAAAGTTCCTCTTACTAAAATTTCACACGAGTTTCGTAATTCAGTTGTAGTTGCGTACGTATTTTCCAATGGTGGCTCCATGGCGTTGTCCAAACCTTCGCTAGCCGTTGGTTGGCCGTAGTAATTCACTCAGCCATATCACACAGAAAATCCTCTCGGTTCCATAACGAAAACAATAAGTCCAAGAAATGTAACGGCATACCCAGAAGGAGAATGAGAGGGCGTTCTCGCAAAAGATAGCTTAATTATATGGAAGCCGACCTGAGGTCGTGACGAAAAGAAAAGGCGCGCGGCGTGTGGGGAGGGGGAGTGGGGGAGGGGGGAACAGAACTGATTGGAAAGAGTACCGTAGTTCCGTGGGATGAGTGAAGTGAAACTATTTCTAACCACGCCTCGTACAGTCACTTGACTCCGTCAGTGGTGCGGCACATTCAATTATCCTTTTTATGACTTATTTTCCAGCTACTCTTGCACTTCCGTATAGAAAATTATATTCTTCACATTATGTCGGATCATGATTTATTTACCACACAAAAGAAGAATACGTTCAGTAATTTTAAACTGGCTTTAAAGTTAGCAATAAATTGATTTTTATTTATTAATATAACTAATGGTTACTTATTCATAAAAATTCCCTACACTTCCCACAAAATCAGATACTCAAGACATCAGTGAGATTTATTTGAGAATAATTTCAATGAATGTACGCTCATTACATGCGGAAAATGGCAAAAAACTTGCCAAATATGGCGTAAAACAGTTCTTCAATTATAATAATTACGATGGCTATTATATGGATTGGGTTATCATCTAAACATTATCATAGTCAAATCCGTAAAAATTAAGCCTGATTATGTCTTCTCATCCCTAGACCTAATAAAGCGTTCCGTTTTGTTATCAACATGTATTTCGAAGACTTGTCTCTCTACTTTTTAATGCGCAACTCAATGACATCACTTTAGTTGCCAAACTTCACCTTCATTGAGAAATCTAATTTGCTTTTAGTGGCGACCAAAAATTAAACTAAAGAACCATTCCAAAAATCAATCCGGTCTTAAGAAGTTTATTGAGTAAATTTCCTTGTAATATTGATAAATAACGTTTGGATTCTAAATTTACTAATTAAATTAATTGAGTTTATACTGAATAACTTTTTATAGTTCTTTATATATTTTTTATAATTAGTGTTATACATTATTTATGTTGGTGTGAGTATTATTTTTTAATTATATCTGTCTGGAACAAATACGTTGTTACGTGAATGTATAAAAGATACAAGAGAAACCAATTGAGGCTGACTATAAATTTACAGTATTTACAAATTTTAATTACAAAACTGTAAGAGCTAGGTTGCGTATTTTCTTTAAAGCCCTTGTAGGTCATAAACCATGGCAGGGAATTCGGGATAGAACGAAATAACCGAGTCGATAAATAAATGCATATTAAACTTTCAAAATAAAGACCTGGCAGCAAAGACTGGTGTTTGAAGTTAAATTTATATTATTTATTTAGAATTCCTGTATCTGAAAAGCGCAATAAGCCCAATTATACATTAAATAAATATTTACGTACAAGCTTATAAAAGAAAAGAAAATTTTTAATTATATATATATATATAAAATAATGAGGGGCTTAATTAAAACCACCATAGAAAAAAAAAGGAAAGATGATATAATTTTGACAATCATGTAGAACTACACAAAACAGAACATTCTGCGGTATAACGAAATTACAACACCACGGAGCACAAACTCAAAATTCAACAGACACCTTTATCAGCGCCGAGGAAGAAAAAGAAAGAATAAACGGAACAGAGAATAATGTTGAATAAAAAGATGGTTTATAAAACACAAATTATTCAGCAGTCAAATTCATTTAAATATTTAGACGTCGCTTCATTTAACGAAAATATTTTATTTGTTGTTGTTCTTTATAACCGGAGGATGGTCATTATATAAAATTACTTCAGACTGGTGAATCTCGCAAACCAGCGAGTATGAGCACAAGACACGGTTAATTAACTTCGCGTGTTTCTCGAACGCTCGCCCTTCGGTTAAGCAAGCTGCAAAATGGTTTCATTTACCAAGGTCAAGAATAATACGTGTGAAATCATAAGTGCTAGGTTCAATGTTGGGAACGGATATTTTTTACCCTCCGCTACGCAAAGAAGTCTGAAGCATTGAAAACGTTCTTGAATTCAATATTTTGCTATTAGGCCCAAAAACAAAAAAATAGTCGTAGACTAAATGTAGTCGGACCTTTTAAAGGATTTTTTTTACTTATATTTCTTTTCCTCATCTGTTAATTTGAGTGAGTGGATTATTTGTCATGTTCAGAACGATGGTACTTCACTCATATAAAAATTCTGACATTATTCGTAGAAATGCATTATGATTAAATTAAATTAATTGGAGTTACTTTGATCTTCATGGAAAATATTTTTTATTGACATAGATTATTAAAATTTTCCCATTTTTAGCCTTGTAATTTCGATTAATAATAAATTTATCTTTTGTCTTGAATTGGTTCATAAATGATTAAGTTTTGCATATTATAAAGAACCAATCAGTATTATTTCTTTTCATTAGTTTATATTTTGAATACGACTATTAATTATATTTTTAACGCAGCTTAATTTAGTGTTTGTTATGATCACAGATTGTCTTTAAAATTATATTTATAGCTTGCCAACATTGTGCGATTTTTTCTAAATATTAGTCTCATTATTTAATGTTTTATGCATTAAATTTCTATACATAATAAATAAATAGTAATTAGTTGCCTCATAAACCGCTCGAGACACAGAGAACGGAATGCTATGTCCCCACAGCAAACCCCTCTCCCGCCATCGGAATGGCGTGGAACAAGTTCCCAATGCCAGACCTACTTAATTCAGATTTTCTAGGGTTTGTCCTGCATCACTTTTAGGCGAATGCCTTAAACCATAGTCCGGGGGCCTTAGTTAACCCTTGGCTACCTTCCAGTACCCTTCCGCATCACCCGTTTCAAATCCCTTCCTATGCTATTAAAGGGGAGTTGCCACCACGTGGATTACCCTCATGTAGCCTCTCTCTCTCTCTCCTCTCTCTCTCTCTCTCTCTCTCTCTCTCTATATATATATATATATATATATATATATATATATATATATACTTAACATTCTCGTATTTTTTCCGAATATTTCTACATAAAACTACACTCATTTATCAAAAAGGAGTCTGCTACCATGTTTGGCTATTTCAATTGCCGCCAACTTTGTTACAAGAACAACTTTGCGGTTCGATTCGAACAAAATTGGAAAATTTGTAATGCTGGAAGTCTAGAAGTGTAAAACTCAATGAGACGTATTAATATATGCGCTTAAAAACGAGGGGAAACGTTACAAGATTTAAATTTATAAACAACTTAATACTCTCGCAAGGAGAAACATTATATTACCTGAAAACTTTAATAAATGTTATAAAATGAAAACAAATTTTCTCGTAACTGAAAACTTAAATAATTTGCCTGTGAGTCAAAAATGTTTTTAAAAAATACATACAATTACACATTTTATTTGGTTACACAACGTTTCCCCACATTCTGTGTAAATCTTCAGTTGTAAACAGTTTAAATAGAGTACTACAGTTACACGTTGTTTCAAATTAAAACATGCGAGTAATTGTGTACATTTTATTTAATTTAATTTTTGTCTGACTATTTGGCCAATTTAAATATCGAAATTAATAATTTTAATTATGAACAAAGCAATTCTCTATAACTGTAAAATCATTAATAACATTTTATTGCTTAATATAATTTAGTTTATTACGTAACACTAGAGCCTTACCGAAACACATGATATTTACTTGTACACGTGATCGAATATTTCGTGACATTCATCCTAGTCGGAACGATAGACGTAAATTCATTAATATTTTGGAATCTGAGATATTTGAAATAAATTTGAACGTCTTTCTTTAAAATATATAACGGCTGAAGGTGTCCCAAAATATAGGGAAGAAACGTTGTTTTACTTTAAGTTTTATTGTAAAGTGCAATTTGCTAATTTTTAATGTAACTTTTGACTAATTCAGAGGATAAATTTCGTGCATTTTGCAGCCGTATTTCATTATTTCATCGCGAGCTACTTTTGTCAGTAGCTGTAGTACACGGAACATAATATATGACAAAAAGGAAATGTTAAGAAAGGAAAATTAAGGAGGATAATTGTATTGCTGTTAGAACTTCTTTTAGAAGGACAGTTATTAATTTAGAGAATGAGTAATAAATGCATTATTTGATTTTTGGAAAATTAATTGATCTTGAATAAGAAAGATAATATAAATGAAGAATATAAATGGTATTTATATTACCCTTTTTGTCTGAATTGGCTATCTTTCTTATTCATTATTTTGAATCAGACGTAAATTTTTTCATTTTAATTAATTGATCTTGTTGATGGTCTTTAACAATTTGCAGAAACTAAAGATGTATTTGTTAAAAACAAACTGATACGGGAATAGCTTAGACTTCTGTAACACTTATCAGATTGTAAATAGGGGAAGTAAAGTATGTGCGACTTTTTGTCACCAACTTACAGGATCGGTAACCTCAGGAAATAACGTGCAACCGTCTGTTTGAAGAGCTTGAATTGGTAGGCGTGCTGGAAGCATCGTGAGCACGATCCACAGTCTTACAGATGCCCAATGATTCCCCTCCAGAGTCGCCAAGCAATAATGTGCATTTATTTGCCTCAATAAGTCAAAGGTAAAAGTCGTGCATCGTCGGCGCATGCTTGAAGCGACCGTTCGTTCGTCTTCCTTTCTTAGATTTCAGTTTCTCCTCCCGCACGGTTTTTCCGCGTCGTGAATCTTTCTGTTATAATTTTTGTATTCTTGAATATATTTTTGAACTGTGCGGAGGTGACACTGCAATAAACATTGTGCATATCACAAAAGATTTCTCTTCAATTATAATTTACAGCTCAACGAGGATGAGGTTTTTCTGCGTTTCCCGGAAGAGTTCAGGCGGATTATTCCGAACGCACGACCAGGGCACTTTGCTTAGAAGTCTGGCCTTTGCAGTTATAATTTTAATTGTCGGTTTACATTCATAATTAATTATTGTAGTTAGATGGTAGTTACTTAAGTAATAACTATGGTGAAATATTTATAACAACGTATGAATGGAATTTTTGGGCAGTAATTAAAACTTTACATTTTATTATAATAAAACAAAATTGCTAATTTAATTAGTCCAGCTACGTTTTACATATTATGTTCGGATTCATACCAGAAAAGTCCAGAAAACAACATTTGATAGACACTAATGGATATGGATTAAGATTTTCTAGAAGAAAATTAATGGTTAGAATTTAAAGACTAGTTTTAATGGCAGGCACATATATGATTTAGTGTTTCATATTTTGCAGAATTGCGCAAGATAAACACTAAATGACAACAATCACGTCGTTTATATGTGTTTCATTTATTTTTGTCGAGTGAACCATTGTTCACTTAGAAATCAGGGAATGTAATAAAATAGTTTGTGCATCAGAATTAAACGCCCAGTGTACAGATTGTGTCTGTCTAATATCATAACTAACCTTATATATTTGTGAATAAAAAGCATTTTACGAAGGCACAATTGCAACACCTCTAATAAATATATAAATATAGTTTAATAAAGTAACTTGTAAAAATTCAATTAAGATATGTTGAAAAATGTAAAAACTTTGTTTAAACGCACTGGAATTTGTTTCGCACGAGTTAGACTTTAAGCAATTTTCACAGATACTGTACAATTATTATATTATTTTCCGAATAAATCAACAAAAATTGAAGATTTTCCTGGTGTATATTCTGGATAAACAGTTCTTGGGTTTCCAAGCGGGTGAAAGTAAGCTTAAGACACGACGTTTCGATGGCGTACTCTGACTTCTTCGAGAAATTGCGAAAGAGTAAAGCTACTTAGTGAATTGGCTTTCCTATGATGTTCCCTCAGTTTAAGCATGTTGAAATCCCAAAAACTGTTTATTCAGAAAAAAGTTATGTTTCCCATGTCAAGGTTTCAAACCTTTTCAAGAATAGATAAAGTAAGTGTCTCTTTAAGCTTGTATCATCGTATATGGGGTCATATTGAAACAGCTGCATTTTAATAGTCTAGCTAAGAAGAAGAATTGTTTGGGAAGTACGCAATAAAACTGTAAAAACTAACCTAGGAAAGACATCCGTTGGTAATTAAACATAGAAGACGTCCTTTTTGCTTCTGGTTGGAGTCGATAGTTCCATCGCGGTACATCGCGAGACGACGTATCACAGCGCATTAGAATTAAACTCCCAGTGAATAGATTGTGTCTGTCTAATATCATAACCAACCTTATATATATATTTGTGAATAAGAAACTTTTCTACGATGACACAATTGTAACGCCACTAATAAACATACAAATATAGTTTAATAAAGTAACTTGTAAAAATTCAATTAAGATATATTGAAAAATGCGAAAACGTTATTTAAACGCGCTGTTTACCCAAATGAGATAATTATGATCCAATAGCAATAGGAAACGTTCCATTATCATTAATTTTCAACTAGAATAGGGACATCAGTTTCACGTAACTCGTAAAGACACAACTGGAATAAATATTTTACAGCCACAAAACTTCTCCCTTTTTGTAAGTTTACAATTGCTAGCAATTTACAGGATCGTAAGCCTTGCGTCCGAGTAATTAAGAAAATTACTTCTGAGTTGATAACGTCGTAATAACACTTCTGGAAATAGTCGTTATTCTTCTTCTAGAAAATCACAGTTTACTTGAACACGTCCAATGAATGAAAATTAATTACTCAAAAACGAATAATTACATAAACGCTTCACACTTGGATTACATTTTTTTGGAAAGGGAAGGGGTAAGTTTCTATTGTTTGTAAGGTATTTGAGAATATCAGTAGGGTAATTTCGGACGCATCACCCTTACTGTTCCACTGCAAACTACGTAATTGAGTTTAATCTACGAGATTCTGCTGAAAATCGATGATTAGAGTTTGAAGAATATTTTATAATCTTGACTGGAGTAAAAATGGGGTGGGCGATTAGCCAGAATAATGTTACACAGAAAACAAATCTTTGACGAAGAGATTTATTTGTCTTACCTGATTAAGAATTCACATTTTTCGTAAGTCATACCACTATGTTGTAGCTACTTAGTCGTAAATTATTTTTCGTTCTTGGTTGTTAGTGTTGAAAAGAGAACCGGCATATTAATGAAATAATAAACTCATAGGACATTTTTTTTACTGAAAGTTGTTATACCAAATCCTTTGCTAATGATGGAGGGGATGAAAAAATATTTATTTTAAATCAGATGACGTTTATAACTGCTTCTCTTGATTTCCTTCCGCTTTGAAACTAAAAAATATTCATACGTTATACCTTTTTTTAATCTGTTTCTTTCTTATTTTCATAGTTTCGAAAGAATATTTCTGACCAGAATGGAGTCAGAGTTGTAACCGCCCGGCAAAACGCATTCTTAGATAATACTGTTTATCACCAATGATAATAACAAAATTGTATAATGTATTATCTCCAAAGAAAAAACCTGAAGAACGGGTGTCGTGCTATGTGCGACCGTAGCATGAGCGGAAGTGCCATGAACACACAGACCTCCCCCACCCCCACCGACCCTCCCCGATCCTTTCCCTAATCCTGATCTGTGAGCGAGCTGGTATAAATTTTCAGAAGAGAAACTTTATTGCTACACATATTATGAAATTAGATCATTTATGTAGACTTTCCAACACCTGAATATGTCCTGATAAATTATGGATGAATCATTGAGATTGTTTCAATGTTTTTTCAATTATAATGTTTAAAAATTTTAATTAATATATAATTTATAACTAAATATGTTCATATTTTCATTTATTTAAGGACATCAGATAAATATAACTGTTAAAAGATTTGTATCTTAATTGACCATTTCTAAGAATATTTATTATAGCAATCACTATTAATTGAAACATTTTTAGGTTTAGTTAAAAATTATTAATCCAGATAAGTTTCAGAAATTTTATACATTAAGCTTGTATTACATTTACATAATTTTAAAACCAAGACTGATACTTTAAGCAATAAAGTTGCTCTCCGAAAATGAATACGTGCTCGCTCAACGGTCATGATTGTGGAATGGATCTGGGGGAGGGTGTTCTGTCCGCTTATGGCACGATAAAGGTTTGTCCGCTCATGCAACGGCCGATCAAAACACGGCGCCGAAGAAGGAAAACACATACAGAAACAATGTTTTTTTTAAAAAAAATGTTATAAATAAATAGTCTGCATTATCTATTTCATATAAACAGACGTAAAAATATAACCTTTTAAACGCCTTCTTATTATCCCAACACATTCTCAATACCTGTGAATACTTGATGACAGAATCACGCTTCACAGTTTGAGAAAGCATTCCTCCTCTATGACAACTGACTTAATTTGCTTATGTGCCTCAAATTTTTGGACTTAAAATCCAATTTAGAAACACACGGATATGTCCATGTTCCTTCCTGTCATTATCCCCTGCTTCGTTTCATTTCCTTTCCCTTTTATACGTATATAAAAATTCGTAGATTAAACTTTTTTTTGCTGCGTTTCCATATCAAACCCAACCTCCAGTCACCGGTAGGACATGGGACTAGTATCGGGAGTCCGATCTATCTGATGCGGGTTGCTCTATGGTTCTGCAATAATTAGCTTTTATGTATTCTTACAATCAAATAAATTTCTAACTGCTTTACTTTTTATGTAGTCATAAATTATAATAATAAGAGTTACTTGTACATGCTTGCTATACTGTAGTAGTTTAGTAGAGACTCTGTTTCAGTTTCAATGTTGTCGCCTAAATTTACGATTTCCACGACTTAGTAAAGTGTACAGAGAAAACGCAGGAAAAGTATGGAGAGAGACTGACGTTGGTAGTAGGCTACTACTCTTCTGCATAGTCATGGTTCTATTGTTTCAAATCAAGTTCGTATTGCATTCGTTTTACGTCGCTGCTTGTAAGATTCTTATTCATAGCAGTCTGCTTCCAATTTATGCGATCCGTGACAATTGTTCATTCCTCGACACAGCGCATTCTATTTCGTTGTGGGTGTAGAGTGGGAGAGGGACGCATATGTAACGATACACGTCACGAATTCGTTTTTCCATATTGTCTCTTGTCACTCAACTTTCTAACTGGTTGACACTAAAAATCTAGTAAGACATGATTATTTCTTCTAATATGTTTCGTCTTATACAAAATGCTGATTCTAGTCGTTAGGACATACATTTTTACACTAGTTTTTTTACTACTTATATCTCTGCAACTTAAAGTTAAAGGTTTAAAAACATCATTAATTTATTTTGATAATAGACAAAATATGGGAACGTCAAAACGTCAACAACCAGAGGCACTATGCAATGTCCGATTTAATTATACTTAAAAAGAACCATTATCGGAGTAAATTATTTATTTACGAGAATTAGCACGCTGGGCATAGTTCCAAGAAATAACAAGTCTATTGGAAAGATACTTTTTTTAATTAGTACGATAGTGTGTTTGACTTTGAAAATAAAATGAACGTCTAAGATCGAGCGATACATTTGTTCGTACATGGTGTTAGACAGAAAAACAAAATAAATATGGATCTCGCCAGTTCCGGGACGTTTTAAATATTCCACATTGCATTCAAGGACCGCAATCCTCGGCAAGTTGGGAGCAACTTATTCATTGTCAAAGAGCTATTCCTAGCGTGACAAATCAGAGATTGTAACTTCAAAGAATTTGACACGGCTGAAGCTGCATAAAAATAGTGCGAAAATTTATGACACTAATTATGATGATATGTTAAAAATCCTTACACGTACTAAAATAAAATATTATAATCCAGCTAATTTCGATTCGTTTCCGTGGATATATTCTCTTAAGAAAATTCTATTATCAACGTAATTTTCACCCATTTAAGAACTTGTTAAAATTTTTATTTTATTTTTGCAATGTTGTTGTGTATTCAAAAAAATTATTTTTATTATCTTTAAATGATCATTACATGTGATAGAATTTCAGATTATTTTCCTTTACATACTCTACTTTTTTTTAAAAAAAATCACATATAATTTACGAATGTTTTGTGTCATCTCATTTCATTGCAAAAAAATAGGAATTTTTAAAATTTTAAATAAAAATAATGATCTAAAATAAAACGGATCGTTTTAGGCAATCGCACTGATCTCGTTAAAACTATTTATTTTCATCATTTTCTTTTGAATGACGTTTGTTAGACTATTTGACGAGAACCATTTGCGCAGTTCAATAAAAATATGTTGTTTACTGAAAATAGAGATCAGTTTAAGGTGTTTCTTAGATCTATCGCTCTTTGAACATTCAAGCAATTCATGATAAGGGCATTGAAGATATTTCGCTTTTGAGAGAGGCAGAGAGAGAAGACGAAAAAGGAGATCTACGAGGAAGAAAGAGTGAAGATAGAGGGTGGGAGGAAAGCGAAGCCATAAACCCCCTTGGGTTGGTTATTTCTTCCAATTAAGCCGGGCGGAATAACGTTCTTATGCGACCGATAAAGTCTTTATGGTGCGCAACGGGGTAGCATATCTCCGCCATAACAAACACTAAGGCATTGTATGCTGCAGATAATCGTGTATGATTTAAGCTCGCCTTAAATGTCAAGAAAAATACTGTATGGAAAAGGCGGCTATCAGATCAGGTGAAATGCCCCGCAGCTAACGATGCTCGTAAATTGAAGCTATGCAGATCTGCAGAAAGTGACACTAATTGCAAATCCTCAGTTGCTTTAGAGTACTTCGGACCTTTTTACTGACCACACGCAACTACCGTTTCGTTCGAAAGGAAATAATGTCGTGACTAGCGGAGAAAAAAACTGGTATAAGGTATTGTGAATAAATGAAAAGAGCAATACTAAAATAAATAATCTTGCCGTCACGAGGCTAAATGGCTGAGGAATCTGCAACTTATAATATATCCGGAGCTGCTGACGATGCTGAGAAGGGAGCAGAACTGCCATCTACGTACATTCTGATATCGGAAGAGACTGGGAGACAATTAGGGTATAACAATACACGTCGTCATAATTAATTTTTTTAGGGCAACAGGCTACATGAGGGTAATCCACGTTGGGCAACTCCCCTTTAATACCTTAGGAAGGTATTTGAAAGTGGGGATGCGGAAGGGTAGAGGAAGATAGCCAAGGGTAAACTAGGGCCCCCGGGCCATAGTTTAAGGATCCTACCCGGCATTCGCCTAAAAGGGAAAACCCTAGAAAAACTTGAATCAGGTAAGTCGGACATTGGGTAATTGTCTCACGCCCTTCCGATAGCGGGAGAGGAGTTTGATTTTTTTTTTTAGGGCAATAGGCTACATGAGGGTAATCCACTTAGGGCAACTCCCCCTTAATAGCATAGGAAGGGATTTGAAAGGGGGGATGCGGAAGGGTAGAGGAAGGTAGCCAAGGGTTAACTAGGGCCCCCGGGCTATATTTTAAGGATCCTACCCGGCATTCGCCTAAAGGAATGCAGGGAAAACCTTAGAAAAACCTGCATCGGGTAGGTCGGGCATTGGGTACTTGTCCCACGCCCTTCCGATAGCGGGAGAGGAGTTTGCTGTGGGGACGCAGCAATTCCCTTCTCCGTGCCTCGACCAGTTTAGGAGGCAGCTGGCCGACTATTCCAATGGGAATAGCGAACAACTCTTACCGTATGCCCAAGGTCTTCGACCCCGTAACATACACCTCTCAAAACAGGCCGAGGTGCCTCGGCTTGTGGGAACCTTAGTTCAAAAACGGAGAGAGAGGAGTTTGAATGGAACGGATTCCTCATATTGAGAAAAAAGTATATTTCAACAGGGGGCCGGAAATGCATAATTACAGAGTTATCGTAAGTTTTATGAATATTAGTGCGTGACGACATGCCTTGTTATCTGGACACGTATGCGAGATGCTGTTTACAATTGTTATATGACGAAGCATGTTGTGCATAAAATTGACCTGAATACTTCTTAGCATCCGCAAATGATTAGCCGTCATGTCTAAGTTACTTAGCCGTATCTGATCGATTTGTATGAAGTCCGTTTTTAGTGCACGCTTTGTGGCAGCCTGTCAGACAGGCATTTTTGATCGTGTTCGAAACTGGATGCGAAGAAGAGCAGCTGCCTGTATTCAGTCAAAAGGAGATCACTTTTAACGCATCATCTGATATGTGAACAGAGCGCTCCAACTAGTCAGTTGAACTTCATACAAACCGATCAGATTCGGAACTTCGGATAACTGTGAATTTCCGGACCAATGCTGGACTACATTTGTTTCTTTTCTCAATATGAGGAATCCATACCTGAAATTTTTGCCGTCGGGTTTTTTATACACTACTAGCTGGGTGTCCGGCGTTGCCAGTATACTTATTTATATAAACCCGAAAACTATTTAATTCGATATTAATCTTTAGTCAAGAAGTGATTTAAACTAAATCTAACCGTTCCTAGTTCCATACATAATTTCGACCGATAATTCATTAATTTAACAGCTATAACATACATTGAGTTTTATTGCATCAACCTCCGAATTTCTTTGCGAATAGAATACTTAAATATACTCCTTGAGTATTGCACGATATAATTGTCCCTCAGTCTTCAGACATTACGAAAGATTAAATCGATGAAATTGTTAGCTACATTCACAATGTAAACAAAATGGTCGCCATATTGGAGTCACTAATATGGCACGAAAATTAACTTATATTTCCCGCAAGGATCGAAAAGTATTTCGTATTTTTTTTTATTATCATTCGATGGAGTATTGATGGATAAAATTATACTTTGTACTCAATGAAAATATTTCTGTTTTATTTCATTACGGAAAAATGAACTATTTCCTTTTTTGTCGCGTAGTAACGTCTCTCTCTATCGCGTGCCGTCAGTAATTTAACACAGAATTATCACATTTTTTAATTACAATTCTTTACTCATTTATGCTAGGGGTTTCTCACCCCCACAGTACCGTTTCTCGTGTTTTGAAGAATATGTGTACCAATTTTTGTTACATCTGTCCACGCGATTAAATTTATATAGAAATTAACGTAAGTACATACATACAAAAATACATCGTTTTTATTGTATATATATATATATATATATATATGTATATATATATATATGTATATATATATATATATATATATATATATATATATATATATTGTAATGCCAATTAATTAGGCCATTAATTGTTTGGACATAAAATTTGAATTGTTTGATTAATCCATTATAGCGGTCTGATCGAACAAAGCAACAATGGAGAAGCGAGCCCGGCTGCTTTGTCGAAAAGTCAAAATGGCGTTTGCGCGCACCAAAGTCTGAGTCAGATTACGTCTACAGCCAGCCAGGAAAGAAGGTCAGTTTTACGTCTACAGCCAGATAGGATAGAATTGGTACCGAGATACTGCTGTGGACGGATGAAGTATTCAGAAAGAGTCCAGATACCGGTAGTAGAACAGCGAGACCAGTTAGAACAATTTTGTTATTAGTTGCAGTCTGTGAAATAAACATCCAAATATACATCGATAAACATTTTGAGTGCAGAAGTCTAGTTTCTATTCTCAAATTAGACCATTGTTTCAATTTTGGAAGACCAAGTAATTGCATCCAGCGTCTAATTATCGTCGGAACGAGTGAATAACATATCCTTAACGAACAGAGAACCAACATTTGGCAAACTAAAAAGTATTAATTAGAATCAGCGAAAACCAAGGCCTGATGAGTAAAAATTAAAGTTAAAAGTGTCCGAACGAGATAAAATTTGATTGTTCCGGTACCAGACCGACAGTCCGTAAGTAACATAATTTTGAATAATTGTAAACGCTAATTAAAGGATAAACTCAGATTTCGTTCGTTCGCTTTCTTTTAGTTTTCTTTTCATTGATTGAATTGTTTTATTTTAGGTAAATTATATTTTGAATTGTTAATTAGTCAAATTCTATTTTTTATCGTGTCCTAATCATCAAACCCAGTAAAGGCCCTGAGATATAAAAATTTTGATTGTAATTGTTTTTGAGTTTGAAGCCACAATTTCATAATAAAT